>JAFJHL010000226.1:3750000-5000000 GCA_019425775.1 Rafetus swinhoei
GCCGAACGGTCATTTCAGGACAAAGCTGGCCCTGAGGGAGCGAGGGGGAGGGCGAGCGCGAGGGAGTGCATCAGAGCATCACTAACACCCAGCAGCAGCAATAACCCTTCATGGCTCGGCTCTTCCCAGCAGAGCCAGCCCCCTCTCCAGCTCCAGTGCCTTTCACCCAAAGCCATCGCCTGCTAGTGTCTCACCAAAGCCCCAAGGTGACCTGGGGAAGGAAAGGCGAGGAGAGAAGAGCCCCAGCCCTTCCAAACAAAGCACGACCCATCCCTCCAGAAGCCCCTGACACAGATAATCCTAGTACAGTGGCTCACAATCTTTCCAGACCAGTGTACCCTTTCCAGGGCACTCTGGTTTGTCTAGTTCCGCCCGGAGATTCACCTCACTTAAAATCTACTTGTTTACACAATCAGACATAAAAATACAAGTGTCAGAGCACCGCTCCTGCTGGAAAATCACTCCCTTTCTCGTTTTTTATAAAAGAAATCAAATGCAATATTTATAAGAACAGAAGAATGGCCACACTGGGTCAGACCAAAGGTCCATCTAGCCCAGTGTCCTGTCTGCTGACAGTGGCCAATGCCAGGTGCCCCAAAGGGAATGAACAGACCAGGGAATCGTTAAGTGATCCCTCTCCTGTCATCCATTTCCAGCTCCTGACAAACAGAGGCTAGGGACACCATTCCTACCCATCCTGGCTAACAGCCATTGATGGATCTAACCTCCATGAATTTATCTATTTCTTTTTTGAACCCTGCTCAAGTCCTGGTCTTCACAATATCCTCAGGCAAGGAGTTCCACAGGTTGACTGTGCATTATGTGAAGAAAAACTTCCTTTTGTTTGTTTTAAACCTGCCACCTATTCATTTCATTTGGTGACCCCCTAGTTTTTGTGTTATGGGAACAATTAAGTAACTTTTCCTTATTCTCTTTCTCCACCCCGTCATGATTTTATAGATGTCTATCATATAGACCCCTTACTCTCCTCTTTTCTAAGCTGAAACATACAGTATATAGAGAAGTATAAACAAGTCAGGGCAGGACATTTTTAGATTGTACTGACTTTGCTAGTGCTTCTTAGGTAGCCTGTTGTAAAGCATGTGGAGGAGTTGATGGACCCCCTGGAAGACTCCTGCACCCTCCTCCCCCCCACCCAGGACTTGCAGACCCCTGGCTGAGAACCACTGCCCTGGGCCTTCCCACTGGGATGCTATAGGAATTTGCAGAGTCTCTGGATTGCAGCCACCTCCCAGCCTAAGGCAGTCGATTCCTGCAGGGAGAATGAGCAGCCAGTTAAGGGCCCCATCCTGCTGAGCCCTTGTAAAGGCAATAGGCGCTGAGGAGATGTGTTCAGCATCTCACAAGATCAAGCCCCAAAAGTCCAGCAGCAGAGTCTGAGGGGAGGATGTTGGGATTTATCCCCCATCTGCTCGCTGCTGCGCAAGGACTCAGGCAGGTCCTTTCAGGCCTGGTCCAAAGCCTAGAGAAGTCATGGAGGGCTGGATTTTGCCATCCTCGCTGACAATGAATAGTACCCCTCCCCCGCGTGCCGAGTAAGGGGCTGTGGCTGCGTATGAGGTGCCGGAAGTGACTCAGAGGGGTACTCCAAGAGCAAGGATGGCACCAGCCTGACTGAACCTCTCTGGGTGATCGAGGGCCTGCTCGTAACCCTGCTCACACCAGCATACAAGCATTGAGCCAATGCTCTGGGTTTACACCATTTTAGGAGAGACCCAGCCCCCCCATAAGCATGTGACCACACCCAGCTCTCTTGCAGCACTTTTCATCCACAGAGCACGTCGCTAAGGAAGGCAGTCTCATTCTCCCCATTTTACAGCTGGGGAAAACTGAGGCCCAGAGAAAGGAAGTGACTTGCCCAAAGCCACCCAGCAGCAGCGCTGGGATCAGAACCCAGCTCACCACAGTCTCAGCCGAGTAAGGGGCTGTGGCTTGCGTATGAGTTGCTAGAAGTGACTCAGAGGAGTACTCCAAGAGCAAGGACAGCTCTAGCCACTAGACCACATGACTGCTTCCCTAGAGTGTTGATTTGCCGGAAGCCAGATTGCTCCCCCTTTGTGCACGGAGCCCAGGCAGTACCTTACTTTGCATCTATTCCCACTGGGGCCAGCTATGCCTCCATCCCAAGCGCCACGTGGGGGCAGTTCGCAGCCCAGGAGCACACTGTGAAAGAATCACCAGCCTCTGCTGCTGCCAAGGGGGCTGTATTCTGTGCCAGCCCAACACCTGGTGCAGTGAAAGTCCCCCAGCACAGCTGTATTGACTGGGGGAGGGGGCCAGGTGTATACAATCCCCTCCCGTGCACACTGGGAGGCGGTTTGGGGAGGGGTCCCATGCTTTCCACCAGCGAGAGTCACGAATGGAGCAGAGCCTCACTCTGGGCACCCTAGAAACCAGCGTGCTCCGGGGAATCCAGGAGATTTTAAATGTACCTTTGGAGCCACATTACAACCCAGGTGCAGGCAGGGCCGCATTATGACTTTCGTGGGCCCTAGGCACTTTTGCCTTCGTGGGCCCCTTTCTCCAAAAAAAAACCATATTAAAAATTATTTTTGATATAACTTTAAATACTTTAAATACTTTAAAACTTCAACATTTTATTTTTTTTCTGTTTTAGGCAAAATTTAATAGATTTTCGTGGGCCCTAAAAGTTTCATTTTTTTCTGATGTGAGAAAAAAATTAAAACATTTTCTTCGACCCTAAAAGTTCATTTTTTTTCTTCTGATTTTAAAAGAAATTAAAACATTTTCATGGGCCCCTAAAAGTATCGTGGGCCTACTGTGCCTAAGGGATAAGTCGGCCCTGGGTGCAGGCTCCTTTCATGCCCAGTTAACGCCTCATAGACGACCCCACTAATGAGCAGCTTCAAGTAGCAACCTGCCTTGGCCCAGGTTTATTGGCCAGTGACACATCGGCGTCTGATCCGGACGGGTAATTGCGATCTGCCTGCTGCCCAGAAATCTGTGGGTGGCGGCAGGCGCCTGACCAAGAAGTTCTCCGGGGCCTGGCCTGTCACGTCGCATCAGGTTAGCCTCAGTGCTGCCAGCCGAGAGAGAACCAAATGACTCATGATGATGTAACTCTCCAGTCGCTTCCTCTTTGCCCTGCCCATTAAAATAATAGCGAATTTTTATGTTCTCGTTGACACAGGAGCAGAAGTGCCCCAAAAGTGGGGGAGCCCCACCCCCACCTGTACCTGAACTGAGGCCACACCCTCTGCTCCACCCCTTTCCCTCAAAACCCCACCCCTTTCCCCTCAAAGCTCCACCCCCTTCTCCCCAAGTCCCCACCTGGCCTCCCACCAACCATTCCCTCCCAGACTCCACCTCCCAGCCACACATTCCTCTCTGCCCCCTCGACCCATATCACTCACTCTTACAGTCAGTAAAAAGTGATGGAGCCATGGCCTCCTGGCCTCTCTCTGTTCCAGCCCCCCTGAGTCTGGATTAGCCATTCAGGTTTCTAGGGGGGCATCTACACTGCACCCGGAGCTTGAAATAAGCTATGCAATTTGAGCAACGCAAATTGCGTAGCTTATTTTGAGTTAATTTCGAAACAGCTTTATTTCAAAATTTGGCGCTGTCTACACAGCACTTCTTTCAAAATAAACTGCTGGTCTGAAATGTCCCTTACTCCTTGTGGAATGAGGTTTACAGGGACATCGGAATAGCGAGCCTGTTATATTTTGAAATAACGGGCGTGCTCAAAAGACGTGGAATAGCTATTTCAGGATACCGCCAATATCCCAAAAATAGCACTGCAGTGTAGAGGTAGCCTAGTAGGAGGCCACCCACTGTAATTATTTATGTGTATTTGTCATAGAATCATAGAATCATAGAATACTAGGACTGGAAGGGACCTCGAGAGGTCATCGAGTCCATGATCATGAGGGTTAGCCAGCATCCTGGGGACTAAGTGGTTTACTATGTCCCTTACCTAAACCAGGTAGCAGGCAGCCAATAGAAATGCAGGTAGGAATTTCAAACTGGGACAAAGGGATTTTGGGGTTTTTCCCTCCTTTGTTCGAGCTGTTCCTCTCCAGTTACTGAGAGAGACAGACATGTCTCCCTCTCCGAGAAACCAAGATAGTGATAGAGATGCAGCCGTGTTAGTCTGGTCTAGCTGAAACAAAAGACAGAACTATTGTTAGTCTTTAAAGTGCTACATAGTTCTGTCTTTTGTTTCTCCGAGAAACCATTCTTCACTTTCTGTAAGTAGGGTAAAGTTTAGATAAATCCGTTAGGTTTTATTGTTTTATGGTTTGGGAAATGGGATTGGGTCTGTGCATTTACAAATGAGGTTTGCTCTCCTTTGTAACTAAGTTCCTGGCCCATGGTAATTTCTCCTCCATGAGTATATTATTTTGTTACTGTTCCATCTAGTCATTATGCTTGCAACAGGAATATTGTGGTGATAATAAAAGCTCTTTCTCTTTTCTTTTTATTAACCTGGTATTGGTTAATTTGTGTCCTGGTTTGTACTTTAGGGGTGAGATTTCCCAAGTAGTCTCTCCCTGGTTGCTTTATTAATATTTGGGTGGTGGCAGCAGTGTTTTATTCCCAAAATCTAGGTTGTTAAGATTTTGGGGGGAAGTTTTATACCAAAGCCTGGTAGATAAGGTTTTGGGTACTTTTGCTGGCCCCCCCTTCTGCATTTATCGTGCCAGAGTGGGGAAGGAGCCATGACAGTATTGCAGTAGCAACTATGGGTCCTATCTTGTCCCATTGTGCTAGGTGCTGTACAAAAGAAGCAAACAAAAAAAGACACAGATGATCCCTGCCCCAAGAGCCGTGCAGGACAGATGCTAATGCTGCCCAGATGATTAGCAGAGCGCCCACAGCTAGGATTGTGTTTCTACTGGTGGTGCACAGTCACACATGCCTCAGTGCACATACAAATTTATTCTGCATAATGATGAAAAAGATTAGAAGGAGCATTTACTCCTTTTTACTTTTGGAGAAGGTCAAGAATTTTTAAAAGCAGACTATTCCCTTTTGATGAACTCTCCTTACAACCCTTGTCATCTGAGAGACTCCAGTGAAGTGGGAGTCAAAGTAAAATGGAGATGGCTAGGCGTTAAAAACAGCCTGTCCTTAAGCCCCATTTCTCTCCTACAAGTTAGTTTGATTGTCATCCTCATTTTGGAGAGGAGGCAATTGAGTCCAGAGAAGCTGAGTGACTTGCAGTCAATTACAGAGCCAGGACTAGAACACAAGTCCCCATTTCTAGCTTTAAGAAACCTAGTGGAATAAAATAGTCCCTTGCTGCAACCACCGGTGTGTCTGTGCTGTTGGTGGGAGACACCTCTAGGGGCAAGGTTGGTAGGAAGCACTGACATTTTGGCCTTCTGTCAAAGGTCACCACCAATGTTCCCTCTAATCTTTTCCATCCACGGGCAGATTTTTTCCATCCATGTGCAGAATAATTTTATGTGCACTGAGGCATGTGTGGATGTGCACCACCAATAGAAACCCAAAACCCAGCTTGTGGGTGCTCTGCTAATCAGCTGGGCAGCATTTGAATTTCTCCTGAGCGGCCACACAAGCCCTCAGCTTAAAGGTCACCACTAATGCCAATTGTGTGGCTGTGCTGTGGGTACCTCCACCTGGAAACTGACTGACTGAGGATACTCTACACTCGGATAATAGCTAGTCCTGCTCTGATGGAGGTGGTCCCTTGCAGTCTTGTGATTCTATGACTTAAAGCAGGCCACAGAACAGCTTTCAGAAGGTGCGTCTACACTAGTAGATCGATCTAGGGAGGCTAATGAGGCGACGATTGCAAATCAAGCCGGGATTTAAATATCCCACGCTTGATTTGCATGCCGTCGTCGCCGCTTTAGAAATTGATTCGCCGAAGTAACTGCCCGCGTACACGCAGCAGTGAACGATTCCGAATAAAGCCCTAAATCGAATTAGGTGGTAAACCTCATTCCACGAGGAATACCACCTAATTCGATTTAGGACTTTATTCCTGAATCCCGTTTCACTGCCGCGTGTAGACGCGGGCAGTTACTCGGCTAGTCAATTTCTAAAACGGCGACCAGCCGGGAAAATGCAAATCAAGCACGGGATATTTAAATCCCGGGCTTGATTTGCAATTCCGGTCGCCCTCATTAGCCTCCCTAGATCGATCTAGGGGGCTAGTGTAGACGTACCCTTAGAGAGCACAGCATTATTTCGTGCCTGAATCTCTCTGTTAAACACGTGCCCCCTTGTCCCGTTGGCTGAGCATCCCATCTGAAAGGGATCACCAAAATAAGGAAGGATTCTCTGCCACAGCCAGTTTCCATTGGCCCAAAAGCCTTCTAAAGAGGATGCACCATTAACCGCTCCCCAGGGGTTACATCTCTGCCATGAATGGATGAGGGACTGGGGGAAGGAATCAGCATTTGTAGCATCATGAAGCTTTTGCATAAGAATTCAAAGATGGCCAGGCAAAGGCATGCCTGACCCACCTGTGTGTGGAGGAGCCATCAATTCCCGACTAGTCTCTGCTCAGACTAGTGTAAATAGGGGTAGGTCGTGTGGCCTTTCACCTGCTTACAGGAGAGCAGAACATGGTTTAAAAGGTGCCAGGGCAGACCGGATGCTCCAGCGAATGGGCAACTGGCCAAGGGCAGAAGAACAGTTTCCCCTTTTCACTGTTGCAAAATTCAAAAGCAGTCCCACCCGAGTTCCCTGATAGGCCAGGAGCTCTTTGTTTTCTACTCTCCGTGGGCTCCGGCCCCGTATTTCTAGGCTCACTAAAGATATACCTGGCGTTGCTCGGGTCCTTAGCACAATTTTATTTTGTTGCAAAATACGATGAAAATGTCCAGGCTTCATTTCAATCTTTGCTCTGGGTGGGTTGGGGAGGAGGGGTTCAGGGTGCAGGCTGCCCTGGGAAGAGAGAACAAAAAACAGGACTATGCAGCACTTTAAAGACTAACAAAATGGTCTATTAGGTGATGAGCTTTCATGGGCCAGACCCACTTCCTCAGATCAAATTGTGGAAGAAAATTGGCATGACCATATATACCAAAGGGATACAATGAAAAAAATGAAAAAAAGTGAAGACATTATAAAACTGACAAATCAGATTTAGAACAGAAGGGGGGTGAGGGGGAGGGCTAGTATCTATGAGATAATGATACTGGGGTGATAATTGGGGAAGCTATCTTTGTAATGGGTAAGGTAATTAGAATCTTTGTTAAGGCCCATTCGTAAAGTGTCAAATTTAAGCATGAATTTGACCACACCAGACTACAAAGGGAAACCTCAGAACTGTCATTCATGCTTAAATTTTCATCTTCTCCCACCCTACCTAAAGGCACCTGGGGGGTGAGAGGCTCAAAGCTGGGGCAATCCCAGGTGTGGTGGGACGTGTCCCCAGCCAGCTCCTTTCACCTGCCTGGTGATTTGTCTCTTTTCTGTATGATTTGCTGAGTAACAATCCCATTCTAGGCACATCCCATTGTCCTGGCCCAACCAAACCCAGACCTTGCTTTAAGTTAGGATGAGAGAGAGGAAGCTGTGTGCTGAATTTGGTGGTCCTAGCTCTCACCATTTAGGAGAAGTTCTGGAACAGTCAGGCAGACAGACAGGCTCTCTCAGATATATATTACCTGATGCTATGGAAGCTTTCCAGGCTGCTATACCTTTGCTACGTACCTATTGAAAAGTCCTCAAATTGCTCATTGGCTTGAGTTTTCTAGTCTAACTACTTGGCTCCTTTCATCTGAAATTCTCCGTCTTGGTGTCTGTTCCAACCTGCCTTCACCCTCCATATATATTTGCATGGGTACCATAAATAGACCAGGGTTATAGTCATATAGGCATCAGTATTACCAACTGTGAATGTTCAAAAATCATGAGTCAGGCTTGGCAAAACCCATGAGATTGCCTTTCAAATCATGGGATTATGTAAAAATAATGGATTTTCTTTGCCTTTGCTTGCAAAGTCTTTAGGGTGCATTGCGGTCACATTTTGAAGCTTTCTCCACAGCCATGAGAGCGAGAAACTGAATGTGTTGTTTAAGAATGGAGTCTGACACAATCACATGGATTGATTGAAATCGTCCCTTGACTCCAGGAGTCGGGGCTTTAAGGAAAACAGTCACTATCGTGAGATTCATGCGGAAATCAGGAAAGTTGGCAACACTGCGAATGGAGGTTCTCGCCTGAGTCCCACAGCCTGACACTGGTACTCTGCCAATTACACACTGTCACTAAGATTAGACTCTGACTTTGCGTCTTTTGGTTTAACTTCAGGGAAACTTAAATCAGGCCGTGCAACTGATCCAGCTAAAGTGTTAATTACAAGAGGATTTTAGCCGTCTTTATTCTAATAATAAGGCTAATCCAGTCAGTAAGGCACCTGCAGCACTGGATTAAGGCACATTTAATCAAGAAAATACATGATTATGCAGGGATTAGGTACCATACACTGAGCAGGGACCCTAAAGTTCCGAATCCGGAAGTTAGATATGAAACTGAAATCCAGGGGCCACCGATTTCTGTGGAAACAGGATCCGGCCTTGAATGTGCAGAGAAGCTTTGTTGCAATTTTAGCGTGAAGCTCAGTATTTAAATGCCATGTTCTCCCCCCAGTGAATCTTTTCAAAAGATGGTGTGCCGTGCTCTTGTAGCTGGGTTGATCCCAGGACATTAGAGAGACAAGGTGGGCGAAGTAATATCTTGCATTAGACTTATTTCTGTCGGTAACAGAAGAGCTCTGTGCAGCTTGAAAGCTAGTCTCTTTCACCAGCAGAAGCTGGTCCAATAAAATATATTGCTTCCCTCGTCTTGTCTCTTCAAAAGATTGTCAGCATCTGTCTACTCTGTTGTTACAGAGTTTGTTTGACTGTTTGATCCAGAACTCCTCCTAAATGGTAAGAGTTAGGAATAGAGCTTCCTCTGATCATAACTTAAAGCAAGGTCAGGGTTTGGTTGTGCCAGGAAAACGGGATGTGCTCGGAATGAATCTGTGGCTCATAAAACCAAACAGGAAAAAAGACAAAATCACCAACGTACAGTTCTCAAAACTGACATAACTGAGCGAAGATTGGAAAAGACTGAAGCAAGCTGAGCCAGAAAACTAGGATGAACTTCTCAATAAACCTTACGGAAAAGAGATGAAATGGAGAAATGTGGAGTCGTGCTCTGTTTTGGCACAGCTAAATCAATGCTTAAGGTTTGAAAACAGGAAGGAAATGTTATGGGAAACCTCATGGACTACAGCCTCTCTTTGTTAAAACCATGGGTGCATTTACACAGCACCCTAACCTTGAAATAAGATACGCAATTTGCGCTACTCAAATTTGAATTTCCAAATAGGCTATTTTAAAATTTGGTGAATCTACACAGCACCAAATTTTGAAATAATGTGCTATTTCAAGACATCCCTTAACCCTCAGGGAACGAGGGCTACCAGGATGCCGAAATAGCGTACCGGTTATTTCGAAAATTATTTCGAAATAACAGGCAGAGTGTTAAGACGCAGGATAGCTATTTCGGGATACCTGTGGTATCCCAAAATAGCCACACAGTGTAGACATACCCATAGTAAATGATAACAAAAAAGTAAATTTGGAATTTGAATTTTTAAAGAAATTATACTAAAAAAACAGAAAAATTTTAACAATCCCTTTTTTTAAGTATCAGATGGTTACTTCTGTGTTAGTTTGAATCTGCAAGAACAATGAGAAGTCCTGTGGCACCTTATAGACTAAAAGATTTATTGGCGCATAAGCTTTCACGGGCAAAGACCCACTACGTCATGAACTGATGAAGTGGGTCTTTGCCCACGAAAGCTTATGCTCCAATAAATCTGTTAGTCTATAAGGTGCCACAGGACTTCTCGTTGTCCTTTTTTTAAGAAATCCAAAATACCAATTAACTTAATCAAAATAACACTATTTTTGAAAAATACAGTCATTTAAATAAAGCATCAACATTTTCTTTTTATTTTCCAAAACCCCCCAAAACTTTAATTGAGTTAAAGACCCAAGCAATGCCGGGTAAACCTCCTAGAAAGGGAAAACCTTGCTATGTGAATGATCAATCCATTCAAATTGGGTTGGGTTGGGATTGGGTTCTGAAAGCCACTAATCTTAAAGGGACTACCTTATATGCCTGATTCTTTCCTGCCTGGCACCCTGTATAACCCTTTACTCCAGTGCAGAATGGGTGTGAAATGCTCCCCTGCTGATTTGGAGGGGATGTGCATTTACTTTGCACCAGTAGAAAGGGACTGTGCAGAATGCAAGGCAGTAGGAAACTTTGCACTGCTATAGATGATGGCACATTTGTAAGGTTTGTGCAAGGGGCTTGACTTTTTCCCATTCCTTGCCTGTGCTGCTGAATTTGCATTGCTCCAGGAATATTTTGGGTCTGTCCATTTCTGCTTCACAAATATTCTCACTTCTGCACAGTGTTTCTATATGCCTGGATCTAGCCCAGGAATACAGAGAGCTGTGCCAGCCGTTCATCTCTCAAATTGCCTACGTTGCTACCACAAAAGCCTCTGGACTCTTAAGTGTATTGGCCTGCCACTCCTTTCAGCACGTCTGCATATTTCCCTCTGCGCTTGCTTGGGACAGGCAGACACTGGACCTGGTTTAGACTCCTCAGAAGGCTCCACACTCAGTCCCCCCGGGCGTAGGCATGTCCAGGCGTGGGTCAGGGAACTTGGCCGGCAACCTTTGTGTAATTGCACAGGTCATTTGTAATTGGCGGCACTTGAAAGACAATCAGGTTAGAAGAGACCCAGGGATCCTGAAAGAGGCCAATCTTCCTGGGCCTTGCTGAAGCAAAGGAGCTAGAAGTCAGGACTTGTTCAGCATTTTTATTAATGACGGATGAGGGGATGGATTGCACCCTCAGCAAGTTGGCGGACGACACTAAGCTGGGGGAGAAGTAGAGATGCTGGAGGGCAGGGAGAAGGCCCGGAATGACCTAGACTAATTGGGGGGTTGAGCCAAAAGAAATCTGATGAGGTTCAACAAGGACAAGTGCAGAGTCCTGGCCTTGGGACGGAAGAATCCCAGGCATTGTTACAGGCTGGGGACCAACTGGCTAAGCAGCAGTTCAGCAGAAAAGGACCTGGGGACGACAGTGGGTGAGAAGCTAAGTGCCATTGTCATGAGGGCAGAGATGGGTTGTTCTCCATGCCCACCGAAGGCAGGACAAGAAGAAAAGGGTTTGATCTGCAGCAAGGGAGATTTAGGTTAGGTTAGGAAAAATGTTCTAACTCTAAGGCTAAAGTTCTGGAACAGGTTCCCAAGGGAGGTTGTGGAATCTGGTCACTGGCAGTTTGAAGGACAGGCTGGACAGACACCTGCCAGGGATGATCTAGGGTTATTTGATCTTCCTCAGGACCAGGGGCTGGATGTGATGACCTCTCGAGGTCTGTGATGGGGTATCTGCTCTGCACTGGCCCTGTAAAGGTTAAAACCCAGCCCTGGGAGAGGGCTAAGAGCACGGAGCACTCAGCTGAGATACAGCAAATTAGGGCCCAGGTGGGGCTGTATAAAGAAGGGCTTCTGGAGGGAGGAGAGAGACACTGTTGCCTGAGCTGGAGGGACCAGGCTGTCAGGAAGCTGGAGGCTTCCTGAGACAGAGGAGGGCTGGGGAAAGGCAGGCCTGACCCAACTCCCAGGCTGTAAGGCCTGAGGGGACTAAGGCTGCAGGGAGGCAGCCAGGGCAGGAGAAGGCAGCAAGTCCACCTCCCCCTTGCCAATGATGAGTGGCCGTTTCAGGCTGCAGTGTGCCCCTGGGGCAGGGGCTGGATGAAGACTGGCAGTGGGTCACTGACGCAAGGTGGGTCTAGGGGAATTGGGGCACTGACCTTGGACAGTCTGAGGAGGAAAGACGGGGACACCGACCAGCAGGGGGCGCTCTGAGGCAGGAGTGCTGATTCCTCGAGTAACCGCCTGGAGGCACCGTGGGGGTGAGCGCCCACCCTGAGACAAGGTCCCTTCAGGCCCAGCATTTCCAGTATTCTATTTATGTTCCTCTTATAACCACTGCTGTACTCCACTGAATCTGAGCTCCCGTGTTAGCAGGCTAGCCAACTAGCGAGCCTCCCTAGCACCCCAACCATTCCCTGAAGGTCTGTATGGAGCTAGGAAACCAGGCATATGGCTCGCATTTCTCCATGGACTTGGATCATCCAGCAAGGGGATGCTAGAGACCTGTGACTACGTCGGTTGTAAGTGGGCCCCTCTGGTGAGAAGACAGGTCAGAGAAGCATCACGCTGCCTTTCCGCCTCCTCCTTGTTATCCTGCAGTCAGCTGGGGCCAGGCTGGCTCCCTGTACAAGCTCTCGTGGTCACGAGGACCTCTCTCTTAGCTGGCACCCATTAAGACTGTTCTCACTGGCTGGGTCTTGCCAGCGTCTCATCACAATCCCTGACTGTGTCTCAGGCCCCCACCCCTCGATCCACCTTCCTGCCACCAGTTCTCTACAGCTGAGGAATTTCATCCTGCCTGGCAGGGCAGCTTGAAATGGTTGTGCTACTAGAATATGAATGTGAACCTCTTGCAGGTTACCCATACATCTATACTGAGCCAAATCCAAACCTCCGCTCTAGCCATCCCTAGGGCTTTGGCTGTATTGAGCCCTTACCAATGGTCCCTCTAAACTCTTCCATCCAGGTGCAGATTTTTTCATCCATGTGCGGAATAATTTTATGTGCACTCAGGCATGTGCCAATGTGCACCACCATAAACACAAAACCTAGCTGTGGGCGCTGTGCTAATCAGCCTTATTCTGCAGCTCTGCCCCCAGTTTGCTCCAAGGAACTACCTAATGCCAGTTCATGATCCTATGCTGCCTACTGCATAGGACTGATCAAAGGGCCAGCCTACAGGCTGGGAAGCTGTAAAAGGCAGAACTTGATTACTAACACCGTGGTTATTAACAGGGCATTGCCCGGAGCCTCTCCACTCCATTGATCTGGTCTGGCTTCAGCCCACAAAAAGTCGATTGCGATATCCTGCAGCCCAGGTGCTCGGCATCTCAGCTGACCTTCCCAGAAACGTCACTGCAATAAAAAAATTTGATTTATTGTTAGGGCCCAAATTCACAGCCATGCAAATGCATCATAGACCATGAAATCTGGTGTCCTCCCATGAAGTCTGGCTTTGTGTGTGCTTTTACACAGATTTCATGGGGAGACCAGCGTTTCTCCAATTGGGGTCCTGGCCCAAACGGGAGTTGCAGGGGATCACCAGGTTGTTTGAGGGAGGTCACGGTACTGCCACCCTTACTTCTGCATTGCTGCCTTCAGCGCTGGGCAACTGGGAGCGGTGGCTGTAATGTTGGCCGGGCGCCCAGCGCTGAAGGCAGCGCCCCATCAGCAGCAGTGCAGAAGTAAGGGAGGCAATGCCCTTCCCATGTCTTCCTTACAGCTGTCCTGCTGCTTGTAGAGCTGGGCAGCTGGAGAGTGCCAGCTGCTGACTAAGGGCCCAGCTCTGCAGGCAGCAGCACAGAAGTAAGGGTGGCAACACCATACCAGGCCATCCTTCCTGCTGTGCTGCTGCTGGCAGCAGCTTTGCCTTCAGAGCTGGGCTCCTGGCCACTCTCCAGCCGCCCAGCTCTGAACGCAGCTCCACTGCCAGCAGCAGGCAGGAGGAAGGGTAGCAATGCTGCAACCGCCCCATAAATTAACCTTGTGACCCCCCACACAACTCCTCTCGGGGTCAGGACCCCTACAATTACAACACGGTGAAATTTGAGAGTTAAATATCGGAAATCACAACATTTACCAGTTTAAAAATCCTATGACCATGAAACTGACCAAAATGGACCGTGAATTTGGCAGCGCCCAATCCATCGTCTATTTTTCCAGTCATATACCAAGTGTCGGCCAAGACACAAAGCCTCCCAAGGCATCAGCTGCTGCCATTCCCGGGCCTACAAGACTAGACCCAAAAGAGCACTGACTTTTGGACTGTGCTGTGAGCTAGTGCAGCTTGGCCATTGGCCAGGTTCATTTACACTTTGGGATACGCTTTGCATCACTTACCTATCACAAAGCCCAGCCTTCAAGTGCACACGCTGCTGAGGCAGACAGCTCAGGGTGGGCACACAAAGGGATTAAGAACAGATAGGAAGGAAAGGAAAGGAGGTTAAAGTCCGAAAGCCTCTGTTGGCAGCCGGGCACCAGGGAAGAGGCCGATCCTTTCTTGGGTCAGGAAGAGGACTCTCCAGCCCAGCGAGTTGCATTGTTGTGGGCTCTACCTTCCCCCTGGAGGGACAGAGCCAGTGAAGAGAAATGTTGCACCCTGTGGCTGGTGGATAGATAAGGACCAAGCTGTGTACTAGTGTAAATTCAGAAGGAGTGAATTCAGTGGATTTGCTCCCGAGTTACACAAGCAGGACAAGAGAACCGGTGTCGTTTCTCTTGCCCGACGGCATTCGTAATCACCACAACGTCCTTCTAATCAAAGCATCCGAGCGCCTGTTTGTCGAGGCTACGCCTCGCTGGTCACTTCGGGTTCCCACATGCCTAATGCCCGGCGTGGCCATCACAAGACTCGCTCTGTTCTTGCCAGTCGAGCCTCGCTGAACAATCATAATAAGTGACCTTATTGGCCAGGAGCGTCACACTCATCAGCCCTTGGCTCCGGGCAGATGCCGTGCAGCACCCACGGCCCTGTCAGTACCTGATCCAGACCTCCTGATGCAATTCCACTGCTCCGAGTGTAATTCCTTGTGATTCATAGCAGCCTAAGCAAGAGCAAGGAAAGACTGTGTGTGGGGGGGGGGCATTTATGTGGTTTAACTAACCCGCTTTACATTCAGATTAACTTTTTTGAACGTTCCCATTTAGACAAGCCGTGGGCCTGTATTTAAGTGTTCCACATGGGGCAGAGTTCCATTGCTCCTCGGAAGGGAGATCAGCTCACGCCTGCGGTTAAGTTTGCTCTCATGAAAATACAGGCGGCACGTAGCTCTTCACACAGCAGCATTTTCAGCCCCATGATCCAAGCACAGAGCTAGATTTGGAGCCTGTTTCCACCAGCTGAGGATCTGATCCAGATGACAGACACTCCACACAAGGTGGGCCCCATTGTGCTAGGTGCTGTACAAACCCTTAGCAAATAGAATGCATACTATCTCTTTGTGTATGAATGTGCATAAATACTCTTATGCAGCATTTTGCATGAGTAGGTCTCGAAGTGCTTTATATTCAGTATCATCACCACCATTTGGTGATGGGGAAACTGAGGCAGAGTGGTACAGTGACTGGCCTGAGGAATGGCCCTGCTGCAAGCCCTTCTTCTTAACACCAGCTCAGCAGGGACATCTCAGTCTGATTTTTGGAAGGAGAGAAGGCACCAAAGCGGTGTTGTGAGTCACTGGACGGATACCCTGCACTGAGTATACATCAGTGACTTGCTAAAGGTCACCTCTCAGGTCAACAGCAGAGGTAGGAACAGACCCCGGCCTTCCGGGGCAGCCCAGTGCCTTAGCTGCTAGGCCACTCACTCCCCCAGAGAGTTCCCTCCACGAGGCAGGATGCAGGATGAGACAAGCCAGCAGGGCAAGGTGGTATAAGGCCACATCAGGGAACAGCGAAACTAGGAGCAGAGCCGTCCGGGAAGGGTGCTTCTACAGTCGTACTCTGACACAGCTGAACCGAAGCCAGCAGAGTGTCCTATATCGATGTAACGTTACCTTTGTTGCAGTTACTGAGGATTTGCATCGGCGTAACAGAGCAGGAGCTGAGCCGCCACCTAAAACTGCAGACCCTCAAGTGGTGGGAGCGAAGATCCATTGGCCTCACTCATTCCAGCTGAGGACCTATCCCCTGTTCTCTTGACACCCGTGTCATTTAACCACGGCAGGGGCATGAGCCGACCCACCGACCTCAGTCCCTCAGACCTAACCATTCCCAGTTATAAAAATAAGGGTCTTCCTCTCAGACCAGTTTTACCCTGTTGCATCGCTGTTGACTTGAGGAGCGTTACTCCTGTTTACACTGGTATAAACAAGATCAGAACCAGGCCCAGGAGTTCCAGGGCTGCATCAAGGCCTGGCCTCACCCCCCACTCTGTATCAAATCACCAGTGCCATGCAGTGACATAATTAGTAAGGAGCAATGGTCTCAAGTGATAGTGGGGGAGGTCTAGGTTGGAGATTAGGAAAAACTATTTCCCTAGGAGGGTGGGGAAGCACTGGGATGGGTTCCCTAGTGGAGGTGGAATCTCCATCCCTAGAGGTGTTTAAGTCTCGGCTTGACAAAGCCCTGGCTGGGTTGATTTAGTTGGGGTTGGTCCTGCTTTGGGCAGGGGGCTGGACTCGATGACTCCTGAGTTCTCTTCCAACCCGAGGATTCTATGATTCTACGCACCAGCTTTATAGTGAGCAGATTTTGCCCTAAACTTTTCCCTCTTGATGAAGACTTCAGGCCACTACTCCGTTCAGTCATGGATGATTCCATGCGTTGGGCCGTCCAACCTTTCTAGTGAAGGAACGGAATTTTCCATGTGTCGTGACCTTGCACGCAGGCCGTGTGGGAGCAGAGGATGCTGTTTTGTTTTATCACAGGCTTTTGGGGGCCGGATGCAGGCCGTGGGCCACCGGTTGGACTATGGCTTTTGTGAATGCTGGGGCTTGGGATGCACATGCTGCATCCCTACGTAGCATGCCCCGGCAAAGACCCGGCAAGTTTCCATTCCGAAAGCGGCAAACGCAAGCGCACAGCTAAGGGGGATAAAAAGGAATCCAGTCAGCAAGCAAATGACCTGCCCGTCATGCAGCGCTGCAAACTCTCTTACATAAAGGCAATCCTCAGAGTCAATCTGCTTATGTGCAGCCACGGAAACCTGACTAACCTCATCTGATCATGAACCAGCACTTCTGCAGCGACCAGACCGCTGTGGCCCCTCCCTTGCACTGCACTCTGGCAGGAGCTCCTGAGGGGACGCCAAAGGCCAGTTAAGAGCAACAAATTCTGACGTCCCATCGCCTGCCCCCAGCGCTGGCCAAGGCCTGTTGCTTCAAGGGAGGGCGATACGTTGCTGCAGACAGGCCTATTACAGTCAGTCGGATTTCTTCCAGGGCTTTGGGGTCAGGCCCATGCAGTGGAAAAGGAGTTCGTCCTGGCCCCGTGCGATCCTACACCTGGAAGCGTTAGATCCAGTTACTGCTCCAGGTACCAGCTGTAGGTCTGGCCCATTTAAAGGGATCCATCTTCCCGGAAGCCTCCCGTTTGCCCACCTCTGAAGTGGGTTACTGCTCAATTCTTTGGCTTATAAAGGAAGGGGGCGGCGGGGCTTTCTTGGATCAGGGGCCGCTAACCCAGAGAAAAATCAGTCAGGGGCTGCACAACAGTGAGAAGCCAAAAATATACAACCCACCTCACTGACGTGGCCCCAACTGAGATGCAGAAAGACCCTCCCCCACTTTCCCCTCACACAGCAGAGCGGGGGGGGCCTGGGCGAGATGGTTTTGTGGGCCCCACTGGAGGGGGCCAAAATGAAGGTTTCGGCATGTGGGAGGGGGCAGCCAGGAAGTGGCCTTGGGTGTCGGGTATGGGAGGGGGGGAGAATGCAGAAGTGGGCTGGAGGTTGATGGGACCGGGAGGGTGGGAGGGTGGAGGAACGGAGGGGTTCCGGAGCAGAGGAGGGCAGGAGTGGAGTGGGTTCCAGAGCGGATGGGGTGCAGGAGAGGAGGGGAGTGCAGGAGTGGAGGGGGTCCGGAGCAGATGGGGTGCAGGAGAGGAGGGGGTTCCAGAGTGGAGGGGTGCAGGAGAGGAGGGGTTCCGGAGCAGAGAGGGGTGCAGGAGAGGGGGTGCAGGAGAGGGGGGGTTCCAGGAGGAGGGGTACAGGAGAAGAGGGGTTCCAGAGTGCAGAGGGTGCAGGAGAGGAGGGGTTCCAGAGAGAGGGGTACAGGAGAAGAGGGGGTGCAGGAGAAGAGGGGGTTCCAGAGCAGAGAGGGTGCAGGAGAGGAGGGGGTTCCAGAGTGGAGGGGGTTCCAGAGAAGAGGGGGGTGCTGGAGCAGAGGCGGGTGCAGGAGCTTCCTCTCCCAGCCAAGCAGAGTCTGTGGGTCAGATCTAGCCCCAGCTTGCCTGACTCCAGCCTACGAGGCTTGCCCCCCCCCTCCCCCGAGCAGGGAACTGATGATGGGGCTCCAGACCCACAGGGGGGTCGCAGGGCAGGAGTACCAACGCTGGCTCCCCGATGCTGGGGGTGAGGGAAGAGACCTGAGCCTGGGGGGCTGGATCCAAACAACAGTTCCCCACCCCTGTTATAAAGCAGAAGATCCTCCGAGCGAGGGCATTAGACAAACCGCAGCCCGCTGGTAGGCAGTGCACCGAGTGCTTTCACATGACGCTTGCACGAGTGTTACTTCCCATTTACCATCAGTTCCTCACCCTAAAGACAGGGGTGGCAAACGGGGCCCTCCCCTTTGGGTAATGGCATGGCCCGCTGTGACCTCACGCCTCTTTGACTCAGTTTCCCACTTTGTGAACAAGGGACTAACGAGGCTGACCCGCCCCAGGGAAGCATTTTGGGCTCTGGGGATGATGACAAGGGGTAGCCAGGATCACAGTCAAACCTGTATCTCCTGAGCCCTCTGCATGCGGTGCACAACAGATCTGAAATCAGCTCTTTGACTCTGTGCTTCTCTCCAGAGAGGCATTTGGCCCGGCTCTCAGCCGCCTGCACCCAGAACCTCCCCTTGTGAGGGAAGAGTTCTCCACTGCGGGGGGAGCTCACGCCGAAGAGAGCTGAGCAGCCAGTCACATCAGCTGCCTGGCAAAATAGGCCATGTCAGACCCCAAGTCACATGCTCGGGCAGACAACCTCGGGGAAGCTCTGAGCTGGCATGAGATGCTCCCGTATTGAAAGAAAATATTCAGCTGCTCCGGTGCTTGGTCTGAGATCTTGACGCTACCCCTGGAGGTGCCTTTTAGGCCAGGCGTCCCCCCAGAAGGAGATCAGACCTGGGAAAGTTGCAGCCAGAGGGAAGAGTGGTGGAAATTGTGGATTTTTAAAAGCGAGATGGAGGGAGGCCAGCCACTAGATCCCTTCCATAGAACCACTCCCCGTTTGCCGGGTTTCAGTAATTCCGTGCTGGAAGCGGCCTTAAATCCCGATCCTCCTGAGCAATTGTACTGAATATTACGCCGCAAGTTCACCCCCGTTTTCACTAATGACGTCACCCCAGGGAGAAGCTGGGGAACAAAGGGCCAGCTGGGCCAACCCCGGCTTTGCTACCAGTGAGGTAGCAGCAAAAAGATACCGCGCATGTGCCAGGCCTGAGAACGCAGAGAGTGCATTCATACTCCTGGTCTGACCCCGTGCCCCCGTGCCTACCCACCATGCAGAGTGGGTGTAAAATGCTGCTGGGTGGCCCTGGGGGGGTTGTTTCCTCCTCTTTGCACTGGCGAAGGCAGCAGGGGGTCAGAGACCGTGTTCAGCCAGGCCTCACATTTGGCACCAGCAGTTGCATCGGGAAGTCGGTCCAGGCTGCGGGGCAGTTACAGCCCTAGCTGTATGTTACTGGGTTGAAATGCAGACGGGCCAGGCATCCTGTGTTGTCAGGGCTGCTGTGTGTTGGTTTTGCATGGCTTTAGCTAAACTCATCCAAAACCAATTCTCTTGCATGGGTCGGGGGTGGGGGTTTAGACAAGGCCTTCGCATCCCCTCAGACCCAGGCTCGCACAGAGGGTTGTGTTATTAACTCCTCGGGGCAAGGCCTGTTCTTTGCCACTGTAGCAAGGGGCATTTCCGTGGGGAAGTACAAATAGGGTTGCCAGGTGTCCGGTATACACCTGGACAGTCTGGTATTTTCACCCCCTGTCCGGTAAAAAAATTCAGAAAATACTGGACACCTAAGATGTCTGGTATTTTCTGATTTTTTTCCCCGGACAGGAGGCGAAAATGCCAAGCACCTGGCAACCCTATAAACACTCAGCACCCGCCCCCGAGACTCCCCTGGCCCCCAACAACTCCAGCCCCCCGACCCTAGCCCCCATGCTTACCTGGTTCCACAAGGCTGCTGGCACAAAATGGCTGCAGGCAAAAAGACCAAGGGGAAGCAATGACTCCCCTGGGTCTTAGTGCTCAACTACTCCCCTGTACCTATCCCTGCACTCTCTCTTAAAGGGGACATGGAGTCTTTTTTTTTTTTGCTCAACAACTTTGGTCTCCCCCCCTTTTTTTTCTTCAACAGAATTTTTTCCAGTTTTTTTGGGGGCAGTATTTTTGTTTCAACCATCTGGCAACCCTAAGTACAAAGGGCTGAGGACCTGGAGCAGGGCTGCGCGGTGGGGAGCTGGGTGACTGGGATAGCAGCCCCCTCACTGTGCGTACCCTGCCGTCCCGGCCATAGGGGTCTGAGTCCTGCTTCTAGCCTCTGCAGGCCACGGAGCATCCGCCTCCCATCCCTAACACAGCACTAAATATCCTTTGTGGCATACGAGGTGCCCCATCCACCCAGCCTGCTGGGCACTAGAGGAACCGCCCCCCCCCCCGATTTATAACTGGAATGGTTTGCTGCCTCCTGCATCTCTAAACGCCCTTCACTACCTCGGGACTAACAGGCGACTGCTATTTTTAGCGATTTATTTTGTTGCAAAGCGACCTGCCTGCGCCTCGTATCTGGTGGGAAAACCAAAGAGCTTTCTCTAGCTTCCCACCTTGCAGCGAGCGCCCAGAGACCCTCCCTTTGCACTGGCTTTTCTCCTCTGAGCCTTCCCCCTGCCCCAGAGAGGAGACAAACTCGGGGCCGTGGACTCCCGCGGGGCCCAGAGGCGGAGAGTTTCTCCCTGCACAGAACGTGACAGGCTGCACACGGACAACAGACAGCGGTGGCCAGAGATGTTGTCATGGTCTAGTGCCCAGGGAGCGCACACCCTAGCCGGTTAACCAGCCCCCCGGGGGCAGCAGGCACAAAGGATATGTCTAGACTGCATCCCTCTGTCGGAAGAGGGATGCAGATTAGGTAGGTCGACATTGCAAATGAGGCAGGGATTTAAATATCCCGTGCCTAATTTGCATAAAAATGGCCACCGCGTTTTGCCGATTCAGCACTTTGTCGGCAAAAAGTGGCAGTCTAGAGGGGGATCTGTCGAGAAAGAAAGCCTTTTTCGACAGATCCCTTATGACTCCTGCAAGGAGGTTTACAGGATCTGTCGAAAAAGGCTTTCTTTCTCGACAGATCCCCCCTCTGGACTGCCACTTTTTTCCGACAAAATGCTGAGTCGGCAAAATGCGGTGGCCATTTTTATGCAAATCAGGCACGGGATATTTAAATCCCTGCCTCATTTGCAATGTCGACCTGCCTAATCTGCATCCCTCTGCCGGCAGAGGGATGCAGTCTAGACATACACAAAGGGCTTCCCGTAAGGTCTCACCGCTGTTGGCACAGGGATGGAGGTGTGCCACTGCCATGACATGGACCGTGCACTGGCATGTGGCAGGCATATTCTGTAATCCCAGTGCTGGGGGCTGGCCTTTTAAATCATGCGCCTTAAGGATTCCTATGTGCTGGCTAGTCAGGCTTGGGTGGTTTTGCTGATTGCCAGTCAGCTGATCTCATTGACCAGTCACTGCGAAGCCTGTGATCTCCTTAGATCAGCGTTGGGAGGGAGGGAAGCACCTGGGTGGGGTATTTAGGTTCCAAATTCCCATCCTAAAGACTGGGGTGTCAAACGGGACCCCCCCTTTTGGCTATGGCATGACTTGCTCTGACCTCATGCCTCTGGGCCTCAACTTTCCACCTAAAACAGGCTGATCTAGCTACATCACTCAGGTGCTTTTGGGGGCCCCGGTGGCCCCCTTACTCAGATTAGCCTGCGGGGCCCTGGGTGGACTGAGGCTGACAGCAGGGGTCAGGGCTCCCCCCACCCCAGTATCCACTCCACTGCCATCTGCCATGTGTGTCGGGGTGCTCCCCTTCCTGCCGCCATGGTGAGCATGTGGAGGACCTGACCCCCACTGCTGCCCCACGTCAGGACTCCCGGAATGCCTCCAGGTAGGAGACTGAGTACAATGGGGGAGAGGGCAGAGCATGGGTGGAAAGAAACAGGGTGGGGATAGAGAAGGGTCTGGGCTTGGGGGAAGGGTACAGACACCCCCCTCCCGGGGTCCAAGAGCTCACGTACCAGCACCCATGGGCAGGCCAGATTGTGGAGCTGCTCGGGCCATGGGCCATGAGTTTGAGACCCCTGGTATCAGGGTTCTGTACCTGGTGTGGGTCTTCCCCACTTTGGGCAAATAAAATCTGCTGCTTGTAATAGAGCTGTGATGGTCATTCCTCCTGTCTGCATCACCTCCCTTACTTACAGGTAACTGAGCAACCGCTTGCTAGAGCTTGTCCCTCGGGCAGAGAGGAAACCTGTTAACTAATTAAATCTGCAAGATGAGCTGTGATCCCTGTACATGCACGCCAGCCATTGCTTGTAAGTCCCAGAAGCCTGCATGGGCATCGCTCGGACGTTAAGGATCTGTCTTTGATTCTGCTGTGGAAGAGGCAGGCTGGCCAGCTTTGGTTGCACCACGTCCTGCAGGTTTCATCACATAATCTTCAAAGATCTTTCATTCCCGGGGACTCCAGGGCACTCCTGGAGGATTGGCAACTCTAGCTGCGGGCCAAGCCCCAGTTCCTCAGTGGTCTTCTTCATCCCTCTGTGGCTCAGGGCCCACGAGCCTGAATTCCAAGCGTCAGCCCAAGAGCAATGTTTGGAAAAAGTCGATTCCTCCCACAGGAGGCAGTAGAAGCACAAAAGCCAGGGCAGTGGTAGGCAGTGGTTAGTTCGGGGAGACCCGGCCCTGTGGTCCCAGGGAGCAGTGGGGATTAGCACCCTTTGACAGAAATCTGCTGGGGGCTGATCTGTCTGTCTAGCCCTGCACATCCCTACAGACTCATGCGTGATCCCAGAGAGCCAGGTGGGAACCGCCAGGACCTTCCTTCCCAGTTTGGTGCCCCCTGCCAATTCTCAGCTCCCTTCACTCATCCCCCCCCAAACACTCCACCTACCCCCCGCCAGGAGCAGCGAACAGAAAGGGCTCACCCCCTCGCCGCCACAGGCGCCCCACAAGGGCAAGAAGCTGGCTGGGATGGCTTTTGTGTTAAGTGGATATTTGTCCACCGGCGGGACCCACTTTTTCCAAAATCACCGATCCCTCACCCTTTGGCTGGCGCCCAACAGGCTGTCGTGCTGCTGTCTGGTACCCGCACAGGCAGAGTAAAATCCAGCAACGGGGCAAGCGTGGGCCTCTGCGCTGAGCCAGAGTGAGTCACAGGCCCCGGGTGGAGCAGGGGCAGGGAGCGGGCATGTCTGAAGAGACATGAGCTGAAGCAAAACCTTCCGGCTGTGCCAAGGACTGAGCCGGGCCCTCTGGTGCTTTTCTTGCAGCTGGGAAGGAATGACTTGGTAGCGTCATAGCTGTGACCAGCCTCCCTCAGGTCTGTGACTGACCGTCAGAGCTGGGCAACCCTCCATTCCTGCCCGGAACAAGGACCAGCCCTCAAACTGGAACCACGTTGGGCCCTGACTAGGCCTGGGTGAAAAACCCTGCACTTGCAAGAGAGAAATGGCAGTTTGCCTGTGTTAGGCAGCGGAGCTGTCATCCTGCCGGTGACAGGATCCCGGCGAAAGGACGGGCATGAGGTAACGTGGGCCCCCTTCTGCTGGTGAGAGGAAAACCAGCAAATGTTTTCAGTGCACTGGAATGTGCCAGCCGGCTTTTCAAGCGGGGACCCAGGAGCAAAGGTTCCTATTGCCCGAGCGATCCAGCCCCTCCCCAGAAAGCCGAGCACTTCACTCACCAATGCGGATGCCTCATGCCGGAGATGGAGTTAAAGCCACTTGCCCTTGGTGTAATTTGTACGCTTGGTTCTCCGGAACGGGGTTTGCAATAATATGATTACGCAGAGCTGCCTGCTGGACACCGGAGCTCACTACGGTAGATTAAAAAAGGATCTTTAGCTTTGCAGGGGCCTGTAGCGAGGGGTCACAAAAGCCTCAGATAAGGCCCGTGTACCACATTAGCCCCCTTTGCAATTCGCATCTAGGTCTTGCTATTACCCTTTGTCCAGGGGGAATTGCCCTCAGAACGGGTGAAAGCAATACAGGCCGTAGAGCTCTTTCCCCAAGGACAAGACTGGATCAGAGCTGGGATGTATGTGGGCTTGTGCTGAGGAACCAAAGCCTCCTTCCTCAAAGGTGCCCAGCAATGCTCCCTCTTTTTTTATGCCCATGTGCGGAAGGAATTTTGTTCTGTGCACCAATGTGCAGATGAAGTGCGACACATCACCCCCACATTGGTGCACGTAATAAAATTCATTCTGCACATGGGTGATCTGTGGTGGGGTCCGTAGTGGTGAGCGGGGACTCAGCAATGGGGGGGTGACGGCTCTGGCTGGGGGTGTGGGCTTTGGGGTAGGGCTGAGGCCAAGGGGTTTGGAGTGAGGGAGCAAGGTCGGGGAGGAGGTTGGGGTGGGGGTGTGGAGGCTGGGCAGGAATTAGGGTGAAGAGGAGGCCCAGGATTGGGGTGTGCATCTAGGAGAGAGGTAAGGGGGTGGAGTGGGCTCAGGACTTGGGCAGGATATTGCAGTTCAGAGTGCTTACCTGGGGCAGCTCTCATT
Organism: Rafetus swinhoei; assembly: GCA_019425775.1. Lineage (NCBI taxonomy): Eukaryota > Metazoa > Chordata > Testudines > Trionychidae > Rafetus > Rafetus swinhoei. The sequence continues at coordinate 3,774,614 of JAFJHL010000226.1, forward strand.
TGGTGTGTGTGGGGGCGGGGGTTAGGTGGCTCTGTGCTGCCTCCCACTCACCAGCTGGCACCGCCCCCTGCAGCTCCCATTGGCTGCGATTCCCAGCCAATGAAACTGGGGAAGACAGAGCTTCCTGGTGCTCCTGGTGATGCAGCTCCAGCCCAGGGGAGAGGGGAAGGGCTGGCCTAGAACACAGGGGCTTTACAGGCCACAGCCCAGGGTCCTGGACTAAGGGGGCCCCTTTCGCGCAGGGTCCTGGGCTGCAGCCTCTAAAGCCCCTTTCTTAATGGGCCCAGCTGCTGCGGCCGGAGGAGCGTGTCTCTCCCCCAGCCCCAGCAGGGAGCTGCTGCAGCCGGGGGATAGAGGTCTCTCCCCAGGCCACGGCAGCTCCACGTGAGCGGCAGCTCTGAGCCCCTGTGTGGGGCTCATTAGGCAGCTGCTCGGCCGCACGGCTTAGAGGGAATCTTTGTGCTGCGCGTCGCGGCTCCCGTGGACTTCAGCTGAAGTGGTGATTTCTCAGCAATTCTTCAAGACAAAGGAAAGCTGGTGGAGCTCAGTCCGGCGGAGAATGGAAGCTGGGCTAAGCCAATGTCTTTTACCCCCACACTTGTGTTTTTGTGTCCCGAGTCTCACGCCCACTTTGCCAATGTTACATACACCTCATCTGTGAACAGCGGAGCCGATAGCCTCCGTGGGCCCCTGGGTATGCGGGAGGGCAGCTCTGTGCTCATAGAAGGGGTGGGCCAAGGGCAGAAAGGGCGGGGCTCAGGGCAGAAGGGGCGGGGCCAAGGGTAGCTGACCCTCAGCACTGCCCAGAGGGCAGTGCACCCCCCCAGCCCTTAGCGCTGCCCGGAGTACTCAAGCTGGCCTTCCCACGTGGCGCTCTGGTGGTGATTTAAAGGGCCTCTGGGGCAATTGCCCTCTTTACCCCCCCTCCCCTCCCAGTCAGTGGGCTTGTCTGTGAATCTCACTCTGTGAAGGGATTTGAGTTTTAGCTGGTGTTACACCTATACCAAAGGGCCAGAAGGGAAAAGCAACTAGCAGGGGTGAATTCAAAATATAAATGAAGCACATATTGAATGCTTTTCATCCATAGAGCTCAAGCCATGTTACAAAGGAATGTATCATCCCCATTTTACAAATGGGGAAACTGAGGCATGGGGGAGGGAGGTGAGTTGCCCAAGGCCACTCAGCAACTCAAAGCCAGGAGTAAGAGCCAGGTCTCTTGAGTCCCAGGCCAGTGCTCTGTCCAACAGGCCATGCTATCTCGCTCAAGTAGAAGAATCTGAAGAAAACCGCTAATGGTCAAGTTTTGAGACCTCCAGGTTTCCGGCCATGACGACAGTCTTACATGTCACCATCACTGTGGTAGCTCAGTGGGTCAAAAGTGAGATTATGCCTTGTCAGAGGGCATAATTTTGCCTATCAAGATCTCACTTTGCCTATCAAGATCTCAAATCCCTTTGTGAAGGTGGGTAATTATCCTTTCACATGGGGAAACTGAGGCACCGAGCAGAGACGTGACTTGTCCAAGGTCCTCCAGCAGGCCAGTGGCAGACTTCAGAACAGAGCCAAGATCCAGTTCCTGATGCAAACAAAAGACCATTCTGCCACCTGGGCACAGTTTGAATCCTCTGACTGGCTGTGCTGGTGGTTGTAAAAAGGAGAACACGGAATCATTTTCCCTCCAAGTGGCACTGAAGGGAACGTCCCTTCATGCTGAATGAGATTCACAGACAAGACCACGGATGGGCACTTACTCCTCATCCACGTTCCCCCGCACCCGGAGGTCAGAATTAGCCAGCCCAGTTTAAATCCACGTGATGAAGAGTAAAGGAGCTGAGTTGCTGTGTCATGTCAACCTTTTAACATTTCACTGAGCAGAGGGCGAGAGAAAGCCATGTCACTTGGCTGGCAGCATCTCTACAGCGTGCCTTTCCCCAAACCGCCAGCTCTCTTCTTACTCAGTGCCAAGTTAAAATTCAAGAAGTCCTGCGGCCCCTTACAGACGAACAGATTTATTTGGGCATCATGGCCAAGTGTTTCTCAGAAAGTCCACCCAGGGAGCAGAAGGCAGGACCACGTGCAAAATCCACTCACTCTGGCTATGTCTAGACTGTGTTGCTTTTCCAGGATTCCAGAGGTATCCCGGAAAAGCAAGGCTGAAAATTTTCGAAAAAGCGGACGCGCTCTTTCACCATCTCTGTAAACCTCGTTCTACGAGGCACAAGGGATGTGTCGAAAGAGCACTTTTTTCCCCGAAATTTGGCCCCGCAAATTCCGTATCTTTTTCCAATTTAACACTGCAGTCTAGAAGTAGCCTCTGAAAAAAGCAGGTGAAAAGCAGAAGAGAAACTATTGATAAGAGAAGTGACACCCCCGCTCCACAGGAAGAAGTAGTACACTCCCGAGGACGTGCAGAGCTGCATGTCTTGCAGAGTCAGTGAATTCAGAGAATGAAGGAGACACATCTGGTCCCCTACTGCCAGCTGCAGCAAAAGCACTTACATAAGATCTTATAAAATTTAAAAGATGTGCTTCAACAGTCAAGCCGATCCAGCCACTTAGCCTGGCCCTCTAAGCTGCAGCCAGCTAAACCTACAGGATCCGGGGTCAGTCAGAATTCCTGCTCAGGGGCTCTTTGTCCGGAGTCCTTGGACAGACACAGAACTTGCTGGCCATATACAGGTCTCCAATGGGCTCAGGATAGAACTGGGGGAAAGCAGTCAAAACTGCAGGGCTGCAGAGGTCACGTTCATGACTGGGCAGAGGACACATGCGCTCAGTGGTTTGGAAGAAATCTGTGGGCTTGACCCGCCTCGTGTACACCCACGTAAATCAGGAGTAACGGCTGGGAGTCCAGGCAGCTACGCTGGTGTGACTAACAGGGCCCTGTGCATGCTGTTAGGAAAGAGGGATTCAGGAGGAAAGGTTCTGCAAGGAGAGGTACATCCCGCCATGCCTAATGTAGGCCCTGGGGTTCAGCTGTGGTCTCGGAGCTCCTCAAGAAACAGTTTTTGCTCCTCTCTAATGAGCTCAGCAGGAGGGGCTTGGGGAAAGGGCATGCGCCTCGCCTAGCACTGCGCCAGAGTCACTGACAGGTCTGCTAATGGAAAAAGGTTTTGGTTCACATCAAACTGAAACCAAAAATGAATTGAAATCAGCCCGGAGCCCTTCTCCAGTGAATCCTGAATGGCACAAAAGCAGAACAGCTTCCAGAGAAGAGACTGACAGACTGGGGAATACCCTGTACCTGGTGGTTAATTCATCTGGGGAGACCCAGGTTCGAATGCTGCTCTGAAGCAGGGAGTGGATCCCTCTGCTCACACGAGAGCTCCAATCACCAGTCTGCGGCTATCCTGGAGCGCATCTGCACCTTCTCTTGACCCTGATCCATTGGCACAGGAACTGAAAGGCTGGTGAGTGCCCTAACCACCAAGCTACAGTCATTTTCTCGCTTTCTGCTTCAGTGACCCTTTGGGTCTTTTATACAAAGTGGAACCTCTTCCCCTGGATCTAGAGAGACAAGCACCCCCAGAATCACCTACAGCTGTTCACCGAAAGGGCTAAATGGGGTTCCTGGCTCTGCCGCGAGGCGGTATTGAAACCTCGGTCTTCCAAACCCCTGCTGATTGCCCTGTTGGCATTTTGCAAATGGTGCCTAAATTCTGTTGTGACTCTAGTCCTGCCCCATGGAAATGTTTTGATCTGATAGTGTCTGTAGTTTTACCGACAGACGTTTGTAGCAGAGACCAGGGCTGAGTCTTTGCATGTAGGAAGTTTGCCAACCAGGAAGGGAATTTACAGAGTGACATAGGGCGTGGAAGGCTGATAATTGAGCAACTCCATTGAAGTACTCTCCTGTAGTCAGTGAGGTGAGGCAAGCCAGCTTTTGTTAGCCTTTTGGAAGCCTTCTCGTTATAATCCTTGCTAAATAGAGTAGAAAGGGCCCCTGGGTTCTCCAATCTAACTTTGAAAGAAAAGGCAAATCCAGTTTATATTCTATGTGCAACCATATCTGAACACGTGGATTGGCTAACTACACCTATGACCCATTCCTTCCAGTGACGCCTTTCTTTGAAACTAAATCTGGTTACTTTCCATGTATTTGGTGTTTTTTATCTTCAGTGATTCCTGCGCTAGCAAAGCGCTTGGTTCAACAGCCCTGGAGCGTGACACCTCTTATGAAGTGACAGAACACGTCCAGCGGGGCAAGCATCCCACAATGCCCCCACCTACAGGAACCCCTCTATTGGACCGAGAGGGAAGTTCAGTCTCCATGACACCTCCCATCTTTGGCTTCTCTGTGGTCGCTGCTAATTTAGGACCAGTGGTGGCTTATGGACACGTAGCCATGGAGAGCTGGTCTCTGAGTCACCCTCCATTCAGAGGAAACTTGACAACAGTCAGATTCAGCAATGAATGGTCACATGCCCCAACAAGAAGGAACCTGTTTCTCATGAAATCTACAGTCCTATTTCCATTACTTGAGTGAGATCATGCACTTTGGCAGTCTTTTCAAACCAAAGAGCCAAACTACATCGAAATTCAGAACGAGTGGTCCAAAAAAAGCCGTATAAGAATGCCTGTTTGCATGACTGAAGATATACCACTTAATATTCTTGATCATTGACACGATGATTAATAATAGCATAAATGCAACATTGTACTCACAGACTTTATTTAATGGGACTTCTGCTGCTGGATCATTTCATGCATTTCTTTGAAGTTTACGTCATAACTGGTCAAATTCAGCTTTATACAGGCATTCAAGCTACATGAAATATTACGCTTTTAATATTTTGAATTAATTTTTCATTGTAATTTAAAAAATTGTGTGTATTTTGGGAATGACAAAAGAGCCATATTTGGTTCCATACTGAGCCATAATAGGCTTAAGAGCCATAGATTGCAGACCCCTGCACTATGGGAACCAATATCCATCATCTGTCCCAGACTGAGCAGCGGTTTTAATGAACATAAGAACAGCCATACTGGGTCAGACTAATGGTCCATCGTCTGACAGTGGCCAATGCCAGATGCTTCAGAGGGAATGAGCCGTGTACGGGCAATTATCAAGTGATCCATCTCCTGTTGCCCGTCTCAGCTTCTCGCAGACAGATGTTGAAAGACACCTGGAGCATGGGGTTCTGTCCCTGATTGTCTTGGCTAATAGCCATTGGTGGATCTATCCTTCAAGAAGTCATCTAATTCTTTTTTTAATCTACAGTAAACTTCCGATAATCCGGCACCTTTAGGACCCAGGGGGTGCCGGATTATCAGATATGCCGGACTATCGGAAGGAGGGGCTATGAGGGGTCTGGGGTGGAGTGGGAGGCATGCGTCCCTCGGCACTGTGGGACCAACCTGGCAGCACCCCAGCTGCTCTGCCCCAGACTTCCCCAAGTCAGCCGCTGCTGAAACTGACCAGCGGCTGATTCGGGGAAGCCGGGGGCAGAGCAGCTCCAATTGTCCGGCTGCCTGGAGCACTTCCAGGTTCCAGATGGTGCCGGACCATCAGGAGTGCTGGACCATTGGATGCCGGACCACTGGAGTTTTACTGTAGTTAGATTTTTGGCCTTTGCAACATCCCCTGGCAAGGAGTTCCACAGGTTGCCTAAATGTCATGTGAAGCAGCACTTCCTTTTGATTGTTTTAAACCTGCTGCCAATTACTGCCATGGGGTGATCCCTTCTTCTTGTGTTATACAAAGGAGTAAATAACACTTCCTTACTCACTTTCTTTACACCACTCATGATTTCATAGACTTCTATCATATCCCACACAGACATCTCCTTTCTATGCTGAAGGGTCCCAGTCTTTCTAATCTCTCCTCATATGGAAGCTCTTCTGTAGCCCTGATCATTTTCATTATGCGTCTCTCCTCCTTTTCCAGTTCTAATAGATCCTTTTTGAGATGGGGCATCCAAGACTGCTTGTGGTATTTCAGGTGCGGTCATACCATGGTGTGATATATAGCAGGATGGTATTTTCTGTTTTGTAACCTGCCCCTTTCCCAGTGGTCCCTAACACGCTGCTGGAAATGCCCTAATAACTGTGCCAGCACCATGAAAGGCTTTTGCATCTCCAAGGCAGTGGGTGTTTGTGCAACTGCTCAGCAGAGATTCCAATGGTGCCCCGCTGATTAGCAGAGCGCCCACAGCTAGGTTTTGTTTCTACAGGTGGTGCACACTCGCACATGCCTTGGTGCACATAAAATTGATTCTGCACATGGATAGAAAAAAGCTGCACATGGATGGAAAAGATTAGAGGGAACATTGTTCCAAGGGCAAACAGACCAGCTAAAGCTTCCACATGATGGCCACTGCCGTCTAACATGCCTGCAGGGGACTCAATCTTTTATTAACAGGCTATAAGGCGGATGCTGTGGCTCTCTGCCAAGTCAGGATCATTGTGGGCTGGCTGCCAAGTTCTCTTAATAACCCATGTAGGGCTGAATTGCTAACAACATGCAGCCGGCCGGTGCCTGCAGGGTTACCAAATGCACACGCACCAGGGGCCAGGTTCCCAAAGTACTCAGCAATCTACAGCTCTCACTGAAGTGGGTCTCCTCACAGGACATGCTGAATGCTGAACCCTTTGGAAAATGGAGCCGCTGCAGGTCGGTACCTAAATGGGAGCTGCTGGCTAGAACAAAGATGTCAGAAAAGTGAAAATGAATCTGCTTTAGTCTCTGCCACTCCTCAGGTCCACCCTGCCCCTCTGGACCGTGCACAATATTACTATGACATGGATGATTCATAGCAAGAGCTAGATTCATATGGGTATGAACTGGCCATTTACGTGGGAGCCACCTGTGCTTGTCAGAAGTACGGGCTCTTGTGCTTTCCTGACTAAAAGATGGGGCAGATCCTGCACGGTTCATTCCTCATGCAGGTAAAATTCGCCTTCCAGAGCAAAGAGTCCAGCAACACACTCTTGATTTGCAAATAAATGAACCCCCCTTGCTGCCATAGGGAAGTCACTAACTCCCAGTTATGAACCAACGACACTAATAGGATGGGCTTGTATCCTGTCACATCCCTTTACTATCAGCTAGCGAAGGGGTGATGTTCTTGTTCCCTAGAGCAGTGTTTCTCAACCAGTGGTAAAAGCACCCTTAGGGGTACTCAAGAGAAGTCTGGGGGGTACGTCAACAACTGAAATTTGGAGAAAACTGAATTTTTGTTTTAAGTTTTACAGTGCTTTATTATTTTTGTACTTTTTACACCCAAAAATTTCATCACCCACCCAGCTATGATTAAGTTGTTTAAACAAATGTGTTGCAATGATAGAAAAAAATTGTGTGTGTCTGAAAACTGTAGGTACTGGGGGTACTTATATATATTTTTAAAGGGGTACTTTATAAAAAAAAAGTTTGAGCAATACTGTCCTAGAGCATAGAACCTGGAGTGCTCTCCTGGATTGTGTTCTCAAATCTGTCCCCGACCCATGTGACCTAAAGCCGACATGGATCCATCTGACCTTATGGAAGGGCCAGTAAGTGCCTCAGTGCTGATACATGAGGATTTCAGTCTAGGGTTACAACAGAGCAGCCTCCAAAAGTTCATTCAGCCTGTACAGAATGCTTGCTACCTCCTATTGTATCCACTCATGTCAAACACCAGAATTGCAGTGTCCCTCCAATGGAAACAACGCAGTAGCAAAGAAGTACGTGTGGTACATTAAACAGAAAGCAAGGAACGGAAGAAGGTTCATGCAAATATTTGCAGATCTTGAGTTTTCATTGCATCCCCTCTCCGCAAGTTGGACCAGTTAGCAGCGATTTGCTAAGAACCTGCATAATATCACCTACTTCTCCAACCTACAGCACTTTCCAGTTGTCACAGCAGGATTGCAACACAGTGATGGGAAATGTCTTTTAAACCCTTACTAATGGCTGTGGCATTTTTGCCATTGTGGAAAGAAGAAGGGAGTGATATGGGAAGAGTCTGTCGTAATTCGGTAAAATAGTGACATCTAGTGTTACATTGCTGCTGCTGGCAAAAAAAAAAATCTATCACTAATAATCAGATTCTCAAAAGAGGAAAATCTGTCCCTAGATTGTGCATTTAAGAGGTAAATATTTTTTCATGCTGGTTACTATCCACAGGAATCTTACGCTCAGGTCAACTGGCAGATCACAGTGAAGTCTGAGCAACAACATTGAGGCTTAAGCCTATAAAACACATTGTGTGTGTGTGTCTGTGTGTGTGTTAGATCAAAACAGCCCAAATCCTCTGAACTGTAATTTTAGATACTCCTGAAGCCAGGGTTCCTGCAGTGAATATTTCCTTAATTAAGAAATTGAAATAAATCCTGAGCTGTAAGACTGTTAACAGTAATGCTATTGAACTGCAGATTTACACCAGTAAAATAGGATCAGAATCTGGACGTAATCAATACTGGACAGCATAAAAATCTTGGTCATGAAATACACTGTCAGAGCAATCCTAAAGTCTGCAGGGAAGAAAGGAAGTACTGTATTATCATAGCACCAATGAGCCTTAGACATGGGCCAGGAAGACACACCACTGTGCTAGATGTGGCACAGACAGACATCAAAGAGATTGTTCCTGCCCCAGAAAGTAGAGGTATTTGGAAGGGTTTTTGAGCAAAGGAGGCAGCATGCTTTTCTGTCCGAGGACAAGGAAGGACATAAATACACAAAGAACGGGAGCAACCCTTGTAAGAATTAGCAAGACACGCACATGGTGCTGATCGTAAAGAGCTGAGAAAATATACCCTGCACCACCATCAATTCATTGAGCCGGAGGCATGACTGGGCCCTTGTTTAGATCCCTGTTTTGCCACTAAAGAAGGAGAACATTTGCAGCCTAAGCAGCGATGGGCTCATGCCACAAAGTTTGGACACAGAGCTCAACCACCTGGAAAGCCATGCTGAGGAGTGTTGTTTGGATCCAGAGTTTTGGGCCAGGCACAAGGTTTGAACAGATCTTTGTCCAGGTATAAAACCAGGGGTCTCTGGTGTCCAGGCCTAGGATGGGAAGAGTGGAATAGGGCCATATTAGGGCTTGTTATCTGTAAATAAGGAACAAAGAGCAATAATTAATATTTTGCTCCTCTGTTGCACATTTCATGTGAGAATACACAAACCATTAAGCCTCGCCACAGTCCCATGATGGCATTATCCATCTGTTATATGTGGGGACACAGGCCCAGTGGAGTTGAATGACTTGCCAAAAGTCAGAGATGGGACCAGGAACACCAGCTAGCTCTGTGCTTTCATGACTAGATAATTCCGCCTCCCATAATTCAATGACACACAGCAGATGAGATAAATCAGTGACAAAGAGGAGCTGCCTTTAATTTCTTGGCTCCAGTTCTAGCCACTGCAATAAAAGTGCCTGTTCCCAGCTCATATCTGCCTTCATGTGTGCTCTAATTCAGCCACAAGATATATGGGTGTAATGTAGGCCTAACAGTGTTCCCTGTAAGCTGAGCACTTGGGCAGCCTCCCAGGAAAGATTCAAATGATGCCCAGGTGATTAGCAGAGTGCCCACAGCCAGCAGCATGTGTTTCCCTTGGTGGTGCACATCTGCACATGTCTCAGTGCAGATCACAAAATTTATTCTGCACATGGATGGAAAAAAAATCAGAGGGAATATTGCTTAGGGCAGGGATCAGCAACTTTTTCAAACCAAAGAGTCAAACAACATCAAAATTCAGAACAAGTGGTCAACAAAGAGCCATATAAGCCATTTGTATGACTGAAAATATACAACTTAAAATTTTTGATAATTGACATGATGATTAATAATAGCATAAAAGAAACACTGTACTCACAGACTTTATTTAATGGGACTTCGGCTGCTGTACTGTTTCATGCATTTCTTTGAAGTTTACGTCATAACTGGTCAAATCCAGCTTCATGCACACATTCAGGCTGTCTTCTCTCAATCTTATGGCAGTGGGTTGGGGATGTGGGGGTGCAGGAGTCTGGGTTGGGGTGCAGGAAGGGCTCAGGGCAGGGGGTTCAGGTGTATGATGGGCACAGGGTTGGTGCAGGAGTGTTATGATGCTGCAGCCAGATGGGGGCTGGGCCTCAACTGGGGGCTTGTTGGCCAGGTTTCATGTTTAAATAAAGTAAGATATTATGTCCAACGCAAAAGGTTTCAACGTTGTCCTTATTTATGGTGGGGGTGGGGAACCTTTTTTGGGTTGGGGGCCACTAAGTTTGGGTGAAGGAGGAAGCTGTGACCTGAGGCAGGGGATTACAGTGCAGCAGTTTGGGTTGTGACCTAGGCCAGGAGCGGGCTGTGACCTAAGGCAGGAGGGGGTTGTGATCTGGGGCAGGGGACGGGGTGCAGGAGGGGGTATGGGCCCAGGAGGGGGCAGGGGCTTGTGTTATATGGGCTGGGTGGAGGGAAGGGAAGGGCTGGGGTGCCAGAGGCAGGCTTTGGCTGGGAGACTTACCTGGGAGACTCCCGGACAGCAGCCCAGCATGTTTTTCAGGCAGGAGCCTGCCCTGCCCCTGCACAGGCGGTGGGACCATGTGCTCTGTGAATAAGATCCTGATGGGAGAGGGGAGGAGTGCTTCGTGTGCTGCCTGTTCTTGAAACAAGCAGCTCCCATTGTCCAGAAACAAGCCACTGGGTTTGTGCTGGGGGCGGGAGCAGCTGTGAAGCACCACTCCCCTCCTCCCCTCTGGGCTCACAGTTTGTGGAGCACAAACAGCCCTGCAGCCGCTTTTTGGAGCAGCATGCGGGGGGTGGGGGCAAGCAGGAGAGTCTGCCCGGGGGCTCCCTGCTGTGTCTGTGGACTGGATTGTTTTACCCAGGCCTGCTGTAGCACTAGCCTGGGCTCCCTGCTGCAGGGGGGAACAAAGGGGGTGAGCAAAGGGCGGGGGGGCTGGTCTCAAGCTTCAAAAGAGCCATATCTGGCTCCCTAGTGAGCCATATTTTACTCTCGGGCCATAGTTTTGCCAACCCCTGGTCTAGATCATGCTGGACTCTATCCCTACCCTCCAATGTATCTATCTCTTCCCCTAGCTTAGTGTCATCCGCAAACTTGCTGAGGGTGCAATCCATCCCCTCATCCAGGTCATTCATAGAGATGTTGAACCAACCCTTGGGGCACTCCGCTTGAAACAGACCGCCAACCAGACATGGCGCCATTGCTCACAGCCCGTCGGGCCCGGCAGTCTAGCCAGCTTTCTAGCCACCTTACAGTCCATGTACCCAATCCATACTCCCTTAACTCACTGGCAAGAATACGGCGGGAGACTAGACGGCTCTAGAGCTGCTGCAGATGGGGAGGGGAAGGGTTGTTTCCCGAGCGGTATCAGCCTATCAGCCGCGCGATAGTGCACTTTTAGAGCTGAACACCCTTTTTCATGTTGCTCTAATCCCAGTAATCCCAGACAGACTGCGCTTTACAACGTGACCTGAGGTAACTCCTTGGAGCGTGCGGCTCCTCATCATTTGCCTGTGTCTTCAACAGAACGATTCCCGTTTACCTCCAGTTTAATAATCTGTTTGGAAAAGCCCACCAGCACTGTTATTTTTGCAGATATATTAGGCCGAGCGCCTCAGGATTTCATGAATTTCAATAGGGACGAGGTGCCTAAATACCTTTGAGGGGCTGGGCCTTAGTGAATCGGGACCCTGCCCTGCAAATCTCCGCACAGGAGTGACACTGCACAGGTGAATACTCCCACTGACTTCTATCTAAGGGCAATATCAGGCCCGCAGGACCTGAATGTGTCACGATCGTTAATGTGCTCATCCTCAAACCCCCCCTGGGAAGAGTCTCCCCTAGTTCAGCTGGGAAACTGAGGCACGGAGGCAAGTTCCTGGGAGGGAGGTACCCAAATAGCTTGGAGGCTCTGGGATGAAGGGACTTGTCCAAAGCCCTCAGGGAGCCTGCTGCAGAGCAGGGAGCACAACCGGGATTGCCTTGCTCCCTCTGTACAGTGTCTGAAGGTTGGAAAAAACCAAAGCACAGGAGGAGAGGAAGGTGCCCTCAGTGCAGGGCTGCAGCCCCCCACTACGCACTGGGGAGGGAGGGGAAGGGCCCCCAATCCCAGGCTGCAGCCCCCCCATTATGCACTGGGGCAGGGGAAGGGACCCCAATCCAGGACTGCAGCCCCCCGTGCCCTCAATTCCGGGCTGCAGCCCCCCCATTATGCACTGGGGGAGGGGCTCCAATCCTCCAATCCCGCGCTACAGCCCCCCCATTATGCCCTGGGGGAGGGGCCCCCATCCCGCGCTACAGCCCCCCATAAGCCCTGGGGGAGGGGCCCCCCATCCCGCGCTACAGCCCCCCATATGCCCCGGGAGGGCCCCATCCCGCGCTGCAGCCCCCATATGCCCTGGGAGGGCCCCATCCCGCGCTGCAGCCCCATATGCCCTGGGGGAGGGGCCCCATCCCGCGCTGCAGCCCCCCATATGCCCTGGGAGGGGCCCCATCCCGCGCTACAGCCCCCTTATGCCCTGGGAGGGGCCCCATCCTGCGCTGCAGCCCCCATATGCCCTGGGAGAGGGGCCCCCATCCCGCGCTACAGCCCCCCCCTTATGCCCTGGGAGAGGGGCCCCCATCCCGCGCTGCAGCCCCCCCCCTTATGCCCTGGGAGAGGGGCCCCCATCCCGCGCTGCAGCCCCCATATGCCCTGGGGGAGGGGCCCCCATCCCGCGCTGCAGCTCCCACGAGCACAGAGGGGCAGACCCCCCCGCCGCCCTTTCCCGCAGGCAGTGGCAGGCTCCCGCCTACGAGCCTCTCTCCTGGGCCGCCCCGGAGCTGACACCGCCCGGCCGCGGCTGCCCAGGTGGAGAACGGGGCCGGGGCGGGGCGGAGCCCGCAGGTGCGGCTCCTCAGGGGCAGCGGGCGGGCCATGTAGCGCGGGCGGGGGGCTCGGCCCGGGGCTTCCAGCGGCCCCGTCCTGGCCGCGCCTCTGTGAGCGAGAAGCGCCCCGGGCGAGCCAGGTCACCCCGGAACCCGCCACCTGCCCCTGCGGTGTCCTCTGCCCGCCCGGCCCCCCCAGGTGAGCCAGGTAACGCCCCGGAGCCTGCTTTTCATACCCCTGCCCCCCACTTGCCCCTGCGGTGTCCTCTGCCCTCTACTCCCACCCTCAGGTGAGCCAGGTAACGCCCCTGGCCCCCGCCTCTCATACTCCGTCTAGTGGTGTCCTCTGTCTGTGACCCGCCCCCCAGGTGAGCAACACAACCCGGGGCTATTCTTTCACTATTGACCCCTGCACTCCTGTCCTAGGTGTGTCAAGCACATTTGAGGGGGGTTCTAGGGCACCCCCACTGCATCTCTGAGAGCCCTACACCCCCAGTGTCATAGGGGGCAATGTTCCCTTGGAGGGACAGCTTACTGCCTCACTGTCTGGGGGCTCCCAGAGCCATTCAGTCCCTTGGTGGGAAGCGCATTGTACACTCTGGGGGTTTCAGTGTGGCCATCCCCAAAACACAGCGGGGGGTCTAGTGCCCTCTTCTCTGTGGGCTTCTGGAGCAGCAAGTCCCTGCCCCTCAAATACTACAGGTGAGTAGTGCCCCCCCCCTTGTATCCACGGTGGACCCTCAGATTCCCATGTTCCACCCCAGAGGATAGCCAGCCCTATTAGGGGCAGTTAGTTGAGTAAGGAAAACTTCCCCCACCCGCCCCTGCCCTTGTGCTCTCTTTCCTCGTTAGACCTGACTGGCAACAGCTTAGCTTTGAGACCCTGCAGATGGCTGAGCAAGCATCTGAGGAAGAGGAGCAGCAGCCCCGGGTGCCTTTCTTGGTGACCCCTGCACCCGAGGTGCTGGGAGATGTCCTAAGTGAGCAGTTTGGGCCCCTCCCATTCATGGCCGCCATCACTAGGATGAAGAGGCAGCCCTCTGGGGACTATCTCTCCACCGAGAACCTGGAGGAGGTCTTGGAGAGGAGGCAGGCAGCGAATGCCAAGGAGCGAGAGAGGGTAAGAGCGCTCGAGATAACCCAGGATCTCTTGTTCTTGGTCAAAAATAAACCTGCTGCCTTTTGTCTTTAAAACTTCAGTGGGGGGCAAATGAGCTGTTGGTGAACTGGCTGGAGAATCGGGCGCCGGACGGAAATGAGTCTGACCTTTAAAACTCTGTCTCTGTAACCTGCCAGCAGGATAACATAACAGCAGCTACGCTGGGTCAGACCAAAGGTCCATCTAGCCCAGTGTCCTGTCTGCCAACGGTGGCCAATGCCAAGTGCCCCAGAGGGAATGAACAGAACAGGGTCCCTCCCTTGTCACCCAGTCTCCGCTTCTGACAAACAGAGGCTAGAGACGTCATCCCTGCCCATCCTGGCTAATAACCATTGATGGACCTGTCCTCCATGAACTTATCTAGCTCTTTTTTGAAGCCTGTCTTGGCCCTCATAATATCCTCTGGCAAGGAGTTCCACAGGTTGACTCTGCATTGGGTGAAGACATACTTCCTTTTGTTTGTTTTAAACCTGCTACCTATTCATTTCATTTGGTGACCCCTAGTTCTTGTGTCATGCAAAGGTGTAAATAACTCTTCTTTCTTCACTTTTTCCACACCGGTCATGATTGTATAGACCTCTATCATATTCCTCTTCTCCCATTGTCTTTTCTGCAAGATGAAAAGTCCTAATCTTATTAATCTCTCCTCATATAGCAGCCATTCCATGCCCCTAATCATTTTTTATGCCTTTTTCTGAACTCTTTCCAATGCCAAGATGTCTTTTTTTGAGATGAGGTGACCACATCTGTACGCAGTATTCCAGATATGGATGCACCATGGCTTTATGTAGAGGCAATAAGATATTCTTTCTTATTCTCTATCCCTTTCTTAATGATTCCTAACGTTCTGTTTGCTTTTTTGACTGCCACTGCACGCTGAGTGGATGTTTTCAGAGAACTAGCCACAATGACGCCAAAAGCTTGCTCTTGAGTGGTAACAGCTAATTTAGTCCCCATCCGTTTGTGTGTCTAGCTGGGATCATGTTTTCCAGGATCCAGTGAGCAGGGCTCATGGTGGGAACAGGGGGGTCCTGATCCATGACTAGAGTTCTTAGGTGCAATGGTAATTTGCTATATATTTGAGAGAGTCTGTCTGTCTGTCCATCTGCTTGTTTGTACATAAACTCCTAAAGGGTAAGATCTAGGACCACCACATTTGGCATGCAGCTTCCTCTCATCATAAACTAAAGCAAAGTCAAGGGTTGGTTTGTGCCAGGAAAATGGGATGTGCCTTGCAATGGGATCGTGTCTCAGAAAACCAAACAGAAAAGAGACAGAATCACTAGACAGGGAAAGGGGACTGGCTGGGGGCACCTTCCCCAGTCTGGGACTGCTCCAGCCCTGCGCCTCTCACCCCTCTGGCGCCATTTAGGGAGGGTAGAGGGAGCTAAAGCTCCCCCCCCCCAATTCATATGGGAACATTAAACATTGCTGGCTGTTCCCCTTTGTCAGGGAGCAAGGGGGAAAGTGCACAGTTTGCTGCATTCCCCACTCTGGCTGGGGAGCACAGGGGGCAGATGAACCTGGACTCTCCCCTGCATGTTCCCCTTGGAGCTGCAGCAGGCAGGGAGAGGTGCTTCTCACCTGGCTCCAAGCTATTGTGTTAAGAGAGGGCTGGGGTTGTCCGCTCTCCATGGGGCAGCCTGCACATTGACCCGCCCCATCCCTAGCCCCACCCCAGAGCAATGCTTAAAATGAAGCAATGTGTTTTCATTTTATTAAAAAAAAATGAGTTAAGGACCCAAGCAATGCCGGGTAAATCTGGTCGTGAACAGAATAAAGAAGAGGGTGGTTTTGTTTGTTTTGTTTTGTTTTTGCCTGCAATGAGATTTGCAGCCGTCTCTTGGGTGGGGATGTGAAATTCTCCCCTCGGTCTGGGTTTCAGACACCCCAGAGCACAGGAGGTTTCAGTGCCAAACTGTCAGTTCTGGCTCAGGGTGCAATTAATTATTAGCTCCCAGCTTATCCTTGGCTCCAAAGGATATCGCTAAATTATTCTTCCATGCTTCTTTTGGGGTGGTGCCATGGCTCCCAGGGTGCAAGGTGCCATGGGACAATCTTCACTCTAAAGAACGTAGAATCTGAGTGAGGTTTTTTTACCACACTTGGAATGACTTTTTATCCCCAGCCGATGCCATTCCGAACTCCCCCATGTGGCTTTCTTCAAATTACTCCAATTGGATGCTGTAGTGGTGTTCCAGTAGCTGCTCCATGCCCAGAGCTATTCCTCAACCCAGTCTTTGCTCTACACCTACAAAGGGGGCCCAGCAAAGGAGGCCCTTTGACGTGCGCCAGCTGGCTTGGAGAAGAAGTCAAAGTTCAGCAATAGATTTGCTTTCAGTGCTTGTGAAAGTGACTCGTATCAGCAAGTGATGAGCGTGCGCTGTGGATTCTAGATAACCTATCCAAATAGAGCAGGTGCCAGACACATTTGCAAGCACAGTTGTTGCTGCAAAAAGCTTTTTTGGAAGTCCTAGGTGTACATGCAGCACCAGAGATTCCGTTTGGCCTCATGATGTACTCCATCACAATTCACTCACCATGAATCATTTTCTGGTCTCCGTGCAAAGTACTAGATGCAACAAAAAGGCCAAGTAGTTCTGAACACACACAGAAGAAATTCAGAATTCACAGCAGCTCTAGGCTGGTGCCTGAGCAAGTGTAACTGAGGAGAGAGAAGTAAAAGGTTGTAGAGTGCAAATGCAAAATGCTTATGGCAGGTGGGTTTTGAATAATGGCCTCCTAATGAAAGTGCCTCCTGGCAGAATTCTGTCTCAAACAGCTGGCTGGTTAGAGCAGAGTAAATGTGACTTGCAACATGTGCAGTAGGTTGTTTATTTTCAAACACTATCGCATTACTTATACAACTTGGTCAAATATGCCAAAGGTCCTTGCTCTCCATTGGGATCAGACCATGCACATGTTTCTGCATCACAAGTTACTTGCTTGTCTTTTTAAAGTTGTCTATAGCATTGTGGCCTAGAGCTGAGTACATGCTAAACTGATTTAAGAGCCTAAGACTTATTTTCTAAAGGGAGTTAGGCACGTAGGCCTAAATCTCATTGACTATTAATGGGATTCTGGCTCCTAAGCATCTAAATCCTTTTGAAATCGAGATTGAGGCTCCTAAATAGGTTTAGCACTAAAATGCTGAGCT
Source organism: Rafetus swinhoei (assembly GCA_019425775.1). Lineage (NCBI taxonomy): Eukaryota > Metazoa > Chordata > Testudines > Trionychidae > Rafetus > Rafetus swinhoei. The sequence goes on from JAFJHL010000226.1 coordinate 3,791,726, forward strand.
CAGCAACACCTAGGCATCTTTTAAAAATCTGGGCCTAAATGTGAGTGAGAGCCCTGGGGGACACTGGCCATGTGCCCCCACCTCCCCCTCCAGCCCAGGGAAGGGTCAGCACAACCTCCTACCTCTCTTCCCTTGCTTTGCCCCAGCCCTGCCTCTTCCTCCAGAGGAGGCAGCCCAGGAGACTAACAAGGCTGGAGAGCCAGCGCTGGTAGTAAGAGCTCATGCCCTTCCCCCCTGCACCTAACCTGAACCATGTTATAGCTTGGGCCTTTCCACCATTCCCCTGGCAGAGAGTTCCACAGGTTGACAATGAAGAAATAATTTGTTTTGCGTCTTTTAAATCTTCTGCCTGTAAATTGAACTGGGTGACCTTCTTGTGGTGTTCTTGTGTTTGGCTCAAATTACCCCTTCAGATGGCTACAAGCCAGCTCTCGCCGTGTTGGACACTATAGGAATTGATTTATTAAACAGCATCTAATCTTTTAATAAAAAGCTACCAAGTATTCTTACTGTGCCCTGTCCATTTTAAAATGAGCTGCATTTTAAATGAGTGCTACCAGACTAATAGTTGTATTTAAAAGTTTCCCTTTTCACCACAGGGTGGAGTTCTGCCTCTGAGTTTGGTTTAATTTGCTCTTCGATATCTTTGACAGATAAAAAACTTGAACAGTGGCTTTTCAAAGCTGAAGACCATTGTGCCCTTGATCCCCAAGGACCGGAAGCCCAGTAAGGTTGACACGCTTAAAGCAGCCACTGAATATATACGCCTGCTCCACTTGATTTTGGAAGAAACCGGCGGCTTTGAGGTACACATGAACTTTCCTGTCTGTGTAATACATCTGTGATTCACTCATGGAGTCTTGGTACCAGCATGTATGTGAAAGCAACTTCATGATGACTCTTAAAATCATCACTAACATCCCCCACTTAATTACCCTTATTAACAGGAATTAGGTGGGGTTGGGGGGGAGAAAGGGAAAGTAAATGTTAAAGTAATTTTTATAAAACTTTCTCACACTTTACTTTACTTTACCTCTCCCCCCACTTTCAGTTTAACTTTATCCAGTGGCAAAGAAAGAGGAAGGGAAATTCTAGCATCTGAATTTTAAAGTTTTTTCCCCTCAAACCTTGAAGGGAAAACTTTTTATTTGAAATTAAAACTTTCTATTTAAAAACAACACAACAAAAATATTTTCCTTCAAGATTTTCTTCTCCCAGGAAGAGGAAAGTGGAGGGGTTCCCATTTTCCCCCCCCTTCTCCCCCCGACTTTAGTCCTTCAATCATCCAGCCCTCTGCACAAGATTTAGAGGTTCCAGTTTGGCTGGCTCTGAAAATATTTCTCTGGAGGTTTATGGATGTGAACGAGCCAGGTGAGGGTTTATATGAGGAAGCCTGAAGAATGGAGCAACAAGGTGGAGAAGCACTGAGCCAGCCTGCTGGGATTGGGCCACTGGTGTGTGTGTTGCTTTGCAGCCTTTTGTAGTCAGCTGCAAGTCCCTTTGAGGGAAGTTGTAAAACTGAGTAGAAAGGGGTTTAAGGTGGCCTCGTTTCTATACCCGGGGTCTGGAAGCAGGGCTACTTTGAAGCTGGGGGGGAATCTACTGTTGGTTCCATGATCTTGCTCCCTCCTCTCTCCTGACTGCCTGGTAACTGAGCTGTACAAACATCGACTCCTTTATGCCCTGTTTGCCCCTGGGCTGGGCTTGGAGTCATTATGCACAGTCCTTCCTGGCTCCTGTGTAGCGGCTGCTCCCTTCTTCCTTAAGAAGGCCAGTTGTATTGGTTTCTCTATGTAATGGCTTACTGCAGTGAATTGTTGGGGGGAGAGGGAGGTACCTAAGCTGTGCCCCCTTCTGTTGCTTCTAGAAGCTAGAAGACCCCATGGATCAGGAGTCAGCCAGCAGTGTCTCCAGGCCAGTCTCCCTAGAGGAGGGCCTTGTGGGAAATGCCCGCTGCCCAGCAGCGGCTGTTGCGTCAGGACAGAAAGCGACATGAGCGTAGCCTGGACAAGCAATGCCGTGGAGACCCCTGTGTACATGTGGGGCCGGAGCATCCTTCCTGCCTATTTGGGGATTGTGCAAATCCAGAAAGATGGCAGACTGGTAAGAACCGAATGTCTGAGCACTACAGAAGTGGGGTGTATGTGGGGGGAGGGTGCACTCCATTTGCTCTACTTACCTCCAGGCTCCACCCCTGCTCTGCGCCCATCCAGCACCCTGGCACATCACGGAATAGTTGATCTGCATTGCTCAGGAGGGGCTGGAAGAGCTGCCAGGTGTCTGGTTTTCCACCAGAACACCCAGTCAAAAAGGAATCCTGGCAGCTCTGGTCAGAGCCACTGACCGGGCTGTTAAAAGTCCAGCTGACTGCACAACAGTGCAAAGGTAGGCTCTCTGCCTACCTCCCCTGGCTTCACGCAGCTCCCTGAAGTGGCTGGCATGTCCTTGCAGCCTTTAGCCAGAGGGGAGATCAGGGAAGCTCCGCGTACTGCCCCGCCCCCCTCACCAGCTCCACAGCTCCCATTGGCCAGGAGCCATGGCCAATGGGAGCTGCCTGGGGCCAGACATGTCCAGGAGCCATGTGGAGGTAGGGAGCCTGTGTCCGCTCTCTTGCACCGCCAACTGGGAGAGCCACCTGAGGTAAGCGCTGCCCACCTGGACCCTGCGCTCCAACCCCCCTCCTGCACCATTGCCCTGCCCAAAGCCTGCTCCTAGATCCTGCACCTCACCCCCTTGCCCAGTGCAATGTGAATGAGGGTCGGGGAGGGAGGGAGCAGGGCCTCGAGGAAGGGGCGGGTGCAGGTGTTTTGGTTTGCCATGATGCGAAGGTTGGCAACCCTACAGGCTGGGAGAGTGGGGGAGGAGTTGATCAGTGGAGGCTGCAGGTGGGAGTCGGGGGAGGGAAGAGGGACTTGTCTGCCAGTGGGTGCTAAAAACCTAGTAATTTCTCTCTGTGGGTGCCCAGGACTGGCCTGAGCCAGGGACCTGTAGAGTCCTAACTGGCCTGCTGGGTGATTGCTCTCCTGGTGTGCCCCTGCCATGGCTGGGCTCCGCAAAGGCGCTTGAACGGCAAGGAAACGGGGTGGCTCTCCTCATGAAATGTCCTGACCCTGCAACTTTCTCCTTGCCTGTGGGTCCAGACTAGCCTGAGTCTGTTGCCCTCCAGGGCATGTTGCAAAGTCCACCCCTTCTCAGAGGCGTGGGGGGAAGGTTGGGTTTGGGCAGAGGAGGGGGGGCGGGTGCCTTTGTTGAACTGAACTGCCCTGGCTGGCTTTCTGTGGACCGAGTGTTTTCACTTTGGCATTTTGGTACATTTTATGAGTTCTTGTAGCTTGGATTTGAGATTGTGGAGCGCTCTTGGGAGCACAGGTGCAGGAAGAAGGCGGGAGGTGCTGCAGCATTTCCAGGATTTGGGCGACCTGCTGCCCAGGGTCCCGGGCAACCTGCTGTCCAGGGTCCCAGCCGCCAGCCCTGCTGTGCCCCACCCAGAGTCTGCTTCTGCCCCAGGTCCCACTTGGCTGCTGTCCCTGTCTGCAGGGTCTTGGTCGCTGGCCCTGGGTGCTGCTCAGCTGCTGGCCCCACCACTAGGTCCCACATGTGGGGTCCTGCCAGGTCTGGGGTCCTGTCCACTGGCACTACATGCAGGATACTGCCCAGCCACCAGTCCCAGCTGCTAGCCCCAGCCCTAGCTCTAAAGGGAGGTAGGGGGGCAGATAGAGGAAGGGGCCCCCTCCAAAAATGTGTTCCTGTGGCACTGCTTGGTAGGCATCTCCAATCTAAAAAGTGAAACCAACATTATGAACTCGTTTCTAAGTGGGTTCATTTGCCCCCACTAGAGGTGCAGGGCATGTGTGTTTTCCCATTACTAACAAACTGGTGGCTCGGTCACTCTGAAAATCCAGCTGTTCGATGAAGCGCGCTTGCTTAGAGCATACTTCTTTGTTTAGCATCAGGCTTAGCTGCTCCATGCAAAGAGCCTTGGTGTGTAGTGTTTGCCTTGCAAGAAGAGATCCTCCCCTACCCTACCCCCGGTCCTGTAATCATCAGACTACCAGAGGGAGGGCGCTGCGAATTGGCCATGCCTAGAAGAGCACTGCAAAGCTAGTTTCTGATCATGTAATTTAGAGTTGTACAAAGTCGACAGTTCACACAAACAAGTACCTGGCCACAGGCAACCGCGTTTTCTCTCAAGCTGTAACAAGCACATGGGAGGAAGCTTCAGATATTGATTCAGATACTACTTGCTGCTCTTAGCTAAGGCTTTAATAACATCCTTCGTTCATTCACAAAGGAGTGTGACTAATCGCAAACCCTCTCACTCTTGGAGTATGGGTAGGGCTCAGGTCTGGTGGGCTTGTGCACTTCGGTTTAACAATTGTCCTTCAGCATTTATTTTCAAGTTTGATGGACTCCAATCCCCAGAAGCAACTTAATGAATATCCATGAATAAAGTACCTGACTTTTTTCTTCCTTTAAAGGTGTATCAAACAAATCAGTAAGTTGGCAAGCTCCCCCGACCAGTCTGAAGTAAGTTGTCTGTGTTATCTAATACCCTGGTGCAGGGCATGTTTAGTTTATTTGCAGTCCGATTACAGTGCAATGAACAATGACGAGTTCCCTAGGGAGGGGGTGGAATTTCCATCCCTAGAGATTTCCAAGTCCTGGCTTGACAAAGCCCTGGCTGGGATGATTGAGTTGGGATTGGTCCTGCTTTGGGCAGGGGGCTGGACTTGATCACCTCCTGAGGTCTCTTCCAACCTTAGGATTCTGTGATTCTACGTATTCTGCAGTACTCGGAGGGAAAGCACAGGATAGCTGATCTCCATAGTGATGGAGGCTCTGGGCCATATTCTGGAGCGATGCTGGTTTATGCAGATTGGGCCTCGTGTGGCTACAGGAAAGATGAAATCTAAGGCCAGGCTTATACTAGACCCAGAAGGTTGGGTTAAGGTATGCAGCCTCAGCTATGTAAAATACGTAGCTGGAGTCAGCTTACCTTAAGTTGAGCTTGGTGCCATCTTCACAGTGGGAGGCCGACTGGAACATTGGCTTCCCTTACCATTCACAACTGCCAGGAGTACCAGCACCAACCAGAGCCGTCTTCAGAGTTCGATTTAGCGGGTCTGAACTAGACCCGCTAAATCAAATGCCAGAAGTTTGATTTCTAGCATGGCATGTGGAGACGTGGCCCAAGGTATTTCCTCTGCCACGTGTGAGCATCTCCCATATCTGCTCCTTTGCCATTATTGCGGGTAAAAACCAAAGGGTGGCGTGATGGTGGGGAGGTGACAAGGAATGAGCCCCAGGATAAATCAACCTAGGTAAGGCTCTGAGTGGATGAGTTCTGCAATTTCTTGTTTGGCCTGCTTCCTCTGACGCATCTGGGAGGGCCGTGGCTGGAGATGGGACGCTGGACCAGGTGGCACACTCAGGTGGTTGGCTGGCTGGTGCTTGCTCATCTACTCAGGGTCTAACTGATCTCTGTAAGTGGGGCGGGAAGGAATTCCCTCTGCCGACCGTGGCCAATGCCTGGTGCCCCACACCGGACCCTTTGCTAGATGGACCTGTGGTCTGACCCAGTCTGGCCACCCTTCTGTTCTTAGGACTGTGATCTTGGGATGGTTTTTCTCTTCCTCTGCAGCCTGGCAGGTGCCTCCCCAAGATGATCTTAGTTTCTCACCTAAATGCTTCAGGGGCGCCAAGTTCCTCCAAATCTTGGCCTGTGTCACAGCAGTTTAGTTTCCAGGGAGCTGTGATTTTTCTTCATCTCCCATTGGCAGGGGGGCTGATAGACTTGCCGGGACCCTGGGCAAAGTGGAGGAGGGCCTGGCTCTATGGTCCTGGAAGGGGCGGGGCTGGGGGCAACCAGCCCTCAGAGCCACCTGGAGCACCAGCGCTCCAGTGGTGATTTAAAAGGCCCAGGGCTCTGGCCTTAAACGCGTACTCTTGGCGAGCATTGCCACTAGATTTTTGTTGTTGTTTTTGTTTCAGGGTAACTTTGCTTCCTTAAACTGCTCCCAAGTTACGGTCTCTTAATCACATTGTCTTTCAGGTGTCAAATGCGACGGACACGCGGATGATCTCCTTTTCAAGTGAGATTTAGTGAAAAATTGAGTTTCCCGGGATGGATTTTTCTTTATAAAAACTTTAATTTAAAAAATAATCAATAAAGCACCAGAAGCTGAGTGTTCTTTCCAGCTTGCAGCTGCATCTTAGGCCACAGTTTGTTTTGTGGAGTAAGCCCCAGGGCCTTTTTGACACAGGGTTTTGTTGGAAAACTCAGATTTATTGAAATACAAAACGTTTTGTGGAAACAAGCAGTTTTGAGAGAACTTTCCCTGGGAGTGAAGGGGGGCAGGGAGACTAATCGACACACCTATCCTACGGTGTTTGAAGCAGGGACTTGTACCTGTCTCGCTCTACTCTGAGAGGTGTGTACTAACCACTAAGCTATTGGCCAGTCTAGGGCTGCTCTTTTTTTAAAACTTTTATTTTTGTTCCAGTGGGGAGCAAAAACAAACTTTGAGATCTGCGTTGGTTGCAAAAGGAATTTTTTTTTCCAGCCAGCCTTTGGAATAAAAGGGGTGAATGGAACATTTAATTATTCTGATGTAGGCCATTAATATAGGAATCAAATGGACTTGTGTTCTTAAAAACCTCCTCCTTTATATAAAGTTAGCTCCTGTCCTCGGAATTCCTTTTATCTTTAAACGGAGATGTAATTACCAACTAGCATTTAAGCCCAAACTTTGCATGCGGGAGTTCTGAGATCCCAGCTCTTAAAACACCTGGGTGTGTCTTTTCAGAAGAGGGGAGTGCCTTCAGGGCTTATTGATTTCAGATCCAGCAGGCTGGCCGCCACTCCTACAGATCACCCTGAAGCTGGGGACAGGATTCTCCACAGAGCCCAGGCCAGGTGTGTGATGGTGTATCCTGCCTGTCTCGAGTTCGCAAAGGGCAGAGCTCCGTTGTAAGGGGCCAATCGCTGCCTGACTGCTGGAGTGGTCTGGTACATGAAGCAGAGGACAAGGGGGACCTTTGGCATCTTTGTTCTAACCCTGTCTGGTGCTGCCTTTCTGCAGCTTTATGCTGAGGAATGAGCTAGTTAAACCTCCGATGCTACATCTGTAAAATGTGGCTAATTCCTCTCCTCCGGGGTGATGGCCCAATGAGCGTCTTACGCCGCCAAAGAGGGTTTTGGCAGATCTTGATGGTTATTAGTGTGGAAAGGGAGTAAGGGGTCTGAGTGACTTGTACTGCGGGGCCACCTCGAGGCCTGATAGGCAAAGGCCCCGCAGGGCTAGGTCCTGTGGACAGTCTCACAGCCCCGGCCCCAAAGAGCCAAGGAGACTCCTGGTGCATATGGACCCAGCTCTGCTTGCACGGAAGTCATGGGAGCTCTACCTTTGACATCCAGGGGAGCAGATTAAGGCCAAACCTGAGTGCTTGGAAAATCTCGTCCTCCTACAATCTAGTGCAGGGTGGGTAGTAATTTTCGCAGGGGGGGCCACTTAATGAATTCTGATACGTGCTATGGGCCGGCTCCACATTCCCCTCTCTCCCGGAAGGGGTGGGGTTTGGGGGGAAGGGGCGGGGCTATGGACAAGCCTTCCCCCCAGAGTTGCCTGGGACATTGTATTAAAAACATAGCAAAAGGCTCATGGCTCCCATTTCTGGCAGTTGCCTGGGGTTGCTGCAGCTATTTAAAGGGCTCATGGTTCCGCCTTGCTGGGGAAGCACCGTGAGTGGGAGCGGTAGCGGCAGGGCTTTGAGCCCTTTAAATTGCTGCTCTTTGGCAGGGGGCTCGCAGCTCCCTGCCCTGCTGCTACCGCATTGCCTGGCAGCCGCCTGGCATCACTGCAGCTATTTAAAGGGCTCACAGCTCCTGCCCCTGCCGGGGTAGCCCCATGACTGGGAGCCGTGAGCCATTTAAATAGGATCCTGCTGCCTGCGCCACCGCCTGGAAATTTGATGGCAGGATATAAATAGAAAGTGGCCGGGTGCAGTCCGTGGGCCAGATCCGAGTGTTAGGTGGGCCAGATCCAGCCCCCGGACCGCATCTTGCCCAGCCCTGCTCTAGTGGGTGGATGGGGGGCTCAGCAGCCTCGGGCTCCTGGAATCTGAGGCGTTGTCCGCAAAAAACAGTTATGCAGCCACCGCAGCAGAAGCCTAGCTCAGAGTTGCTGGGCACAAGCCTGCCTGAGGGCAGCGCCCACGGCTCCCCTGCCATCTATACTGGTGCTAGTTCAAACAGAGCCCGCGCGGGTCCATGTGCACATATGGGGGGTCTGCCCGGCTAGCTTGGTGTGTGGACTTTGTCTCTGCGTCGCGGCAGGCTGAGCTAGGCGAAGGCAAGTAAACAGAACTTTGGTGAAACTGCAAAGACGCCCCCCCGCCCCTGGTAAATTCATGGAGCCCACTAGCAAAGTGCCTTTCATTAGAGTCCCTTTCTTCACCAAGCATTTTGTCCCCAGAAGCTGCTTGGTAAGGCTCTACCGAAGGGAATTTGCCTGGCTGCGAGATTGTGAGCTTTGTGTTGACTGACTTAAGCCGTCTTGAGCAGGGACAAGGCCTTCTCCCTCCTTGTGCAGCCCCCAGCAAGCCGACCAGGCATTCATCGCTGCAGCATCTGCTGGGCTGGAGCTTGCCAGCTGTTGGGCAGCACACAGGAACGCTGCTGAGGTTTAGGAGGGGTGTGAGGGACAGTCCTGGCTGACTAGAATGAGGAAGAAGACTGATTTGACTGGTGAGAGGAAGGATGGTGGTGGTAAGACAGAGCAGCTGCTACAGGGCTCAGTTAATAAAGAATTAAAGGAGGGTAATTACTGCCAATTAACATGGGTTTCTAGAAAATCCTTTTTTTTTATGAGCTTACAAGTTCAGCCGATGAAGGTAAGAGAGTTGACGTACTACCTGAGTTTCTGTAAGGCATTGGACCTGGTTCTGCAAAATGTTTTCCGTTCTATATATTAAAGAAAATTTTTCCCGCGGGACCACAGAGTGGTCATGCATCACTCTGCGTCCCACAGCCCCTCTCACCACCCCACCCCCTGTGCTTGGGGGAACTGCAAGCCACGCGGACCGCAGCCTACCCTTCCCCCATTGCTCGGGGGGCAGGGGAGGGTTGGGCCTGGCTGTGCCCAGCTTTGACCCGGCCCAACCACCCTGTGGCCAGGGGGGAAGGGCCAGGCCAGGCCTGGCTGCACCCCAGTCAGGGGGGAGTAGGGTTGGTGGGGGGAGAGGAGTACAGTGGCGGGGGGGAAAAGGGGGGTTTGGGTTGGTGAAGCAAGGGGAGGGCTCCCCATTAGAGGGGGGTTGGCGAGCACAGCGGGCAAGGGCACAGCCCCCGGTTGTTGGGGTTTTTTTTTAATCCAGACTATGAAATGAACTCGGTGCACATTAACCACTGGCGGAAAGGTCTCACGGTACTTGCTATTGACAAACCAGCTCTGAGTAGGTGTGTTTCTAGTGGGGTCTCGTGGTTCTTGGCTTTATGCTATTGAATGTCTTTAGCTCTGTTCGCTGTCCTGAATGATACGTGGTCTCTTCTGGCTTTGAAATCTATGGTGGGGCACTAGTGTATAAGTGGGGAGACATGAGTTCAAGTCCTCCCTCTGCCACAGACTCCACATGCGACTTTGGGCAGCCACTTAGCCTCTCTATGCCTCTATCTCCTATCTGTACAATGGGGATAATAGCACTAACCTTCCTCCCAGGAGTGCTGAGGGAAAAACACAGTGAAGAATGGGCAGTGATCAGATACTATGGGTGAGTGGGGGTGTGCAAGTACCTTAGATCCAACAGAGAAGCAGCATCTACACACATGCTCTGCTGGCCTGAATTCCCCTGTACAGACTCTCAATACGGACAAAAGGGCCAGCTGTTCTAGGGAGCGTGGAAATAGAAGTGACTGGTTTAAACCTGACTGCCTCTTCCCTGGGGAGGGCGTACACAGAGCATCAGAGGTAAAAGGCACTGCCGGGCGCAGTCCCTAACCATTTGCATTGTGCCAGACGGGCAGCCCAAATCTTAGCTTTAGACAGTGGATCTGAACTCGCTTGTCACACACTGCTTGAGGGGAGAGTCATGGTTAAACTCCGTCTCTCTTAGGGCTTTCTACTCCTACCTGTCCCCATAGTATCTGTGCACTGGCTCTGAGTGCCTGTAGCCTGGCACAGGTCACGGATCCTTCCAAGCCCTCACGCCTGCTCGCAGGGGCACGTGGCCATGCCTCTTCTGCACCAGCCCGAGCTGGTTAACTCCTAAGCAGCAATGCATGCCCTTGGAGCAGGGGTCATAACGTTCTCTATGACCTCCCAGGCCAGTCCAGTGGGCTCCCAGCCACCGTGCAACATGGAGCCACGGCTAACTGAGGGTGCGTCTCCACTGCATCGGTATTTCAAGATAACAATGCGAGCATCTACAGAGCCATTCCATTATTTTGAAATAACAGACGGCTTATTCTGAAATCTGGAAACCTCATTCTATGAGGAATAACACCTATTCTAAAACAGCTATTTTGAAATATGGCATGTGTAGATGCTCCACTGCTGCTATTTCCAAATAGCCCCTCCCCAGGGCCTCCTGGGGCTTCTAAATCGAGATAGCACATCTACGTTAGGGAACCCGGCCTCGGACTCATTTTGAGGCTTCCCTGCAGTGTAGACGTACTATTTCAAAATAAGCTATTTCAGAATAACTATTCCCGAATAGCTAATTTCGAAATAAGTGTGCACTGCAGATGTAGCCATAGAAACATCCAGTGTGGGTCCGCAGCCACTTTGTGAAGGTTGCCTCAAGGAAAAGTCCTTACTGCAATAACTGGTTCCCGACTGTCCCACAGAGATGGGACAGGCCCAGAGGGCTTCTGAAAACATGTCTGTGTCTTGATCTTTGATGTTGAAAACATCAGCTGGCTGAAAAAATGGAGGGGGCTGTAAATAAGAGAGGCAGTGCTAATGTGAAACCTCGTGGTACAGGATAAATAGAATAATTCTCACCCGCCCAGCACCTTCTTGCGGCTGGTGCAGGCTTGTTCCAGAAGCTGATATTCCTACTCCTCTGACTATGGGCGTTGCATCGTGTCCCTTGGGAGACTTCTCCACCATCCACCTCCCACACTCGGAGGGGCCGGTGGCTTTTTCCAACGCCAAAATAAAAAAGCCGCTAGACAAAACTCCTGGCTCGCCACAGCTTTGGTTAATTTGCAGTGGAGGGATTAATTGGCGGGCTGCATCTATATAAAAACATGGTAATAAAAATGTCTCGTTGCATCATGTTTTCCACACTGCAGCAAGGGAGAGCTGGTCCGGGGATTGCAGTCCCTGCTGTGGGGGACATGGGCCGCTAGAGGGTGCCCGGAACGCACCGGGAGTTGGCCTTTTGTCATCAGAGGTATTGTCAAATAGACGCCTTCCCCTCACACATCATGTGAGCCCTGGATTTAATTTTGATGCCAACGTAAGGAGGGTGGGAGGCGGTGAAGCCTCACTCCTGCATTGCCCCCCAGCCCTGAGTGGGAGCCTGAATTCTCCTCCAACTCTGTCTGGGCGAGGTTGGTCTGGCGAGCGGACTGGCAGGCGGGTGTGGTACAGAAACTGCTGCAGCTGACCTGTCAAATCAGGGAGGCTGGAGGCTGGATGGAACAGGCTCATCTGCTTAGCTGTTTTGATTAGAAAGGACCAGGCGAAGAGATTAATCGCTGCAGATATTGGGGCTGGGAGACAGATGCTAGAAGATGCGTAAAGAGGTAAGCTATTTTGGACTCACTCCTTTGACTGTCCTGTTTGCATATCTTCTATCTATGGGGATAATTGAAGCTAGGTTTCCCGGCTCATTGCTAAACCCAGGCAGGGCTCTGAATAGCAGTGATCTGGGGCGACTTTGTGCAGAGTGGTGTTTGTGTTAGATTGTCAGGAATTAAATTCAAACATGGTGCATTGTCTGCCACCTGAGGTGGAGTCTCATGCTCATGGGCAAGTAAGGTGACAGTCTGTGTGCAAATAGAATACTCCAAAAGAACAATTTGCAAAAGACACCCCCCCACCCCCAACTGGCTTGTGTTCCAAATGTCTGCAACAGGAGATCTTGTTGTGTGTTTTAATGGGGACACAGGAGAGATCACACATCAGACAGCTGAGAATTCCCCCCAGTTGCTTTTATTTAGGGACAAAAAATGTTTTTACTCTGGTGAGCCTGATGTACGGCTCCCGCATCGTTTGATCTCAGGGAATCCCTCTTGTTTCCTAGGCAGCGATTCGTGCCCTGACACTTGGCTGCGGAGGGGCTGCAGCCAAGTGTTGTGCTGTGTTGTGTTGTGGAGCGGCTGAAACCATCTGATGCGGAGATTAATATCAGTGATTCACGGGATGTGCTTGGTCCTTTACCTTTTTCCAGGGCAGTTGAGAGAGAAGCTTTAAAATCACTGGTGGTTGTGTTGGTTTTTTTGGTCCCTCCTGCATCTTTTTTTTTTTCTTCTCTGCCCCCCCGCCCCTGCTTCTTGATTACCACTATCAGGGTTTGGCCTTCCCCACTGAATGCAAATCGTGTTCTTTTGTCCTCCCCCTCTGAAGCTTGATACATTTATCTCTGTGACACAGGGGGCACCACCCATCTGCTCACTTCTCCCCCCGCCCCTGCTTCTTTACAGTTCTATAAAGTACCATCAGATCAGCTGGTCCCCACGGGCGATCTAAACCAACAACATGTCTCATGCCTGAATTTGCCACTTCAGAGGCTCCAAGTCCATGAACTGCTGTTCTTTCCTAGCATGGTCAGAGACATTACAGCCAGGGTAGGAGTTTAAATGAAGCTGTATCTGCCCATTTACATCAAAACGTAATGATGGGCTTTTGTAAGTACTCAGGCACAGGGATTCACTTAGAGGGTTGTTCTGGGTTTCTCTGAATATCTGTAAACTAAGGATCTCCTCCTGCCTCTCCCATATAGCTTGATTTTTAGGTTAATTCTTGAGAAACCATATCACAAATCTGTGCTCCGGGGCACTGAATGAGGGGGCTTTGAAGATGGAAATCAAAGTTTCTGTACACGGCAACATTGTACGTCGTACAGGTCTGAGTTCCAAAGGCCATGTCCGCAGAGCACCGCCCGCCACTCACCCTGCTACAGCTTTGCGGGGTGTGTAGGGTTGCCAGATGGTTTCAACAAAAATACCGGACACACTTGACATTACATCACAATCTACATTACATCGTATGTAGAAAATACCAGACATTTATATTTTCTCAACTTGTTTCCCGAACAGAAAGCTCAAATACTGAACTGTCTGGTTCAAAACTGGACACCTGGCAACCCTATGGGTGTGTGAAAAATGGAGGTGGTTGTGTAGATTCCGGGGCGTTGAATACCATAGCGTCTACTCTGAGGAAGATTAGGGGGCACTGGTAGAAATGCCAGCGTCTTAGTGACATGCAGGCCTGGTGAGAGAAATTTGAGCCCCTAGTACAGCACCGTCACTACATTTCACTTTATTTATGCTGCTAATTTTGAGGGGGAGGCCTGAACTCTGAGCCTCAGTCCAGTTATCCCCCGACCCCCTTTTCCCATTCTCATCAGCCTTGTCTACATGTCCTCTTCCCTGAGCAGCATGAATAACAGGCCCTGATTTCCCAGGATAGTCAGTACCATGGAGACTGGGGGCAGGTCTCCAAGTTCTCATGGGAACAGGAACATCCTCCATCAAGGCAGGGGAAATGACCAAGGCTGTCACCTAATGATGCCTGGGTAATATCTATTTTCAAAAGCACCTGCAGGACTTCGATTTCTGAATCCCAATGGCATTCAAGGGGGTTTGAACTTCAATGGGAGCAAAGAACTAAGATCTCAAATATTTCTGCACATGTTGCCTGTGATCTTTCTTCATCAAAATCTTTTATCCCAGATTAAAAGTGAGTGGTGACCATATTTAGCCCTCTTCCAGTGCTCCTTCATTCCTAACTCAGGGTGAATCTCTTGGTTTCCATGTCAACTCTTTGATCGGGCTTGTAGATGTTACCTATTCATTCCTCAGTGTAGAAATAACCCATTCACACCTGTCAAACAGCCCGTTCCATAGCAACATATGTTTTTCTGAGTTAACGGGTGGGTAGGGGCAAGGGGATGAAAACTGTCATAAATGATTAGTGTCAAATAAGCTTGGGGCATCACAGTGCTACTGAGGCTAAACTCAGCCATACACCGGTGTTTCTCCCTCATGCATGGTGTGTGGGAATCGGTAGATGTGAACTGCCTGGCTGGAGTTTGGCCCGGATCTCCGTTTTCAGACCCATGCTGATACGTGAAGCGCCTCTTGGGAAGTCCATGGTGTGACGACGCGTTGGGGTCCCCTGACTCCTGCACCCCCGTAATGGCATGAACAGACTCCACCAGCCCGTAGAATGGAGGGAGTTTATTCCTTCTCCAGGATACAGCACAGCACAGCACAGCACCGATGTAATCTGGTTACAGGGCAGGTCTAGGATGCCTCAGCCCCCCTTGAGATGGGGAGACTGGGCCCCTAAATCCCAGCCCTGGCTTAGGCTGGTTCCTCCATGATCCCAGACAGAAACTAACTCACTCTCTTCCAGCCCTGCCCCAGCCCAGGCAGCATTCCCCTTCCTTTGTTTCTCTCCCTGGGGGTAGCTGGTCAGACAGGTTGAGAGACCCTCTTGCATAATGGGCCGCTGGGCCGTGGTTAGGAGTCAGCCAGTGGGGTTACTACAGAGCCAGCATAGGAACTAGCCAGATACCCCACTACATCACAGTTCTCCTCCGAGAGCGAACTGAGCAGGGTCACTCCGCCGTGACCTAGGGAAGTTCGGGTCCTCTGCGTGGGAACCCGCCCTGGGGACATGGGTGCTCCCTTGACTGGGCCGGCCGCGCAAGGCCCCACATGAACTGGCTTCCTCTGTCCACTCGCTGCATCGCTCCAGGGCGACTGGCACAGGCCTGTCCTCGGTGGTCGCACCCATCCTTCCGCTGGCCTTGATCTCTGGCCAGGGTCTCTCGGCCGGGCCATGAGCCCAGCGAGCCTCCTCTGGACAGCCAGGGCGGATTCCACCCCGACACTCCATCCAGGCGGGTCTCCTCCCATAACTCTCTCAGCAAGCCCAGAGGCTCCTCTATACAGGGTAGGGGCCCTGAGCAGCTTTCCTCCCATCTTGGGCCTTCCCGCCTCTGGCAGGAGTCGCAGGACCGGCCGTGCAGCTGCACGGCCACAAATATCCCCGCCAGTAGAAGTGTTGGAGCAGCCTCAGCCGGGTGCTCCGGATCTCCCGGTGGCCCCCAACGGGACGTTATGGGCCAAATACAGCAGCTTGAGGTGATACTTTGGGGACGACCAGCTGCCGCTGGACCCCATGCCCTCACCTTCCTGGGGGAAGCCATTCCCGAACAGGAATCCCCGCTCCCACAGGAATCTCTCCTGGCCTTCTCTCCCCAGGGGCTGAGCTGTACGGAGGCCAGCCTTGTCCCTCAGCCTCTGCAAGGAGGGGTCTGCCTGCACCTCAGCCTGGAATTCAGCCGCTGGGGCAGGGATCGGGACCTGTTCCCCACCTTTGCCTAGGTCCGGGGTCCCAGCTTGGCTGGACCCCGTGTCCACGGTGATGGGACCCTGAGGACCCTGCCAGGAGTCCTTCCCTGGATCCAGGTTGCCAGCCCCTCGCTGGCTCTGGCTCTGGGCAGTGACTAGAGCCCGCTGGGTTTCATGGGGCCACTCCTCTAGGTCATTCCCCATCAGCACCTCGGTGGGCAAGTGCGGGTGCACCCCCACTTTCTTGAGACCTTCCTTGGCCCCCATTTCAGATGCACCCTGGCTACGGGCACCTTAAACGGGACCCGTCTATGCCCTTCAGGGTCAGCTGCGTGTGGGTAGTATCCGGTCTGGGGCCACTATGTCAGATCGGGCCAGCGCCACCTCCGCCCCGTGTCCCAGAAACCCGTCACCTTCCTACCATCCACCTCCAGGGTATGAGGCACTCGCTCCGCAGGGGCCGCCCTGCCCCACCCGGTACACGGAGAAATCCGCCTCCCGAGGGTCAGACCTCCCGGGGTGCACTGAGCATCCTTCCCCACTCTGAGCTGAGGTTTGCCTGCCAGCCCCTGCCTCTGGGGCAGCCTGCCCTTCCTCCAGCCCCAGCCAGTTAACCCTGGAAAGTCCCAGGTCATGGGACCTGGTGCACTGAGCCCTCTTGTGGCCTTTTTGCCCACAGCGATGGCAAGTTAGGCTTTGGGCTGTCTCTGTCCAGGCCCTGGCTGGTTCTCTGGGGCACAGACGACCTGTTCCTTGGGCTCGCCTCGTAGTTGACTCCCTCCGTCGCTCAGCCGACATCCGGTCTCTGTGCAATTCCCTTTCTCTCCGGGACTCCCGTTCACACCCGTTCACACCGGCTCTCCGTGAACTCATCTGCCAGTCTCCCGGCCTCCTGGGGGGTCTCTGGTCTTCGGTCCTTGAGCCACAGCCTCAATCTGGGTGGGCACGCTTTATAGAACTGCTCCATCATGAACAGCTTGAGCAGCCCCTCTGCAGTCTGGGCTCCGACTCCAGACACCCACTTGCGGCAGTATTGCGCCAGGCGGGAGGCCAGGTCCACATAGGTCTCCCGTGTGGCCCCTTCTGCACCTCCCGGAACTTCTTCCTGTACATCTCGGGGGTCAGCCCGAACTTGTGCAGCAGGGCCTCCTTGACTCGGTTGTAATCCCCTGGCTGTAGGTCTTCCAGCTGATTGAGCACCCCGGTGGCCTCCTGGTTCAGTGCGGGGATGAGCTCCTGCAGCCAGTCAGCTGGGGGGACCCGTTGCAGTCCACAGGCCCTCTCAAAGGAGCTGAGGAACCCGTCTATGTCGCCTATGTCCTTCAATTGGGCCACCACGAGCTTCTCCAAGCATCTGGCCGCCCTTGGCCGTTGGGGCCCATCCGCGCTCGGCACAGCCGGGGCCCCGCCGCTTCTCCGCTCTGCCATGGCCAGCTCATGCTGTCGCTGCTCTCTACGGTCCTGGACTTCCAATTCCTTCATCTGCAGCTGGATTTCTAGCTGCCGCAGCTCCGCTGGGTTGGACCTCCTCGGCGGACTACGGCTTGCAGTGCTCCCCTGGGAGGCAGTCCGGTCTCTTCGGTGGCCTCCAGCGCCCCGCCTCTCAGAGCCTGACACGCTCCCAGGGGTCTGGCTGCTCCCACGGGACAGGATCCCAGCCCTGTGGCTGGTCATTCTCTTCCAGCCAGGCAATCAGCTGGGCCTTGCTGCGCTCCGCACAGGCAAGCTCTCTCTGCACAGCTTCACCAGCTCTGCCTTCAGGAGTTGGTGTAGGCCATCTCCCCGCTGGTCCCCTCGGTGCAGACTCACCAGTCTAGTGCTGCTGCGCCACGATTCTCAGGAACCGCCGCTCTGTTTCCAGCACGCCTGGTTCCACGGCTCTTGCTTCTATTGCACCTTGTCGCTCGCCGCTGGATGCTCCATCCATGGGGTGCAGTGATCCCACTTCTGACACCAGTGTGATGACGTGTTGGGGTCCCCTGACTCCTGCACCCCCGTAATGGCATGAACAGACTCCACCAGCCCGTAGAATGGAGGGAGTTTATTCCTTCTCCAGGATACAGCACAGCACAGCACAGCACCGATGTAATCTGGTTACAGGGCAGGTCTAGGATGCCTCAGCCCCCTTGAGATGGGGAGACTGGGCCCCTAAATCCCAGCCCTGGCTTAGGCTGGTTCCTCCATGATCCCAGACAGAAACTAACTCACTCTCTTCCAGCCCTGCCCCAGCCCAGGCAGCATTCCCCTTCCTTTGTTTCTCTCCTGGGGGTAGCTGGTCAGACAGGTTGAGAGACCCTCTTGCATAATGGGCCGCTGGGCCGTGGTTAGGGTCAGCCAGTGGGGGTTACCACAGAGCCAGCATAGGAACTAGCCAGATACCCCCACTACGTCACACATGGCCAGTTGGGTTTTTACTGCAGAACAAGGGAGCATGCCAAATCAAAGTGACAGGGTGGTTGTGGCTTTCTCCTGAACTCGAATCACATACAACTATCCCCCTGAGCTCCAAATCAGAACTCGTGCCATCTGCTGAGGGCGAGAGGGGCACGTAGGTGCATGGCCTTTAGACCAGCAAAGCTCTGGGAGGAAAAAGAGTTTGGGAGGGGCGTGAGAAAAGATCCACTGGAGTTCACTGTAACTGGCACTCAAGAAATGTGGCTTACATCTAGGTCAGCGATGGGCAGCCTAGGCTAGTGAGTGGGCCGCAGGAGTGGCCGTCCTCCATCTCCAGGGGCTGCAAGATTGTTGTGAGCAAGACGGTCTCCTGGGACAGGGCAGGGTTGCTCACTGCACTTGCGCACAAAGAATTTGCGGGCGGTGCCAACTGAACCATAGCAGCACTGTGATTGGCTGCAGAGGGAGCACGTGGTCCTCACAGTCAGTGCTGTTTGCAATCAGCCCGCCACTCACTCCACGTGCCCTGGCTTTATGTGGGTATCACTTTAGTAATCCCAGTAGGAAAAAAAAGCTCCATGGATGGAAACCAGAGGAATCTGGCAACCCTGGGCATGGACATTAGTAAACGAAATGTCGTGTGGATCACACATAGAACCCCAATGAGACCCACAGCAGTATGGAGCTCAGGTTACTCACCACTCATCTAGGTGATCAATATGCAAAACAAGAGGTCGGTTTATTACCAGGCTCCCTTGTTTCTCTGAATCTTGGATTCCAAACTGATTGTTGCTGATCTTGTTTACAAAGGTCTATTCCCCGGACCTTGTTCCCTGCTGATAAAGATGGGCTGAGACGCTAATACACAGTAAGCCCAGAAACCATACACATGCAGCTGTTTATGGGCACTATTCCTTAATCCTCCTGCACTAGTTCCTAGAGACGCCCCCACTGACACCCCCATTGCATCTGGGCAGCATTACCACTGCAGCTGCATGAGTGGGCCCCTAAGTGATCAATTACATAGTAATTAACACTGTGCCAGTTGCTATCTACACACAGTCCTTGCCTCAAAGGTTATAGCCTCTACAGCTGAGACGGGAGGATGAAACAAATTGCAGGCATCAGTGGAAGTTAACCATTAATCTCTGCTCATACTTAGCAAATGCAAGGGGCAGCTTCTACACTGCCCAGCCAGGGTATGACTGCACCGATCTACCGTTAAATACCCCTTTGGAACACCTGCTCTTTAGTGCGACAATTCAGCAGTTTTTTTTATGATCAATAGAGCCAGACTGAGTAACTATGCAATTGACAATAGACGCACAGGTATTGTTTCCAGGGACTTTGAAAAGATTTACTGTGGGCTGCTCTAAAACCTAATTAAACATAAAGTCATGTATTTCAGACACCTTTGAAAAACTGAAGATGCTATTTACCTTGACTTGGTTGGTTCTCTTTATCCCTTTTTATATGGATGGTTGGTGGTGGGCAGTGACACCACAGAGCTAGTGACTGAGTTGGCTTCACATCAGTGCCCTCCGGGTGTGTAAGCTCTTGGATAAATTCTCCGTCTCGTTCATGAACTTTAACCCTTTGCTGCACAGAAATCAGAGAAACCAGGAGGCAAGAAACAAATGAGTCTCTTGGGTACTCTTGTTCGCCTAGGTTTTGCTGCAGAGGTATGGCCTTAAAACCAGGGCCAGACTTAAGGGGAATTCAGTTCTTGGAGGTTACTGCTTAGGCCAAGTCTACACTATGGGAGAAAGTCGAACTAAGGTACACAATTCCAGTTACATGAATAACCTAGCTGGAGTCAACGTACCTTAGCTCAACTTAGTTTGGAAAAGAGGAGATTGAGGGGGGACATGATAGCAGTTTTCAGGTATCTAAAAGGGTGTCATAAGGAGGAAGGAGAAAACTTGTTCATTTTGGCCTCTGAGGATAGAACAAGAAGCAATGGGCTTAAACTGCAGCAAGGAAGGTTTAGGTTAGACGTTAGGAAAAAGTTCCTAACTGTCAGGATGGTTAAACACTGGAATAAATTGCCCAGGGAGATTGTGGAATCTCCATCTCTGGCGATATATTTAAGAGTAGGTTCGATAAATGTCTATCAGGGATGGTCTAGTCTAGACAGTACTAGGCTGGTCCTGCCATGAGGGCAGGGGACTGGACTCGATGACCTCTCGAGGTCCCTTCCAGTCCTAATATTCTATGATTCTGTGAACTTATGGTGGCATCCCCATTGCAGGAAACTCTCCCATTGACTTCCCTTACTCCTTGCAACACAGTGAAGTACTGGAGCCAATTAGAGCACAATCAGAAGTTAATTTAACCGGTCCTTATTAGATCCACTACATCGAATGTCAGGAGATTGCTCTCCGCAGCGTGGATCTCCTGGTAAGTGGAGACAAGCCCTTGGTCACAGTGTTTCATGGCTGAAGTCCATCTACCAACAGGAGTAGAAGAGGTAAATCAGGGTTTACCTGAGAGTTTTTGTTTGAGGTGCCACCAGTCATAGGCCTAGACCTGTGTGAGTTTGTAACTTGGTCCAGTCTCTGAGTTGTCTAAGCTTGGGATTAATTTTCCAACCTCTAATGCGTTGTGCTGTTGCAGCTAAGGTATGTTTCCCAGGCAAAAAGAATGTGAACAGACCTTTGGAGACTGTGCTATTGAAGAGCTGCTATCTTGGATTTTGGTGTCAAGATGGAGACCACACCTGCCCCAGTGTAGGAGGCAATGGGTGAGAGACTCAGGATGAGCGTTGCCCTGACAATTGATGCAGGATAGTTGCAAGGTTGCCTGGCATTCCTTCCTCCGGTGTGCTGACCTGTACGGACGCATCAGTTCTCCACCCAGCATAACAGGTGAATGTGTAGCCATTGTGATAGGTCTCCAAAAAGGGCAGGGGGATTTGTTTGGATGCATTAGATTAAATAATCTGAACTGAGAGCAAAAGCTTCAGAGGAGGAGCCGAGTTAGTCTGTAACTGGTAAAACTTCAACAACAACAAATAGTCTGGTAGCACTTTAAAGACTAACAAAACATATAGATGGTATCATGAGCTATCTGAAGAAGTGGGCTGTGCCCACGAAAGCTCATGATACCATCTACACATTTTGTTAGTCTTCAAGGTACTGCTAGACTATATGTTGTTTTTGAATTGAGAGTGTTTGTCTATTTTAGGGCACTGGTTATCCAAGCAGGGGTTTTTTCCCTTTTGATGGTCAGATTTGGTTGCAGGGAGATCCATAAAATGTATCTGGTGACTTCTGAGAGACTTGATTAATTCTGGCAGCTATCCAAGTAATAAATAAAATGGATGGGAGTCATTTAGTGGGGGTTGGCACTGCTTTGAATAGGGGTTTGAACTAAAGGACCTCCTGACATCTCTTCCAACCTTAATCTTCTGTGATTCTGTGAACTGGCACCATTCGCAAGCCATGTATTAGCTACCCTGCCCATAGTACCTTCCCCACTCCTGATGTGCTCTGGGGACGGGCGGTAAGACTGGCTGTGAAAAGCAAGCTAGGGAGTAGAGTCTAGTTTCTTTTGTGGATCCTTATCAGGGTGCGAGTCTCATCCTGAAAGACCTCCACTAGCTCCCTTGCTCCTGCAGCATGGCTCTCCTGATTTCCAGGACCCTCAGAGCTCTGCACTATTTATAAACGTAGCTCAGAACCCATCGTGTGCCTGCTCCCTGAGCTCTGGAATCAGGACGCCGGCCTCCCATGGTGATTAGTTCCCTTCCCCTCCTCTGCTCCAGTTATCCTCCCTCCTCTGTCCTGGGTTTTGGTTATTGCGGCGCTCAAGGCAGTTGTATTAATGCAATGTTTCTCCTTCCACCGTCAGACCACTCCCATGACGTGGCCTAGTGGATTTGTACCGGACTAGGACTCGGGTCCTATTCCTGGGCCTGCCACTTCCCCGTTGAGTGACTTTCAAGGGGCTGCTTTGATGGGCTCTTTCCCTAGCTGTAAAAGCCTCCACTGTGAACAGCCTTGCTCTGTGGGCGACAGTGAGAGAAGAGCTAGGTGTTAAGGCCGGCTCTGCAGCACAGTGAGTGCCAGATCCTGCAGCAAAGCTGAAGGTTGCCTAGTGTTTTCGGGCTAAGCAGCAGAGCTGGTTGAAGATTTCATCCTCTTGATTGAAAAGTGGGGGTGGGGGTGGAGGGGAGAACACAATGTTTTCCTGTAATACATGATCCTGTAAACATGTAAGCATGGGCTTCCCCACAAGCATGAAAGCAGTCCCATAGCAATCCCCATTTTACTTGCGTGTCTAACTGGGACACCTAGCTCCGGTTGCAGGTGCTGAATGAGTCCGTGCTGCTTTCGGTTATGTGTGTGCACGTGTGTGAATATAAACTGAGGCTTTGCACCTTTTGCTATGGGCTGGGACCTCTTTTCCCACCTCGGAATTCTGCTCTGTCCCATTCAGTAGTATGGGAAGGGCGTGGTGGCCCCAATCCAATCACTCTTGTTGGCGTCACAACCCCACGCTTCCAGAATCAATGGAGTTATGAGCCAGTGCTAGCTGCGGCTCCCATTCTTTCCAAACCCATCCAGTCCCTTCTGGCCAGAGGAAGTATTTCTGCTTCTCCAGGGACGGCCCTAGCGTGATGCTCTTGAATACCGTCTTAACGTTTCCCATCCTTTTCCTTCCCCCTTCTCTGTGGCAATCTGATCTCTTTGTTCTTGCGTAGAGACAGATGCACAATAATTACAGTCTCTCATCTTCAGGGCTGCTGCTGCTGTCTTTAAGAGGGTTAACCTTTCCCTCCAGCGGGCATGTTGCCTGCTCTAGCATTGTAAAAACCCATGTATTTTTAGTTACTAGAACAAGCTTGTTTCTGTTTGAAGCTCTTTCCTCCTTTTTTGGTCTCCTTGCATGATTTATTCAGCGTCTAATCTGTCCAGGCCTCCCACTTACAGCTTCTAGAGTCTGCCAGTTTTAGCTTCAGTGCTGTCACTTAACTCATTTGTCTTCCCATCCTTGTTCTAATGTATTTCTCTCTAATTAAACCTCAGCTGTCACTTCCTCTGCCTCCCATCCTTGTTCCTGCATCCCACGCAGTGCTCATAGCCCCATTCTCCTACTCTGGTCTGCAGGCCGCCCCCGTGAAACACCTCCCACGCCACCCGGGCCTGCTTTAATGTTCCCTTGGATCTCTGTCCATGACCTTTGCTCATGGCTGTGTTCCCAGGAGGACCGGTACATGTGTATTTACTGACTTGTGCACACAAGTGGCTAGATGTTTTCCCACTCACCACGTTCATGTTGTGCACACAATCTAGATGCATTACATTGCCTACAAATGGTGTCTTTTGTGTGTTTGCATGGGCTTTTAGATGTTCTAGGCATACAATTGTGTAGCTAGATTAAGTGTGTGGTACTAGGGTACTTGAGCACTCAGACAAAAGTACAAAAATCTATCACTGGCTTCAGAATTTTTAGTCTTCAATATCTGGTTGAAATCCATGAAAATGCTCTCTAGTCTTCATGCAGCATTCCCTTATAGACACAATCGTTTACCTCCTCCGTCAGCAATGTGCACACTAGAGTGCTTAAACCCTATTTTCTAGCCATTTCCACCCAGGTCTTGGACCCTGAATAAATTCTTTCTTAATCTGTCTTCCTGATTACAACACATCCTCCTACAACTCTGGGCTCCATGTTCCAATACTCTACTTGGCTCACTAAGGAAGATTTCATAGTTTCCATGGTTATTTTGTATTCAGCTGAATTCCTTTAGCTGCTCTCTGAACAGAGCATGTGTTGAGTGAAGCAGGAATTATCCAGTCTCATGTGGATTTTACGTTTAAATCTAATGGATGCATTTTAAGAGGATGGGATTCTGGCTAGGCAAGGAACGAAAGTACTGTACCGGGATTTTACCAGGATCATAGAATCATGAGAAGGAACCTCAAGAGGTCATCAAATCCAGGTCCCTGCACTTACGGAAGGATCGAGCACTATCTAGACCATCCCTGACAGGTGTTTCTTAACATGCTCTTAAAAAAAAATCCAGTGATGGAGATTCCACAACCTCCCTGGGCAATTTATTCCAGTGTTTAACCACCCTGACAGCTAGGAAGTTTTCCCTAATGTTTGACCTAAACCTCCCTTGCTGCAGTTTAAGCCCATTGCTTCTTGTCCTGTCCTCAGGAGTTAACAGGAAATTTTTTTTCTCTCTCCTCGTAACACCCTTTTTAATTCTTGATGACCTCTTGAGGTCCCTTCCAATTCTCGGATTAGAATCCTAGAGCTGGAAGAGACCTCAGGAGGTCATCAAGTCCGGCCCCCTGCCCAAGGCAGGACCAATCCCAGTCTGATTCTATTGATGGAGCCCTGCAAATCCACAGATACCTGCTTTATATCCATGGGTTGCTGTAGCTCATTTTTGTGAATACAGATGCGGATACAGATTTTGTATCCACGCAAGGCTCTACCTATTGAAACCAGCAACTCTGTGAGGTTTCCACTTGCTCCACTTTATCACCGAGTTATAATGTCTCTGGGTCCAGAAAGACGTGGGTTTCTGAACTACCACTCCTTATGCACTTAAAGAAATAAAAAATTGTAGGTGCACAAGGAGTTTCATTGCATTACCCCCTAGGCCAGTGATAGATCCACTAGCACTCTGTGGCCAAATCTATATTTGAGTTTTTCAGCTGTCACACAGTCACTAATATGTTTGTATATTCTCGCATCACCACTTTATAAATGTTTGTGTCTGATCATGTAGCTAAGGTTGTAGTGTGTACACTAGAATCAATTAATTATCAGATGTTAATTACTAATTAACATGTGAGAACGTGCCTGGAAAGTCAAGTGTAGACAGACCCTTACATGGCAAATGGGGCTTTCTTGGCAGCTCAGCTGGGCTGGCAGAGTCTGCTTGCTTGAAGCCTCCTTGGGCAGGTGCTGTGTGAGATTAGTGGGCCTTTTCTTGGAGCTCTGTGCTGCGATGCTGCAGAATCATGACAGGCCCCCTTTCCACCTGACCGTGTTCCGCAAAGCCACTGCCATTGTCTGTGTCAACACACACAAAACACACACACGCCGGGTTCCACCAGGCCTTCCACTGACCCTCTGGAGACTTGAATTCTGTGGAGCGGATGCGCGGGCTGGATGAATAATTGATGTGTCTGCCTGCAGCCAGAAAGCACTCTGGGAAATGGCAAGAGACGGGCCTCTTTAATCAGTGATGCATTTGGAGGAACCTGGGGGGCGGGGAATGGGAGCGGAACGCCGGCGGGCCTGGGGCGTTCCGGTGTGAGTTCGGCACAGGTGAGGCATGCCAGATGGATGGTGCTGGAGGTGGACGTGTGTCAGGCACAGCGCAAGGTCCCTCCATGCTGCCGTGCTCACTGTGCCTCCGCCCTACCCAGAAGCATCTCCTCTGGGAGCAGAAGCGACACACTCAGCTGTGGGTACCTCCGCTGAGGCTGCCAAGGGTGCTGTTGATGCAGTGCTGAGCTTTTTCACATGGACAGCTGAGCGCTGGGATCTGAATGGACGCTGTTATTTACATAATCCCATCCCCCCTGCTTTTATGAAGGGGTCCTGCACTCTTGACATTTTTCACAGTAATCCTCCAACCAGTGAATACCATGGTCCTTTATCAGTGTTCTTCCAGGCTAGCTGCCTTTCTGATTAGCATCTGGGCTCGCTTTCTCTGCCACGTATTGCTCCTTGTTGACTAGTTGCAAGATCACGTTTGGGGCGACACATTGAAAAAACCTTCCCACTGAAGCAACAGCTCCATTGGATGTGGAGAAGTGATTTAAATCCTTCCTGTTGCTCTGTTTCCAAAAACCTACGGCAGATACTTCTCTCACCTTAAGCCACTGTCCTACTTCGCTCCCCTAAGCCACGTGATTGATTTTTAGGAGGAACCTCAGCTGGCTTCTGAAAAATTCTGAATAAAATCCAGTGCGGTGTTAAGAAGGTGGGTGTAGGCTCTGTCTTCTGGATGAGCCCTGCTGGGACACTAGCACTAGGAAAGTTGCATTTATGAGAGAACCCGCCCCTTTCTTGCTCCAGGACTGATGGACAAACATGCTGTCCCTCTCAGGGCAGACTGTATGGGTACAGCTACACAGCAACATCATTTCGAAATAACTAGCGTTATTTTGAAATAACCACCTGCTGTGTAGACACGACTAAGTTATTTCGAAATAACATCAAAATGTGGTCAAGCTGGACGACTTCTTCCTCCGACTCCTGTGACCCTCATTGTAAGAGGCGTAAGGGAGGTTGGAGGAAGAGTGCTCGATTTCAAAATAAGTGCTGTGTAGCCGCTCCCAATTTTGAAATAAGCTATTTTGAAATAAGCTATGCAATTGACATAACTTGAAATAAGCTACGCAAATGGAGCTAAGCCCTGCTGTGTAGACGCACCCTATAGCTCCAAACTAGCCCATGACGGTTGATTTCCAAAGGCCAAATCCTCACCTTTCCTTGCAGGTGACTTTGGAAATGGAATCTCTGAAACTGGTGCCTCTGAGGGAAGGACTCATGTCCCTGGCCGGTTTGCCTGGATTGTCCTCTCCCTGGGCCAGCAGTAATTCCACTGCAGTGTGTGGATTCCCAGTGGTATGAAGAGAACCAGGGTCTATGCCTCTGGTGGCTTAATGCCAGCACTGAGTACGTCTGCTTCGTGCAGAGCCACGTTGCAAATACCGCTGCTGTGCATTATTAATACCCTTATGAAATGAAGTGATGTGAGTGAGCATCTATGAAAGATTAATCAGGCATTGAACAGAGTGTGCTGGTGCTTCCACTGGGGGCTGGGGTACGGCAGCGTGCATGTGTTGGGCGTGGTCTATACGAGGAGGCGAGCGCTTCGGGTAAGCGGAGCAGAGGCTCTCTTGCTTGGACTAAGTTCTGCATTCAGGCCTCAGCACCGTGGTCAGCTAGCGAGGGAAGTTGGGAGGAACCCTCTCTCTAATCCTGGGGACCCGGATCCGTATTTGCCCACCCCTCCGCTAACATCATGTCTGCTGTTGTCACATTGATTGTTCTGTCTCTGTGTGTCCCGTTCCTTTCCTTCTCCCTTTGTCGGTGTGGGCTGTAACTTCTTCAGGGCAGGCGCCTGTCCACTTTTGTGTTTGTACAGCCCCTAGCGCAGTGCTGCCTTGATCTTAAATGATCCATAGGCACGACCATAATACACATGGGCTGAACGTGGCTTTAAGATCCCCCTGCAATCTTAGTAGAATTGTTCTGTTTGCCTGGCCTCCTGGAACAATTCCAGTAGGGGATATTCTGCTCTCTAAGGACCTTTTCTCCAGCCTTCAGTTGGATCCGGTGTGATCCATCTCCAGTGTTTCCTGGGGGTGTTGCATTGCTAAACAGCCTGTCTGTGTCACACCCTACACGGGCTGTATGTCACTGACAGGCAAAATAGCGCCCCCGTGTTTAATATAATTCTGTGCGACCATTGCTATGCTCCCCGGGTCACCAAATGGGCATCGTTTGCACATGGCAGTCACAGAAATGTGGGGTTGAAGCAGAAAAAATTAGTGGTGTTTTGTCTTACGCTTCCTTAAACCCCCGTATGGGTGGCTTTTCCTTCCCTGTTCCCTTTCTCCATCTCAACAGGCATGTTGTGTTCCCTGCTCGCAATACCATAGGCAGGTAAATGGCAGAGCAGTAAACAGGCCTGGGTTCACCACCTCAGTCTGGCCTTTCAACACAGTTGCTCGCAGCCTGGTAACGCAGTTTCCCTAATGAGTAGAGGGTGGGACCAACCATTTTCCCAATGCACGCCATACGGCTGTATCCAGCCCTGCATCCACAGCTGTAAAACATGTAAAGATCTCTTGTGAACATAGTTCTAGGGTGGGGAGTGGGAAACCTTTTTTGGTTAGGGGGCCAGTGACCCACAGAAAAATCCAAAAATCGATTGGGGGCCGTGCAGAAGTGTGTGGGGAAGCCAAACAAACCCTCCCTGAGGTGGCCCCCAAGTGAGGAGAAAGACCCTCCCCCCATTCCCTCACACATAAGAGCCTAGGGGGGCCCAGGCTCGTAGAGTGTGTGTGCTCCATGGGGAGTGACGGGGAAGCTGGAGCACCAGCGCGGGCTTCCCAAAGCTGGAGGGAAGCCCCAAGCTTGGGGGATCCAGGCAAGCTGGGGGGCCACCTCCAGCCCCCAGGCCGTAGGTTCCCCACCCCTGTTGTAGAGTGAGCCAAGGCTGAGCCAAGCGGAATGGCTTTCATGAGGGGACTCGCTAGGGACAGGGCTGCAGAACTGTTCTTGCTTCTGCAGAAGGATGTTCAGGACCCTGGACAAGGCCCTGACCCTGCGAGGGTGTTGATCTGTGCGGTGGGGCCCTAACAGTGATGCCCTAGACAATAAACCATCAGACATAGCTCCTGGGAGTGCTGCTAGGTCCGCTCAGCCCCCTCCCTTCCTCTGTCTTTCTGCTCAGCAAATATACTCGGACCTGACCAGCAATCAATAGATCAATCGTGGAGCTAACAAAGGGGTGGGCAATAAAATGGTGCTGGTTCGCCAGGATTAGTCCCTGGCAGGCCTCCATCCCCATATTTATCTGTGCCTCCACAGGTATGGGTGATCGACGCTCCCATTGGCTATGGATTACCATTCCTGGCCAATGGGAGCTGCAGGAAGCTGCATGGACCAGGACACCGCTTCCCTAGGCTCCCATTGGCTGGAAACAGCCAACAGGCGCTGCAATTGCCCGCACCTGTGGCGGTGCAGGTAAATATGGTGACAGCCCATCAGGGGCTAACCCTGGGGAACTGGGACTGGCCCGTTATTTGCCCACCCCTGAGCAAACATCATGTTTGTTGTTGTCTCTGTGTGTCCCATTCCTTTGTCTGTGTGGGATGTAACTTTATCAGGGCAGGGGACTGTCCACTCTTATGTTTGCACAGCCCCTAGCACAGGTCAGCCTTGATCTTAAATGGTCCATGGGCACGACCATAATAAACATCTGTAAGAAACTCTGGATCCTTGTCAAAATCTAAATGCAGCCCGAGAGGATGTTGCTGTGGGCCCAGCTGCTCTTGATGCCCCTGGGAGTTCATGCAGCAAGGAGTATCTGGAACCGCCACTGCTAATTGGGGTCTGATTTGTTAGGTTCCAAAGAGATGGGCAAGAGCTGTGAAGGAGCTTTTAGCTGTGGGTAAGTTCAGCATTAGCCCCACTCACCTCCTCTAAGTCTTTCTTTTATCTTAGACTAAAGCTACGTGGCCTCGTTTGTTGTTTCTTTACGTGGATTTCACATTCCCTTCTGCACATTAGTGGATGAGGATTTAACAAGGGGCTTCCACAGAAATCCGCCCCTCCTCTTATCCTTGATAACCCCAGTCTCCCTGCGATGGGAGAAAGTGTCCAGTCTATTGGTTTATTTTGCTGATTAAATAGACACTTCTCACAACCACCACAGCAATACCAGTGGGCAAGCGAATGCACGGAGTCCTGCTTTGCTAGGAGGACTTACATTTTGCACTGCAGAAAAGAGATTGAGCATCCTGGAGTGAAAGTCTATAGCTTGGTCCCTTTGGGGGATAAAAGTCTATCTCCTGAATAGCAGAGCGTAGGGTTTGCAACCCCCTCTCCTGAGCCTCCTCAGGCACATTGACTAGCTCTTATGGATAACCGAATCCTAGAACTGGAAGGGATCTCGAGAGGTCGAGTCCAGGCCCCTGCCCTCCTGGCAGGACCAAGCACCATCTAGGCCAGTGTTTCTCAATTTTTTTTTATAAAGTACCCCTTTAAAAAAATTATAAGTACCCTCCCTTCCCCCAGAGTCAGGCACCCCCATTTCCCTGCTCTAACCCAATGCCCCTCCTCTCCCCCAGAGCCAGGCACCCCCAGACTCCCTGCTCTAACCCAATGCCCCTCCTCCCCAGAGCCAGGCACCCCAGCCCCCTCACTCTAACCCAATGCCCCTCCTCCCCAGAGCCAGGCACCCCCAGACTCCTGCTCTAACCCAATGCCTCTCACTTCCCCCAGAGCCAGGCACCCCCATTTCCCTGCTCTAACCCAATGCCCCTCCCCTCCCCCAGCGCCAGGTACTGGACCTATGTAACCCTACCTTTGAAGTACCCGCTCCCGCTGCCCTGCCCTGCCTCGGCGGCTTGACTGCAGGGAGCAAGTGGCCCGCCAGCACCAGGCTCGCCACGTGGGGCTGTGTGCTCCCAGCCTGGTGCCCCCCTAACGTGGCGCCCGGGAGCAACTGCCCTCTCCACGCCACTGATGCGGCAGGGTCCTTTGGAGCAAAGCTTATTGTGCCGCTTCCCCGCCGTTTAGCTCCTCTCTGCAGTGCCACGGGGAAGGGGCGAAGGGGATGCGTTGTACTGAGCAGCTGGCGGGGGTGCGGGTAAGGCGCATCTCCAGGTTCAGCCCCCTGCCCCGCTGGAGCATCCGAGGAGGCTGCCGGAGAGGAAACGAACGAGGAGGGGCGGCCGTGGATTGTTTTCCTCCCCTGCCCAAATCGGCCCCCCAGCCTGGAACTGCCCTGGGTCTCGCCGGAGCCGCCGCCGCCACACGCTTTCCCCACCGGCGCTGGGCGTGTGCGCAGAGCGGCTGTTAACGTCCAGGCGCACGGCTCCGATTTGACAGGCCCGTGCCGCCACCCCCTCCCCGATCCCCTTTGCAGGGCAAAATCCCCGGCGTGGTTTGCCAAATTTCACTTGTGTCGACGAACCCCCCCGACTTCTCTCGCGTGCCCCTAAGGCTACGTGCACCACTGGTTGAGAAACGCTGATCTAGATCATCCCTGACAGGTGCCTCAGAGCTTGGGGGGCTTGTCAGCCTCGCCTCTGCTCAGTAGCCTGTTACCACACTGCCTCTGTCCAGGGCTATCTATTACTTAGACACTTTGCCTATGCGTGGCTACCCCCTGGATGCCCAAGCAAGCTTGTTTCCATCCCTTCCTGTTGAGCCCATGTCTGCCTTTGGTTGCATCAAGATGGAGAAAGCGACGTAAAGTCAATTTTTCTTCTGCTGGCGATGGATTCCTCGGGGGTTGCCGGCAGTGCAGCTTCCAGCAGGATCGATCCTGCTCCAAATGCTTTAGCTGAAACCGTCGTTCCTCTGATCAGCAGCGCCAGGAGCCTGTGTGCACTTGGGCAGGGATTTTATAGCCAGGCTCTGCCCCAAGGAGCTTCCGGGTTCTGCCCCATGTGCCAGGCATGAGGGCGAACAGCGGGAGGGGCAGGCAAAGGAGGGGCAATGGTTGCACGGCTAGACTGTCACTTTGGCCTGCCCACAACAGGGGCAAAGGGGGCAATTGCCCATGGTCCGGGGGATTTAAAGGGACCCTGGTTGCTCTGGCTGCCGCACTAGCACTGGCTGGCAGACCTAGGCCCTCGTACGTGTGCGCCTGAGTCCCAGTGCCCACTGTGGATGGCAGAGCGGCTCTGCCAGTCCAGCCCCTGTGCTCCGTGCACCCCACCGGGCAGGGGGGCCTTGGGCACCCAGAAGGCGACTCGGGACAACAGCCCCCAGAGCCCGGCGAGGAGCCGGCTCGGCTGTGGCAGCTTTGTGCTCGTGTGAGCGAGCGGAGAGGGGAGCCAGGCTGGGAAGGGAAAAGGATGGAGGGGGGGCAGAGGGAGGCAGGGACATCTGAGAGAAAGGAGCCAAGTGTGTGTGTGCGGGGAGGGGGACACAGGACTGCTGGGGGGCAGAGCTGGCTGGGGGCAGAGAGAAGGGGCTGAGCTGGGCACAGGACCGCTGGGGGCAGAGCTGGCCGGGGGCAGAGGGAAGGGGCTGAGCTGGGCACAGGACTTCTGGAGGGCAGAGCTGGCCGGGGGCAGAGAGAGGGGCTGAGCTGGGCACAGGACCGCTGGGGCAGAGCTGGCCGGGGGCAGAGAGAAGGGGCTGAGCTGGGCACAGGACCGCTGGGGGCAGAGCTGGCTGGGGGGCAGAGAGAAGGGGCTGAGCTGGGCACAGGACCGCTGGGGGCAGAGCTGGCCGGGGCAGAGAGAAGGGGCTGAGCTGGGCACAGGACCGCTGGGGGCAGAGAGCTGGCCGTGGGGCAGAGAGAAGGGGCTGAGCTGGGGCTGAGCTGGACCGCTGGGGGGCAGAGCTGGTTGCGGGGGTCTCAGGGGGCAGCGAGGGGAAGGAGAATGCACGTACCAGGCTACTGAGGGCCCGAGCGTTTCCTGCTGTGGGGTGTCTGGAGTAAGGCCTGTGAGGTTCCGGCTCCCAGTGCCCCCGGGATGTTGCGGAGGCTCGGATGGGGTCCAGCCCCAAACGCCAGAGCTGCATCAGGGCCTGACTCTCCCGCCCAGCCCTTGGCTGCCCTGCGAGGCAGGGCACAAATTGACAGCGCGTGGGCCAGCTGCCCGTGTGGACGCTGCGCCAGGGCATGGGACGTGCTGGAGGCTGGCTTGGCGTGCGGGGCTCAGCTCCAGTAAGCCAAATGGCAGCACGCCGGGACGGTCACAGCTTTGCAGCCACGTCTACACAGGCCGTTGCTGTGAAGCCAGCAGGCGCAGCGTAGATTCACATCCCGGCTTGCCACATGGGAGCTCACCCAAGAGCTGCTAAATCCCTTCAGCTCCCACTGAATTCTGGAGGGGGCTTTGGGTGCTGAGCGCCCAGCACCTCGCAGGATTGGGCCTGGCTTCCTAAGGCACCTTGCTACTTGCGGCATGAC
The DNA here is from genome assembly GCA_019425775.1 of Rafetus swinhoei. NCBI lineage: Eukaryota > Metazoa > Chordata > Testudines > Trionychidae > Rafetus > Rafetus swinhoei. The sequence goes on from JAFJHL010000226.1 coordinate 3,824,290, forward strand.
TGGCTGGGGGGGGGGAGAATTCTCTGTCAATGGGACGGAAAATAGAAAACGTCTGCGTTCGGGTTACACCAATGTAAATATAACTTTGTTCCTTCCTCCCTTGCGGTTACTCCGCATTTACAGCAGTGTGGACGCAAATGACATGTTCTGCTCCCATCTTTCCTTTTAAAATAGGTGTTGAATTTACCCTCCATTTTCAAGCGAACTTTTCCATGCAACGTGCTCCCCAAATTTGTCAATTTATACAAAATACGAACAATGGGTGGAGTTCTATTATGTTCTATTTATGCCACCTTTGTTCTCAAAATAGATACTTCATGTATGAAGTCCTCCTTCCATATTCTCCCTTGTGATTGTTCTCAGATCAATCAGGGATAATACTAGTTCTTTAATCTTGCACTTAATTAACATCTCGATTTGATCTATCTGGGGGAAAATACCTGTGCGTTTATATGAACAGGCGGCTAGGTAGTAGCACTTGATGGTAGAGATTTTTAAAGCTGATTGCGGGCAATTACAAATGGAAATGGTGTGTCTAAATGCCATAGCTAGAGTTGAAAATACCAATGTCTGTTCCTACCTAAGTTGCGGTACGGTACCTTAATTTCCCTTGTTTACTGTTTACTCTTTGCTCCCATTAAGCTTTGGCAAAACCAGGAATACACGTAGCTCGGTCATGAGTAGCGAATGCAAATTTGCACTGCAATAATGCCAGCTAAGGGGAAGTCCAATAGTGTCTATGTGTTGGTTACTGTGTACAAGATGCTTGCAAGTGTGCAGCAGTGAACAGCCAGAGCCAATTCCAAAGCAGAGCCGACAGCTTCATTATTCATGGGCTGTAGCCTCTTGACAACATGCTCCGAGGCTGTTGTCTAGCTGTCATTTTTAAAGAGCGGGATTATCGTGCGAACAGATTTCATTTTGCTTTGCTTCGGCAATGCTGCCTGCGTAGCACGCGCTCAGACCCGGGGACTGAGGAAACGCCTATTGCAACAATATCAACAGCCCAGTTAGAATATGTAAAACTTCGACATCAACACTTCTTTCAAGACGAGCTGTTTTGTTCTTCACCCGGGCAGGGCTTTAAGGAAAATACAGTAGAGAGCGTCTTGCAAAAAGACGAAGAAAGGGCCACGTTCCCCCATCGTTTGCATTGCACAAGGAAGCAAGATTTGACCAGGCAGAAAGACAAATTATGTCATTTTTAAAAGACACGCTTCCCCCCCCGGAAAAGCATCAGTCACTTTGGCCCCAATTCTGCAGAGTGCGCCTGTTTAGCAAAGCACCCAGCCACGTGCCCAGATTCCACTGACGTCAGCAGTACTTCGGCGCATGCGTTGCTGGCTACAGATGGGTGCATGGAGCTATGGGCTTCAATACGCTACTGCAGTGGAGCCTGAATGGGGCATCCCATGGAAAACACTGTGAACCCTTTACGTGGGGCGAGGAGCAGTGTTCCCTGCAAGCTGGGTGCTTGGGAGGCCTTGCCAGAAAGAATCCAATGCCGCCCCGCTGATTAGCAGAATACCCACCACTAGATTTTGTTTCTATGGGTGGTGCACACTCACACATAAAAATTATTCTGCACATGGATGGAAAAGATTAGAGGGAACATTGGCGGGGAGGAAAAAAGACCTGATTAAAAAGCAACATAAAGCTTTGGGTGAGTTCCTCAAGTCCATAGAGCTACTGAGATTTACTCCAGCTAAGGATAGAATCATAGAACACTAGGACTGGAAGGGACCTCAGAGTTCATGAAGTCCAGTCCCCTGACCTCACGGCAGGACCAAGCACCATTTAGACCATCCCGGATAGATGTCTATCCAACCAGCTCTTAAATATCCCCAGTGATGGAGATTCCACAACTTCCGTAGGCAATTGATTCCAGTACTTCACCACCCTGACAGTTAGGAAGTTTTTCCTTATGTCCAACCTAAACCTCCCTTGCTGCAATTTAAGCCCATTGCTCCTTGTCCTATCCTCAGAGGCCAAGGAGAACAAAGAGATCTGCCTCTTTGTCTGCTAAATCCTTCCTGCCATCACCTGGGAAAGGCATTTTTGAGGTAGACATGAAGCAGGAGCACTTTGGTGCCTGGGAGATGGAACTGTGACAAGATGCTCTTTTGCCCAAGTCTTTTAGGGCCTGGTTGTTCCAAATGCCTTTGAAAGCCGCTTTAATGCACGGCAAGGCCATGTCTGCACTAGGAAATTATTTCGAAATTACTAAATTCGACTTAATAACGCCGATTTAACAAATTCGAACTAGCTTGTCCACACTACGGGGGAGCCTCGAAATGAGTCCAAGGCAGGCTCCGTTAAGGTGGACGTGCTATCTCTGACTTAGAGCCCCAAGAAGCACTGGGGGAGTAATTAGTTCGAATTACTCTGGGGAGTAATTCGTTTGAAATAGCAGCATCGACGTGTCCACACTACTGCTATTTTAAAATAACTATTTCAGAATTAGTGTTATGCCTGATGAAAAGCTGGAGTACTGATGTCGAATTCCATGGCCGGTTATTTCAAAATAACGGGCTTGGCAGTGTGAACGCTCCACTGTAAATTTGACCTCAGGCGGGGGGGGGGGGGATTTCAAAATAAAGTCCTAGTGTAGACCAGGGCTTAGGGGCTTAAGGGGGGAGAACCATAGGACTGGAGGATGATTGAGGGAATCTAGCAGAATCCGGTTTAGGGACAGGCAGAGTAGTAGATAGCCTAGAGCAGTTCCTGTGCAGTGCTCAGCCTGCACCTCCTACAATCCACTGGAGTCTTGCCAGGAGAGAGGGTGCTCAGCATGCTGCAGTATCCTGCCTGATGTTTAAGCTGGTTGTGACCTTCCTCCTGCAGAGGCCCTCACATAATACGCGTTCCCTGCTGTCATCCCTGTCTTCCCGTCTTTGCAACCTACGTCCTCGGCTGGCATCAACAGGCTGGCCTAGAACTCAAAGGCGCAGTAGTAATATAACTTAAGAACGGGTCAGGCCAAAAGTCCAACAAGCCCAGTGTCCTGGCTGCCAGGTGCCTCAAAGGGAATGAACAGAACAGGGAATCATCAAGCGATCCCTCCCCTGTCACCTGTTCCCAGCTTCTATCAAACTGAAGCTAGAGACACTATCCCTTCCCAGCCTGGCTAATAGCCATTGATGGACCTCACCTCTATGAATCTATCTAGCTCTTTTTTTCAACCCTGTTAACGTTCTGGTTTCACAACATCCTCTGACAGGAAGTTCCACAGGTTGACTGTGCGCTGCGTAAAGAAATACTTCGGTTTTAAACCTGCTACCTATTAATTTTATTTGGTGACTCTTAGTTCTTGTGTTATAGGAGCAAGTAAATAATTTTTTCTTATCTCCTTTTTTTATATACCGGTCATGTATAGACCTCTATCATATCTCCCCTTAGACTCCTCCATAACAGTAGTACTCAATCAAAACAGAAGAGACAAAGCTAATGACGTGTCATGATTGCAGGGGACTCAGCTTGATAACCTCTCAAGGTGCGTTCTAGTTCTAGTGTTCTGTGATTTTATCCATAGGCCAGGGATCACCCTATTTTGAACCAAAGAATGATCCTTGCCCTCGTGCTACATCCATATAGAAAAAACCTGCTTTGAAACCCATCAGACTTGCCATGGGTCTTTAAGCAGAACCTCTGAGTGAGGCCAATAGTCTCTACATCTGAGGGCCAGATTTTCATCTGGTGCAAAACAGTGCTGATCTTTTGAAGTCATTTGAGTTACTGATTTACACCAGCTCCTGAGAGTACAATATGACCCATTGTGCTGGGCAAAGAATATAAACTTCCAGAATTGTCAACCTGGTTTGACAGTTCTGGTGTGACAAGAATGAACTTTTCTGTATCTGGGGGCTATTTTCCGATTTCTTCCCCCCAGCGTTTTATAAGTGGGTAAACCAAAGTTCTCTCTTTTTCTTGAAACGGGGGTTTTGTGACGTCGAGCATTCTTCTTTTCAATTGTATACAAAAATTGGGCTCCTTCTGAAACGAGATATTGGTGAGCAGGGGAAAAATGTAGGCGCTCACCATACTTATTTTCAGCACTGCAGAAACTGTAAACGCCAGGGATTTTCTGTGTGTATTTAATAAGAAGTGATTTCTTTTGCTCCCGTGGGATTATATTGGGTTTGAATCTATAGCAGAGGGGCCTATTTGTATTACAGAAGCCGAGATTATAGGTTTGAGTCAACTGATGTAAACCGGGAGCAACCCCATTAAAATCCACGGGCCAGCTTCCCAACTAGTATAAATCAACGCAGCCTTAGAGACCTCCAGAGAGGAACTATGTACACTGGCTGATGGTTAGGTCCAATGTGGGGAGGAGAATTGGCCCTTGTGTACGCCACATACTGATTTTTCTGAGCACTTTAAGTGGTACAATCCAAACAAGAAATCATTCTGCAGCAGGTGAAACCGGGTCGGATCCGTCTCTTGCCCCAGCAGAAGATTGGTGTCACACCGCTAAGTGGAGTCATTCTTTCCGCCACTCTGAGTCAGGAGAGCAGAACTGAGCCCAAAGGCGTTAGAGTTGCCGTGATTTAAAGGCTCTTTCCTTTGCCTTATCAGTCTCTCCGTGTCCGTTACCATTACTCTGGACTGAAAGGAGCTTTAGCCTATTGTGTGCTCAGATTTGCATTCAAAGCCAGCGTGGGGTATGGGGGGGGAGAGATCTGAGAGTGGGCTTCTGATTGCCCAGGGGAGAAACGGGAGCGGGCAATGAGATGCGGTATGTAAATCGAGGAATACACGCATACACATAATGCTCCATGAAAGCATGGACTAGTAACCCATGTGCACAGAGATCTGTACCACTAAACGCTGCACAAAGCACACTGTTCCCCACTGGCTTCCTTCCATCTTCAGGATGGAAGCGGTTGTGTTTCCTTTAGTGGGTTCCTGCTACAGTAAAAGGTGGGGGTACAGCGTGAAACGGAACAACTACAAGGCAAAAAGGACCATAAATGCTGCAGGCTCCAGGGCCCCGTTACTGCATCTGGTTCAAAGCCCCAGCGCTGCCCAGTTAAGGGCGTCGGTGGCATTTTGCCAGGTGCCTGCAGCTATCTCCTGATTTGCATGAAATGGAGCAGATGGCAGCTGCCCTTGTCCTCCTTTAATCTTGGTGCTCCCTGAAACGAGGTTTGCTCCAGTATGGTCAACTCCTGTGGAGTGGCCCTTGGGTTTACATGCATGTGGCAGGAAATCAGAATCGAGCCCAGTTTGGCCAGTATGGCTTTTGTATGTTAAAGCAGCTTAGGAGACTTGATTGGCCAGTTCCCAATTCCCAACACCTTTTGATAACCTCTCAAGGTGCGTTCTAGTTCCCTTTTCCTGGGAATTGGGTGTCCAAACCTCTTCTAGGTGAGACTTTTAAAGCGGGACATGTGGTTTGGGGCCTGATCAGTGTTCCTTGTAAGCTGAGCGCTTGGGCGGCCACCCAGGAGAGATTTAAATTCTGCCCAGCTGATTAGCAGAGCACCCACAGTCAGCAGCATGTGTTTCTATTGGTGGTGCACATCTGCACATGCTTTGGTGCACATACGAAAATTGATTCTGCGCATGGATGGAAAACATTAGAGGGAACATTGGGCCTCATCCTGTTAGGTGCTCTGAGAACATCCAGAGAGCCCAGAGGAGATGAGGTTGCATGGCAATTTGCAAACCTGGATCTTGTTTAAAAGACCATGGAGAGAACACATGCACCTGGGTGACATTTACTGCTGTGCACGGGGTCAGCACCCCTCACTGTCGTAGCCTGAGGAACCAGAGTCCCAGTGGGCAAGGTGCTGTGCGAACACAGAACAAAAAGATGGTCCCTGCCCCAGGAAGGTCGCAGTCTATGTATGAGGCAAGAGGTGACAGGTGGAGACAGATAATGAGACAATATTGATCAGCTTGGCAGGGCCTGGTCTAAGCCAGAAGTTCTCAAACTTTTTGGTCCGCAGCCTGCCTCACTCAGCACAGACCTTTCTGCAGACCACCACCCATGATGACAAGATGGGTGCAGGAGGTGGTGAGGGGGCGGGATCTGGCCGGGAGGCTCTGGGTGTATGAGGAGGATGGGAGTGTGGGAACTTGACGTAAGGAGCATAGGGAACATGGCTCCATGCCTCCCGGCGCTCCCAGGCACTGCCCCCTGCTGCTCCCATTGGCTGTGAATCCAGCCAATGGGAGCAACGGGAAAAGCCTCCAGATGAGCGGTTTCCTAAGCTGCCCTTCCCCCAGCTGTGGGGAGGGGCGGGGGAGTGGCAGTGCATGGAGCCGCTTTCTTCACCCACAAGCCGAATCCGGGCCACGAGGCTCGCCCCTCCCACCACCCCGCAATGGGAAGCCGGCACCGGCACTCCAACCTCACAGCGGGAAGGGGTCTGGAGCACCAGTGCAGACTCCCTGCTACAGTGGAGGGTGGGCTCCAACCTGCGCTCCACCTGCAGGAGGGTCGCAGACCACTCGTGGCTCACGGACCACACTTTGAGAACCACTGGCCTAAGCACACTTATAGGTGTCGTCAAACTCAAGACCTGTTCAGTTCCTCCAAGTAGGGCGTAAATGTCGCCTCATCTTTGCACCGGCCCCCGTTGCACAAGGGAACTTCACCAACACAAGGAAAATCAAACTTCAAACATGCCTGGAAATCTGGGAATATGACTAGAGAACAGCATTCGGGGACTGGTGTGACATGGCAGCTCGGTGGATAATTCAGATATAAGAGGCTGTCAGGTGCGTTTATCACCTACCATGGCTGCAGAAATTGCCTGGGCTTTGTGACCTTTGAAGGCCTTTTATGATCATTTTGGCCTTTTTTCCTTATAAATTGTATGGAGGATTAATGGCCTATGCCTGGAGCATCTGGCAGGCCCCCTCGCCTGCTCGAAGGAATGAGTAAATTACCGGTTAGCGTAAATGGAGGCAATCAATGAACCTCATGCTAACAGGTGGGCCCGATCATGCATTGCTTGGCTCCTGTAAAAGAAGGAAGGACCAGACAGGGTAGAGTCGGGGTGATAATTGAAGAGGAGGCAGGCAGAGGAGAGGCAAGTGGAAATTCCAGACAAACACTAGATGCAAGAAATGTCTTTCCCATACTACAGAAGAACAAAATGTTCTAGGGGCCAAAGCAGAATGAAGCCCTATATTTGTTAATGGAAATACCTAGATTTTCCAGCCGGGCCCCACTGTGTCTACTCAGCGTGACCATGTGCTTAACACAGGCCACGGGATGTCGCTGTGATGCCTGACCCAGTAATTGCGGTGGGACTAGAGCATGTCTTCTGGAAAGACCTGGAGTTCTGGTTTTATGGGTTCAGAAGATACAGCCCATCCCTCTGGCAGATGTTAACTCCCTGTACTGAGCCTTGGCTGCAGTTTGACTCCCTAGCTTCAGCTTCTGGCTTTTGTATCTTGTTATGCCTTTGTCTGAGGGGTTACCAAGCCCTTTGGTAATCAAATCTTCTCCCTGCGCAGGGGAGAGTCATACCTGGGTTGTGGGTTTGGTTTCAGAGCAGTTTGTTGTTCCGCTCACAGCAGCCTGGAATTCAGTGGTTCTCAACCTGTTTCCCATAGTGGGCTGCATCTGATACTACCACTCTGGCCCTGAGGATATCACACGGTCCGTGGGTGGAGAACTGCTGGGCTAGGCTGTGCCGTTCTTTGCTGCACTGCAGTAGACTTGTGTGTGACAATGACCATCTCTGTGAGCCGGGGGTGCCCGAATCTAGCCCAGTCAGAATAGAGGTGAAGGGTTAATTATAAGTCAGGAGTTAATCATGTAAGTCACCCAGAATGCTTTGCAAATTGTCCCACGTAGATCAGGAACCGTCGAGGCCTTTGTGATATTGAGCCTTGCCCGTCGTTTGGAGCAGGGATGCCAGCAACGTTAGTCGGTGAGTTGAAACTGTGCCCAGAGCACATGTCCTGGCCAAACCCCAGCTGAACTGATTACGTTCTGCTGGCCTCAAATGCCCCCATCAATGCAACTGAATATGGTATTCTCGCTTGGGGCCGGATCAAACTCATATTGACATTACTGCAGCTCTTTCCATTGCCTGAGATAGGAATTCAGCCCAAGCTTTTCATTGTAAAATTCAGCCCTAACCTGCTTTTCATTGTAAAAACAGCTGCCACATTCCACTTCAGAGGTGGTTGCATTGAGGTACTCTCTTGTAAGCTAGAGCTGCTAGCTGTTAACTTTGAGGAACCCCTGCAGTCAAGAGAAGCCAGAAGTAGTGTGCACTACTTTTGGAAGGGATGTCCCAGAACTATGGAAGGCATTCTGATGAGGTCAAGATACCCGTTGCATGCTGGGACCTGTGGTCTACATCAGGGCTCTCTTTAGCACCTATCACTGCTAAAGTGCTTCCGACATCAACTAGAGTAGTAAAACAGTAGTCTGATTTGCTTCCTTGATCGTGGGAGTGTCTCTTAGGATACGTGTTGCACGAAACTTGTTTCCCTCAGAGAAGGTTTTGGACACGACCGCAAACCCAAATCAAGACAGGTTTGTCAGGGCGATCATGGCTCTGATAATCCATAACTCATTGGGAAGTTCTAGAGAACCACACAGTGCATTCCGACGACACTCAACCCTAAGCTGTTCCAAGTCGCCGAAAAGACTTTTGATAAGGCGGGATGGAGACAGTGCTTTATACCCTACCGAAGTCTGGATTTGGATCTGTGCTTAGAGCCTGGGTCCAGCTGTTATGGTTTAGCCCAACCTTTCTCATCATAACCAACAATGGGGCCTTGGGTGCATTCAGCCTCTTCGGGGGTAGTGAACAAGAGAGCTCATTTTCTCTGCTCCATTTTGATTTAGCTCTCGAGTTCCTGGCAATACCTCTATGGACTCATCGGAGGGGGCGGGGAGGGGATAGATGCTTTATATTGAACCAGAAACCACAAAGTTCTAGAACTTGTATCGCTAATTCAAAAATTCAGATCACTATCTGGGTACAAAATAAATCGGGGGAAAAAAATCAGAACTCCTGGAAATCTCCTGGCTACCATGTGGTAGGGCTGTCTCTCAATAGATTTTTCCATGGGCAAATTGATACAGTTAAGTACCTAGGCACAAAAGAGCCAAAAAAACTTAGCAAATGAGTGAAGGTAAATTTAGATCCAGGACTCTCCCCAACAGTGTCAAAAATGCAAACTTGATTTAACTTTTTAAAAACCAGCTTGATTCCAAACCCAGGTGATTGCTTGTCAAGATCTCAGTTAATTGTGGCTGGCCGGCCGGCCGAAGAAGACGGATGGGGACTTAGCATTAGAGCAAATGGAAATGCTCCTTTGACATTTATGGCGCTGACACTTCTATATGGTCGGTTCACTTCCTGCAGCACGAACAGCTGGGGTTTGATTATTTCAATAACAAGTTTCTTCCATGTAACTAAACATGACACAAGTTCACAGACATGGCTCACTGGTGGTTACAACTAATTTCAAATGCTCTGTGTAGGTCTGATGCCTAGATAAAGTGGAACCATCTTCGTTTGTCGTAGAATGAAGCAAATTTTCCCATGGCAAAAGCATGTGGAACCCAATTAATATGGAGTCCCCTGTTTACACCAGAGCTTCATTTGTCCCAATCAGTGTACTCTTAAAGCAGAGGTTTTGCTATTACCGGAGTTGCAACATGCACATTACGAAGCATTGAAACAGTCAAAGGTTCACACGACTCCATGATAAATAGAGTTCCCTTTCCAGGAAACTACTCTGCCCCAAATCCTTCTTCCAGCTCTCGCGGTGCCATGCGCTCCTTGTTTTTCTCTTTCTGCACATTGTTCCTGTCAGTTAGCATCAGATTTTTTTCCATTAGTTTCATGGGGTTTCTTAAATACAGCCTGTGCTTGGCTGTTTCTGCTTACAAGTATCAGATCCAATCCAGACACTGTAACATGGAACACAATGGGACTGCTTATGTGCTCAAAATCAGCCACCAGCTTAAATACTTTCCTTTGGGGTAGGGCCATTGTTCGATAGATTGTTCAGCATCTGGGTTTTCCCCTTTATCTCCCTGGTGTGGTGGCTGGGGAGCAGCCAGGGGCATATCTATGGTTCCCAGGAGATCATGGATTTTCTGGTGTTTTTCTTTGTGCCTCTGCCAGGTTGCAGATTCCAAGGGCTCATGCTTGTGCTTTCCCCCCAGGGCATGTCTGCCCTGCCCTCTGAGATGCGACTGCATTCCCTGTAGGCTCGCCTGAGCTAGCTTTGATCCAGCTGGCTTAAATAATAGCAGTGAACCAGGGCTGCCCTTACTGGCTGCTTGAACGCACACATGCAGGCTCCTGCCCATTGGAGCTAGCTAGATCAAAGCCAGTTCACGTCTCTCTATGCATGCTGCTGTCACCCCGTTGCTTGCAGTGTCGACAGACTCCTGGTATGAAATTGTCAGGGGAATGTCCTAAAGAAATGACAGAGGACCTGTGTGGTGGGACATCTGCCACGCACTGGCTCTTTAAGGGTTAAAACCCAGCTGGGGGAGAAGGCTGGAGCAGTGGAGCCAGCAGCAGAGGCAGGAATTAGCCAATTAGGGCCCAGTTGAGGACAGTATAAATACAGGCTCCTGGAGGGGAGAAGTCAGACTCACTCTTGCTCTGGCTAGTAGGGTTCCCAGATGGTTTAACAAAAAATACCGAACACCCCTCCCCCCCGCCAAAAAAAAAGCACCAGGAAAAAATTCTGTCGAGGGGAAAAAAAAGGGGGGAGACCAAAGTTGTTAAGCAAAAGTTAACCACTCCCTCCAATTTGGGACCACACATTAACCACTAATGCACCCACCCCTTCCCCTGAGCCAACCCCCCAGTCTCCCCATCCCAATGCACTCACCCCTCCCTCAGACCCAGGCCTCCCTAGTGCCCCCCCATCCCAATGCACTCACCCCTGTGTCAGAACCAGGCCCCCTTAGTCCCACCCATCCCAGTGCACTCCCCCTTCCCCCTAAGGCAGGCATCCCCAGCGTCGGGAGCCCCCACGCCAATCAAATCTCCCCCCTCCCCCCGCAGAGCCAGGCACGGAGGAACAATCTGAATTTTAAAGTGGCTGCTCCTGCCGCCTGGCCCAGCTACCTCGGCTCGCATTGTAGAGAGAGGGAGGCATCACGTGGCCAGCTCCTGGTCTCTGCTGGTCACGTGGGCCAAAGCCGCGTGTGCTCTGTTCCCACCCCAGCCCGGTGCCCCCCTTGCGTGGCACCCGGCAACTGCCCCCTCCTGCCTCCCCTTCGCTAGACTCTGCCGTGCTCCTCACTCCCCCACCAGACGTGGCAGGGGGAAATTGTCCCCACTGGGCTTCCATCCCAGGGAAACAGGAAATACCGGAAATTGCACATGTCCGGTATTTCTTGTTGTTTTTTTTTACCAGACGGAGCCCGCAAATACCGGACTGTCCGAGTGAAAACTGGACACCTGGCAACCCTACTGGCTGGAGAGCAGGAGGGACCAGGTTGCCCAGGTAGCTGGAGGCTTCCTGACTTAGAGCAGGGCTGGGAAAGGCAGGCAGAGCTGGAGGCTCTAGCCAGGCAAGCTCCCAGGCTGCAGGGCCTGAAGCAAGGCCTCAGGGTGCTAGGGCTGCAGGGAGGCAGCCAGGGCAGGAGAAGGCAGCAGGTCCACACACCCTGGCCAATGCTGAGTGGCCATTTCACACTGCTGTGTGCCCCTGGGGCAGGGACAAGATGACGACTGGCAGTGGGTCACTGAGGCAAGGTAGGCATACGGGGTTGCAGGTTCCCAGAGGGAGAGGACCCCGGAGTGTGGGGGCCCTGCAGCACGGCAGTATCCAGAAGGGAGGACCCCATGGTTTGGGAGGGACGTGGGTCCTAACACTACGTGGTGGAGAATAACAGGTAACAGCGGGCAAGACACCAGCTGAAAGGGGGCGCTCCAGGGCTGAAAAGCTAATTCCCAGAGTGACCAGAAGGAGGCGCCCTTGGCGGTGAGTCGCGCCCTGTGACAGCCAGAATTTGGGGCAGAAAGAATCTAGTGTTTAGCTGAACCGTACTTCAGTTATTCCTCCATCTGGAAAACCGAACAGTAAAGACGGAGGAGCAGGGACTTCCTATAAAACTGGAGTCAATCCGGTGGAATTATTCTGGCACTGAGCCCGCATGGAGTGGAAAGTAAAGCCAGCTTGCCCGAAGGGAACCCCGGGGACGAGTTCTTCGCCGTGTGTAAATGGGCGCAGCGCTGTTGACTCTGATGAAGCTGAGGCTCCGGCACGTAGAAAATCAGAGGGCAAAGCAATTTGTGGTCCTCACGGCAGCATTCTTCCAGGAATCCCGAATGTGCAGCTTGGCTCCAGTCCTGCGGGCGTCTGTGCCATTCTGATGCGCTGGTTGGCTTTCGCCGATCCCAATAGCGCTGCTCAGTGTTCAGCTCCAAGGCCCGGGAAGGCAATTAGAGCAGCTATTATCCAAAGGCAATCCTGTCTCCAGAGGCACAGAACCAAGGAGTCTCCTTTGTGCTTGGCACACCTCAGCACTGTGATTATCTCTGCTATTCATCTCGCCTTCCCCGCACTGCCCCATTCTTACTGGTGCCGGCGCTTGTGCTGTTCAGAAGCGATGGAGGCATCTATTTACCCATGGCCCAGGCAGAAAGTGCCCCAGCCACTGTACTGCAGGCACAGCCCTGCTTTGGCAAAGAGGTGACCTCCGTTTCCTGATGCACACAGCTCTCAAGAAGATGCCCCATGGAGGATGTGCTAGGTTTTCTACATGGCAACTTAGAGAGCTCAGCATTTGCTGTGTTTGTGCCTCTCATGTGCATGGGGTCAGGGCTTGCCAGAGGGACCTGGCTTCCTTGCACCAGGGGTCCAGGCAAGCTAACCTGACACCTCCACAGACCGGAGATCGAAGGTGCCTTAAGTCAGCGATTCTGAAACTAGGCGACCGTGGATCAACAGTGGGTTGAGACCTAAGAATAGTTGGTCCCTGATGTGCTCTCTCAGTGATGAAAGTGCAATGTGTTACTAAGTTACAGAACCACTGGCAATGAATCATAGAATCCTAGAACACTAGAACTGGAAGGGACCTGGAGAGGTCATCAAGTCCAGTCCCCTGCCTCACGGCAGGACCAAGCACCATCTAGATCATCCCTGATAGATGGCTGTCTAACCTGCGTTTAAATATCTCCAGTGATGGAGATTCCACAACTTCCCTAGGTAATTTATTGTGGTGTTTAACTGAAGTTTTTCCTAATGTCCAACCTAAACCTCCCTCGCTGCAATTTAAGCCCATTGCTTCTTGTCCTGTCATCAGAGATTAAGGAGAACAATTTTTCTCCCTCCTCCTTGTAACACCCATTTAGATACTTGAAAGCTGCTAATATGTCCCTGTTTTCTTTTCCAAACTAAACAAGCCCAGTTCCTTCAGTCTTCCTTCATAGCTCATGTTAATCATTTTTGTTGCTCTTCTCTGAATCTTCTCCAATTTTGGAGTTCATCTCTTCCTTAGTGGAAAGCGTGCTCACTCTGCAGTGTGTGTGTGTGTGTGTGTGTGTGTGTGTGCTGGCAGAGCCAAACAACACAACATCACAACCCTCCCAGTCTTGACCCATCCATCTGACTTCAGTGGGTGTTTGTGAGCAGACAGGCAGCGGGGTGTGTCGTGCGATTCTTGCCATATCGACAGCTGGCAGTGAGGGCCCTATTGGCTGCTTGTAGACTTGGGAGAAGAGAAATTGCTTGTACCTTTCATTCTTGTCTTGGTTTGCTCTCTTTCTGCTCTGAGCTCAGAGGCGTCTAGTTGATTGGAAATCCCACATCACTGCCGAATTTCCCGCTTGTTTTGCACACGACAAAGAAACGCTCTGCCTTCAGCTACTACTGGGCAGGGGAAATTCTTGCCCTTTCCATGGGAGCTTTAAAAACCCGTTCTCTGCCTCTGCAATACCCCTGCCTCTTCACTCGGCTCTCTGCCCCTGCTCTCAGCTGGTTGTCAACTCCCTGGGTCCCAGCCAGTTGGTTGCTGCTCTAAAACCTTCCCACAATCCCTTGCATCACCCTAACGCCTCTTGTCCCCTCTTGTTGGACTCCCTGCTCATTACAAGCCGGCTGACAAGCACTAGAATGTGGCGCTTGACAGGAGCAGACGCCTTGAGCCAAGCATCCTCTCCTTTATGATTTCCCCCCGGTGGAAGGCTGACACCGAGCACCGCCATGGACGAGTAGCTTATGCCAGCGACAGACTGTGCTCCAGCCTCATGGCTTGCGTCAGCCGGCCTGCAAGCCAGGCGTTCCCCGAGAGATAAAGCACAGGAACAGTCGGGGGATGTTGGAAACGCGCTGCCACGGCAACATAATCCAATGACAACAGCACCCATCACTGATGAGCAGCAAGTTGCAGGCAGGGCCTGGGGTCGGACGCATGCAGCCCCCAGTGCAAAGACCGTGTTGCAGACTTTGTCTGCTAATCGTCTGCATTGCAGTTGTGCCCAGACGCCCCAGTTACAGACCAGCACCCCATAGTGCTAGATGCCATACAAACAAAAAGACAGTTCCTGCACCAGAGAGATTACAGTCCGACAGCCACGCCAGGCCCCTGGATAAGGTGGGGAAGGCTGGCTCTGCATTCCCAGAAGAGGTGGAAGAGGTGAGGCTGGCACAGCCAGAACTCAGTGCTGCCTGGAGCAGGCCACACCCCTCCAGTCCTTAGAGCCCCCCAGAGCATGCCACATGGCACTCCGGCAGCAATTTAAAGGACCCGGGGCTCCAAGTTGCTACAGTAGGGATGGCAGAAGCCGAGAGCCTTGGGCACATTAGAATCACCAGGGCTGTTGCCCCTTTTGACACCCCTTCTCCACTCCGTGGTCAGGCCTGAGTCCAAGCACCTGGGGATTTTTCTAAGATTATCCGACCACTGTTCTACTTCTGATGCAGCTCAGTAGTGAAAGTCTTAGGGAAGAACAAATACAGGACACCACGGGTATTTTAACCCCTCTGTTATCTTGAGTTAAAGATTCTGTGCTTACGGTGCCAGTGGTTGGTGTGTGCCAGCAAGCCTGAAGTTACTATTATAGCTTGACCTATGTAGATGGCAGGTATCTCTACATTTGAGCTGGAAGCCACGATTCCTGGCACGTGTAGACATACCTGGGTGAGTCCTGCTCAGGCTAGCACCTATAAATAGCAGTGGGTTTGCCACAACACAGGTGACCGCTTGGGGCAGCCCCCCTGAATACAATCTGACCTGAGCTTGCAAGCAGCTGCCCGTACCAGATACGCTGCTGGTTTTTTTGGTGCTGACCCAAGCAGAGCTAGTGAGGGTATGTCTACATGAGCAGATGCACCTGCTGCAGTTTCAGAATAATTGCATCTGTGTTCCCTCCTCCATGGTCCACTCCCTGAGTGCCCAGACTGGTCTCAGGCATCCAGCCAGAACTTGGAAAGCAGGGCAGGGACCTTTTCCCCACTGCCTTCTGACTGGAAGATTTAAAGCCTTATCCCATGATACCCACAGCAAGCCAGACTGCCTCACGGCCAGCAGCTGTGCTCTGTTTCACCAAGGGCTGTGAATGCTGCATTGCCAGCAGTTACACGTTCCCACCCAGCTCTTTCTCAGCAAGCGCCTTGATTCTCAAGATAAAAGCATCACAGAGAAAACATGTTCAAAGCAAGGCAAGTTCTTACCTGCATGTTAGAAGCTTCCCAGAGGTCACCCAAATAGGCCAAAGTTTTTCCAATGCTTCTACAGGGCTTGGAACCCTGGGACAGAAGGACGCAATCCATTTCCACGTCAGAGAGCAGGCCCTGAATCAGTTCAAGATAAGCCTTTTGCACAAAAGCCTCTGTCATAGCAAACCCAGCTTGACGCAGAGTACGCAAACCACTCTGGCGTCGGGCTCTCTCTGGAGTTGTTTCATCTCAGTAATTGACCTTAATCACCTCCCAGTTCTTTTTGTTGTTGGAGGAGCTTTGGAGCTACTCCCTGATGGAATAGAAGACAATCTCATGTAAAATATTTTTGGATTTAATACAATAGGGTCCCCGCGACACTGCATGGGGTGGCAATGTCTGTCATGGTGGATTGCAGGTTTGCAGGAGTCACTGTTCCAGCCAATGGGTTAGAACAGAGACAGAAGTGGGGTGTGAATTCAGGTTTTGTGCCAGAGTTGTTTAAGCTTTATAACACTTCGTGTGTGGTAACAGCCACATTCCCATTTGACAGACAGGGACAAGTAGAGCAAAGACAAGTGTCCTGTGCACCATCACTTAACCCGTCTGTGACAGAGCTAATAGAAACCCAGGCACAGATCTGGGAGAAATGTGTCTAATTCAATTTTCACCAAAGAAAGATGATGTAGATTCAGGTTTGTCAAGACTGTTCCCCACTCTGGCACTTTGAGTGAAGAAGGTGGGGGCCTGCAAGAGACCTTAAAATACTCCGTCACTAAAGACTTCTGTTTTAAAAAACTTCCCAAGGTCACAGATTCCCTGACCGTGGGTGGTACGCTGCCCCCACCCAAATGCAAAAAACCCCTTGAGAACCCAGGAAGATGCGTCTGGGAATTTCATCCTGTGGGGTACCCTGGAGCTCTTTAACCCTCCCTCTGGAGAGAGCTTGAAAAAAAACCCACTGTAATTCTCTTAATAGCTGACTGTGCTGTTTTAGGCACATGTACACAGAACCTCCTGGCTTCTAGGACACAGGAATCAGATCATGGTCTTAAAAAGATTATTTGTATTAACAAAACAAAGAACACATACTTGGTAAAACATTATTTAGTTGCTAGATGTTATAGAGGCAGTGAAAAAAAGAAAGATTAGAGGCACAGAGAATTGATTCTCTGGGATTCAGTTAAAAAGTTGCAGTTAAGGGGGGAGTAACATGGTCTCAGCACAGAGAAGTCCAGCAAACTCCAAAATAAAGAAAATAACCTGATCACGTCTGACTAAATATTCCCTGTTCTACTTACATATCTGTTGTTCCACAGTTTAGTCCTTCCCTAGGTATGGATGTTGCTGGAGGTTCCAGGCCTTGCTTCCTGGCTTAATTCATGTCTCCTAGATCTCCTCTGCTCACACAAAGACTGCAGCAGGAAGGTCCTGCTTCCAATTAAAAAAGCCACACTCTGTTTTCATTGGCTCTCCTAGCTTCCTGCCGACACCTCCTGCTTCCCTAGCATTCCTGGAGACTCTCTAGGAACCACTATTTGTGAGTTTTACCCTTTCAGGCAATTTAGTTAACTGAATAGCTGGGATGTCCAGAAAATGGTAGTACCCTCCCATTCATCACAAGGCCAATCAAAACGTTTTGTGGATTTGGGTCAAACTATTTTGGTTGTATACAAATGCTTTTGTTTTGACCCTGTCTAGACAAAGAGTTTCAATTGCTTGTATTTGAAATGACATTTCCTTTTGAATTTAACTGCAATATTCTTGTTAGAATGCCCCCTCCCCACAAACACATTTCATTTTGGATCAATTGAAGCGTTTTCTTTGAAGCAAAATGAACCTTTTCCCCTTCTTTTAGTTCAACTGCTGAAATGAAAACTCATTATTCCCCCAGCTCCACTGGGGGGCCCTGACTCCCAGTCCCTTGTTCCAACCAGAGGGCTATGCTCAGTCGCTCCCTTGCAATGAAACGCCAGCTCCCTATGAATCTGGTTGGGAGGAAATGTGATGGGATGTAAAGATGGCACAGAAAGGGATGAATGAATTCTCTGACACGTTTTGCCCAAAGTGCTAAGAGGGTTTATCTGAAAGCTGCACAAAGGCGGAGGAATTCATTTAATACATCGGTTAGCGTTGCTATCTCTAGGTAGCTAGTTGGTTTTTTCCAGCTGTGCTATACTTCCGGGAGGACAAATGGAGGGCAGTGACGTACTGTATCAAAGAGCTTATCTGTCAGTGACCTTGTTTCCTCGTTCTGCAACCTTCATGTTCCCAAGAATCTGTTCAGAGTCATTTTTCTGGGACATGTGGAGACAACTTTAAAGAGGCATTCCTCCTAAACAAGCATTTCACCCAGTTTCCATTTCCCCCACTAGATTGGGGCCACATCTCCACTTGCAGGAAGATTGACGCTACAGCAATCGATCTTCTGGCATTTGATTTAGCAGGTCTAGTTTTAGCAGGTCTAGACCCGCGCTAAATCAAATGCTGAGGGCACCCCTGTCCACTCAGAACTGGTACTCCAACTCCTCACCAGGAATAAGGGAAGCTGACGGGAGCATTTCTCCTGTCAACCTCCCACTGGAAGTAGTAATAGGGAGGTAGCCGTGTTAGTCTGATCTTGCTAAAACAAAAGGAAAAACTATGTAGCACTTTAAAGACTAACAAGATATGATCTGAGGAAGTGGGTCTGGCCCACGAAAGCTCATCACCTATTAAACCATCTTTATAGTCTTTAAAGTGCTACATAGTTTTTCCTTTTGTTTTCCCACTGGGAGGACAGCTCTGAAGCTCAGCGTAAGGTACGTGGACTCTGCTACATTTTTTACGTAACTTGAATTGCGTACCTTAAGCCGACCCTCCCCCGTAGTGTGGACCTGGCCTAAGAGTTATTCTGAATCTCTTAGAGGAGTTACCAGTGTGATCAGATTAGGCTGAAGTCTCACTTACTACAATTCTTTTGCGCTAAGAATCTCAGTTTCAGTGGCATAGGTATTAGCTCTGATCATGTGACCCACACAATGTCTTTGTTTTAGTCATTTGCAAAGCTAATTATACCTTATCTGGGGTGGAAACCTGGAGAGAGCAGAATATGTAACATTTCCCTCTGCCAAGAGGTAGAAGAGTGAATTACAATAAGCTGCATCGCCTCTAAACAATTTCTGTTTTGCAAAAGCACAAATGTGGCAGTGTAGTTCCACACAGAGATTAGCAAAATGCAACACCATGGAGATTCTTTCTATTCAGTTTGGCAACATTTCGATCTGAATCTGGAGCATCCCAGATGATGATTGCAAGATGTGATTTTCCTTCCTGTGTGTGTTTGTTTCTCAGATCATGGGTCACATTTTCAAAAGTGCTTAAGGGTCCCTAAATTCCATTTTTAAAGGTTACTTAGGTTTTTAGGTCCAGATGTGGCTCCTAAATAATAGAATCATATAATACTAGAACCATAAGGGACCTCAAGAGGTCATCAAGTCCAGTCCCTGGTGCTCACGGCAGGACCAAGCATCATCTAGAACATCCCTGACAGGCGTTCGTCCAACCTGCTCTTAAAAATCTCCATTGATGGAGATGGAGACAAACAATTTATTCCACCCTGACTGCTAGGAAGTTCTTCCTAATGTCCAACCTAAACCTCCCTTGCTGCAATTTAAGCCCATTGCTTCTTGTTCCGTCCTCAGAGATTAAGGAGAATAATTTTTCTCCCTCCTCGTTGGGACACCCTTTTAGGTACTTGAAAGCTGCTATCATGTCCCCTCCCAGTCTTCTCTTTTCTAGACTAAACAAACCCAATTCTTTCAATCTTCCCCCATAGATCAAATGCCTATAAATGCCTATGTCCAAGTCAGAATTTACATTCCTAAGTCTCTTACAGACTTGCAAACTTTATCCTCCATTTTTATGTCTCAGCAAATTGCTCAATTATACAAATCTTTTCTTGGGCCAAAATTGTCATCTGGTCCATTTACATGAAGGGTCTGCACAGAACCTAGTTTTTTGGATTTGTGTTGCAAGCAGTGCCCGGAACTCACTGGATTTTTGTTGTTGTCTTACAAACCAGGAACACAGGCCAGATTCTCTGTAACCTCCCAGCCCTATGGGCAGCCTGCCTTTCTCTGATAGCAGAACACACCTGGTTTTGATCTAGATTTCCTGCTGATCTGGTGGGCTCCCGTTTGTAGATGCCCAGCTTGAACCACCTCGTGCCTGATTTTTCAGAAGATCTGAGCTCCTACAGCTCCATGTGCCGGCAGAGAGCAATTGTGAAGAATCAGAGAGATTTTTTGGAGAGGGCAGGGGGTGTAATTGTGTATAGAAGACAAAGCCTTTAGTGTCGGGATGGTCCCAATAATATCAGGATGTCTGCTCACCCTAATAGGAGTCACAGGTGTTCATCACTTGTGGAAATCAGGCACAAAATGTCTTCAGTTGGGCACTGAAATCTGAGAATTTGGCTGCATGCCTGTTCAAATCCACTAAAGCTTCTCATTATGTGTGTCCCGCAATTAGTCCTTTCGGTTTGGGGTTTTATTTCATTTCATTTTTCCCAGGAATTTATCGGCGCTTATTACAACACTAAAAACTGGTGGGGAAAGCTATTAATAATTTGTATGGGTAAATATTGGGCTTTATTTTGGTGGATGGAAGGCCGGGGTTGGGGGGAAGTATTCAGTTGATGAGTACTTTAATGAATGGAATTCAATGTGGTTTGCTAAAACAGAACTCAAAACACAATGCCACCTCTGAGTTTAAGAAAATAATATACTTCTAATCCCCATTTTCATATGACAAAGCACTTTACTTTTGTAGACCTAGAACCATAAGCCTATAAATATTTACATTTAATAATTGGGGCACACCATTTGCAGTGAATACACTCAATTTCATCCTTTCAGCCTGTTTTAGATTTTTTAAAACCTTTGAATACTTCCTTGTGTTCTGAAATGTATTCCGATACAGATTTTCATTCCTTCCCCCATTTTAATGGGTCAGATCTTCTCAACCATTATCTGCCAACAGCTTGAATCGTAGAGGTGGTGAGTGTGAGATTCATCGGTAGGTCCCGGTGCACACACACTTCAGAGCTTGTGTGCGTGCCTGATTGTCTATTGTGAGTATCTTCTAGACCAGGGGTGGGCAACGTCCAGTCTGCGGGCTGCACATGGACCAGCGTGGTAAGCTGCTTACAGTCCGCAAGACGGTTTTTTGTTGTTTTGGAACATCAGCGGGCATGGAGACCCGCAGTTCCCACTGGCTGTGGTTTGCTGCTCCCGGCCCACGGCAGCTGTGTGAAGCAGTGACACAGTGTACTCCTGTACTTCCTGTACACTTCCTGTAGCTCCCATTGGCTGGGAACAGCAATCCAGGGCCACTGGGAGCTGCGGGGCTCTGGTCCTGCTGACACTCCAGGTAAACAAAGCATCTGGCAGCCTGCCAGCAGCTTACCCTGATGGCCCACGTGTGGCCTGGTGGGCCGGATGTGGCCCACCCCTATTCTAGACTACTTCAACAGGCAGCTTTGCATATGTACACGGACTAATGTGTTAATGTAATTGTGACGGACCCGGCGGGGTCCGCACTGAGGACGGGGTAGACTCGCCCCCGCCGGCGCGGGAAGCGGCGGCCGCGGCCGGCAGCAGCGGGGCCGGCTGGATGCCGCCGGAGCCAGAACGCCGGGCGGCGCGGCCAAGCGCGCGCCGGGGGAAACGCGGCCGGGGGCGAGCCGCGGGGCGGCGTCCTGCCGCAAAACCGCAGTCCACGCTAGGGCAGGAATCCCCGAGCGCACGCCGGGAGGAACGCGGCGGGGGAGGCGCCGGGGAGGCGGGGCTTCCCCCCCCGACATCATCCCCCGGGGACGTGAAAGCCGGGGGCCGGACGCCAACACAGGGGGGAGCGAGGAGACAGCCACCCTGGCTTCCTGCAGCAGCCGACCTCCGGCCCCCCGGGCAACGAGGAGCGGCAGCGGTAGCACCTGGCGGACCACGTGGGGATGGACCAGACGCCTCCGACGGGGTGAGTGACCCGCCGCACGCCACACTGAGGGCGCCGGCGGGCGGGGAGTGGAAGGCGCCCGGGGCAGGGCCTTTCTGGCGCCCGTGGGCAGACGAGTTGCGGGCCGTAGCCCTGTCTGCCGTGGAGAGCGGCCGGTAGGCACCGAACTCCACTTAGGGCCCCGGGCCGGGACCCGGAGGAGAGGGTGGGCCCGGGTCCCCCACTCCCCACTCCCTACACCCACACACCGTATACACCCCTCCCAGCACTCCCAGGAACCAAGGCTCCCTCCGTGGTGAGGGCAGCGCAAGGATTAGGGTCACGACTGTGCCCTACGGACGCGCAAGTGCGTGATAAGGCAAAGGCGGGGACGGGACCCCAAGGCCTACCGAGAGGCCGAACCCCTAGCCCCGTTGGGGCGACACGCGACGGGTCCGCTGAACCCCGCTGTCCTTCGGGGCAGAGGGTGATCGCACCCAACCCGCATAGCGGGCAAAGACAGGCGGAGGGTTCGCGGAGCCCCTCCCCCGCCTGCGGGAGACGGGAACGGTGCTCGCACCCTTAAATCCGCCACAGTAATGCTGGTTGAACCTCTCTAGTCCAGCACCTTGGGACCTGACCGGTACCGAACCAGAGAATTTGCCGAACCACAAGAGGTCCATATTGTCTAGCAGCATGACTAACACTTCCCCTGCCTACTAGGCTCTTAGAAGACACTTAGGGGTAAATTAGAGCTAAATAACAGCACAGAACGCTGAGAGCCAGGACTGGTGGCTGTAAACAAATGTTATGGGACTGTGGGAAACGTGGGCACACCCATGATAAGTGGACGTCTGGCTAACTAACATCATGCTGGATCAGAGAGTGCCAGATTAGAGAGGTTCAACCTGTACATATATCGCATGCAAGGTACTGTTTTTTCCTAATTAAACAAGCTATTTATATATATATTTGAATGTTACAAAAGTGGGATGAAAATTGGGGGGGGGGGAACCCAAATAATCCTTTTTGTAAAAAAGGGGTATTTTCAGTAGAAATGAGTTTAAATGATGGCTCCTACCCATCCTGCACTGAGGAAGCTCCCCCTCTCTTCCCTCCCCTAACCTCGTCTGCCTTCACACCTCATTTGCAGCAATTTCTTCAAGGAGGCTGATAAACTGCAGCAGCCTAAACACTTTATTTTATTTTTTTTAATTCTTCCCCTGCCAGGCTTCCCATCATCTCACACTCCCCTCCCCTATCCCCTCCTGGTTTCCTCCCCTGTCCCCTTATGTTTGTTCTTGTTTATAGCCAGAGCCTGAGTTCACTGGGGCAGCCACAAGTGTGAACACATTTCCCCCTCCCACCCCAGGAATCCTCGGGCTGAAAATCCATTGAATTCTGTCTGTGCCTGTGGATGCTTTTGCAAGAGCAGGCCCTTGAACCCTCACTCTGTGGCTGCACCCACATTGACTTGAATGGGAATCTGCATGAGGCATAAAGGGCTGCTTGTGCTGATCCACTTTTAGGATCAGGGCTTTTAAAGTGTAGAGCTTACGTCCTATTAGGTAGGGAATCCGTCCTTGCTCGGGTGCACACTTCACCCCTGTAGGAAACAATGGCCACACTTTAAATGTGACTTGTATTTGTCGTGCTGCTAATTTGCCCTCGTGGGTGAACATTTTTCTGATGACTAAAATAGTAAACCACAACACAACTCTACAGAAACAGCTGCTGTGAAATTAGTGGAAGCTTTATGTACTGAGAGTACGTGGCATATTTAAACGGACTTTAACCCAGCTTTATGGAGTTGAGAAGCCACCTGCTTTAACTTTTAAGAAGTCTGGCAGTCCCCGGAGCATGGGCAGGGCATGCTGCCCCACTGTCCCCAGCCATGACACGGCTGAAGCCTGGAGGCAGCAACACAAGGCCCCCAGAAACAGTAGGCATTCTGGGGACGGAGCCATGCCAGGCAGTTTGGGAAGGCAGGGCCTTCCCCTGCTATTATACCCGCTGCCCATGGCAACCTAGGTCACTTGGTACAGTGGGCACAAGCAAACAACGTGCATCTTAATATGGCTAAATGTAAACATAGACTCCTGGGAACAAAGGATGTCGGCCATGCTTATAGGACGGGGGATTCTGTCCTGGAAGCTGTGACTCTGGGAACTATCTGTGGGTTGTATGTGGCTGGGCATGAGCTCCCGCTGCAACGCTGTCACCGAAAGACCTATTGTGACCCTAGGGTGCATAAATAGGGGGATCGCACATAGGAATAAAGAAGTAACTTTCCCCCCGGTATTGGCATGGGGCGACTGCTACAGGCATCCTGTGTCCAGTTCTGGTGCCCACATTTCAAGAAGGACGTTGGTCAATTGGAGAGGGATCAAAGATGAGCTGGGAGAATGATTAAAGGGTTAAAAAGCCTGCCTTGTAGAAGTAGATTCAAGGAGCTCAATCTAGTGTAACAAAGAGAAAGTAAAGGAGTGACTTGATCACAGTCTATAAGCTCCCACACAGAGAAGCATTTATTAATGGGCTCTTCAGTCCAGCAGAGACCGGCTAACCTGTCCAGTAGCTGGAAGATGAAGCCAGACAAACTCAGAGAGGAGACAAGGCCTAAACTTTTAACAGTTTCATTCACCCCTGGAACAATTTTCCAAGAGGGGTGGTGGATTCTCCAGCACTGATAGTACTGAAGTCAAGGCGGGATGTTTTTTTAAGCGCTCTGCTCCAGGAATTATTTTGGGGATGCTCCGTGGCCAGCGCGATGCAGGGGGTTGGACTCAATGAGCACAATGGTCCCACGTGGCCTTAGAATTTGTGACTAACACACATGCCACAAATTTTGTTGCCACAAATGATCTGTATTACAGAGGTGCCCAGGGACTCCCAGTGAAGATCATAGCTCCCTGGTGCTGGGTGCAGGACATACACTTAGTAAGAGACAGCCCTTGCCCCCAGAGAATTTACAATCCAGGCAGATAAATGAAAGGTGGGGAACCAATAGCCCCACAATACAAGATGGGGAAACTGAGGCACAGAGGGACAGGGACTAGCCCAATTTACACAGGAAGTCTGTGACAGAGCCAAGACCTGAATCCAAATCTTCTGAGCACCACTGAGTGCTGTCTATGACACAGGCTGGCTTGCCCCGTCCCAGGCACGCCAGTGAAGTCTGCAGAGCTGCTTGGGGAAGACGGTAGGTTAATGCAGAATATGGCTCCCCAGGTTTCACTGGGGGGTTAGATGGAGAGAGATGGGCAGGCAGGACCCCCCATCTGTCCCCACAGTTGATCACTTGTTTAGCACTGAAGAATGCTGGTGGAAGGATTAAGAGTGAAAGTGAAGAGGAATCAGGAGTGTCTGTCTGGAAGGAGCAGTCCGAGTGTCCGTCCAGAAGGAGCAGTCCGGGTGTCTGTCCAGAAGGAGCAGTCTGGGTGTCTGTCCAGAAGGAGCAGTCTGGGTGTCTGTCCGGAAGGAGCAGTCGGGGTGTCTGTCTGGAAGGAGCAGTCCGGGTGTCTGTCTGGAAGGAAATCTGCTGCTGCTCAGTCTGTTTTTTTTCCTGCTCGTGCATTAATGACTGGAACAGAAATCTCCCTTTGGGAACCTTTTGTTCTAGCAGGAGTCTGCAAAATAATCCCTGAGCACCCTGCGGCTGAGTTGTCACGTGTGGGGTGGAGTCACGGGTGGCGGGCGGCAGAAGCTGTCAGGTGAGAGCGTGATGCAAAAGAAGAGGCGCTTTTTGCTTAGCACCGTAGAACAGCTTTGGAAATCTCCGGCCAGATTTTCTGCTGATGCCAAGGGCACCGCTCCACTGAGGCCAAGGGGAGCCGCATCGGGAGTGAACGCTTGCAGTGAGGGCCCGGAGCTGAGGTAAATGGAAGCAGCTTCCAGTGATGTTGGTGAGAGTTGCCATTTAGGACTCCCACAGGGTCCTTATTTCGGAAGCAGCTTTCGTACTAACCAGGCCTGACTGGAATCTCGCCTAGACTAGCTCTCCCCCCGAGGAACTCCATTGCCCCAGCCTGATTTCAGGCCCATGCCCGGAGTTACGCAAGAGCAGGAGTGGGACGGTAGAATGGAATGGCCCAAGGGAGAGAGAGTCATCTCGGACGCCTGCCTTGAGCTGGACAACCCCGTGGTGTGGAAAAGCTGAGTTCACTGTGAAGTGCAACAAAACTTGTGTTTGGCTGCTGTTCCCATTACATGCAAAGGGAGATTATCTTGTCTCCAGGGCATTTAATTTAGCAAAACACCAGTGCTCGCTAAGGCTACGTCTAGACTGCAAGCCTCTTTTGAAAAAGAGCGTCTAGACTACAACCAGTACTTTCGAAAAAGCAAGCAATCTGGTTGCTCTCTTTCGAAAAAGCAGTTTGCATTACATAGCGCCTTTTTTCGAAAGAGCACTTTCGAAAAAAGGTGTTATTCCTCAAAAAATGAGGTTTTCCGCGGTCGAAAAAACTGCCGCGTTCTTTCGATTTACTTTGGAAAGAGCGCGGCTACAGTCTAGATGCAGGTAAAGATTTTTCGAAAAAAGGCTACTTTTTTCGAAAACTCCCTGTAGTCTAGACACACCCTAAGATCTGCTGGACCTATCGACATACAGTTTGAGGCCAGCTTTTTTAAATCTAAAGTTTGGCTCCCAAATCCATCTCTGTGCTCCTCAATAGAAGGATTTTTCATTATGTCTGTGTATGCCCACTGGAAGTATAGCTGCTGAGCATTCTTGGAGATCATGCTCCTTCTACTGAAGGGTATAAATCTGTCCTTGCACACTCTTATCTGAAAGCATCAGCTTGAGTGTTTAGTGGCACAAATCACCTTTGTTTCATCCAGCCTCCAGGCGTTACCCCCATAGGGTAGCTTTTCCCATCCATGCCACATGGAGATGAAATCAGACACCTCTTTGTTCATGTGCATTCACTTCTCCTGGTCTTCCAAAGCAATCTCTTCTGTCAGGCTTAATGCAATTAAAGAAATGATGTTCTATCCAGAGGGGTTGTAAGTGGGTCCCAGCCTCCTTCCGGAGAAGTCAAGGGAGTTCGGATCTTATCCTATTAAATATGAGGAGAAATAAGAGGCAAATGTGTGTATTACATATTGAGCTTCTTTGTGTCAGGTGACATTCCAAGCAAAACGTGTTAGCAGGGAAATCGGTTGCATCCAGGACATCGCACAGAGAGAGTTTAGTTAGCGTTTCTGACCTGTCCTGACCCCCGGGCTGGAGCCTTATTTAAAATTTAAATTTGTTGCCTAGAGTAACTCATGGGCAACCCCATTTTTTATGTTTTCTCTGAGGATGGCTGCTGCAAAGTAACCAAGGAAGCAACGAAACAGGGCGACCGCTCTGAGACTCTGAACCAAGGAAGCTGAGCCAATTAAAAGACCTTCGCAGATGTGGCTCTCCATTAGCTAATTCTGCCCCCTAATTCATCTTGTGGCCTTGGCATTGGATGAGAGACGATTCTTCCATCTGCTCAGAGGAAGGCTAGTTCCCAGAGAGAGGGGTGGGGCAAATTCACTTCCTACTTTCATAATATCAAATATCAGATGGGAAATATCTTGAGGCATTTACTATTCATATATTACCCAGTAGCCTTCCAGCTCCACCCCCCCTCTCTGTCCACCTTTGTTCTAGGTGAGTGGTTCCCAATCTTTTTTATACTGCAGACTGGCAAACCCATTCACAAACTTTAGGTGGACCAGTAATATTTTATTTGCATATTCATTGTACAAATAATGAATACGCAAATAAAATGTAACCGGTCTACCAAAAGCCACGGCCCCCAGGGTCACTGCGAACAGCCGGATTCAGCTCTGCCAGCCCCCCAGCCCATAAGACTTAGAGCCCCCCCAACCAGACCCCTCCTAGTGCCAGCCTACTGTTTCCAGACACCACTACATCCAACCCCCCCAATACCCACCAGGGCCAGCCCCCAGTCCCCAATATTAGCCCCATACCCAGAACCCCCCAGTGCCAGCCCTGCCCCCGTAGCTCCCCACTACTAGCCTCACCTCCAGAGCCCCCCAGTGCCAGCTCCCCACCTGGATGCCCCAGTGACCCCCAGTGTCAGCTCCTCCCTGCCCTCCAATGTGACTCCCTCACCTCACTTCCCTGCAGCTCCAGCTCCAGCTCCAGACCCAGGCTGGAGCAGCCGCTGGCCACCTGCCACACGGCCTGCAGCTCCGGCTCTGGCCCCGGCTCGGGCACCAGAGCAGCTGCCGCCCGACACGCGGCCCACAGCCCCAGCCCTGCGGAAGGTCTGAAGCTAGGGCCAGGGCCCCTCGGCCCGGGCGGTTGGGAAGCGCTGTTCTAGGTGCTAGAGGGACATATAAGAAGCGTGTCCTTCCCCAAAGAGCTGACCAGCTAAGCAGACAGGACAAAGGACTGGAAGGGAAACTGAGCAGCAACTTGCCCCAAGTCACACAGCAGCTCAGCCACCGAGCCACCCAGCTCTCAGGCCTGTGCTCTGTCCACTAGACCAGCGTGGCCCCTTTAAATATGGCAGATTTATGTTGGTACATGCTTAGATTTATCGGGCGTCATTCCCCCCAAGGGAGCTAAGGCACGTCTCACACGATGGGCCAAATCCCGGTACAGCGCAAACTCTGCAGGAATCCAGCCAGCTGCAGCCCCAGATTCCCCCAGCAGAGCAAGGAGGGAGATCGGCAGTGGCTGCATACAAGAGCAGCTCGCATCTTGCACTAGTGCTGGCTGCAGCCTCGCTGGCCCGTGTGGGCCAGCTTGCAGAGATGGTGGTATGTCTCTTGGAGCATCCGCCCAACCCCTTTGGGGAGCGTGGTGTGTGAAAAGCAGCACGTCTTGACTTCTCTCCCAGTGCTTTCCTGGCTCTCCAGTCCCTGCCCTGCGGTCAGGGTGTGCAGCCAAGATAACTGATCTCTGGGTGCTGGAACACACGGCATCCACAGCTGACTTCAAGCTGCACTGTGGAACATGCCATGTGGCAACTCCAGGCGCTGTTACTCAGTCATATAAGGATCATCACTTAGACTGGGATATTTCACGCCAGACTGGGAGCACTAGAAAAATAGTCTGCAAGGAACCCACTGTGCATGGTTAGGGTGCATCTACACTAAGCAAATTGTGTAGCTTATTTCGAGTCAATTTCACAATAGCGTATTTTGAAATTTGGCGCTGTCTACACAGCATTTATTGTGAAATAAATCGTTGTTCTGGAACATCCCTTACTCCTCGTGGAATGTGGTTTACAGGGACGTCAGAATAGCAAACCTGTTATATTTTGAAATAACGGGCTCACTCAAAAGCCATGGAATAGACCAGATATCTCCGGTATCCCAAAATAGCGCTGCTGTGTAGACCTAGCCTTACAGGGAGAATGGACTGGAGAGGAAGGTAGGTTTGTGGTTGGATGTGGAGCAGCCATTAGGGGAAGATGCTCTGCATTAGGGGTTAGACAAGGCCATGGAAATTGAGGCTGGTTCATTAAGATTCTTTTAGTTTTTATGGTATTTGTATTTGAGAATTTGGGCAATCTTCTCAGCTGTTTTAGTGGCCCCAATTAAAGTTCTAGTCAGCAGCCATAAGTCAGCATGAGCGGTGGTCTCAGAGAGGGGTTTCCTCTGGGCTAGGTTAAGATTATAGGGTTATTTATTAGAGCCGATTAAAAAAAATCCACACAACAGTCTTCCCATCAGAAAATTCAGTTATGTCAAACTCCAAATAGCCTGCGGGCAAACATCCACTCGGACAAACTCTGTTGGGGGAAAAGTCAAAACAACTCATTTTGACTTTCTAGTTGTGATAACAGTAGACCATTTAGATTCATTTTGGTTCTGATGTTTATATAGTAACACATTATTAATTTTAATATATATTTTATAGTGAAATGTATCAACATTATCTAAATGAAGCGGTTTTGTGTTTTCAAAATGGACTGTTTTGACATTATCGAAATGAAATCATTTGATAGTCTCAAATGGAATCTCTTGGAACATTGGTTCCATGGGAAATGTTGATATTTTGGTTTCAGTTAGGGCCAAGAGGGAGGAACAGTTGGAATTGTCTGTGGAACAGAAATTCCATTTTACAATCAGCTCCATGTAATTTATATTTCCCGCATTATGGCCCTGAAAATCAGTCCCCCGTGCTGTTGGCATAATCAGAACAATAATATTGAGCCACTTGTTCAGCTGGTATAAATTGACTTAGTGAAGATGAGGTCCATTATTACACCAATTGAATGATGCGTGGTACTAAATTCTCAGGTGTGCTCAGCTCCTCACATCAGTTAATTTTCATGAGTCATGCTAGCTCTTGGTTAACTCCAACTTTTACATGCTTCACTCTTCGTTCCTTCCTGGCATGACTGGTTCTCATCCCCACAAGCCACCTTTCTGCTCTCAGTGAAATTCTCTGCTGTGGGATTTGTCATCCTTACAACTTTTCATCAGCAAAATGAGGATTTCTTTTCCCATGCAGCTTCAGTGAAAGCAGCTTCATTAAGACCTCAGCCATCTAAGAAGAGCGAGGAAGGAGAACTAAATACTTTTCTCTCCGAATCCTGTAAGGGCTTCTGGCAGCTTGGTTTCGATTATAGCTTCTTAAACACTGCAAAGTCAATGCAATGCCAGCTCTGGCTATATTCTTAAGTTACAGCTGAGGTTCCGGGGGATCGGAAGTCCTAGGGGGCAGAGCGCTGGGAGTTGTGTTGGTTTTGGGAAACGTTGTAGGCACCTGGAAACAGACAAATCTCTGCATTTCCCAGGAGTGAGGCCAAAGGATCCAGTAAGTGGGTGCGTAGAAGTGAATTGAATCTTGATGTTTTTTAATGGAAATGTAGGTAAAAAAATCGCTAATTCCTCCACTCCTCCCGCTCCCTGATCTTTGCAATCAGCTCGCTTTTGAAGAGCTTGTGCACTGCAGACGGGAGACAAGTTTTACAGCCACTCTGCACGGGTGTATGTATTTACACAAGGTATAAGACAGTGGAGAATTACCCTTGTTGTGTTTGTATACCAGCACATATACCCAGTGCTTTCGCGGGTCCTTAAGGAGGGACTCAGGGCGGAAGACTAAACGTGCGGCAGGGTTGCGGGAGTCAGGGTTGGGGTGTAAGGAAGGGCTCTGGGCAGGGAACTTTGTGGCTGTGTCTACATTGCATGCTTCTTGTGCAAGAACAGCTGTTCTTGCGCAAAAACTTGCTGGCTGTCTACACTGCATGCGCATTCTTGCGCAAGTAAATTTACAGTATAGCGTCGGAACAGAGGGCTTCTTCCAGAAGAGTTATTCCTCTCCCCATGAGGAATAATCCCTCTTGCTCAAGAGCTCTTCCACAAGAGGGCAGTGTAGACAGGCAACATGAATTTCTTGGCAAGAAGCCCCCTATGGTTAAAATGGCCATCAGAGCTTTCTTGCACAAGAGAGCGTCCACACTGCCATGGATGCTCTTGCGCAAAAGCACATGGC
Source organism: Rafetus swinhoei (assembly GCA_019425775.1). NCBI lineage: Eukaryota > Metazoa > Chordata > Testudines > Trionychidae > Rafetus > Rafetus swinhoei. Next base: position 3,855,326 of record JAFJHL010000226.1, read on the forward strand.
AGTGTGGATGCGCTCTTGTGGAAGATTTTTTGCACAAGAACTCTTCCGCAAAACAGTTCTTGCGCAAGAAGCTGCCAGTGTAGACGTAGCCTGTGTGTGTGGAGAGAAGTGAAGTAGGCGGGGAGGGTGAGAGACTGAAGTCCCTCCCACCAAGATTTGTACTAGAACTGCTGGCTCTGCCCCTCCCTGTCCCTGTCAGGGGAACGAGAGCAAAATGTGCAGCTCCTCTGCCCCCTGCAAGGAATGGGAGGAATGCAGCGAACTGTGCACTTTCCCCTCGCTCCCTGACAAAGGGGAGCAGTTAGCCATACGAATGGGGAAGGGGGGAGCTTCAGCCCTCCCCTCCTTAGAGAGAGCCTGGGGGGTGGGAGGCTCAGGGCTGGGGCAGTTCTGGATGAGGGGGGGCACCCCCAGCCAGCCTCTTTCACTTACTTGGTAATTCTGTCTCTTTTCTGTATGTTTTTCTGAGAACCAAACCCATTCCAGGCACATCCCATTTTCCTGGCACAACCAACCCCTAATCTTAGAGGAAGCTGTGTGCCAAGTCTGGTGGTCCTACCTCTTATTGTTTAGGAGGAGTTCTTGAACAGACAGACAAACTCTTTCAAATGTATACAGCAGGGGAAAGAGATGTCATGGAAATCCTGGTAACCTGACCCCAGAGCATGAAAATGCTGTGCCCACTCATGCTAGCTAATGGTGCACTAAAATGGAAAACAAAATGTAATTCCTTAGCTCAGCCTTCCCAGCTGTGTACAGAATAATGGCCCTGCTACAGCAGCTAATGGGCTGAATCTCCTTTCGCTTTGCTGTGAATCAGGAATCAGTGAAGTTAATACGAGGTGAAGCTGGAGAAGCAGGCCTTTCCGGAGAGTCGCAAGATAGGAGCACAGTTTTGCTGTTTAAATGTGGGAGCGTTAAGACTTTTACCATTAGCAGAGCTATTTTGCTCTGGTTCTTTGCAGCACCACAGCACTAACAAGATAACTCAGAGACAAGAGACAACCACTCACGTGGCTTTCTGGTTTACTCTTGTTTATTGATCTATGCCACATCAGGCTGTCCAGGGTGGGGCCTGTCTGGGTTGTCTGTGTGTAGCAAACTTTGCAGGCACTTCACAAACAAGGGATGAGCCCGGTGCTTTACAGAATTACTGGTGAAGCAGCTCAGAATCACTGCACCTATGCTGGAAATGCAGCTGCCTCTAGGATGGGACATGGCAGTATTTAACAGCACATAACAATTGCATCATTATTATTATTTATACTTTATTTTTGTGGTGGCCATGCCTAGAATGGAGTAGGTGCTTTCAAAAGAGAGGCCAACACAGCCCCGGCTACAAGGAAGCCTCATTGTTAACAGGCTAAGTGTTGTGGACATGCAGGATGCAGAATGCCCCATGCACATGGAACAATGGGGCCAGCGTGTGCAGGCAGAGTGTAACTAGTGGACATGGCAGGCTGCAGAACCCATGGTGCTTGGGGATGTATTGAATTGAGGGGCTGGGAGAAGGCTGATTTAACTCAGGGCATGTGTACACGACCAAGTTTTGTCACAGAATTTATGCCGACACCCAAAAGTTGACAAAACAAAAATCGTCAGAGGGTCTTTGTGCTTGCTTCCTCTGGTGACAGGGTGGTTAAGCACTGGAATAAAATGCCTACGGAGGTGAAGATATTTAAGAACAGGTTAGACAAACCTCTATCAGGGATGATCTAGTTCCGATGGGGTCTGTTCTGAAAACAGCTCAATGCTCTTGGCTTGGATTGGCTGGGCTCAGCTTGGGCTTGGGTCAGCCTCTCCAGCGAGGGCTGAGCAGGCTGCTAGTTTGCTCCGGCGTCACTAGATCACCGTTGACGTGCATTCAGTTACATGGGCACCATCAAGTGAAAGTCCAATGAGAAAATAACGAGGCAGAGGCTGACGCCTGCCTGAGGATTACTGGGAGCTGGGCGGATGGAGGTGACGTTCTGCACTGGACACCAGGATTTCTGCCAGTTTCCCACGGAACTGCAAGAAGGTTTCCATGGTGGGGTTGAAAAAGCAACACCAGTTGACACAAGAGCAGTGCAGCAGGCATGCGGGCCGGCCGCTCAGAGCAGAGCGCAGGCTGACTGATGTTCTGCTGATTGGATTGATTGGTTCCCCTCTCCCCTTTGGGCACGCCGTTAATCCCCTTCACAGCCTGGCTGTGCTAGCAGCAGCCGCTTCAGAATCACCGGACGGTTCCTGCCAAAAGGGCAGGTTCCCTAGGGCTGAGGGCTGAGGCCCGGGATATGGTGAAGGTGACAGAGAAAGGCATCTAGACTGAATTATGGAGTCAGCTGCTGACCTGGGTCACAGGTCAAACAGGACGGGCCAGATTCGGCAGCCTGGTGACAGCAACTTCAAAGGTGTCTGCAGGCGTCTAACGAAGGTGGCGTCTGGCGATGGGTGTTTGCAGAATGTCCCACCGCCCAGGGCATGGGAACAATTTTTGGAGTGGGGGTGCTAGAGCTGGTGCCGGCAGCCAAGACCCCACATGGTGCTGGTGACCAGGATCCTAGGCTTAATAGCTGGACAGGACCCTGCATCCAGGACCTGACATATGGGCAGCAGCCGAGTGGGATCAGGAGCCGAAAGCAGAGCCTCTAGGGACTAGCAGGCCCAGTGGCCAGGATTCTGGGCAGCAGGGGCATGTGGCCCGGATGCCCTAATCCTGGTGGCCCTGCAGCTTTGCCCACACCCCTACCTCCCACGCCTGTGACACAGCCCCTTCCAGGCTGCTGAGCCGTGCAGTGCCTCCTGATTTGGCTTTTTCCCCAGGTTACATTTAGAAATCACTGTGCTGAATGTGCCTTTGGGAGGCATGCGAGGGCATTTCGGAATCTGCCCCTGTGTTCAGGGAGAACTGGACACAGGCAGCCCCCACATCCCAGTCCCAACTCCGCCCCAGTCAAAGGCGATATGGCACTAAGCAGCTATGCATGACGCAACCCGCCTCCTCACGGCCGTGCTGTTTAGAGGGAGCGACTGCCGTCACTGAGTGGTGACAGCCGTGTGACTCATGCTCCCGGCCTTTTGTGGGAACAACCTTCAGGTGCGTTCCCAGCGTATATCATATGATATACATTGGGACTGGTCCTGCCTTGGGCAGGGGGATGGACTTGATCACCTCCTGAGGTCTCTTCCAGCTCTAGGATTCTATGATGCTATGAAATCTTCCTTGGTTCACACACTCTCCCTACCCTTCCCTGGCCTGTGTCCTTCATGGTACACACTCTGGAGGTAGGACTGTCCACTGGCCTTGAATAACCATGTGTACCTAGTAGCTTTAGAAATATTATTACTAGCAACAGTGATGGAACCAGATTCTCTAAGACGACATTCAACTGCTTTACCCCGAGACCCTCCTTTCTCTTCCCAGAATCCCCTGCATCAAACTTTCCAACTTGGGCAGTATTAACGCTGGCGTCTTACAAGCAAAACCATCTTTTACGAGACAGCCCTGATTCCTCCCCCGAGCAGATGTCTCCTGTGCACTGAATGAGGCAGAGATCCAGCAGCGGGAAAAGATGTGATCGTATCATTAAAAACTGCCTCATAAGCACACGAACAAGGGGCCATTTGCTAACATTTAAATGCTCGCCATTGCAAAATCAATGCTCTTTTAATGCGGTGCTGTTTGTTACACAGTCCATCTTAGCGTGTGTGTGAGCCGCACAACCAGCAAAGCGACACAGCCGCTTAATTCATTCTTGCAAAAATCGATCTTCATTCGTTATAGGAGCGCTGATGACAAAGCAGTCTAGAATGCCAAGGATTTAAATCTGCACTGGTTTAAACAGCACTTAGCTCTTATATAGTGCTTTCCACCTGTAGATCTCAAAGCACTCACCAAAGGGGGGAAGTTGGCAGGAATTAGTGAATTTTCTTTGTTGTGAGAGACACTCGTTGCCCTGCAGAGGGCGACAAGGAGCCCAGAGTCAAAACTCCAGTAAACTGAGTTTGCCGCCGCTGTAGAACATTACAGGCCATCTGTTTGGGAATGTGGCATGGCACCTGTTCTAGATGGGTTACTCTCCCCCTGAAAGCTTGGGAGTCCTCCTGGACCCTTTTTTAACATTTGAAAATCAGATTTCTTCGGTGGCCAGGAGTGCCTTTGGGCAACTTCGTTTGATCTGCCAGCTGCGACCCTTACTGAACAAGCATGACTTGGCCACAGTGATCCATGCTCTTGTTACGTCCCGACTGGATTACTGTAATGTACTTTATGTGGGGCTGCCTCTAAAGAGCCTTCGGAAACTTCAAATGGTCCAGAATGCGGCTGCTCGAGTTTTAACTAACACTAGTTATACGGAGCACATTATGCCAGTGCTTCAGCAGCTGCACTGGCTTCCGGTATGTTTCCGGGCACAATTTAAGGTCTTAGTTATGACCTATAAAGCCTTAAATGAGTTGGGTTGGGGGTATCTAAAGGACTGTCTTCTCCCATATGAACCTGCCTGGGGATTGAGGTCAGCTGAGGAGGCTTTGCTTCGTGTTCCCCCACTTGTGGAGATAAGATTAACATCTACGCAGAACAGGGCATTCTCAGCTTTTGCTCCCAGGCTGTGGAATTCTCTTCCTCGGGACATTCGCATGGCGCCAACGCTAGTGTTGTTTTGGTGTCAGGCTCAAGCCACCCTTTTTATTCATGCTTTTATTAATGTTTGAGTTTGTATGTGTGTGTTCCTCCTCTCGATATGTTTTTAGCTGGTTATGTCCCTCTGGGGTCTCGTATTTTAAATTTTTATATATATTTGTATTGTGTTTTTTTTGTAAGCCTCCTTGAATATTTTAAATAGAAAGGCGGGGTAAAAAATGTAAATAATAAATAATAAGAATAATAACAAATAATAATACAGCGCTTTAGGATAAGGGCCGTGGCAGATGGTGAAAATGGGATCTTCTCCCTCCGTTGCTCTGTGAAGCGAAAGCACTTCTCTGTAGGTTCTGCAAGGGCATTTTCCTGGGAGGCTCAGGGTATGTCTGCAGTGCATTTGGAGAACTGGCTTGGGCTACAGGGCATGGTGGAGTCATGGGCAGCGGGAATAAGAGGCAAGGGGAGGCAATGCCTTTTAGTGCTCTTTTAATGTCTTAGTGCTCACCCGCTTCCCTCTTCTGATCCCTGTTCTGACCCTCCCTGGAGCAGCCAGGTGAGTCTTCCTCCAGAGCGGGTCTGTTAACTTAAAAGTGAAAAGCCTTCCAGCCTGCCAGACCACGGACGCTGTGAAAGGGCCACGAAGGGGTAACGAAGCCATTTAACAGGCACATGCCAACCCGGAGGTACACGCTGCCAGTTTCTGCATTTACAGACAAGAATAGCTGCTCCCTGGCTGCCTACAGGACCTTAGTTTTAAATTGGCTTTAAACGTTTCATTACTTTGTTGCTGACGATTACAAAATCACACCTCTAAAGAGCCTTGCATAGGTTTTTAGATGCACAATCTGAGTATTTGGCTTCCACCTTAAAGTCTTAAAGTTTTCAGACAGAGTTTTTCAAATAAATTCTTCCAACAAACCCCCCTCTCTAAAATACACTGTTTAATTTTACAACTTCCCTTTTCTTCCAGATAGCTGAACAAATGACTTTCCCTTCCTTTATTTCTGACTATTGGATGAACTTGTTTTAAGAGACCCCCTTCACCAAAGTCAGCACCTTAGTTAGATAAAATCCTTTGTTATGCCTAAAATCTTTGGAAATTAACACAAAGGTGGTGCAATTTCATAAACATGTCTCTTGTTATGGAGATCACACAAAATAAATTAGTGTTCCTTTTTCTAAAAGCAATGAGCTTTGTTACAAGCATAATAAACTGCTCTGACTGATTAATTTAAACTAATGTCTTTGTTTTAGTGTGATCAGTAGTGATCTGGAATGACTACTTGATGAAGGCTTAAGAGGACATTTAAAATATAAAATCAGCTTAGAAATACTGACTAAGAAAATGCAAAAGAGAAAAGAGATGCGTCATGTATGCCATAATATTTAATGTTGTATTTAGCAGGACAGCTGACTTGCCCTTCCTACAAAGTTTTTGCAAATAAATCTCTCACAAACGTCAGGATAAACCCAAAAACCTGTGGCTGACATTTTTTTATTCCCAAATTTAGTGTTTTAGGTGCCTTCTGCATGTCCAGTCTTCACAATCAGGCGTGCAGGGAAAACATGCTCCATTGTCTTTAGAAAGAGTGGGATTTTTTTTCAAATATCATATGCTACATTTGGGTTCAGGGATTTGGCTGGAAGGGGCCAGCAGAGAGGGGGAGGAAAGAGAAGAGGGAGAGCGTGGAGTGTGTGGGGGGGGCGGGGGGGGCTGGGCAGAGAAGGGGTGGAAAATGGGCGGGGCCACAGTCTGGGGAGCTTTGCCTTCCAAAGCAGCAGCATCACCCACCGCCCATGGGTGGAGTCATATTGGCTTTGGGAAGCCTGGGAGGGGACAGAGGGTCTCAGAGCCCATGCTACAGCCTGAGCCTGAATGTCACGCTGCTGTTTCCAGGCCTGCAGGTTCAGCTTTAGGCCGCTGAGCCAGGCACTGAGACTGGCGGCTGTGGGTCTGGCTGTGCTGTGTAGACGTACCCAGAGTGAGCCAAGCTGCCCTGCTCAGTTCCCATTCTCCCGTGGAGGAGTAGCTCGTTTTACTCCGTCACTGTCTGCATTCGCTCTTCTTCCCTGTGTGCCTGCAAAAACCCCCAAGACCCTTCCCCATCGGGCAGCGCTGCGCTCTGGAATAAACACTCCCCGGAGGGCTGCCTGCCACAGGACCACGTGCCAGCGCAGTTCCACAGCCTCGCACAAGCAGGCTGCTCCACGTGGGCCATTTGGAATGCGCTGCCCATGGACTTCCACGCAGCGTCAAGCCATTCCCTGAGCTGACTCTTTGCCATGCCTCCCGCCTCGTCGTGGTGACTCAGCGTGCGTGGCGGCCTGTTCATTGGCACGACTGGACCCTGAGCAGACCGTGACAGCGGCCTGACTGTGCATTCTGTTTTCTCACCACAACACGCACATGTTTCCCAGCTGCAAAACTTTGCTGCTGCTGCTAATTTGCAGGGGTAGGGGAGGGGGCAGAATGTGGTGGACACACGACCTGCTTGTGAAAGCAAAAAAAATGGCACTGACCACTTAGGTGCAGCGTGGAAAGAGCATCCGGTGTTCAGGTGCCACTGTGCTGGGCGCTCTATAGGTAGTCGAGCTGCACAGACAACGATTCAGACGGCCCAGCAGACACCTCGCGATCCTAACCCTGCCTGCAAAGCCCTGCGGCTCTCCCCTTGCCCCGAGGCAGCTTTTCAGAGGCATGTGTGAAATGCCATTTGGGACAATGCTGCTTGTGCCACCGCGAGAACGGTGCCCCAGTCTTTTTAATGGCTCTCCATATGGGGCCCGTTCCAAACCCCTCATCATTTTTGTTGCCCTTTTCTAACCCTTTTCCAATGCCAGTGTGTCTTTTTGGGGATGAGGTGACCACATCTGTATGCCGTATTCCAGACGTGGGCGCACCATGGATTTACATAGCGGCAATAAGATATTCTCTGTCTTGGCCTTGATCCCTTTTTTAATGACTCCTAACATTCCGCTTGCTTTTCTGGCTGCCGCTGCCCTCGGAGTGGATGTTTTCAGAGAGCTCTGCACCACGACTCCACGATATCTCCCTGCTTGTGGAATCTCTCTGCTTGGGAAGCCCATATCCAGGGAAGATTTAATGGAATAAATCGACAGGTTCAGCTCCCTGGCTGTGGAGTGCAGAGCCCGGCTCAGGAAGGATATATCCCTATACCACGGGGCCCCCCTAAGCCTAGGGGGGCTACTTCCTGCCCCAGCCTTCGGGCTTTTCTGCTGCTACTGGCCCCATTAGGTTGCAACAGCAACAGTATACATGGAACATCTCCCCTCCCCCTGCACATGCTCCCACACTCAAAGCATCGCAGGTTGCGTTGCAGGAGTCACTCTGCTGGTTTCCTGACATCAGAGGTTTCTCCTATGGAGGGGACATTATCCTGTGGCTCGCCGAGCCCAGTTTAGGGATGCTTGGCCCTGGGGACCACACCCTAGGATGGGATCCAGGCCAAGCCCTGAATACAGGAGGCCCAGACTTAGAAACTGAATATGCCAACTGAATATGCCCGCACAGCATGTCCACCCAGCTGTTTCCTACATGCAGCTTGGAGTAATTGCACCCACAGTTCTGCACCCCGATGCCTGTGGCTCATGGGCACAACCTGGGAGCTCTGGCGCTTAGTGCATGAGCCTCTACCGCTGGAGCGAAAAGCCGGCTGGCTCCCAGCTAAGGCTGGTGAGCAAACTCACCCTCTCATATTGTCTAAATGCCCCTGGAGTGGGTATGTGGGTTACACGTGTGCAATCATAGAATCATAGAACCATAGAGCTGGAAGAGACCTCAGAAGGTCATCAAATCACAGGGAGCACAGGTCAGGCCCCCACCCCTACAATTGCTGCAGGAGATGGTTGGGCGGCCCAGGCTGCCAGAGAGGGGAGCGAAGTCGCCGGTGCCGTGCGTTGCCTCAGGTCCGGGTGCCACGGCCCGTGCCTGGATCTCCAAGCAGCCTTGGGGGGAGTTGTGAAGGCCTGCACTCCCAGGGGTGGCAGATACAGTGGGAGAGTGACGGGCAGCCAAGTGTGCCGCTATTCACGCGCAGAATGAAGCCTTCGCTTGCCGCTGCCCATCAATGGGCCAGCAGCCTTCACTGTCTAGCGTGGCGGAAGAGAGGAGCTAAATGCTGTTCAAGGTTCCTCTTTGGTTACTGGGGTTCAGCTAGAACAGCCTGGGGGGGGGGCTGTAAGTGAGGCGCCTTCCTTATAATGAAAATGGAAACGCCACCAGTGGCTCCATTTTCTTCGAGCCCAGGAACAGGTGCCCATTTCCGTAATCAGGGCGAGGCACGGTGGCCTCTTGTATCTGGAATTCTCCCATGCTCCGCCGTCCGTTTTGGGACTAATCTTGTAGCAGATGCACGTACCGCAGTGTGCATAATAACCCCACACGTAGCCTCCGCTGGGGCTGGTGCATGCAAAGCCCTTGTTAGAGGGAAACGGGGGAGAGAGGAGAACATCTAGGCACATGAGAAAATGTCCTTGATCCAACCGGCCCTCCCCCCCCCCCCGGCACATTGGGATGCACAGATCTGGTTTGAGCCAGTCGCTCGCCAAACGCAACTGGCAAACCGTTTTCTATTTCTCCTTTTCAACTATGTCGAGATGAAACAACTTTGCCTCTAGCAAATCCAGTTCAGCTCCTGCCTAATGCTGGCACGGAGAAGCAGAATATCCGTAAAAGGACAGCAACTAGTCAGAGTTTGCCTCACATGTGCTGCCTGCAGAAAGGTACATCTGGTTGCACTAGCAAAATGCCAGCGGATCTCGGTTTGCAGCCACAAATGGAAGGGACGCATTTCCTGGGAGCCAAGTGTGGGGCTGGCACAAGACCTTCCCATGAAGCGGTAACTCCAGGCAGGTGAATCTGCTAACACAAAGGAGCCCCGCATACATCACAGGCTGTCATCTCAAGCCCTGCCGGGAATTACAGCCTTTCATTCCTCCCAGACAGCTCGGTGCCTTGCTTTAAAAACATGCTCCCCACAGTAGCAGCCTGGGAAAAATCCTGGCTCTGCCAGAACCAGCTGGGATCCAGAAAGGTCCCACCCATTTGTGTTCACGCGGTGGGGATCCTGTCCCTATTTAACACCAACCGTCTACCCACCAGTCAGCAAATGTTCCCAGGCAGCGGATTGAGTGGGCCGAGGATGCAATAGCAGGTTCTCTGCTGGAGTCCCCCGCTACGGTTATCCACAGAACGTGCACGGCATGAGCTGCAGCATGGCCAGCAGCTCCCGTGCTACCCAGCCAATGTTCCCCACTTTAACCCCCACAAGGGTGAGTCCATTCTCCCTGGCTTAGTCCTCTGCTCAGACTGCCAGCAAGGACGGGACCACTTCCCCACCAGCAACTGCCCTGAAATCAACCCAGATCACAAGCCACGGGAACGTGGTGGCAATGCTGGCCAGCTCCCAGGGACAAATGCTTCAGGATGCCTGCACTTCCCACATGGGAGTAGCAACTGCAGCTGCACTGGCCTAAGTGGATTTGATGCCACCTCTGAATCGGCACCGTACGCACCAGGGGACTTAAATGCCAGGAGGAGCCGCGACTGAACAGAACCTGTTTCTCGATACTGTTAATTATCAGGCAGCGATGGCGATTTAGGTCTAGACATGGCTGCACTCGGCCTGCTTTGAATGAAGAGGAGACTTTTTTTTTTCAATATGCCTGCCATGGCATGAATAATTCATCCTAACGATTAACGATCTTGGCTGAGGCAAATAGGCAGCAATTACTTTAGCCCCAGAAGAGGTCAGGACATGTGGGATGAAGTAGCAGGCCGGGCTGTGGGCACCGCAGGCCCGACTGTGTCTGCCCGCATGTGCCAGGGAACTCTTATGTGGCTGAGGATGGGCGTTCTAGTCCCAAACATTGCTCTTGAAGGTTCCATAAAGGGAACCACAGAGGGATGCTCAGGGTGGGGCCCCGAGGTTGGCAGGCGGCATAGGTGGTGGGGAAGTGCCAAGCACTTGACACTTCTTAGCTATGTTCCTGGGAGTAATGCTGCAGTGACAGTGCTCTTTGGGGAAGGGATTGTCGCTCCCTGTGTCTGGACAGCACCTAGACCAATGTTTTACAACCTTTGTTTATAAAGTACCCCTTTTTAAAAAATATATATAAGTACCCCTTTACAAAAAATTATAAGTACGCCCAGTACCTACAGTTTTCAGACACACAAAATTTGTTTCTACCATTGCAACACATTTCTTTAAACAACTTAATCGTAGCCAGGTGGGCGATGACATTTTTGGGCGTAAAAAGTACAAAAGTAATAAAGCGCTGTAAAACTTAAAACAAAAATTCAGTTTTCTCCAAATTTCAGTTGTGTTGACGTACCCCCCAGACGTCCCTCGAGTACCCCTAAGGGTACGCGCACCACTGGTTGAGAAACACTGACCTAGACCCACGGGGCCCTGATGGAGCCACGGCAATACAAATCAAAGGAAAGACCTGTCAGAGCCTGCCCTGGTTGGTGCATGAACTAGAACAATTCAAGACAATGGCAGTCCGTGTGAAAAGCCCCTGTGCCTTCCATTTGCACAGTCCCAGCTGAGATCCATCAGTGCAGTCTCTCAGTCCTTTTGTGTATTGATGGCCCACGGGGCAGGCTGGGAGGCGAGGGTATGTAGGGCAAACAGACTGTGTTTATACCCAACTTCTCTCTGACTGCGAGTGGCTTGCTGGGTCACTGTTCTTGGTTAATGACGGTTTGGGGGGGAGCGTGAGACTTGGCCGTGAATGCTGAAAAATGCTTTGTCTGATCGGCAAGCAGGGCGGTTTGCTCTGTGGCCTGTAACAATTCCCAGGCGGGTCTTGAACCAAGCGTCTTGGGGCAGAGGCATCGGAAGGACTGGTCTGGCCAGAACATGGTGCTCTGGTGTCTTACTAGCAGAGGGAGGCCAGCGGGTAAGCAACACACACCACTGCCGTTTACCTTACATTTAAAAATGCCTGGTGTCAGTCAAACGTGCTTTACTGATGAGACTGGTCGGAGATTTCACTTGCCGGGCAAAGGGCACAGAGATCAAGTCTTAAAAGACGCAATCGCAGCATGTTTGACTGGCTGGAAAAAACCCCAGTAATTAGATCTACTTCCCAGGCTGGAGAGTGTTGTTGCTGTGTGTCATTAACGGCCTCTTGTCGGGAGCTTAGTTCGGGTTCCTAAAGAAGTCGGAGACTGTCCTTCTTCCACAGGACTGTATGCAGTCAGTGTGTGTCCAATCTGCTTACTGTCAGCTGGAGTCGCGCGTTCCGGGTTCGTTTGCTTTCAGCCTCGGTAGGGAGCTTGCGGAAATCTTGCGCTAGAACCCAGTGAGGTGTTTACTCCTCTGCCGTGTGGGGGAACAATCCTACAGCCAATGGGTTCTTCTTGGCTTGGATCCTGCAAGACACTGAGTACCTCCTGGGAGGGGCGGGGGTACCCCAGCTCTTGTTGAAATCGGAGGAGGTTGAGTGCACTCAGCAGCTGGCAGAACTAGATCTTCCAAGAGTGAGCTTTGAGCCTGGAAGTTCAGATCCCAGGTCAGCTGAGAATCTGTTCAGAGTTGGGGCTCTGGTTCTGGCCTATGTGGACCACATCTGACTCCTTCCTGCTTTTTCAGGGAAGAGGGGGAAGGTTTAAGATCCAGGGGTTGTGTCTAATTGAGACGTTGGAAAGAGCTCAGTGCACAGCAGCTTCCTTCCCACGCTGCAGATAAGAGGAATTAATGCAATTAAATGAACTCGGCGCTGGCATGCCACTATTTCACTAATGAAGGGTTAGAAGCAGTCGTCTCTGGCAGTAGGAGAGGTGAGTGCTGCTGTGACCGGTTGGATCACAGAAACCCCCTTGGAGTTGTCACCCTGTGCGCTGATCAAGCCACTAACCCGCCTTCCTGCCCCCTGGGCCTCCCCACCACCCTGGCTTGCCGGGCCAGAAGTTCTGGTCTCCCCCAGCCAAAGCACACAGTTGGGGTTACTGCCTCCCTGCTAGAACTAGCTCAGCTCTGGGAGGGCTCAGTTATAGGGCTGCTGATAGCACTCAGGAAACCAACCCCCAAAAGGGGCCAAAATCCCAAACAAATACGTCTTACTCTGTGTAAAAATTTTACACAGAGAAAGCCCATTGGGCCGGGTCAGTCCTCTTTATCCATGTAAGAGAGAGATGCACAGTGGTTGCTTCCCCCAGGTAACAATTATTTACACCAGGCTTGATAATAAATAAAAATGTTTTTATTAAGAAGAAAAGGTAGGATTGAAGTGGTTGCAAGTGAAAACAGACAGATCAAAGTAAGTTACTAAATTAAAATAAACAAAAGATGCCAGCTAGCTCTAGTCCACTAAGAAACTTGTTACATGCAAATTCTTACCTTAAACAGTTGTTCTTATCTCAGGCCAGAGTTGATCTTTTTCTGACCTGGGACCAGCGGCTTCGCCTTCACCCTTTTGCTACAGTTCTTTGTGGCCAGGTCTCTTCACGCGTATCCTCTTAGGGTGGGTGAGGGAGTTTCAAAGGCCAGCTAAAGACAAAAGCTGATTGTGTTCCTTTCCTTACATAGACTTTCCCCATTGGTTCAGTCTCCCTATCCCCATGGGAAAATACCAGGTTCAAGATGGATTCCAGCACCAGGTGGCATGGCCACATGTCTTTGTAGGACCAACCACAGTTTGGGACAATCAAGACCATTCACAGGTCATTGGTTTGTGTCCTGAGTCATTCAGTTCCTAAAGTGTCTCTAATGGCTCTCGTTAGCACATTTAGAATTAAAACCAGATTCACCCTTCATATTTCTAACTTCACATACAAGAACGATACACGCACAAAAAAAGGATGTACAGATTCAGCAGATTGTAACTTTAAAATGGGTAAGGCTTTTGAACCTTTGACTCCCCTTCCATGCCCCTCCTCTCCTGTTTGAGGTTAGCTTGGAGGGTCGCAAAGTTTAGGGGTTTGCATCAGACCAAGTGAAGAGCCCCCTTCCTCAGCACCAGCTGGCTTAGAAAGGTTGGAGCCAGTTCTCCTCTGCCCTGTACCTATGTCACTTCTGTCCACATCACTGTTTGGATTGGGGAATGCTTTGCCCTCCCTTCATACAGATGCCAAGGCCTTGGAATTGCCCCTTACCCATCACCGGCATGACCCTTCCAAGTGTCTCTCGCACTGTTTAGCACTTCGTCCCTGCGAAAGTCAGTGAATAATGAAGCCCTGTCTGTCAAGGCTCAGCAAAAACAACGTTACCTGGGATTCATCTTGGTGGGGAGTTGCCTGCCACGTCCCCCGTTTAAGAGCATTGTGTCAGGAATATAATGAAAAGACCTGTCTCGTAACAATTGCATTAGCCACTGTGGTGTCTTGCATGGCCTCAGGTGGCTGGCAGCGTGCTCGACTTAGAGCTTTCGGTGCTTATGTGAGTACTACAGGCTGGGCCTCTCTAGTCCGGCACTCTCTGGTCCAGCAACATCCGGGGCCCGGCATGATTTTAATTAGCTGCATGTCCACTTGCCATGGGCATGGCCAAGTTTCCCACGGTCCCCTAAAGTTTGTTTACAGCCACCAGTCCTGGCATTCAGCGTTCTGTGCTGTTATTTAGCTCTAATTTACCCCTAAATGTCTTCTAAGAACCCAGCATGTTTAAAAGTCTCAGGGGTAGCCGTGTTAGTCTGTAACTTAAAAAAGCTTTAAAAACTCTGGGCCTCTTGCTCCACTCAGCTGAAGAAGTGGGTTGTGCCCACGAAAGCTCATGATACTTATATAAAATTTTTTGTCAGTCTCTAAGGTGCTACAGAACCACGGGGTTTTTTTCTAGTTTCTTTAAGAGCCCAGTAAGAAGTAGGGATGTAATAGTGTATCCGGTTAAACAATTAGCCAATTAGTGGATGATTATCTGTTAACATTAGTGGCTACACACAACACCCTCCTCCCATTGCTCTACATTTAAAGTATTTTGAGAACTGGCAGGCAGGCACGCTGGCTCAGTCCTGGCTTGTGCCATATCCAGCAGCTACCCACCACTGTGGCTCTGCAAATTTTTTTATATGCAGAGCTGCAGCGAAGGGAGCTGCTGAATTCGGCGTGAGCTGGGACTAAGCCAGTGTGCCTGCCCACCAGCTCTGAAAGTGCTTCTAGTGCAGAGCTGCAGTGGGGCTAATTGCCAGGGCCTGGCACGAGCCAGGTCTGAGCGCCTGCAGTGCTAGCCCTACTCAATTAATCATGTCACCAACAGAATACTTGTCATGTACACGATTAACAAATTACACGCTTCCTAACATCCCTAGCAAGCAGTGGCCGTGCTTGCAATACTGACCTTCCATGGTCCAGCAAACTCTCTGGCTCAGCACCGGTCAGGGTGCCGGACGAGCGAGGTTCAAGCTGGACAGACAGGCATGAATGGAAGCATATTTGGAACAGGCATCCGATGAGTGAGTGCTATGAGCCGTCCTGTGAGCTGCTGAGCTGGTCCAGAAAGCTGCCCTGGAGTTAAGGGTGCTCAGCACCGCGGGATGCGCTTAGCGCCTCTTCAGCTCAGGAGACGGCTGCCCACACATGGCAGGGGATGGAATTCCTAAGATGTGGGGGGCTCGGCAGGAGACGCCACAGTCCACTTGCAGGGTATTAGCCATCGCTGCAGACCCTGGCAGCCTGCCCGCTGGCAGCTGGGGGCTGCCCCGCAAAGGAGGGCAGGCTTGCTACCACAGCGTGATCTCTCCCCACGGATGTTCCCAACGGTGGCTGAGACCAGCAGCTCCCCGCTGCCTGGAACACGGAGCTTTGCAGGGGGCCGTGCACACGTCTGACGCAAGGGGCTCCTTACACCTGCTCCTCGGACAGGGCCAGGGCCAGGAGGACCGTTGGGAAGCCACTGCGCGCTGGCAACTGGCGGCGTAGCCCAACCTCACAGGCCTGGCTTTCTCAGGGGGCTTGGGACGCGCCGCTCTTGGCTCCAGGAGACGGGTGTTTGTCTTCCTGTGCAAACCCAGCACGTGAGAGGATAATGGGGGCTGACAGGCTTGTGACTGGGGAGGAAAATACAAAGGGGGGGGGGGAGTTGGCCCCACTTAAAACAATCTGCTCTCAAGAGCACATCAGGAGGCTGCTTCTCACCCAGCGCCCACGCGTCCCAGGGTGCTGCGTGCCCAGCAGAACCCCAGCAAGCAGCTAAGCCCAAGGGCAGGTTCGCACAGCTCGTGTCTGGGAAACACGCGGGTGCACAAGGAGCTCGGTGGAGGCCAAGCTGGCCGGCAGGCGGGGGCCGGGGTGCCCCAGTGGATCTCCGCCCACCCCCACAAGGGCAAGCGGGTGGAAATGGCCCAAGAGGCTGGGCAGTGATTGCAGCGCTAGTGGCATGGTCCTGTTCGGGCTCTCGACAGGGTGACTCCTGGACTGTCTCCCACTTAACGGGCTAAGGGCCCGAGCTGCCGGCAACAGCAGACTCGAAGCTCTCATGCAGAGCCGCTGCTCGCGGGTGGGAAGGACCCGCCCACCCCTCATGTGGCCCTTGGAGACACATCACCCAGGGCCACACAGACCATCGCAGCGGCAGGTGCTGGGTTCCGCGTGCTGTTCTACGGCTTTGCCGGGAGGCATTATTCGTGTATGGGTTTGGCACAGCTCGTCTTCCGCACGGGCCTTTGGACACGTGCCCTGTGCTATATCTGATGGGCCCAGTGCTCTACCCGCACAGGCAGAGGGGTTGGCATCTGCACAGCCAGGCAGTGTATCTGCGTCCAAACACGGCCAGGCCCGTGGCTATAGCGAGCCAAACCCGTCCTGCACTGGACGAGAACGTGGCTCTTGCTAACATCCGTGGGCGGCGTTCTCCTCTCCCGGACGCTGGAGAAGCCGGTTGATTTCAGTGCCTGCGTCTGTGTCCAGGTGGAGGGTTTGGTCTGCATTTGGTTTTTGCCTGTAGGGTATGTTTACGCTGCACTGTAAGCCCAGGATTCGAACTCTGGCTCTAGCCTAACCCCTTTCTGTCCACATGCAACCCAGGCCTTGGACCCAGGGTCCCATGGGGTCAAAGGGACCAAACCTGAGTCAAGCCCGGCCCCAGCTCTATTGCTTTGTGGTGCACACGCAGCCCCACTGGGAGCCTCCGAAAGGATGTCACCATCCCTCAGGCTGATTTTCTTTGACCTCTGCACACTCAAGGTTCCCAAGGCTGGACCATGAATAGCCGGCGAGAGTGGCCAGTTTGAGGAGGCGCTAGGAAGTCTGGGACGGGGCTGGTCGGACTCAGGGCTGCGTGCTGCAGCGCAGATAGAGGAGCCCCAGGCTGGGACCCAGGGGTCAACAATTCCTAGCCTGGGCTTGCAGCTTAGCGCAGACACTCAAGCCTTTAACAAACCCAGGGGCTGCTCCCTCGTGTTCCACTAACCCGGGTGTACGCTGCCGTGTAGATGGGCCCGGCCACGCAAGCGTAGCGGCTTTTGCTGCACGTGGCCAAATCCTGTGAAACAGGGATCAAGGTTGGGTAGGGGAAGACGCCTCCACGTCCCTTCCCTCCCTCCCTCATGTTGCAACCCTTTATCTGCTCCTTGCGCTGGCCGTGGCTGCATGGAGCAGATGAGTCAAAACAAAGGCACCCAGGTCCTCCCAACTCCCTGCTCAAGCCCTCAACTTGCCTGTCGCTGCAGAGATCTCTATTGTGGGACAAGGTGGGAGGGCTCCATACCCTATGCCATGCCAGATGGCACCACAGGGCATGGCCTTGCTAGCTGGAACGCTGCCAAGGGCAGAGAAAACCTTCAGTAATGCCCCGTGGTGCAGTTCTGTACAGGGGTAGGGGTAGAAGACAAGCAGCAAGTTCATCCCTGACCACTCCTTGAGCAGTCTTTAAGACCCGAAACATGAGATGTGAAGTATCCTTAGCCAACGACAGTGCTGATGTCACTAGAAGTTGGCCCCGTAAGAACTCTCTGATCGAAGTCTCTGGGGGGGAGTCATGTTCATCGGTAGCTTTAAAACCAACGAGCAGTCCTGTGGCATGTTGGGCTACGTCTACCCTGCAACGCTATTTCGAGATACTGGAGTATCCCGAAACAGCCATCCCGCGTCTTCACAGCAAGCCCGTTACTTCGGGCTCGCTGCTCCGACGTCCCTGTAACCCTCATTCCACGAGGAGTAAGGGACGTTTCAGAAGAGCGCTGCATTTTGAAATTTGGCACTGTGTAGACAGCGCCAAATGACGAAATAAGCTATTTCGAAATAGCATCAAAACAAGATATTCAATTTGCATAGCTCAAACTGCGGATCTTATTTCGAGTGACGGTGCAGTGTAGACGCACCTTACAGACCAACGCATTTATTAGGTCATCTGACGAAGTGGGTTTTACTCCTGAAAGCTCATGCCTTAATACATTTGTTAGTCTATATGGTGCCACAGGGATGCTAGTTATCTCTGGCAGAAGCTTCCTTCCAAAGCCAGTAATGCCAAACGCTCTCCTCCCCCACCTGGTGTTAAAGAAATCACTTGAGGCCCCTAAACGCCATGGATTTAACACCCCCAGTCCCCAATTTCCCCATTTTAAACATCAATGTTCAGCTTGCTTGCTGGGTTTTGAGCCAGAGGGGTTCATCTGTCTCTGCAGTCGCAAACGCTGGACGCCGTAAGTGAGAATTGCAGAGCGTGTTTTTCAGGTCCCCTGCGCCCAGGAGCTGGGGCTTTGAGAAAGCGCGCCTAACCCCACGCGCTCCAGGGGTAAATCCCACGAGGTGCTGGAAATGCTGAGGAAGTTTGGCTCGAAAAGCTGAACATTGGGCGGAAGCAGAACCCAGAAGCCCCCAACCTCCCTGGAAGGTTTGATTGTGCTCTGAGTGTGGATTTGACCAGCAGTGAGCTGGCTTGGGGGCGGAAAGCTCTGTGCTCTAAGCAATGGCCCCATCCCAGCCTGCTTTCCCGCCGATCCCAGTCTTCCCGATCCTCCTGCGCACAACCGCCCACCCGAGCCGGCTCTTGGCTTGCGAGGCCTAAGAGCTCCATGAGCATCCAGCCAGCCAGCTTTACCAGCCCAGCTGTCTGGATTTAGGCAGCAGGCAGCTGCACCCTGGTGCTGTGGTACCTTAAGACTTGGGTAACTAGGCAACAGGGCTGATGCTTTTTTCACTGGAGCGGAGGCGGAGGGAAACAACTCCATTCTGCAGATGCTGGGGAAAGAGGACTCTGACCTTCCAAAACCAGGGCCTTTTGGCCTGGTGAGGGATGCAGAGCAGTGAGCTGGCCTCCATGAAGCAGCAGAGGCCTAAGGCTCTCTGAGGTCCCAGCCATCCTGGCTGTCCATCAGCACCACCCTACTTCCGATGGTTTCATGGGGGTCAGGCAGCAGCAGAGCAGTCAGGAGTCCTATGCTGACCTGCTCCAGGCTGGGGCATCTGAAAACCAGGCATGTGGTTTGGTCTTTCACAGCTGATGGAGGAGAGAAAAACATCAGAACAGCCAGACTGGGTCAGACCAAAGATCCATTTAGCTCAGAGTCCTGTCTGCCCACAGTGGCCAATGCCAGATGCCCCAAAGGGAATGAACAGAACAGGGTATCCTCATGTGATCCATCCCCCATCGTCCATTCGCAGCTTCTGATAAACAGAGCGTAGAGACACCATCCAGTGCTCCCTGTAAGCTGAGAGAGATTCAAATGCCACCCAGGTGATTAGCAGAGCACCCACAGCCAGCAGCATGTATTTCTATTGGTGGTGCCCACCTGCACATACCTTGGTGCACATAACAAAATTTATTCCACACACAGATGGAAAAAGTAGAGAGAACATTAACACCATCCTTGCCCATCCTGAGCAGCAGAGGCTAACAGCTATTGATGGGCCTGTCCTCCATGAATTTATCTAGTTCTTTTTTTTAACTCTGCTAGGGTATGTCTACACTGCCACCCTAGTTCGAACTAGGGTGGCTAATGTAGTCATTCGAACTTGCAAATGAAGCCCGGGATTAAAATATCCCGGCTTTATTTGCATGTTCCCGGCGCCGCCATTTTTAAATGCCCGGTAGTTCGACTCCTGCCCGCGCCACACGCACGGCTAGGTAGTTCGAACTAAAGCCCCTAATTCAGACTACCATTACTCCTCTGAGTAACTACCTAGCCCGTGCCGCGTGTAGCCGCGGGCAGGGAGTCTGAACTACCGGGCATTTAAAAATAGCGGCGCTCGGGAACATGCAAATAAAGCCCGGGATATTTTAATCCCGGGCTTCATTTGCAAGTTCGAATGACTACATTAGCCACCCTAGTTCGAACTAGGGTGGCAAGTGTAGACATACCCTTATAGTCTTGGCCTACACAACATCCTCTGGCGAGGAGTTCCACTGGTTGACTGTGTGACTTGTGTGAAGTAAGTCCTTTTGTAATTTCATTTTATGACCCCTAATTCTTGTGTTATGGGAAGGGGTAAATAACTTCTTAATGTAATCAGAGCTGAAAAGGGCTAGGGAGAAAACGTAGCTCCTGCATGCAGCCACCGATGCAAAAAAAATAAAAATAAAAAATGGGGAAATGTTTTTAGGGGCACATTGATTTACAGCCCAGAATTTGAGCCCAGCTGGAAAAGACAGGCCCTGTGTTATGACCATAATGTGCAGCAAGAAGTGCAGCATATTTTATTATACAGCGTGCAAGCTTTCTCCAGAGCACGTAATGAAAAATTTGGCAGGAAAGGGGAAAAAAAGTCTTTTTTTTTTTTGCATTTTTGGCTCCTCCTTTGTATGCAGAAATCTCAGCACAGCAACTAGATGCGGCTAAGGCTTCTCACGCCGTTTTAGTCCTCTCAGTGAAGGGTTGATTCCTGCACCATATATTTCTGGAGCAGACTTCACCATGGAAACCAGGGAGCTTTACTTCTTCCCTCAGCAAGAGATGCGGAGAAGCATGGGGAAGATTGATCAGAGTTCAAATCCCCCATAGCCCGGTAATCCCCAGCAGGCCCCTTTGCTGTGGGAGAGAGCACCCACAGACAGGGAAAGCACAGACTGCCAGCCTCTCCGAGGGGCAAAGTCAGACTGGGACGAAAAAGCCACAAAGACGCGCTGGAAAGAAGAGATGTTTCCTTTCGCGGGTGATCACGGGACGGCAAAAGAAGAGGGGAACCGATGGGTGTAGTAGTGAAAACAGAATGGGCAGTTTATTTCTAGCAGCAGCCCAATGCATCGTGTCGATACCTTAAATCAGGGATGGGGGACCAAGCTCCTGAGGCTCAGGCTCCCCCCCAGCAATGAGGAGCTTTTGCTGATGCTCCAGCCCTTCCCCGCCCCTTCCCCACCCCATGTGGGGCTGGCGCACCAATCTACTGGCCTGGGATTCCCTAGGCTCTGGTGTGTGAGGGGAATGTGGGGAGAGTCTTTCTCCTTCTCAGTCGGGGGCCATGTCAGTGAGGATTTGGGGGGAGGGGAGGTTCCTTCTCATTTATGTGTGGCCCCAGACTAATTTTTGAGGGTCAGCAGCCCCCGACCCAAAAAAGGTTCCCTGCCCCCGCATTAAATCTTTGGCCTGCCTGCCCAGCCTCCCTGGCGCGGCACTGATGTGCACCAGCCTCGAAAACCCCCGATCCTGCTGCTCTGTGCGCTGGCCAGCGAAGCAGGGCGGAGCTGGGACGGCCTTGGAGGGGAAAACACCATGGAGAAATCCAGAATTCCTCAGGGGGAGCAAAGTGGGAGGGGGGAAGGGTTTCTAAGGGGAGCAGAGTGGGGGGAGAATTCTTCAGGGGGCAGAGTGGGGCAGGATTCCTAAGGGGAGCAGAGTGGGGGAAGGGTTCCTAAGGGGAGCAGAGTGGGGAGAATTCTTCAGGGGAGCAGAGTGGGGGCAGGATTCCTAAGGGGGAGCAGAGTGGGGGAAGGGTTCCTAAGGGGAGCAGAGTGGGAGGGGAAGGGTTTCTAAGGGGGAGCAGAGTGGGGAGAATTCTTCAGGGGAGCAGAGTGGGGGCAGGATTCCTAAGGGGAGCAGAGGAGGGGAGGGTTTCTAAGGGGAGCAGAGTGGGGAAGGGTTCTAAGGGGGAGCAGAGTGGGGAGAATTCTTCAGGGGAGCAGAGTGGGGCAGGATTCTAAGGGGGAGCAGAGTGGGGAAGGGTTCTAAGGGGAGCAGAGTGGGAGGGGAAGGGTTTCTAAGGGGAGCAGAGTGGGGAGAATTCTTCAGGGGAGCAGAGTGGGGCAGGATTCCTAAGGGGGAGCAGAGTGAGAGGGGAGGGTTTCTAAGTGGGAGCAGCGTGGGGGGAAGGGTTCCTAAGGGGAGCAGAGGAGGGGGAAGGGTTTCTAAGCGGGAGCAGAGTGGGGAAGGGTTCCTAAGGGGAGCAGAGGAGGGGGAAGGGTTTCTAAGCGGGAGCAGAGTGGGGAAGAGTTCTAAGGGGGAGCAGAGTGGGAGGGGAAGGGTTTCTAAGTGGGAGCAGAGTGGGGAAGGGTTCCTAAGGGGAGCAGAGTGGGAGGGGAAGGGTTCCTAAGGGGAGCAGAGTGGGAGGGGGAAGGGTTTCTAGCGGGAGCAGAGTGGGGAAGGGTTCCTAAGGGGAGCAGAGTGAGGGGGAAGGGTTTCTGCGGAGCAGAGGAGGGGGAAGGGTTCCTAAGGGGGAGCAGAGTGGGAGGGGGGAAGGATTTCTAAGCGGGAGCAGAGTGGGGGGAAGGGTTCCTAAGGGGGAGCTCCTCCTGCAGAATCAGCGTTCTGTTCAGACTCTTGCACGGTGCCCATCGCCTTGGCACCAGTGAGCCTTCCTGAGGGCACAGGTGCAGGGTGAGCGGCAGAGGCAGCATCCCCCAAACAGCCCTGGGCCTGGCAAAGAGCTTTATTGTGGGAAGTTTACACAGAGAACATCACAAGGTAGGAGCATCCTCAGCCTGCACTGTCCTGATAATTAATGACACACCCGAACTCCTCACCCCAGGCTGCCTGGAATCAGCGGCCCTTCGGCTCCCCCATTACGGGACCTTGGGAAACCGGCATTGCATCGCTGAGGGGAGATTGGAGAGCAGCCTGCAACTGCCTGAAGGGGGGATCCAAAGAGGATGGAGAGAGGCTGTTCTCAGTGGTGACAGATGCAGAACGAGGAGCAATGGTCTCAAGTTGCAGTGGGGGAGGTCTGGGTTGGATATTAGGAAAAACTATTTCCCTAGGCGGGTGGGGAAGCACTAGGATGGGTTCCCTAGCGAGGGGGTGGAGTCTCCAACCTCAGAGGTTTTTAAGGCCTGTGTGATGGGGCATCTGCCCTGCACTGGCTCTTTAAGGGATTAAAACCAGCCCAGGAGAGGGCTGGAGCTGTGGAGTCAGCAGCAGTGGTGGCAGGAATTAGCCAATTCGGGCCCAGCTGAGGGCAGTATAAATGCAGGCGTCTGGTGGTGAGGACACTCAGGCTATGTCTACACTGGCGGCTTCTTGCACAAGAACTCTTGCACAAGAACATGTCCACACAGCCATGTGCTTTTGCACAAGAGCATCCATGGCAATGTGGACACTCCCTTGCGCAAGAAACCCCTGCCGCGCGTCCACACTGCCCTCTTGTGCAAGAGAGCTTACGCTTGTTAGAAAAGAGCGTAGCTCTTGCGCAAGCAGCCCTCTCTTACCACGCTTTACTGTAAGTCTTCTTGCACCAGAGCGGGTGGGCAGTGTGGACGCTCTGCGGAAGAACGGCTGTTCTTGTGCAAGAACCCGCCAGTGTAGACGTAGCCTCAGACTCACTCTTGTTCTGGCTGTGGAGCAGGAGGGACCAGGCTGCCTGGGAAGCTGGAGGCTTCCTGACGTAGAGCAGGGCTGGGGAAAGGCAGGCAGAGCTGGGGAGGCTCTGGCCAGGCAAACTCCCAGGCTGCAGGGCCTGAAGCAAGGTCTCAGGGTGCTAGGGCTGCAGGGAGGCAGCCAGGGCAGGAGAAGGCAGCAGGTCCCCACTCCCTTGTCAATGCTGAGAGGCCATGTCAGACTGCCGTGTGCCCCTGAGGTAGGGGTGAGATGACGACTGGCAGGGGGTCACTGAGAAAAGGTGGGCATAGGGGATTTGGGGGTTCCCAGCAGGGAAGGACCCCAGAGTGTCCTACAGGCAGGGCAATACTCAGAGGGGAGGATGACTCGGTCTGGGAGGGATGTGCCATGGGTCTTAAACAGCATTAGAGGAAAACAGGTACCAGTGGGCGAGACGCCGGCCAAAAGGGGGCGCTCCAGAGCTGAAAGCTGATTCCCAGGGTGACCAGCAGGAGGTGTTGTGGCGGTGAGGCCCTGCTGCCTTACAGCCCGGCTTGACAAATCCCTGGCTAGGATGATTTAATTGGGGTTGGCCCTGCTTTGAGCAGGGGGTTGGCCTCGATGACCTCCTGAGGTCTCTTCCAGCCCTAGGATCATCTTCTTCACCTCCTGCCCTAACACGTTCTATAGCCTGGTTCCGCAGTGCCTCGCTCCACCCAAGAAGTGGCTGCATTTGCATGGGGAATGAAAGGACCCTGGGACCAAAGAGGGCTCTGTCAACGTGAACTGCTGCTGCTGTTGCATCCGCAGGACACGCCTGGAGGAGACCAATGCGCAAGCAGCAAAGCCAGGCCCTGGCAGATGCAGAAATGTCAGCAGCCGAGGGAGCTGTGGTGCGGCAGAAATGCTGCTGCCAGGAAAGAGTCTCTCTTCTCGCCCACACAGGCTGGCTGCCAGCACCCGTGGGCTTTCTGTCCTAGCTGCAGCGCGCCATTCTGCCTCCAGCATCCCCACTCCCTGTGCAAGCTTTCTCTGAGCCCTCTGCGCCAAGCCATGTGCCACCTCTGCCGAGGGTGCTAGCACCCAGGGGCAGATTGCAGGGGTGCACAAAGATCCTTCTCCCCCCCTCACCCTCATGCATTCTGCAAGGGCCAAGGAAATCTGAAAGGGTGCTCCCAGACTGCTCTTCCTCCGGGAAGGGAGGAAGTTTGCGCCTCCTTCCCTCAGCTCCACACCCTCCCCTTGACCAGCCAGTGGGAAAATGCTGGGAGAGTTCCGAATGGGTCTGTCCGCCTCACATTTTCCATCAGCCGTGCGGTGCCCTGAGCAGGCGGGCGGCTGTGTGCCTGTCTGGCTTGCGCAGTCTGGCGTGCCTCATTGCTCTAGTCTCGCCTGTCAATGCAGGGCGACTTGCCGACACTGCAGCACATGTGTTGGTGGCAACGGATCTGTTTCTGATACTCACCTGAAGGGCCGGGCTGCAGCTGAGGCTGACCGTGTTAATCAAGGCTCAAGCTTAGTTCAGGACAGTCGGGCTCGTGGGGTCTGCGAGGGCGGCGTGATGGGGGCAGCTGGGTCTTGCACAACAGGCCTGTCTTCTGTTGCTGTCCAGTGCGGGTTCTCTTTCTAACTGCAAAGTCTGCACTCGGTGGAGGGGTGGGCAGGCAGCAGGACAGGCTCCACAAGCAGCGCCCGGGGAGCAGAGGCCTGCGGCAGAAAAACACTTCATTAAGTTGGATTTGCTTGGAGAAAATCCCCAGCCCCCTCGGGAGATGCCAGCATGCCAAGGACTCGTTTGCCGGCCGGAGGGAGGCTTTGCTCTTCTAAGCTGCACTAAAAGCTTGAGAATGACTCTGGTTCTGAGTCTCCATGTCTGCGGGGAGACTAAATCCGTACACTCGCCCCTCGCCTTACGCTAGTGTAAGAGAAACCCCCTGGAGACTGGGGTGGGGGGGAAGGTGTCAGTGTGGAAGTGGCCAGTAATGTAGGCAAGGGAAGGCACAGCCTTTCCAAAATTGCCAACACATGCCGGAAAGGCTGGGGCCACGGCATGGCAGCCACAGGGGCGGGGCTGGGGTTGCTACATGGCTGCCCTGCTCCCTGGCATCCAGGGAGGGTTGGGGGGGGGGCAACAGCACGGCAACCCTGGTCCTCCAAATGGCCAGCAAGGATTGGGGTGGGTGGGGGTGGACTCCAGGGGCGGGCCTTGGGCGGAAGGGACGGGGCTGGGGTTTGCCTTCCCCATCTGGGTCTTCACCCGCCGCCCATGGGCATGTCCCTAGCTCTACAATGTAGTTTGGGAGCCGAATGCGATCCCTGGGCACATTCTCTGCTCCCACCAGTCTCTGTCGTCTTTGCCCTGACTCCGCTCCTGCCCTAGTGAACCAGTCCCCTTTTTGTGAAACACCCGGGAGCACCGAGCGAAGGTGTTCAGTGCTGGAGCCCCCGGCAGGGTGAATGCCATTCAGTGTCACTGAGTTCCTGGGAAAGACTCTCCCTTTAGGCAGGGGCAGTTCTCGGTCTGCAGGGCGGTCTGCCACCCTCTCTGGGGTATAGGCTGCCTTGGTGTGCAGCTTGCCTGCTTCCAGCTTGGTAGTGGCTTGCAAAGAGCAGATCTCTCCCTGGCGGGATGGGGCTGGCAAGAGCTCCGCTATGGGCTTGTGGCTAAGCACAAGCTTTCTCTGAGCCTCTGCGGGATCGTCACTGGTGCCATCTCAAAGGACTGCAAGTGCTGGGCAGAGGTAGCCCTCTGGACACAGCAATGTGAGCTCTTTCCCTAGCTAAAAAGAGGAAAGGTTAGCCCTTAAAACACTGGCTCTTGGGAGGAAGCTGCCAAGTCTCCCAGGCGCCAAAGAGTTAACATGCTGGGGATTGTGTTCCTTGCTCTCCCTCTGGACTGGAGCTGAGATGTTCTATGCATCCAGCCTCTGATGGGACCAGCCCTTCATCACCCCCTGCCTCCCTCCACCAGTCAAGTTTATTGTCTTCAGCAGTGCCAGGAACATGCCCCTCCTCCCCACCCTGTCAGGTTTAGGACCCTCAGCAATGCCTGGAATGCCCCCCTCCCCCAAGTGCCGTAGAAACCAGCAAAGCCCTTCCATGCTGCAGAAATGGAACCGAGGTCTCTCTGAGGCAGGGCCGCTGCTGCCTGTGAAGACACTGCCCAGCTCCCTGGAGGAGATGCCCACAGAGCGGCGTATTGCCTCCGCCCTAGCTGGTCCAGTTCTGAGCGCTGCCAGAAAGGCTGCTGCCGAAGGTCCTCTCCTTGGAGCAAGGCCGAGGGGGGATGCTCCGTGCAAGCTGTGTCGCGCCACTTGGCAAATGCACAGGGCTGGAAACAATCAGGAAGCAGGAGCGTGAGTCCCCCTTCTGTGCTGGTGTTAGTAATTGCCCCTCACTCGCAGAGTCCCTGGCAAGGTCGAAGGACACAAGGAAACGCTGACAATTTCAGGGCCTGAAGGCAGGTCAGCCCATGAGTGCGCTGGACTTTCGCTTCTGGCAGTGTGGGTTTAGCCGCTGGGTTCAGGAAGTGAGTATGGAGGCATCTCATCATCCTCCACATTTGTCTTAATAACAGAACCGCTGCTCAGAGGGAAAGGGGTGGCCATTTCTGTTTGAAAGGCTCCGGAGTGGAGCAGCAGGGGGTGCTGTAGGACAGGACCCAGTGGCGCAGCAAGGGAGCAACTGGAGCAGCCCTACTCTGTGGCACCCCCTGCTGCTCCGCTCCCGCTCCCCCAGTGCACCTCAGCCCTGTCCTGCAGCGCCCCCTGCTGCTCCGCTCCCCCAGTGCACCTCAGCCCTGTCCTGCAGTGCCCCCTGCTGCCCCGCTCCCCCAGTGCACCTCAGCCCTGTCCTGCAGCGCTCCCTGCTGCTCCGCTCCCACTCCCCAGTGCACCTCAGCCCTGTCCTGCAGCGCCCCCTGCTGCTCCGCTCCCCCAGTGCACCTCAGCCCTGTCCTGCAGCGCCCCCTGCTGCTCCGCTCCCCCAGTGCACCTCAGCCCTGTCCTGCAGCGCCCCCTGCTGCTCCGCTCCCACTCCCCCAGTGCACCTCAGCCCTGTCCTGCAGTGCCCCCTGCTGCTGCACTCCCCCAGGTGCACTGGGGGAGCAGAAGTGGAGCAGCAGGGGGCGCTGCAGGACAAGGCTGAGGTGCACTAGCAGTGTTGTTGGGGCGGTAGGACTGGCAAACAGAGGGTCTGTGCAGCGGAGAATAGCAACGCCTCTTCCTTGGTGCTTTTCACCCATAGATCCTAAAGTGCTTCCCATTCGTTAATGTACCCTGTGAGGTAGGGCAGGGACGTCCTCATTCCACAGATGGGCCGTTCACTCACAGAGAGGCGAAGTGACTTGCCCCAGCACAGCAGAGCAGGGAGTCAAACCCAGACTTCCCAGCCACTGGGCCTGCCTTCCTCTTTGCAGCTGGCTTGAATAACTCAGATGCACACTAGTTTCTAGTTCGAACTACAGTGGCTAATGTAGGCATTTGAACCAGAATGAAGCTCAGGATTTAAATATCCCGGCTTCATTTGCATGTTCAGGTGGGCGCCATTTTTAAATCCCCTTAGTTCGAACTGACTGCCCGTGGCTACTCGCGGCAGTCAAACGTTAACTCGAACTAAGTCCTTAGTTCGGATTAACTGTTACTCCTCCTGCAATGAGGTGTAACAGTTAATCCGAACTAAGGATTTAGTTCGATTAACTTCTGACTGCCGCGTAGCCGCGGGCAGTCAGTTCGAACTAACGACTTAAAAATGGCGCTCACTGAACATGCAAATGAAGCCCGGATATTTAAATCCCGGCTTCATTTGCAAGTTCGAATGCCTACATTAGTCACCCTAGTTCGAACTAGGGGGCTAGTGTAGACATACCCTCAGAGAATATGAATCTCTAGCATTGAAATTATCAGAGAAACCACAGGCTTTTGTTATCATAGCCTGGCCTGGTGGCTGGTTTTTAGCCAGAAAGTCTGGTCTAAAAGGAGACCTGATGGGGTCTGACCGAACACCTGAACTCTAGTGACTGTTGGTGAGGAAGTCAGGGAGGTACCGAGACATCACCCACACCAGTCCCTACTTGGCTTGGCCCCTATCCACACAGGGAAGGGGGGGAAAGGGAAAAGCAGTGAGCGATGGAGGCATGGGTAAGAGGAGCGAATGGGGGGTGGGGCCTCTGGGCAAGGCAGGGGCATGTCCTTGGGGGAAGAGGCGGGGCAGGGTTGGAAAGGGGTGGGGAATCCCCACATGGGTGGGGGGGTTATGTTGCTGTAAGAGATGAATAAACACATGTTCTGTCATGATGGCAACCCTTGATCCTTTTGTCTCTATGCACAGGTACCAAGGAGTAAAGTCTAGACAGCCGTGAAGATGAGCAACGAAACCACCCCCGAGGCAGTCTCGTCCCCCCCAGTCTCGTCCCCGCCCCCCCACGGGCAGCGTTACTTCGATCGGTTCTCTGAAGATGACCCGGAATATCTGCGCATCCGGAACATGGCAGCTGATCTCCGGCAGGACTTCAACATGATGGAGCAGAAGAAACGAGTCACCATGATCCTACAGAGCCCAGTGCGTAGAGAGTGCCTGGCAATGTCCAAAAATGAGGGGCTGGGAGTCAGGGAATTGCGTCCTCCATTCTGTCTCTGTATCCTAAAACCTAGCCTCTCCACTAGCGGGATCTCAAGTACAGGGGCCTCTATTTATTTGTTGGCATGCCCAGCTCTAGAAACCAGCTGAAGTCAATAGGAGCTGCAGGTGCTCAGGATTTCTGCAGATCAGACCACTTAGCCATCAAAATGAGTGGCCAAATTCTTAAAATCTCTCAGCACATCGGGTGCGTGGCTCTTCTGAAATCTGGCCCCTGTCATGGGTGTTGGTCCCGTGCAGACGTCGTCCGGAGCTCTGCTAAAATCTGGCCCCAGTCGTGAGTGATGGGCCCTTGGAAACATGGTCCAGAGCTCTGCTGAAATCTGGCCACTGTCATGGGTGACGGACGCCTTGATGGGCATTTATTCATCTCTTACAGCAACATAAACCTGGTCTGGAGCTCTGCTAAATCTGTCCCCAGTCTTTATAAACATGGTCCGGAGCTCTGCTAAAATCTGCTTATAGGTGTATAAAGTTGGGCATAGAAAATGGAGATGGGCCCCTCATTATTAAAAGCCCCTTCTGCATGCACGAGGCTTTCTCCTCTTGGAGAGGTCCCCCAGGCATGCTTGGTGCTTTGGAGATGGAGCAAAGAGAGAGCTGATGCCCAGTGTCCTCGGTCAGGCGCTGCGTGTTCCCTTGTCCCAGCAGGGCTGTGAGCGTGGGATGCACGAGGCCTGTTTGTCGTGAAGCGCCCTGCTTGGGAGAGGAGAGCTGCCGGCTTTGCCGGGAAGACGCTGGCTCTGCAAAGTTCACAGCGCGGCTGTTGGGCGGAGTGGGCGCTGCCGTGTGAAACGGCTGACGATTCACTGCCTGCCGGGCTGTTTCAGTCTTTCAGAGAGGAGCTGGAGAGCCTTATCCAAGAACAAATGAAGAAAGGGAACAACTCCAACATCTGGGCCCTGCGACAGATCGCGGATTTCATGGCCAGCACCGCTCCCTCCGTCTTCCCCAGCTCTCCCATCAGTATGTTGGAGAATAACTGGTTTCTAGGGTTGGAGGGGGCGGGGAGGACTGCCTTGTTGCCAGGTTACCAGACGGACAATGCTGGGGTTTTGTGCCTCTTTTCCACTTCTTTATGATGAACAAAGCGGGCCTTAAAGCAGAGGTGGGCAATAAAACAGTGGTGCTTTGCCAGGGTTAGCCCCTGGCTGGCCACTGCCACTTTATTTACCTGTGTTTCCATAGGCACGGCAGCTTGCAGCTCCCATTGGCTGCAGAACACCATTCCTGGCCAATGGGAGCTGCGGGAAGCGGTGCAAACCAGAACATCGCTTCCCAAGGCAGTCCACCAGGAGCTAACCCTGGTGAACTGTGCCCAGCCCACTGCTGTGTTAAAGTCTGTACTTTGCTGACTCTGTTGTAAGGGTTTCCCCTGTTTGTTTTTCATCTTAAAAGCTCCAAGACTATCAAATCGTTCTCTGGTTTTCCTAGATGTCTCCTTGGAAGATCGGAGAACTTGGAACTTTTCTAGCCTTTAACCAAAGAAATGGGAAGCTCTCTCTTGAACAAAAGAGCATCTTCCCCCCAAGTTGTTTTGCAGGAATTTGAGTTGAATAAGTGATAACAAAATAAATGTTACCCCTGAATAAGTGATAACAAAAGTATCAGAGGGATAGCCGTGTTAGTCTGAATCTGCAAAAGCGTCGAGGAGTCCTGTGGCACCTCATAGACTAACTGAAGTGTTGGAGCATACGCTTTCGTGGGCAAAGACCCACTTCGTCAGATGCATGTCTGACATGCATCTGACGAAGTTGGTCTTTGCCCACGAAAGCTTATGCTCCAACACTCCGGTTAGTCTATGAGGTGCCACAGGACTCCTCGCCGCTGACAACAAAAGGTATTTAAATACCCTGAATGTTATTCCCTAAAAGAGCAAACATTAGAGCTGTCTGAAATTTTTGGTTCAATTACTTTTTGATGCAAAATGCCCATTAAAAAAAATTCATGTTTTGCAAAACGTAAATATTTTAAAATGTTCTAGATTTCTAACCAACCAAAACATCCCCCTTTCCATCCCAATCTTTCCTCCCCCTCCTCCCCCCACCCTAATTTTTGTAGTGGCAAAGTGTAAAAAAAAAATAGAGTAAAGGGACAAAAAAGAATTAAGGGGAGAGGGGAGGATCCTAAAAATAAAATCAACCCTAATGAGTTGCATTTAAAATGGGCCTAGGAAGAATGTTCCCCTGGTGTTTTTTCTCCAGTGCTTCCCATCCCCAGGCTAAGACAGAGGCTGGCCCTTGTGGGCTGAGAGTTAAGGTGTGAAGGTTCAGAGAAGAGACTCCATCAAAGGAGTCCACAGACTGAAGCGTTCTGGGAGGTATCCTGCCTCTCATCTAGGGGAACAGATAGAGATCAGATGGACCAATTCCAGTAGCCCCAAAGCCTCCTTGCTTCCCAAAGCACCTATTAGCCATGATCCGCAAACCAGCTAACCAATCTCTGCTTCTCCTCAGGTCTCTCCACGGTGACGCCCATCAACGATCTTCATAGCACCGAGTCACTGGCCCTGGCGAAAGGGGAGCGGCTCATGCGTTGCAAGGTTGGCAGCATCTACCGACTCCTGGACCTGTATGGTTGGGCGCAGCTCAGCAACACCTATGTCACGGTGAGGGCGGCCCCCGGGGTAACATGGGTGTGGGCCGGGTGTGTACTGAGGCTAGAATATGACTGCACGCTGTCATTCTCCACCTCCGTGAGTAGAACTGAGGTGGAAGCATAGAGTTCTCGGTCCTCCAGTTACCAGAGTGGAGGGATGTAAGAAAAAAAAGGAGTTCCAAGTGGAAGACTAGTATCTAAACTCTGGCATCTCTCAGCTAACACTACACCTTGTAGCCAGGGCAGGATGGAATGGAACACTTGGCACCCGCTGTCCATGACACTCCAGATGAAAAGGAAAGAGAAGATTTCTCCAACCTACAATGCTTAAGCACCTGGTCAGCTGTTAAATACTATAAGTGGGAGTTGCAGGTTCAAAGTGAATTATCTCCTGATGTGTGCTCAGCTATGCCCTGCATCAGAGGACGTGATCTTAGCTCATGCGAATGCACACGTGCATGGTCAGAAAGCATCTAGCTGTGACTTCCACAGGCTGAGTTCACAGACCTAACTCCTCCGCTGGTTAGACAAGAATTCCCTTTCAGGCCATTCAGTTGCTCACTACTCAGTGGAGCTGGACTGAGCACCTGGGCCAGAGACAACTAGTAGACACAGCCAAAAACCTAGACAGTGGCATAGACGCTGGTGTGAAATGCCATACCCCTTCATCTTAGTGATCAAAGGCTAGGACAGGGTGGGCAATAATTTTTTGCCAGGGGCGCCTTCAGAAATTTTTGAAGTGGCCCTGGGCCTCACCAGAAGGGGTGGGACCTCAAGCGGAAGGGGCGGGGCCAGGATGCTTTCCCACCCACAGACTATAATTAGTCTGGGGGTGGAGGAACACCTTGGCCCCCCCCCCCGAGGTTCCCCTTGGGCGCCCATGCCCCTGGCAGTGGGAGGAGTCTTTGCATGCTCCCCCTTCTGCCCCTAGGCCAATCAGGGCTTGGGGATGGGGGAGCGTGCGAAGTCTCCTCCCACCCTGCCAGGAGCTGCGTGCTCCTGACAGGGCAGAGGAAACTTCATGCGCTTCCCGCAGGCCCTAATTGGCCTGGGCGCGGGGGAGCGGCAGGGCCTCCGTGGGCCGGATCAACCCACTTGGCGGGCTGGATCTGACCTGCAGAGACCCTTTTGCCCACCCCTGGGCTAGGAAATAAATCAGCTGGCAGCTCCTGCACGTTCATGTGGTGCATGATCGTGAAGCGTACAGCACTGTCCTCTTTGAATTTTTCTGTAACTAATTTCACATTAAGGGAATGTGAATTGGATAAATGGATGGTAAGATGGATAGAAAGCTGGCTAGAAGGCCGGGCCCAGTGGGTAGTGATCAACGGCTCGATGTCAGGATGGCGGTAGGTTTCTAGCGGAGTGCCCCAAGGTTTGGTTCTAGGACCGGTTTTGTTCAATATCTTTATTAATGACCTGGATGAGGGGATGGATTGCACCCTCAGCAAGTTTGCAGATGACACTAAGCTAGGGGGAGAGGTAAATACTCTTGAGGGCAGAGATAGGGTCCAGAGTGACTTAGACAAATTGGAGGTTTGGGCCACAAGAAATCTGATGAGGTTCAACAAGGACAAGTGCAGAGTCCTGCACTTGGGACGGAAGAATCCCAAGCATTGTTACAGGCTGGGGACCAAACAGCTAAGTAGTAGTTCTGCAGAAAAGGACCTGGGGGTTACAGTGGATGAGAAGCTGGATATGAGTCAACAGTGTGCCTTTGTAGCCAAGAAGGCTAATGGCGTATTAGGTTGCATTAAGAGGAGCATTGCCAGCAGATCCAGAGAAGTGATTATTCCCCTTTATTCGGCTCTGGTGAGGCCACATCTGGAGTATTGTGTCCAGTTCTGGGCCCCCCCACTACAAAAAGGATGTGGATGCATTGGAGAGGGTCCAGCGGAGGGCAACCAAAATGATTAGGGGGCTGGAGCATATGACTTACGAGGAGAGGCTGAGGGAATTGGGTCTGTTTAGTCTGCAGAAGTGAAGAGTGAGGGGGGGATTTGATAGCAGCCTTCAACTTCCTGAAGGGAGGTTCCAAAGAGGATGGAGAGAGGCTGTTCTCAGTAGTGACAGATGGCAGAACAAGGAGCAATGGTCTCAAGTTGTGGTGGGAGAGGTCCAGGTTGGATATTAGGAAAAACTATTTCACTAGGAGAGTGGTGAAGCACTGGAATGGGTTCCCTAGGGAAGTAGTGGAGTCTCCATCCCTAGAGGTGTTGACAAAGACTCGGCTTGACCAAGCCCTGGCTGGGTTGATTTAGTTGGGATTGGTCCTGCCTAGAGCAGGGGGCTGGACTTGATGACCTTCTGAGCTCTATGGTTCTCTTCCAGCTCTATGGTTCTATGATTCTATGATTCTGTTTTGATTCAGCCCCAATTTCCAGCTTTCCAGTTTCTTCCCTGTTGTACAATATTGACACCAAGCTTAATCAGTCATGTTTGACTTTCCCGGTGATCTGAGACTGGAGGCTTGAAAGGGAAATGCAGATGAAAGGAATTGGGTTTGGTCTCTTAGCATTATAGGTAAGGTTTGGAAGGATTAGACTTTTATCAGTAAACATCAATGTCATCGCAGGCACACAAGCCAATGAAAAAATATTTCCATCAATAATAATTGAAATTGGCTGATAAATGCTGCTTGAGAACTTACTAAAGTCAAAATCCAGTGATCAAGGCTTTTGAATTAGACTTGTTATGAGTGAATGAAGAATAAAAACAGGTGTAGGGTTTGTTGATTTTAAGCTGATTTACCTTGTGCAATTTGAAATGTGATGTTGACAGATGGTTGTTATAACAGTTTTTAAAATGTTACATTTTTGAATCTCAACCTCTATTGTCATTAAATAATTAAATGTCCACATTGCAATGCCAGGGCTTGTGGGGTTGGGGCTAAGGTGCTAGCTAATTGCAGAGTAAAGATTCAGGCTTGGGACAGATCCCAGTACCTGGGATCCTCCAAGAGTCCATCCCAGCCTGTGTCTGAATGTCTACACTGCAGTTAAACAGCCCCTTAGCCCAAGCTCAGGGTTATGGGCCATTAATTGCAGTGTTGATCTTTCCTTAGTCCTGCCCAGCAGTCTGCAGTCATGGACTGAACCCTTGGCTACATTATGGCTACATTACATAATTTGGGAGAGAAATGGCTGTAGAAAAGACAGATGCTCTTAGTGATCTGAAGAGGCACATGCTACTGAAAACTGCCCACTTAACCCTGATTCACCTCTTTTCTCTCCCCCCTTTCCTGTGAATTTCTTTTGGCAGCTGCGTGTCAGCAAAGAACAGGATCACTTCTTAATCAGCCCTAAAGGTCTTGTGTGTAGTGAAGTCACCGCTTCTAGCCTGGTGAGTGTGCTAAATAACAGGACCGCCTTAGAAGTAGTTGATGGCAAAGAATTATTCTTGCAAGATGCTTTCATAAAAAGACCGAACATCATGAAAAATGTTTACAAATTCCACCCACCATATTTCTCAAAAATCTGAAGTTTGAAAAATGTTGGCGTATTCCCGAGTGGTTTGAAAACTGTGGTGCAAAGGGGAGAGAAATAAATGGGGAAATATTCCCCTTTTCACCCTTGTTTGGTTGAAATTCAGGGGTTTACGTTTTTTCATCACCATTTTGAAACTCCAAACATTTTGTCCACCTCCTATTTATAAGGAGGCTTCATCTGCTCATGGAGCCAAACGAATCTCCTGACAGACAGGTTGGCTTAATGTATGCCATCCAGCTAGGCAAAATGCATCACTGGAGTCGGCTTTCCTTAAGCCGAGCTGCCGCAGCGTCTACACTGCGGGAGGCTGACAGGAGCACACAGTCCCGCCGGCTTCCCTTGCTCCTCGCAGAATGAGAAGCGCAGGACACTCAACGTTCGATTTGGGGGTCTACGCTAGACCCACTAAATTGAATGCTAGAAGGTTGACCTTTGGAGGGTTGATCTCCATAGTGTAGACGTACCCTGGATGTTCACTAACTCCCCCGTATGCCGATGGATGTTCTCTTGCCCCACACGAGGCACTGGAAGTTGCAATCCCAGCTGATCTCACAAGCCGGACAGGCAGGGGATGAGTAGCTGGAGAATTGTAGGACCTGACTCTATACCCCGTACTTATCTCGCAGGCTTAATTCACAGATTCCAAGGCCAGAAGGAACTGTAGTAAGTTGAGGGTCAGTAACATGGAGTCAGCAGGCCTAAATAGAGGCCTGTAACATGAAAACAGCAACAGGCCTGAAGTTAGGTAGAGCATGGAAGGACACAGGGAGGCACTGGGTACAAACTGTAAGCCAAAAAGGAGTAACGGAACATCTTAAGGAATGTCTTGGTAAGTAAGCCCCCCTTCCGTAAGGTGAGGGGTGGTATCTAGGCAACAGAGGGTGGTAACCCGGTACGTAAAGAAATGATGTAAGTTGTTTGTACCTGTCTATAAAAGGACACCGCAGAGGGTGCTCTCCGGCTGACCTTGGGAGGGGGCGCACTAGGCGCCTGAACGGCAGGTGTCATTGCCTGAACTTATAGAATGCACAGTAGCTTAACTTTGACTGACTGCTGTTAATATCTTCTCCAAAATACTTTCTAGAGCAGATCTTTTGGAAGGGAACCCCATGTTCTTGGAATGCAGAGCCATCCGGAAGGTGGCGCCAATGGGGTGATGAGGGAGCAGGCGTTCTGCGGATCTGGAGTGAGCCCTGGGGAGTGTGCATCCCTCTCGCCTCCCGGGTAAATCTGTACTTTCACGCCGCCCACTTTCCCTCTCGCTGCAGATTAAAGTGAACATCCTGGGTGAAGTGGTGGAGCAGGGCAGCACCAGTTTCCCCATCGACGCGCAAGGATTCAGCCTGCACTCAGCCATCTACGCAGCCAGACCCGATGTCAGATGCATCATCCACTCGCACACGCCTGCTGCTGCCGCGGTAAGCAGCCCCCTTGGCCATGCCGATGGGCCGCGATTTGCCAGGGCGTTGGAAAATGGGGTAGGAGAACATCTCACCCAGAGGCATTTGATATATAGGCCAGCGAGACTGCGGCTTGCTCCCTCCTTCCGTTGGCCGGCTCCAGGCTGCTGAGGTGCCAGGGCTGGGGCGGAGAAGCCGAGAGAGAGGATAATAGTGTTGAAGCTGCTCAGGGTGACCCCGATTTCACAGTCGCTAACCTGAGGTGGCGAAGGTCCCATTAACATTCCCTGTAGGACCACAGGGAGAACCCTGCAGTAATTTATTCATAAGGGCCTTCGGGCTAGCTCCTCACACCCAGAACGCTCTGCTCCTTGTTCCCGTACCCCCAGTAACACCCAGGCCCAGAGGGTCTACTTCTCAGCCTCATTCGCTGCACGGTTTCCCATGGTTTGCATTGTTGCTGTAGAGAACTGCAGAGTTCTGCTCCGGCTCTGAACATGGGGAGTGAGTTTGGGAGGGTGGGGAATCCCAGGCTTAGTTCAGGCTCCCTGTTAATAACATGTGACTCGTCTCTCTGGCATTGAGATCTTTGCGGGGCCTCCCTGCTCCAGGAGTCTCTCAAATGCATCACTCCCTCGGAGGCTGATCTCAGTCCCGTTAAAATCAATGGCAGTAGAGTGGCCTCTTCCACAGTGGTACTAAGAAAAACTTAAACAACAACAAATAGTCTTGTGGCACCGTAGAGACTAACAAAACATGTGGATGGTGTCATGAGCCATGAAAGCTCATGACACCATCCACATGTTTTGTTAGTCTCTACGGTGCCACAAGACTATTTGTTGTTGTTTAAGTTTTTCCAGTTACAGACTAACTCAGCTCCCCCGCTGAAGCAGTGGTACTAAGGTTCATTTCCAGGAGGATGTGCCAGGCAGCCACAACATTTGTGGATCCTGGGACAAAACTCAAAGGAAGTGACTTTGCTAGACCAAAAGTCCCACACAAGGTCATCTCTACTACCTAGCATCATTTTTAACGGGCAGTTAGAGAGCTGTGCTCAGTGAGGCAGATTTTCTAATGGGGTTCTTTCAACCTGCTCTTCAAAACCGTACCCAGGAATTTATAATACCTCCCCCATCCCCTGAGCGCACACATGGTCTTTGCTTGTGCGCAGATGATTTAAACCCTTAAAAGGGCTAGGACTCTGGAGTTGGGCATTCTGGTGCCACTTTGGTCCCAGACGACGTCACCTTGGGCAAGTTGTCTAATGGTTTGGTGCCTCAGTTTCCCCCCTGTTCTGTGGGGATAATACTTGACGCACGGGGGTGCAGTGAGACTACCTGCCCTCTCTTGCCCCTGCATGCAACTGCATGGGGAGAGGGGTTACACAGAACAGGGCTGTGTCTGCCGCACTGAGACGAAGCATAGCCCTCATAAGGGGCTCCATTTGCCCCTCACTTTAGCCCTTCTCCGATACATTTGTGTTCCGCTAGTTCATAAATAAACAGTCTTCCCTCCGAACGTCATTTGACCAACCTTCAGTCCATTGCTTCATGCTGCTAAAGTGAGGCAGGGCCGCAGAAGCTGTGGGTGGGTGGGATGCATGAAAGTGAGTGAAAGATGCCACCCCTGGGAGAAAAAAGGCCAAAATACATGACTGCTACACAACTGCAGTGTTCCCAGGTTCCTTTTATTGGTGCTGATGGCAGAGGTTAATTCCTCACTAGGGATGTTAGACATTGCTTAATCGAATAATCATGTAATTGCACAAAATCTTATTGGTTACATGATTATTCAATAATCTCTGGGGGCGGGGCCGCCAGCCAGGGCACTCCTGGCCCCACGCCCAGGAAGCCCCCGCCATCCTGCGCTGCTGCCTCTGTATCTGAGGCAGCAGCATGGAGCGGTAGCAGCCCCTGCAGAGGCAGCAGTGCAGGGGAAGCGGCTCTGCGAAGCCGGTGTTCATGGAGAGCACTGGCTCCCGCCTGCCCACCCCCCACCTCTGTAGGAGGCAGCAAGGAAGGGAGAAGGCAGTTCTGCAGAGCTGACATGCATGGAGAGCTGGCTTAAAAGCCAGTTCCCGGGGTGTATTGGCTCCCTCCAGTCCCCCTTCCCTCCCCGTCCTCCCCCTCGCTGCACTGCTGCCTCCGCCCAGGCTTATGGGTTAATCATTTACATGACTATAGCTAACATCCCTCCTCCACACTGAACTACTGGTGCCAGACCTGCTAACCCTTCACTGCTTCCTGTGCCCATGAACTGATCAGTTGATGCAACCGCTGACCTAAGGGGACCAGTCCTGGGAAATGCTGGGCACCCTCAGCTCCTGTCGATTTCACCGAGAGAGCAGGAGAAGGATGCTCAGGATCTTGCAGGATCAGGGTGGTGAAAGTGCAACAGCCGGCCCTTCCTGTGGCCACAGGGTGCGGGTGTGAAGGCTGAGCAGAGACTCGCGAGAGCTGCGTTAGTGTAAACTCGAGGGAACCAAAATGCTGATCTTCCCCTTTGCCTCCTGTGTTCTCGCTGCGCGCCAGGTGTCTGCCATGAAATGCGGCATCCTGCCTGTCTCCCACGATGCACTGCTGCTGGGCAGCATGGTGTACTTCGATTTCAACGGCGAGATGGAGGACGAGGTGGACAGGATCGAGTTACAGAAGTGCCTTGGACCAACCTGCAAGGTGAGAAGAAGAGAGGCACTCCCTGCACTGAAAGACGTTGCGTCCGATCAGCCGGCTCACGCCGCTCGGCCGAGTTGCTCCACCAGTGGGTGCGGCCCAGTGATGTTTTTCACTGGAGATGGGCTGAAGAGGTGGCGCTCAGATCTGGGTCTAGACCTGAGTTCCCTGCAGGCTGCACAGAAATGCAGCTGCCTAGTTAGCGCTGTGCAGGTATACAAAGCATCCGTTCTGCCCCTCCCCCAACCTAGCCTCCAGGCGCCTCTCCCCCCTGCGAAGGAAACTGTGGCCTGGCCCCAGCCCTCTCCTGCTGCTGCCCCGGGACCCCTGCTGTGGCCACCCTCCCGAATGACCCTGGGAGGCCCAGGTGGCCTGTTCCAGGACCTCCCTCCCCTCACTGCATTCAGACCTGCCTGGCCCTGGAACCCCCTGGCTCTGAAGCCCCCCTGCCACGGCCTGGTCCCAAGCCCCCACCCCATACCTCTGCACCTCACCCTCTGCCCAGCCACACTCCAAAGCCCATACCTCCCAGCCAGAGCTCTTGCACCCCAACTCCCTGAGCTCCTAGCCCTGGCCCCTCCCCAGAGCCTGCACCCCACCTACACCCCAACTCTCTGCCCCAAGCCTGAGTCCGCTCCACACTCAGACTCCCCCGTCCCCACCCTCGCCACATGAATTGCCCCATATTGGTGCACATAACAAAATTAATTCCGCTCAGGAGTGGGAAAAATTAGAGGGAACCCTGGTCTAGACTAGGCCTGGGCTGGGGCTTGGGGTCTGGTCTGAGGCCCTGTCAGGGCTCAAGCTCACAGTGTTGATGTGTCCTGACAGTTTGGCCCCTTCTGTGGTTAAAGCACCAGACTGAGAGATCTGGGTCCTAACCTGGCTGAGCTATTGTGCCTGTTTCCTCATCTGGGGACTGCAGGGAGTCCTGGCATACCTGGGTTTTGATTCCTAAAGCTTTTCTGGGGCCAGACACAGCAAGAGGAGAGCCACCGACAGTAGATTGGAAGGAGATGGCCAGTGAACCACACAAAGTATCAGAACTGCTCACCGTCTGGGACGTGACAAAGGGGTTACATTGCTGTCACTTACACAATGTGAGCTGAAATAGCCTGGAAGTCATTCCCGAGACCTTCAGGTGCTGGGCAACCCCCCAAACTTCTTGCTGGCCTGTGTCTCTGAGCCTCTTTTTGCCAGGGATTCACTGGCGATGGCTGATCAGCTTGTTTTTCTTTCCCCCCCCAGATCCTGGTGCTGCGAAATCACGGTGTGGTCACGCTGGGCGACACAGTGGAGGAAGCTTTTTATAAAACCTTTCACTTGCAGGCTGCTTGTGAGATCCAGGTGAGTGACTCCTCTGGGCAGCTGGTTGGAATGCACAGTCAACCTGTGGAACACCTCGCCAGAGGATGTGGTGAAGGCCAGGACTTTAACAGGGTTCAAAAAAGAGCTAGATAGATTCATGGAGGTTAGGTCCATCAATGGCTACTAGCCAGGATGGGTAGGAATGGTGTCCCCGGCCTCTGTTTGTCTGTGAGTGGGTGACAGGACAGGGATCATGTGAGGATTACCTGTTATGTTCCCTCCCTCTGGGGATCTGGCATTGGCCACTGTTGGCAGACAGGTTACTGGGCTGGACGGACCGTTGGTCTGACCCAGTATGGCCGTTCTTCTGTTCCACCCTCGTCTGTGTGTTCCCCAGGTTGCTCGCCGTGACAGTGCTTTGCTACACGGCTCATCCATCTAGTTTAGATGCAAACTCCAGCTAGCCAGCCCCCCAGGTACTTATGCCCCCCCAGTCACCGCAGAGTCGCAGTGGCTCCCATAAGATAAAGATGAAACTGCCTGCTCCCTTTCTGTTCCCCACGTGTATAGACTGACAGGCAGACTCGCCGGGCTGATTTCCTAAGCCAGGACTGTGTCCAGAATGCCTAATATGGGGAGAGACCAGGGTCATTGCAAACCAGACATTCTGCATCCTCTGTTTGCAACTTACCGCTGCGAGAAGAACTCCAGCAGCCGTCCCAAGTACTAGACTGTGCAATAGCGTCACTGTGGCGTTTCCAGCCACAGCCGTGGACTTACTCTAGTGCTTGGTGTGCGTAGTTGGCTGCATTGTGTTCACCCGTGGGAGCTGTCCCCCAAGGAGCAGATAACTAGGGCTTGCACTGGAGTCGGGTGGAGACAGAGGGCTGTCTGGCTAGATTGCACTGATCATGTATCTCCCTCTACTGGGCAATCCCTGGAACTGGCATCAGGACAGAAACCAACTTCTATTTTTTTCCAGCTTCATTTGCTGGCGAGGTTTTCATACCCTCCTCCCTTAGTCTTGTGTTTCAGCAGCTGAACTTGAATTGGACCTTTGCCTTCTCCTCCGCCACTGACTGGGATTTGCAGGGCTTGGCATTGGCCTAGATGAGTTCCCACTGAAGTCTCTGGGAGTTTTACCACGGATGTCAGTGAGAGCAGAGATTAGCAAAGGCTGATTTGGAAACTTCTCCCTCTAAGTCTTCATAGCTCAGCAGAAGCTCCCATGGGGTGAGGTGCTGCATCACTTGTGGCAATTATTCCTTGTTGATAAGGTGCCATAAAAGTATGTGGCACTTTAATGCTGAATAAAAGACAGTGGCC
The DNA here is from genome assembly GCA_019425775.1 of Rafetus swinhoei. Classification (NCBI taxonomy): domain Eukaryota; kingdom Metazoa; phylum Chordata; order Testudines; family Trionychidae; genus Rafetus; species Rafetus swinhoei. The sequence goes on from JAFJHL010000226.1 coordinate 3,897,024, forward strand.
CTGATTTGCGTACACCAGAGTCAATCAGGAATAACTCCACCAAAGTCACACAGAACACAATCAGGTTCCAATCAGTCCTGACAAGCTCACAGTCGAAGTGAGGGTGAACCGTGGCGAAGGACGGGGTTTCAGGCACAGCGTGTGTTCCCTGGGCTCAGGGAGCCTCACCATCAGTCTGCCACCCTGGTGCACCTGCTGTGAGACTCACAGTAAGGGTGTCGCAAGTGTCAGCCCGAGCCATATCCAGAAAGAGCCTTTGGCTGCAAACGCTGCGTATGTTGGAGCTGCAGTTGTGGCAGTTACAAGTATTACTACAGGTTGAACCTCTCTCTAGTCTGGCACTCTCTGGTCTGACAACATCCGTGGTCCAGCATGATTTCAGTTAGTTGGATGTCCGTTTATCACGGGTGTGGCCAACTTTCCTGCGGTCCCACAACATTTCTTTACAGCTGCCTGTCCTGGCTCTCGGTGTTCTATGCTGGTATTTAGCTCTAATTTACCCCTATCTGTCTCTAAGAGCCCAGTAAGCAAAGGGAGCGTTGGTAACGCTGCTAGAAAATATTGACCTCCCGTGGTCCGGCAAATTCTCTGCTTCAGCACCGATCAGACGAGCGGGCTTTGCCGGCACGCTGGGGCCTTTTGCTGAACGTTAAAACACCCAAGGGGACCAGTGCTTTCCTCCTCACCTGCCTCTCTCACCCTCTTCTCTTCTGCCCCATCCCTCTCATTCTCCTTCCTCCTTCCCTTCCTGTTTCTTTCCATGCCGCTGATCCCCTCCTAACCTGAGCTAAACCCGCCCTTAAGAAATGAAACGTGGCATTGGCTGCTGCCACCCCCGTGTTCGCTCTGCCTGTGTGTTATGGCCCTTCCCCTGCCGTGTTTGTCTTGGGTGCTCGGCTTGTAAGTGCCTTCGGGCAGGGAATGAGGACTAAGCCACTGGGGCCTATCTCTTGGCTGGTCCTTAGGGCACGACCGTAATCAGCATGATTCTGTACAACAATGGTCTCAACCAGCATATCTAGAAACCCACCCTCCCTCAGACAAACATTAGCCAGCTAGACTATCCGCAGACAAACACCCTGGGATCACCATCTCAGCCCCTCACCCAGAGCCTCATAAACCCAGCACGCACAAAAATACAGCAGCCGGACGAACTGGGCACAGTCGCTGGGAAGAACAGACCTGGGAATAAACGGGGGTTGGGCTGTTCCTCGCTTCTTGTTGGCCACGTGGACTAAACCGGCCTGTCGGAAGGTTTGGCGCGAGGAGGGAGCTGTCATCCAGCAACTCAGGTTTTCCATGGTGGTGGTACCAGTGCCAAGCTCAGAAGATTGTGGCATTATCAGCACCAGGACCAAGGCTTGAATCTCTCTCCTGGTTCTGCGCCAAGAGCCACGCCTCCCGCAGTCCTGCCTCCAGCTAGTGCAGGTTTCCTTTGGGGTCGGTTTCTGTTTTGCGTTTTAAGCGGCGGCTTGTCAGCAAAGCCTGAGAATGCAACATATTGATGCTGACTTTCTCCTGCTCTGCTCTTCCTGTGCAGCATGGAGCTGGCACGGCTGCACCGAATCAGTGTAGGGCTCTGCTTAGGCAGCTCGCTTGCAATCAGTGTCATGTATTATACATGCCGCTGCCTCCCCGCTGCACCGCGACCTACTTCTTTAGCTGGGAAAATGAGGTCAGCGCCTGGCAAGGCCTAGCCTGGGAGCCATCTGCAGGTGAAGGGCGGGGAATACATCAGGCCGCAGGCCTGCCTCCTTCCTGCAGGCAGCTGTGTTGACAAAGGGCTTTGGGATATTGCTGCTGCTCATGGGTGGCTGCCGCCCATTTCCTGTCTCCCCTTTGTGCCCCCTCGTAAGGCCTGGGACTCCTGAGGCAGGTGGGGAACGCTCCAAGCTCTGGGGCTGGTAAATGTGGGTGCACACGTATCTCGGCCTTCGGAAGTACAGCAATAGTGGGACAGGCCCAGGCAGCGGCTACTTCGGCCCGCTGAAGTGAGGAAAAGATCCGCAGTACATAGCGAGTTGGGACTGACGTTGCAAACCCATCAGTGAACACGAGTTACGTGCACGCTCGCAGGGTTAGAGTCACCCGTGGCAAGCGTTTCAGGGCAGGGGATGTTCGCCCTGAAATTCCCCCCGGGGATCAGTGTAGGGCGGAGATCCCCAATCTGTGGGAGGAGCAACACCCAGCTCTACTCCTGGCCCCAGCTGCCAGCCCCATGCCCGGGGCTCTGCTCTTGGCGTGAGCCCACGCCCAGGGTCCCGGATGCCAGCCCCACATCATGAAACTCTTTGCTCCGGGCCCCAGCTGCCCATCACATTCCCAGAGCTCTTCTCCTGGTTTGACCCTGCACCTGTGTCCCAGCTGCCAGCCCCACACCTGGGGCTCTGCTCCCAGCCCCACCTGCTGGCCCCGTGACCAGGGCGCCATGCTTGCCCCGAACCATGGCCCCAGTCTTGCCCCCCTTACCTCTGTCTGTGTCCCTGCTCCTGAAGGTGCAGCCCTGGCTCCAGACGGTGGAGGGCAGCATGGACAGAGGTAAGGGGTGCGTGAGGTAAAAAGTTTGGTCACCACTGGTGTAAGGTAACTCTAGTCGCCCCCCAATGCGGGGCTGGCGAGTAGCTGCTGCAGGAGCCCAATCTCACGGCTTTATGCTGGTGGGGAACTCCCCTCCCCCAAGGGAATTCTCTTCCAGCCAGAATCCTTCCCCTTTCTGCAGAGCAAATGGGGGATGGGGTGGAGCCCAACCAAGAATCTGGCCCTTTCGCTGTTTTCCCAGCAGCTGCTCGGGGGGCTGCATTCTCTGTGCTTCGCTCTAGGTCTCGGCCTTGGCCAGCGCAGGAGTCGAGAATCTGATCGTGCTGGAGCGGGAGAAGTACCGGCCCCACGACGTTGGCTCAGTCCGATGGGCCGGGAGCACGTTCGGCCCCATGCAGAAGAGCCGCCTGGGAGAGCATGAATTCGAAGCGCTCATGAGAATGCTCGACAACCTGGTGAGTCTCCAGCCGGGTTAGCCGGAGCCAGTCGCTCTCTGCACTCCCTCCTGGCCCCCTGAGCTCCCCGGGTCCGGGCCAGCCTACTGAAGGCAGCCGGCCAGAGTCAGGAAGGGCTGCGGGAGAGCCCCAGGTACTGTGTGGTAGGCCTGCCGAGCAGTGAACATATCGCAGCTGTTGGAACGAATCATTTCTCTGAAGTCTCTTCCCTCTTGATCCCCCCTGGATTTTTAAACCAGTTTTCCTGTCCCCTGGCAGGGGCTGCATGGCGTGCAGGTCACCCTCCGAATTAGTGCTCAGGCCAATGTTTCCTCTAATTTTTCCACCCCCTGAGCAGAATGAATTTTGTTCTGTGCACCGATGTGGAGCGGCCGTGTGGCACAGAGGTGACTTGCAGCACATCACCCTCATACTGGTGCATATACCGATTCATGGGGGGGAGGGGTTCTGAGTGTCGGAGGCGCCCAGGGCTGGGGCAGAGGGTTGAGGTGGAAGGACTCTGGCTGAGGATGAGGGGTTTCGTGTGCAGGAGGGAGGCTCCAGGTTGGGGAGGGCTTCAGCACTGGGGGTTGGGGTATATGAGGGGCACAGGCTCTGCACGGGGGGCGGGGGGAGCTCAGGGCTGGGGGAGCTCAAGGTGGGGTGAGTGGCTGGTGCTGGGGATGGTGAGCAGGGGCCCCTTTCCTGTGCCAGGCAGCTCCATGCTGGGGCCAGCGCGGAGAGACTCTCCACCGCCGGCCCTGGTAGCTTCAGGCCTGGAGGGGGGGAACCCCGCCCCGCTGCAGCCCTGAGCCCAACACGGGACTAAATGGGAAGCGGGGTGGCTGCACAGCCGGGGGGACTGAGGTGCTGAGCCAGAGCCCCAGCATGGCGCTAGGTCGTGCCGTGCGCAAGGAATAGCGCGGCTGACACAGGGTGCGTCTACACTGCAAGTGGACGCCTGCAGCTGGCCCATGCTCTGCCCCGGCCTCCCGGCTCCGGGGCTGTTGAATCTCTGCATGGGGCTCCCGGCCTCCCGGCCCATGCTCTGCGGCCTCCTCGCCCAATTCCCGGCTCCAGCCTGAGCCTGAAGGTCTGCGCCGTGGACTGGGGCTTCTGTGTCCTTTCCCCAAGCTACATGGGAAGAACCAGACCCTTGGAGTGAGTGTCTGCCCTGCAGCCAGGGCAGCAGCCAGGGTAGTGACGTGCTCTGCAGCCCAGGCAGATGGACCCGTGCTAGCTGCAATACAGCTTGCTAAAAGCAGCAACGAGGTGGCAATCGGCTGTGCAAGCTTCCTGCCCTCCCTTCCCCCCCAAACACACACATTGTTAGCTTGGGTGCTGCATCCTCACTGCTATTTCTAGCAAGCTGACTAGATCCAAGCCAGCCCAGGTAGGTCAGCGCAAGCCTCAGATCACATCTCTGGCTGCAATGTAAACGGAGCTTCAGCATCTCCTGTGATGTGTCCCAGACCAAACACACCATGGGCTTTCCTATTAAGGAATCTGCCCGGAAACCTCAGGCGTGCCAGCCAAACAGGCTGCAAATCGGTTTTGTGGCAGCAGGAGGGCTTCCTGCCTCTGAAGGAGCTTGTTTAGGGTAGTACGAGCTGCTGGTCTTGGCAGGGAGGAGGAAGAGACCTGGGCAGCAGATAGCCCTGGTTTGGCGGTAGGTAGATGGGCAGGTAGCAGAGCTGGCCCAAAATCCATGTGGCTTCAAAACAAAACGGCCTTTATTTCAAGACCTGAAAATGCAACACGCTTACAGCTTATAGCGGGAATGTTCCAAGTAAAGAAGCAAACTGCTTGTGTCCTTCCAGGGCTACCGAACAGGCTACACCTACCGGCACCCCTTTGTCCAGGAGAAAACCAAGCATAAAAGCGACGTGCTGATTCCTGCCACCGTGACGTCGTTTGTCTTTGAGGAGGAGGCTGCTCCCATTGCCACCCTCCGGCAGCACGCCCAGAAGCAGCAGAAGGAGAAGACCCGCTGGCTAAACACACCCAACACCTACATGCGGGTGAACGTAGCCGAGGAGAACCAGAGAAGCGCGGGCAGCCAGCGGACCAAGACCACGGTAAGGGAATGGGCGCTGAGTAGGAGTCAGCGTCTTAAAGGAACAGGGCCAACTTGCTGTGCAACAGCAGAGCGCAGCTGAAGGCCCAATGGATGCTTGGAGCTGACTCAGATATTCTCTTGGTATTTCTGGTTGGACAAGCCCTGCTCCTCGCACAGTCAGTGGGGCTCAGGCCAGGAACCAAGTAGGACCCCCAGTAAGTCCTTACCTTCCAGGTCTGTGGGAAGAGCAGTTTGTATTCAAACCAGCTCACCCATCCCTGAAAACAACCCCTCGGGTCCCAGGTGGCAAAGCTGCTTCCCAGTAACAGGGACCACAGGAAGCCCACACAAAATTGACGACTGGCCTGTATAAAAATGTTCACCTTCCTCTTCTGCTGAGAGACAGGGCTTCTACCAGCATGGTGTCACCTGGGGCATAGACAGGAAGAGAGGGGCAATGGGCCTGGGGCTCTGGAGGATGCACAGTCAATTCCTTAGTTTGCCACTGACTTCCTCTGTGACCTTGGGCCTGTCACTTAGCCTCAGTTCCCCATCGGTGTGATGGGATAATAGCCCTGCCCTGCCTCACAGGGGCATGTAGGATATATAAATTAAAGATTTGATCAGGATTTAACAATTACTTACTAGACACAAGTCAAGGCAAAACCCTAAAGCCGTGCACATCAGAATCCAGATAGAGCTGAACCCTGATGGGCTGAACCAAAACTTTAAATGTGAAGGAAGATCTGAATCCACATTCAGTTTCCTGACTTTTGCTTCTGGTCCCTTTTTCGGAGAGGGACCCTACCTTGCTCTGTGAAATTTGGAGCATCCAAAATCCTGTGATGGGTCACAGATTCATAGGCTGGGTCCGTGTTTCTCCTGAGTATTAGTGATGCTGCAATTCTGGTCTTGATGCGTTTTCTTTGCTCTTTCCCTACCCTGTCCCGGGCATGGGCCAGTGGCTGAAGGCCGATGAGGTGGAAAAAGCCAGCAGCGGGACCCCGATCCGAATTGAAAACCCCAACCAATTTGTGCCTCTCTACACAGACCCACAGGAAGTGCTGGAAATGCGGAACAAGGTATGGGAGCTCTCAGACCTCTCTCGTCACCCCACTCTCTGGCGTCTAATTTGGCAGGTCTTAGTTCCCATGGAGCCGAGAACCAGTAGATTCCTTCGAGACTCTGGAAGGCAGCCAATGAGCCGCTTCCTTTTTACTCTCTCTTCATTTTATCAGCAAGTTTAGAGGTGGTGGCGGGGTCCGGACTTACAGCTCTGAAGTCCTCTGTTCACCACCAGAGCGGGTACGCGAGCAGGTTGCCATGTACCCTTTCCCGAGTGCTGCCTTGTAAACATGACTCTGCCCTGACCTGAACAAACCATCGTAGGTCAGAGGGAAACTCACTCTGTGACCCATTTGGGCCCTGGCCTCCTGGCGGAGAGGGAATTCCAAATAGCTCCAGGGTCACACTCCAACTCCCATCCTATAGGACTGGGGCTGAGACATGGCTCGTCTCACACAGGCCAAGGGCCAGCCAGTCGCTACTGAGCTAAACTGGATTCAGACGGGCAGCTGAGGAGAACGAGATTCTGGGCTTAACTCTCCTTTTTTTTCTCTGTGTTTTATCATTGATCCTAGTGCCAAGCGCTTTTTACGCTCCCTGAGCCCAGGTTTAAATGACTCTCCGGGCTGCGAAGCAGGGGCGAGTCAAGGCCCACTCTATCACCATGCCCCTTGGCCATTTTTTCTCGACTTTTATTTCAGGTCTTTTTACTTATTAGTTGATTTTTTTTTTTCACTCACAGATTCGGGAGCAAAACCGCCAGGATGTGAAGTCGGCAGGACCCCAGTCGCAGCTCTTAGCCAGCGTGATAGCAGAGAAGAGCAGGAGTCCGGTACTCTCCTGAACAAAGGGGCTAGATTCATGGGGAATGTTACAGAGCAGGAAACCCCCCTGGCTCTCCTTCAGCTCTGTAGACTAGGCAGCAGCTGGGGGTGCGTTAAGGGGGAATAAGCAGGCAGGCTCCCGCTGTGGATGTCAGATCGGGGGCATCTTGATCCAAGCCTGCCCCTTTTCTCTAGTAGTAGGGTGGGCTGACACCAAGAACGGGTGCAGAGGAAAGGAACAACGTAGCCATGTTGCCGTGTGCAGGCGGAGTAGAAGGCTCTGAGGGGCCCCCCTCCCAGCTCAGAGTGGGAGTGGATCTGCCTCTGCTTCAAAGCTGCGCTGCACCATGGACAGCAGTGTCGCATGGAGCCATGGATCCTAGCCCCTCGCCCTGCAGCCGCCCCACGAGGGACTCCTCCCACCCCGGAGCTGAGCTCATACTGCATGGGGGTCATGTGCCTTCCCCACAGCCCACTCCCCTTGTGCCATGCAGTTGGGCCAGTTCTGCTGCACACGGGGCTTTGGCCCCTACAGGGGAGAGCTCAGGACCGGCCCATAAGCTGCAGGCTGGGCTCCTAGCGGACCGAGCTTCAGGGGGACCAAAGAGGGTCGCTAGTGAAAGTTTGATGGCCCATAAAACCCGCTAAGCCTTATCTCTGGCCCTCGCGCTGACAATGCAATGTCGTCTCTGCGGTTGGTTTCAGTCCGCGGAGAGTCAGCTGGCTTCCAGAGCAGACGCAGAGGCCAAAGAAGTATTGCAGGAGGAGCTGCCTCCTGAGCCAGAGCCTCCCAACCCGTTCAGCCAGCTCACCGACCAAGAGCTGGAGGAGTACAAGCAAGAGGTGGAAAGAAAAAAGCTGGGACTCGATGGTAAATAACCCGGCGGAGTGGCAATGGCCGCATTCGCTCATGTGCAGGTGGGACTCGGAGGCAGGGGTTGACTGGAGGGCCACCGTTCCGTTTCACGGCACCTACCGCGGTTTCCACATTCCGTTTTGTCCCACCTAAGACTGAAACCCAAACCTCCCAACTAGTCATGTGGAAATGAATTTGCATTGACATGCCTAGGTTTGGACCAAAAGTGTGGGGGAAAGGAGGGAGGAGAGGTAGTAGCTGGGGCACTGGCCAGGGGTTTCGGGTTCATGTCCGTGCTCTGCTTGGTCCAGAGTGGAGTCTTCCATCCCAGATCACTCTGAATCAAGCAGAACAGGGACGGGAATCAGGCTCTCTCACATCCCTAGCCAGCGCTCTAACCAGCAGAGCTGGCCTTACCCATATGCAGAATACGCAGCAGCATAGGGCACCCGAAAATGTGGGGCATCGCTGGGTCTGAATGCCCACCCGCCCGCTCTTCCTGTCCCTGCTCTGCAGCTCTGCCTGCTCTGGAGAGGAGCTAGTTAACTTACAGGTGACAAAGCCGGCCAGAGCTATTAGCAGACACTGAAGCTGTGAAAGAGCCATTCAGGTGGCAATGAAGCCATGTCACAGGCATTGGCCAACCCCAGGTACATACTGTCGGTTTCTGAATTCGCTGTGCTAATCGACAGGACCTTAGTTAAAAATTTGCTTTAAAACTATTTCATTTGTGAGTTCCTGAGGATTATAAAATCACAGCTGTGAAAACCCATCGTCCCTCCCAGCTGGGGGGGCACCAGTACTGTGTAGGCCCCATAAATCCTAAGGACATGGCTCTGCTAACCAGTGCGAGTGTGTACAGCACTCTCCCAAAACCCTCTACGTCTCCAAAGCCAGCTGGCTTGGAGCCAATATGTTCCAACTAGCCGTGCCCAGGGGAGTGTGCCCTGGCTTGGAGCCAATATGTTCCAACTAGCCGTGCCCAGGGGAGTGTGCCCTTTGGGATCTCCCCCATATCCTACATAGCAAGTGGATATTTTCTCTACCTCTAGGTGAGAGAGTCGCCAGCGTGGAGGCCTCTCCTGTGAAGTCCCCCTCCGCTTCCCCAGAGCAGAGTCCCACAAAGCCTCCACCAAAGAGCCCACCCGTGTCCCCCACCAAGTCTTCAGACGGTAAGCCCAGCCTGTGCGGCAGGCGGCTGTTACGCTGCATGGCGAGAACCAGAGCATTTGTGGGGACTGCTCGGGAAGGGGGGCAGCAATGAGTGATTCTGCAGTCGCATCCTGAGACAAACCTGTCACATGGGCAGCAAGGCCTGGGCCGACTGGAGGTATGGAGGGGCATTTTCCACCAGTGGAAAGAGAATCAAGGCTCAATTTTCTTTGATGGAGGAGGCCGGGTTATTATGGCCATAAGTTCTGGGCCACCTTTGTCCCAGCAAATCATGCAGGAGGCCTTTGGAAGGAAGACGTGCCTATTTATTTATGATTTGCAGCAGCACCCAAAGGCCTCACCCAGAATAAGCGTTCCATTGTGTCAGGCGCTGTACGACCCCACAGAAAGACACAGCCCTTGCCCCAAAGCGTAACGCCAACAGGCGGAACTGAACCTGAGACCTCTGGAGCTCAGTGCCTGAGCCGCTGCTGCTTGAGCTAAAAGCCAGCTGCTTATTAGCAAAGGCTGTAGCACAATCTCATTCTTTCTTTCTGTAAGGGGTCTAGCGTACAGTCCCTCACAGTGTGCCAGGTGGGGCAGCACCACACCCAGAAGGTGTGTGGGTTACAAAAGCATTTGAAACAAGCGAGCATAGCAAACAATAGGGCATGGGAGCAAGGAGAAGCAGGTTGAGGGTAGGTGTCAGAAGAAAATGCTGGTTGTAGATCAGATCCAAATCCCATTGAAATCAACTGGCATCTTCCTACTGACTCCAATGGGCTCTGAGTCATCACATGTGTGTGCTGGTCCCAAGTGCCCCAGAATATCTATCTCTGCCTCGGATTTCTATGTACAGGCAGGGGCAACCTAACACCATCAGAGGGCACTGCATTAGCTAGTCAGAATCCAAACAGGGCAGCCCTGGGTAATCGTTAGCTGGGCATAACGAGGGGAGAGCAAGAGTGTGAGTTGTCAGCAGGCTCCTCACATCAGAGTGCAGCTCGCTGGGGACAAGGAAAGCGTCTGGCAGTCCCAGGTACAGACGTGACCTGGTCCATGAAGGTAAATGTGGCGGTGTTACTCCTGTTGCTCTCATTGTGTCACGTTGTGTCTCATTGTGTTGCTGTATGTCTGTCTCCACAATGTCTTCCTTTCTCTTTCCATGTGTTGCTTTCCATCAAAGGACTTACCTCTGATTCTGAATACTTGTCACTGTAGTAAGTATAGAGAGGCTGTTTTCTAAGCTCACATGCCATCGCCTTGTGGGAGGTGGGTCGCTTCTCACCAGGGAGACAGAGTTGGGGGGGAGAGGGCGGATTCTTCCAGTACATTCACAGCAGGGAGCAGGAACACTGCCTCCAAACTGGCTAGCTCTCAGTTTGCTCAGCGCCAGGCCATAGTTGTATGGGAGGCCAAGAGGGACCAGTTTTCAAATGTTGGGCACTGTTATAGAACCTGCAAGTTCTGCATTTGGCTACTCAGACCAGCACTTAGGCTCAGAAGCAGTATGGCCTATTGGACAGAGCACCAGACTGATACTTGGAAGTCCTGCATGTGAATCTTAGCTCAGCTCCTTGCCTGCTGGGTGACCTAGGGCAAATAATGTCCCCTCTATGCCTCAGTTTCCCCATTTGTAAAATGGGGATCATGATTCCAACCAGCTTTGTGCAGCATTTTGAGATCTACTGTGGGAAAGTATTATATGAAAGCAAAGCATTATTATCATCATAAATTCTGTCATTTCTCTAGGACCCCTCGCCATTGTGTGTAAGCACAACTTGAAAGTTCCCACTTTACCTGCCTTGTGCTGATTTGACCATCCAAATGTGCAATTTAGACCTCTATTAAGATGCCGATGCTTCTCATTTCAGAGAATTTTGAAAGAAAGGGCCCTTTCTAATGTACTCACATGCTATTTTAGAAGAGTCGCTATGGCTTTTTCCTTGTTCAAGACGTCGAGGATTTATTTTTATGCTCTATTTTTATCCCCCATGTCTCTTCCCCCTAATGACAGTTCTGAATGCTGTAAAAAGGAGCCAGCTGTAGCCTCAGGTCTTTGCAGAAGGAATCTCCCACCCTCAGAAGCAGAGAGCCAATATCACAAAATCTGCTTAATGGACAAAATTCTTCCCAGGCAGGCTTGAAGCTTTTCTGCTCACCCTGTTCACTAAACGTCCACTTGAGCTCAGTGGGGGATCTGAGCACAGAGGAGAAATGGAATATAGGAGCTGAGATCCGCCAGGCAGATCAGAAAGCAATGTTTTGTCCTTGCTTACTGATTTTCAAACACCAACAATTGCCATCTAAATGACTATGTGAGTTCACATGGCCGGCATCAAAACTGCAGCAAAGCCACGTACACTTGCTATAAACAGCTTTTCTTGCAGTTCTTTTCCCATTGCCTCCCATTGTGCGTATCACTTTCTGCTGTTGTATATACATTTTGTGCCTTTAGTGTCCTAAAGAACAGCATGGAAGAAGGAACGCTCTAATGTTTGAAAAAATTTCTGAAGGAACATCACTACTTGAGTTGGGTGGGTAAATTAAAAAAAGCAGTGTTCCAGATACTTTCAGGGCTCATGCCGGAGACCAGAGTCTGGGCAGGTTTCAAGCCCCTTGACCATGTACAGTTAAGGATATTGCAGGGCGCTGGGTCCAGGGGGGATGCAGCGTTGCACTCCTCGTGAGCATTTCGCAGCAGCAACGATTGTTTCAGAATATTTTTTACTCTTTTTTTTGCAATTTGGCAAAGGTGTCAAAGGTGAAAGGTATCACCGAATCTGCATTTTGCTGGGGGGAAAAACTGAGCTGAAACAATGTCACTCAGCTCTACTGAACTGAAACTTCTTTCTTTCTTCAGCCCTAGCCAGCTTGGTATCCCTTTGCATTATTTCCTTGGTGTGGCTGAATTCTTACACTAGTGCTTTCCTCGGGGCTCAGTACTATGCTTCTCTAGCCAAAGTACTTCTCACCCCAGACAACTGAGGCCTGGTCTACACTAGGACCTTAGACCGAAATAACCCCCCCGCCTCCCACTACCAAGCCTGTTGTTCTGGAATTTGAACTTGGTAGTCCTGCTTTTCATGAAGAATAACGCTATTCCTGTGTAAGTCCAAAATAAAATTAGTGGGGATGCTCTGGTGCCGCTAATTTGAACTAATTGGCCTCTGGGAGGCCTCCCTCAACTCCCCAGAATACTTCCTGGGGCTCTGAGCTGTCTGGGGCTGCAGGCTTTGAATTAAAAGCACAGCAAAGGGCTCGCAACTCCCAGCCCAGCCGCTACTGCGTTGCCTGGCAGCTGCCCGGGGTTGCTGCATATGCTCACGGCATATGAAAGCATATGAAAAGGCTCACGGCTACAGCCCCTGCTGGGGTAGCCCCGTGACTGAGAGCTGTGAGCCATTTGAATAGGATCCTGCGGCCTGAGCCACCGCCTAGAAATTCGATGGCAGGGGCAGCAGGATATAAATAGAAAATGGCCAGATGCAGTCCATGGTCGGGATCAAAGTGTTAGGCAGGCCGGATCTGGCCCCCGAGCTGCATCTTGCCAGGAGTGGCCTAAGGCCAGCTGCGGCAGCTGGCGCCCCAGGCGGAAGGACAATCGGCGCCCCTGCCTGCGTGGACGTCAATGGCCATGACGTCATCATCGGGCGCACGGGCCGGCGGCGCCCTAGGCAACTGCCTAGTTTGCCTAGGCTCATGGGCCCCCTGCATCTTGCTCAGCCCTGCCATAGGTTCAAGATCCCAGGATCCTCACAGTCAGATACATGGTGTGCTAAGCTAATGAGCTTGTTCAGAGCTAGCCCGGGTCTGTCTCTTTGAGCTGGGATCCACACCCCAGCCTGAAGGACAGACGTGCCCTTGGGCGCTGCGCCGACAAGCCCTGATATTTGTATAGCCGTATTGCATCGTGAAGGGTCAGAGTTTCCCCCTTTCATTCCCACTGAGCTGCACTTAGTCATGGGGGCAAGCTCAGAGGAGATGGCACTTACTCAAGGCAGGGCACCGCTCTGGGCCTGCCAGGATCAGGTTCTAAGGCAGGCCTGGGGCGAGATGCAAAGGAAGGCTGTGTGAAACCCGTTGCCGACTAAGAATCAAATCTTCCCAAACTCCAGTGGAGGGATTTGGCTTTTAACTTCATTCCCACCAACCCTTTATAGGAACTGTGGGCTTGGAGTGAAGCACGGAGCCAGGCCTTCAAAACGAGGGCAGCGAAGATTTGGAACTTATTGCTTGATTTCAAAGGGTCTGCATTACAGGCTCGGAAAAGAAGGCTTCCTCCTCCCTTCATACTGTCTCCTCTCTGTCCCAAGTCCCTGTGGAATCGTGGTGGGGAGGCCAGGACAAAATGAATTCCCTGTCTGAATAACAAGCTTACTGTGTCCTTGCAGCCTGTCTCCGGATGGGCTGCGGGGAGATTCTAGCTTTCACCATACCAAACACGAGCCGTATTTTGATGCTAGCTGTATCCCAGTGAACAACCAGCAGCCCAGCAAATATCGAAGCAGGCGAATCGCTTTTTTGAACGTGTCCCAGTTTTGCTTACTAAGAAAGGGTGAAAGGCAGCTCACTGGCAAAGCAGCCAAAGAGCAATATATTCATGATGGATATGTACAAAGGGATCAACTGCCTCACTGTGTACATCATGTGGGCTTAACCTAAGCTGTGAAATACAGCCTTCAGGAGTGGGATTTAGTAATTCGAGCAGGAGACCCCGGGTTCTATTCCTCACTCTGCCTCTTACTCAATGTTTGACCTTGGGCAAGTTGCCTTCCTAGTCTGTGCCTCAGTTTCCCCCTATGTAAAATGGACATCTTTCCACATGCTTCACAAGGGTGTTGAGCAGCTCAGCACCTCTTTGGGATCCCTCATTGAAAGGTGCTATGGAAGTCTGGTGTGTTAGTTATAAAGATCTTGCTAAATCCAATAAAGAAACTTAAGGGGAAAAGGGGGGAAAAAAGAGGGAGGAGAAGGAAGAGGAAAGAGAAGAGAGACATGCATGCAATTGTTTAACTGCTTCTTCCCCAAACACAGCTTTCTGCACTTAACGAGGACTCATTCATTAACACCAGTGGCAAACTAAGCCCTCTGCAAAACACACACTCCTGTCTGTGTTTGTGGTATCGAAAGAAAAGCCAGCATGTGTGAGCAAATGGAAAACCCAAGTGCCTAGGAGCACTTCGCACTGTGTGAATGTACAGGTCATTTAGCTGATGGGCTTCCAGGTGTCCTGACCATCCTAGGCTCACCTGCTCTTCTTGGGCAAATTGTTAAGTTAGCAATAGTCCCTTCTTCTCTGGATTTCCATAGATGGAATTTGCAACCTCTTTTTCACAAGGAGGAAGTAGAGAGACTTCTGGTTTTAAACTTCCACTCGCTTTATGTTTAAAACATAGCCAGCTCTAGCTACCTTGCTCAGGGCTGTGAGCAATTTTTGCAACCTAAGCACTGTAATTAGATTAACCTAGCACCTGGTGTAGATGTGGTAGGTGGACGAGATGTGGAATCATTCTGGGCATGAGAGAGGGTCAGAGAATCCTTCCTGGCCATATTGTGTCAACCCATCAGGGTCCTGTTTTCTCCGCATCTTAGTGAGACTTAATGAGGCTGCTCTGGCTTCTATTGACATCATAGTTCAAATTCCCATTCACTGGGTGCATGATAAGGGTCTCGTTTGTGTAAACACCATAGGCCTGATTTCCCTATGGCCCTGTGCAAAGGGGATGGAAACACAAGGCTAATGTCAAATTGTGCCTGCTTGGCCCAAGAGGCCTGGTGCTGGAGAACCAGACCCAATAGACTCGCAAAGTGAAGGGAATCGGGTCGTGGCAATTCCCTTACACGTGGGCCAAATTCTGCTTCTATTTAAACTAGTGTCAATCTGGAGTATCCTCACTGAAGACTGGGGGAATGATTATAGTACAGAAACAGGGCTAGCCCTCAGCAAGCGCCCATCCCTTATTAGCTTGCGGTCTCCCAGTTGAAACCACTTCTCCAATAGTCTGCTGGCCCTTATCTCTAGGTTCCCTAAAGCAATCAGCTGTTTGGCCCTGTAGCAACACAGAGTAGCAGCTCTCCTAGTGAAATTGGGGACCCTGGCTCTGAAAGCCTCACATCTTGTGTCTTTCTTTTGTGAAGGTGCCAAGCCGACGGACACCAGCCAAGTGCTTTCCGATCCCACCGCTGCTGATGAGAAGGCGCAGCCAGCAGCAGTGGTCGTGAATGGGAAAGATGACGACCAAACCACAGAAGACGCCCTCAGCAAAGGAATGAGCCAGATGACCACAACCACAGACGCAGACACAGATGCCCCAAAGGACAAAACCGAGTCAATTACAAGTGGCCCTGTGTCCCCAGAAGGCTCCCCATCCAAATCTCCCTCCAAGAAGAAGAAGAAATTCCGGACCCCATCCTTCCTGAAAAAGGGTAAAAAGAAGGAGAAAGTTGAATCTTGATTCCACTCCAGACCACCTCCTCTTCCTGCTGCTTCCTTCCTTCTCCCCCACCCACCAAGGTCACCAGAGTACTAGAGGAAGCTGATAGCCAATAGCTGCCTCTGCTAGAACGGTTTGTGTGAAATAGAACCAGAGGTCGAAGCACCCAGGATGACTTCTGTGTAATACGTGTGGCTGAGACAACACCTAGACTTTGGGGGAAATGAGGCAAGTTTTCTGGGTGCTCCTGGCACGAGTTTTCTCGTTCCCTGTTAAACCAGTTTTTGAAGACGTAAACAAGCTTAGGAATGATCCTTTCTGCTCAAGGGAGCTAGTCACTAATTTCACAAGCAGTAAAACTGGTTCTTTGGACCTGTTCCTCCTCACAGCACTCTCACTCCAAATCACTGACCTCCAATGGGCTGAGAGTTTTCCACATGCTGCTTCCTTTACGGCCCACATGGCGACCTTTTAGAAAGAACATGGTGCACTAAGTCCAGAGCAGACTTTTGTGATGATGACACTCAATTCCTTTTTTCCAGTTCTGAAGTGGAATCCTGGCTAATTACTTTGTTGCAATTCAATGTATAATCTCAAGTGGTGATGCTCCAACTTTATCAAAGCCCAAGGATCACTCTCCTGGTAGGAAGAGTCAGGGTGGGAACTCATGACCCTTTGCTTTTCAGGTGACAACAGTGCACCTGATTCAACAAGCCATTTTCAGGTTCTTTTCTAGCTGCAGTGGTGACCCCAAGTTATTTAAGGATCCATTTGCTGCAATAGTGACACCTCTTGGAAATGACTCTTGTGTCTCAGTCAGTGGGGAAAGACACAAATCTCTCCCCCACAATAACACACAAGATAATGTGCCCCACTATAAGTATAGTGGTAAGAGCTGGGAAGGAAAAAGCCTCCGGGAACTGATGGTGTTAAGTTTAAGAAGCAAGAAAATTTCAGTCACTAAGTGCTACTTCGTTAGTTTGGAATAAATGTACACTGGCGATCTCACTCCTGCACTAATCACTGCAAAATGAAAAGCGTATAGAAAATGTGACTTCACCCTCCCTTGCTGCGCTACTAATTAATTACACTTAGGCGAGGCTGTGATGCAGATAGGGATATTCAGCAGACGGAGACCTGTTAGCACTTTTCATTGTGTTCAGCTTCCTCTCGCTCAGTACAGGCCATTCTGGACTGGTAGTGACCAGAGGGGTTTGAGAGCATGCCTTCTTCCCCTCCCCCCACTCTCCTACCGACTCCCGACTGAAAATGAAACGTGAGTTCACACCTGTGACATGTCATTGACAAATGGCTTAACCCACCTCACCCCCACCCCCGCTCTCCAATGCTCAGCCCCCTCTTCCAAATAAGACAATGTTCCCAACAGACAGGGATTATTACAGTTCCCAGTTTCAGAGAACCCTAGAAAAGTGGGGCCAGAAGGGGCTTTGAGAGGTCATCTAAGGCTCTAATCCAACCCCAATGCTAAAGTAGGATTAAATAAACATTGGCCACCCCTGGCAGATGTTTGTCCAACCTAATCTTAGAAGCCTCCGGTAATGGAGATTCCACAGCCTCCCTCAGTAACGTGTTCCAGTGCTTAGCCATCCATCCGGTTAGAAAGGCTGAGCTACTATCTAATCTGCCATGCCAGAGTTAAAGGAGAGGAACAGGCCAGTGTTCCTCTGTCAGTTTTAAGATTCCGGCACTGAGGATGCTAAATAAGCAATGAGACTTGGATCTTGCCCCATTGAAGTAGAGTTTTCCCATTGGTTTAAATGAGAGCTGGGTCAGACCCTGAAGGCGTAGGGTGGCTGTTCTCAAAGTATGGGCTATTGTTAGTCCACAGACTGGCACTTGGAGAACCAGGTGATAGGGCTGAGGGGAGGCGAGAAGCTGGGAGAGGAGGTGGTCCATGGAGGAATCTTCCTCTGCCATTAGGTCCACAGAACAGAAGGCTGGAGAACAACTGACTTAGGCCTTGTCTCCACTTACCGGCACTGTCCATCTACTTCAACATACTACGGCGTCTCACGTGTGGTAAGGTCGGCGGGGCCTGCTCTTCTGTTGGCGCCGGCTACTCTTCTCGTCTTGGTGGAGTACTCGTGTCAACGGGAGTGTGCTCAGAGATTGATTTATCATGTCTATATTAGACATGATAAATCAATGTCCGGTGGATCGATCACTGCAGCGGCGATCCCCGGAGTAGTGTAGACAAGGCTTTAGAAGTATATTGTATTATTTGTGGTGATGCAGTGTTCTGGCTCAGGCTCTTCTCTAATACATGGTGGGTTAGAAAGCTGCAACTCAGGCCTCTTTGTGTAGTGGCCTGGACTTGAAATAAAGAAATTGAATGCCAGTGAAGTTTAGATTTGGATGTGATTCTGAATCCATAGTTTATGATCTGGATTCATCTCTGACAGTATGAAGCAAACTGGTTGGAAAAATTCTGATAAAAGATGGAAACCATTTTCAATTTTTTTTTTCTATTTTTCAACTCCGTGGGTTTTTTTCAGAATCTCATCTTTTTTGGAATGAGGCTGTGGGGCCTAGCAGTTAAAGCGTGTGACTGCATCTTAGGAAATTCTGATTCTATCCCCAGCTCTGTCACTGGCCTGCTGGGTGACCTTGGGTTAGTCTCTGCACCTCAGTTTCCCATGTGCGTTGAGAGCTGCTGTTGAAAAGTGAACGCTAGGTGTGGTTATTTATTATTCCCTTTCACAGGTACAGAATGTGTTCAGGCAAAATGTCATTGAAATAATCATTGTTTTTAAAATAAGGTTCTTGTGGGGAATGCAGGAATATGCATTCTAGCAAGATCCATACTGAGACAGGAGTCAGTATGTTTTCTTCATAGAACAGAGACCCATCTCAGCAATCTTGTATCGTGGTTTGCCTTAATATGGAGTGGTTTGCAATTTTTAACTAGCACTAAAATCTTGCTTTGCCATCTTTTTGGGGGCAGGGTTGGGAATAGCATGGAGGGGATGATATTTTGAAAACACAAATTAGCTTTGTTTTAAAGAGCAAGTTACTAGGTGTGCTTGGCAAATGCGGAATGTGAAAAACCAACAAAAACCAACAAAAACTCCATGCCTTTAGATGTGTGCTCTTGGTGTTCTTGAATGCTAGATAAATTAAATTCAGGTTCTTAGTGACTTACGTTTCTGTTGCCTAAATCCATTGTATGCATGTTGGTGGTGGTGGTGGGGAACGCAGATTTTGACAAATTAAAGGCCCAAACCGATTAACAATTATGGTTGGATTTTTGTGCTTATTGCCAGAGCTTTTTAAGGCCAGAAAAGCTCCTAGTCAGTGGTGAAGCTTGTATCTGCATCCAGTTCTTGCACCATAAGTCCATCTCTTCTGTAACAGCCCTTGGGTTTGACCCTAATTTGGAACTGAAACCACATGGCTCCCTTGACTGACCATGTGCACACATTCCTAACAAGTGGTGCCGTTCAGGGCCAGACTGGGTGCTTCTACACTCCACCCTTACCTTGAAATAAGCTACCCAATTTGCACTATGCAAATTGCATTGCTTATTTCAAGGTAATTTCAAAATAGCTTATTTTGTAACTAGCGGGAGTTACCCGGCGTTACTCGGGAAAGTGGAGGAACAAAATTTAGAAAAACAGTAGTCCATTATCATTTTTTGAATGGTAGAAAAGTTGCACTGAGTTCGATAGGGATTAAAATATATATTAAAAAAAAGTATAAAACAACCAATTTTACGTTATCATAAAAAACTGTGTTGTAAACTATATTTTTTGTTTCATTATTCTTAACAAATATGTACACATTTTTTCCACTTCCAACTCTTGAACACGCAACATAGATGTCTCCAAATCAATTCCAACTACTTTAAGTGACTGTTCTTGGCTTTGTCAGTATACATTGTTGAAATATAAGTTGACAATTGATATAATTGAGGTGAGGAGCCTGAGGGGAGGGAGGGGGAAGGGAGCCGCGTGCCTGCCACAGGCGCCTGAGACCGCCCTCCGCTTCCTCGTCCCTCCGCCGGCCTTAGTGAGTGACTGGCCCTGTCGCTTCCTCCGGGAAGCCGCTTCTCCCCGCATTGCCAAGCTCCGTGCAGCCCCAGGGATAGGTGTCGGTCTCTCATCTCTTCCCTCCCACAGTATCTTAAAACCTTCTCCTGGATAAAAGGTTATCCCATGCAAAGTTTGGTTGCGATAGCTCTTATAGTGTCCAAGTTATTTGCGCACAAACATACAAACATTCTCCTTTATATATTAGATTTGGTGCTGTCTGCACAGTGCCAAATTTTGAAATAACCCACTATTTCGAAACGTCCTTTAATCCTCGTGGAACAAGGTTCACAAGGACATCGGAATAGCGAGCCCATTATACTTCGAAATAACGGGTGTGCTCAAAAGACGTGGAATAGCTGTTTTGGGATACTTCTGGTTTCCCGAAATAGCTCCGTGCGATAGACGTAGCCTCTCTCAGCTTCCATTAATACCCACTGAAGTCCTGATTCTAATCTCCCATTCAGCGATTTCACATCAGCACAGCATCATTGACTTTAGTGGACTGGGTCTTGATTTGACATCAGGGGACTCTGACTCTTTTCATCAGCATAAAGGAGAGCCAAACCAAGCTCATAAAGGCATCAGACATCAGGGGACATGGGGGATGCTCAGAATTAGGCCCATAAAGAGGCACATAAGGCAAAAGCCTAACCCAACATTTCCCTCCGAATAACCAAATCCACATAATGTCGGACTCTCCAGGGCTCCTGTTGGCATTTTTGTCTGGAGCTGTTCTGAAAAGAAGCACTTGAGTTAATAAGGAAAAAATGACCCTAGACCAGCTCTGTAATTACATGATATTTGCTTATTGGTTATTCATGTAGAAGTTTACATCTGTTCAGGGTAACACTTGTGCCATGTAATCTGTAAGGAATAAATAAGCCTGTAATTATTCTGACATAACCCCCTCATTATCCCGCAATTACAGATCTGATTTATAGTTATTTGTTCGCTAGAAAGGGGAGGGAGGAGGAACATCTTAGTGTGAAGCAATGGCAGAAATGCACAGGATCTCCTTCAGTCTTCTCCACCCTCCCTGAACGCTGCCAGTGCTTGGCTGGATTCTTGGAGAGGGGGCTTCATGCAGATATGGGTTGTGATTCACACAGGCCTGGATTGGCACTTGGCAATCCAACCTCATTAAGGGGGCCGCATGGAACTGCAGTGCCCCAGGGGAAGTGCACTGTCTCCAAAGTGACTGTGAGAATCGCAAACTGGATCCCTGCTTCCCTTTCTCTTCACAGGCGAAATATTCTGCCACGGCCCTGGTTTTGGCACACCTCACTTCCCCTTCCAGCTGGCCCACCCCTCCATGCCCACCTACATTAGAGAAGATGTGGCAGCTGCTTTCGCCTCTGAGGGCTGGAGCACATGACCTAAGAGGAAAGGCTGAAGAATTTGGGCTTGTTTAGTCTGCAGAAGAGAAGAGTGAGGGGGGATTTGATGGCAGCCTTCAGCTTCCTGAAGGGGGGTTCCAAAGAGGATAGAGAGAGGCTGTTCTTAGTGGTGACACATGGCAAAACGAGGAGTAACTCAAGTTACAGTGGGGGAGGTCTAGGTTGGATATGAGGAAAAACTATTTCCCTAGGAAGGTGGGAAGCACTGGGATGGGTTCCCTAGGGAGGTGGTAGAATCTCCATCCCTAGAGGTTTTTAAGTCCCAGCTGGACAAAGCCCTGGCTGGCATGATTTAGTTGGGGTTGGTCCTGCTTTGGGCAGGGGGCTGGACTCGCTGACCTCCTGAGGTCTCTTCCAGCACTGTGTTTCTATGGACAGGGGCTGGTGCTGTGAGTAGCTGTTGCAGGTGAATACAGGGCCTTACACTTATATGCAGCTGGGCTGGTGACTGAGCCTTGGAGATGCTTGCGCAAGGTTATAGCTGTAAAATTTGGAGACTGAGAGGAGAGGAGGGAGAGGACTTTTTAAAATCACACGCCCAGCTAGAAGCCCTTTTCTGGCAGTAACACCTACAAAGGGTTGTGAACACAGGCCGCTTGAAATACGAGTTAATGCCTGTGACTGTCCCTCCTGTGTATTTTTGGTTGAACAGCTTTAGAAGAGCTTCATTCTCACTTTGAGCCTCATAACAACAAAGCCTGCACTTGTCTTTGTTGTCTTAAGTATTGTAAAATACCCTCAAAGCTTCCAGTTCAGATTTGTTTGCTAGATTTTTATTTCCTTTCTGTTTTTAAAGCGAGACACTGGGCCAAATGCAGCTCTGGAATAAGCAGAAACAAATTCTTGTTCTCTGTGTTTAGGTTCATAGACTGTGCCTATCACCATGGTACTTGAGAACACTGATCTGGATTCTCCTCTCGCTGATGCTAGTGTAAATAGGAGTGATATTGTTGAAGCTAATGGAGGTGTAAATGCAGAGGTAAATGGATGAGGCGAGGTCTGAGTGGGAAATGGGTGAGGCAGGATCTGAGGGGGAAATGGGTGAGATGGGGTTTGAGTGGGAAATGGGTGAGGTGGGGACTGAGGGGAAAATGGGCGAGGCGCAGTTTGAGGGGGAAATGGGTGGGGACGGGTCTGAGGGGAAAATGGGTGAAGGGGATTTGAAGGGAAAATGAGTGGGACAGGGTTTGAGGGAGAAATGGGTGAGGCGGGGGATGAGGAGGATGGATGAGGCGGGGTCTGACGGGAAATGGGTGAGGGGGTTTGAGGGGAAATGGGTGGAGCAGGGTCTGAGGGGGAAAATGGGTGAGGAGCGGTTTGAGGGGGAAGATGGATGTGGTGGGGTCTGAGGGGAAATGGGTGGGGAGGTCTGAGGGGGAAATGGGTGAGGTGAGATTTGAGGGGAAAATGAGTGGAGCAGGGTCTGAGGGGGAAATGGGGAGGAGCGGTTTGAGGGGGAAATGGGGGAGGCGAGGGATGAGGGGGAAATGGATGAGGTGGGGTCTGAGGGGGAAATGGGTGAGGTGGGATCTGAGGGGAAATGGGTGAGGTGGGATTTGAGGGGAAAATGAGTGGGGCAGGGTCTGAGGGGGAAATGGGTGAGGCGGAGTCTGAGGGGGAAATGGATGAGGCGCATACCTGGCACCCCACTCCCAGGGGTACACGTGGCTTGTGCCACCCACCGCTCCTAGGCACCACTCCCCACCGCTATGGGAACAACAGGGAAAAGCCTCTGGCAAAGCACTTTGCTGCGCTGCCTTTCCCCTAGCTGGGTGAGAGGGAAGCAGCCGCACAGAGCCGCTTCCTCGTCCCCCTGCCAGGGTCCATATCATGGCTGTTCTGCATTAGGGACACCTGGAGTATGGCGGTTCCAGTGTAGTTCCTCCGGGTTTTGCTATACAAGGCCGGCATATGCGCCTGGGTCTGAACTGAGAGTTTTGGCATTAGCCTGGCAACCATCAAACACCAAATAGACTGGGAAGGAAGGCAGAAGATGCGTGTCTTTCAAAGAAACATTCATCTAGAACCCTAGGTCCCTCATTTGTTGTACATGTGTGTGTGTCCTGCCTTTCCAGTCTGGGGCTTAACCTCAAGCTGGCAGACCCACATCTGAAGGGAAGCCAAGGCAAAAGGCTGGGCCGCCCGCATGCTTCAGAAATAAGACACCATAGTGACTTCAGCCCCCTAGCCACAGGAGTCTCAGAGAAGCGGAACTTTGTGCAGCGAGACGCTCCGTACTGGCAGTGAAGGGAATGTGTTTAGCCAGTGCAGGTGAAGGGAATAAGAATATGGTCGTACCCGGGTTGTTAACGCATTGGAAATGGCTAACAGGTGAAATCAAATTAACAGAAATCCCAGATCACTTCAGATTTCCATTGCTGATTGGCGGGTGAGCCTGCTTCACATCCACCACAAGCAGGTGTTTGCCATCCTTCAAACCTAACAGTCCAGCTCTTTATGCATTTGCCTGTGACAGAAAATTGGTGGAGGGTCACAATACTCTAACACAGTGTTTCCCAAATGGTGTTCCGTGGAACCCCGGGGTTCCACGAAGTGAAAATAGGGGTTCCATGAGAAAATTCCATTACAACCTGAATTATTGTAATGGAATGGAATTTTCATTCATTTATGAATTTTATTTAAAACAATTTTCATTTGTGTTTGCCAC
Source organism: Rafetus swinhoei (assembly GCA_019425775.1). NCBI lineage: Eukaryota > Metazoa > Chordata > Testudines > Trionychidae > Rafetus > Rafetus swinhoei. The sequence goes on from JAFJHL010000226.1 coordinate 3,920,506, forward strand.
AATAAGTGTCCCTGTGTAATGCCAGCTTAGCCAGAAAGTGGAGACGATGTCACTACTCAGCGCTGTGAGCGCAGTCAGTCAGGGGTTCCACAAAATTCTTTTGCATTCAGAAGGGTTCCGTGGCCAAATAAAATTGGGAAACACTGCTCTAACATGTACAGTAACTCAGGGTCACCTGACCAGAATGTTAACAATAGCCAAACTCAGTACATACGCTCTTCTGTCTATCAGCTGGGCTGTTGAAGTGAAATGTCTGTGTCCGACAATCGTTGCTTGAAAGTGCTATTTAATGTCTTCGTCTGTAAATAAGCCCCGGTGTTTGGCTTCTTGCTAATATAGTGAAGCTCTACATTAGGATTCTGGTGTAAATGACTTTATTGCGACTTCGATGCTGGTCTCCTGTATCTGTGCGCAATTACTTGAAAGCTATATTCTTTTCTGTCTGTCGACATACACTTTTCCAGTGAGCGGGACGTTCAGATTTGCTGTTTCCAGGAGGCTTTCCTTTGCAATTTTTATATATATTTTTTTTGCTATTGCTTTGATTTTAATCTTTCCATGCCCAAGTCATCCTGCTCTTTCAAAGAGAACTTTGTGCTGTGATTTCTAAGCCTTTTACTTGGTTCAGAGTTTTGTTAAAACTGCATGTCCCTGCATACAGGTGATTGTCTACACTCTTCCTTACTGGATGGCTCTTACTGTATTAAAGCAACTACACCCAGTACGAGGACGGTTCTCTCTTTAGGCCTGTGCAAGTCCAGCCTGAATGCTGTTAGGACCTGATGCTCCTTGTTAAAATGCTGGTTCCCTTTGATCGCTCCGGAGGACAGCAAATGAAATAAACGTTCACCAGAACACTTGCAACACTTTCTCTTGTCATGTGAATGTTGCTTTTGGTAAGTGAAATCCTCCCACAACGCCACTTCCACAGTGCCGACCGGAGCTGGAGGGATCAGCTCCAGGCAGAAGAAGAGTGTTCAGTCTTCCCACCCACCGGCACAGGAAGTAGGGCTGTGGGGGGGAGGGATGCACACCCCCAGGCTTTGCACCCAGCTTCCCTGTGCCTATGTACTGGCCCTATTGCTAACCCCAGCCAGCTCCACCAGTCTTGGGTCCCAGCCTCTGGAAGGCCCCTCTGGGGTCCCGCTGGTTTCGCCTCCTGCCCAGGGTCCTGTCGCCCATCAGCCTTGCAGGCCCCCTGGAGGCTCCACTGTTGCTTGGTTCCCCATCGCCAGCCCAGGGCTCCGCAGCCACCTGCAGCTGTGGCTAGGTTACCAGCGCTTCTGGACCAAACACCATTTTCAACAAGGCCTTCGCTCCATCTGGTCCAGGAGAGTTGGCAGCCCTAGGTGTGACCCCAGTCTGGGGCGGTCAGAAGCGCAAACAGGTGTAGGGGGAGGCACAGCTCAGTACCCCTGCCCTAAAATTAGCTCCAATGCCACTGTTCCTGCTTTTTGCTACCCTTAAAAATGCTGGTGGCTTTCCTGCTCCATGACTGATAGCTCCCAAACTGACTTTGCACTGTTATTAAATAACTTTTAATCATTGCCATCCTGGGCTGGGCTTGAACCAGCAACGGAGGCAAAAGTCTGGTGTCTCTAGCTCATGCCCTGAACTAGCCAGCTGTTTTAGAACAATTCCTTGAAAAAAGACGACAAGCTTTTCTATGGGCTCTGTGTACCAGCTCTCAAAGGGACATTTTTCTCCCAAGCTCCACCTACAATACCAACATGAGACACTGCTCAGATTAAGTTGTCTGGCACATCTCTCTTCTTTCTTGAAAGCTTAGCTTAGCAGTGACACAGTCAGCAATGCTGACATACCTTATTATCATTGAACTGCCCAGTTAATGCTGCCGTTGAGGTTCATGAAGGGCAGTTTACACTGCTCAGCTATCCTTTCAGGCTGTCTGCAGACTCAGGCAGACACCACAGTGCTGGTTTCCATCTGGGTCACAATTGGAAGGGTCTCATTGGGATGTTACAGGCTAGAAGACACCATAACTGGAGCTCTAAAGCACGAGGGAACCTTGGAGCAAATACGAGCCTGGTGAGCTGATGGAAGCCTTATACACTGAGCAGTGTATAAGGTCAGTGTAGCCACTTCCTGTAGACCTGTTTGTCCTAATGTAAGAGGGTGAGAATTCATACAGGTCTTTCTCTGTCAGGCTGCCAAATTCCATGTAACACAGCTGGAATATAATGCCTCCCTCAAAACAGCATGAAATGATTTCATAAAGAGCCACGGGAGCTCTTTTCTGCCCCCTGTTACACCTCCTGATGCTGTGCAGGGGTATTGTCTCACTACTCTTTCATAGCGCAAAGTACCACCCACTGAATCACCATTCCTTGGATGTCTCCCACCAATGCAGTGATCCAGCCCATATCAACTTAGATTGCTTACTAGACCTGCTGTGCAGATCGAAATATAAGGGGGAATGGTGGAGGAAGAGGAGAGGACCGAAAACAAAACCTGAATAGAGAATCCGACACATTTAAGAGAAAGGAGCGTCGACTTATGCTAATTTGTTCTAATATATGAGGGCAACTAGATGTCCTGATTTTATAGGGATAGTCCCTGTGTAACCACCATCATGCAGATTTGAACCTGGGAATCTCTAAAACTTAGTGTAGAGCCTCTACAGCTTGAGCTATAAGGCCAGTTGGCTCCCAGCTTAGGCTGTGGAGCTCCCTTATTCTCATATCTTGCTGTAAGTGGTCTAAGTGCCACTACATGGAACAATGAATCACAATGCACTCATGTTAGGGGCTTTGTTTTATATAGGCACCTATAGTCCCCTCACCTGTCCTGATTTTTTCACACTTGCTATCTGGTTACTCTGCAACATACAGGTCTGTGATGTCTCATGCCTCAAGATCACATTTAGCCTGACGTGCCTACATATATAACACCCCTGAAATGCAACTACCCACAACTGTAGGATACTAGGTGGTGCACAAACAGCAGGGAGAAAGGGAATGATGTCCAAGGAGACTTATGCAATTCCTGTTCCTTATGAGAAGCCCCCTGAAATGACTAATGTCTAGGCCAGTGATGGGCAACCTGTACCTCAAGGCCCCATGCAGCCCATTGCGGTTCTGTATGTGGCCCACAAGACATTTTGTTTACCATTGTCCACTCACAGGGTTGCCAGATTCTGTTGATTTTAATCTGCTTAGTTCCCCCCCACCCCCATCAGTATTACAAAAGTGCCATGCAGGTAAAGCAGGAGAACGTGAAGCAAGGTGAGTGCTGATTGCACACAAGACAGTGAGAGCCGTGCGTTCCTTCTGCATCCAGTCAAAGAAAGCGCTGCTAGAGTTCAATCGGCACACCCTGCAAATTCTAGGTATGCAAGTGCAGTTAGCAAAACTACTCTATCCTGGGAGACTATCTTATAAGAAAGTAAGAATGGTCATGCTGGGTCAGACCGAAGGTCCATCTAGCCCAGTGTCCTGTCTGCCGACAGTGGCCAATGCCAGGTGCCCCAAAGAGAGTGAACAGAACAGCGAATCCTCAAGTGATCCCTCTCCTGTCATCCATTCCCAGCCTCTGACAAACAGAGGTTAGGGACACCATTCTTACCCATCCTGACTAATAAGTATTGATGGACCTGTCCTCCTTGAATTTATCTAGTTCTTTTTTGAACCCTAGTAAAGTTCTGATTACAACAATCTTGCAGCCCACTGAGATGAAGGAGGGTCACTTATGTGGCCCATTCACTAGCCTAGGTTGCCCCTCACTAGTCTAGGCTGAGCAAACAGAACCACAGTTCTTAAAGTCTTATCTCAGATGCACAAACATAATGAACAAATTCTACAGAACCTTGCTAAATGGAAAAACTGTGTGGTTAGACTGACACCAAACTGTAATCTAAGCCCAGACTCGAGGTTTGATTGCCCAAGCAATCTTTGAGCTAGGGGACTAACTGTGAGTACACAAGATGAGTGACAACATTTGGTGCGGGCATAAGACAGATGAAAATATGAGTGACAGTGTCTGGAAGACATAGTTGTGTGACTTGTGACTCACATAGGGTTGCCAGATGGCTGAAACAAAAATATCGAACACTTCCCCCCCCCCAAAAAAACCACCGGGAAAAAATTTTGTTGAAGGAAAAACAAACGGGGGGGCCAAAGCTGGATCACTGCTAGGGGTTACCAGGTAGTCATTAAAAAAAAAAAAAAAAATGAACACGCTTCATGGGGTGGGGGCAACGGGGCTGGCCAGGAGAGATGGGGGCCAACAGGAAGCAGGGCTGGTCGTGGGAGAGGGGGTCGAGCGGAACGGGCTGGCTGGATATCGGGAGGGGACCGGCCGGGAGGGGGCGGGGCTGGTCGGGAGTAAGGGGGCGGAAGCACAGCTGGTGGATCGGGGCCGCGAGGGTGGCCGGGAGGAAGGGGGAGGTGGGAAGCAGAGCTGGCGGGGTGGGGGTGCTGCGGCGCTGGCCGGGAGATCAGGAAGAGGAATGGGCCACCAGGAAGCAGAGCTGGGAGGGGTCGGGGCCGTGGGGCTGGCCGGGAAGGAATGGGAGCGGGAAGCACAGCTGGCGGGGTCGGGGAGAGGTGCAGCGGCGCTGGCTGGGGGAGATCAGGAAGAGGAACGGGCTGGCGGGAAGCAGAGCTGGGAGCAGTGCAGGGGGGCTGGCCGGGGAAGATCAGGAGAGGAAGTGGGGGAGAACCGGCTGGCTGGGAAGTGGGGGGGGGGTGAGCAAATTGGCCAGCGGGGAGCGGGACTGACCTGGGCACTCGCTGCCTGTCCCACGCAGGCTCCCGGCGACGCACGACTGTGGAGGAGGCTTCCCCTCCTCCTCGCACTCAACCGACTGAGGGCTTCCAGCCGCAATCGCGGCCCCGCCTCCCAGCTGGGACTCCCAGCCTCTTCCCCCGCCCACACCAGGCTTCCATCCGGTGCGCAGCGGAAAAATCAGAAAATACCGGACATTGCACATGTCTGGTATTCTCTGATTTTTTTTTACCGGACAGAGCGCGCAAATACCGGACTGTCCGGTACAATGCCGGACACCTGGCAACCCTAGACTCACAGGCATATGCACGACATGTACTATTCAGCAATATCATTTGACACCAGTCAGCCCACTGGCACATGGATAGGTAAAATGTTGTGGGCAAGCATGTGTGGTTGTGGAAATGGCTTGCATGCCATGACGGAAAAGACACATAAGCCACTGAGCACAAGCCAGCCATGAGGGATCCCAAAATAGAGACAAATGCTTCTGCTTTAACACTCAGGACCAGCAGGACCAGCAGCCACCGTGGGCCCTGGAACAAGGTGCTGGGTGGCGCTCTGATGACAATTCAAAGGGACCCAAGGTTCCAGTCACCACTGCTCTGGGCACCTTTGCCCCCCCAATGGCAGGTCTGCACAAAGCTATCCTTACCCATATGCAGAATATGCACCTGCATAGGGCACCCAAAAATTTGGGGCACCCCTGAGTCTTAATGTCCACTTACCTCGCTCTTCCTATCCCTATTTTGTGGCTTCACTTCCACTAGTTAACTTAAAAGTGCAAAAGCCTGCCAGACCTATTAGTAGAGCACTGCACCTGGAAAAGAGCCATGCAAACGGTAATGAAGCCATTTAACAGGGGTTTGCCAACCTCAGGTATATGCTGGCAGTTTCTGAATTTACTGTGTTCGTTTACAGGACCTTAGTTTGAAATTTGTTTTAAAACTATTTCATTAGTGCGCTGCTGAGGATTAGAAAATCACATCTCTAAAAAATCACACACACGCATCGGGCTTAGGGGCACCAGCGTAAGAGCCCTGTGTAGGGCCCCATGCAGCCTAAGAACAGCCCTGTTACCAAATCTTGGGTGGCAGTGGCTGCACTGGGTGCCAGCGGGGCAGTGAATGGACGCAGGGATCGTGCCCTGTCCGCACTGGGAGGGAGATGCAGCCGCCAATGCTGACACTAGCGTGGGCCCCGCCAACCCCTGGGGCAAGCTGGTGCACACGGTGCCGCTGGACACCCGGGCTGTGTCTAGACTGGCAAGTTTTTCCGCAAAATCAGCTGCTTTTGCGGAAAAACTTGCTAGCTGTCTACACTGGCCACTTGAATTTCTGCAAAAGCACTGACTTCCTACTGTAAGAAATCAGTGCTTTTTGCGGAAATACTATGCTGCTCCGTTCGCAAAAGTCCCTTTTGCGCAAAACTTTGTTGCAAAAGGGCCAGTGTAGACAGCCGAGATTTGTTTTCCATAAAAAAGCCCCGATCGCGAAAATGGCGATCGGGCTTTTTTATGAACAGCGCTAGATTGGCCACGGATGCTTTTCTGGAAAAGCGTCCGTGCCAATCTAGATGCTCTTTTCCGAAAATGCTTTTAACGGAAAACTTTTCCGTTAAAAGCACTTCTGGAAAATCATGCCAGTGTAGACACAGCCCCGTTGTGTCCACACGAGGGATTTGCCAGGGGGGCTGAGCCCGCATGTCCAGGCTGCAACTCAGGACCAGCCCTGCTGCCAGCGAGATGCCTGGCAGCAGAGCGGTGCGCAGAGGAACGCCATCGCCTCCGGAACCTACGTGCGGCGGGGCGCGTTCCTGGCCGGAAACGCAGCGGACGGACTCCCCTCCACCGGAAGTGCTCCGGGCGGAACGTTCTTCTCCTGGATGTGCCTGCCGGCCGGGGGCTGAGGCCGAGCGAGCTGCTGGGGTCTGGGCGCGGCGGGATGGGCCGGAGCCGCTCCAGGTCCCCCGCGCGGAGGGGTGAGTGCCGGGGGGCGATACCGAGGCCCCTTGCGGTACGGGGGGGGCCCTAAGGCGGGGGGATGGGCGGGAAGCGCCCCTTTTGAGTAGGGGGAGGGGCCCCTTGACCTTTGCCCTGGGGTGAATGGAAGCTCCCTCCCCACGTGCAGAAGGGTGGGACCCGCAGATGGGGGGAGGTCAATAGAACCTGCCGCCTGCGAGGAGAAAAGGGGGGGGCACAGGAAAAGGGGGGGCACAGGTTGGGGAGGGAGGGCCCCCAGAAGCTACCTCCCAGAAGTGAAGGGAGGGCCCCAGATCCCTTCCCCAGGCAGATGCAGGGGGAGCGAATAGAAGCTGCCTTCCCCTCCCCCCCCCCCCCGAGAGAAGGGGCACAAATCCTTGCCGGGGTGGGGGCGTATGGTATCTCCATATTACCCCTGTCACCCAGAGAATGGATCAGGGCTCTGGTCACTGTGTTTGGGGAGAGGGGTGTGTAATGCTCATCAGGAGGCAGGGCTCTCCTGGTATTGGGGCTGGGTTAAAGGTTGCTCCGCAGCGATCGGGAGAGACCCCATGATGAGGCCAGATAACCGGCAAAAGGGAGACCTGCTTGCCTACTTGGAGATAGCAAGCGGGGGCGCTTCTCCCTCCAGTAGTGGGGATTTCTGATGCCTACCCTGATACAAGTGTAGAGGGGAGATGCACTGCAAAAGAAGGAATAGAAATTAGCCAGGCCTTGAATTCAGTCCAATCTGTGGCTATGGCTCACTGACCAGGATCTTGTCTATTACGAGGGATGGTCCCTATTTCTTTTTTAGTAACAGACCCTTAACTGTGTTCACTTTCTTTTATACCACTTTGAAAAGTTGAAGTCAGACGTTTGCAGCAACTACTGACCTGTACCCCTCATCTTTCCCTCTCTGCTCTCCTTGTTCTCAGGACAATCTTTTTTACCTCTGGCCATATCTTGAGATTTAGTAGGTGGAAAAAAAAATTCCCTTCCTGGGTTTTTTTAAGTTTCAGAGGGGTAGCCATGTTAGTCTGTAATGAAAAAACTTAAAAAACCAACAAATGATCCTGGAGCACCTTAGAGACTAACCAAAATGTAGATAGTATCATGATCTTTCTTGGGCACAACCCACTTCTTTTTAGTTTAGTCATAGTTGATACCCTCTTATAAAGATAGGCGTTTACCGAAGCTATGTCAAAGGTGAAGGCAGTTCCCACTAGCCAACACTAATCAGCATCCCCTCTTTTTGCCCCAATCATGGCACATTTCAGAACGTAGGCGCTCTCGTTCTGCGTCGAGGGAGAGGGAGAGGAGGCGACGAGAGCGTTCAAGGTCCCGGGAGAGGGACAGGAGGAGGAGTCGTTCCCGTTCCCCCCACAGGAGGCGATCCAGGTGAGGGGAAAATATCTGAATTTTCTGAAGGCAACAGGCAGAGCTTCTAACTGACTGCCTATTCCCCCACTGTTCATATTGGTGTCAGTCTTACTGTGATCTCAACAGGGTAACTGAGTACTAGCTTATTGTGGTGTGAGAAATGAGTTTTTTGAACAGGCTGAGGGGAAGAAAATGCAATTCCACAGTCAGATCTCACTGTTAAGGAACTCTTTAGTAATATGTTACCTTTATCCTTTAGTTAATTAGGGCAAATGTGATGAAATTATGCCCCCCTTGTTTTGTTTGTTTGCAGTTCAGTAGCACTTGGAGTCACTAATCATGGGTCAGGGCTCCATTGTACTATGTGCTGTACAAATGCAGAACAAAAAGATGGTCCCTACCCTCAAAGAGTTTATAAATTACGATAAGATAAGTCAACAGATGCAGGCAGAGGGGTCGCACAAGAAAACACTAAGCCCATGGCAGTCATTGTAACGCCACATAACTATTGATCTACTTCCTTGATGCTACATATAAAGCTGTAAGTGGGATTGCAATTGAGCGTATGTTGTAGATTCAACCTCCAGCACTTATTACAATGTTAACTGTTGTTGGATTGAAATCTACACTTGTGTGAAATTCTAGGTCTCCAAGACGGCACAGATCCAGCTCTTCTTCCCCATCCCGGCAGAAGGAAAGACGAGAGGATGAAAAGAAAGACAGCAAAGACACCAAAAGCAAAGAACGTCAGATCACTGGTAACACAGCAAAGTCCCAACCTTGAGGAACAAAGTTGGCTCTTGGGACTTGGTGTTTCTTACCTTGTTGTTTAAAGAACCAGTTAAAATCTACTGGACTTAAATTGGTAAATGGAGTAGATGCCCATAAAAGTGAGGGCAACTGCATGAGCGAGGATTAGGCATGTAAAATTTTGATTATTTGGCTAATCAAATAGTCAATGCAATTTGCATTGACTATTCAATTAGTCAATAAGGGCGCTTCCACCTTTGAAGTGTAGCAACAGCCCCAGCGCTGCGGGGAGCATGGGGTCAGCGGGGGGCATTTGCTTATCGGATAGTCGACTAGTCGTTCACATCCCTAGCAAGGGTTACTAAAGGCAGGTGCTAGTCAAATTTTACCTCTATTCTCCTTTTCCATCTGTGAGTGCACCCCACCCCTGAATCCATGCAACCCCTTTTAATAATTCTTTGCCCTCCTACACCCCATTCCATGTGCTTAATCATAATTAATGCATAAAAACCCTTCTGGAAGAGCAATGAAACCTCGTGCTTTAGTCACTAACTAGTAGGAGTTAGGATGTGACCTTCATGTGCAGCAGATCATCTCATGCTGCGTATTATGGGGTTTGCGGCTGACCAATATTCTCTCTAACTTTTTTTTCATCTATGTGGAATAAATTTTATGTGCACTGAGGCATGTAATAGTGTAACCGTTTAAACAGTTAACTGATAAGCATGAGCTTACTGATTACCGTAACGTTACACTCCGGCTCCCAGCCCTGCTCCCGAGAGCCGGCTTCCCACCCCACGCTATTGCCTCTGTATTGGATTCCGCAGCGTGGGGCAGCAGCCGGGTCCCTGTGAGTGGGGCCGGGAGCCATCTCCCAGCACACATCAGCTCCCAGGGAGCCAGTTCTGCCTCTGTATCAGAGGCAGCAGCTCAGGGCACCAGTTGGCTCCTTGGGAACGGGGCCAGCATGCGGGAGCCAGTATGTGCCAGAAGCCTGTTTAAAAGCTGGCTTCCAGCAAGCACCGTCTCCCGGGGAGCTGGCTGCTGCTCTGCAATATAAGCTTATACTCGGGGCTCGACAAAGTATAGAATCTACTCGCCCATGGTGAGTAGATTTCAGCCGGGCGCCCCGTTTATTTGTGGCGCTCACATGCGCAATGCGGGTCTTGCGCATGTGCAGTGCGGGGCTGGCGAGCGGCTTTCGCCGCCATTCGTCAAGCCCTGCTTATACTGCAGAATCCACAGTGCAGCTGGTTCCTAGGAGTGGGGCCAGGAGCCGGCTCCTGGTATTCACTGGCTGCTGGCCCCGCTGCAGCCTCTGAAGTGTAAGCTTTATATTGCTGAGTCTGCAGCCTGTAACCAAATAACTGCTAAGATTTTTAACAGTTACACTGTTACCTAATTAACCACTTTTTATCATCCCTAGTAGAAACACTTGCTGCTGGCTATGGGTGCTGGGTTCAGCTGGGTGGCATTTGAATCTCTTCTGGGCAGCCTCCCAAAAGCTGAGCTTCCAAGGAGCATTGGCACTTTCAGATAAGAGTCAGAACCCTGGGTCTGATTCAGTCTGGCAACTCCAGTATTTCTGCAGTTAGTTTTTCAGGGTCAGGATTTGCAGCTTTGTGGAGGCCTGGTAACTGCAGTGGGATTCCATCTAGGCCTAAGAGTCAGCCCTTACAGATCTGATCCTAAGGCCTGACAGTGTCAGTAAGAGGATCTCTAAGCACTTTACAAACATTAATGAATTAGCCAGCATACACATGGGATGAGGTAAGGATTTTTCCTCATCTATAAAGTGTGTATGGTGGGGGAACTGAAATACAGAGTAGTCATGGTTTGCCTGATATTGTGCAGGCCAGCCAAAGTGCTCACACAAATGGAACCCAGCTCTCCAGGTTACTAGCTCTCTGTTTTTAAAGATTCCTGTAAAAGTAATGGGTAAAACTGAAGTCAGTGGAAGTTTTGCCATACAGCAGGGGGACGGGATGACTCCTACCTACTTTCCTAACAAAGCAGTTCACTTTCCTCTGTTATCTGCAATGTCTTTTTTAAAAGTAAAACTTCGTAAATATCTCAAGTGTGTACGTAAAGGAAATTGAAACCACAGTGTCTCCCCAAAGGAGTTTCCCCTTCCGTTTTTTGTTGTCTCCTATATCTCACTTTAATCATTTGTCACTGTATGCCTCTAGTTAGGTATCTCTGTCAAGCTTGGTTGCCTGCCTTCATATTCTTCAGTAAAGCACCGTGCACAAGTGGTACTGTGTAATTAATGCCTGAATAAGAATTTTAAAAAATAATCTGTTTCCTTGTGCTTTTCATGTCATTCTCTTTGCTCAGTTCTGCACTAGCACAATATTTGGATGGCAAATGTAGGGAATGTCTTTTGTTTGCTTAAAATATTGTTTTCCTTGGCATTTGAAAGTAAATAAACTTGGGAATGTTTTTACTAGATATTAAAAACAACCATCTGTGAAACCTCCATTTTGGAGCCAAATCTGACCTTGCGTTGTTCCTCTAACCACTCGACCAGTTTTATGTTCCAGAGCTGTTTTGCAGTACATACAGTACCTACCTTCCTAATTAGTGTGCTCAATGAGTTTCCATCAAGTCCCTGGTAACTTTTCCTGGTGTATATATTTCATATCTCTCTCTTTGTATTTTCAGAAGAGGATATGGAAGGTAAAACAGAGGAGGAAATTGAGATGATGAAAACAATGGGATTTGCAACCTTTGACACAACAAAAGTGAGTGGACTGTTGCATAGAACTTGAGTAAAAAGTCCTTGCCTTTTTCCTGGTCATGTTCACAATTCATTCTTGAGTGTAGCCAAGCTTTGTCAGTAAGTTTTAGGAAGATCCTTTACCAGAGGGTGGAGGAAGGTTTGCTGTTTCCCTGTAACATTAAATCACTCAGTGCTACAAGGTCTGTGTCCAAGCTTTGGAATTTATCAGTAAGTTGCAAGAAGTAACTCATCAGTGTGTTGAAATGTTGCATCAGAAGAGTATTGTCGATAAGAACCACGATGGAGAGCCGATGTTAAGCTTATAATATAGAATTAGCATGGAACTTCAACATCCTGGTCATGATGGGCAGCTCTACAGCATTTTCTTGTAAGGGCTCATGGGCTCACAGCACAAATAAGGTGAGGCCAAGTCAGGGCTGGGCTGGAGGGAGTGTTGTCCTGGATCTGGAATACCCCACCGTGGCACTGTACTTCTAGTGGCACTTCAGGTGAGATGTTAAACCCTTTAGGTTTCCTAGGAGCAAGGTTTCCTGAATTGGTTTTTACTGTGGAAAAATGTAGTTGTATTGATTTTATTTTCTTGTTGCTTCTGCTGCTTTTGATTAGCTAGCTCCTAGCTACAGCCCCAGGCTATGTCTACACTGCAGGCTTCTTGTGCAAGAACTGTTTTGCGGAAGTGTTCTTGTGCAAAAGGTCTTCCACGAGAGTGCATCCACACTGCCATGTGCTTTTGCGCAAGAGCGTCCATGGCAGTGTGGACGCTGTCATGCGCAAGAAAGCTCTAATGGCCGTTTTAGCCATAGAGCTTTCTTGCGCAAGAAATTCATGTTGCCTGCCTACACTGCCTTCTTGTGGAAGAGCTCTTGCGCAAGAGGGCTTATTCCTCGTGGGGAGAGGAATAACTCTTCCAGAAGAAGCCCTGTTTTCCGACACTGTACTGTAAATTTACTTGCGCAAGAATGCGCGTAGAGTGTAGACTCTCTGCAAGTTTTTGTGCAAGAACAGTCATTCTTGCACAAAAAGCCTGCAGTGTAGACATAGCCCCACAGTATGGAGTTGCCGTTTCAGAGCTTGGATCTGCATGGAAATGCCTTCTCCTTTAACATGACTCTGTACTTCTCTCTGGGTATGTCTACACTTGCACCCTCTTTCGAGAGAGGTTTGCAAGTGTAGACATTCGAAATTGCAAATGAAGCCGGGATTTCAATTTCCCGCACTTCATTTGCATAATCGCATCAGGGCGCTATTTTGAAAAAGTGCTATTTCGAAAAAAGAAACGCTGTCGAGACGTGGTTATTTTGAAAGAAAACCCTTCTTCCAAAATAACTGGTAAACCTCGTTGTAGGAGGAATAAGGGTTATTTCGAAGAAGAGTTTTCTTTCGAAATAACCACATTTCGAAAGAAAACTCTTCTTCGAAATAACCCTTATTCCTCCTACAACGAGGTTTACCAGTTATTTTGGAAGAAGGGTTTTCTTTCAAAATAACCACGTCTCGACAGCGTTTCTTTTTTCGAAATAGCACTTTTTCAAAATAGCGCCCAGACGCAATTATGCAAATGAAACGCGGGAAATTCAAATCCGCGCTTCATTTGCAATTTCGCTCAGTTGCATTTTTATCCCTCTCTCGAAAGAGGGTGCAAGTATAGACATACCCTCTAAGGGCATGATCCTGCAAACACTCAATACTGATCATAATGTTTACTACTCTCAAAAAAGATATATTGGCATTGGGAAAAGGTTCAGAAAAGGGCAACAGAAATGATGAGGGGTTTGGAATGGGTCCCATATGAAGAGAAATTAAAAAGACTTGGACTTTTCAGCTTAGAAAAGAGGAGACTAAGGAGGGATATGATAGAGGTCTATAAAATCATGACTGGTGTGGAAAAAGTGAATAAGGAAAAGTTATTTACTTATTCCTACAATGTAAGAACTAGGGGTGACCAAGTGAAAGTGATAGGCAGCAAGTTTAAAACAAACAAAAGGATGTTTTTCTTCACTCAACACGCAGTCAGTCTCTGGAATTCCTTGCCAGAAGGTGCGGTGAAGGCTAGGACTTTAACAGGGTTAAAAAAAGAGCTAGATAGATAGATTCATGGAAGTTAGGTCCATCAATGGCTATGAGCCAGGATCTGTAGGAATAGTTTCCCTAGCCTCTGTTTCTCTGGAGGTGGGTGATGGGAGGGATCACAGGAGGATTACCTGCTGCGTTCCCTCCTCCTGGAGCATCTGGTATTGGCCGCTGTCGGCAGACAGGATACTGGGCTGGGTGGACTGTTGTTTCTGACCCAGTATGGCCGTTCTTATTGGTGCTAAATGAATCGTAACTATTAAGTCTGTCTATACACCACTCACACTACTGTGTCTGAACACCATGTCATCCGTTACTTGCCCCTCAGAATCCCCCTGGAAAGTAGGGAGGTATTGTCCTACCTTACTGAACACACATGTGGCACGCAGAGATTAAATGACTTGCCCAGGGTCACACAGGGAGCCTGCAGCTGAGCCAGAAATTGAGCCCGGGTCTCCAGAGTCAGACACGAGCTCTGTCCACAACCCATCCCGATGCGTACTAAGATACCTTCTATTAAGAACCCTGGGAGGGCCTGGTTACAATGTATAAAAACAAATTTCAACAGTGTCTCCTATCCTTGCCTTGGTTGGACAAAACTGTATGTTGCCATTGTTCTTTATGGAACCCTGTGGATGCGGATAGGAGCTCGTGTTGAGCTTTGCGATGTGACTGTAGGAAAGTGATTAGGACTGTTGCTAATTGCTTCTGAAAAGGGGTTAGCTTTGTTAATTCTCTTCACCTGTGTTGTAACGCTAACCTAGCAAAGATCTAGTAAGTTGCTACTGTTTGGTTTCAACTTACATGCAATGTTATCCTGGGACCGACACGGCCATGATATTACAGAGGCAAGATGGGTGAGAAAATGTCCCTTATTGGACTAGCTTCTATTGGTGAGAGAGACAAACTTTGGAACTTACACAATCCTCTTCATGTCTGATGCACTGAAAAGCTTGTCTCTCACCAGCAGACGTTGTCCCATAAAAGACATTTCCTCAACCACCTTGTCTCTGGTTTCAAGTTCGCTTTCTTGAGAATGACGTATACTGGGTTAGACGCATGGATCCCAGCTGTACAACCTGTGCCCTTGTGCTTCTGTGCCTCTTCCTAAACGATTCTCTTTACAACATACTGAGTTTCTCATTGTATCTTTCAGGGGAAGAAAGTGGATGGCTCTGTAAATGCCTACGCTATAAATGTGTCACAGAAGAGAAAGTACAGGTTTGTGATTCTACCACTTGGAAAGACTTGTTGAACTATCTGATGCGTAGCTGGGTCTGTTGGAGGAGATGTAATTTCTTTTCCAGGACAATCTGATCCAGAGAACGTTTTGTAGTCCTGGGGAGAAGTATGGCGGTCTCTAGGTTTTATTGACTGAGAGGTCAGTCTCGCTTGTGTTGAGGAGTGCTAGTGGATTTTACATCTAAGCATTTGTATAACAGTAACTCCGAATGGATCTGTTTCTTCCCTCTGGTTTCTCTAAATCTCCATTGCTGATGGAGAGTGTCCCTGTTAGACATATGTAACTTTGTGCAGAGCTGTGGCACTGAATGCATTGTAAATACAAGTTGAACCTCCCTGGTCCGGCACCCTCAGGATCTGCTAAGTCCCAGACCAGGGGAGGTCAACGCCAGCCCCTCTGCTCCAGGCCCCAGTCTGCTGGTTTTCCCCCTGTGAGTGCTCAGCCTAAGTGCATCCACAATCATCGACAGTGCTGACCCAGGGGTGTTGCTGGACTAGGGAAGTCTGGATTACCTGTACTTGGCTAGAGTGGCACAGAATATCACTGCAGTCCTGGGAATTTTCTCCCTCTGTTTCTTGTAAGTGCTGAAAAAATGTAGCCTACCTACTTTTTTTTGCACCCCTGCGTCTCTAAGCTCAATCTTAGCACCTATGAAACATACTGTATTGATTGCCCTGGCGTCTGAAATCCTTTGGCTATTGAACAATAGCAGCATAGCGTGCTTCCAAACCACTGTGCCTCAGCCTGACGTAAACCAGGTTTGCAGGAGAATCTTTTGCCAGTGTGGTGCAGGGCGTGCTGTCGATTTTACCAACATTTCTGAACTGGCAACAGCCCTAGTGCAGCTGCAATTCTACTGGTATAAAAGTGCCTGTGTCGGGATAGCTTATTCAGTTTGCTAGAATGGAAGAAGCTGTACCAGCAAAGGCCCTTTTTGGCTAATATAAGCTCCATCTTGACTTGGAGGGTTTGCTGCTGTAGACCTGACCTTGGTGACCAGCTCCAGTGGTTGGGTGAGCTCTCCATGGCTCGTTTAACCATGATTTCCTTGCTGGACTTCCATTAAAAATGCCAGTTAGTGCCAGTCCTGTTGGTAATTCTCGAACATCCAGCTCATGTCAGACAAGACTCTGGCACGTTGTTGTAGAGTGGCAGTAGCTTTCTGTCCAAGCTATCTTGTGCTAGATTTCCACCAGCATAAAAACCACCAATCCCGTATGAGTAGATTGGAGCCACTAAAGCTCCTCACAAGTACAGACAATTAGATTCTAATGATGCTGATTTCTTTCCCCTCATCACAGGCAGTACATGAACAGAAAAGGTGGATTCAACAGACCTTTGGATTTTATTGCCTGATGTCTAGTCTTGTTACCTGTGAAGAATGACCTCTGGAGCACGAATGGTTAACATTTCCTTGTCCTGCTGTGACTTGTGTGTGCTGGTATCTTAGCTTCTCACCGTAAAACAAAATCACCTTATTTATGAGAGCTCAGAAACGCTTGTTCTGCCTCTTAGGAAGAGAGAGGATAAAAATGAGCTTTCTGGAAATATTGGGGTTTGAATGTGTTCAGGCCTCTTTTGTTCCCCGTCAGGACTTTATTGTTAGATGTATTATTTTTCATTTCTTCTGAGTTTTAAAAAATAACTAAATATTGTCCGTTACAATAAAAAACAGTATATATTTACTCCCACCACATAGTTAAAATATGCTGGCGTTGCTCAGGAATAAAGCGCCAGAGAAGGAAGAGGCTGCTGTTGATGTGTCTGGGCAATTATTTGCCTGTCAGAGGAATAAATCACTCTGAGGATAAATATGGTTTAGGGTTTAAAACAGAAACAGGATTATTTTGAATGTGTGTTCATAGACAGCATAGCTCCCTGAGACTTTCTTACATTGTGCCTGGTTGTTGACAGATAATTTTTTTTTTTTCTAATTTAAGATCTGCCTCCCCAACCTTACTTTTCCCATAACCCTTCCCTTACTAGTTAATAATCAAAGTGGTCATGAAGTTACCAAGCAGGATAGCATAGCATCGTGTCACAGGATTGCAGAGAGTTTATCAGCTGTTTGGCTTGGAAAAATTTAACATGCGTTTTTGAATAATCTTTGGTTTTCATATTTATGTTTACAGATTTCTTAACATAAAATTCTTCTTCAGGCTGATTCTTCTCTGAACAAAGTTTGGAGGTAAATTTGGGTTATATTGAAGACCCAGAGGCAAAACATTTAATGTGTTCAGCCTTCATTATTTACTATGCATCTAGATTATTTTATAAACAACCTCTTTCAAATGCTATGGTTTATTTCAGGGGTTCCCAAACTGGGGGTTGTAAGGTAATTATAGGGGTGTTGTGAGCTGTCAGCTCTGAGGCCCCATTAGGTTAACCCTTCTCCCATTTTTTAATTTATAAGGGGGTCATATTCAGAGGCTTGTTGAGTGAACGGGGTCATCCATATAAAGAAAACCACTGTCTGATGTACCATTTCACACATGAGTGGTCCTGTGGCACCCTAGAGAATAACAAAAATATGTATCAGAGGGGTAGCCGTGTTAGTCTGGATCTGCAAAAGCGACAAGGAGTCCTGTGGCTCCTTATAGACTAACAGATGTATTGGAGTATCATGAGCTTTTGTGGGTAAAACTGACTTCATCAGATGAGCTATATATTTTATTAGTCTCTAAGGCTACGTCTACACTGCAGGCTTCTTGCGCAAGAAGCCTTTTGCACTAGAGTTTTTGCGCAAAAACTTCTTGCACAAGAGCACGTCCACACCTCAAAGCGCATCGTAAAAGTGATGTGCTTTTGCGCAAGAGAGAGTCCACACTGCATGGATGCTCTTGCACAAGAAAGCTCTGATAGCCATTCACAGAATGGCCATCAGAGCACCTGTGCTTTTTCCCACACTTGCCTTTTTGCGCAATAGCTGTAGTGCAAAAGGGAGTTATGCCTTGTAGAAGGAGGTTTACCTACACCGGCAAAAGCCCTCTGTTCTGCTGTTTTACTGCTGATTTACTTGCACAAAAGCGCATTTGAGGTGTGGACACTGCACAGGTTTTTGCGCAAAAACAGCCATTTTTGTGCAAAAACCTTGCAGTGTAGACATAGCCTAAGGTGCCACCGGACTACTTGTTTTTAAAATTATGGACTAACATGGCTACCCTTCTGAGACCATTTCACACTTACCTACCAGCAGGTGGCAGCACATGCCATGGCTGGCTTCAAGTGGTGTCCGAAATTGTTCCTAGTATAGACCACATGCCAGTTAGACCTAAAGTGCCTACTGGACATCTCTGCTGCTATCTGCAGTCATGTAGACCACCTCTCCTCTCCTCCCATTCATGACTGCATAACATCCCTGTCGCAACTACAGCAAGTACTTATGCATTTAAAAAGTACTGCATGTATTTTAGCTCTTCCTAGTTCAATAAGCAGCGTTTGTCTTCCACTGAAAAATATTAATCATACTGTCTATTGTTCTTCAGCTCCTCTCTCCAGTCTTATTTGTCAGACCAGACTGCTGTTTCTGAACTACCACATCTGAGCCTAAATGACCAGTATTTGGTGAACTGAGGTTTCAGGAACTTCTGATCAAAAGTTTGAAAACTCTCCTATTACCTCTTGCATTCATGTATCTTTTAACCTCTGAAGCTATGTCTACATTGCACGATTATTTCAGAATAAGCTATTCCGGAAGAAATACTCTGAAATAGCTTATATCGAAATAGTGCGTCTATGCTACAGGGAAGCCTGGAAATTAGTCCGAGGCAGGCTCCCCTAATCTGGACGCATTACTTCGATTTAGAGCCCCAGGAAACACTGGGGAGTAATTATTTTGAAATAGCAGCAGTGGAGTGTCCACGGTACTGCTATTCTGCAATAGCTTTTTCGGAAGAGTGTTATTCCTCGTGGAATGAGGTTTACAGAAGTCGGAATAAGACACCCGTTATTTCGAATTTATTTTGAAATAACAAGCTAGCTGTGTAGATGCTCACATAGTTATTTCAGAATAATGTCTGTTATTCCGAAATAATATTGCTGTGTAGACATACCCTGATACTTGACTAGCAAATAGCCTTTGCCTTAGATGACCTGGTTTTTTTCTCTTTTTAATCAAGCTCAGTATTCATGCCATGGTGGTGGAGATGGTTTCCTAAAGCCCTTCCACTGCTCTTGCTTTCACATTTTATCTCAGCTTTTTTTGTCGCCCCAATGACCATTGACAAGCAAAACATGATTTTATATTTTCCTTTCTACCACTAATCTGACAGAGGGAACAATCCAGATTAAAGTCATATGTGCAACCCTCCAATGACCTAGAATGGCATTAGGATTTATTCAGCACATACAAAACTAGCAGAATGCTAACATGCCAGGCAGTTAGAAAACATATGGGCCAAGCACCATCTGAACCCTACCTTGGGGACTGTTACCATCTGAAATTGGGCAGGCAAAATCAATTAATAAAGGGATGGCCAGAACCTGTTTAAAGCAGGGAGTAAAGCTCATGACACAAGAAGATTGAGGAAGATGTGCCAGTCACTAGATGAGAATTTTTTTCTCGAAGGCATAAATAAGTTTCAGGTGTTCAGTTTATATTGATTTTCAGTAGTATCCCTGAAGTTTGGAGTGGGCAAGCCAAAATACCCTCAAATTTCTTTACATTACTGAAGATTGAAAAAAACCTTACGTGCTGAGCACTTGTGAAAAGAACCTGCCCTTTTATGAGCAATGCTGCATGTGCGTTGTCAGGTTCTGCAGTATACTCTTGCGCATGTAAAATCAGGACTTGTTGGCTTTCTTTTATGGAGGTGGCAGGAGAGAGGACTGGAACGTTACATCACCCTCAGGGTTTGTACCTTCAAATCCTGCAGAGACGGGGCTCTTTGGGTCACATAGGGCACCTAAAATTTGTAGAAATCTAAATGTCTAAGATAGCCTAATGTGGGCTGGGTCTTGTAATTTTCTCCCTTGTGGGAGTTTCTGGTTTACCTGAGGGTCACTATATTCCCTCATCTTAAAATAAGCACAGTTGAGATGAAGATATTCTGTTAAAAGTTCATGCCAGATTCTTAATCTTAGGCAGGATTCCAGTTTTCTGCTGGGCCTATTACAAGTATAGATTAAAGCAGCATAGAGACAAGGGCAGCATCTTTATTCCAAGCCTTTATGCAACTGTAAATCTTGATTAGCACAACATGGGGGAAGCCAGGCAAAGGCCTCCTTTTTGCTGGTCTCTCATAAATTCCGTCTGGTTGCCTGTACCATGTCAAGTCAGCAGGATGTGGTACAGAGTAGTACTCCTTTAAATCCCTAACTGATTGAAAACTAGCCACAAACAAGTGCCTGGTTGTCCTAGAACAGCATGTCCTGATTTTACCCTGGGGGCAGGAAGATGAATTCTGCACCCGCTCATCTAAACCTGGAAGCTGCCTGAGGGACACCATACCAGTGCAGAAACAAAAGCTCCTAGCCAAGCACAAACTTATCTTCTCTGTGCATTAAGATCATGTGATGCTGCTTCTGGAATATCATCATCCTGCGTGTCTCATTGGGATAGGAGCTAGGACAAACAACTCCAGCAGTCCCTTCCATGAATATACAGAATAGCTTAATTCCAGATGTTTCAGGAATCCATCTGCAATTAACATTGTACTCCCTGACACTACTAGTCATGTATTTAGAAATGTAGCCTAACCTGACAATGGCCTTAGGAAAACTTGAAAGGCTTGGAAGACATGGTTTATTTTTTCATAAGAGAAAATGGCTTACTATGCCTTCTGTCACTGTGGGAAATCTCCACAAGGAATGTATTTTCCTACTGTCTAGCAGAATAATACTAAGCATTCTAATGTTGCCTTGGCATCCTGGAGACCAAGTTATTGAAAGCGTAGTAGTGTTAGCAGCTGGAAGAAAACATGCAAATTTGGGCACCCTCTGAAACACAATAACCCTTTCAGAGGTTAGGTAGACTCAGTGCTCTGGGGAAGCGGAAATGAAGAGGAGATGGTAGCAGGCTGTGTGGGATACACGGGAAAAAGACCCATAAGACTATGTGAGGGGGAGAGAGGCCCAATTAGAAAAGAGAATCTTTTGGGGTTAGCAAGAGTCTCAGGGGGAAGCGAATATTTGAAATACATAGAATAGCAAAATTAGTCTGCAGGCAGTACAGATCCTGAAAAAAACCCAGACACGAAGATCAAATTAGGAATAGTAGAGGACAACAAGCAGGAAAGAAAGAAAAATCAGGTGTATTAAGCTTTTTCGTAGATAGGTGTTTGTTTTAAACAATATTTAACTTAATGGAACTTTAGCTGTTTGCAGCAACATCAATGCTACTTTTTGTGGTTGCTCTTTACAGTTCCATTTTCTGATTGCTATTTTAAAATGGATCTGAAACATAGATGTTCCTCATTTACAGTTACGGAGATTATGGTCAGTGAGGCAAATGTTAGCCTGCTTGTCTGATTACTATATGCAAGATAAGGCCTGCCAGTCACTTCTTATCATGTAAAGGCTGTGTATTTCCTTTGTACGTGAAGTGATATGATAGGACACAGCTTGATTTACAAGAAGCTAAATAGAACATGTACAGCAATCTATATTTTATTGGTATGTTATCAGATTAAATGGTCAAACCACTCCCATTTATATGCCAGGGCTCATGCCTGATGAATTCTTTAGGGCCAAGTTGCAAACCCCCAGTAACAGCTGGTTTCTTGTGAGCCTGATCTGGCACCATCAGTGTATCCCAATTGTTTACCAAGTTGAAGCCGTCTCCATGCCTATCATGTCCTGTTCTACTGTATGCGCCTTTTCAAGTACAATTCATCTTTCCATTATTATGGCAGAAGTGTTTGGTGCAGCCCCTCCCTACAGTGGGTCTGACTTTGTGCCCATAAGCGTGAAGCAAGTGGTACTGGCATATCTGCATGGGGCAGCGAGGAGCAGCCTAGACAACCAGTCTTAAAAAAAAGGCTTGAAGGGTAAGTGCTAGTAATGCACAAGATGGGGGGGGGGGGGGGGGAGAGGAGTTACTGATCTATACCTAGAGAATAATAGGCCTTGCAAAACATCATGTACAAGCCACCCCACGTGAGTCCTGTGATGGTCTTGTAAAAGGGTGGAGTAGCTCGTTTTTTTTCTAGTGACCTTTTGTTCTCTTGAATCATCAGCGTTACGCTGCACATGGTTGCAGCTCTAGCCCACACTGCATCCAGCCACCTGGGCCTCGCATCTTCCTTCTCCCCTCCCTACCTCTTGCAGACTGTCCCCACCCCCCTCGCATCCACCCCTTTAGCCCCCTCCTTGCCCTTTGCACCATTGCCTGCCCTTTGCACCCCTTCTAGCCCCTTTCCCCTGGAATCCAGCCCCTTGCATGCCCCCCTGAGCCTTGTACCCCCACTGGCACCCCTCTCTGCCCTTTGGAATTTCCTGGTCTTTGCACCCTCCTTGCATTGTTAGGGTCCAACACCTGGCCCCTGCAGCCTTGTCCCCCGCCTCCTTAGCCTTGCGGCTCTTTGATTGGATTGTTCCGCTGGAAGGAGCCAATGGGCGGCCGGATGGACGGTTGAAACTGCGCTGGGGGAGTCTTACACAATAGAGGGCTTTTAGAGAGGCTTGACCAATCAGGTAAGAAATGGAGGGAAGGGTGGAGCCTTGTTAGCTAAGCCTATCCGAGAAGAATGGAAGGGGCGGGACTACGACAGTGTTGGCCTATCTGCTTAGAATGTGAGGGGGCGGGGCATTAAAGCAGTTGTCCATTTGGATCGTGCAAGAGGCCTTGGTGCCTAAGAATTGGCCAATTAGGAGGTAGAGAGGGAAGGGGCAGGGACCTAAGCTATTGGACCAATCAAAGAAAAGAGGCGGACCTATGGAAAAATGTCCAATCATAGAAGAGGATTGTAGAAAAGGTCGGGTGTTCATGTGAACCGACCAATCAGAAGGCGGGACCTGTCTGTGGCTATCCAATGAGCACCTCGCTAGCAGGGCAGTGGGTTGGGTTGCGGGGGGTTGGTTGCCCCGGGTCTGTCAGAGCGGAGCAGGAGGGGGATAAACACTCGGGCTGTGGAGACCGGCTGTTGTGGCTGCTGCTCCGTGAGGCTCTGCGGGAGAGCGAGCGCAGGGCCCGGCCGTGGTGTAAGATGGCGGCGGCGGCGACGACCCGGGTCTGCGTGAACATCCAGATGCTGCTGGAGGCGGCCGAGTACCTGGAGCGGAGAGAGCGAGGTACCGGCCCCGGGGCGGCAGCCTCCCGGCCCCCTGCCTCTGGGCCTGGCCGCGGGGTCCCGCTTCGTCCTCGGGGGAAGAGCAGCCCCCCCGCGCGGGGGAGACCGGGAGACCGACCCCCTCCCCATCCCGGCCCTTCCCCCCGCAGGACCGATCACGGCACTGCGCCCCCCCCCCTCGGGGCCTGGTTCCGCCCCCCGCAGGAGAGACCGGGCTACCCGGAACCCCGATCCTGCCCCCCTGCGGCTGGGCCGTCCTGGTTGGGGGCGGGCGCCAGATTGAGGATCACCCCCCCCCCCCGCAACCCCGAGGGGCCAGCGGCCCGCGCCTCCTCCCCCGCCCGTCGCTGGCCAAAAGCGGGGACCGCCTGTCCCCGAAAGGAGCCCCCCAGAGCCGCCCCCCCCCCAGCAGAGCGCCCGATGTCTCCCGTGCCTACCCCAAGCCATCCGCTCTCCGAGCATCCCCCCTTCACTAACCCGGCTGCTCTTCCCGGCCCCCTCTTCCCCAGCCGCTGTGCTCCCCCAGTGCTGGGGTGCGGAGGGATCCTCCCCCCAGGCACACCCTCCAGCTCGTGGTGTCTAATCCCACCAGGCACGAGCGCGCTGGCTTTTGTGTAGATCCCTCCACGGAGGCTGATTCCCTCCAGGAAACAAGTGTTCTGGCGATTCCCATATATGGGATGGGGAGAAAGGGGGGCGCCCTGCGCAACCCATCTTCCAGATCCCCTCCTTAGAATCCCTCTTGCTTGCCGTCTACGTGGTTTCCCCCGTGTATGGCGTGGGCATGTCATCCCCGTGCTGGAAACAATGGAGTGCCTGAGCCTGGAGGTTTTTGTATAAGGCTCTGTGTGTTGTTCATTAGCAGATAACTAAGTAATCTTATTGAATCCCACCTTCGGTTTTTCAAATATGGTCTCCTCCTCCCACTCCCAAATAGGCCTGTCTGTCTGTCTATGTTTTGGGCTAACTTAATGACCAAGTGAAAATTTGGCTTTTTTAGAAGCAGAGCATGGCTATGCCTCTATGTTACCCTACAATAACAAGGATAGAGATGCCTTAAAACGGAGAAGCAAGTCCAAGAAAAACAGCAGTAATAGCAGGTAATGGCAGATATATGGATGTGTGTGTGAGAGAGATATCTTCTACAGACCCTTGTGGTGCAGAGTCTTGTCACTTCTGGTATTACAGCCCTGTGACAACCTGGAGTATATATTAATATCTTCAATTTATATCTCACCTTATAGTGGTATTTTTAATTATGGGGTGTTTATCACTATATGTTTTCTTTCTTGACAAAGTCCATGTTTTCTTTCTTGACAAAGTCCTTGTGTTAAGTCAGATTAGGTTTTTAAGATAGTAACTTAATTAGGCTTTTTATTTCTTTAACATGGGAAATGAAAGGATGAGTCAGTTTCACTTTTGCTTTCAGACAATTATATATTTAGGCTTTTCTACATGAGCAGGCTGCTTTAATGTTTGGGTTGCACACTTTGCAGGGGTGCATCCTATTAAGTTTAAACCATTTAAAAATAAAATGAGTCAGCTTGTGGTTATAATGAAGGTAATGTGTTGTGACTATATAATGCCTCATTCTCAAAGGAAATCAAACTTTGATTTTGGCACTTTAAGAAAACACAGTATTTTTGTTAGCACATCCGTTCAGATATCTTTTGCATATCTGTGAAATAAAACTTCCAATGGAGCATGAATACTCAAAAATGAAATAGGCGTGCATACATTTAGACATTTGTGTGCATGTTTAACATAAACATAGTCATTTTGACAACAGTTACTTTTTAGGGAATCCTCAAAAGAGCAGAAACTGTCTTATTTATTTATTGTATTTGACTTTTTTCCCTCAGAAAACGTACAAGGAATTTTACTGTGTGACATGATAGAAATGTTCTTTCTAAAGTTAATGTGAGAATTGAAGATACATGTGCTATGTGAGACTAACATTTTCTATTTCTCTCTAAGCATTTGTTCAGGAATCCTTAACTAAAGCTAAATTATGAGTGCAGAAAGTGACATGGTTCTAGTTTGACAGTTAGATTAAATCTTGCTTCCCATGCCACTTTTGTTTGACAGCTTGATTTATTTATTATTCATCTTGAAATCCATCTAGAGCTTTGCTACAGATTATTCATCTCTGATTTAGTATACATCTTGGCTTTTGGGGCAGCTAAAAATGCTAAATCACTCAGTACATGAGATATGTTTTGCTGGGATTTAATTTATCCAAATTCATTTTGGTTTAAGATGTTGAACTTTAAATTAGATAAGCAATTTCTGCAAGCCATTTTTTAGTGAAATTTTTAATGCCCTAAATACTTGCTAGTTAAAACTGAAGTTCCTTGGCTTGCCCCCTTCCACTTCACACTGCTGCCTCTGTATCAGAGGCAGCAGTGTTGGGTACCAGGGAGCCAGTTTAAAAACCAGCTCCCCTCTTGGACTGGTTGCCTGTTGCCGTGCACTGCTGCCTCAAATGCAGAGCCGCAGCAGGGGTAGGTCCTGAACCCAGAGCAAGCTGGGCTGCTGGCCAGCCTGCTAAAATATTTACTGAGGGTGGGGGATATGTGTTCAGTCTATAGCACTAACTGAGAAGGTTTGGCTTATCGGTTAATCAGTTACATACTTTATTAGGGATGTATCTTGAGCAACGGTAGAAAAAAGTTTAAAGTCCTGATGTTTCCTTTGCATCTCTATGCTAAGAAGAATACATTTAACAATGTAGATCTGAAGGCAGGCTTCTTTGTCAAGACATTTTAGCCATTTTATCTATTGAATGATGATATGAATGCTTTTTTTTTTATCTTAAAGCATCTGGGCCAAGATTTTTGTGTCTCTAGGGTGGTGAGAGGGAGATGTTCTTGCAGTTGAGTACCCTAGAAATCCTTTAGAAATGGTGGTTGACAGTACAAGAACTGGCCTACCTCTTAATGTATCTAGTGAAAATTTAATCAGCATTTTCTTCAGGCTCTCGGAGTTCTGTAATTTAAATATTTAAATGAATTGTGAGTTCTAAAGCTCAGCTAACCTGCAAGAACAGTGGTACTTTAAAGGTGTGCGGTGTTGTCATTGAAGAGTGAGCTCTTGATTTTTATATATAACAAGTGACCAAAGGATCAGATCCTAATTAATGGGGGAAATATGATATAGAAAGCAGTGAGAGCAAATTAATCTGTAAATATTGTGTGGGTGACCACTTCTGTTCTTACTGGCCTGTTTTTAGCTGTTCTGTCTAGGGACTAAATATTTCCTGTTTCATTAGGAAATGTGAAATGACTCTGTTTTAAACAGTTTGATTCTTAAGTTGGCAGTATCCTTTTAAAACTTTCTAATTAAGACAATCTATTTTTAAAGTAATAGCTGATATTACAGTGGTTGAGAGAGATTAATTGCCCATCTCTATGCTCCAGTCCGATACTTTGACTAGACACAGAGCTGTCCAATAATTTCAGTCTTTCCTTTGTGTAGTCTATCTGACTCCCTTCCCTCTCCGCCTGATTTCAGGGGAGAGCAGATTAGGTCTCCTATATCCCGTTTGTTTGGAATTTTCACTGCAGTGGGGGGAAAAAGACATGAAATAGGAACATCTGATAATAAAACACAGCTTGGCAAGTGACCCTAGGGTCATGTATAATACCTAGGGCTACTTCTAAGGGCTTGTCTTCACTACAAGGTGGATCAACGCTGCAGTGATCGATCCATCAGTAGTTGCGATTTATCACATCTGCTTAGATGCAATAAATCTACCTCCGAGCACTCTCCTGTCAACTCCATTAGATTGATAGGGGAGGGGTGTAGTGTAGACTAGGCTTAATTCCCTTTTTAGAGATGGTTAGATTTCAAGTTAAGAGTTACCCTTTAATACTGATCATGGAGGTGTCTTAGCCTAGCAAGAATAACTTAATTCTGGCTTATATAACAATGGAGTGAGTTAATACTGAGTTCTTAAAGAAATTTTAAACTCTAGATGGTGCACCAATTTTTCTGTATCTGTAATGGTACATGTAATTCATTAAAAGGTCAAGGCTCAGAAGTAATCTTAGTTGCATGCCTCAGTTTTGCATTTAAATTCTAGAATGTGATCAATTACCTATTGTAATAGGTTTGTGTGTCCAATATGATTGTTAGCTGATTATTAGACTATAACATGATCCGTCTGTTGTCAGGGAGAGCGGAGGAGCGGTGAGGTGGTTATTTTTTTTTTATATATATATTGAGTTTAAGGTTGGCATTGAAGGTTTAGTAATCATGGTTGAGCTTGCATCTGTGGCTTGGAAATTCTACTTTCTCTTCCCCTTCTAAAAGGGAAAGAGAATTATGGGTACTATATGTACACTGGGCAGCCATTTATCTAGTGCATGTATTAACTTCCTGGAAATGGGCTCTGTTTGTTTGAGGTTCTGAACACAAACTGGGTGTTATCAAAGTTGCTTTGAAACTGTCAAACAAAACACCAACATATCCTTGAAATTACTATGCTCAGCCTTTCCACTTCAGATGGATATGATTTGATACATTCCAAATAAAGGAAGTTAATGTTTATCGCTAAGAATCTTGTGTACATGGGAATTTGCAAATGATCCACCTTACGGTTTGTGTTGTAAAAACAGAATTCACCAGCTAATGGAACTATATTTTGGGGTACAAATCTTGCCATTAGTGAAGTGTTCCTGGACACAAAGTTAGTAAGTCTAAAGAGGACGTATTCAATTACCAAATGTGTTTGTAATGGACAACTGACTTTTGGTACCAATACTGAATTGATACGACATATTTATGAGCCATCCCCCCACTGCAGGTTGAATTTCTCTAGTCTGGTACCCTTGGGACCTGACCAGTACTGAACCAAAGAATTTGCCAAACAATGGGAGGACAGTTTTGTCTAGCAGCACTTCCACTGCTTACTGGACTCTTAGAAGAGCTTCAGGGGTCAATTAGAGCTAAATAACACAGAATGCTCACAGACAGGACTGGTGGCTGTTAACAAACTTTAGGGACCATGGGAAACTTGGTCACACCTGTGATAAGTGGACATGCGGCTAACTAAAATCATGCTGGTCCCCGGATGTTGCTGGACCAGAGAGTTCCAGATTAGAGATTCAGACTGTGGTAAACTACAGGTTCATTGTAATGTCTTGCACTCAGAAAGTCATGATTGGGAGGTGGGAAAGAGTTCAAACCTGCACTTCTTTATTTCTCTGGTTTTTATCCAGAAAGGGGAAACTGGTGGAACCAAAAAGTCTCTTCTCTCTCCAACCATTTATAGATGCCCTGGCAAGGGGAACTTCCATCTCAGTTACATGTCAGATTAATATGCATCCATTTAAATGCTGTGTTAAGAAATATAGGCCTTTCATTCTCAGTTGAAATTAGAGATGTAGAAGAGTATTTGAGTTGGCTACTCTCATTTTCCCTCCCCCCCCCCTCCCCACTTTGCTGCCTGTTTATCAAAGGCAGCAAGGGTGGGGGGAAGCAGAAGCTGGTACTGTGGGGGAGGAGCCTCTGCCTCACCTGTCCAAGACCGGCTCTTACTACATTTTAAAAGCCAGAGACGCAGCAAGTGCCCCCCCCCCCCCCCCATCGACTAATCAAGTAGTCGATGGAAATTCCATCGACCACTTCATTAGCTGATTAATCGAAATTTAACATCCCTAGTTGAAATCAAAATATCATGATTTTTTTTTTAAATTAATTTGGAAGCTGAATGTTTGCATAATCTGAAAGTAAACAAAATGAACCATGTTAAAATTAATGTCATTAGAAGCACCAGGGGGCATAGTGAGGAGGGGAAGGGAGGGATAACTTGCCAAACCAAGATCAAGCCATTGTGAAATATTATGAGTGAAGTTTCTGTGAGGAAATTGCAATTCAGGAAAAATACCAGAAATATACTTTGAAGACACTGCAAGTTATAAGTTCCTAGCATTGCTTAATTAACAATAAAATGTGCTTAATTTATTGAAACATCTAGAAAACAGTGGCACTTTCTGGCTCAGGCACAGGATAAATGAGGGAAATTTTCAGATATACACATTCCTTTGTCATGGCTGAGGTTTTTCCTCAAGTTTTCTGCCCCACATTAATGGTGTCCCTGAAAAAATCAGGGTTAATTTAAAACTTTAAAGAGAAGTTATGGCAGATTTCTGTTGTTAGCATGTGTGCAACATTCAGTCAACAGTAACTTGAAAATTATGTGCATCTTTTTAGGCATTCTGGCTTTTCTTATTTATAGGAGAAGCCTGTTCTTCTGTTTCCTACCTTTTTTCCCTAAAATCTTGCAAGGGGAGAAGGAAGATTGTCTGAATTATTTAATATTTAATTTAATACCAACCTCAAATGTTAAGGTCATCTGAAGAAGTGGATTGTGCCCACAAAAGCTCATGATACCATCTACATGTTTTGTGAGTCTTTAAAGTGCTACTAGACTATTTGTTGTTTTTAAAGTTTTTTCCTGTTACAGACTAACTCAGCTACCCCTCTGAAGCTTTCAAATTTTAATGTCATTCTTCCATTTTTAAAAAAAAGAAAAGCATTATAGTCTGCGATTAACTTCTGGAAAAGTTTTGCACAGGAGTCCTATGTTCACCTACCTGATCTTCATGATATTCTTTCTCAGTAAAATGGACTGAATACAGTGTACAAGGCACATGGCTCACTTGGTATTGCTCATTGGTATCAGTGAAATTTCTACTTCCTGCTCAGTGCTGCACTGTTCAAGGTGCCATCCTTTATGAAAAGCTGGAAGCCAGTTAGGAATTCAGTAGAAGGCTGCTTGTCATTCATTATGTTGTGGTGTCTAGGCTAGGGATGTTACATTTCGATTAATTGACTAACTGAATAGTCGATGCAATTTGAATCGAGTATTTGATTAGTCGATAAGGGCACCTCCGACTTTGAAGTGTAGAAACAGCCCTAAGGCTGTTGCTCCATTTCAAAGGCAAAAGTGCTGCAGAGAGCACAGGGCCAGCAGGATAGTTCCCCACCAGCCCCGTGCTCCCCCACAGCATTTCAAAGCGGCAGTGCCGTGTGGAGCCCGGGGTCACCTGGGGACTTCCCCGCTGACCCTGGGGTCCATGTGCTGCTGCTGCTTTGAAAGGCTTCGTGGAGCCTGGGGACTCCCCAGCTGGCCCCAGACTGCATGCGGTGTTCCAGCAGCAGCGCCGCGTGGAGCCTGGGGTCTGGCCCCCACCTTGCTGCCTCTTTCTGATAGAGACAGTGGAGGGAGGGGGGAGAACGACTAGTACGTGTCTGCTAGTGTTTAATTACTGTTGTGTTATGATGCTTTTCTCGTTATTTTGAGATCTAGTGTTAAAGGTTATAGTTAAAACCTCATTTTATTCTGCAATATAACTCTTCGACTCAAAGTACTAATAACAGTGTTTTCAAGCAAGAGTTAAAAATTCCACCTAAGCATATCAAAGTTCAGGTAACTTCTTCTTCATTTCTTCAGTTTTTTTTCTCTTACTTGGCATTTTATAGGCGTTTTCCTATAAAGTTGGCTTCCCTCATGATGTGACTCTTGTGCACAGCAATAGGGAGAGAAATACTTAAATATCCTCGCCGAACCACCAGTTAGCAATACACTTTGAGAGCATGTCTGAAATTACCCTTGGCTCTTAATTGATGTGAAATACATGTTCAGATAGAATAATTTTCCTTTTGTTTTCCTATTCTAAGATAACATTTTTAGTTTGCACTAGCATCATGCACTTGATGCCAAAGGCCTATTACTACATGCTTGCCCCCAAAGTTCTTTATCTCTAGTTGAGGGGTTGCTTACTTCCAGTGGAGTATACTGTCTGTCTTGAGTTCCCTTTCATTATGCTTTCTTAATTATCATTATTAAAGCAGTTACAATCCCATACCTCTTCACAACTAAGCTTTCAGAATCATGATTTGCAGCCCTTTCTGGGCTTAGATTGCCATTTCCCTGGCAGAAAACCAAAGCTGGGTTGCTCCATACTTTTCACTGTATCTTGGTTGCTTCCACACTTTTTGCTGTCCCCAAGGTAGCTAGCAGTTTTCTCTGAAGTACAATAGTGGCTTGCAGCTACAGAATGGTTACGAAAGCTGTTGTATTGCTATTCCTAATCAAAGTGCATATGCTTATTTGCAATTGACAGTCATTAAATAACGAATTCCTCATTTATCTTTCAGGTCAACACACAATGAAATGGAAAAGAACAGGTGAGTTTGCAGGATTCATTAAGTATTTGCACTAACTTTTATTGCTTTCCCCTGTTTGCCCCCATAGGATTGTCCAAACCCTCTTTTCAGAGGAGCAGTAATATGAGGGGGACATGCAAAACAGCCTCAGGCAGGAGCGATGCTTTGAGCAGTCTCAAAATCCTAAGAGTTCAATTTTACTGACATAGAAAGCTTTTTTTTTAGCGGGAAGGGGGCGGTACCACTGAATTTCATGTAGACAGAGAGAGCTAAAATGTCACTTTAAACTGAAAGCTGATGTGGCGCTATCTTCTGTCTTCTGACTACAACATCTGTCTGCAGTAAGCAAGCGTAAACTAACGTGGGAGGGAATGGGCAGTTTGCGTGAGCTCAGTTTTGTGTGTGTATTACAGCAACTAGAGACTACTGATTCTGTCTCTGAATGATGTTTTCATCAATACCAGATTGTCTGGAATATGTTTCATCCTTCAGTGTACAAGCACTGATGGAAAATTTCTTCCAGCCCCATGTGCATTTATTCCATAAATTGCCTTCAGCAGCATTTCTTGGTCCTTCCCTTGAAGCCTCTGGTTCTGGTCACCTTCTGTCAGGGTATATAAGTTTAAGATCAGCTACCACACTGTGTGCACCATTAGCACTGCACAGAATATAACCTGGTTTTTGTTGGCTGTTTTGACATCCTTAAAGCTGCCCTTCTACCTTGGCAAATGTTCATGCATCTAGACTGCAATGTACATTTGTCAAGTGAGGAATCCTTTTGTTTGGGGTGCTTCTGTAAGTAATTTAGATGCATGGGAAAAGCAAATGACAAGTGAATGCTCCCCAGGAGTGGGAAATCCCAGGCTATCCTAATAGTTCTATGGCTTTATAATCTATTACAAGATGTAAATAACAAATCTCACACTGCACTCTGACAGAGCTGGCAAACAAAGGCTTTTGGGTACAGACCGGCCTCACTATAAGTCCAAGATAGATTCCAAAGAGCTTGGACTTAAAGTGGGGAATTTTTTTCCCATGGCTGACTTCCATTTCCACAATTTTTTTTTTTCGCGACCTAAGAGCGGGGAATGGAAGGACTTATAATGTGTCCTACAAGCGTCAACGACTTTAGTGTGGAATGGATGTATACCGGGGCGGCTTATAGCTGGGACGCCCTGTAGTTGCTTTCTAGAACACATCTTATGTCTTTTACCAGATGGGAAGCCTCAATACAAGAGAACTTATATTATTGAAAATGGATTTTGGTAATCTTAGTATTTTAATGGACGAAGCCTTTGTGCCATTTG
Source organism: Rafetus swinhoei (assembly GCA_019425775.1). Taxonomy (NCBI): domain Eukaryota; kingdom Metazoa; phylum Chordata; order Testudines; family Trionychidae; genus Rafetus; species Rafetus swinhoei. Next base: position 3,953,111 of record JAFJHL010000226.1, read on the forward strand.
TAAGAAGGAAATCGTCTCCATTTCCTCTTATAAAAGTCAAATTCTGCGCTCAATACCATGCCTGCAATATTTATCTGTTGTCTGCTAACTTTTGTTAGCCTGGCATGTTTGAAATTAAATGATGTCTCTAGTCTATATGCAAAGTGACCAAGATTAGAAGAGAACAGGATAACATACTCCAGATTCTAAAATAGTCACACAATTATCTTGTGATCACATTAAAGAAACTACTTCTGAAAACTACCAAATGCATTAAATCTCTCTCCTAAGGACTCGGCAGTAGCAACGTCAGAGCTGCATTGAAATCCTGTTTATATTAACATTGACTGTACTTCCTTGTTTGGGCATCTATGTAAGCTCTTATCAAAAAAGGTAATTAGGAAATCAGCCAATGTGTTTCTCTGCAATTTATTCTTTTTAAATAAGATTATTTTCCAGTTAAGTTGTTGAATAAGGTGACTGTGTAACTGCTAAAAATCTTTGCGGTTACATGTGCTGTGGGCTCTGTAGTATAACGCTTAAACAAACTTCATGCTGCGGAGCCTGCAGCTCCCAGGGAGGCTTCATTGCTGCAGAAAAGCCACCTCCCGGGAGCCGGTCGAGCAGAGGCTGCAGGCTCCACTCCCAGGGAGGTGGCTTTGCTGCTTCCCTAGTAGTGAGGCAGAGCTTAACTGATGTGCACTCGCTTACTGGTTAATCAATGAAACTCTAACATCTTTACTTCCCATTAGTGTACATGTAGGAGAGAGACCTTAACTGTCACTACTCTCAACAGCTAACCAGTTAGATGCTTTATGGAGGCTTTCTGTACAGAAAGGCTTAATATCAAGCTGTTAGCACTCTGCAGATGTTCAACGGTACTAATTTTGCAGAACATTCTGTTTGGGGCTTGAATAATGTGGGAACCAGTTTAACTTGATAGTTGGGGCCAAATTCTGGTTGGATCATACCACATTGCATTGTCACGAATTATATGAGGACTCTGATTACCTGCATTACAGTGGACTTGAAAGATAAGTTGTCTGACAGCTAACTTTATTGAGGAATTTGGCTTTGCCAAGGAGAGAATTTTGTCTATAAATCTAAAAGCTGCAGTTGTATAGTCCCAGTAAAATGGAGACTGAAAAATGCTTTATATAAACAGATTTATCCTTTTTAAAGTAGAAGTTGGACCCAGAAAATAAAGGGTCCTACAATGCCATGCGAGATGGCTAGGAATCTCACTTGCTGTTGTACAGTGTGTGCAAACTCCCTAATGTTCTAATGAACTAGGATGTTAAAATGCACTTAAATAACCATGTAACCACTGAAAATTACACAGATACGTGCAGGGCAGCAGTCAACTACTGCCTCCCCTCCCCCTACCAGTGTGGGAGGGGAGAGATGACTCCCCGGGAACTGGTGCACTCCGGAAGCTGGCTCCCTGCACATACTCCCTGCATGTAACAGTGAAGGTTAACTGATGAGCCCAGGCTCATTGGTCAACTGTGTACACAGTTACACTTTCACATCCTTCCTTTGAACTTAACCTGACACCCACTCCAGTCTCTCACTTAACGTATTGTGAACCACACTTTTAATGGCTCTGTAGGGACTGCAGACAGCTCTTGTGTAACTCCAATAAGGCAGGTTGGATAAGTCTGTTCAGATGGAAGAGTATCTTCTTTTGGCGTTGCAAACAGTGTTAAGTAGGGATTCATCACGGAGACCCATTGTTGTTTGGATTTATCCTAGTAGGAGTGAAAATGATCCAGTCAATTTGCTTAATTAAGTTGCTTTCAGAACTCTGTGCAAATGATTGTTTAACACAGAGGTGGGCAACCTGCGGTCTGAGGGCCACATGTGACCCATTGAGGTTTTGTGTGGTCCTCAAGACATTTTATTTACTGTTGCCCACATGCAGGGTTGCCAGCTTCCACTGGTTTCTGCCTAGGCAGGTTTTTTCCCCACCAGTATCAGTATAGTGGCACACATGTAAAGCAAGGGCACATGAAGTGAAGTGTATGCTGATTGCACACAACATTGAATGGGAGAGCCGTGTGTGCTCCCTCTGCGTTAAGTGGAAGCGTAGCTATGGTTGTTGGCACACCCTGCAAATTCTAAGTATGGAAGTGCAGTTAGCAGAACTGCCCTATGCCAAGAGACTGCCCTGGTTACAACAATCTTGTGGCCCACTGAGCTGGAGGGCCACTCATGTGGCCCACTCACTAGCTTAGGTCGCCTATCACTGGTTTAAAGTCTAGTGTGCTGAGAGCAAGATATGCAGATAAGTACCTTCAAATTGAAATGTTGCAATTATGACAATTAGACATTTCAAAGTCAGTTTGTGTTGCAACCACTGCCAAACAACGTGATCTAATGTCCGGTTCAACAAAAGCACTTGAATAGTATTGAAACTTACCTTCTTGAACTATCCTCACTCCCAGTAGCCTAATGAAGTTGTTTCCTTGAGTATCTGAAAAGCTAGCTGTGCATTTTGTCATTCACATAGCTGCTGTAGGCAAATGCCCAGTTGCTTTCCTATGTGCACGGATCACACTAAACAGCATACCCTGTCTATGGGCTTCCAGCCACTGTCAAAGGCTAGAGAACTCCTATGGTGGAATTTGGCTACTGTAACATAGTTGTGATGAGAATAAAGCTTAATTAAACGGATTGTTTATGAATGAAAATGCATACACCAGAGCAATTGATATGTAACTGATTAATGGGAGGAATAAACAAAGGTTAGGCCAAGGAAACCTTTGTAAAGATGTACTCCGTTTACAGCTGTGTAATACTGACATGCTGAGGCACTGCATTTATCAATGAATTAACATGATGGGGTGCAGATATTTTTGAAAATAGTCAGTTCATTCAGTACACCAAGTGTTGTCAGGTAAGCTGTCATTTGCAGCTGATGTCATCCTTGACCATACTAGTAGCAAATCTGCTTTTGACCAAATGCATAAGGCATCATTTAGCCCAGGGCTACTGAACTTTGGAAGCCCCAGTGGCCACAATGATACTCCTAGCACACGCCGAGGGCCACGACTTATGTGTGGCTGCATGTACATGCAAATAGCAAATAGCTTCTTTGACACTGATGGGCATGAACACAAAGATTAAGGCAAGATTACACAACACACAGGCCCCATTTAAGTCAGTTCTGCTGATATTAATAAAATGCAATATTTACCCAATTTCCACCCATATGACAGCACTTTTAATGAGCAATGGCAGTCCAGGAATTTAACTACTAACACACACACAGCAACAGAAGACCATTATATTGACTGCTTTTTTTGTTTGGGCTCCCAGCCACAGGCTGCGTGTTGAGCCCCACGTAAACCCAAACTGCACTACAAGCCATAAAAAAACAGGCCACATGTTGAGTAGCCCTGATTTGGCCTCTGTCGGCGGGAGACGGGGTCTGAGACCCCCATGAAGGGGGAGTAGCCCAGGCTGAAGCTGGAGCCCAAGTCCCAGTGTCTACACTTGAATTTCACAGCCCTGCAGCTGTAGTCACTGGCATGGGCTAGCTACAGGTGTCTTATTGAATGTAGACATACCCTATGGGTGGGAATTTCTGAAACTCAGCTTTGGCCTAACTCTGCTCTGGTGTGGTGAGGCAATTGGCTTTTTTCCCCCCAGAGATCCTGAGTACTCAAACTCCTATGAAAAACAGTGAGAGTTGTGGGTACATCACACTGCTGAAAAGTCACTGGTCCAAGGTCCTATGCATGGGTGGTAGAGCTCTAACCAGTAGAGATATAAGTTCCGGAGGAAAAGCCTGGGTCCGGCACAACATTCCAACACAATGAATATTTGAAATCTCTCCTTTGTCTAAAGCATTGTGACCAAAATACTCACCAGTCAATGCTTTGTACCTGAAATGTAAGGTTAATACTCACATGAATGCCCAGCTTTGGATTGGAAGTGCTCTTAACACTTTGCTGGCTTACAAAACTTGGACTGTAGTTCAGAAGACCACAGCTGGTAGTGCAGTTTCTTGTTCAGTCTCTTTCTCCTGGCTAGTCAGATTTTTTTTTTCCAGGTACCTGTGGTCTTAATATAGTACACTGCCTCCAGCACAACACAAAGGGCTGGTCTACACAGTACCACCAGAAAGCCAATGCATGAAACAACTTTTTAAAAAAAAATTGGCTGGAGCAACTGAATTACCAGCAGTTATATGATGAAAGAATAAGACTGGGACTTGTCAGCTTGGAAATGATGACTGAGGGAAAATAATAGAGGTCTATAAAATCATGATAGGTGCAGAAAAAGTAAATAAGTGTTGTGTACTTACAACAACTAGGGGTCACCAAATAAAATGAATAGGCAACATGTTTAAAATAAATTGTCTTACCCAGCAGGATCATAATTATTGTGTGGAATTAATCTATTCACTGCCAGAAAACCTGGAGACCTTAATAACCTGTGTAGTAAATGGTGCAGCAAAGGAAAGATTGTCATGAGAAATGCTTGATAGGTCTAAACTTAGAAGTTTGGTTGGGGTGGGATGAGAAGAATACCTCTAATTGCCATATGCATAGCAGCAAAAACCCTAGTGTAAATGCAGCTTATACTGACAAAAAAATCCTTTTGCTGCTATGGCTAATCTTATTCCGGGAACTAGGATAAGCTATAGTAGTAAAAACTGTGTCAAAGCTAGGGTTCGCCAGTATAGCTCTACTGGCAAATGCTTTCTCTGTAGATCAGGCCTTTGTAACCAGCTGTGGATTTGGCTAGAAATGCTCATGGACGAGATTAAGTCTGCGGCTACCTTGTTGAAGATGATGTGCACCAGCCCTACCTTGCATAGCCGCACTGGCAGTAGATAGATGGCCACAGTGTAGAGCAGAGAAACTATATACTACTTGAGAGCTGGCTGGGGCGGGGGGCACATACATTGAAAAGCATTGGGCTTTACATGACATGCAATGTGATGTTGCTGTTCCTATTTCCATTTTTAAAAAACTATACCCCCTTAATTGACGTCATTCTTACACTTTAACATGCACTGAGATGGTCATGGGTATAATCAATTGTATGTTGAAACCTTTTTCTCTGGCTTCTCCCCTTGCCACTTAAAATTCTCAAGTGTAATTCTGAAGAAACTTAAAATGGTTTAGAATGCTAGTGCATTTTCTTCCTGAGAGCTGTGCTTTGTAGCATCTTAAATATGCCAGGATGCACGATTCATTTTCCAAAAGTAGAAAGGAATCGATATTTTTATTCTTCCAACCCCAGTTACTGACTGCTGCTATTGTTGCCAGTTGTGTTACTTACCTTTATTATATTTGCCATGGCTTCTTGTGCATGTGAGTGGCTTTGAATGATGCTGAATCCTAACTACTTGCTGCTGACCACAGAATGACTATTTAGCATGATGTCTGAACTTTTGTTTTTTAAAGACGTGCTCATCTGCGGTTGTGTCTGGAGAAGCTGAAAGGGCTGGTACCACTTGGGCCTGAATCCAATAGACATACTACCCTGAGTTTACTAACTACAGCTAAATTGCACATAAAGGTAAGTTCAAGCTAGCTTAATGCATGTAAATGAGCGCACCATGTTCCTGAATAAATTGCTGTCAAAACAACTGCTTGATAATGAATTGTGTGGCTAAAATCCTGCTTCAGGACCAGTTCCTTAGTTATGGCCACTTCTGAAATCTGTCTCCTACACACAAGTGAAGTACCATTCAGAGATGTGCCTGAAACAGGATAGGGATGAAATTGACAATGATTATTCCCCAAAATAGTTTCTGCTGATGCTCTTAGTCGCAATCAGTCAAGATGAGTACTGTCTGAAAGTTTAACTTATTTTTCAGCCTCCTTGGGGGAGGCTGAGAAATTAAGTGTCAGCTGGGTGGACGGCTTCTTACCACTTGCTGTAGCTGGACTGGTCAGTGCTTAAAGTAACAGGGTGAAGCTCTGTGCTACTGCCAGGGAAGAGAAGAGAAAAGAGCTCCCAAGAGGGTCACCTTTGAGGGTTCACAAAGCTTCAGCTCTGTGGCTCAAATCCTAAAATAAGCCTTAATTCTGACCTGACAGTGCTAAATGTTTACAGCTTTCTTGAGTAACAGGGTTCTGATGTATGACTTGTCTTGAGGAAAACACTGATACGCGCGGAAACATGGAGTTGATGTGTGTTGCATATCTGAAGGCCTTACTATCTGTAAAGGGAAAAAATCTCTCTTTTAGCCAAGAGTTAAGATGCAACAATGCTAGCTTTACAATAGCATCCTGACAGAGAAAGGGCTTTGATTTCTAAGCTAATTGTGATGCTGTAACTTATAGATACTAGTTGGTTTACATTGTTCAAACATGTTAACATGGTTAAACTGCCTGACAGAGCATTTGTGGATTCAAGATACTGTGAACCAAGACTCTGTCCTTGTAGACAAACTTTTCTCTTGTCTCTGTTATCTGTGGCCATGCTTTTGGTATCACGTCGCCCATATATTTCTGTAGTTGCATCCAGAGGTGTGAGTGAGGGTTGGGCGTTGTTCAAATATAAAATAATCTGTGCCCCAAACAGTTTGTCTCAATATTTGTACAGTTCAGTAGCTTTTTTTTTTTTTTTTAAGGAAGCAAATATTTAACTTTCAATTGAATGGTTTTGATATATTTCCTTAGCAATAACAAATATTTTTAGAGTGCATAGTATTGTTAAGTGGGAGATAAAGGGGGTGGCACTGCGGGATTTGGTTGGCATCCATCTGATTACAAATAGCTAAAGATCAAAGACTTGGAATGCATATTAATAGGATTGAGCCACTGCCAGATAATTGCATAAAAATAATGTTCAGAAGGAAGCATTATTTATTCACATCCCCATGTTGCCATTAGATAACTGTAATCCAGCGACAGCTCAGTCCTAACCTCTTAACCTGTGAGATCTGGCTCCTGCACCAGAGCTCTGCAGAAAAAAATGACTTCTTCCCCTGTTATAGCCCCTCCATGAGAGCCCCCAAACTGTTTCTTTCCCACTGTCCAAGTAAACAGGAAAAGTCTGCCAAGTCGGCTTCTGTAAAATCTAATGACTGTTTCCTTCCAGTAAACTGGGATGCGTGAGGTGGAGCGAGGGGAGGGGAGAGATGAGTTGTCTGAAATGCTGGCAGCACAATTAAGAGTGTAATAAAACAGATATTTTCATTGAGCTATGTGCTTCAGTTGTTTTCCTTTAAAAATGTGTTTGGTTCATAACTACCTCTAATACTTATTCTTAAAACGTGTGGAATCTAGGCCATACACAGGTACCTATCATCAGTCACCTAAAGCCATAGTTAAACGCCTAAGTGATCTGTCTTTCAAAGGTGCTAAGTACCCATGTCTGGAAATTAGGCCGCTCGCTTAAGTGTGTAAGCTTGTAAATGTTGTCCGTAGCTCATAACGTCCAGAAGAACTAACAATGCCTTTCAACCCACAGAAGCTTGAAGACTATGATAGAAAAGCAGTACACCAAATAGATCAATTGCAGCGAGAACAGCGGCATCTGAAAAGGCAGCTGGAGAAACTGGGCATAGAAAGAATAAGAATGGACAGTATAGGATCTACTGTTTCTTCAGAGCGGTCAGATTCTGACAGAGGTGAGGCACTTCAGTTGGCTCAGGAGAGCTGTACTTGGAGTGGAAACCTTAAAATGCTTTATCAGGTTGTTCCAACACTACTCTTTTTTGGCTTGCAGAAGAAATTGATGTGGATGTCGAAAGCACAGACTATCTAATGGGAGACCTGGACTGGAGCAGCAGCAGTCCTAGTGATTCGGATGAAAGAGGAAGCATGCAGAGCATCTGTAGTGATGAGGGCTATTCCAGCTCTGGCATTAAGAGATTAAAGCTGCAGAACAATCACAAGCCTTCTCTCAGTCTATAAGAAGCAACTCAGTAGCTGTTCCATCCATTGAGTTTCCCTGCTGGATCTTTTTAGGTAGTATATTGGACCGTCCCACAATTCTCTTGCACGTCAATTTAATGTACCACCAACATTAGCAAAATCAGCTTTGCCTAAGTCCTGAAACAGTGCATAGGGTTGTGGGTTACAAGCTACTCTCTGGAGCACACATCTGATTGCATCCACTAGCTTCTCTTTCTGTCAGTAAACTCATCTCTGTGAGACTGTACATTCCAACCAAATTTTGAAATACCCAAGAATATTTTAGCTGTAACAGTGACCCCGCCCCCCCCCTCCCCTTTTTTTGCCTTTGATGATGTTGTCTAGTATTCTAGACCTACCTTGTCTTTGCTTAGCAACTGAACACATCTAATATCCAGAACTAGTGGCTAAACAGAATTTTGTTTGATCAACAATCTGAAGGGGGGAAACAAACTTCCTCATAGTATAGATCTGGAAATGGGTGGACTAAACTTTCCAAAGTAGAATGTGGAGCATTTTAGCTGTCTTGTCACTGTTACTTGTGAGAATCCTGTCACAAAATCTTAGCTGTTGCTTTGGAAATTTACTCCTGAATGTTATGGATATTGCATTTTTAGTTGTATAGCTGTATTACCACCTGATCCAGTCCTTTGGACCTACCTCTTTCAAAACTCCCATTGACTTCGAGTTCCAAGGGCTGTAGATTTGCAGCCTTTACTTTCAAGAATAACCCCCTTGAACTCTCAGATCAGCAGCCAGCAAATGACAGTGGGAGTTTTGACTATTGTGGGACAATGGGGACCGATTTGGGGATGTTCTGTGAAGCTCTTGCGAGATTGGGCTGCAAGACCTTGGCAAAACAGATCTAATGCTCCACTTCTTGCAGGTTCCTTGATAGGATGTCTTCAGCCTTGCACATCCCAATTTCTTCAATAACCAAACCCAAGCGGTACTATTTCTCCTGTGCAATTTATTGTGACCTCATTGCATTACAGCTGCATACTGTTCTAGGCAAGCTTTCCTAGAAGTTTGTTCTTGCTTCTCATCTCTGGGACAATTCTTTTCTACCTCAGAGAGATGAACAAAGATTATCTCAATCCCTTTAGCACAAAAATAATTATGCCTCATTTGTTTCTAGAAGCAATGCTTGGTCCCGTTCAAATCTGTTTGACTACAAATATTAGCAATAACTGAGTGACGGAGCTAGCAGTGCTAACTTTGGGTGCCAGTGATTGGGCACATTTTACAGGATGTTGCTAATACTATGATGCTACAATTATTCAGTGAAGTGCCATTGGCATTAAAGCACTCCCTGACCTGATTGAATCACAAGGCACTCTAAAAGTGGCTCATGAAAGATTTTTGCTGCCAGTTTAAACCTTAATATTTGTCCCCCTCCTCCCCCCAAAAAAGTGGTTTTCAACCTTGCAGCATTTTCATTTAAGCTAAATAGAGCACATGTAAATGTACATAATACACATGATCTATAAATAGTATTTATTCATTTTATATAAAACTAATGTAATGGAGAGACATTCTTATGACTTTGTGCTTTTATAGATGTTCTGGAAACTTTGTATGTAGAGGTCTGCTAACTGAAATATATAGATAGATTTTTCTTCAGTCCTCTTTGCTTGAAACATTTTAAGGTCTTTATATTCTGCCCACTTGGCAAACTCTCTCACGGTGAATATTCAATATTTGATTCCGGTAATATAACCAGCTGGTACAAGATGACCAGAGAAGCCCTAATATCCAACTGAGCAATTTCACTATATAAAAGGGCTATGTAGCTTATTTAGTGATAGGCAACAAAAGTGGGCTTTCACACTTGCCTGCAGTCTTTAAAAATGCAGTTCAGGAGACTGAACTAGTCAAGCTGCCAAAAGCCACTAAGACACTCTGTCAAGTGCAAATGAGCAAACTATATAAAAGGAGACTTGTTTTCTTAAAATATCCTCAAGCTATTTTTGGATAATTTGAACTCTTTAGAAAAGAAAAGATGGGAAATGGGGCTAGTGGATTGCTTAAAAATCTCCAAAGTATAGTCTTTGTGTGCGCTATGTTTTAAAAAAAGGATTTTTTTTAAACAGCTGGGATTTTCAGATGTCCAGCAAATTTGCACTGAACTACAACTTGTATGCCTTTTGCATTTTTAAGCCTGCTTCCTGTGTACAAGCAGAGAATCTTCAGAGAGCTAGCTCAAAACCTGTAAACTTAAAAAAAAAAAATTGAATATCTGCACTTTGGGATCTTTTGCTCAAGATGTTTTTCCTTGAGATCTCTCTTGCTTTTTTCCCCCTTTTAAATAAGTGTTGTATAAACTGCCTCACAAAACCAAACCTAGAGTTGCGCAGATATTGCTACCTTTTGAAGGTAAGAGTAACTTTAGATTTTTGGAAAGCATTGAAGGGGTTATTTGAAATATGAAATTGTGTGCTTCGTATGATTTTTTTTTTTTTAATTTAGAAATACAGTCTTAAGGATTCAGCGTAATGTGTTTTTAATTGTTGTGCCTTTTTGAGTTAACTACATTCTTTTTTTGGTGAAAATATTGTGTGGTGTCCCTATAAAAAACAGTAATTATTTGACCTTTGCACTGTTTGGATGTGGTCCGCTCAATTTTGATGGCATAGAAAATGTTGAACTTTGAAAATGATGCACTAATGTCAAAACTGACACAAGGGTATACATGGTGTCTTTTCCAAAACTCTAGGCAGGTGCAGTAAATTTTGCTACTGTGGGCTCCAAGGCCACTTTTGTATTGGCTAGGACCTTCCTTGGCAGCTTCAAATCTCTCTGGTCCTCTTTACTAATCCAATGAGCCCAAGCCTCAGGCAGCTAAGACTACTTCCAAGGCTGCTGAACTAGTAGCATTGTTCTGTTTTGCCAGCCTTTTCCTTGAATTCACTGATCCACCAGCATTATTACTAAATAAGCTGCAGAAATTAAAAATAAGTAGATTGTTAGGGGAGTGAGGGACTACTTGTATATTCCAAGTTTACAATTGATAGTTGCACAGATGTGTGAATATATAAAACACACTTTTTCTTGTGAAAAGGGCAGATTATAAAATTACTGCCATAGGTAAGTTTTAGTGCAAATGGTGAAACCAAGCACGCACTCAATTGGAAGAGAAATTAGAAACTCTTGCACTTAATAATCAAAGCAGAGAAAAATTGCAGTAACCTATGTGTTAATGATGGTCGTCTGTCTTAAACATCCTAAAGTATTGTTTGTACCTATGGAGCTTGTTCTTGTGAGTGAGCACCCAGAATCTAACTACTTCTACACAAAGCAGAGCTTTCAACACTTCAAGGTGCTGAGAGTCCCATCATGTGAATTTCCAGGGTTGTTGCTAGTACCAACTTAAGATGAAAATTCAAAGAGCACTGTTTTGAGCAGCACTGTAGATCCCACTAACTTTAAACATCTTACAAGATCTGAAACATTTCTGAGATTTGGACATTAGCAGGCCATGGTCTGCCAATTGCCACTTTAGCACTTTGTTCTCTAATAAGGCACTTCTCTCCCCCGGTTCCAGACCCATTACAGCTCTACATCAGCTCTGAAAACAAAAAGAAAGCTCTGTCACTCCAGAACTAGAAATCTGTGCACTAGGCCTACAAATGTAGCCAAGAGCCTTACGTTGGCTTTCCCTTGCTCATTCAAAGTGTGTGAAGTAGATGAAACAGGCATCTGAAATACTATCTAGCAATACGATAGGGCTTTGAGTTCTTCTTTTGCCCCTTTTGTAACAAATTTCAGGTTTTGACACTGTAATGTATTGAGAAGAATTCTGCTTTTGCCAGGCTATGTGTCTGCTCCCCTGAAAATGTATATTCTGTTGCTTTTTTATTGCTGCTTAGTCTGCAAGTTGTTTATACTGTCTAGTAGTAAAAACAGGTACCTCATTCCCAAGCATTATTGAAACATTAAATTCATGCGACAGCTGTGTGAATAGCTAGCTGAGTAGACATTGGTGGGGTATGGAAGAAATCACCCAAATATTCCAGCCCCAGATAATCATCTAATGTCCTCTCTCTGCTCTAGTGGTTTTTGTTTTTGTTTTTGTTTTTGTTTTTGAAAAATCTGTGGTGTAATAAGCTGGAGGGTTTTTTTTGTAGCATTTATTACTTTGGAAGAAGCTTTTTGTACATGTTGTTCAGGTGAAAGAATGAACTTGGAGGCATTTCTACCCAGTTGCTATTTGCAGAATAGCTGTTGCATGACTGTAAAACTTACAGGTATTTGGATTTTTTTTTCCAAGTGCCCAAACTTAATTGACCTGGAATTTTGACCAGTTCTGTTTCTCCTGGGGTTTTTTTCTTTCAAATTCATAAAAGAACCAAACTTGCCTATTTCCTTTCCTCAAGTTGGTGCTCTTAGCAACTCTGCTGTGGAACCATCAGCTTTATTTTTGGCAGTCTTCCAAATAGTAAACGAACTAAACAGGGGAGCAGCAGATGGGAGAATATGAATTCTGTTTCCAGATGTTCAGTTCCTAATGTAAATACCACATCATTATGAATCCTGTGTCAAGACCATATAATGGTGCTTTTTATTACAGTTAGCACATGCATTTTTAGAAACTACATGTTTTAGAAGACCTTGCTGTGTATATGTATACTTCTGTATTGTTCAACTGTTAGAAAATAAATTATTTCATTACTAAAGAGAAACATGTCCTCCCACTGTTTTTCTGGTTTGCCTGGCTTGTGGCACGAACAATTTTGCTGATTTGTTGGGTACCTTAGCAGTCAAAAGGTTACTAGCATTTATTGAAATCTAGTGATGAAACTCATGGCCTCTTGGGCACCCAAATTGTAACCTAGAATCGCATTGTTCACTCTGAAAAAACACTTTCTTGGAGGTAAGAAAAGAATGGCTGGAAAAGGCTTAGTTTTTCCCTTCCCTTTCCATTTTAATGATAGTAGGAGGCAGGGATGTTAGATCTCATTTCATGTAATAATCATGTAACCTCACCAAATCTTAGTGGTTACATGATTATTCAATGGTGCCTGGGGGCAGGGCTGGCAGCCAGGGCACTCCCAGCCCCATACCACCCCGCTGCCTCTGTATAGAGGCAGCAGCACAGGGTGGCTGCAGCCTCTGTCCACAGTGGGCCCAAGCTCCCTACGGACAGAGGTTGCGCCAGCATCCCACGGAGCAGCCTCTGTCCACGGCGAGCTCAGGCCCCAGAGGCAGCAAGGGAGGGGGCTGTGCATGGAGTCATTTGGATTAACCGATAAGCTTGGGCTTATCATTTACACGACTATACACTAACATCCCTAATAGGGGGAAGAATAGCCTTAAATGTTGCCTGGGCTAACTCCTTTGGCTTCCCTTTCAGCAGTAGTTTGTCCCCGATAGATGCTTCTGGTTTTTTGTGCTAAACATCAATTTTGAATAGAGAGCATCCCCAGCTGAGATTCCTCATAATGAAGTGAGCAAAGTGCTTGAGAGGGCCACAAACAACCGCTGAAGGGAAGAAGATGTTAAAATGTTCTCCCCTTCTCTTCAGGCCTATGCATGCTGGGGCTGTAGGCATCAATTGTCCAGCTATGGAGTACAAAGGGGCATGGTGGGCCCATCTCTGTGAGGGCGTCACAGCTGTGCATGTGGGATAATTGTGCAATGCAGGAGTGTGACTCTGCAAAGTCCCAGCTAGGTAGTGTTCAGCATTGGTGGGCTGGGTCTGTACAAAGCCCACTTGAGCTCAAAAGCTTTATTTCTTGCACTAAGAGAAGCTAGTTCAAGAAAAGATCCTTTCCCCCCCTTTGGCTCACTATACAAGAGCAGACACCCTTCCTGCTTGGCACTCGCATTGCGAGTTACACAAGTTGTGATAAGACCCAGTTGTTGACCAAGGAGTTTCCAGTCAATAGCAAAGAAATGCAGATCCTTCCTCATGGAAAGATTCATTATGGATCCTAATCATAACATGGACATTTTTTAAATAGCTTCAGGTCGTGTGCCTTCCCTCAAGTCTCCATGCAGTTCTTGCAGTTTTACAGTCACTTCCTCCTTTCTTGTCTGCACAACCAAGGAGAACTCATTGTGCGTTTGTCAGCACTGGGACTAACGTGAGCTGAAAATAATTTTTCTTTTATCCTGTTGTCTTGCGTGTCACATGTCACACTAATAGATGTGTGGTTCAGACGAAATAGTGATTTCCTCCCCTCTCCCAAGCCACACCTGACTTTCTAGCCGGTTAACTTTGCTTGCAGATTCAGACTATGCTCCGAAGACATATGAATCGGGGGCATCTGTCACTTTCGTGCTCAGAGGAACGTTACTACCTCCAGACCAAGAATGGCTTTTAATGGCCCTTGCACTAGGGAAAGCTCTTTCTAGTAGTGTAGCACACTAAGGCTATGTCTACACAGCAGCGTTATTTTGTAATTACTGATGTTATTTTGAAATAATATAGTCCAAGCCTACACACAAGCAGTTTTTTTTGACATTGTTGAAATGTCTAGCTGGAGGACTGCTTACTCCAACCCCTGTAACCCTCCTTGGAAGGGAAGGGAAGGGGAGGGGGGGAGAAGAGTGCTCTATCTTAAAATAACTGCTGTGTAGAGAGTGCCAAAAGTTGAAATAAGCTGTTTCGACTTAAGCTACGCAATTAGTGTAGCTCAAGTTGCGTCGCTTATTTCGAGTTTAGCTCCGCTGTGTAGACATGCCCTAACTACAGGTTGCTTCAACCCAGGGACTATGACAACATCCTGGCCACAGAGAGAGCACAATCTAGACACCAATTTAAATGTTGTGCATGATCTAATCTGTGATGCTGCTTTCTTGTAATAGCTGAAGTGTGTCTTGAGGAGAAATTGGCCAACTAACTCGAGCTTGGTAAAAGATTTGCCTGCAGAGGGGTGATACAAATTACTTTAAAACAATGATTTTATGCATCTCTATCTGCTTGAGTTTATAATCGATGAACATGGGGCAGGGATGGTCTTTCGCAGGCATGGCATAATGCGCTAATGGCAGACAGACAGTGGGGACCCTCAGATATGAAATCATGCATTCAAAGCTCACATGCATTTTTAGATGTTTTTTGTGTTCACCTGGATCAGCTTGTTCAGCGTTAACTGTAGAAGGGGAGACCTGTGACTCCAGAGTCAAGCACTTTTCCACTGGGTCTCTACAAGTGTTTGGCTAGACTTCTCCTGGACTTTTTTCAAACCAGGGTTATGATTGTCAGAGACCGCGTAGCTCAGAAATGTTCTTGGTAGACCTGGCAGGAAATGCACCCTACGGCAACTCTTGAGCAGCTCTTTAGGACGGGGAAGTCCTTGAGTTGCCAGCTGCTGCTGTCAGTTTCAAAGATGTCTACAGTTTGACAGCTGGCTCTATGCTGGTCTCCGCATGTATGCCTGGATTTTACAGCACCCGTCCCTCCTATGTTTTCTGAAAGATGGAGCTACTGTGTCAGTTTTGGTATTTAAAAAAATGGATTTTTTTGCAAAGTAGAGAGGAAATGTGAAATAAGAGCATGAAATGCAAGGCTTTACTGATGCTACAAGATCCCTTCAAGTATCAAGTTCAGGGGTAGGCAACCTGCAGACTTCATGTGGCAGGTTTCACCTATGGCCTGCACACTGCCTATCTGCCCCCTCCCCCACGCTCCTCACACACTGGGACACTGGAGTCCTGCACTTTCTACTCCTTCCCTGCACTTTTGGAGCGCTGTGAATACGCTGATTCTCGCTCTGTCCCTGTTCCAAAGAATGGCCAGATTGGGTCAGACCAACATCCATCTAGCCCAGTATCCTGTCTGCTGACAACGGCCAGATGCCCCAAAGGGAGGGAACACAACAGGTAATCCTCACGTGATCCCTCCACTGTCACCCATTTCCAGGCAAACAGAGGCCAGGGACACCATTCCTACCCATCCTGGCTAATAGCCATTGATGGACCTAACTTCCATGAATCTATCTAGTTCTTTTTTGAACTCTGTTAAAGTCCTAGTCTTCACCACATCCTCTGGCAAGGAGTTCCACAGGTTGATTGTGCCCTGAGTGAAGAAAAACTTCCTCTTGTTTGTTTTAAACCTGCTGTCTATTAATTTCATTTGATGACTCCCAGTTCTTATATTGTGGGAACAAGTAAATAACTTTTCCTTATTCACTTTTTCCATGACTGTCATGATTTTATAGACCTCTATCATCTCCCCCCTTAGTCTCCTCTTTTCTAAGCTGAAAAGTCCCAGTCTTTTTAATCTCTCTTTATATAGGACCCGTTCCAAACCCTTCATCATTTTTGTTGCCCTTTTCTGAACCTTTTTCAATGCTAATATATCTTTTTTGAGATGGTGACCACATCTGTACACGGTATTCAAATGCGCAACTCCTTTGCAGCTGTTCAAACTTGGGGAGGGAGGAGGAGGAGCAGGGACAGAGCATATATGAGCAAACACATGGTGCTCCAGAAGTACTGGGAGGAAGGGGGAGGAGTAGGAAGTGCAGGGTTCCAATGTGCAAGAGATGTGGAGGAAGAAGGGAGTGCGTGGGCCACAGATGGAACCCCAGTGGACCACGGACTGCAGATTTCCCACACTGGTAATCATAGGGCCCACTGAGACGGAGGGCCACTCAGGTGGCCCACTCACTAATCTTGGTTCCCCATTGCTGATCTAGTTCCTATCGGAAGTAAACAATAACATACCCCCCAGACCAAATCACCAAAGCTATTGAAGGTCCTTCTGTTTTGGCAGGGTCTCTTGTGTGATCTGTGTAGTCATCTGGCCTCCACCAGCCCGGTACTGGAGAATCACACAATCTGTTGTAACCGCCTGGCATCATGCGGGGAGCCTGTGCTAACAGTGGGAACTGAACCTGTAATAGAAACTCAGTTACGGACCCCAGAGTTATGAACTGACTGATCAACCATGCACCTCATCTAGAACAGGCAGCAACAGAGAGCAAAAGTGAATGTAGTTACAGCATGGTGTGAAATATAAACAACTTTAAAAAATGGAGGGGCAGGGGGGGTTAAAAAATGGACAAGCTAAGGAAACTTTCTGTACTTGTTTAGTTTAAAAGCAGCATTTTTCTTCTGCACAGTCAAATGTCAAAGCTGTAAAGTCAGTGTTCAGTTGTAAAGTTTTGAAAGAATCACCATCACACTTCTGTTCAGATTTGCAAATATTTAAAAATTATGAGCAACTTCCAGTCCTGAGGAGTCTGCAACTTTGAGGTTCCACTATATGTCTGAGTCCCAGTTCTAGGCCTTTAATGACACAAATTACCAAGCATTTCAATAATGCTTTTCAGGGGTTTGTCCAAGTTACACTTCAAGCTACAGGTTGAAACCTCTCTAGTCTGGCACAGTTGGGACCTGACCAGTGCCGAACCAGAGAATTTGCTGGCCCACAGGGGGTCAATATTCTCTAGCAGCATGACCAACCTTTGCTCTTAGAAGTAATTTAGGGGTAAATTAGAACAAAATAACAGCACAGAAAACTGAGTGCCAGGACTGGTGGTTGTAAACAAACTTGAGGGGATCATGGAAAACTTGGCCACACCCATGATAAGTGGACATCTGGCTAACTAAAATCATGCCAGACCAGGGATGTTGCCAAGGCAGAGAATGCCGGATTAGAGAGGTTCAACCTGTACTAATTTTAGAATGACTAGCGCACTGGCAGTATGAGTAGGAGAACTCTCTTCTGTTACAAAGGCAGATCATAATAGTTTAGATTTTACTTCTAAAGAAACACTGGTTAACTCTTCAATACACATTTTATTTTCTGTGATCAACAGAATCTCAAGTAAAACCCAAATCTACTTTTCTCCCCCGCTCCCCCTCTTGATGTACTGGGCTCCAATGATAGGGATAGCTTGCTTATTTCACTGTCCGGCACAAAGAGTAGCATTTGGGTTGCAATGTTTTAAATCCGTCCAGTGGGTTTTGGGGCAATATTTGATCTGATGTCTGGCTTTAGCCGATTCCTTTCCCAATGGTGTAAATGAGAAGACCCTGCTGCGCCACATCGGTACTTCCATTGGTGCGGAGTGGGAGGAATTTTGCTGAGGTCAGTGGAGTTACATGGGTGGAAAATGAAATTAAAAATCAGGTTCAGGGTGTTGACCAGCCTCAAACCCAGGAGCGTTTCTATTTGCTGACACATTGGTGTGTAATCTACCCGAAGCAGTTTGGTTCCTAAAGTTCCCAACTCTGTAACATTTCTTCTCCCTGCAACCTTGAGCTGTTTTCAGAGGGCAAACAGCGGAGTGGCTGGAATTCCCCTCTGTTACTGAATATAGCTCACAGCCTGGAAGCTTATTGGCGACCTTTGAACTTTGCTCCCGTTTATGATCTGTTTGCTTAGCTCTATGAAAACAAGTTGGTGGCTTTTGATTATATTTTCACTTACTCATCAAAGGCCGTAGACTTCCAGGAGATGGAGCGGGAAGAGACTCCTTCGCTCAGTGATGTCAGAGCCCTGCTCAAGCAGGATTGGCTCTTGCCGTTCGGGGTCCCGTTTCCAAAAGCTGCGTCCCAAGCAGCAGCAGGCAGGTGGTCAGGTGGGTGTAGGTGTAGGAGCAGGGCCTCTGGGCCAGATCCTCAGGGAATTTAGGAACCTAACTTGGTTGAAACCAATAGGCGTCAGGCCCCTGAATCCCTTTTGAGGATCTGGGCTTACTGCCTGTAAGAGGCTGATTGCAGGAGAGCCCAGGGAGCTAAGCGCTTGCTTTAAGGTTCCATTTACTGGTGTTGTCCATTCCAGACTGGCGTTGCAACCCCATTGCTGCTGTCAGGAGCTGGCTTCTGGTAACAGGCTGCTGGGCCATTTGGTTCTGCGGTGGCTGGTCACCCGGCCTCTGTCACTTTAATGTCGCACTTGCATGGACAGACACATCAAAGGGCTGAAGGCCCGTGACTGCTCCGGGCTGCCTGCTGTCAGGAGCTGTGAGCGCATCCGTCCTCCCATTGACAAGATTAGAGCATGCGTCACTCGCGCCGCGCATACAGCGTGTGAAGGCAATCGGGGGGGGAGGGGAGGGATTGAAACCCCAGCAATGGGTGTGGTTGCAATATGCCCACTGCACTGTTAGCCATCACGCGTAGCACAGCGGTGTCCAGCAGCCCCAATTCGGACCTTTGATATATGGGCAGGGACACTTCATAGCCAGGTTCTAGTCCCAGCTTGGCTACTGATGTCCCGTGTCACATTTGGCAAGCCACGCCCTGTGCCTTGATTTCCCCACATGTAAAACGGGGCTAATGCTCCTTTGTAGGGCACCATGGGAGCTGCAGATGCAACCTAGCAGCTGAGTGGGCCAGGCCCTAGTGAACAGAGCCTGTAACACTAGCAGATGGAATGGGTAGCAGCTGCCTTAGAAGCAGGCATGCAGATCTCTCTGTTCAGCGAGCAGGCCCGCTGCATTGAGGTTGGGCTGTGAATCGATGCAAGGGGCCTGCTTAGAAAGCAAACCACATGCTCGGGGTGCCAGCCACTGGAGCACACCAACAGCTTTGCCTGCCTGCACTAGGGTTTAGACCCACTGGCTGACATCCCCAGGGCAGCCAGGCCACCGCTGTGGGCTGAATCGTGTCTGTCACGGCAGTGCCAAGCTCACAGCCCCATTGGGCTGGCTGTCGTATCCTTCCTTTGTTGTTTAAGCTACAGTAATACCCCCTGGCCTGGCTGCATTCACTAGTGCTGCATTGCTGTTTATGTGCAGTAATTATAACAGGGCCAAGGCTGGGTGGGCTGTAGCCAAGCCTGGGAGCAGCCAGCTCGGGAGAGAGGCTACGGCCAGCGGCCTTCACACAGACTCTGCAGTGTCATCATCACAACTGGGCCCCAGCCCTGTTCTGCCTCCCAGAGCCCTGCAAGGCCTAATGATACTGAATTGCACCCCTCACAGTTGTGAGTTACCCTGGCTTGAAGAGCTCTGGAGAGCAAAGGTTAGCTGAGCCACATGTGGTAGGGCGATTGCCCCGCCCTGCTGGGATGGGATTAAAGCAGGCAGGAGGGAGCCTGGGCACAGCCCTGGCCAATTAGAGAGAGGCTTTTCAGTAGCCAATCAGGGTGTAGTATGCTGGGGCAGCCCTGTATATAGGGTGCAATGCCCAGCAGAGAGAGTCACTTAGGCCCTGACTAGAGGAGGTGCAGGGCCTGGTTCCTGGAGAAGTGTCTTCTGGAAAGCAGCACTGGGGAGGGCTAGAGAGGGAGACTCCTGCCTGATACCTGCTAGGCTGTGGCCAGGAGGGTGCAGAGGGTCACAGGGGAAGTGGGCCAGGGAGCTAGGGGGAGTAGAGCAGGACAAGGCTGCTGCCAGAGGGTCCCTGGGTTGCCCTTCTACCCCCCGCATCATGTCTAGCCACCATTGCTGTGTGGCCTGCAAGGACTGTGGCTTGCCCCTGAAGAGAGGGGCTAGATTAAGGCTGCAGTTGGCCACGGTGGGAGGTGATAATCCCTGGAAGGGGGATGAGAGACACTGGAGGGGGCACTGCCGGAAGGCAGCATCCCGAAGAAGATGCTGTGGTCTGGGAGCAAAGCGGCTCCAGGGCCGTGTTCCATGCTCTTGCTGGGTGAGACACCAGCATGCAGGAGGTGCCCCTGAGGATGGACTAATTCCCCAGGACAACCAGCCCATCCCAGGACACCACCCTTCCACCCCGAGAGATCAACCCCCCTGCTGGCGGAGAGGCTGGAAGGGCCCGGAACGGCGGGTCTGCACTCGTGCGGAGCCGCGGGCTCTTCTGGCGGTTTGGGCCGTGAAGTCGTTGTGCGGCTGGGAAAGCTCCTTGTTTGTACGGGAGTGGAGCAGGGTCTGCAAGAGTTTCCCTCCCAATGCTCACAGTGAGCTAGGCCCTCCTGTGGGGAGCTATTGGGTGTCCCCTCTCTGCCTCCAAGGCACTGCCATGGTCCAGTGGATATAGCGTACTTAGATTTCCAGAAAGCCTTTGACAAGGTCCCTCACCAAAGGCTCTTAAGCAAAGTAAGTTGTCATGGGGTAAGAGGGAAGATCCTTTTGTGGATTGATAACTGGTTAAAAGATAGGAGACAAAGGGTACGAATAAATGGTCAGTTTTCAGTGTGGAGAGAGGTAACTAGTGTGGTCCCCCAAGGGTCTGTCCTGGGGCCCATCCTATTCAACCTATTTATAAATGATCTGGAGAAAGGGGTAAACTGTGAGGTGGCAAAATTTGCAGATGATACCAACTGCTCAAGCTAGTTAAGGCCAAAGCAGACAGTGAAGAGCTTCAAAAAGATCTCACCAAACTAAGTGATTGGGCAACAAAATGGCAAATGAAATGTAATGTTGATAAATGTAAAGTAATGCACATTGGAAAAACAATCCCAACTATACATACAATATGATGGGGACTAATTTGGCTACCGCTACTCAAGAGAGAGATCTTGCAGTCATTGTGGAGAGTTTGCTGAAAACATCCACTCAGTGTGCAGCAGCAGTCAAAAAAGCAAATAGAATGTTAGGAATCATTAAAAAAGGGATCAAGAATAAGACAGAAAATATCTTATTGCCTCTATATAAAACCATGGGATGCCCACATCTTGAATACTGCATACAGATGTGGTCGCCTCATCTCAAAAAAGATGTATTGGCATTGGAAAAGGTTCAGAAAAGGGCAACAAAAATGATGAGGATTTGGAATGGGCCCCATATGAAGAGAGATTAAAAAGACTGGGACTTTTCATCTTAGAAAAGAGGAGACTAAGGGGGGAAATGATAGAGGTCTATAAAATCATTGGTGTGGAAAAAGTGAATAAGGAAAAGTTATTTACTTATTCCTACAATATAAGAACCAGGGGTCACCAAATAAAATTAATAGGCAGTGGTTTAAAACAAACAAAAGGAATTTTTTCTTCACTCAGCACACAGTCAACCTGTGGAACTCCTTGCCAGAGGATGTGGTGAAGACCAGGACTTTAACAGGGTTCAAAAAAGAGCTAGATAGATTCATGGAGGTTAGGTCCATCAATGGCTATTCGCCAGGATGGGTAGGAATGGTGTCCCTGGCCTCTGTTTGTCTGGAAATGGGCGAAAGGGGAGGGATCACATGAGGATTACCTGTCATGTTCCCTCCCTCTGGGGCATCTGGTATTGGCCACAGTTGGCAGACAGGACACTGGGCTAGATGGACCATTGGTCTGACCCAGTCTGGCCATTCTTTTGTCCAAGAGAACTGCACCTGCTCTCTCCCCCAAGGGTACCCTCTGCTGTCACCTCTCGTGGGAGCAGAGCCACATCTCTCTCCCCCTCCTGGTCAGTGTTTTTCCAGCCTGCCCCATTCCCTGCCAAGAAGGGCCTGGCTCTAGGAAGCCGCTACACTTGCTTTCTCTCCCAAGGCGATGGGTAGCTGTTAGGGCCAGCCCTTGTAAGTTCCCACACCGCCCTGTCTAAGCAAGCACCTGTATTCTGAAAGGGAAACCATCACTGCGGAAACATGTTAAAACAAAGATCCTACTCCTAGGCTAGTACACTCACCGGAGTTCAACCCCCCAGTCCCAGCACTTCTGCTGCTAAGAGTCCAACCCCACCAAGGGGCTTGTCTGGGGTGACAAGCTCACAACAGCTTTAGCTCAGAACCAGGACACCCAGGAAGAAAGTTCAGGCTTTCCCCTGCCCAGCCTGGGCCTTTGAGTGCCAGATCACAGGAACCATCAGCAGACAATGGCCCGCTCGCCAAAAGGCTGGGGTTTTGCATAGCCGAAGGAGGGAATCTGCATCCACCTCTTCCCTTAGAGCAGGGGTGGGCAAGACAGCATCCGCAGGCCGGATCCAGCCCGCCAAGCCCGTTGGATCCAGCCTGTGGCCACCCTGCCGCTCCCCAGCCCCCAGGCTCTGATTGGCCTGGGAACGGAGGAGCACGTGAAATCTCCTGGCCCCGCCCCTTCCACCCGAAGCCCCACCCCTTCCAGGGCAGCCCGCAACCCCTCAGAAATTTGTGAAGTGTGCCCGCCTTCAAAAATTATTGCCCACCCCTGCCTTAGAGCACCTCCAGGCAGACACTTGCGACTGTTTGTCCCCAAAGTCCATTCTGGGCTGACACATTATTCAATAGGGCATCTCAGGGTTCAGTTCCCACCCACCCTTTGGGAGGTTCACTCAATCCCAGCTCAGTCAGAAAGAAACCAATGGCCCCCCCAAAACATGTGAACTTAATCCCTCAAGCTCTCCCCAGGCTTGGGCAGCAACCTGCCCTAATGGTCACAGCCAGCACAAGGAGCATTGCTCCCTGCCTAGAGATCGGCTTCCTCTTGCAGACGGAGCCGCTTGGAAGGAAGCCGCCTGTTTGTTTTTCTCTTTCTCGAGCTCTGCACCGTGGCCCCGTGACAGGGAGCAGCAGAACCGCCCAGGACATGCCAGTCCGTTTCCTTGGCCTGTGCGGGGCCGGGGGATCGGACCGAAGCCTGCTCTCTGGCATCAGGCTCCCCCTTTACTAGCAGGCTCGCTGGTTTCTGCTTCCTGCCCGCTGTGTTGGGAGGAGCCGGGAGCCATCCCTTTCACAGCTGTGCAAACACCCGCGGCCGGGCAGCGCTCAGCTACCCGCACGAAAATCCCTTCTGGGGCAAAATAAGGTCGCGTCAGGGGCTGGGCGAAAGCAACTAACATAAGAGCAGTAAAGACTCCTGGAGTCTGTTGCCGTCAAGCACCAAACCGCCTGGGTGCCCAGTGCCCTGTGCCAGCGAGTTCGCTTTTCTCCGGCCTAGGAACCTGCAGGACTAGTTCGCACTACGCGGCTGGTAGGGTTGGCAGATGGTTTCAACAAAAATCCTGGACACACTTGACATG
The DNA here is from genome assembly GCA_019425775.1 of Rafetus swinhoei. Lineage (NCBI taxonomy): Eukaryota > Metazoa > Chordata > Testudines > Trionychidae > Rafetus > Rafetus swinhoei. Next base: position 3,976,752 of record JAFJHL010000226.1, read on the forward strand.
ACCCCACAATCCACATTACAGCTTATGTAGAAAACACCGGACAGGTCAATTTTCTCAGCTTGTTTCCCGAACAGAAAGCTCCAATACCTGACTGCCCGGTTCAAAACCGGACGCCTGGCAACCCGAGCGGCTGTTCTGAAATTCTCTGGTGGTCAGAATTAGCCACCTTACGGCGGGCCGGATCCAAAGCCCACGGCTGTTGGTGGGCAGGTTTGGCTCCGGCCCTAGCTACCTAGGGAACGCTGGGTGGGCGCATGCTAAGTGCGACTGGACCAGCAGAGCCAGCGTTGCCCTCCCTTGCTCTGTGGCGCTCTGCCGTGGGGCGGGACAGCACAGCGACCTGCAGGGCTCCAGTCCAGTGGGAGGCTGGGCCAGGCACTGGAAGCCGTAGACTTGCTATCATGAAAGAACTTCAGAAACTTTGGTAGTGCTCAGAGTCTGCACCCCTCCCCTACCCAAACTCCCTCCCTCCCCGCCCTGCTCTGGGAGGGAATTTGGTGAGGAAGGGGTGCGGGCTCTGGGAAGGAGCCTGGGGGCTGGAGAGGGTATGGGGGCAGTTTGGGCGTGGGATGGAGTGGGGAAAGGGGTGCAGGTTCGGGAGGGAGGGCTGGAGGGGTGTGGGAGTTTGGGGGTGGGAGGGTATGGGGGAGTTTGGGAGTAGGGAAAGGGGTGCAGGCTCGGAGGGAGTGGGAGGTGCAAAGGGGTGAGCAGGGATTGCTGGGGGTCTCCACGCGCTCTAGCTCTGTTGCACTGCCAGTGGAGGTGACAGGGGCCCCTGGGACATTTTAATTCACCTGGGGGTGGGAAGCAGGACTGGGGGACTCATAGGTAGGAGTGTGTGTGGGGGGGTTGGCAGGCAGGGCCAGGGAGAGACCCAGCCCCAGACTTTGGTGGGAGGCATCCCCGGGCCAGAAATGTTCCTGGTGCTCGGGCACCACAGGCCCATCTAACGCAGCACTGATGCCCGTCACGGGGCTTTGTCCGGATGTGGCGGGGGGGGGAAGGAAGGAGGGGGTTTACTGTGCTGCGATCACTGCAGGGCCGGACCCTGGATGGAGCAAGTTTGTATCTCGGCAGAGGGCCCACGTCACTGCCAAACGCACCGGGGCCGGTGGCAGCCTCAGCAAAGGCATCGTGGGCTGGCTGTGAGCCACAAAAGCCAAACCTGGGGCTGGCCTGAGCGTCCCTTGCTGGGTCCAGGTCCAGCTTCTAAAGGCCACGCACGGGACTTGCAACGCCTGCCTTCTAGGGGCCCTGCTGCCAACCAGAACCCACGGCCCACAGCTGGAGTCAGGCCTCTCTTTATGGGCTGCACCAAAGGCAGCATGTGGAGCAGCTTGATAACCCCAGGAAACGCCAAGGAGAGGAAAGTGCCCAAGAGCTGCCAGCCCTCATGTGATTTAGGACAGGCCTGGTTTGGAGATGGCTGCCGCCTCACCCAGCACTCAGACCTGGGGGTGAAGAGCTGGGCTGAAATCCCTGCTGCCAGGGAGCCCAATCAGCTGGGACGACTGGCTCAGAACCTGTCTCCTTAAATGGGGCTAATGAGCGTGGCAAGGCAGGCGCCTGGTGTACACCCTGGCCACCACAGGGGCAGGATGCTTAGAGGCTGTGAAAGCAAAGCAGATCCTGCTCCTGAGCTGGTTCCCAGGGGCAAGGGTGCCCCTGGGAACCAGCTGCCTCTCTGAGCCCTTCCTGCACTAGCTCTGCGCCGGGCATGTGTGGTTCCAACTGGAACATGCAGCCTGAACAGGAGGGTGGCTCATGGCTCTTTTGCCAATATTTCCTGTCCCTTGGGAAGCTGGTGGGGCTGTTCCTGCGGGGGTGAGGCTAGAGCCCTCAACCTCTGGCTCTGGAGACAGGTACCTTATCCACTGTGCCACTGGAGGAGCCTCCCAACAGTCTGGGCCCACCTTATCCTTCCTTTGTTCTCAGGGGATCTCCCCCCCCCCGCCACTGCCACAGATCCTGGACTCAGCCATTCACCGGAAACCCTGCCCTGCATGCAAGTGGAGAGCAGTAGCTGAGGCAGGAGAAGAGTGCCTGGTTGTGACAGCTGCCTCCAGGCCTGTCTCGCCAAGCCTGGATATTTACTGCACACGAGCTGGGCCTAGTCAAGTGGCCAGAGATTTTTTTTTTCTTTTTCAGGACCCTGGGGGCTGGTTTATTTTTGGGGACCTTGCGACACCTGACAAGGGCCTGCATTTTCGGGCCTGCAGCCCTTCTGCGTCTCAGAAAACCAGCCTCCCTCTCCAGCAGTGTTTCAAAGGGCCTCGCTTTTGTAAAGAGGCTGCTCCGGGCACTTGCAGGCTGGGAACTTGCTGCTGTGTTAAACTGTGTCACAAGAGCTGGGGAAGGAGGAGGGGAGCCCGCTAATGAAACAGGAAGTAAGGAAGGGGAGCTGGGCTCCATCCCATAATACTCTGGGCCACCCAGTTGAGCCCATTCGTGGCCACTTAGCTACACAGGTTGCCTCTGGGAAATCTGGGTGGTGGAGGTGCCAGCTCGGGAACGGGAGCAGCCCGTGTGTGGGCCCTTCAGAGCCACGTTCTCCTCCGCCCACGTGAGCGGCCCTGCTTGTGGCATTCAGAGGGACCCCGGTTTGGTGTGTCCGGAGCTTTTCCGGTGGGCGTGGTAAAGTGAAATGCAGCTGCTTGAACAATGGTGACAAGCTCTTTGTGAAAACCCTGGAGAGCTTTAGAGCGTTCTTACCCAGCCCGCTCATCTGGCCTTTGGGTTTTCTCCTTTCCTGGCCTATGAAAATACCTGAACTCACCAGAAACTGAATGAAAACTCATTCCACATGGAGCTTGAACTGAAGTGTCCTCTGGGCACAGCCCTGCCTGGCGGCAGGAGGCAGATTGTGTCTTTGTTCCCTGTTTGTACAGCACCTAGCACCGGGGGGGAGGGTGGGTCCGTTCCATGCCCGGAGCTCCAGAGCGTTATCCACATAACCAATGATAATTCACAAAGGAAAGAATAGCTGGGTTTAAGATAACATGGTGGTTCCCCAGCCAGACCCCTGTTTAGCATAATCCCAGCTACACATGGGATCTAAATGGCCTGTTCCCACCCAAGACAGATCTGGGAGTCACTGTGGGTAGGTCTGTGAACAGCTCGGGCTCATTGCACACCTCTGGCCTATGGGGATAACAGAATGTAAATCCACCCACACCGTCTCCAACCCCTGAGGGTCCAGTTCTGGTCGTCCCACCTCCAAAAGGATGGAGTGGAAGCGGGAAAGGTCCAGAGAAAGGCAACAAAGTTGATGGACGGAATGGAGCAGCCTCTATCTAAAGAGGGGCTAACCAGACGAGGGCTGTGTGGCCTAGAAAAGAGACAACTACTGGCGGAAATGAGAGCAGTCTCGCATCAGGAACGGTGCAGGAAATGGAAAGAGAGAAGTGTTTGCTGCAGTGCAAAACACAGGGGTCTCCCAATGAGATGAATGGGCAACAGGATTCATACAAACAAGGTGAGTGACGCACGGGGGGAGGCATGCGGGAGCACGTGTCCCCCCCACATCACGGGCAGGAGGGACAAGTAGGGTTGCCAGGCATCCAGTTTTGAACCGGACAGTCCAGTATTTGAGCTTTCTGTTCGGGAAACAAGTTGAGAAAATAGAAATGTCCGGTATTTTCTAACTAAGCTGTAATGTAGATTGTCATGTCATGTCAAGTGTGTCCGGTATTTCTGTTGAAAACATCTGGCAACCCTAGAGGCAAGGGGCTTGCCAGTAGCCGATGGAGAGCCCAGCAGGGAGGCAAAGTGAGCTGGGTTGTATTGCTCTGTTTGCCTCACCACTGCTGGTGCCAGCCCCCAGCCCCACAAGTCTCCTGGGCTGAATCGCTGGGGGGGGAGGCGGGGAAGAGGTGGGGTGAGGGTGGAGCAGGGGCAGAGGAGTTATCCCAGCCCTTCCCCAGGCTGGGGGAAGGTCACGTGGTCCCTGAAATCTTCAGTCTCACGTAGTTAGACCAGCGACTGGCTCGCTCGAGCTGGAATTTGTTGAAGACTTTTCTACCGGCAAATGCGGTTTTGTCGAAATCCAACTGTCTGGTGGGAATATGGCGATTCCGACGGGTGGCCATTCAGAAGGGATCGTTTGGCCTGTCTCAGGTAGATTCGTTGCGTTTCTCCTTTCCCGTCACACTGAAATCGGCGTGTGCGGGACATAAAATGCAGCATTCGTCAGTTTGACATTAGCCAAGCAAAACGTTCCAGTGGCACCTGGAAACACCTGGCAAAACCAGGCTCGATGCTGCCGCGTAATTAGTCACCAAATTCCATCCCTCCGCCCGGGGCTGGGAATTGTTCACATCTGGCCCCACACGCTGTGGTTCAGCCTCCCCGGCTATTTACCAACAAACCCCGCCGAGCACTTTGTCTCTGAGTCATCCCTCTCATGCCGTGCCAGCTCCTCGTGTCTGATCTGCGAGCCGAGCCGCTCACGCTACCCGATCTCCATCTCTCAATAAATCTCCCCGCGCCGCGCTGACAGGGGCTTCCCTCGGCTTGTGTTCTCCACCCGGAGCTGGCCTGGAACGCCTGCCCACTCCTCTTCCAAGCTGGCAGGCAACCAGGGTTCTGCTGTGACGGGGAGTGGGTGGGAGAGAGCCGGCGCTTGGCAAGGGAGGACGGGAATGGTGCCAATTGCTGCTTAGTTGTTTACGCACAGATTTCTCTGAAAAGCCCTGAGTGCTTGTGGAGCAGGGGCAGCGCCTCGGAGGGGGGCCTGTGCTGATCACTAATGTCTGTGGGGCCGGGGCTCGGGGACTCAGAGTTTCCATCCCACGCTGAGCGTCCACATGGCCTGGGCTTACAATGGGAGGATCGGGGTCTCCCAGCTCTACTGATTGGGCCATACTGACTACACAGACCACAGCTTGGAGCTGTGGCCACACTACAGACCAACAGGGCCTGAGCCAAGTGGGCCTGGGGGTCTGCCCCACCCCTTGGCAGGCTCCTAGGATCTGGGTCCTGGTGCTTGCTGACCTGAGTCAGACTGGTGCGTGTGTGGACAGAAGTGGGCCTGGGGGGCTCCAATCGGAATCAAAGCAGTGCACACAGACCCAACGGCTCTCACGTCTCCAGAGCTGGCCCGGAAAGCCTGATTCAGCCGCAGATCCCATGGAAGCCCGTCTGCACCAAGATCTGGGGGCACGACTGCAGGTTGGGGGCCACACCCCCAGCACCTGCACTGGCGTTACCTGGCTACAGTGGGCGTGAGCATGTGCAAGGACAGCAATGCAAGCAGCTACTTCCAGGGGGCTTCTGCGGCCCAGACTGAGGCCTGTTGGGCTGCATCTCTGCTGCTGTGTCTAATGCTCGTGCACCGATCCGAGCTGCATTTACACGTCAGGCTGTGCTGTCAACTTATCCCGCCTGTCAACGTGCTCTCTGAACGTCAGATCTGCCACAGGTGGGGCGTGGCTTGTGCCTGGCACAGACTGGAACCCGGCCTGCGAGGAAAACCAGCCTGCGAGGAATACCAGCCTGCTCCACACTGAATGCCTCAGCTGTTGCTGCAGAGAAAGCATTTTTTCCTAATGGCAAAATCCCAAATGGGGATTTGGGGGGGGGGGGGGGGGGGGGGGGGAAATATCCTCCTATGTCAGCCTGCCCCCGTTGTTTTTTAAAATTTTCACCTTAAAAATCCATTTTCACTGTGCTGTCTAGCAATATTCCCTCTACTGTTTTTCTGCCCATGTGTAGAACAAATGTTGTGTGTGCCAAGGTAGGTGTGGATGTGCACCACCAGTAGAAACACATGCTGCTGGCTATGGGCACTCTGCTAATCAGCTGGGTGGCATTTGAATCTCTCCTGGGCGGCTGCCCAAGGGCTCAGCTTACAGGGAACACTGCTGCCTAGACTGGACTAGAGCCTTGTCTGATTTTATTGGGTCCACGGTTGAGGAGTTGAGTCTGTGATTTGTACTAGGGGACTAAATAAAACTCCCTAGTTGTTCCCTGTCTCCCACTCTCTGTCTAGATGTCTGTCCATCCTGCGGCTGTGAGTTCCTTGAGTTAAGGAGCCTCCCTTCTCAAACATGGCTGACTAGTGAGGCGGGGGGGAGGAAAGGAATTCCCATTTGCGGAGGACTTTCTCATTTGTTTGGTCAGTCCACATGAAACCCCCCAGTGCTGAAATCCTCTGGAAGGGAATGGAGCCCCGGGGCAGTCGTCGGGGGAAGGGAGCAGGCCATGTTAGCTGGAACTGGAAGCAACTCATCCTCCACGTGGATGACGCAGAGCAAAGCTCCATGCAGCTCAACCTCACCCACACGTGGCCGCATGCTTTGGTACGCTCCTGGGGGGACAGCGCTGGGTCTGCGGACCCTGCAATCCAGGCAGGGCGCCCAGCCCCAAAGGAGGTTGGCTGATGGGTGAGCTCTCACAGAGCCTTGCCTGCGTTCCACCCACCCGTCAGGAAAATCACAGTCTGCAAAAACGTTTGGATTGCACTGAATTGGCAAACACTGACAACAACAACATTCCCTCAGAACTCTTCCAACCAGCCCTAGGAGCTGCCGTATGCTGCTAATCCTCGTTTATGCCCACTTCCCCTTCCAGAGGACTCGCGCCGGCCATTGAGTAATAACTAGCCAGCTGCTGCAAGCCACTGGAAAGGCAAAATGCTTCTGTTTCCCCGCCTTTCCCCTGTGCCCATGGGGTGTGGGGGGTGGGGAAAGGAGGGTTGAATTGAATGGGTTTTGATCTGGTGGCTCCATGGGAGCGGTCCCCCAGATAAACCCGCAGGTCTGAGCCACAGGTGACCTGCATCTCGCCGGCTGGTCATGTGACTCCACTTCTTGTCACGTGATGGCCAGTCTGTCATTTTGTTTTTCCGCTGGTGAAAATCGACACCGGATGCCTCTTTCTTTTCTGGTTTTAATGCCAGCCCCTGACGTACTCCTGGAACACAACTGCTGACCTGAAAAACTACCAGCCAAAATCCCTTTGCATTTTAACACAGGGAAGGGATTATGAAAGCACAAAAACTCTGGACAGTTGTTTTCTGAGTAGTTACCTGCACAAGCCGGAAAGAAAACAGTGCATAGCAGTGATGGGCAACCGAGGCTAATGAGTGGGCCGCATGACTGGCTCTCCTTCCTCCCAGCGGGCTCTCCTTCCTCTCCCAGGACAGGGCAGTGTTGCTCACTGTGCTTGCGTGCTTAGAATTTGTGGGCGGGGCCGACTGAACCGTAGCAGCGCTGTGATTGGCTGCAGAGGGAGCGCACGGCCCTCGCAGTCAGGGGTGGGTGCAATCAGCACGCACGTCACTTCCCGGGCAGTGGCGTCACATGTGCGTGTCACTTCAGGAACGCGGGTGGGAAAAACCCGCCACGGCCAGAAAGCAGCGGAATCTGGCAACCCCGTGCGTGGGCAACGGCAAACAAGATCCCTCGCGGGCCCCACCCAGAACCCCGCTGGGCCGCAGGTCGCCTGCCCCGGCTCCATCGCATTAACCCCACGTTGGGACTGGCCCCTTTCGCTGCCGAAGGGCAAAGCCCTAATTCCCAGGAAAAGCAAACGTGGGGTCGGTGGAGACAAGGTGTTTCGGAGCACACACTCCCCGGCTGGCGTAGCTCAATGCATGGTGCGGGAGATACGCCGGGGGGGGGTCTGGTCCGCCGGCGGTAGCTGGCGTAAGGAGGTCGGTATCCTGCCTGTTCACACGCAGGCGGGTGATGGGCACGGGTGGATGCTGAGAGCAGCGCTTCCTGCCTGGCTTCCTCACATGCTTCATCCCTGGGCAGGGATCACTTGCCTCACCGGCAATCTGTAGGCGCTAGCCCCAGCGCTAAGTGCCCCTGTGTAGTCAGCCTGCCTGACGTGCTTTTCCTGGGCCGTGCCCCGTGACATCCCTGGGCGCTGGCAGCCATGGAACGCCTGTGCGGGAGGGTAACAGGTGAGCCTCGCCGCTCTCTGATGCCGGTGCGGGAGCAGGGCTGCGAACTGGTCCGGAGGCGGCAGGTGTGTATCATGTTTGCTGGTGCCCAGAGTGGGTCCAAGTCCCCTCCTCCCACGCACCTCTGGATCTAGGGTGGGGCTCGGGATGGGGGGCTTGGTGTGCGGGAGGGGCTCAGATCTGGGACACAGGGCTGGGGTACAGAGGAGGGTTGGGGTGTGGGAGGGGCTCAGGGCTGGGGCAGTGGGTTGGGGTGCAGGCTCTAGGGTGCAGAGGAGGGTTGGGGTGTGGGAGGGGCTCAGGGCTGGGGCAGTGGGTTGGGGTGCAGGCTCTAGGGTGCAGAGGAGGGTTGGGGTGTGGGGGATGGATGGAGATATCCCCCCTTCGTCTCTTCTCCCCCCTTCCCTTTTTCCCCTTCGCCTACTCCCGGCACGTAGGAAGGACTCCGCTGGGAGGTGGCTGGGGGCCGGGGGGAGATACAGCCAGCAGGGACGCTCGGGAGGGGCCCGGGAACTGGCAGGTGGGGTCAGGGCAGAGACCCTGCCCTAATGCTGGTGGAGCCCGGGCACCACGGGCAACTCGCCACCTAAGAATGGGCCAAGGTAAGTGACACAGGGGGTAATTTGCAGTCTCCTGCTTCTCCATGGGAGATTGGTTCTTCTCCCTAGCCTGGGCCCAGGCCCCCACGCCTGGCTCTACTTGCAAAACCAGAATAACGGTGGTGGACGCCCTGGGACCGAGCGGCGTGTTACTCCCCTGAAAGCCCTGGGAATCTCTCCTGCTTTATCCTGGAGATCTGGGCCAGGATACTTATCGCTGGGATTTTCAAACGAGCTAAAGGGAATTTGGAGCCCAAATCCAGTCGAATTGAGAGGTGGGGCCTAACTCCCTTAGTGCTCGTGAGAATCCCACCCCGATAACTGCAGAATCGGAACAGCTCTCCTTCAGCTCGCCTGGGATAAGCTCATCACAACGGCTCCTCTACAGCTCGCCCAGGGTAATTTCATTGCAACGGCTCCCTCCAGCTCGCCCGGGGGTAATCTCATCGCAACAGCTCCTTTACAGTTTGCCCCGGGGTAATCTCATTGCAACGGCTCCCTCCAGCTCGCCCAGGGGTAATTTCATCACAACGGCTCCCCTCCAGCTCACCCGGGGGTAATCTCATCGCAACAGCTCCTCTACAGCTCGCCCCGGGGTAATCTCATCGCAACGGCTCCCTCCAGCTCGCCCGGGGGTAATCTCAACGCAACAGCTCCCTCCAGCTCGCCCCAGGGTAATCTCATCACAACGGCTCCCCTTCAGCTCACCCGGGGGGTAATCTCATCCCAACGGCTCCCCTACAGTTTGCCCTGGGGTAATCTCCTGGGGTAATCTCATCCCAACGGCTCCCTCCAGCTCACCCCGGGGGTAATCTCCTCACAACGGCCCCTCCAGTTCACCCCGGGGGTAATCTCATCGCAACGGCTCCCCTACAGCTCACCCTGGGGTAATCTCATCGCAATGGCTGCCCTACAGCTCTCCCCGGGGTAATCTCATCGGAACGGCTCCCCTCCAGCTCGCCGTGGGGTAATCTCCCCCGAGCGCCAGTTAGAAGTTACACCTGCCATGCGCTGTACGTGCCCTGGCTTGGGAGGTTCTTTTCTCCACACACATGGACCCTCGACCCCAACTCTGCACCGCGGTTTCTGCTCTCCAACCTGGAATGCAGCTCGTGCCACCCGCTATGGTCGATGGAGTGCTGAACTAGCAAACGACCCGGCTGGCGTGTGTGCCCGGGACGGGGGCAGGGGCTGTACACTCAAAGCTGCCAGTGTGAACAGCAAAGCAGCACAGGGGCCCCTTTTGTAACACGGTCCTGTGCGCCGTTCAGGAAACGGCGTGTGCATAATCCTCACTTCCAAGGTCAGGAAATGTAGCATGAGGAGGGACCCTTAAATGGCCTTAAAAACAGAGGCAGGGAGTGGAGCCAGGAAACGGAGGGTGGAGACAGGTAGCATGTGGAATGCCACAAGACATGACCGGGAAGGCTTTGTATACGAATGACCTTTAGAAGACGGTATCATTTCTAAGGTAGCCAAAACCGGCTGCCGCAGCCCGGGGCCAGGGTGTGGTCAGGGAAAGCAAACAGAGGCAGGCTGCGCAAAACGCAGAGTGGGGGTGGGCTGGTGACCTGGCATTTATCTCCACAGCCTGCTCTGTCCTTGTCACAGAGGGCTGACAAGTATTGCGGGGTGGGTGGATGTCTCTGCCGAAAGCAAGCGCCTCTTCCCAAAACCGGGGCATTGTCCAGGCAAACAGTCACCATAATGAGCTGGCTATTGTGTCTCCGCTGTGCTTTCTCTGGTGGAACTGGAAATTGTTCCTCCAGAGCCAGGGGAGCAAACCAGTGGAATGACTTACCGAAAGTAGTGGTGGATTCGCCCGCTCAGGCAATTTGTAGCTCAAGACTGGATGTTTTGCTGAAAGATCTGTCCAAGCTAAAACAGGGATTATTGGGGGGTTTCTGTGGTCTGTGCCATGTGGGAGATCAGACTAGAACACAGGGTTGCAGTGGCCTTGGACTCGCTGCATCTAATGGGGCCCTTGCTTACCATGTGGGAACCAGACGACTGCCCCCACAGCTGTCTGGAAGTTCTGGTTGACCATGGTGTCCAGTACAGCAGCAGCCCCAAAATGCTTACGTGGCCACAGACGTGTTGCCACATGCTTAGTTCACGGCTCACCCCTGTCCGTGAGGGTGTCTCCAAGTGCTTCATGACTGAGCAACCCCTCCCCTTCTGTTTGGAAAATCACCCCCGGCAGCCCCACCGCGCTCGGTGCTGTACAAACACAGAGCAAGCAGCTGAGCCTGGCCCACAGAGCTGACGGTGTCAGTATCAGACAAGAGACGACACAGGGGCCCTGAGAGACGGGGCGTGCAAGGAAACAGTGAGGCAATCGTGTCTAAATGGGCAGACGCAAAGCAGGGGGAAGGGGCTGAGCACCCCAGCAGAACGGCCGCGTGGTGGCTTCAGTGGCACGTTACCTGACGCCCATATTGGCGACTTGGTTGGGTTTGGGCAGGTTTCCTTAGGAAGGGATCAGCCAGGTGGGAAGGGAGCAGAGAAGGCCCTACCCCGGAGCCCCGCTCTGCGCTGCTGCAGTCGGACAGACGGAGTACTCGGCCCCATCTGTGCTGGGCCGCATGGCTAGAGCAAGTGGAGGGCCCTGGAGAACTGCGGCGTCTGCAAGCAGCTAAGCGCCGTGCGTTGCCAATGCAACCCCTCAGATGTGCCTCACGCTCGCCCTGCAGGGGCCGTGTTCCAGAACAAGATGGCGGGTCAGTCTCCAGGGCCCATTCTGCTCTCTGCAGCCGGGGCCGCGGCACGGGACTGGCGTACGATCTCGGACTTGCTTCAGGCCGGGGGTGCCCGAGATGGGGAGGGGTCAAAGAGCCTTTGCCTCCCCACTATTTAAATGCACGTCTGAGACTCTGAACTCAGGAGAGGTGGGGGAGGGGAGTCAGGCGAGGTGAGTGGTGTCACAGCGGCGTTCCTTCCCAGCTGGGATGGTGGAGGGGCCGCTGGGTCAAATTTGAGTGCCTGGCACATAGGGTCACAACACCACCTCAGTTTGGTGAGTTTTAGTTCCTTCTCCCCTTCCCCCACGCTCCTTCAGGGGCACTCACTAGAGATGGCGTCTCGATTCTTTTATAAAAGCAAACATTCCCGAGATAATGGCACCACAACTCTTGCAAACTGGTCTGCGCCGGGAAGTGGGTTTATGCCTCCCCAAAATCTGGAAGGCGCCCCAGGACTCCTCGCTGTGTTTAACTGCCTCCAGGGTGTGGTCTGTGTTACCTTGGACAAACTTAGAAGGAAACTGAAGCAGCCTGCTCGGATTCCTTTTGGAAGGGACTGGCTGAGGCCAGGTGATTGGCCTCCACCCTATCGCAAGCTTCCCCCCCCACGCTTTGTTCTGTCATCACGGCTGTCTGGTATGCGACCGACGTGCCTGCGAAGCAGCCTGAAATATTGGCTAATCGATGGTGAATCAGCGGCTGTGTGTTATCATGTAAGCGGCAGTTTCCCCTGGTTACAGGAAAACATGAGGAGAAACGTGGCAGAAAGCATGTCACCTTGACTGGCCTTATGAGAAAAGGAACCAAATCTTGTGTTCTCTCAGAGCGCCTTGGACACCGCTGTGTGCTGTTTTTCTACATGTGTGTACCTCTCTCTCTATTTTAGTGAGTTTGCGCGTCTGTCTGTCCTTGAGGCTGACTCTCCGTCCAGCTGTGAATCTGTTTGTTCAAGAACTCCTCCTAAATGGCAAGAGCTAGGACCACCAAATTTGGGAGGCAGCTTCCTCTTCTCTTAACTTAAAGTAAGGTCAGGGTTTGGTTGTGCCAGGAAAACGGGGTATACCTGGGATTTGATTATTGTCCATAATATGGAAAGGGAGGGACCTGATAGGAGGGATCGTTATGCTCCGCAATGACCATAGGGGGCAGCGAGCATAAGGGACAGTTAAACTGCAGTGTGACCACAAGGGGGCAGGCACACCAGGAAGGGAGTGGCTAGCTGGGGCCAGGGCTTTCCCTATGGCCAGCCACCAACCCCTGCCCCAAACCTGCCCTCCCCCCAGTCCTCAGCCACAGCGCTGAACTGGGGAGGAGCCCCACCACAGGCCACCAGTCCCAGCCTCCCCACCCCGAGGGGCCGCCAGCCAGCTTGGGGGCTGGGCAGCCCAAATCCAGCTCCTCCCCCCCGCCCCCCCCAGTGAGGAGCCCAGGTCTGGCCCCCCACAAGGAACAACCACCTGTCTTCCTGCAGGCCGACTGGCCATGGGCATCTCAGTCCCAATCCTCCACCCCACAGGGAGGAGCCACCAGGGGGCTGAGCCCTCCCCCCATCCCAGTCCCAATCTCTCCCCCCTCCAGCAAGAAGCCTCCCCCCCTCCATGAGGAGCCACCAGCTGGAGGGATGTCAGCCTCACCTCAGTCCCTGGAAAAATCATGGAGGGAATCCCTTTTGAAGCACTTGGAAGAGAGGAAAGTGATCAGGAATAGTCAACATGGATTCACCTAGGGGCAAGTCATGCCTGACCAATCTGATTAGGTTTTATAACGAGGTTACTGGCTCTGTGGACATGGGGAAGGTGGTGGATGTGATATACCTTGACTTTAGCAAAGCTTTTGATACAGTCTCCCACAATATTCTTGCCTGCAAGTTAAGGAAGTATGGATTGGATAAATGGACAGTTAGGTGGATAGAAAGCTGGCTAGATTGTCGGGCCCGATGGGTTGATGTCTGGTTGGCAGTCAGTTTCAAGCGGAGTGCCCCAAGGATCGGTTCTAGGGCCAATTTTGTTCAACATCTTTATTAATGACCTGGATGAGGGGACGGGTTGCACCCTCAGCAAGTTTGCGGATGACATGAAGGTAAGGGGAGAGGTAGATACGTTGGAGGGTAGGATAGGATCCAGAGTGACCTAGACAAATTGGAGGATTGGGCCAAAAGAAATCTGATGAGGTTCAACATGGACAAGTGTAGAGTCCTGCACTTGGGACAGAAGAATCCCAAGCATTGTTACAGGCTGGGATCAACTGGCTAAGTAGTTGTTCAGCAGAAAAGGACCTGGGGATGACAGTGGATGAGAAGCTGGATACAAGTCAACAGTGTGACCTTGTAGCCAAGAAGGCTAATGGCATTTGAGGGTGCAGTAGGAAGAACATTGCCAGCAGATCTAGGGAAGTGATTATTCCCCTTTATTCAGCTCTGGTGAGGCCACATCTGGAGTATTGTGTCCAATTATGGCCCCCCACTCCTTTACAGAAGGGATGTGGACACATTGGAGAGAGTCCAATGGAGGGCAACCAAAATGATTAGGGGGCTGGAGCACATGACTTACGAGGTGAGGCTGAAGGATTTGGGTTTATTTAGTCTGCAGAAGAGAAGAGTGAGGGGGGATTTGAGAGCAGCTTTCAACTGCCTGAAGGGGGGTTCCAGAGAGGCTGTTCTCAGTGGTGGCCGATGACAGAACGAGGAGCAATGGGCTCAAGTTGCAGTGGGAGAGATCTACGTTGGATAGTAGGAAAAACTATTTCCCTCGGAGGGTGGTGAAGCACTGGAAGGGGTTCCTTAGGAAGGGGGTGGAATCTCCAGCCTGAGAGGGTTTTAAGTCCTGGTTTGACAAAGCCCTGCTGAGATGATTGAGTTGGGGTTGGTCCAGCTTTAAGCAGGGGGCTGGATTCGATGACTCCTGAGGTCCTTTACAACCCTAGGATTCTATGATTCTAAGTCTACAGCTCTTCAGTGAACCTTTTCTGAGGAGAACTTGTCAAAAAATGAAAATGTCCCTGTCTCTCCTTATGGTTCTCTTCTTGCAAATCAAGATGTAGCAAGGGGTTGACTTGCCAGAAGAAGCATGTGACAATGTCTTATGTTACATCCACCTTTTTCTTAATCTTGCTGTGGGTTTAAAAAAATAATAGCGAAGGAGTGTCTCCTCTAAATGGAAAGCCTATAAAATGACATTGCCGCTATCCCCTGCATATGACTGTTCCTCTGTTTGTGGGTGAATATTTCAGCCTTTGCTGAACTATATCCATGCAGAATTTAACTAACGATTAGGATTGACTACTCTGGAAGCCACAAGATAAGACAAAGAGTAAAACTTTTCAAAAGAGCCTGGGTCCCATTTTCAAAAGTGGCGGAATGCCCACGTCAGTCTTGAAAATGGGACATAGGCTGTGTCTTCACTCAGTGGAAGATCAACGTTGCTGTGATTGATCTTCTGGAGTTTGATTTCGCAGGTCTAGATAAAACCCATTAAATTGAACTCAGAGAGTGCCCCCATCGGCGCCGGCCGGTACGCCTGTGAGGAGTAAGGAAAGCCGACAGGAGCGTTTGTGTTTAACATAGCTGGAGTTGCGTACCTTGATTCGACCTTCCCCTTTAGTGTAGACCTTAGTCTGTTCTGCACTTCTGGAAGTCTCACCCCAAGACTCTGGAATAGTCCCAGACAATCAGTGGAAGCTACATTGCTTGAGAAGCTCGCCGCCAGACCAGAGCAGAGACTGTAAGGGGCAATCTGAAACTGGTGCCGAACGAAGGTCAAAGTGGTGTAGAATGAAATGAAAAATGCTTTTTTAAATTACTGCCAGTACTATGCTGTGGACAGCATCCATGAAAATGGTCGTAACAAGATCCATCCATCAGCCAGATCCGCCCCACTGAAAGCAATGAGTTTATGAACCTACGGACTCTGCCTTCATCCACCTAGAATTCTGTATGTTGGGACCTGAAGAGGCGTCTTCGAACGGTATCCTTCATGGTAGTCTTGCTTCTCTCTCTCTCGGGCTGCTGCTGCTGCAGAGAATGACCTCAGGTTCGTGCACAACAATCAGATTCCTCCTCTCCTGCTAAGCGAAGGGAATCTGCACAGCTCCATCAGGACAGTGGGCAGACACAGGCATGTAGCTGGCTCCACTGCATCTCCTTTCCTGTCTCAAAGACCTGCCGGGACCTATTTGCAATGAGTTCATCCTGCTGCTAAAACGTGCCCTGCT
This sequence comes from Rafetus swinhoei, assembly GCA_019425775.1. Lineage (NCBI taxonomy): Eukaryota > Metazoa > Chordata > Testudines > Trionychidae > Rafetus > Rafetus swinhoei. The sequence goes on from JAFJHL010000226.1 coordinate 3,992,210, forward strand.
GCCTGATTGTCCCCAGATGCTCCTGATCCCTTCCGTGTCACTAGGTAGCACTTCTCATCTGAGGACATTGTATGTTTTTCTAGTATTAACAAACAAGCCAACCCTCCCTATTTCTATAGGGGAAACTGAGGCATGACAAGTGACTTGCCCATGGGGCAAAACTGAGAATAGGACCCAGACATCTTGCTGCCCATTTCAGTGCTCTGTTCACTGGGCCAACATGCTTCAGGTATTTCAAGGTGGTGTTGGAGACGGTAACTGTAGAAAGTTACAGCATTTTGGAGAGGGACTGGCGCTGCTGAAGGATAGACGTGTAGGCAGGAATACCTGTATAAATGTTATAATTGACTGCTTTGTCCAGGTTCATGCTGAGTCGTTTTTGGGATGGGATTTGGGTGACTTCGCCGTAGGGCAGTGGCTTCCCCCCGCCATTTGCCAACTAGTGCCTGCAAACCTCTGAGATGTGGGAAATCTCTCCGTGGCACACGGTGCCTGCCTCCCACCACGGGCGAGCTCCACCCTCACTATCTGCTGGGCCGCCACCCTTCCATATTTTACCTTTGACTGTGTGGGATTGTAAATCAGTTTCACTTTCGCTTCCCTTTTCTCAGCAGTGGGTGAGGACCGACGTTGTAAAGTGATACCCGGGTTGCCCCGGGAATGGATAAGCAGTCTCGAAGTCCAGAGGTAGGGTGTGCCATGGACAGAGCACTGTGCGTGCTTACTGCTCCACTGATTGTTTTCCCATCTTGCCACCATGCTGACGGTAAAGCTGTAATTGTCGTCTTCCTATCCAGCTTGTTTAACTAAGAACAATAAAAATGAAGCTGGCATAGAGCAAACTTCCCCATTCCCTTTGGATCTAAGCCCCGCACATCTTAGTTGACATGGGGGGAGAATCATCCAGCATCTGGATCAAGAGGTGAACCAGGTAGCAAGGGGGCAGGCTGCCGGTGACTGTCAGTAATGAAGGAGAAAAGCCTTAATACTCCAGATTTACACTGGTTCATTAAAGTCGGGGGTGACACCAGTGTCACTCCAGCAGGTGAGAGGAGACTGAACTTGGAATGATCTCGATGACGCAAAGGGCTGTGCGGCTGTGGAATGAAAAGAAGCGAAGGAAGATTCGGGGTGAGCGTTGGAGTGCAGGGAGATCTGGTCCTAATGCTCCACTATGGAAGCACTTCTGTGCGGTCTCCATATTGAGACTCTCACACAGCAAGTCGGCGAAGAGGAGAATACTTAATGGTCCTTCTGGAATCCAAGTGAGTTCAAGCAACTGAATGTACAGGCCAAATTCTTAGCCAGTGGGCCTGACTTTCAGCTGGTTCAGAACCTCAGCTGGTCCAATAGCTCCAATGAAGGCTTTTAGGGGGTCAGAGTCCTGGGGTTCAGGGAAGACACATCACTGCTTCTAAGACCTCTGGTAGACCATAGTATATTCTGCTGAATTGCTATTTCAATACCCCGACTTACAGGGAGGGCAGGTCATTTGGAAGGACCCGTCTTCCTTCACCTGTTTGAAAGAGCAGCTGGAGATGCACTAAGAAGGTACATGTTCATATTATGCTTCTTTGCCCCACCCCAAAACCTTTCAAGCTAAAGAACTGCAGTTCGACCATGTGGGTTCTCCATACAGCAGATTTCTAACCCATGAGGTTGTGAGTTTCCTGGCCAGCGGTGTCATGTGGTGACTATAAACAGGGGTGTGGCTAAAGGCAGTTCTTCTCGAGGAACTGGATTTGCGTCACGATGTCACAATGCCTGTTTGTGCAACCCTTGAAAGGTATGGCATGCGTGACCGAGCTAGTAGCTGTCATCTTGGGTTATAAGAACAGTTGCCGATGTTCCTCCATGTCTGGTAGGCAGCTGTACCTTATAACTGCGGAAGCTCATTGGGGGAGCTGCCATATAGGGTGGAAGGATGGGTAAGGCGCTGGACTGGAGATCCAGGACAAATTCAAAAGGGATAGAAGATGAGACAGAGAACATCTTATTGTCTCTGTATAAAGCCATGGTATGCCCACATCTTGTGGTCGCCTTATCTCAAAAAAGATATATCAGCGTTGGAAAAGGTTCAGAAAAGGGCAACAAAAATGATGAGGGGTTTGGAACAGGTCCCATATGAAGAGAGATTAAAAAGACTTGGACTTTTCACCTTAGAAAAGAGGAGACTAAGGGGAAACCTGATGTCGGTCTATAAAATCATGACTGGTGTGGAAAAAGCGAATAAGGAAAAGTTATTTACCTGTTCCCATAATATAAGAACTAGAGGTCACTAAATGAAATTAATAAGTCGCAGGTTTAAAACAAACAAAAGGAAGTTTTTCTTCATGCAGCGCCCAGTCCACCTGTGGAACTCCTTGCCAGAGGATGTTGTGAAGACTAGGACTTTAACAGGGTTCAAAAAAGAGCTAGATAGATTCATGGAGATTAGGTCCATCAATGGCTATTAGCCAGGATGGGTAGGAATGGTGTCCTTAGCCTCTGTTTGTCTAGAAATGGATGTCAGGAGAAGGATCACGTGATGATTACCTGTTGTGTTCACTCCTCTGGGGCATCTGGCATTGGCCATTGTTGGCAGACAGGATACTGGGGTAGATGGACCTTTGGTCTGACCCAGAATGGCCATTCTTATGTTCTTATGTTCCAAGCGCTGCAACAAACTCTTGATGTGATCATGAGCAAGTAGAGTCCCCTTTCTGCCTCAGTTCTCCAGCTGTAAAATGGGCATACTACATATATAACTAATATTGTGACAATAAAATACACTGATGATTGTGAGTGGCTCGGATATTACAAGGATGTGGGCTTGATAAGTAGCTAGGAATGTCCTGTGCTCTTATTTCCAACCCAGAGCATTTACCAGCAGGACAACTGTACTTCTCTGAATACCAGGTCCTCCTGTCTCCTCTATGTGCATCTAAAAAATCATAAACAGATTAAATCTTCAGGAATGATTTGACATCTTTAGTCACTGAATCATCTCCCTAAAAGAGCCAATCAGTTGCCAGAAAAATTATACACTCAACACGTATTTCTGGTTTGGCGGCACTAGCTTTGTAATTATTGTCCTGGTTTAAAAGTCTGTGTAGGCCTGGCCACACAGTGTGACAGAGTGTAAGGGGGAGGGTAGCTGACCATGGGAACATCTTAAAAAAGGATGTGGCAGATTCTCCATTATTTGGAGTCTTGAAATAAAAGGTCGGCGCTCTTTCTGCTCAACCACAAGCTAGTAAAGTCAATGCAGGAATCATCTGTGAGAAACTTAATGGCCCGTAATATGTAGGAGATTGGGATAGAATTGCCAGATTGGATCAGACCCAGGGTCCATCTTGTCCTTAGTTGTACCTCTGACAGTGGCTGGCACCAAATATTTCAATGGAAGGTGGAAGAACCCAACAGTGCTTAAACATGGGATTATCTCTACCTCCCAGTAGGTCTCATCCACATCTTTGATAGGGATTACACCAATTTCTGCCTAGGCATGGCATGTAATATCCTTTCAAAAGGTGTTAGCATTAACTGCTATAACTTTGAATATTCATATTATCCTTATAAGGATCCAGTCTTTTATTTTAATATCACAGAATTTTTTACTTTGGCTACTTTTCCCGTAGCAATGAGTTCCACCATCTAATCACATGTTGTATAGGAAAGCTTTCATTTATCAGTTTCAATTTTGCCACCCTCTTAATTTCGTAGGCTGTCCACTTGTTTTTCTGTATGAGACAGGGAAAAGAGAAGCTCCGTTAGCTGACTGAAGATAGATTCTCCGAATGATACCTTCTCACCTAGATCCAGAAATCAAAGAAGTTCTCTTATCGCTAGTACATCACCAGCCCCATCTGTACTCCTGTCTATCATGTCCCCAAGAGTCAATTGTAACTTCCCCTCAATTTTCAGATGTGCTATCTAGAGGCCAGCCTGATTGGCATGGGTGGGAAATGGTTTTCCCATCCTGTGCTAACTGTTAAGATTTAAAAAAAAATCCCATTCCATGTTAGGACAAAACAGATCTCTTGAAATGCTTGAGACAGCTCTATCCTAGAATCACCTGTAGCCAGTTAGACCATTCACCTAAGAGGAGGCAGATGCATGGACTCCAATGGGTGTGATGCCCTAATCCGTAGTCTAGTGGCTGTTGTGGGGGGTGGGGTCTTTCAGTGGTTTTGACCAGAAATCTCATTCTAAGGACCTTTCCCAGCAAAAGTTTACTTGAAACCAACCCTCCCCCATGCAGTTTCTATTCTGAGGCATCGACAGTTTCTGAGGGGAAAACAATTTCACACCCCCCCCCCAAAAAAAAATCGTGAGTGGTTCTCATCCACATCCTGCAGTCTGGTCCATCCTGGGGGGAGAGGGGACCCTGGTGCCCACACGTACCATTTCGTTGTCTCTAACAGAACTCTGCAAGAGTAAAGGGACCTACCCGCATGGAGCCCCGTGACAGTCTGACTCAGGCTGGCCTTTGCCTGGGAGTGAACCTGACTAGCAGCACAATCTCACAGCTGTTCCCTTTGCTCCATAGGCCGGCCGTGCCCTTCTGCCTCCTGAAGCACATGGCAGCCCGAGGGTGTGTTAGAACAACAATCGTAGCCCTGCGCTATGTGCTGGCAGCTGGTGAGCTTGTTCTGAACCCGGGGCCTGCTGCCATTTCCTTTGGGGGGAGGCCCCGGAGGGACTCACTTGACTATTTTGGGCCCTGGCCTGTGCTGCTCTTTGCAGGGGAGAGAGGCCAGGGTGGCTGGCTTAGGTACACACTGGTTTGGAGTGACTTGCTGTCTATTTTGGGCATGCTGCTGAGGAAGGAGCAGTTGAGACGTTTGAGCCACCTAATGACTCATTAAGGTGTTTCCTCCCATTAGGATAATGACATATACCTAGGGCGCTGGTTTCCTCATTTTATTTTTAAACCTGTACCTCGGCCCCGCCCACTGGATCAGCCCACTGCTGGCCGCGCTCTTCCTCCGTAGCCAGAAACGGGCGGCCGCATTGGATGGGCAAGCTCCGCATGCAGGCAGGGTGGCTAGACGGGTAGGTGGACGTGGTGCTGGCTGAGGAATGTGGCTGGCACTGCTGCGGGAGAATAACTTGTTCTGCGCTCCCTGTTGCTTGGTGCTGGAATCTCGGAGCACAGGGCTCTGGCATCGAAGCCCTGTTCTGTGGCTGCACGACCTCGGGGAAGTGGCTTATCCTCTGTGCCTTCCCCTCCTGCTAACCCGGGGAGATGGAGCCCAGCTAAGGGCAAAGGGCTCGGAGATCCCTAGTCTCTCCATCAAAGGACGCTGCTGTTACATCCGGGCGCTGGAGTTTCCAATAACTCACTTCCAATCTGTCTTTGTACGGACTCTCTGGCCTGGACAGAGTCGGTGCAAAGAGCAAACACTCCATTAAATATATTGTAAACTGAGGCTTACCGAGTGCTGGACCCGGGTCTCACAGCCACACAAATGCACTAGGCAGACCTGACTCGGGTCTGCTGGGTCCTAGGAACTGGATCCTGAGCAGTGTTCCCTGTACGCTGAGCCCTTGGGGAGGCCACCCAGGAGAAATTGAAATGCTGCCCAGCTGATTAGTAGAGCACCTGCCACTGGCAGCATGTGTTTCTATGGTGGTGCACATCCACACGTGCCTTGGTGCACGTAACACATTTATTCTGCACATGGGTTGAGCTTAGCGGGAACACTGGTCCTGCGGGCTTGCTGACCTGAGTCAGACTGATTTGCATGTGGATGGGAGGGGACCTTGGACTCAAACCTGAGTCAGAGCCTGTGTGTGGAGGGGAGTATTTCTCCTCCCTCCACCCTTGTGTGCACACCCGCATGTCCTGGTCTTCAGCTTTTAAAATGCCTCCCCCTAATGATGTAAGCTAACTACCAAGGGAAGTGACTGACAGCACTTCCACCCACACACCGTGCTCCGGAGACGGAATGACGGTCTCCTGATGGTGGCTATGGCCTATATCATTACTCATCCCTCAGGACAGAAGAATCCCCGCTGGCGTCTGAGCGAGACCGCCGCTGGACGGGGCGGTGGCCTGTTTGGTTCACAGCGAGGGCAGGGAGACCTTAGCTTGAGTGGCTGGGATTGTCTGGAGGGAACGGGTCCCGGGTACGCACGCAAGAGGAATACTCACCCCTTGTTCATGACAGCTTTGTGTACACGCCCGACGGAACGGCATTAATCATCTGTCTGCCCTGCACACGCACGGCATCAACAGGGCGTGAGTGCAGACCCGAGCAGGCCTCAGGCTGCTTAGCCTGGGAGACGCGAGTGGGCCTGCTCAGGCTGTGGTTGGACTCAGAGGGGGAGGCTAGGAGTTTCTGGCTATGGTGTAAGTCAGTGGTGGGCAACCTGTGGCCCATTGGGTTCTATGTGTGCAGGCCCAGCCTTCGGGCAAGGCGAGTGAGGCAGTTGCCTTGGGCCCCGTGCATTCAGGGCCCCATGGCCCCGCGCTGCCCAGCTCCCGGCCCCACCCACCCGGCCGCTCACTCGCTGCCCTGACTGGGAGCCGCACAGCTCAGCCAAACACAGCGTGCTGCCTTGGGCCCTGCAAACTCTTTGGCCGAGCCCATGAGACATTTTGTCTATTGTTGCCCATGTGCAGGGTTGCCAGATTCTCCTGGCTTCTGTCCATGCTGGCTTTTTCCTACCGGTGTTCCTAAAGTGACACACTCGTAAAGCCAGCGCACGGGAAGCGAGGGGAGGGCAGATCGCACCCAACACTCACTGGGAGAGTCGGGCGCTCCCTCTGCAGCCAATCACAGCGCTCCTACGGTTCAGTCGGCCCCGCCCACAAATTCTAGGGACGCAAGCGCAGTGAGCAACACGACCCTGTGCTGGGAGATCGTCTTGGTTGCAACAATCTTGCAGCCCCTCGGTTGCCCATCGCTGGTGTGAGTCATTCAGTTGTGGCACTTGGCCCTCCAAGAGGTTGTCAGACCTGGACCGCCATGCGGTGTCCTAGTGCTACGGTTACATTGCGATTAAAAAACCCCAGCACCAAGTCTCAGGGCCAGCTGACTCCGCCTGAGACCGCACCGCTGGCCAAATGCTGGCTTCCGCGGGGGGGTTTCAGTTGCGTGCTGACACGGTGGAGATGGGAATCTGGCTGTAGACGTGGGACGAGAGGCGCAGCCCCGGGACAAGGCCTCTGGGAATTCCAAAATCACAGTCAACAGCTTCGTCTATCGGGCTGGGGCCACACCCAGCTGAGCCCTGCTCGCCGCATTCTGGGTGCAGGCCCCGAAAGTGCAGAAACAATTTGCCCTCTGCAGGACCTGGGTCGTCACTTGCTCGAGTGGGGCTCTCTGTGTTGCATTTTGGGTCTCTGCCAGAGCAGCGTGATGCGTGGCGCTAAACCTTGCATGTGTCATGCGCTCATGGTCTAGACACAGCTGTGTCTGTGGGTGCTTCATGATCTGCTTGTGCAAGCCGCGAAAAACCCAACAAGGATGGAGTAAGTTGGAAGTGAGGGACTGCAGACGCCAAGCGAGATGGACCCTTTTGGCTCGGAGTAGGGAGATCCCGTTGGAGATGCCTCCCCTTGCGGTCTGGTGAACTTGGCAGACAAAGACTTGTAGAGGCTCCCAAGGTGGAACGGCTTTTCTGCCCCGCGCGGGTGAGGAGCTGCCTTGCAGGAGCTCTTGTTCGAAGCTCCAAGTGTTCTGTTTTCTGGAGTGACTCAGCCCCGAGCGATGACTGTGGGTGTCTTCCAAGGGCTGGATCCTTCGCTGGCCTCACCCGATAGAGTGCCGTGGATTTCAGTGGAGCCGTGTGCAGGTTTACACCTGGCGGGGCTCTGCTCTGGACATGGCGTTGGCCTTATCCGAAGCCAAGGCGGCTTTGCTCCTTTCGAAAGACGTTAAGCAACAGCCACCGTAGCAGAGGATTGGCTCTGGCTTGTCAGGCGAGACTCTTGCCTCAGCCTTGCAGAGGTTGCACCACACGCTCTCAGAACTGTTTTTGTTTTTCCTCTGACTCAGTGGTGTTTGGGCTGTAGACGGGAGGCTGCTTTCAGTGAGTCCCCTGCCAGTAGACGCGCCCTCCGAGAGGGGCAGGGAGCCTGAAACAGCTGACTAAGCTCCGTGTCAGGCCCCATTTTCTCCCTCCTGCGCCCCTCCACCCGCCCCACACCAGCTTTCACTGTCCTTCTCCAAACCAGTCTCCAGTCCCTTACCCAGCCTGAACTCCAAGGAGTGTCCGGGCAGGGCACACACTGAGGGTCCAGGCAGGGCACATGCTGAGGGTCTGGACAGGACACACGCTGAGGGTCTGGGCAGGGCACATGCTGGTCAGGACAGGGCACATGCTGAGGGTCCAGGCAGGGCGCATGCTGAAGGTCTGGGCAGAACACACGCTGAGGGTCCAGGCAGGGCACATGCTGACGATCTGGGCAGGGCACATGTTGGTCAGGACAGGGCACACACTGAGGGTCCGGGCAGGGCACACGCTGAGGGTCCGGGCAGGGCACATGCTGAGGGTCTGGGCAGGGCACACGCTGAGGGTCTGGGCAGGGCACATGCTGGTCAGGACAGGGCACATGCTGAGGGTCCAGGCAGGGCGCATGCTGAAGGTCTGGGCAGAACACACGCTGAGGGTCCAGGCAGGGCACATGCTGACGGTCTGGGCAGGGCACATGCTGGTCAGGACAGGGCACACGCTGAGGGTCCGGGCAGGGCACATGCTGAGGGTCTGGGCAGGGCACACGCTGAGGGTCTGGGCAGGGCACATGCTGGTCAGGACAGGGCACACACTGAGGGTCCGGGCAGGGCACATGCTGAGGGTTTGGGCAGGGCGCATGCTGGGGGACATGGACTAGGAGACTCCTTTTTCAAGGGAGGCAGAGTCATGCAGGGAGGCTCCTGTCCATGCACAGATTTAGGGGAGCCATATGGTCCCATCTGCAGACCTCTCGTGGGTGCTTCTCATAATAAAGCTGCAGAGACGACTCCCTGAGGTGTCCGGCGACCCTGGGACCGGTGGTCTCAGTTGTGTCCACTGCCACCTGCTCCACACTAGGCTCATGAACCTCCAGTGTCGCCTCTGACCTGGAGCTAGCAGACAGCAGAGACCTGCCTCACCTCGTCTGGGACCCCGTGACTCACAGGGGACGTGGGGCGGGAGATGCAAACAGAGCACGGGGACATACCTGGCGGGGGGGAAGATGGGTTTCTGCCTGATCACCCTTGAAGCATGGAGACCACGAGCTCTTGTAACTCACCTGCCGCCTCTCACTGTGGGGACCATTCGTATAAATGCGGGGGCCAGTGAAAACTCCCGGAGCCACTTACCCTGCAGCTCTGTCGTGCGGGAGCGCTGGCCTCTTCTCCTTGGAAGCAGGAGACTTTTCTATGCAGCATTTAAGGGGGGGGAGGCGGGGAACCTAAGGCCTGGGAGCCAGATGCGGCCCCCGAGGCTCCTCCCCAGCACTGGAGAGCCAGTGCTGGTGCTCCAGCCTCCCTGCCACCCCACCACAGGGCTGGAACACATAAAATCTACTAGCCTGCACCCCACCCCCACCCCCTAGGCTCTGTGTGTGAGGGGAATGTGGGGAATGTCTTTCTACTTTTGTTTTCTCACTTGTGTGTGGCCCCCCGACTGATTTTTTTCTGTGGGTCAGAAGCCCCTGACCCAACAAAGTCTCTCCCCCCCCCCGATTTAAAGAGTCTGGGTCTGCAATTTAACACAGTGGGGGCCTGATCTTTGGCTGTGACGCCTCATAGCTGCAGCCATACAAATAATCTAAACCCTTGGTCATGTCGGTGTTATTATGGCCCACATCCTAGGTTCCCTCTCCTGTGCTAGGGCTGGAGGAGCACGGCTCTCCCTGGCCACAGGGCCCAACCCCGAGCTGCTCCAGAGCTGCCCTGCTTGGGGACGGGCGCTCCTTCCCTAGTCCCCACTCAGCCTAATCTGCCCTGCCCCGGCTCAGGGATTGGCACCTCTCCCCTGGCCCCACGCTGCTGTGGTGAGAGAAAGCTGTGGGTAGCCTGCACCCTCAGCCCCAGCCCCACCTCAGAGTCCTCATCCCGCACCCCAGCCCTCTGTCCCAGCCCTGAGCCCCCTCCCACATCCCAACTCCTCAGCCCCACACTGTCCGTGTGTGGATTGACTTGTAATGTGTTACATTATGTGCTATGTTCCGCATTGGTGCACACAACAAAAGTCATTCCGCACATGGGCATAAAACACTACGGGAACCCTGCCCACACCCTGAGACCCTGGAGCTGGATGTGCAACAGCGACTAATGACTTTGAGGACTCAACTTGGACTTTCTAAAAGGGGCCTCTTTCAGAGGGAAGGGGGGTGTTCAACCCTTCGGCCTCTTTTGAGCACCCAAAACCATGAGACGCTTTTGGAAAATCTGGCTTCTTCCCTCCAGCAAAAAGCCCAGGGGACAGACCACAGTTTTGCTTTGTTAAATAGAGGGAAATCTACAGCTTAAACCAGCGATGGGCAACCCGGGCTAGTGAGGGGGCCGCATGAGAGGCCTCCTCCATCTCGGGCCGGGGGGTGCAAGATTGTTGTAACCAAGTCGGTCTCCCGGGACAGGGCAGTGTTGCCTGGAATTTGCAGGGTGGGCCGCCTGAACCGGCGTGCGGAGGGAGCGCACAGTCAGTGTTGCGTGCAAGCACGCTACTCACTTCCCGTGCGCTTGCTTTATGTGTGCGTCACGTCGGTTTTTTCCTACTGGTATAACTAATGTGGACGGAAGCCAACGGAATCTGGCAACCCCGTGCGTGGGTAGCAGTAAACAAAACGCCTTGTGGGCCACGCCTAGACACCCGATGGGCCGCATGCAGCCCACGGCTGCAACTTGCCCACCCCGGCTTACGCAGTTACTTGGGACTGACTTCGTTGTGATCTTGAACTGCCGACTCCAAATGGAGCTGGCGTGGGGGGCAAACTGCTGGAACGGGGCTGAATGAAAACAACCTGCGTGGTCGCTCAGCCAGAGAGTGTGCGCAGCTACTGATGTGTGCAGTCAGATGTGTGCGGATGTGTCTGATCCGGCAGCCAGATGTGTGCAGCACTAACCGGGGGCATTCACGGAACTGCACAAAGGCTGTGTCCAGAGGAAACCTTTCATTATATTTACTAAGGAGGTTCTGTCGCTGCCTGCCAGAGGCTTGAGCCAATTCTGTATCCAATGGGGTTTCTTAGCACTGACCCAGCTCATTCATTCAACTGCAGCATCGGCTCTGTTTGTTCCCGATCGCTAATGCTGTTATGGCGTCAGGTTCTGGTTGTACTTAGGGCAGGATCCTTTAATTTAGTGAAAGGATCTCTCTGTAGTTTCGCTTTAATGATCAATTGCAGGCATTTGGGCTTGCCTTCCCCCAGAGGTAGCAGCAGAATCCAAGGGGTGTAGGCTCATGAGAAGCTAGGTGTGGCTTGAACACTGAGCTGGGAGCCAGGAGCTAACAGCACTTCTGGGACTGACTTTCCTTTTTGTCTTAGAGCAAATTAGGGTGAGCAGACATCCTGATTTTATAGGGACAGCCCAGATATTCAGGACTTTTTCTTATATTATCCCCCACCCCGTCCTGATTTTTCACACTTGTTATCAGGTGAGAGTCATTTAAGCCCATATTCACCTATAGGTCCATTCATTTTGATTGTCTCTATTCAGAGGTCTCAGCTTGAGATCCAGTAAAGGGATTTCATGTTGACCGAGAATCGAGGGATCTTAACTGAGTGGCCTTGTTGGAAAATGTTGATTTGGGTGCCTCTGCCTTGGTTTCCCCTTCTGTAAAATAGGTAGAACAGTACTTGCCTGCCCCACATGCGGCTGGCGTGATGAATCACTTCATGCTTTGAATTCTAGCCATGTGTGTGGCTGCAGAGACTTTTTGGTTGCCTGATCCTAGTGACTCACGTGCAAGGCAAAATCGCTTGCAACATCTTGGGTCAGAAGTTACTGTCTTACATTTGTTCTTCTGCGGGAGGCTGGCTCCTCTGCTCCCCACACCGCTACTGTGTCAGCTACTGGGGGATCAACCGTGCCTGTCCCACATGATCAGCTGTTTGTACTTGCATTGTACTCTCATTCCCCTGAGGAATGTCTCCTGCCTCTCCAAACAACCTACAGTCTGTCTGTGAGCAACACATCTGGCACCTGGAGGGCAGCTGGATTGAAAGAGCTCTTGTCCTTAGGTTATACCACAACCCCTGATGCTTTGTGGAGACATGCAAAAATATATCTGGAAGGGAAAGGTTGTTGTTTTTTTTCCCCACTGACATCATCGCAGCTTTAGCTCTGCTGAATGGTCAGTGGAATAGTTTATCTGCAGAATGGGACTGTGCTGTTCAGAAAGACAGTCAGACAAGATCCAAAGACGTCATTGGGCGGGGGGGCATTATGTATCAGACAGGGAGCTCAGTTTCTGTTCATCTTTTATGGGGAGAGAATAACATTGTTTGCAAATAAGATGTGCATGTGCATCTTTGACTGAAAACTGACAGGGTAGAGCCTTTGTCACTTTGGTACACGCCTATTTACGCCACTGCCGATTAGACCACATCCATTGCATGACCAAGCTGCCACGAGACGCAGTATGGTCTAGTGGGCAGAGCTATAGACTGGAGAGCTGAGTTCTGTTCCCTGTTCTGTTGCTGCCCTTGGCTAAGTCACGTTCCCTTTCTGTCCCTGTGTCTCCTTTGGAAAGAGACCATCTGCTGTGATGTCAGTACAGCTCCCAGCACAACGAGGTCCTAGCTGGGGCTTCTAGGCACTGCCATAGTAGGACGGATAAATCGCCAATGCAGCCCTTGTCGCAAAGTTTTAGCTCCCCGCTATGAGACTGAGACACTCTCTGGCCGCCCCTGACATTCTGCGGTGACGTGCATTCAAAGCAGGCCAAACTGCTCTGGCGCAGTGAGGATACTTTACACCCACTCTCGAGAGATCCAAATGGGGCAGCAAAGCTCCCCTGCTTTTGCAAGGAAAGTGAGCAGCGTCCACGTCAACAGAAAAACCACAGATTGGCAAAAGGCCCAGTGGAAATGCAAACAAAATGACACTGCAATTATCTGCTGCCAATCTCCACTACGTGCTGTGAAACTTGGCTCCAAGGCTGTCTCCCCCGTCCTGCTTTAAAACGTAAAACTATTTTTAAACTGGCTGAATCTTTTTTTTTTCTTTGAAGCTTGGAACTTGGCCCAAAATAGATCCACTTCTTGGATCCTGAGACAACCCGAGCGTGTGGGCCAAATCCCAGCGTGGGGAATTGCATCATGCCTACCTAAAAACTTCCCTCCCATGGTTTCAACTTCAGATGGGATTTCTCTGGCCTTGGGAGTTTGTGGGGTTGGTCTGGTTGCTTAGTAAGATGGCGCTGGCCCTTGCAAACTAAGAGCTTCCTCCTGCAGAGACGTACACATGTACTGGTATCCTGTTTTCTGATCAGCAAAGCACTTCAATGGGACCTCCTGTGCTGGCTGGAGATGCTTTTCTAAATCAGGGCTCAGAGGAACCAATGTTCCCTCTAATTTTTGCCATCCATGTGCAGAATAAATTTTGTTACACGCACCAAGGCACTCACACATGTGCACCACCAGTAGAAACCCATGCTGCCGGCTGTGGGTGCTCTTCAAATCAGCTGGGCCACATCTGAATCTCTCCTGGGTGGCCACCCAAATGCTTAGCTTACAGGGAACACTGCTCTCAACTTGCAAAAGCTCAAATGGGGGACACAGTGATTCAGACCCCAAATGACAGACAGGCATTCATGGAAGAAAACTGGAATATCTGTGCGATTCTGCCTCCTGCGTCACCAACTCCCGTTTGTCTCTCTCATGTCCAACTTATGTCAGTTAGCTTCAATGAGGCCATGATTTTACTTTGATTCTGTGTGGAATCTTGGAACTGTGAGACCCTTAAAAGCAGGGTTATCAGAGACTCATGTGGAAGTGTGAACAGGATCGGGTCCTAATTTAGGACTGATGGGTGCAACAAACCCTGGGGGAGGGAAGATTAGGGTCATGGAGACAGGGATTCATTATCAACCAGGGACTGCCCCTCTCTGACTCAGTTTCCTCTCCCCGCCTATCTAATGTGTCACCAGACCCACCTGAGACATTCAGGTGGCTCAAAGGCTGGAGACAGCCCCCTGTCACCACTGAAGTCATTGGTTTCGAGGGAGATCAGCCTTCTGCGGGGCTAGGTCAGTGTCCGATTGCTTGCTGCCGAGTCCATCGTGAGCACATCAGCAAGTGCATCTGTGGAAGGGAGATTGCCTCTCTGCATAGAGTGTTGGTCAGGGGGTTTGTTTGCAGCTGTGGCATTGGGCAAATCGTCTTCCTTCTGTGCTAACGAGCTTTGGGAAAGTGGTCGAGAGCTCCAGACGGGGCTGAGCCTTGTTCGTGGAGCAAGTGCAGGGACGTCTGACAGGGGCTCATCTCCACTCGCCTCTTGGAGCCTTCAAGCCAGTCTGCGGATGCCTCTTTGAGAGAGAGGTAAGTAGGGTTAAATCTGCCTGGGCCGTGGTAAAGCGGCGGAGCACGGAGCATGGACTTACACTGCATGAGTCACTTTTACAAGGGTTGTTTTTACACAGCGTCAGTGGGCCCTTGAGTGCGTCTGGTGCGCAATCAGGAAGTGGGGTTTTACAAGAAACGAGGAGGTTTGTTTCGCTAGAAACAGTGTCAGCTGACTTCGAAGAAATGACTGGGAAACCTCCGTGTTTGTACAAGCGGCTGTTTGTAATAACTATGCCTAGCTCCCAGGGTTTTTCATCAGTAGATCTCAAAGCACTCCACAAAGGAGGTCGGTATCATTACCCCCATTTTACAGATGGGGAGACTGAGGCCCAGGGGAGCGGGCATACAGTGACTTGGCCAAGCAGAGCTGGGACTAGGCCCATGAATGTGCATTATCCACTAGGCCATACTACCTGCCTTAAAAATGTCTTGTCTCACAAAACAGGTGTGGAGGAGGAATGGGCCAGTTTTGCCTATTCGCCCTAGAGTAGCTCACGGAAGCCACGTGGAGGTTGGCTCGCGCTAGTGTAACTGAGAACAGAACAGGGCCTAACGCCTGCCTGCTGGGATGACAGGTAAAAGGACGCAAAGTCCTGCTCCTTCTTGACCCTCCTGGCCCATCCAACGGCAAGACCAGAGCCCAGCCATAATTTTGGCCAAAACATTTTTTGCTGAAAAATGTGAATTCTGGTCAGATGAAACAGTCCAGGAATTCATGTTGATTTTTGGCAATCTTTTTTGTTTGGTTTTGTTTTCAAAAGGGGGCTCAGATCACAAAGCAGAGCCCCTACCTACCTTTCCCCACTCGCTGGTGGCTGCGGCATTCCCCTGGGAGAGGGGCAACCGGGGCTGAAGTCTCTGCTTCAGAAGAAGGGTTTGAACCGGGGTCACCCCGTTCCAGGAGGAGGCAGGATTTGTGGCTCCTAGACGTGATCAATCTCGCCCCAAATTTCATTTGTTCCAAGTTTGGCCATTTTTAAACTTTAAAAAAAAAATGAAACTCAACATTTTGGGTGGTTTGGACTTGAAATGATTTTTTTTCACATTTCTGATTCACCGAAAGTCTGAAATTTCAGTTCGGGGCTGAGGCAAAGCAAAATTTGTCTTTAATTTCATTCCATTTTTTTCAGGACAGCTAATGAACCACAAAAAAAAAAAAAAAAAAAAAGTTGTTCACAGAGCTCCAGTTAAGCCAGTTCCTAAAGAATCTGTCCTGGGGCTGGAGCCTTAACTGGGGTAAATCAGTGGAGCTCTCTGAAATGAAGTGGATTTATGCCAGCTGAGTATTTTGGTCTCTTTTTTTGAGTGAAGTTTCAGATGGCTGTTTTATATCACATTTCCCTTCTCGCGCATGGAGCAGACCGGTGTCTGGCTTGCGGTACAGCAGTGAGAGTTAGCCCATGTGTTGTTTGAGATCTTGGAAGGTCTTCCTGTTGAATTCTCCTAGCCTCTTTATAGGTTTCCAGGGCACTAGCTCTGTCTATTAGTCAGGCACATTCGATACTGTTCCATCAGTCTATAAATATCTCATTTCACGTGTAAAATCAGTGACGTTTGGTTTGGAAAAGTTTCCATGAAAGCACTTAGACCCGATTACCTGCTTACCCCCAGATGTTGGCACATAAGTCCCATTTTTGGTGCCATGCAATCCACAAAATTCCCATTTTGCTGCCGCCAAACCCTGGAGGCACCGAAATGTACAGAGTAAAAGTTCCTTCGACAGCTGAGTTTCTGCTCGCTATGTATCCAGCCCAATCATCGGCTAGTAACTTCTGAGGAGAACTGGTTAGAAAACAGAACAGCAACCCCGGGAGTGGGGTGGATGCTGGCATTCTGAACAATAGCTCTTGTTCTAGATTGGTCTAAATCGGAACTTGGAAACTAAGAGCAAAATGGGAATTGCAAAAAAAAAAAAAAAAAAAGATGATTCTGAAGCTTTCTGCTAGGGTAAAACCAGTATAATGGCAAATATTCAATATATTTTATATCTTGAATGTTATATTTAGTATAAGTTAGAACAATTTGTTTGTTTGTTGATTAAACATCTAAGTTGACATGTTCCTGTGAAAAGGTTAAATTTGAACAAAACTGCATTTTCCAGTGGAAAACAGCTCCAGCGACATTTTTTGATTGTCTCTACTTCTGTGCAGGAATGACTCAGGCCACTAATCAAACTGGAGATTAGGGGTCAGATTCTTCTCATTTAGCTCGGGAAATGCTGGTGCAGAATGAGCCCCGGGGGTAAAACAATGATTTATAGTCTTGGATTCATAGAATTTAAGACTAGAAGCAGTGTTCCCTGTAAGCTGAGCTCTTGGACGTCCACCCAGGAGAGATTCAAATGATGCTCAGCTGACTAGCAGAATGCCCACAGCACCCACAGCCAACAGCATATATTTCTACTGGTGGTGCACATCTGCACACACCTCAGTGCCCAGAACAACATTTATTCTGCACATGGATGGAAAAAAAATAGAGGGAACATTGACTAGAAGGGACCCCTAGATTTTCTATTCTGAGCCTCCAGTGTATCACAGGCCACCAACACCACCTAGCACCCGCCCACTAAACCAACAATTGAAATGAGCCCAATTTATTAGGGCCCACAGGAGAGTAGAGTATTATGTGCCATGGCAGAGAGTAGAAGGGACTGAGGTGCACCAGCGGTCAAGTGCCCTGCAATGGTAGGGACATGATTGTGATGGGGTCAGCCAGGTCCTGAGGCCCCCCGCTGGAGGCCTTGTGGTCCTGCCAGCCCAGCCCCAGAAAAGGGCAGTAGAGAGGTCCTCCCAGCTACTTAGAGTGGCGGTGTGGGAAGCAGCCAATCAGGGCCCAGCAAGTCAGTATAAGAAGAGCTGAGCAAGAGCAGTTCCTCGCTGGGGCTGGGGGAGCAGTTGGTGCTCTGGGTTGGCTGCTGGGACCCCGCTGGGACAAGGCCCCGAGGGGAGGGTGAGGAATGTGCTGGAGCTGTGGGGAAGTGGCCCAGGGAAGTACAGCAGCAGTGCAGTTATTTAAACAAGCATCACAGGCGGCTGCTTTCTACAGGGTCCCAGGGCTGTGACCTGGAGCAGAGGGCCGACCTGCCCTCCCCACATTAGCTACCGAAGGAAATGACCTGGACAAAGAGGCACCTCAGAGGGGGTAACCGAACTACGTGACCCAGCCGAAGGGCTGCGGCCAGCAAGGCCCAGAGAGGGCGAAGACGTTGCCTCCAAGGAAGGAGCCCTGGGGCACGGCTCTCTCCCAGAGCAGGGACAGAGGGACATTACCAAGGGCACTGAGAGATGTCCCTGTTGGACTGGTACCCCAGCAGGGGTTTGCTGTTTTTATTTCTCCTACAGCATGTGTGACTCGGCCGGAGTCAGCAAAGACCTGCCCCAAGCCGAGAGGGAGCCCACGCAGCTGGGGGGGCAGGTGCTCGTGAGAGCTGAGTTCACCCTGTTACAGAGATATCCCCAGATACTCTTGGCAAGTGGCCTGTACCCACACACTGCAGAGGAGGGTTTTAAAAAAAGCCACCCAAGATCACTTCTCGAAGATGAGAGAGAGAGAGAGAGTGAGCCACACACACACACACACACACTCTGACTGACTGACTGACTGGTGCCACCTCACACACACACACACACACTGACTGACTGACTGGTGCCACCTCACACACACACACACACACACACACACTGACTGACTGGTGCCACCTCACACACACACACACACACACACACTGACTGACTGACTGACTGACTGGTGCCACCTCACATTCACACACACACACACACACACACACACACACACACACACACACTGACTGACCGACTGGTGCCACCTCAGAGCTCCGGCCCAGCCTGTCCAGTGTCCCACCTCTAGTCATGGCCAGTCCTGATGCTTCAGAGGAAGGAGACGAGGAAGGGGAGAAGACATTGGCGGGAAGAATCCCTTCCTGCCAGTGGCCAGCTGAGCCCCTGACTCGTGAGCTTTCAGGAGCGTGAGACATAAACCAGACGTGAGTCCCAGGGTTCTCAACGCCCTCCTAGCGCTAGAGGTGGGTTGAGGAGACAGCTCATCCAAACTAGTAAGACCCTGCTCCAGTGAAGCATGTAAACACTTCCTTCACTTCAAGCACATAGGTCACCCCAGTGGAGTCAAGCCCTGAGCCAGCAAGATCTTAAGTCCTGAGCCAGCAAAGCAGTGGAGACGATCCTTGGCCTGAGGACTGGTTGAGAGCGGTACCAGTGAGCGTGCCTAGATGTTCCGGGATGCAATGGAGCAAAGGAAAATGGAGACTGAAACCAACACGCTCCTGGCAGCGAGATCTGCAAAGTCACCGACCAGAACGTCAAGCGCCTGGACGCCCCAGTGCCGTGGGGCTGACAGCCTCGCCGGGCCCCTGGGCAAGGCGGGAGGGGCCCTGCTCTGTGCCCCTGGAAAGGGCGGGGCCTCAGGTGAAAGGGACAGTCAGTCCTCAGAGCCACCTGGACCAGAGTATATCCCCGGCCGGCCTGCAGTGCTGCTCTGAGCACACCGCACAGTGCCCTGGCAGCGATATAAAGGGCCTGGGGCAAATGCCCCTTTGCCCCCCCTTCCCAAGCTGTGGATGCCACCAGAGACTAGTCCAAGCCAGCCATATACCTCCTGCTGCCTGGACTGTGTCTGGCTCTGCCCCGGCTGCTCATGCATGACGTTATCCCCATTTCTTGCTCCTCACCCAGTGGTGCAATCGTGCACGGGCTGAGAGACAGGGCAGGGGGTCAGCTGGAATCGGCTCCAATTCGAATGCCAGTGGCTGCTTCTTTTGGGGATTAAATCTGGGGCTGGAATCTCTCAGCTGCAGCCCAGTCAATGGGGACATGCGGATTTACATCACCTGAGGGTCTGCCCCCCCCAGTCTCTGAGTCGGACTAAGAACTGCCCCTCAAACATGCCCTCTCCAGGTACCCCAGCCTTACGTGTGGCCGGCACTTGGGTCTGCCACGTCAAAGGTGAAAGGGGCGTGCTCAGGCCCCAGGACACTGCATTCAGCAGCAGCTGGGTCCCGCGTTGCTGTCCGGGGACCCCCGTTTCCAAATGCAGCGGGGAACTCTCAGCGCCTGCCGGGTTTGCCGCCAAGCGGGGCCGGATGGCTCTGAGGCGCGCGCTGCAGTGCGGTGGCATTATGCAAGGGAAGAGGACGATGCCAGCCGACAGCCATCTGTCATCATTCTATAAATACACCCTGTGCGGAGTACGTGCCCAACCCCCGAGCTGCGGAGCAACTCCCAGCCTGTCGCGGCCAGTGCCAGGCCTGGCAGGGATTGCACCGTAGCTCGGTGAGCTGGACCCCCTTGAGCGCTCTTCCTTGCCAACTGCAACGTTTCTGCCTCCCTGGCTCCAAAGCCCGGGGGGGGGCGGGGTTAGATCTGGAGTTCTGCTCCTGTCTTGCGCTTGTGCCAACTGAATGGGCCTGAAATCCAGTTTTGCTTTACTCCAAACGTGACCCCCAATGTGACAGGCACGATCCTCTTCTGCTGGCAGTGACGCTGGTATGACCCCGGAGTGATTAAATCGACGGGGTCACTCCGGATTGAGATCGGTGCAGCTGTGGGCAGAAGTGCACCCAAGGGAGTCCCAGAACTGGCCCCGGATGTAGAGAATACAGAGGGCTGCCCGGCGCCGGCACGGATGGTGTTGGCGGCCTCACGTCTGTCTTACAGAGGATGCCCGCCCTTGCCAAAAGAGGTGTTTTTCCAGGCTTTCCCGTCTCCTCGATGGGATTTAGGCCCTTGCTTAAATTTGGTGCTTTCTGGAACTGGTGCCTGTAAGCCGCCTTTCCTTTGTAAGAATGGTCCCGGGAAGCAAAGCAACTGGTCGTAGGGCCTCGTTACCCCCAGAACTGCTTCCTCCATGGCGTTCGCTCTGACACTAGCGCCAATTTTTGCCCGGCCTGGAGTGACAGCCTTCAGCAACCTGCAAACCAGACAACACCCTCCCAGTTCTTCACGTGTGTTGTGTGACTCCTGCCCCCGTCTCAAATACTGACCTGCCTGCCCCGTCTCACTGCTTTTGAAGGAAGCACTGTGGAGATTCAGGTATATCGGTGGGTGCAAACAATAGGAAATGTCACTTTATCCCTTGCCAGCTATGCCAGCTCTTTAATAAGCACTTTCCACAGGCCTTGCCAGCCCCTGGCATTAATCATAGAGTCATAGAATACTAGGACTGGAAGGAACCTCGAGAGGTCATCGAGTCCAGTCCCCTGCTCCCATGGCAGGACCAAATACTGTCTAGACCATCCCTGATAGACATTTATCTAACCTACTCTTAAATATCTCCACAGATGGGGATTCCACAAGCTCCCTGGGCAATTTATTCCAATGTTTAACTACCCTGACAGTTAGGAACTTTTTCCTAATGTCCAACCTAAACCTCCCTTGCTGCAGTTTAAGCCCATTGCTTCTTGTTCTATCCTCAGAGGCCAAGATGAACAAGTTTTCTCCCTCCTCCTTATGACACCCTTTTAGATACCTGAAAATGGCTATCATGTCCCCCCTCAGTCTTCTCTTTTCTAAACTAAACAAACCCAATTCTTTCAGCCTTCCCCAAACATCAGCCCGGAAGGATCACTGGGCAAACCATGAAATATGGCCAGGTTCTGTGATAGAAGAGTCCTGGATGGAGCTAAACACTCAAGGGATTCCAGACTGAAAGGAAAGGTGAACAAAAAAGCAATGAGCACAATATGAGAGGGATACCCACATTGAGCAAAGGCAAAGCCCAAAGAGAGACGGGGATTTGCTCCAAGCACAAATGTTTGTCCTTTTTGCCCCAGCCACTTGTTAAATGTCAGATCTGTTGCCAGCCCCGCTGGAGTGGCTCCCTTAGTTTAAAGTGAGCTACCCTGGATTTTTTGTTCCTAGAGTCAGGGCTCAGATGTAGAGAATTTCTGCTTTTGGAGCAGGGGGGCGGGGCGGCATGCCACTTTTCCACCCCTCATTAGGTGGTGCCCTCTGACCATGGCCCTGCGCAGGGTGGTCACTAGCAGTGAATGGGGCACATCCAGCCTTGCAGCATCCCAGAATTCTCCTCTGCGGGAGGAATCACCAGCTGGGCCTTTCAAGCTGTTTGAAGTCACCTTTAGGTCACCAGTGATGTGCAGGGGTCTATAAGTTCAAGGACTATTTTGTCAATTTCATTTTGAAAATTTCATGGTTTCAGCTATTTAAATCTCAAATGTTATGGTGTGTTATTGTAGGGGGTCCTGATCGAAAAGGGAGTTGTGGCGGAGTCACAAGGTTATTGTGAGGGGCAGGTGGGGGGGGGGGGTTGCAATACTGCTCCCCTTACTTTTGCTCTGCTGCTGGCAGTGGAGCTGCCTTCAGAGCTGGGCAGCTGGAGACCAGCAGCTGCTGGCCAGGAGCCCAGCTCTGAAGCCAGCAGCAGTGCAGAAGTAAGGATAGCATGGGGAGGGATGGCCACTCTTACTTCTATACCAGCGCATGCGATCTGGCCTGGTAGAGCCAAGGAATATTTGTCAGGAGAGAAATCTCTTGTAGCAGCGCTGGGTATTTCCACTGGTTTGTGGTAAGTTGCTATTTCAGAACAGTGATGTGAATTTCCGACCGGGTCCACTTAGCTCCTGTATGGTGCCTACACAAGGGCATCAGCGGCTGAGCTGAGACGTGGTCTTACGGGCAACAGGCTGGAAGCTAAAGTTTTCTGATGGTTTTGCCTGATCATGGCCCAGATCCTTCAGCTGGTATAAATCAGCATAGCTCCTCTGAAGTCGAAGGTAGATAGGCTTCCACCAGCTGGCCCACTATTCTTTCTGTGGCTTACTCAGAGCCATGAGAATGTAACATCCTCAGTAAAAGGGTAAGTGTAATTTCTTGAGGATGCAAAAGAACACAACGCATTGGAGAGGGTCCAGTGGAGGGCAACCAAAATGATTAGGGGGCTGGAGCATATGACTTATGAGGAGAGGCTGAGGGAGTTGGGTCTGTTTAGTCTGCAGAAGCGAAGAGTGAGGGGGGATTTGATAGCAGCCTTCAACTTCCTGAAGGGAGGTTCCAAAGAGGATGGAGAGAGGCTGTTCTCAGTAGTGACAGATGGCAGAACGAGGAGCAATGGTCTCAAGTTGCGGTGGGAGAGGTCCAGGTTGGATATTAGGGAAAACTATTTCCCAAGGAGGGTGGTGAAGCACTGGAATGGATTCCCTAGGGAAGTAGTGGAGTCTCCATCCCTAGAGGTGTTTAAGTCTCGGCTTGACAAAGCCCTGGCCGGGTTGATTTAGTTGGGATTGGTCCTGCCTAGAGCAGGGTGCTGGACTTGATGGCCTTCTGAGGTCTCTTCCAGCTCTATGGTTCTATGATTCTATGATTCTATGACAACGCTCGATATGCAGGTGCAGCAAATGCAATACGTTATATATCTACCTATATATATAGATATATAGAGAGACATATAAAATAAATATATAATACATGGCTCTTTGCACTCTATCCACCACTATTTTGGCTCTTCATCTCTAACGGGTTGGCCACCCCTGCGTTAGCGGGCTAACGCTGGGGAATGGTCAGTAGAGGCAATTGTTCTCTGGCTTCCAAAGGCTCTAGCGAAGTGTTTGCCCAGGGCGGGGTGACTACGGTGACGTGGCAAAGAAAACAGAGCTCTGCCCCAGGCACCGTGTGGGTGGCGAGGAGCTTCCCAGCTCTGAACCAACCCCACTGTTTCCCAACTGCAGTGAATGTGGTGACCTAAAAAGAATGGCTTCCACCCCAGAGTGAAGAGGCTGGACTTCACCGCTCAGAACCCTGATGTTTCTTCTGTCGAGCAGTGTTCAGAGACACCGTCCATACTAGGCCCAATTCTGTGCTTGGTTACAGCTGTATGTATCCGGAGTCCAGGGCTGCTGATGGGGAGGGAGGTTCAAAGAGGGTAGTTGCCTCAGGGCCGGGCCATTTAAAAGGGCCCATTACTCCAGGTCACCACTGCTGCTACTGCAGCAGCAGCAGCGGCTGAAGCCCTGGGCCCTTTAAATTACTGTCGAAGCTCGGCCCAGCGCGGAGGAGGCTGGCTGTCTGGAGGAGGCTAGCCGCCTAGCCCCGCCCCTTCCGCCTGAGGCCCCACCCCTGCCAGGGGTCAGAGCCAACCCTGCCCACATTGCCCAGGGTGGCAAAGTCTGTTGCCAGCTCTGCTGCTGGAGTGGCTCCGTGTGTGAGAGAGAGAGAGGGTATGTCTACACTACAAAGTTAGTGTAGACATAACCTTATTCATAATTCATAATCATATACATAATTCATAATCATATACATAATTCAAGCCGTTAGTTCGAATTAATTTAATAGGGGCTACACATACAAACCGCTAGTTCGAATTTAAATCGAACTAGCGCAGCGCTTAATTCGAACTAGGTAAACCTCATTCTACGAGGAGTAACACCTAGTTCGAATTAAGTAGTTTGAATTAAGGGCTGTGTAGCCACTTAATTCGAACTAGTTGGAGGCTAGCCCTTCCCAGGTTGCCCTGGTGGCCACTCTGGGCCAAACCAGGGAAACTCTTCTGCCCCCCTCCCGGCCCCGGAGCCCTTAAAGGGGCACGGTCTGGCTACAGTGCTTGTGCCAGTTGCAAGCCTGCCAGCACCCAGCCAGCAGACCCTGCACCTGGCACAGCATGAGCCAGCCACCCGCTGCCACCCAGCCCTCCACCTCTTCCCAGGACCAGGCTGGCGGCTCCCAGGAGCCTGCCCGGGGCCTCAAGAGGTGGGTGCCCGCCTGGTCTAGTGCAAAGATCATGGACCTCATCGAGGTTTGGGGGGAGGCCTCCAACGTCCACGATCTCCGCACTAGGCACAGGAATGCGGCCGTCTAGGGCAGGATAGCTGCCAGCCTGGCCACCAAAGGCCACATGCGAACCCAGGAGCAGGTTTGCATGAAAATCAAGTTGGTCCAGTGAGACCCCCCAACCCTGAGCCCTGAGCTTAGAACATAAGAACATAAGAATGGCCGTACTGGGTCAGACCAAAGGTCCATCTAGGAGAGCACCAGGTACCCCAGAGGGGATGGACCGAAGACAATGACCAAACTATTTGTCTCGTGCCATCCATCTCCAGCCTTCCACAAACAGAGGCCAGGGACACCATTTCTATCCCCTGGCTAATAGCACTCCATGGACCCAACCTCCATGAATTTATCTAACTTCTCTTTAAACTCTGTTATAGTTCTACCCTTCACAGCCTCCTGTGGCAAGGAGTTCCACAGGTTGACTATGTGCTGTGTGAAGAAGAACTTTCGCTTATTAGTTTTAAACCTGCTGCCCATTAATTTCATTTGGTGTCCTCTAGTTCTTCTATTTAGGGAACATAAGAACATAAGAACATAAGAACGGCCGTACCGGGTCAGACCAAAGGTCCATCTAGCCCAATATCCTGTCTGCCGACAGTGGCCAGCACCAGGTGCCCCAGAGGGTGGACCGAAGACAATGATCAAGCGCTTTGTCTCCTGCCATCCTCCAGCCTCTGTCAAACAGAGGCCAAGGACACCATTTTATCCCCTGGCTAATAGCCTTTTATGGACCTAACCTCCATGAAATTATCTAGCTTCTCTTTAAACTCTGTTATAGTCCTAGCCTTCACAGCCTCCTCTGGCAAGGAGTTCCACATGCTGACTACACGCTGTGTGAAGAAGAACTTTCTTTTATTAGTTTTAAACCTGCTACCCATTAATTTCATTTGGTGTCCTCTAGTTCTTCTATTTAGGGAACTAATAAATAACTTTTCTTTATCGGCCCTCTCCACACCACTCATGATTTTATACACCTCTATCATATCCCCCCTCAGTCTCCTCTTTTCTAGACTGAAAAGTCCCAGTCGCTTTAACCTCTCCTCATATGGGACCCGTTCCAAACCCCTCATCATTTTAGTTGCCCTTTTCTGAACCCTTTCCAAGGCCAAAATATCTTTTTTGAGGTGAGGAGACCACATCTGTACACAGTATTCAAGATGTGGGCGTACCATAGTTTTATACAGGGGCAGTAAGATATTCTGGGTCTTATTTTCTATCCCTTTCTTAATAATTCCTAGCATCCTATTTGCCTTTTTGACCGCTGCACACTGTGTGGAAGTTTTCAGAGAACTGTCCACGATAACTCCAAGATCTCTTTCCTGATTTGTCGTAGCCAAATTAGCCCCCATCATACCGCATTTATAGTTGGGGTTATTTTTCCCAATGTGCATTACTTTACACTTATCCACATTAAATTTCATTTGCCATTTTGTTGCCCAATCACTCAGTTTGGTGAGATCTTTTTGGAGTCCCTCACAGTCTCCTTCTGTCTTGACTATCCTAAACAGTTTGGTATCATCCGCAAACTTTACCACCTCACTGCTTACCCCTTTCTCCAGATCATTTATGAATAAGTTGAACAGGATTGGTCCCAGGACTGACCCTTGGAGGACACCCCTAGTTACCCCTCTCCATTCTGAAAATTTACCATTTATTCCTACCCTTTGTTTCCTGTCTTTTAACCAGTTCTCAATCCATGAAAGGACCTTCCCTCTTATCCCATGACAATGTAATTTACACAAGAGCCTTTGGTGAGGGACCTTGCCAAAGGCTTTCTGAAAATCTAAGTATACTATATCTACTGGATCCCCCTTGTCTGCATGTTTGTTAACCCCTTCAAAGAACTCTAATAGATTAGTAAGACAGGATTTCCCTTTACAGAAGTCTACAGGTTGGTCCTCCCAGATCCAGCACCCTCAGAGCCTGGCTGGTCCTGAATGAGGGAGTTTGCTGGTCTGTGTGTGTGTGGCGGGGGGGCGGGGGGTAAATTCCATGTCCCTGCTGACGGGACTCCAGGCTTTCCCGGGGTCCATCAGCAGACCTAGAGGAGCACCCCTGCCCCCAGGCCACCAGCTCCCGGCTCTGCCAGCCAGTCCCCGCTGCCACAGCTCTGCTGCCCTTTGGCCATTGGCCTCCGCTTCCAGGAGAGCCAGGGCTGATGCGGCTCCAATGCCCCGGGACTGCCAGAACTCCGTGGTCCCATGGCTGCTGTGGCTCCACAGCCCTAGGGCCACTGGGGCTGCCTCGGCTCTCGGGCACTGAAACTGCCACAGCTCCTGGGTGCCAGAGTTGCTGTGGCTCTGCGGTTGCTGGGGCTTTACTCCCCAGGGCTTCTGGGGCTGCTGGGCTCTGTTGTCCCCGGGGCCACTGCGGCTTCCTGGCTCCAGGATCACCAGGGCTCGGGGTGTCGGGGTTGCTGTGGAAGCTGTGGCCTCACTCCCCAAGGCTGCTGGGGCTCTGTGTCCTGGGACTGCTGAGGCTTCGCTCTGCTGTCCTAGGGCTGCTGTGGCCAACCCCGTGGCCACCCAGCTCTCTGGTCCAGGGGCTCTCTGGTCCAGCAATATGCGTGGTCCTGCCCACCATGGGTATTGCCAGACCAGAGAGTCCCAGACAAGAGAGGTTCAACCTGTCGCCATCTGAGGGATGCTCTGGTCTCGTTTCGGGTGGTGGGTTTAGTGCTGGGGTTGGTGACCTTTGCTTGGCAGGGGGGTCAGATCAGATGGTCTTTGTGGTTTCCTCTGGCCCATCACACTTGGCACCTTTCCCACTTCCCTCTGCACTGGTGCAGGCTAGAACTGTGCTACTTTATGCCGCTGAGAGTCTCACCTGGTAACATGGCTGCTGTCAGCCTGGGCTTGACGTTGACACCAAGGGCAGGACTTTTGATCATATTTAGCATTGGCAATGCTGTGAAAGGGCATTTAGCTCACCCGGTGCATACTACCACTGCCAGCGCCTTGCTAGGATTTACTCAAGGAACTCTCCTATTCTCACCAGAATCCAGCTTTTTGGCGGCTCGGTTCAGAGGCTTGTGGGGGAGCACGGATCAGCGTTCATGTCACACCCCTATCGGTACCTGGCCCAAGCTGGGGAAGCTAATGAGCAATCCAGCCGACCAAAGGCGTGCTGTGCCTGTGATAAGTGCTGTGTGGTTCATTGCATGCTGCCAGCTATGAGACAGCCTCTTATTGTTGGGTGCACCAATTGCACCCCGAGCTCTTGCGCGCACCACTGGATACTTGGGCACACAATCGGCTAGTTAATTGCCTGTCTGTGTAAGTTAGGCACTGCAGTCATGCGCATGCAGCCATGGGCGCCTGAGTCTGATACTCTTGGGGCAGCTCAAGGAGGAAGAGGGTTTTTTTACTGATCACCAGATACTGGCATCCCTATTCCTTTATAGCATAGGTTCCCAACCTGGGGGGGGCACGCCCTCTTGGGTGGGTGTGAAGAAATTCCAGGGGGGGATGCGAGGCAACCCAGCCCTCCCCCATCAATTTCTCCCCCAAGAAAGAGCCTGGTCCATCCAGTAAAAAAATTTAGAAAATACCATGTGAAATGTCCGGTATTGTCTGTATTTCTTGGCTTGGGCGTCCACCGGAACATGCGCAGCTCAGGCTGGCTGGGGCGGGGGAAGGATGGAGCGTCCCTGGCAGACTTCAAAATGACCACCTTAAAAGGGCAATGCCTGCTCTGCTCTTTTTATTTTATTTTTTGCTCAACAAGTTTTGCTGCTACTTTTTTTGGGGGGGGGGGAGGGGAGAGGGTTTCTCAAAAATCAAAAAGGGGACGTGATATTGAAAAGTTTGGGAACCACTGCTTTGTAGGCTGGTGGCCTGTTTGTTTTCTCCCGCAGGCTCGCTCTCATGTAATGCTTATCAGATGGACACATGCCGCCTGTGGGTTTTAGCCATGCATCTGGGCTCCATACGGAGATGGGAGGCTTCTAACGCTCTCCCTGGTGCCTCCAGGGAGTGGTGTTGGTGACTCCAGCCCAGAGGAATCTCCTATTGGGAATTTGAGGTAACACCTTCACCTCCCGATGGCAGAACTAAGGTTCTCCCGAGCGCTTGTGGCCCCTTGTGATGACTTGAGCTCGTGATGCATTTGCAAATTCTTCCCAGGGTCATGTCGCTTGGCCAACAGGGGCTGCCTCGGCTCTCGCTCTGCTGCCTGGGCCCTCCCATGACCCAGGCCCTGAGCTGTGGACAACATCACCAGTGTCACTCCCACAAGCACCTGGAGAACAGCCAGGAAAGCCTACTGTGGCACTGGCCCTCGTGACCATCTGTGAAGGGCTCGTCCATCACCAGATGAGAAGCAGCTTCCATGGCTGGCCTGCAAAGCTTGCACGGCATCGGCAGCCACGGCGGGCAATTTTCCTGAAGGAGACACTTTAAAAGGCCAAAGTTGAAAGAGGTGACTTAGGGCCGAGAGCCTGTGCATTCAAAAAGGGGGCGTGATGCTGAAAAGTTTGGGAACCACTGCTTGGTAGGCTGGTGGCCTGTTTGTTTTCTCCCACAGCAGGGGAGCAGGTTCCCCACTGACTTACTGCTCCACCGTAGACCAGGAGTTACTTGTCCAACTGATTAAGCCTTGCTCTGGCTAACTTTGCTGCTGCTTCAGTTTCCCAACGTATAAAACGAGGACAGTACAATTTCCTTGGTTCAAAGGGGACCTGTAAGAAGAGCTGAGTGATTTTTTTTTGGGGGGGGAGGGGATCAGTGACAGCAGTGCAGGTAACTTAACATTTCTTACAGGTACTGTCCTACTGCAACTCTGGTCCCTGCCAGCTCTTCAAATAGCTCCCTGCCGGCTTTTGCCGCAGCTCAGCCACCTCTTCCCCTGCACACCAGGCCACACCCGCTGACTTTCACCTCTGATTAGTGGCCAAGAAGAAATTGTGGGGAAAAAAACCCCACGTTATTTTGGATCAACCAAACTGTTTCAGTTGATCAGCATGAATTATTTGGGGTGGGGGGTGGATTCTACAGTTAGTTTTGCTCTTGGGTGTGCATTGCCCTTTTCCTCTTTAAAATCTAGCTACGTTTTGACAGGAAACATCTTTTTTAATGGGAAATGGAAATATTTGTTTCAAAAGTGTCAAATGTTCAGGATTTTTTTGGGGGGGTGGGAATCATATTTTTTCCCAGCCAAAATAGCAAATAGTTTCAGTCCACTCACAACTGCATTTTTCAGCAAATAAACTGTTCCTCCAAAAAAGCTCACCCCGTTCTAGTTCTGAGGCCTGTTGATTTGCAAACAGCTTGGAGAAGTCCTAGAAAAGACCAGCATCTGCTATATTCTTTGTTCACCCAGCGTCCTAAGCGTGTTGTTTATTTGCACGAAACGTGCCCAGTTCTCCTCGAAAGGCTCAGTGAGTCTCTAAAGACCTTGATGAGACATCGTTGCTCTAGTTCAGGGCAGGCCAACGAGCTGCTACTTCCTCATACCGTCTACAGCTGCTCGAGTGACGGGACATAGCACGCTTCTTGCAGCAAGCACTAATTAGAGGAAACAGGCCCAGCAATAAAACCAAAAGCAGAGAGCACGAAATGCTGGGCACGCCTCAATAACACACTCAGCTTTGGAAAATAGCCAGTCAGTTGAAGAGTTCAACTCAAATGAGCTGCCAGGAGTTGTAGAAATAAATGGAATTTTCCACACTGGAGAAACAAATATCAGAGTGTTCTTGAGTGAAGAAAGCAAATGGCTTTTATTCAAATAATACCTGGTGCTTACAGGAAGCTTTGTCTCCATTCGTGCCCTAGAAGGAGCAGTACCTTGCGGTAGAACATCGGCATTATGAACCCCTCAAGGATGGAGGTTGTTCGCAATTCTGAACTAAACATTATGGCTGTTCTTTCAAACGTTTACAACCGCACATTGATTTTACACAGCTTTGAAACTTGACTGCACAGAAGAAGAATGCTGCTTTTAACCATCTGAAGGCAGCAAGGACAGACACAGTTTCCTTACCTCCTCACATCTTTTTTATAACTTTCCTTTTAGTTGTTTACTAGTTTAACACACGACTGGACGGTATTTGCTCTTTTATTTTTGTTCCCTACTGCTGCATGACTGCACACTTTTGGTTCCAAGTGAGGCGTATGGATGACCAGTCAGTTCATAGCTCTGGCGTTAGTAACTCAGAGGTTCGACTGTGTATGGTGCCCTAGCATTGCTGATCCTTAAGGAGGAGGAGTGGCAGGAGAAGGACGCAAAGGAGCTGGCGAGAACAGAAATGTGGACAGCAAAACAGTGACCGTGTGGAAACAATGTGATCTGGAACGCATCACTCAGGGAATAAGAAGAAATTTGGGAAGCAGTAACACCTTATTGCTGGACGCGTGGTAGCACATATAACATAAGCCTGGCAGTTAGGCACCATTCCTGCAAGACCTCATCCCTCTGTGTCAGCGGTCCCCAACCTTTTGGGGCTGCCAGGCGCCTGGGCCGCCCATGCGCCACACACCCGGGGCCGGCACCACGCATGCACTGCACGCCCGGGGCAGGGCTGGCCCTGATCACTTGGCGGGCGCCCACAAATGACTGGCAGACACCATGGTGCCCGTGGGCGCCGCGTTGGGGACCACTGCTCTCTGTTCACTGGGCATTTGTGTACACTGGGCTGAGGACGCTTAGAGCCCTAGTTGCCAATAGTTCTCTTTCTTGCTGGTCTGAGGATTCCTGAGGATGGGTCAGGGAAAAGTAGCTTCTGAAGATCTGCCTCCCACCCTCCAGTTAGATGGCAGAACAGAAGCAGACCTTTGCCTAGAGGAATGTGGAACTCAACTCTTCTTTTCTCCTTGAGCAGTGTCCTCAGGTTTAAAACATTTGCCTTTTCTTTGCTGTTTTCCTTTCATTTAGGCACGTTCCAAATGCGGGGGGTGGAAGATGTGGCTGCTGCCCAGGTGCAGAGCTAGGTTGTGCCGTTGCTATTCACACCACTGATTGTGAGCTTTGGCTCTCCACTCACCATGCCCATCAACTGGAAGAATAAATACTTTTGTAACACAGAATCCTAGAATCACAGAACACTAGAACTGGAAGGGACCTTGAGAGGTCATCAAGTCCAGTCCCCTGCCCTCACGGCAGGACCAAGCACTGTCTAGACCATCCCTGACAGGCGTCTGTCCAACCTGCTCTTAAATATCTCCAGTGATGGAGATTCCACAACCCCCTTAGGCAATTTATTCCAGTGTTTAACCACCCTGACAGGTAGGAAGTTTTTCCTAATGTCCAACCTAAACCTCCCCTGCTGCAATTTAAGCCCATTGCTTCTTGTCCTATCCTCAGAGGCCAAGGAGAACAATTTTTCTCCCTCCTTGTTGTAACATCCTTTTAGATACTTGAAAACTGTTATGTCCCCTCTTGGTCTTCAATTTCCAAATTAAACAAACCCAGTTCCTTCAGTCTTCCCTCATAGCTCATGTTTTCTAGACTTTTAATCATTTTTGTTGCTCTTCTCTGGACGTTCTCTAATTTGTCCACACTTTTTCTGAAATGTGGCACCCGACCTGCACACAATACTCCGATTGAGGCCTAATCAGTGCAGAGTTGAGCAGAAGAATGACGTCTCATGTCTGGCTTACGACACTCCTGCTAATGCCTCCCAGAATCATGTTTGCTTGCATGTTTGCAACAGTGTCCCACTGTTGACTCATGTTTAGCTTGTGGCCCACTATGGCCTAGTGCCCAGGGGGGGGCTAGCAGTCCCGGCCATGGGCCAAGGAGAGGCTGATAGTGCCGCTCGGGGCTAGGCTGGGGGGGAGGCAGGGTGTCTCTTACTGTAGAATGCTATAGTGATTTCTGAATATGCTTAGGAGTGTGGGGGTGGGGGGGTGTTATCAGAAAATGGTTGGTAATGTAAGAGCATTTCCCAGAATCTTGTGGTGTTGTCAGGCCGACTTCCCAGCTGACCACGTGGTAGGTTTCATCAGGCCTGCTCCGTTACTTATGGTGCATTGCTCCATGTCCCGTGAGTTATGCAACGATGGAGGATAAGACCGGAAAGGGCCACCAGACCATCTAGTCTGACCTCCTGTGTATCAGAGGCCACCAGCACCATCCAGCGAATGCATGCTACACCTGGTAATGCATGCTACACCCAGAGATACACACTACACCCGGTAATGCACACAACACCTGGTAATGCACGCTACACCCGATAATCTACGCTACACCTGATAATGTATACTATACCCGATAACCAAAAGGTTACAGCCCAGGGGAGGCTATTCTGTGTCACAAGCGGAGAACAGGCGGGTCCAAGGTACCTCAATGCCCAGTGCCCCTGCACTGGCAGGTTGATTCATTCCCCTGATGTATCACAATATGTGTTTTTTTCCCTCTTTCCTCCACCTGCCCCAGGGAAGACAACTGCAAATGTCAGCCGCTAGATGGCACTGACAGATCATCAACTTGCATGGGCCCGTGTTTCTAGCATCTCTCTACAAGCCAGCTTTGTGCTGGAAAAGCTTCTAGGAGAGCCATCTCCACCAGGGCGTCGTGAGGTGCATGTCATCCCCACCCACTCTGAGCATCCATTGGTCCCTGGCCCGAGACCCAGTCACGTGCCTCGTTGTAATTCTCTAGCATCTTGTCTGGAGGCTAATGAAGGGCCCAGGATTCTGCTGGTGAGCTCCCCAGGACAGGTTCTTTCTCCTGGCCCTTCCCATGAGCCTCTTGGTTTGTTAATTGTGCCACTTCTGGAACATTTCCTTCTTTCTGGGGCATTGATGGGCCCAGGCATCTCCAGAATCCAGCTGCCTCTGGGAACCTCTGAAGGTGTCTGCTTGCTCCTTGCACTGGCACTGTTGACCCCTCCGCATGGGATCTCCTCCAGCTCATGTTCCTTGTCTCGTGTGCCTGCATGTTTGCTTTGTCCTGGACTTAGAGCATCAAATCCGGGTGGTTGGCCCAGCCAGTCAGCCAACTGGTGCATAGGGGCGAAACGGAGCCCTGCCACTTTTAAAATACATCTCATGGGGCTGTAACTCCCAGAGCTGCCAAGCTGGTATCTTCTCGCCAGCACACAGGGACAGGCACTTGGAAAGACCTCAGCGTGCTTCTGAAAATCTGGCATCCATTGCGGTTGCCAAGCACTTGAAACCTGCCCCTTGCAGGTCCCTCTTGGAACAGGAACAGAATAGGATGCAGACGTCCACCTCCTGCCTGATCAGCTGTGATCTGGTGGGCTCCCCCCCTCAAAGGAGCCTCACAACGGATACTACAAGCAGGAACCTAGCACGACTCCTACTGAAGTGGGTGGGTGCGTGTGTTGCTACTGATTTAAATGCAGCGTGGAAAATGATCTGCTTGCTAGAGAGGTGGGTAGGATTCTCTCCCGTGCCCCCCGCAAATCTCTGCACAGGGAGGTCCCTCTTAGCACAGCCATTGCGGGTTCTCCTTTTGCACAGCAGCCAGCAATATAAAGACACCACGCTGGCCCAGCTGGGTCCCAAATAACTCCATTTACTAACTATCCACAGCCTGCCAGGACTAGCCACTTACGGACTGGCTTATTTCTGCCAGAGGCTAAAACCTAGAACATAGTGAGTATCCCTGGAAGGCTTGCAAGCTATTTAAAGGGACGCTGCCCTAGTCCAATACATGGCAGCTCTCCTCTTCCGCAGCTTCCGCTCTTTGGCAGTATTTCATTGGTTCTGCAAAGTCTCCAGTTTGTCTCCCCAGGGAGATTCCCCACAGAGAGATGGGAATGTTTCACTTCTTCAGAATTTCTTCAACTCTGAGATTTCCCCTGTCAGCTCCAGTTCTTGGCAGTAGCCTGTGTTTCTATTGGGGACGGCTTTTCTCCAGCTTCTATTTTCACTTTTGTTTCCGTGTTTTCCCCTGGCTGACTCAGGGGCAGCTGATGCGACTCACATGACATTTACTCCTTAGATACCACTTAAACTTAATCAAAACGAAACTTAATCAAGCTGGGCAAGGCCCAGGTAGGTACAAGTGCAGGGCAGTGAGGTGGAGTCAGGATTCCCGGGTGCTAACTTAGTCCATTGCCTGGCACTTTCCGCAACTGTGCAATGTAAATCAATAACAATCAAAATGATGCTTAAAAACAAACCAATGTTATCTCTTGAAATTATTTTTAAAAAATGGAAGTCTGCCGAGCTGAATTACATTATTCCCTGGCTGCATGATCACAACATGCCACTGCTAGAATAATCACAGACAATGTTCTCTCTAAGCTTTTTGATACACGTGTGGATTTTTCCATCCATGTGCAGAATAAAACTTTTATGTACATTGAGGCATGTGCCAATGTACACCACTATGGACCAGAAGCCTGTGCTCATGTGGGTGGCCCCCCTCCCTTCGGATAACACCAGGTTGGGAGGGGTTGCAAGCACTTTGGAGGACCAGATTAAAAGTCCAGATAATCTTGGTAAACTGAATTTCATCCCCAGACAAAGCCAGGACCATGATGGCTGGAAAATGCCAATTCATGGGTGGAAATGTCTTTTTTTTGACAAATCTTGAAAAAGGACCCAGGCAGGGTGTGGAGGGAGCCCTGCCAGGTATGTAGGTTGCAAAACTGGCAAGACATGGAGGTTTCCCTGCCAGGCCACCTGCCCTGATGCTCCCCAGGCTGCTGGGGTAAAATGAGGGTCTGAAATATCAGCCCACATATCACAGGCTGATGCCCAGGCAGCAATGGTTTGAGGCTTGGGTAGTATCAGATGCTGCCTAGGTAGGCAGGGCTCAAACCTACAACCCTGGGGTCTCCATACCAATGCCCTAACCCCCTAAGCCACTTGAGAACTCAGCCCTGTTCATTACCTTCAGGGTGCCCCTTATCCACTGTGCCACTGGAGGCGCCCACCCCCCCCCCCTTCAGCAACAGTCAAGACTTTGCTAATATAAAGCAGAGTGAAGCAGGGAGCAAAAGGCAGGCCCTGATCACAGAAGTTGGCAAGAACAGGGCTGATATTACAGAAACACTCAGACCTAAGAGGTACCAGGCACAGGCTGTGAGCACATTCTGGGGTTGCAATAGAACACCTGGTTGAGAAACATCTTGGTAGCAGCACCCCCCCCCCCACACACAGATAACATACACACTGACTGAGGTTCAGGACAGGGTCTAAATTGACAGCGTGCTGGAACTCCCCTTCTGCAAGGTAAGGGGCAGTAATGAGCTCACAGAGGGTGGCAACCTGATCCATCAGGAGTGCTGTGCAACTCGTTTGTACCTGTGTATAACAGTGCACCCTCAAGGGGGGTTGTCGGCTGACCGTGAGGGAGCACTAGAACCCAAAGGGTTTAGTTGGGTGTTAGGT
Source organism: Rafetus swinhoei (assembly GCA_019425775.1). Taxonomy (NCBI): domain Eukaryota; kingdom Metazoa; phylum Chordata; order Testudines; family Trionychidae; genus Rafetus; species Rafetus swinhoei. The sequence continues at coordinate 4,027,816 of JAFJHL010000226.1, forward strand.
CATTGTCACGGTGTACATAAGGTGTAGTGGTGCAGCAGCGAGTCTGTTTGCTGACAACTATTATTGTACGTTGCTTGGCAATAAACCTACCCAGGTGCTTTCGATCTTTATCTGATTTGTGGTCTCTGGGGGCACTCTCGGAGTCTGTCGTGTTGACTAATTGCGCATGATTAACATATTAGACAGGGGAGCGCACACACGCACACAGCCAAAAGTTTATCCTCATTGACAGAGTAGAGGACCTGTCAGGAACCCATTGGGACGACCCCGCCTGACTGACAACAGCTGCCTGAAGGACTGTCCTGGAGCTTCTAGGCACCCTGCTGCAGATCTGGGGCTCCCGGGAGTGTCAAAGCGGAGGCTTCCCCCAGGTGGGATTTTGTTTCAAAATTTCTAAACTGGAACAGTCCCAGCCCACACAAGCTGGTGCCCAAATAAATGTGCTAGTCTTTAAGGTGCTCCAAGACTCCTTGTTGTTTTTGCTGCCAACCAGTTATTCCCCATTTTGTGGCGGTGGAATGACTTCCCTTGTGAAGTACTTGGCACTTGCCTTTATTGAATTTCAGCTGGTTGATTTCAGATCAGTTCTCCAATTTTCCAAGATCCTCTGGATTTCTACTCCGGCCCGCCAAAGTGCTTGCAACCCCTCCCACCTTGGTGTCAGCCGCAGATTTGATACGCACACTCTACTCTCCATGACCCGAGTCACGAATGGAAATACTGAACAGAACTAGACCTGGGGCTGACCCCTGTGGGACCCCAGTGGATATGGCCTCCCAGGTGACAGCAAACCATGATAACTACTCTTCGCATGCCCGGATGCCTCTTGAGCCAGGGAGCTAACTGCCCTGGTGGGGGTCTGTAGCAGGCATATGCCCTCTGGCCCATGCACTAACCAGCGGGTTACTGTGCAGTTTCATACACCAGGCAGATGCATTTGATGGACTTTTTGGAGCAAAGCAGCATCCAGTTCTGATTTCAGCCAGTTTATAGATTTGAATCAAAAGTTCATGAAACTCAGCAGCTCTACTAAAGACTCTTGCAAGGGCTGACTGTGGAGCGGCTCCGAGCCACCTCAGTCACAGACGGCAGCTCTCAGACAGAGGCCAGCCAGATCGTCCCTAGGTGGAGAAGAACAACCCCCAAGCAAAACTACTGCAGGGTGAGGATGGGGGAGACTCTCCCCTGGCCGGGTTGCTGCTGTTGGGTGCTGCAGATGCGTTAGTTTGGGGCATTGGCTTTGTTGTGCTCTGACCCTGCTCAGGAGAGAGGCTGTGTCCTCTAGTGGGCGCAGTGCAGTGGAGCGGCAGCCAAGAGACCTGTGATGTGTCCTCTGCACGGCTTCCCCTTTCTTCTCCTCCCAGCTTTTGCTGCCTAGTGAAATGGACAGGTGGGGTGGGGTGGGGCAGGGCCTCTCCCCTCGGGGCAGTGTTTAGCGGGGCGGAGGGGCTGTCATCAGTGGCACAAAACTCATTTACAGTTGTACTCGGGCTGTTCAGATCAGGAAAGGAACGTGTCCCCCACCCTGCTCCCCCAGCAGAGGGCCAATGCGAGCTCCAGTGGTCCCGCAAAGAAGGGACTGCCAAGAACTTTCTCTAGGAGCCCTTTAAGTCTTCATGGCAGGCCAGGGTCCTGGGGGTTTAGGGAGAGGTGCTGCCAACACACAAACAGTGATTTCACCTGGGGTGTCCTTAACGGATATATAACGAGACAGACTCAGGAACCCCCTGGGTGAGAGATGAGACCCTGCTGATATGGGATCTGTAAGCCCTCCCCCGGAGGGGCAGGCGCTGCTGGTGCCCAAGGAAGCAGGTTCCCCTCCCCCTGCGCTTTGCGGCGCTTTGCACACAGCGATCGGCTGTAGGAGCATGGGGAGGACACAGCCCCAGCCCCCCGCCCCATGGGCACTGGCCAGCTGAAAAGAGTGGGCTTGGGAGTGTCCGTCGGCCCTGGGGCGATACAGCTCCTCTTGGAGCATCCCTGCAGGCCTGTGGGAATTGCAGCAGCCGACTGGAAGAGACAGCCCAGCTCCAGGCCCGTGAGCTGGCTTCTCTCCCGCCACTGCCCACGCGAACGTCAGCCTGCGGGAGCCAGGTGGATCGTGGAGCAGAGCAGGGAGCCGCCGTCCAGAGGATGGGTCTGGGTGGCGGGAAGCAGAGTGCTCCAGCCCCAGGCTGCTCCGCCCCTGCCACTGTGGTAATCCCCCAGCTCAGGGGAGGAGGTTGGGGTGGAACGGGGCAGAAAAGGGCAGGGCTCGGGGGAAGTGGGAGTGGGGCGGGGTGGGGCCTGCAGGGGGTTGCCCAAGGGGGGCCCTATGCTTGAGGCACTGGGGGGAGGTTGCTGCAGGCCCTGTATCCCCCTCGGGGCAGCCCTAGAGCAGAGAATCCAGCTGAGGCCGAGTTTGTCTCCGGCGGCTGGCACTTGGTGTTCTGCAGCACAACCTGCTGGCAGGAACGGCAGCCGGCTTCCCCAGCCCGTGTTTACTGCGGGGCCTGAGCACGTGGAGCTGGGGAAGGAGGAGGTGACGTAATCCGTCTCTGAGACAGCATCTGCAGCCTGGGGCGTGTAGCACACCCCGGAGGGTCTGTCTGCTCTGCACGCTGACCCTGGGCCAATCAGCCTGGCACAGGCCAGCCGCCGGGGGGACCGGGCCCTGGAATCCTGCCATGTGGGTAGATCCAAGCCGGCCCTGCTGAGATGCCGGCCTGAGCCCTGTCATTGTGCAGGGGGGATGCGGCGGCTCCTGCCGCAGACCCACGACACAGGCTCTGCCCACTGCAGCAGGGACGCGTCCACACGGCTGCCAGACGCAGGCCCAGCAATTGCAAACCCAGCGTGGGAACAGCACGTCCACACGCCCAGGTCCCTCAGGCTGGGTTTACAATGCAGTGTAAATATACCCTGCCGGCTGCCCAGGGTCGGCTGGTTGGACCTGGGGTGACCAGACATCCTGATTTTATAGGGACAGTCCCGATATTCAGGGCTTTGTCTTACCTAGGTGGGTGCCTGTTACCCTCCTGATGTGCCACTTCCTGCAGGCTCAGACTCCACACCTGTCCTGGTGGCAAGACCCAAAGGCCCTGCCCACACTAACCCCTGCCATCAACCTCATCGGCGGGACTGCAGCTATGCAAATAGCGTAGCTGAAGTCGACGTTACTTACGGAGGCGTCTTCAGTGCCGTGAGGTCGGCGGGGGCTGCTCTTCCATCGACTCCGGCTACTCTTCTCGACCTGGTGGAGTTCTGACATCCACAGGAGAGGGCTCGGAGATCGATAAATCGGAGATACGATAAATCGACCACCAGTGGATCGATTGCTGCAGCGTCGATCCACCACGTAGTGGAGATGAGCCCCAAGACCCCAGCTCATACCAGGGCCCTGTTGTGCTAGGAACTGTATGTCGTTATGCAGGCCTTGTTTCCAAGGAGCATCTGATGTAAACAGACAAAGGCTGCAAGGGGGAAACTCAGGCATGGAGCAAGGAAGTGATTTGCCCATGGCCCCACAGCAGCCCAGGGGCAGAGCTGGGAACACAGCCTGGGGCTCAAGTACCAGTTTAGTGCCCTACTCACTAGGCCACACTGCCTCTCAGATACAGGGGCTGAGCAATAGAGCCCTCTCAGGGGCTACGTCTACACTGCAAGCTTTGTTGGCAGAGACAATGCAAATGAAGTGCTCATTAGCATTTCTTGCACTCTCATTTGCATAATCTCTTCCGATCTGTTTTGCAGAAGAGGTTTTTGTGCAGAAAAACCTGCTGTGTAGATAGGGCAAAAAACACATTTGCGCAAGATCCTGTATACCTGCTTTTTTGAGGAATAAGGGTTCTTGCGCAAAAGGGTTTTTTTGTACAAAATGGGCCCATCTACATGCGGTTTTTTGCGCAAAAACCTCTTCTGCAAAATGGATCAGAAGAGGCTATGCAAATGAGAGCGCGAGAAATGCTAATGAGTGCTTCATTTGCATTGGCTCCGCCGACAAAGGCTGCAGTGTAGACGGAGTGATGCTCTCTGAGCCTCTGCCTGACCCTCCAGCTTCCCCACTGCACCATCTTGCCCCTCCCCCGGACCAGCTCCACCTGGAAATCTCTGGATGTGACACCCAGGAACTGGTTAATTGTGGAACCAGGGAGGTGATGACTGCTCCTTAGGACAGGCAGCGGGGCGACATGCAGCACAGGCCTGGTTTTGGAATGGATGCGTTAGGGTTCTCACCTGCTGCTGGGAACTGGATTGGAGGGATTGTCTGGTTTTCCTGTGCCCACTTCCAGAGGCCACCAGCCACGGGACCCACGTGCACAGGACGAGCTGCCAGCGAAAGGATCTAAAATTGGAAGGGTGGAGGGAGACCCAAAGTCTGACGCTTGCTTCCGGCGGGGCTGGTCTCGGGTCTGAGCTGAAACATGGAGGGGGCTCAGGATTCCACTAGGGGGCTGGGCGTGGCCGGAATCCCGTGAGATCTGCTCTTCTCCTCAGGCTGTGCCCCAAGGTGTCGAAAAGGCCTCGTGATGGGTGAAGTTCACCCCTGTGCGGAGAGCCAGGGCAAGGTCTCTGCACCACTTCCGGCCTCCAAACAGAGCTGTGGGTGCTGCATGGGCCTGGCGGTACAAGGGCAGCTTTCCCCGACGAAGAATGTCTGCCAGCGTCGAAATGTGAGGGGCCTCCTAAGCGTGGATTGTGCTAAGCCAAAAGGGCCCCTCAGTGACGTAGGCTCAGGGGTGGCTCCTCACGTCTATGACTGGAGCCAGGCGAGCTCTGCTCATTCCCCCTGGCTGAGGATCTGCCCGCCTTTGCGGACCGTGTGTTCCTCTCTAGTGGAGACACTTTGTTCACACCAGCTGTGTGTGGGCCAGGATGGAATCTGAGGTCCGGATTCGTTCCCGCCTCTGTGGACACCAGCGTCAGCCTCAATGCTCGGCTCTGCTCCTTTTCAGCCACCAGTGCGGCTGCCAGCAGGAGGCACCGCTGGTCTGCCAGAAGCCCCCTCCTGTGTCATTCACGATCCTCCTTTCTCACGGGGTCGCCAGGGCTCCTGGCTACCACCTCAGGTCTTGGGGCTCCCTTGGGTGCTGCATTGCAACTCGCAGCAGATGCCTTGTGTCATTCTGTGCAGCCTCCGTGCCAGACAGGTGGATGGAAAAGCACCTCGCAAGCCCTGCTCTTTGTGAGACTTTCCTCTCGGCTGGGGATGAGTTTTTCTTTTGTGATAAGAACTTGAGATCCCCGGATGGAAGAAGCTAGTGAATTAAGGGAGGTAAGAAGATGCTTATTATCCCATTAGACAGTCTGGGGAAATGGAAGTATGGAGGTATGGGGGGGTTAAAGTGACTTGCCTGGTGCTGCAAAGTGAGCTGAAAGAAATATAAAATGCGAGGTTCTGATTGCTAACAATCCCACAGACTTTGTGGTAAGGAACATGGAGTTAGCGTTGTCACCCAGCCTACTGCCCAGTGTGTTCTAGTTAACTCCCGAAGAGCAGATCAACTAAAGTGCATTTTTCACTTGAAAAAGGCAAATGCATGAACCTTCTAGGAGTGGTAGAAAGCAAAGCATGTTCCCACAATCTGCCAACAGGCGTCAGCATAGGCTAAAGCAAGTGCCTTTGAGAGCCATAGGATTGCTTGGGGCTGGAGAAATGTGGAGTTACTGATTTGCTAGAGACAGGGAACTTTAGCCAGGTTTGTGCACAAGCCAGATCTCTGCTGCTAAGGTTGCACTCCCAGACCGGGGACAATTTTAAAATGGGTTTATTAGAGGCGGTATCCAAAACCACACACTGCATGCACACAGCCCATTGCTGCTGCCTCCTTTGGAGCACCCTCCCACCATTAGCTGCAACCGCATGTCTTCAGCTGTGGGTGGATGCAGCACAGCTAAATACCGCCCTGCCATTCCTTTGGGCAGGCTACACGAACGTCCAGCATGGATCTGCTGCTTCCCAAGAGCCGTGACCGACGTGATCAGTAGCAGTCGCTGCTTACAAGATTCAGTCCTGTCCTTCTAGCTCTGCGGAAGGGTTATGTTCATGCAGAAACAGCTCATAAATAACATCCCAAGGAGAGCCCCTCGGCTGGTTTAAATCTTCACGGCCATGCAGCCCCTCCATTCACACCTGCTGCGTGTTAAGGTGTGTTGTACTGGGGCAGTCACTCTGCTTTGGGGAAATAAGGATTAAACCCAGCTGAGAGAGGGCTGGGACCTTGGGCCAATCAGAAAAGGGCTAGAGACAGCCAATCAGGGGACGATTAGGTCCTATAAGAAGGGCTCCTGGAGCATAGGCACTCATGTACTTTTGCTCCAGCTGTGCAGCAGGAAGGACCTGGCTTCCTGGTAAGTGAGAGAAAGTGCCTAGGGCAGGCGGAGCTGGGGAGCTCTGGCCTCACCCAACTCCCAGGCTGCAGGCCTGCTACAGGGGCCTGAGGGGTGCTAGGGCTGCAGGGGGCCAGCAAGGGCAGAAGAAGGCGGCAGGTCCTCACCCCCTTACCAATGATGAGTGGCCTTTTCAGACTGCAGTGTGCCCCTGGGGCCGGGGCTAGCTGGTGAGTGGCAGTGGATCCCTGAGGCAACATGGTATAGGGGGTTGGGATTCCCTGGGATGGGAGGACCCCTGAGTGTGGGACACTACCATGGGGTGGGGGCGGGGAGAGGCGCTGTGCGCCATGAGGGACATGGGGCCTGAAGCTGCGCAGAACACAGGTTCTGAGGGCAAGACGTTCTCCCGCTTAGCTCCTGCAGTTCCCGCCTCTGTGTAAGGAGGGGTCAGTCCGGCTCCTATGTAAAAGTGCCCCCTTTACGCAAGTAGCTATCGACATAACGGGGTCTTGAGCGTCCAGGAATCCAGAACAGCCCCCACCGTGAGGGGCGAGAGGAGTCCCTCTGGGGCAGGCATGAGGCACACTGGGAGAGGGCTGGGGGAGGGTCGGGAGTTTGCTGAGCCCCCAGGCTGTCTGTAAAGCCCCCCTGAATGTTCTTATTCCTGAAAGGTAAGGGGGGCTGAATCCACTCATCCCACGTGGCTCTCAGTGAGGAGCATGTTACTCCTTGAGTGACCCCCTATGATTCCAGTAGGAGAACCTGGCACCCCACTAATCGGTGTGATGCTTGGTGCGGGGTACGCTGGTCTGGCAGAGGTGTGAGGACCGAGGGCATCTAGGGGCCATACAAGGAGTGGGGAGTGCACGAGAGGCCGGGGAGCAGAGTGGAGACAACAGAAAGGCCTTGTGGTCACGCGCTTGGCGATAAGACGACTCCACAAGAGGCCAGATTCCTAAACCCGCACAAGGTAGCACAGGGAGGTGTGTGCTGGGCCCCTCCTGTGGCAGAGAGGGGTGCTGCGCTGCCCCGCGGCCTCTTTCCCCACAGGAGTGACTCTGAATCAGTGTCCCCAATCCAGGGGTGGAGCTGGCTCCTGCAGGGTGCGGAGTGGAAAGGAAGTTCCCAGCATTTAAGCGGAATGGAAAGGCGGGAGGTAGCATTGCCAGCCTGGAGAGGAAGCAGCTGCAGGGGGAGGGGATGCTGTTTATCCAAGCCAGGGGACTGGAGGGAGCGCTAGACCCTGGAGTTCATCCGGCCCAAACGTTTTCCCTTGTTTAATAACCCCCCTGAAGAGTGAACAAGGAAGGCGCGAAGGCTGCGGGTCCGTTAAACTCCAGCTGGCCTACAAAGTAGTCCTGTGAGTTGTGGGGTGGCTGGAGGGAAGTGTGGGTGTGTGCAGCCACATGGCCCGTGGCAGTGATATTGCAGCCTGGACACCAGCTCGCTTTGGGGGGGAGGGGAGGGGCAGGTCCTTTGACAGTTCCCTGTTGCTTCTGATGTGCTTCTACCAGGTCCAGCCCTTTGCCCGGCGATCGATCAATACTTGGCCGCCTGCTTTAGGCTGGTCCCAGCTCCACATACATTTTTTACAACATGCAAATTAGATTTCCTTTGTTCATCCCCACCCCCACTTCGCCTTGTAGCTGGGTAGGAAGCTATTCCCTAAAATCAATACCAAAGACAAATTCAGAACCTACATGCCTCCACCAGTGTAAATGATGTAACTCCCCCAGCACGCACCAGCTGAGGATCTGTCTCCTTGTCTTTGCTGCAAACCATATGGGAGCTCTCATGCAAACTGGACAGGAGCTCTGCCTACATGAGATAAAGGGCGAGTAATTTCCCTTGGGAGGAGGTAAAGTCATAATAAGGGCATGATTTTGCTGCATGAAAATGTGGAATAAATGGCACTAAAGGCAGAGAGCAGCAGTGCTTGAAAATGGGAATACGTGGGCCAAACATCATCTGACATCAACCTGCCACACTCCATTGATACCTTCGGAGCTACACTGGTTGCCCCAGCTGAGGATCTGGCCTATGAAGCTTAGAACTATAAATCCCTCGGTGAGCATATATGCAGGGGTCGGTGCAGCACTGTACAATGATGCCAACAGCAGTGTTAGCGGGGGAGTTTTCTGTTGCGCTCAGCAATGTGTTCTTGTGTCGATTCTACCATTGTCTCAGGCCATATGACTTCAAGAGACCAGGAGGAAAATGGTTCACCATCCTCTTGATACCAGCCCTTCTACTCTTCAGGCATCATTAGTTTAAAAAAACCTGCAGTTTGCCGTCTCATGAAAATGTACAGGAAAGTTGGGCTCCGTCCTCTTTGATTAATGAGTAGCCGTAAGTGAAGCGAACACTGACGAGACAGGAATTACTTAGTGAAATCACATGGCTTGTGTTACACAGGGGGTTGGGCAAGACGACTGTTAAAAACAAAAAAGCATTGAACCAAACCAGTCCTCCTAAACCCCCTCCAGCTCTAACAACACAGCCACGTGCTGGGAAAGGCCCTGTGTTCCTTGCCACTGTCCCGGTGCCTGCAAACCGCATGGATAATACACTCCCTCGGGGATTTGCTTACACCTCTAGCAGGTACCACAAAGCACGTTGCACCCTGACTTCAATCATACCCTTGAGCAAAATTTTAACAAGCACGTCGGCAGCGTGAAGCAGATCATGAGCAAACGAGACCCCTTGTCACCCAGCGAACAGTCTAAGAGGGAGGGCACCTTGGAAGGCCCCCTGGAGCTGACAGGAGTGTCAGACTCATCAGCTACTCAGCCCTGGCCCTCCCATCTACCTTAACTGGTGCAGCCTAGGTCAGCTATTTTCAGTGTCTGTTACCAGGGTGATGTACATTAATTGATACATGCCCCCATGATGAGCCGCCTACCTGCACGCCTAGGCAGGTCACTTTCTTCCTAATGTATTTTCCCCCCTCAGGAATGACAGTCTTAACAATGTCGTTTTATCTCAGGGAGAGACCTATACAATGGAAGCGACCCCACAGGGTGTAATAGGCCCTTACGGGAGGCATTGTTCATAGGTTCCCAAACCAGGGGGGTGTGCCCCCTTGGGGGGCGTAAAGAAATTCTGGGGGGGCGTGAGCCCCCCCATCAAGTTTTGCTGCCCAGGTCAGTTCTTTTTTTTTTTTTTTGCTTTGCTCAACAAGTTTTGCTGCTATTTTTTGGGGGGGGGTTCCTCAAAAAATCAAAAAGGGGGCGTGATGCCGAAAAGTTTGGCAACCACGGGTCTAGGCAGACGGGGCCCTACCCTGCCAAGCCTTGCTTACAAGCCTGTGGGCTGCAGGCACCACACACAGTAGTTACTAAGGTGAGGATTTTTCAAAGGAGCTTAAGGGAGTTGGGCACTTAGCTCACATTGGATGGGGATGGGAGGGCGGCGGCTAACTCCCCTGTAAACATCCCGAATCCCGCACATCGCTGGGAAAGCGGGAGTACAACTCGTCTCCTTCGGCCCCAGAGCGGGGCAGGAATCCCGCTTCACGGAGAGTTTTGAAATTTGGTTTCACTCCTAATCAGAATCACCCCCCCAAATTTCAAAATCCTCCCCACGCTGGCAGGCTGCAGAGGAGCCACGAGCTCCCAGCAATTCCCAGCTGGAGGTGGGAGGACCCAAGGCAGGGGGAGCTTGGGTGCCCAGCCTCGTTTAGATGGCAGCAAATTGCCAGATGTGCCCCCCCCTCCAAAAAAACAGTATCATCTGAATTTTGGCCCTGGCACAGGGGCCGAGGGGGATGTAACCGGCGCTGCTGCAGGGAATGGCAGGGGTGTAGGGGAAGGGAGCAAAGCCAACCAGCATGGTGCACTCCCCAGCCACTGGGTTAGCTGCATTTGGTTTCCGTGGCATTGCAAAATGATTTGAAAACGTTAGAGCACGTGGTTATCGGGAGAGTTCTGCACTGACTCTGGACGTGTGTGTTCGGTGGCGAGGTGCCCGGCGCATACAGTAGTCATGGGGCACTTTTCATTAATGGTGGTGGCAAATGCGGCTCCCAAGTCACGTAACTGTGTGTACCACTCAGTGCGACCACCGGGCAAGTGGGGGGGGATGGCTCCATGGCCCAACAGGGGCGGGGCCGCCGGCAGAAGGGGCGGGGCCAAGCAGCCAGCCAGCCCTCAGCATTGCCAGGAATGCGGTGCTGCCCCCTCCCCCCCCAGCGCTGCATGGTGCTGCGCTCCAGCTGCAATTTAAAGGGTCGTGGGTTCCAGCCACCGGCCCTGCAGGAGCACCAGCTGGGAATCCTGGCCCCTCTGGATTGCCAGACGGAGGGCAATCACCCCCCGTTCACCTTCCTGTCGGCAGGCCTGGTACCACTGCTCTAGAGACTGGAGGAGAGACGCTGAACCTCCCACCCGTGAATCATTGGTGGGGAGAGAACCCGGCAGCGTCAGCTTTGGAGCACAAGCCTCGAAACTCTGAGCTAACAGAGCAACTCCCTGAGCTGCTGGCAGCCGTGGGGTCTTCTCCTCTGCCGGCCAGCCAGGAGCGAGGGACAGGACCCGGTTAGCGGCTGGGCTGCACTGCAGACTCTCTTGAAGCATCGGTGACTAGGGAATGTGAGATTCAGCCACGTACGTTGCAAAAAGGCCCCCAGGAGGGAGTGACTCCGGTTCCACTGGCTGAACTCTGCTGGAGGCAGGCAACTCGAGATGGGGTGGCAAATCCTGGGCACTGCCTTGAGCTTGACAGTTCTCCCTTTCCACTCCAGCGAGAGAGGCCTGCGATTCTGGGTTCAGACGCCGCGTGCTCGCCGGCCCACACTGCATCTGCATGGTAGGGGGAAGACCCTGCTGTCAGCCACGGTTCATGACCCTTCCGCTGTGGGCGAGGCGGCTTTACTCCAGCTGAAAACGTTTCCTGCTGGACGTTCTCAATTTGGTAGCCACAGCCAGATTCCTACCCCTTTGCACGGCTCAGGCATCAGGACAGAGAGCCTGGCAGCTAGTCAGGGTGCTGGGTATGCATCCCCAGAGACAGGTGCATCCCCCTCCCGTGCTAACGAAGGTCTGGGACACTGCTGTTAAAGAGAAGATGTGCCAGGAGAAATGTGCAAGGACAGGAAAGCCGATCTCGATAGTGATGTGGCATTTACGCTCCAGGCAACTCAGTTTGGCCAGTCGAATTGGAATCATCCGCTCCCGAGGGCCTTTCTGCAATGTAGATGGCTGCTGTGCATCACTGAATCCCTACCAACATACCTCGTCTCTTCACGCAGAGCACACGCCTGGCTTTAGTGCATGCTAATCCCAAACAGACACAACCCTTTTGCATTCTCTTCTGCGGCTGTTCTCATCCCTGTCCTTCCTGCTACCAGCAGCCGGGCAGAACAGACTCTCCCTTGGAGACACAGGAAACGGAGCACGTCTTTCCCTGCTTCTGGTCCGCACAGAGGATTCCAGCAATCCCCCTGCCTACTAATGGCTGCACTTGGACTGTACCACGGTGGCTGAACTATTCACCTAGATTCTAAATCAGCCCAAACCAGTGATGCACGTCCTGCTGGATGTGATGTTTCCACTTGCCATGCGTGGTGCTCGTCTGTAGCCAGACAGCAAAGCATATGGCTGTCCAGCCTCACTCTTGGACACTCCCAAGTGCTGGGTGAGTCCCTGACGTTATGGTCTGTTTGGTAGAATCTATTTGTTTATGCAAATGTCTTGTTTTTGCAACACCAGCTGTCGAAAGCGTCATCTAATCCATACAAAAGCGACGAGGAGTCCTGTGGCACCTTATAAATTAACAGATTTATTGGAGCATAAGCTTTCGTGGGCAAAGACCCACCTCGTCAGATGCATGTCACCTTGTGCCAAGGTGGTGCAAAGCAGATTCAGACTAACACGACTACCCCTCTGATACTATCTAATCCATACGCTTCCATTGCCTTGCCTCCGCTTGGTTCAGACGCAGGAGGATGACAGTGCTGACAGTTTGCATTTTGTTTTTGCATCTTTCTGCTCCACCAACCCCTCAGGCTGCTGCCAGAATCCATTGCTGCCTCTTACAGACCTGGAGCCACATTTAGACCCAATGTAAGTTGATTGCAGGCAGCAGAGTGTCGCAAGGGATGAGTTTGGCTAAAGAGCTTTAAACTAGGTTAACCAGGTGGGCCGGATCCAGTGCTGATGGAAACCAGCCTGATGCCTCTGGGTGCATCCGGACCAAATTTAGCAGTTGCCTGTACAACTCATGCTGGGTATGAGTTGGTTGGAAGACTCTTGTAAGAGGAAAAATGGGGACTTCTTGTGCCAAGGTGGTACAAAGCAAGTGTAACTTACAAATCAGGGGGTGGATATGGGAGAAGTTAATGGCGTTGTCTGCTTAAGGAGTGCACTTTATCCCTACTAAAAGTTGGGGCCATCTAGGGCTGTAACTTAAGGACAAAGATCAATCCTCCAAACAAAGATATGCAGAAAGAGGAGTCTTAAAATTATTAGGGGAGAGACTCCTCACCCATTCCCAAACCAGCTATTGCTTAATGGGCACATCTCTTGGCGAAGTGATTAAAAGCATCCGATTGAAAAGGCTCATGCAGACTTAATGAAACCCCGGAGTTCCCCAGTCTTATTAGCTGTATTTTAATTATCCTTCAGGACACATGCAACTGCTGGGAAACTGCCTTGTTCATTACCCTCCGTTGCTGCTTGGGAAAGTTCGCCTGGAGCTGCAGAATTCCTGTTCTCTTTGGCCCTGATCTAAAACTCACTGGAGCTAATGGGGATCGTTCCATTGACTTCAGGTGATAGGAAGGGAAGAGAGAGACAGGCTCATGGCCGTGGTGCCTCCTGCTGGTCACCCTGGGAACTAGCTCTCTTCCTCAGCAGGGCGCCCCCTTTTGGCCTGGCTTGTCCGTCATTGCTCTCTGCTGTGCTCGTTATCTCCACCGTCTGGACCCGCATCACTCCCTAGTCTGTGGCGTCCTCTTCAGGACACTGCCCTCTGGTAGTGCCCACCACTCCGGTCTCACGCCCGCTGCCGGGGTATCAGCAGTCCTCAGTCAATACACCTGCCACTGTGGCCAACTGCAAAGTCTAGCCCCTCACCTCGGGGCAAGCTGCAGTCTGTAAAAGCCACACTGCTTGGAGGCAAGGGGTGGTGCAAGGGGGGGACCCAGGCCCACCCACTACTCCCAACCCAGGGACTCTCTGGCACCAGCCTTGTCCTGCCCTCCTCCTCGCTCCTCGACTGCTCACTTCCCCCAGGACTCCTGCACCTTCTTGGCCCTTGCATCAAGGCTGCAGCCTGGGAGGTATCAGGCAGAAGTCTCTCTCTCTCTCTCTCTCTCTCTCTCTGCTCCCCTGAGACTGCCCAGCGCTGCTCCATCTACAATGCTCCACCTTCACTGAGAACCAGTCCTGCACCCTCCCTGGTCAGGGCCCAACTGCCCTTGGTTCCGCTGAGCAGCTCCTTATAACCGGGCTGCCCCCACAAGCTGCCTTTTGATTGGTTCCTTACAAGTCCTTTCCTGATTGGCCATAATGTTTAAAGCAGGAAGTTCCAGTCCTGTTCATGCAGGCCCGTACATGGGGTGCGAAGGGTGCGAATGCACCCCCCCCCCCATGGTTCCCCAAGTAAGCGTGCTCCAGCTAGCCAGGGGAAGGCAGGAGCAGCACCCTGCCCCCAGCCTCCCTCCTCCATGCTCCAGCCAGCTGGGGGAAGGGTGGGGCTGATTTCCAGCTTACTTGAGGGAGCAAGGGGTGTGTGGTCACACCCTTGTGGTTCACATTTACAAAAAAGCAACCCCCCCCCCCAAATTCCTGTGCACAGGCCTGTCATGCATCTTCTTTGGTGACCCAAATGCAGGGATGTGAAATGAGCCACAAGATGAAGCTGTTCTCTCGTGTTTACGGTGTCTGCATTAAGAGCCCATTCATCCATGCCTGGGCGGGAGGGCAGAGTCTGTCCTGCCAGATAAAGCCCAGAAGACGCAGCCTGTGGGAGGAAGGGCAAAGATGGATTCAAGTTGCCTTTGTAATAGCTGGGCCCTGGGTTGTTGCGGGGGACAAAATAGCGCCCTGTTTAAATTAAGCAGTCCTAGGGGTTTGTGCTGATGGACCGCAAGGGAGCCCAGAATTCCTGCATGGGCAGTGCTGTTGGCACATAGCCTGTTCTGGGGCCTGCAAAGAGGGGCGGTGCGGGGCTGTTTATGTTGGCACCACATTGCGTCTGTGCCTGAGGCTGCTGCTTTATGGTGCTGTGTGTCAGTCGAGCAGTGTATGGGGGCTGTAATCTGCCCTTCCCTCTTAGTCACATGCGGCCATCCTGGGGCTGGGTCCCTCTCCCCATTGACGCTAAGGCCTAGAGGTGTGGAAGAGCCTCAGCGTGGGAGTCCGGGTGACTCATGCCTCCTCTACGGTGGCAGAGCTGAGCCACCTCCAGGGGCCGTGGCGTAAATGAGATCTGGGCCCGAGAAGCTTCCCCCACGCCCGGAGCAAGAGGCTCTCCGGAACCCTCCCGGACACCTTCTGTTTCCCTGAGTCAGTGTTTGCTTATTACAAGGCCCAGCAGCGTCGCTGCTCCTTGTGTCCGTGTCCGAGCTCGCTCAAGCGTTTCGGTGCAGTATCACCGGGACTTCTCAGCCTTCCTGTTGCCGTGGCAGCAGGAACAGGATGTGTGGAAAAATGGCAGGTGTCTGCCTGTGAGGATCAATAACCCCCAAAAGCACTGCTCTAGACTAGGGATGTAAAATTTGGATTAATTGGCTAATCGAACAGTCAATGCAATTTGCATCGACTATTCGATTAGTCGATAGAGCACTTCCACCTTTGAAGTGTAGCAATAGCCCCAGGGCGGAAGCGCTGTGGGAAGCATTGGGATAGTGGGGGGACAGTCCCCCGCTGGCCCCGTGCTCCCTCGACGTTTCAAAGCAGCAGCGTCGCATGGAGCCCTTAGTCAGCTGGAGACTCGGAGTCCCCATCTGACCCGGGCTCTGTGTCGTGCTACTGCTTTGAAACGCTGTGGGGAGCCCAGCATCAGGCTCCATGTGGCATTTCAAAGTGGCAGCGCTGCATGGAGCCCGGGGTCAGCGGGGGAGTCCCCAGGTGATCCCAGGCTCCACGCGGCACTGCCACTTCGAAATACTGTGTGCAGCCCGGGCCCGCTGGGACTTCCCTGCTGACCCCAGCCTGAGCCCTCACCCTCCCGGCACCCTAACCCGCTGCCCCAGCCCAGAATTCCCTCCCACACCCAGGGCCTCCAGTGTGGTCTCTAGTGTGCCTGAACCATCCAAGAGATGGCCCATTGTAGTGGGTCAGCTGCCCCTCGCTGTTGGGGAAAGGGTTAAAAGCAGTCCAGAAGAGGCCTGTGCAACCCTAGCCAATCAGTGTAAAGGGAGAAGTCAGCCAATCAGGGTCAGGCTGGGCCCTATAAATGGCTGCAGAGCTGAGGGGAGTTCACTCTTGCCCTGGCAAGCAAGGAGGAAGGCCTAGTCCTGTGGAGAGGAAGCATCTTGGACTGAGCAATGCTGGGCAGGCTTAAGGAGACAGAGAGAAGAAGATGTAGGCTGTGATACCAGAGTCAAGAAGGTGCAAGGGTCATGGGAAAGCAGCCCAAGGAATGGGAGCAGTCAAGGAGAGAAAGGAGGGCAGGAGATGGATGCCACCAGAGCATTCCTGGATTGGGACCCAGAGCAGTGTGTGGGCCTGGGTCCCCCCCTTTCCCTTTGCACCACATCTAGCCACCACAGAGTGTGGCCTTTAAAGACTACAAGTTTGCCCCTGAGGTGAGGGGCTGGGCCTAGGTGGCAGATTGTCATGGTGGCAGGTGTGATACCGAGGACTGCTGATACCCCCGGAAGGGGGAAGAGACCAGAGTAGCTGGCACAGCCAGAGGCCCGTGTCCTGAAGAGGACACTGCAGTCTAGACGGAGACGCAGATCTGCAGAGAGATGGTGGAGAAGAGTGATGACGGGCAAGACACGTCCAGAAGGTGGCGCACTTCCATGGACTGAGCTAATTCCCAGTGTGACCAGCGGGAGGCACAGAGGTTGTGAGTCAACCCCACGGATAAACCACTCAGAATATCTTGTCTATACATTATGGAGTCCAATAGGTGCAAGCTGTTGCCTTCGGACCTGATTAACATCTCCTTCGTGCTAGAGTAATGCTTCTGCAGTTGATGGCATTACCTGAGTGTGAAAGGAAGGTGATATCTACATGTCTTCCACAATGTTTCCATGCGTATTTCATGGTGGTGGTATTGTTCTGAAAGTTATTAGCATAAAATTTAGGATTTACGGGGCCCTACGCAGAATAATTAAACTGGTGCCCCTATGCCCGACATTGCCCGGGCTCACGTGTATATTTTAGTTAAGGGTAGATTTTTTAAGGATTTATTTTAAAAACATTTAAGATGAATACTCAGACTGCAAATCTAAAAATCTATGCAAGGATTTTTTTTGATGTAATTTTTTTAATCTCTAGCAACACACTAATAAAATATTTTTAAAGCAAATTTTAAAGTAAGGTCCTATAGACTAACATGTACTGAATAAATATTACAGCAATGCACAACTGCGTTTGTCAGTAAATTCAAAAAGTGACTGTATATATCTGGGGCTTGGCACATGCTTGTTACATGGCTTCATTACGACTTTAATGGTCTTTAACAGTTTCAGTGTTGTGCTAATAGGTCTGACCAGCTGGAAGGCTTTTTCACTTAAGTTACTAGATCACCTCCCGATGAAGACTCACCAGGCTGCAACAGCCAGCTGCAGTGGGAGCCTGGAGGAAGGGTCAGAAGTAGGATAGAAAGTGGCAGAGGGGTAGGCACTAAGACCCAGGGGTGACTCAAATTTTCAGATGCCCTACACAGCATTGTATGCTGCATATGCCTTGCATAAAACTGTGAGCATATGAAATGCAGCTAAGAATTGTACCCGATGGCACACTCGTGTGTGGAACATGCTGTTTGCTTGCTTGCTTGCGGGTATTGCCTGGAGCAGCATTTCTCCACTTTTTGATATCAGGGACCAGCTTGCTACATTCCTTAACTGTGTCAAGGAAATGAAGCTGCCACAGACCAGAACCAACCCACAGGCGGTCATTGAGAAACCTGGTCTAGAAGCCAAGGCCCTGTTGTGCTGGGCACTGTACAGATGTAGAACATGGACAGCCTCTGCCTTGAAGAGTTTATATGCTAATGTGGTTGATTTTGCAACATCAAAGCATTTCTTGGACAGTTATCACTAGTAACTAATGGTCCCTCTAATTTTTCCATTCATGTGTAGAATAAATGTTATGTGCACTGAGGCATGTGTGAGTGTGCACCACCAGTAGAAACACATGTCGGCAACTGCCAGCTGTGGGCACTCTGTTAATCAGTTGGGCAGCCTTTGAATCTCTCCTGGGTGGCCACCCAAGCGCTTACAGGGAACACTGCTTGTAACCTTGTTCCGTTTCAGTGTACTTGCGCTCTGGAGGGCATGTGAATTGTAAAGGCTGCTTTAAAGGTGATTATTGCCAAAAAAGGACCCACTTACCAGCCCTAAAAGATAACATTCTCTCTCCCCATCACTGGTGCAATCCAGATTCCAAAGCATCCGGTGTCTTAACCCTCCCTGCCACATCCCAAGTAAACAAGTGCAATGTGCAATCAGGCATCGGTGGTGTCTTGTTATCTATCAATATATTTTAGAAATGTCTGTCTGTCCATCTGTGAGTTCAAGAACTCCATTTAACGGTAAAAGCGAGAACCCCCAAACTGGGTAGGCAGCTTCCTCTTCTCCTAACTTAAAGCAAGGTCAGAGTTTAGTTGTGCCAGGAAAATGGAAAGTGCTGGGAATGGGACTGTTTTCCATAACATGGAAACGGATGGGGCTGTTCAGAGGCACGCGATACTGAGAGTGGCCACTGGGGCAGTGAGCACAGGGAAGAGCTATCCTGTACCAGGATCACTGGGAACATCAACACAGTGGCCAGCAGGGCTGGGGCTCACCATCTTGCCTGCCACCAGACCAGATAAGTAGCTCCCCTTCCCCAAACCATTCCCTCTGCTCCCCTCTTGGCCACAGCACTGAAAAGGAATGGAGAGGGGGAAGGCCCCTGCCAGACAGGAGTTGTAGGGGGGAGGCGAGGCCCCTGCTGGACAGAGGTTGTAGGGGCAAAGAAAGGCCCCTGCTGACCACTGGGACTAGGGGGAAGGGGAAAGATTCTTGTTGGCCGGGGGAGAGGGAAGGCCCTGCCAGATGGGACCTCATGCCCATAGCCCTTCCTCAACCCTAATCCTCACTCTCATACCCCCCCAGCCTCCTGCCCTGCCCCCCCCCCCCACACATTCCCAAGGTGCTGCCCTCACTTCTAAACCCACCACACCGCTAGTCTCCTTCCCTGAAAGACCTGGGCAACACTGGGTAAGCCTGCTAGTCTACTGTATGTTTGAGAGAGTCTGTCTGTGCAAGAATTCCTCCTAAACGGTAAGAACTAGGACCACCAAATTCAGTACCCAGCTTCCTTTTATCCTAATGTAAAGCAAGGTCTGGGTTTGGTTGGGCCAGGACAATGGGAGGTGCCTGGAATGGGATTGCTGCTCAGAAAACCATACAGAAAAGAGACAGAATCACCAGGCAGATGAAAGGGGCGGGCTGGGGGCACCCCCTCCCAGGACAACCCCAGCCCTGAGCCTCCATCCCCGAGCACTCTTTAAGCTTCCTCCTCCAATTCATACGGGAGCATTGCTGGCTGTTCCCCTTTGACAGGGAGTGAGGGGAAAGTGCACAGTTTGCTGCATTCCTCACTCTGGCTGGGGAGTGCAGGGGGCAGATGAACCTGGACCTGCTCCAGCCAGGGGACATGCTCCCCTCCCCTGGCTGTGCTCGCCCTAGAGAGGCGCTTTTCACCTGGCCCCAAGCTGGCACCAAGCTGCTGCGGTGAGAGAGGGCTGGGTTTCATTGTCCCAAAGCCACAAATGAATCGAGTTAAGGACCCAAGCAACGCTGGGTAAATCTGCTAGTCAGTAATAAAAGTGCAATGGGCAGCACTTCCCTGGGATTCAGAAGTGCTGGGGTCTGTCTGCAGCTCTGCCACTGCCCTGTACTGTGACCTTGAGCAAGTCACTTCACTTCTCTGGGTTGCCATTTCCTCTCCCCTACTTTTACCTCTTTGGTTCACTTACAGCCTCTCATTGTGAGAGTCACCATGTGCAGGGAGGTGGCCCAAGCGGTCCTGCTAAGGCCTATGCATGATTGGTTTGGGCTGGCTCTGTGCACAGGGTGAATTGAACTCTTGCAACTACGTCTGTTCCTTTAACCACTGCAGTGGGGTAGGGAGTTGTCCTCTAACTGGTACGTTGGGACTCCCGGCACCTGCCCCGCCCTTGTGGGCCGTGTCGGAGCAGCAGATCGCTTGTCTGGGCACTGAAGTAAATATTAAATAGCTCTGACAAAGCAGAGAGAGTTTTCTTTAGTAACTGTTCTCGGGAGGCATACACGGATGATTTCTGGAACTGACACTGAGTGAATGTGTCTCTATTAGCCGTGACACAGAGGCCACCAAGTTCTTGGTTGGCAGCAGAGGCAGGTTTGACTTTAATATCCTCTCTCTGGCTATTTTCATCTCTTCTCCCACTCTATTGTCACTGCCCCAACGTGCTTCCGCTGTCTTAGCCTCCCACCCCGCACACACTCTGTCCCCCAAAGCCCCAGTTCAGTCAGAAGCTGTCTTGCCCGAAACCACTGGGTAGCATTGCCTTGAGCTCTTACACAATCACCAGGTTCCACCCCAGAGGTGGCTACATTTCATGGGGGGGATGGCATTCTCACATTTCCTTGTTATCACTTTTATATTATACTAGCACCAAGAGGCTTTATGTGCCTCAGCTATGCCAGTTAGGTGTCCTTATAGCCTCTCGGACTTCCTTCATCCCCACCCATGGGGCAGGCAGGCTTGGTGCAAGCAGGCGCAGCCTTGGGACTACTCTGACTTGCTCCAAGAGGAACCGCCCCACAAAGGGGGAAGGGCAAGCACTGAAGATTTGGCTCCTACATGGTAAAACTCTTTGGCTATGTCTACACTCGCGGCTTCTTGCGCAAGAAATATGCAAATGAGGCTAAGCATGGAATATCGCTGAGCCTTGTTTGCATACCTAATGAGCCGCCATTTTTGCAGAAGAAGCTCTTGCGCCAGAAGGAGCTGTCTACACTGCCCCTTCTTGCACAAGAAACACCTGAAAATAATCGACGTAATGGCATTGCACAAGAGGGTTTTTCTTGCGCAAGAAGGGGCAGTGTAGACAGCTCCTTCTGGCGCAAGAGCCTCTTCTGCAAAAATGGCGGCTCATTAGGTATGCAAACAAGGCTCGGCGATATTCCATGCTTAGCCTCATTTGCATATTTCTTGCGCGCAAGAAGCCGTGAGTATAGACATAGCCTTTGGGATCACCTGGGAAGTAAGAGGTTATGAATTAAAACACAGGAGAATATTTCCCAAAGTGATGAACACTGAGAACCCTAGATCCCATTTTCAAATGATTTAGACACTGATGTCACTTCTGAAAATGGGACTCGGGCACTTTTGAAAATCTTACCCCCTGTCTAATATCTTATGCAGTATGGAAAGACCAAAAATGAAATGCAGCCTCTTCAGCTCCAGAGAGCAACAGAGTTCTAATAGCAGCTACTAACCAGTACTTAGAATGGAAGCTCTCTGGGGCAGGATGCCTCTTTGTTCTGTGTTTGTACAGCACCTAACACAACGGGCGTTTGTTCCATGACTGGATCTCCGAGGTGCTACTGCAGTATAAAAAGTAAAGCTTTGAGAAACATCCTGCAACTTGGGTGGGGGGCAGATTGTTCCTCATTTCCTGTTGTGAGGTTTTCTTGCACCTTCTGCTGAAGGTGAACTGTGCTAGAGGCAGGACATGGATTGAACAGACACTGGGTCTAAACTAGGGATGTGAACAACTAATCAACATGCTAGGCAACTAGTTGCTTCCCTCCTCCCTTGCTGTCTCTAAGAGGATGGGGTTCTTCAAAGCAGCAGCGCTGCATGGAGCCCAGGGCCAGACTCCAGGCTCTATGCGACACTGTCGCTTTGAAATGCTGTGTGCAGCCCGGGGCCATCTGGGAGTCCCCAGCTGGCCTGGGCTGCATGCAGTGTTTCAAAGTGGCAGCACCACATGGAGCCCAGGATCAGCTGGGGACTCCCCTGTGGACCGTGGGCTCCATGCAGCACTGCCACTTTGAAATGCCACAGGAGCACAGGGCCAGCGGGGGACGGCCCTGTGCTCCCCCAGTGCTTCTGCCTTTGAAGTGTAGCCTGTTGTTACACTTCAAAGGTGGAAGCACCCTTATCGACTATTCAATTAGCCAATTAATTGAAATTTTACATCCCTAGTCTAAACCAGTGTTGTGATTCCTTTGCAAAAATGTCACCTTTATTTTGTGGGGGTGAAATCAAATTCCCTACTTAAGTATCTGTAAAGTCAGCTGTCATCTTGGGGCGATTGATACCTGTTACTGAACCGCTCCTTGCTGCTGCCAAGGCTCCCCATGTATGGCTTCCTGAGCCACGGCATTAAGGGGTCTCCAAGGACCACAATGGGCATGTCCACTTCCCCCCCACAGTGATCTTCTGGTCCTGGAAGCACGTCCCTGCTTGCAGCTTCCTCAGTAGGCCAGTGTTCTGAAAGATGCGAGCGTCACGCACCTTTCCCGAGCAGCCAGCATTAATATCTGTGAAACACGCGGGGTGATCCCCATGCACTTGCAGCACCATGGAGAAATAGCCCTTGCAGTTAATGTACCTGGGGGCAAGGTGTCTGGTGCCAGAATTGCAATGTGCATTGCCATCTATCGCCCACCGCAGTTTGGGAAGCCCATCCATGCAAAGCCATCCACAATTTCACACATGTTGCCCAGAGTCACGGTCTTTTGGAGCAGGATGTGATTGATGGGCCTGCACACGTCCTTCAGCACAAGTCCAATGGCCGACTTTCCCACTCCAAAACGACAGGCGACCAAGCGACAGCTGTCTGGAGTAGCCAGCTTCCCCCATGCGATCACCAGGCACTTTTCCACCGGTGGGGCAGCTCTCATTCACGGGTCCTTGCGAGGTAGGGTGGGAGCAAGCTCAGCACACAGTCCTATGAAAGTGGCTTGCCTCATCTGAAAGTTCTGCAGCCGCAGCTCGTCATCCCAGGCTTGTGATCCCACCTCTCCGTGCTTGTGTCCGGAGCCCAAAAGCACCATTCGACTGTGCTCAGCCCTTCCATGCACGCCACAGGAAATCTCGCCTCATCCAAACACTGCTGGAACTCCTCGTTGTCACTTTGCAGCTTCAGGAATAACTCGACTGCCAGGTGTGACGTGCTAGAGAGACTGATCGGCATTTTCGTGAACAGCTGGATATCCAGTCCTGCACACCGGGGAGGCAGAGCACACAGCACAGAAGCCATTAAAAGATGGTGCCAAATGGGGGCAAAAGCGCAGGGGTTGCTGGGATGCGAAGCGATGCATCAATCATTGGGCAGGACCCGGGATGCCCCGTGCCTTCTCACATACCTCCGTGGCAGAAGAGGAAGAGGCGCTGTGGGATAGCTACCCAGAATGCACTGCTCCAAAAGGCGCTGCAGGTGCCGCGAGGGTGGCCGTGCTGATGGCTGGCAGTGTCAACACCCAAATGCATCTTCACTGCTGCGCTCTGTGAGCAGCGCTGTAACTGCCAGTGTAGACTCGGCCTCGGTCTGCTTAGGAAGAAGGAAGTCACATGCTCAGGCCTGTCTACACTGCAGTCTGGGGTGTGGTCACAGCTTGGGTAGATGTTTCCAAAAATAGCCCTAGATACATGGGGGCACAAGCTAGCAACACAAATCGGTACCCAGGGGGCTTGCACCACGTATGCCCCCCCATCCACACTGGTATCTTTAACCATGCTTGGATAAAGCTGCAACTGCACCTTGGGTTGCAGTATAGACACGCCTCCATCACTGCAGGCCATGGGCCATGCATTTCTCTCTCTGAAATCCCAGTTAAATTCCACACAGCCAAGTTCAAAAGTTGCCTTTTTCACCAGCTGATTTTTTTTCACTGCTGAATGCAGTTGCTTTATGCATTTGAAGCGTTTTAAAAACATCAGTCTGACAGCGTGCAGGGTCATGTCTAGTTGCTGATGTCTCTGGCGAGCGAGCTGTAGTCCTCTCCCCCCCCCCCACATACACACTTTTTAAAAAGCACTTTGCTGAAAAAGTCTGAGGAATTCACCTTTGGGCGATCACTCACATGCGGGCAGATATTTGGTAATGGGCTCTCCCATCTGGCAGACAAAAGAATAACAAGATTCACAGCTGGAAATGGAAGCTAGAGAAATTCACACTGGAAATAAGGTGTATATTGTTAACACGGAGGGTATATTGTTAACCATGGGATCCATTTTCCAAGGGGCATGATGGATCCCCATCACTGGCCATTTTTAATCAAATGGGACATCTTTCTGAGGCAGATGCTCTAATTCAAATTATTTCAGGGAAATCCTTTGGCCAAGACAGTAAATTAGCTGATCACAGTGGTCCCTTCTGGCTTTGGAATCGCATCTAGGTCGCGGTGGGGAACCTTTTTTGGGTCGGGGCTGCTGACCCACAGAAAAATCAGTCAGGCGGGGGACAGCAGGGACTGGAATGTCAGTGAGGGCTCCCCAATGCTGGGGCAGAGCCCTGAGTCCAGAGGCTGGATCCAGGCAATATAGGGACCACATGTGGCCCCTGGATCTTCGGTTCCCCACCCCGATCTAGGTTGTGCACCTGTCCCACAGTCGAAAACCCAGAACAGTCCTGGACAGAGAGATGGGTGCTGGTGCTTGGCCCCTTGCAGGAGTCAGCCCTTAAATAACGTGATCATCCTTAGCTCTTCTTCAGGTCTGTTTGGCTCGAAAGCTTAACTATTGAATCCTTCTCCGCTAGTCATCTAAGGCTACGTCTACACTGCAACACTATTTCGGGATATTACAAGGGGACCGGAGTATCCTGAAATAGCTATCCCTCATCTTCACAGCAAGCCCATTATTTTGCCTATTCTGACATCCCTATAAACATCATTCCATGAGGAGTAAGGGACGTTTTAGAAGAACAGTCAAGTATCAGAGGGGTAGCTGTGTTAGTCTGGATCTGCAGAAGTGACAAGGAGTCCTGTGGCACCTTACAGACTAACAGATGTATTGAAGCATAACCTTTCGTGGGCAAAGACCCACTTCGTCAGATGCATGCATGGATGCATGCATGGATGCATGCATCTGATGAAGTGGGTCTTTGCCCACAAAAGCTTATGCTCCAAAACATCTGTTAGTCTATAAGGTGCCACAGGACTCCTTGTCGCTTTAGAAGAGCAGGCTATTTTGAAATTTATATAATAAGTTATTTCGAAACAAGATGGAAATAAGACACACAACTGGAGCTATGCAAATTGTGTATCTTACTTCAACCAACGGTGCAGTGTAGATGCACCCTAAGTGTGGTGGATACTTGCCACGCAATGATTCGCTTCATGTAGGTCACCGAACACCCAGGAGATTATAAGAGTTTTTGCTCGCTGCCAACTTCCGCTGGATCTGAATGAGCAACAGGGAACTCATTCTGCTGCTAATCCCCAGAGCCCCCCAGACCATTTGTGTGACATGCTGCGCTGCTGCTTATCAGGAGCAACAGCAAAGATCAGAAACAGACCCCAACCCACCCAGCAAGGGCCTGATCCAAAGCCCATGGAAAGACATTCATTTACTTCAGGGGGCTTTGATTCAGGCCCAACAGGACATAGTAAGTTTGCAGAAAAGTGGCTGAACATCCATTTACTTCAGTGGCATGTGGCCTCTTCTGACAGACTCTGGCCCCAACATGCAGTTCACAAGTGCTAATATTTTTACATGAACACCACGGTCCCATTGTATGTGTTGGCCTTTTATCCTCTCTGTTTGATTAAGGCCCAAGTTTGCACCTGTTGAAGGCTATGGCAAAACTCCCATTTGATTTCAATGGGAACAGAATCTGCTGTATCAGCGGTTCTCCAGCCTGAGCAACCTGTGGCCCCCCCATTTTGATTTAAAATTTTGGGAGACCTCTCCCCCAACTTTTCACTGAGTCCCTGCCCCCGCTTGCTCCATACCCCCTCCCCATCACTTGCTCTCCATCACCCTCACTCTCTTTCACCAGGCTGGGGGCAGGGTTGGGGTGCTAGGGGTGTGGACTCTGAAGTAGGGCCAGGGATGAGGGTTTGGGGTGCAGGGGGCTCCAGCCAAGCCGGGGAAGGGTGCTGGCATGTTGTGGGGCGGGGCTCTGGGAGGGAGTTTGGGTGTGGGAGGGAATTCTGGACTGGGGCAATGGGGTGAGGGCTCTGGCTGGGGGTTGGGCTATGGGGTGGAGATGAGGAGGTTGGGGTGAAGGTGGTTCTGGGCTGAGGCAGGAGTTGGGGGCATGCGAGGTGCAGGCTCCAGGAGGCTAAGTAGCAGCTCTGCAGAAAAGGACCTGGGGATTACAGTGGATGAGAAGCTGGATATGAGTCAACAGTGGGCCCTTGTAGCCAAGAAGGTGACTGGCATATTAGGGTGCATTAGGAGGAGCATTGCCAGTAGATCCAGAGAAGTGATTATTCCCCTTTATTCGGCTTTGGTGAGGCCACATCTGGAGTATTGTGTCCAGTTCTGGGCCCCACACTATAGAAAGGATGTGGACGCATTGGAGAGGGTCCAGCGGAGGGCAACCAGAATGATTCGGGGGCTGGAGCGCATGACCTATGAGGAGAGGCTGAGGGATTTGGGTTTGTTTAGTCTGCAGAAGCGAAGAGAGAGGGGGGATTTGATAGCAGCCTGCAACTTCCTGAAGGGAGGTTCCAAAGAGGACGGAGAAAGGCCATTCACAGTAGTGACAGATGGCAGAACAAGGAGCAGTGGGCTCAAGTTACAGTGGGAGAGGTCTGGGTTGGATATTAGGAAAAACTTATTTCCCCAGGAGGGTGGGGAAGCACTGGGATGGGTTCCCTAGGGAGGGGTGGAATCTCCATCCCTAGAGGTTTTTAAGTCTCGGCTTGACAAAGCCCTGGCTGGGCTGACTTAGTTGGGATTGGTCCTGCCTTGGGCAGGGGGCTGGACTTGATGACCTCCTGAGGTCTCTTCCAGCCCTAGGATTCTATGATTTTAGGAGGGAGTTTGGGTATGGGAGGGGCTTGGAGTTGGGGGGTGGGAGAGGGTTTGACGGGGTCCCTGTCGGTACTTACTGCAGCTCCTAGGAAGGGGCCCCAGATCCCTCTGGCCCCTAGGCACATGGGCAACCAGAGAGTCTCTGTGCGCTGCCCTTGTGCCCACAGGTGCTGCCCTGCAGCTCCCATTGGTCCCGGTTCCCAGCCAATAGGAGCTGCGGAGGCAGCACTGCGGGGGGGAGGGGGAGGTGCAGCCTCCTTGGGGACCCCCGGGATCTGGCGGCCGCTTGCGGGCGGGTGCAGAGCCGGGGCAGGCGGGGAGCTGCCTGAGCCCCGGGAGAGGGAGTTGTTGATCAGCGGTCCCAGGTGGAGAAATACTGAGAGGCGCAAGCGCTTTCTGTGCTGTATGAACTGTGTGACACTGGGTCCCGTGGCCGGCTCCGGGACTCGCTCTGCTTTGGGATCACTACAGAGCCCGAAAGCCACCAAACCCGGATTCGGATTTGCTCATTGCAGAGGCGCCAAGTGACCCCCCCCCCAACTCCCTTCGCACAGCCTGGATGTGGCCCATCCCCCCGCCTGTTTCCTCCACGCAAAGAGACAATGGGGAGTCTTCCCAGCCCGCTCCACCCCGGGCCTTGCTTTTCCATTCCCGCCCCATCTGAATGGGAAACGGCCCCCAGGCGCAGCCAGAGTGCCTGAGTCAGCGTTAGCTGCGGCCTTCGCCGGTACCCCCCGGACCAGGGCTGCATAATGGAGCATTGATCTATGGAACAAAGGTGGAGAAATTAATTGGAAGCAGCCAAGCAGCTGCCAACCAGCAGGCTCTGCGGGGTGGGGGGAAGCCGGTGGGGCAGGGATGTGGCCGCGCTGAGTGACCCCTGTATTTCGCAATGACTCACGTCCCTTTCAGGCTGAATTTGTAGATTTACAGCCCTTCTGTCCTTGAAATCCAGAACGGGACAGAGCACTGCTCCTCGGCCAGCTTCCCCGATCCCTTCCCCCAACACGCAGGGTAAAACAAAGTCCTGGCGCTTCTAGAGCCAGATGTGTTCTCCCCTGCACCAGCGGAAATTGGGCATAACTGCGTGGGAATCCACGGAGTCATTTTACCGTGTAAAAGCCAGCCTGAGAGCAGAACTGAGCCTCTTTGGGGCCGGGTACCCCACCCGCAACAGACCTGTGCCTTTGTAGCCCCCACCCTGGCTCGCCTCTCTGCC
Organism: Rafetus swinhoei; assembly: GCA_019425775.1. NCBI lineage: Eukaryota > Metazoa > Chordata > Testudines > Trionychidae > Rafetus > Rafetus swinhoei. Next base: position 4,055,491 of record JAFJHL010000226.1, read on the forward strand.
GCTCTACACTAGCAAAGAGCTGGTAGGTTTCAGTAGCTAAGCGATACCCCTTATAATACAAGGCAAGAAAGCCGGTCCTGACAGCGGCCTGTGTTCGGGGGCTGCCCGCCTATGCAGGCGGAGCAAAGGGAGAGCAGTCACCCTGCCCGTCAGGTGCAAACCCCAAACCATCGCAGGTTTGACCCGCATTCCCATCTGCATAACCCGGCTGGGTTTGGAGGTCTCCTGACGCACAGATGGGCTGCCCCCTTCCCCCCAATATTCCAGTCACCGGCTGGCCCTCGGGGTTTGGCTCAGTCCGGGGCGAAGGGAATCAAAGAATTCCAAAAGGGGCTGGATTTCAAATGCATCCCGCTTCTGCTGCAAAGCTCCGACTCGCCTCTCCTCGCAGCGGCACGTCCGTGGGGACCCTGGGCTGCACTGAGCTAAGCCGGGGAGGGCGAGTCCTTTTGACAAGCGCGGTCTCCAAGCCGCACCACCACCCGCGCATCTTTTTGTGCCACGCAACGTTCCTGCAAGTGGCCTTTCAACCCGCGATCGCCGCAGGACATAGCTCCTGCGGTGGGGGGGGACGCAGCTGACCTACCTGCAGATGCCACCGCTGCGTTTTCGGGTGTCGTATTTTCAAAGAACCTACCTGGCCCTGCGCGCCAGGACGCAGGGAGCCCGGAGCGCGTTCCCAGAACCGCCGCAGACAGACACGGGAGCGCTAAGGCGCAGGCCTGCGTGTCATCAGGTGGCGGGTCCTTTCGCTCGCCTCTGGATGGGGGTGGCCCAGAGGAGGCCCCAATAACAGGGCCTGGCTCCGAGGGGCGATGCGCCCTGCCCCCCGCAGGCCCTGCTAGGGCAGCCAGAGGCGGATCCGCCGTTCCGCTCCGCGGCACTAGCTGTTTGGAAATCTTGGGCCACGACAGTGACAGGACAGAGATTTGTTGCGGGGAGATCAGTGTCCCCTCTTCTGAGCCCTCCTGTCCCATTCCCAGCCTCAGGGAGGAAATGTTCCCCGCGCGCTCTGCGCCCGTCTCCCCGCTGCCCCTTTCTCCAGGGCTCTGCCTGCCTGGGCGCTTGCTGCTGCCTCTAGCAACCCCTGCTCTTCCCTTGGGGGAGTCCCCAGCCCCCTGGCTTCCCTGCAGCATCCCGCCCAGGCCTGGCGACCCTTCCTTCCCGCAGGCAGGGGATGGAGCCGCTGATGGCTACTGGTCTGCTCCTTCCCTGCCATTGGCCACTGCCGGGGGACAGGACCCTGGGCTGGATGGACCTTCGGTCTGACCCGGCCTGGCCGCTGCTCTCCCCCTTTGTACCCGTCGTCCTTTCTGAGGCTCGCTCCGAGCACTGCAGCCTCTGGCAGCCCCCTGGGGCCACAGGCCGAGGCGCCCCCCCCCCAGTCCGTCCTGGGGAGCGACACGCTGATTGGCGGGCAGGTCCCAGCTGCAGCCAGCGCGTGCTGATAAGGCGAATCTCAGGCGAGAAGGGCCGGAGCCTCCCCTCGCAGCCCCCTCCCTGCCAGGCGGGTTTCCAATTGGCTGGGCCTTGTTAATTTCCACCGGCAGGAGGAAGCGGATTGGCGCTTGCAGGGCTATAAAAGGGGAGCGCCGGGCGCATTGTCCCCCCCCCGCCTCCCTTCTGTGCATCGCAGTCCCAGCGTCGTCCTTTCCCTGCCTCCCACCATGAGCTACGGCAGCGACCTGCTCTACCCAGCCTCCTCCTACAAGAAGCTCTTCGGGGAGACCTCTCGCCTCTCCTCCCGGGTCTACAGCAGCTCGGCCGCTCCCCGGGCCGCTGGCTACCGCGCCCACCATGCCCGAGAGTCCTACGCCCCCTCCTACCGCAAGCTGCCCGCGCCCAGCTCGCTGGACCACCTGGACCTGCTGTCCCAGTCCAGCGCGGTGAGCAACGAGCTGAAAATCGTGCGCACCAACGAGAAGGAGCAACTGCAGGGGCTGAACGACCGCTTCGTGACCTACATCGAGAAGGTGCATCAGCTGGAGCAGCACAACCGGCTGCTGGAGGCCGAGGCGGCCCTGCTGCGCCAGCGCCAGGCGGAGCCCTCCCGCCTGCAGCAGCTCTACGAGCAGGAGATCCGCGAGCTGCGCTCCAAGGTGGAGGAGCTGCGGCACGAGCGGGACGAGGCGCAGCTGGAGAGCCAGCAGCTGGCGCAGGGGCTGCAGCGCCTGCGGGAGCAGGGCCAGGAGGAGGCGCGGCGGCGGGAGGAGGCCGAGCTGGCCCTGCGCGAGTACAGGAAAGACGTGGACCATGCTACCCTGGCCCGCCTGGAGCTGGAGAAGAAAGTAGAGTCGCTGCTGGACGAGATCGCCTTCCTCAGGAAGGTGCACGACGAAGAGGTGGCGGAGCTGCAAGCCTCGCTGCAGGATGCGCAGGTACCGGCCCCTTGCACGGTGCCTCCCTGTCTCCTGCGCCTCTGCCCCGCGCTGCTCTTCCCTCCCCACCTGCCCCTGCCCCGCGCTGCTCTCCACTCCCTGTCCCCTGCGCCCCTGACCCGCGCAACGCTCCCCTTCCCAGCGCCCCTGCTCAGCTCCATGCGCCGCCCTGTTCCGCGTTGCGCTCCCCTCGTCTGGACCCTTTCCCTGCCCTGCGCCGCGCTCCTCTCCGCCCACATCCAGCCCTGCGCTCCCTGTTCTGAATCTCCCGGACCAGCGCTGCTGCGCTCCCCTCCTGCCCTGCGCAGTGTTCTGATCTCCCCCCCCCCCACCCCGCTTCCCGGAGCTCCCCTCCCCGCAGGATGCCCGGAATGGTGTCCCCGGTGTGGCGCATCGCACCGCCAAGGGTGCGGCATTCGTCCCCCCCACCCCCACCCACACACATCTTCTCTGTGCTGGACGCGGTGTGTTATACGCCCCCATCACTCCGCTTCTCTGTGCTGGGTGGACAGGGCGTGGCACCCAAGCACAACACGGGGAAGGGGGGGGGGTCTCTGTCTCGCACATCCGCCCCCTTTCTGTGTGCAAAATGTGGTGGGTCCATCGCACCCCAGCTCTCCCCCCTCTTCCCCCCCCCCCCAATTTTTATCCATCCGTAGGCTGAGCAGATGGTGAGTGTTACTTACACTCGTCTCCTCTCCTCTTGCCGATGCTGAATGGACAGATCCCGCGTCCAAAGCGTCTCCAGCCCGAGCTCACTGGCAGCTTGGCTTTGCTCAGGCAGACATTTGGCTGGCTCCTGGCCTTAGAGAGCCCCAGGCTGCAAAGGCTTTGTGTGCTGGCTTGTCCCCTCTTCTCCTCCTTCATACTGAACGGGCAAGGGGATATTTCCATAGTCTGCTTTTCTGATCCCAGAGCATTGGGCAGGTTGTCTGGAGCCCCTCACCTCCATGGCCTTGAGATCTGGTCTCTGAGCCAGTTCTGTGACCCCTCAGCAAACTCTGCATTGATGACATCCTTATCAAATCCTGCTGAGGTCAAAGCCTCATTGGTACGATAGGTACCTCGTGCCCACCGTCCTTACCAGGGCATGCACAGTGCTCACAACGCTAATCTCTTGTGCCCACGCATGTGCTAGTACAAAGGAAAAATGGAAGCTTAGAAAAGAAGAAAAGTCCCGTCTTGGCTTCATTCACCTGGCCAGGTTTCAAATGAAGTGGTGGGAATATTTCCTTCCATGCGGGGAGGAAAAAATAGGATTCTTAGTGCAAAAAGTAGCTAGAGCAAGTAAATTGGTCGGCGGTGCATGAGAACAGCCGGTACCGCAATGAGCTTGTGCTGTGCAGGTTGAATGGGCAGCTCCGGGACCATTCGTCATTTCTCAGGCAGGCTTCACTGATGTCCACGGTTGCAGGGCGTTGTCCGACAAATGTTAAAATGCCTGGGAAGGTCTGAAAATACCCAATCCACAAGGACAAGCACAAAGCAGGTTAGGGAAGGGGCTTTATTATCATCAGCTGCATTATTGATGGAACAGAGGAATCTCCCGGGCTTTGGAATCAATAGCTGGCGCTGAGGAATCGTAATGCAGCCTTGATTATCCAGCTAGAGTCCTCAAAATGTAGCTGGAAGGAAGCAGGGGAGTCACCTGGCCCAGAGGTCAAGGCAGAAAAGGGGGGGGGACTTGTTCAGGGTGGAAATTGTATGGCAGGCCAGGGATGTTCACAAACTTGGGTATCGGGGTGCAGGGGTTGGGGGTTCCAGCTGGGGGTGTGGGCTCTGGGGTCAGGCTGGGGAGGAGTGGATAGGATGCAGGAGGGTGCTTCAGGCTGGGATGGGGAGGTTCAGAAGGCAGCAGGAGGATCAGGGCTGAGGCAGAAAGAAGGGGTGCTGGGGGAGGGGTTCAGGGGTGCAGGCTTCAAGCAGCACTTACCTCCAGCAACTCCCAGACACATGTCCTCATTCCAGCTCCAATGCAGAGGTGCAGCCAGGCAGTTCTGTGCACTGTAGTTGCCATCCCCACAGCTCCCATTGGCTGCAGTTTCAAGCCAATGGGAGCTGCAGAGCCCGTGCTTGGGGTGGGAACAACATGCAGAGCCCCCTAGGTTCCCCTGTTTCTGGGAGTCATGCGTCCTTAAAACGGCCGGTGATGGGGCTTCCACAACCTCCTCTGAACACTATTCCAGGGCTTAACTACTCTTACAGTTAGAAAGTTTTTCTTAACTTTTGCATTTACAGCACCTAGCACATTGGGACACATCCTCTTCATAACAGCTCTAAACATATTTGAAGATTATCAGATTTCCCCTTTAGTCGTCTTTTCTCAAGACTAAGCCTGGCCATTTTTTAAACTTAGCTCAGATTTTTCTAAACTTATGATCCTATTTGTTGCTTTCCTCTGGGCGGTCTCCAATTGACGCACATCTTCCCTAATGTCAAATTCTAGGTGCCAAACACAGCACTCCTGAGGTTCACTGGGCTCACTGGAACAAGACAGTTACCAGTGTCTTACATGCGATGCTCCAGTTAACGCATCCCAGAATTATATTAGTCTCTTTTGCAGCTGCATCATACCACTGACTCCTGCTCAATTTGTGATCCACTACAAACCCTAGGCCATGTTCAGAAGTACTGCCACCACCCAGTTATTCCCCTTATGTCCCTTTGCAGTGGATTTATTTCCTTCCTAAGAATAGTTCTTTACATTTTTCTTTATAGAATTTCATCTTGTTGATTTCAGACCAATTCTTTAGCTTGTCATGGTCATTTTGAATTCTCATCCTGTCCTCCAAAGTGCTTGCAACCCCTCCCAGCTGGGTGTCATCTGAAAAAGTTATAAGCACATTCCCCATTCCATTATGCAAGTCATTAATAAAAATATTAATGCCAGATTCATGACTGGCCCCATACCAGACTCATGACTGGCCCCGTGGACCCAGTTTTGACAGTGACCCATTGATAAATATTCTTTGAGTAGGGTCTTACAACAAGTTGTGCACCCACCTTCTAGTAATTTCATCTAGACTCTATTTCCCTAGCTTGTCTATGAGAATGTCAGATGGGACTGTGTCAAAAGCCTTAGAAAAATCAAGATCTATCACATCTACTCCTTTCCCCCACCTGCTAAGCCAGTAACATGGAGAAGGAAACTAGGTTGTCTGACATGATTTGTTCTTGACAAATCTATGCTGGCTGGTCTTTATAACCCTATTATCCTCTAGATGCTCACAAATTGGTAGTTTAAGGATTTGTTCTGGCATCTTTCCCAGTATTAGTTAGGCTCACTGGTCTATAATTCCCAGAGTGTTCTTTGTTGCGCTTCTTAAGGACAGGTGCTATGTTTGCCGTATTCCCATTCTTGGGCCTCACCATCCACCATGGGTTTTCCCTGAGATGTTGCGAGAAAAAATTCAGATGACCAAAGCTTTGGCTAATGAAGATTGGCCTTATGGCTAACTCCCGAGATTGGGCTTTGAGATGAGGTCTGCTACAAATTTCTTGTGTGACCGTGGCAAATTGCTGAGCCTGCCCCAGTTTCCTGTCTGTAAATCTCAGGACGGTACTCTCCCATTCTTTGTCTAGATCATTAACTGTTAGGCGTGGGGATTATTTCAGTCCTTGTATGTACAGCACCTAGCACACCAGAACACATAGGTATAATTGTGATTATACTACAGGTAGACTTTAGAGGGGCAGAGCAAGGGGGGTATGGCTATGGGTGTAACAGGGGAATTTGACTGCTTATGGTGACAGTAATGAATCTTGCACGGTGTTGTCAGATTTCAGAGTGGTAGCCACGTTAGCCTGTTTCAGCAAAAACAACGAGGAGTCCTCTGCAGCAGCCCACACAAGCTTCTGCCCTAATAAATGTGTTAGTCTTTAAGGTGCCACAGGACGCCTTCTCGTATTGTCAGAGTTAAACCTAGAACTCCAAATCATCTGCTTTGCTCCCGCTTGCTGGCTTTGTCCGCTTGTTCCCTCACAGCGGCTGTCAGCCCCTCGCTGACGGTGTGACTTGCAGCCATGGACATGTTTTAATGCTTTGCTAGGTCACAGGCAGACTGCAGGAACAAGCCAGCATCACGAGACCCCTTCGGCCTGGGAGTTGCATCATCTTACACTAAGGCTGGATTTGACCCTCTGCCTATCTTGGGCTTCCTGAGTGTGCGAATATTTGTACTTCTCCTAGACAAGCGGCTGAAGCCCATGTCATTCCAAGGGTGACTTCCCCTGCCTTCACAAGTAGGGGTTCGTTTTCACCTATGACTACCCCCCCACCCACCCCCCCATGCAATGAAGTATTAATGATACAGGCGAAGGCCGTTCCCCTTGGCATAATTGTTACAATTTCCTTTGTTTGCTGGGTTAAGCCCCACAGCTGGAATGCCATTTATCTCTCCACATTCATACACACAGAGGACGAAATCCATTGCTAATGGAAGTAGGTCCAAGCCCTTCAGTGGCAGTAGAGTTGCACCCACTTATTTCATATGCTGAGGTCCGTCGGTTGCATTATAATAAACGTGTGCAGGCATCTGACAGTCTCTGATGAGGAAACCCTAAAATGAATCTTATGGCCACAATCCTGCATCTGCATGGCAATTCTTGACAGGCCAATACTTGTCTGGCTTTCCTAATACTCTGCAGTATAAGGCCAGGCTGGGGGCACACTCTCGGTGTGTACAGAGCTATAAAAACTGCAGCGGGCTCAGGGTTTGGATGGGGAAGGCCAAGAAATTCTGGTGTTTCTCCATCAGCTGGGGGAACTATAATCTTGTTACATTCAGACATTTAAACTCCCCTTCAGCTATGACAGTGGTTCTCAACTCGTTTCAGTCCACGGACCACCAGGCCAATCAAAACATTTTCGTGGACCACCTCCTTTTTGAGACAAGATAAAAAAGTGCGGAGAACGAACATTTTGGTTTGAAATTTATTTCTTATAACAGATTTTTGGATTCTCTTCTCACTGACAAGCTTTTCAATGTTTCAGTGTTTCAATGTTTCAATGTTCGGTACTTCATAATGCACAACGAATATCGCTTTCCACTGCAAGCCGATTCCTCTGTTTGGACTTAACGTGCAACAAACACGAAAATCCAGTCTCACACATATAAGTTGATGGAAATGGCAAAAGAAATCTGACTGCGTGTGCTGACAGATTTGGGTAACTCCCGGTCATGCTGGCCCCAAATTTCTCTATGGTAGTCACGCCATGTGACTTTGGACAATGTTCCTGTGGACCACCGAAAAAGTCACCATGGACCACTAGTGGACCACAGAGCTATGACAAAGGCGTGGCACGGAGGTCACAGAAATCACAGAAGCTGCGACTTCCATTGACCTTCCTGACATTTTCTACCCCGGGCCTGGAGCTCACAGCTGGCCCCCAACCCCCACTCCTAGCCCCACCCTGGTGGGGGGAGGGATCCTGCAGCTCCCCAGCCATGGTGGGCAGCAGAGGGACCCTGTAGCCCCCAGCTACAGTGGGAGGATCCCCCAGGTCTTCCAGCTGTAGGGGGGCCAAAGGAACCCTATAGCAGCCCCTCCCCTGGAGACAGCAGAGGACCTCAGATCTCCCACTCACCACAGCAGCGCGGGACCCTGAAACCCAGCATCAGTGGGTGCAGAGCCAAGCCCACTTCCCCATTTTGCCTGGGATATTTTTAGTGAAAATCTGAGACCGGTCACGGGCACCTGTCAATTTTTATTTATTGCCCATGGCCTGTCCATGCCTTTTACTCAAAATACCCCTGACAAAATCGTAGCTGTAACTCTGACTGCAGGCCAGCGCTGTACAGAATTCGGCAGAAACACTGGACACTTTAAATAAATGAGTCCCTTCACTCTGGGATGGGGCTATGGCAGCAATACAGAATCACCTAGGAGGGCCGGGTGGAGGATGCAGAAGGACTTTCAATTAAACTATTTTGCTCACCAGTCCTGCACATCTCTGAGTGGCATGTCTAAAAATAATGCTGGACCTGCCAGTCTCTGCTTCTCTGATGCATTCCTTTGAGCCCAGGTTAACGGCCGTGTGAAACCTAGTAATTGCTGGGATACTGACGTTTAACATATCTATCCATCCACATACCCGTGTCTGTCTCTGTCTCTCTCCATACTCATACACTCCTCTTTTTCTCTACACACAAATACACCTATGAAGGATGTCTGTCTAATGCTGCTGTCTATTTATATCCATCCACCAATGGTCTTTTTGCCTCTGATCTCTTTCTGCCTACATATTTACTTTCCATGGTTATATAGGCACGGAACTGGGGCAGGCAGTCAGCTGGTATAAACTCACATAGCTCCATTGGATTTGGTGGGGCTCCCGGCTAAGGGGCTGGTCCCCTATAATTTGTGTTTTAAAGTTTTGCCGTAGCCTGCCTGTGAGAGTGGGGGTCCAGCGATGTTCCCCGGCTAGGTGACATTCTGCCATGCACCGGTGGGTGCCCGCTCCCTGTCCACCAGTCCAGTTCGTTAGGACTTATTCCTTCTCTAACTATCTGAATCATCTGGCCAGCTGCTGGGGTAAGCAACATCTTCCCCCTGCCGCCAGGCCATCCTGGGACAGATGAGCTCCAGGGCCTTGTATGCCAGGAGGGAGAAGAGCCGTGTGGCACTAAATCCCCTGACCCCACTTCTGCCTTTTCCTTAACTCCAAGAGCATCTGTAGTGGGACCCCGTGGTGCTGGGCTCCCAAGAGGGACGTTCTCCATCTGGGAGCCCTTTGTCCTCCAGCTTGCTCCATGCACACTCAGCTGTTCCACTGTATCCAGAGCCCTCCGCCTCCTTGGGCAGGGGAAGGGGGAGGGTCTGAGCCGTCATTCAGGGCTTGCCGCCTACCGTGGCAGGCAACGGCACCGAGCAGCTTCAGTGCCTTTGTATTACCAGCCATTTCCCTGCGATTCATGTTTGCGTGTGGTGGGGTCCCTTCCTTCTGTGCCCTGGCCAGGTCTCGGTGGAGCTGGACATGAGCAAGCCTGACCTCACAGCGGCCTTGAAGGAGATCCGCATGCAGTACGAGGTCCTCTCCGCCCGCAACCAGCAGTCGGCCGAGGAGTGGTACAAATCCAAGTTTGCCAACTTCACCGAGGAGGCGGCGCGCAGCAACGACAGCATCCGCCAGGCCAAGGAGGAGATCACAGAGTACCGGCGCCAGCTGCAGGCCCGCAACATCGAGATCGAGGCTCTGAGGAGTGCCAACGAGTCGCTGGAGAGGCAGCTGCAGGAAGCAGAAGAGAGGAGCAGTGGGGAGATCCAGAACCTGCAGGTAGGTGACACTTGTCAACAGAACCTGGGGTCCTTGTCATTTCTAGGCTCAGCCCTACACATCAGTGGCAAAAAGCCAGATGGCATCTAGCAAAGATTCTCCGGGGCTTTCTCTCTCGATCACTTGTGCAGGCTGTGCTTTTGGGTAAGTTTGCAGTGGGAAGAAGACAGGCCTTGCAAAGCGGAGGGATGTACTTAGTACACCTGGCACTGCCTGGTGGAAGAGACAAATGACTGTAGCCTTTCTGTAATATCACCCACCTGTTCTCTTCAAGCCCTTTGAAAACATTCATTCCCTACCTGCCCTTCAGCCCCTGCTGGTGGTGATTCAGTATTATTAGCCCCACTGCTCAGCTTGGGAAACTGAGGCACAAAGCATCTCTTCATCTTTGGATGCCTCTGGTTTTGAGTGTGATTTCCTGAGGTGCTGGGTACCTTGAATTCCAATTGCAGTCAATGGGACTTTTGAATATCGGGCCAAAAAGTCTCAAGTTGGACTTACAAAAATGGTGACTTCCCAAATTGTTGGAGTCTTTGGAAACTGTAGATCAGTGATGGGCAACCTGGGCTAGGGAGTGGGGCACATGAGTGGGCTACATGGTGGGCCGCAAGATTGTCGTAACCAAGATGGTCTCTCGGGGTAGGGCAACTTTCTCACTGCGCTGGCAGAGCTAGAATGTGCAGGCTGTGCTGATTGAACCTAGCAGCGCTTGGGGTGAATGGAGAGGGAGCTCACGGCTCTCACAGTCAATGCAATCAGCAAAAAACGACATTGACAGAAACCAGCGCAATCTGTCAACCCCAGATCTAAGCTACTTGCCCAAGATCAGGCTGAGCCAACATTAGAACCCAGGATCTGATTAGTCTATTTCGACAGATTAGGGACAGAACAACTAATAATCCCAGGAGCTCCTTTGGGGAGGTGCAGAGCTCACTTGCTAGAACAGCAGACGTCTGAGGTGCTGGGGAAGGGACCCTCCCAAATGAAAGTTTGGTCATAATCTGTAAATGTATCGGATTGCTACTGAGACGGGGATGTGCGCTGTATAAACCCCATCCCTGCCCTGTGGAGACGGCAGTTGAAATAAACAAGGCAGAGATGGGAGGGGAAAGTGGTGAAATGACTTGCCCTGGTCAAATGGGAAGTCAGTGGCATAGCCAGGTATAGAAACCCAGTCCCATCTGAGCCCCAGTCCAGCACCCTAATCCGCTGGACCACACTGATACCTCCTCACGAGGCCTGTTTGAACAGTGCGTCGGAAGGAGGGGCGCTAAACACAAAGGAGAGGGAACCGCTGACCTGATTCTCCCTTGCACTTCATGCTTTGCAGGAGACCATCAACCAGCTCGAAAATGCTCTGAGGACGACCAAGGGAGAGATGGCTCGTCACCTCCGAGAGTATCAAGACCTGCTGAATGTGAAGATGGCCCTGGATATTGAAATAGCTGCATACAGGTAAAACGATACCCAGAGGCCTTTTTCCCTTATCACTTGTGCTGTTCGATGCTGGCCCTCATGCCTCCCTGTGCAGAGAACCAGATAACTGGAACACTGTACCCTGCATCAATGAGCCCTCTAATCTTTTCCATTCATCTGCAGATTTTTTTCTGTCCATGTACAGAATAAATTTTTCTGTGTGCACCAACGCACGTGCCAATGTGCACCACCAGTAGAAACAAAACCTAGCTGTGGGCGCTCTGCTAATCAGCTGGGTGGCATTGGAATCTCTCCTGAGGGGCTGCACAAGTGCACAGCCTGCGGGGAACGCTGCCCTAGATGTTCCATAAGATTGTGTAGTGATCCACGTGCGCGATCCACGTGCGCGATCCAACTGTCTGGAATGAGGAAATGTAGATTTATGGCACCAGATCTCCAGGTTCATCTCAGGACTAGAATAGGTCAAAAGTCTTTTTTCCCCACCCTGCCATGATCACCTAGTCCAGGGGTGGGCAAAAGCCACTCAGTGGGCCAAATCCGGCTGGCCTAAGGCTTTGATCCAGCCTGAATGGCTGTTCCAGGCCCCACCCCTTAGGGCATGGCCTGGGAGCCCGGGACACCCGAGCCCTTTCAACTGCTTCTATTTAAAGAGCTCGCGCTTCCCCTGCGCCTGTCAGGCTGGCAACAGGTCCTGGGACGGCGTGAGCCCTTTGAAGAGAAGCAGTTGGAAGGGCTGGTGTGTCCCCGGCTCCCAGGCAACGCGCTAGCAGCAAGGCCGGAAGCTGCAAGCCCTTTAACTAGCAGGAATTGAAGGGCTCGCATGTGATGTCCAGGAGCTGCAGGGGAGTCACAAGCCCTTTCAGCTGCTTCTATCTAAAGGCCCTGCCCCTTCTGTCTGAGGCCCCGCCCCTTCTGGGATGGCCCATGACCACTTAAAAAATGTTTGAAGTGGCCCCCACTCAAAAATGATTGCTCACCCCGATCTAGTCTGATCCCCTGTCTCGCACAGGGCAGAGAACAGCCTAGAAATGATTTAGAATCCTAGAATCAGAGCTGGAAGAGACCTCAGGAGGTCATCAAGTCCAGCCCCCTGCTCAAGGCAGGACCAATCCCAACTAAATCAACCCAGCCAGGGCTTGGTCAAGCCACGACTTAAAAATCTCTAGGGATGGAGATTCCACCACCTCCCTAGGGAACCCATCCCAGTGCTTCACCACCCTCCTAGGGAAATAGTTTTTCCTAATATCCAACCTAGACCTCCCCCACTGTAACTTGAGACCATTGCTCCTTGTTCTGCATCTGTCACTACTAAGAACAGCCTCTCTCCATCCTCTTTGGAACCTCCCTTCAGGAAGCGGAAGGCTGCTATCAAATCCCCCCTCACTCTTCGCTTCTGCAGACTAAACAGACCCAACTCCCTCAGTCTCTCCTCATAGGTCATGAGCTCCAGCCCCCCAGTCATTCTGGTTGTTCTCCGCTGGACCCTCTCCAATGTGTCCACGTCCTTTCTATAGTGGGGGGCCCTGAACTGGACACAATATTTCAGATGTGGCCTCACCAGAGCCGAAATCACTTCTCTAGATCTGCTGGCAATGCTGCTCCTAATGCACCCCAATATGCCATTAGCCTTCTTGGCTACAAGGGCACACTGCTGACTCATATCCAGCTTCTTAGCCACTGTAACCCCCAGGTCCTTTTCTGCAGAACTGCTACTTAGCCATTCAGTCCCCAGCCTGTAACAATGCTTGGGATTCTTCTGTCCCAAGTGCAGGACTCTGCACTTGTCCTTGTTGAACCTCATCAGATTTTTTTTTTTTTTTTTGACCCAATCCTCTAATCTGGCCAGGTCACTCTGGACCCTAACCCTGCCCTCCAGCGTATTTACCTCTCCCCTTAGCTTAGTGTCATCTGTGAACTTGCTGAGGGTGCAATCCATCCCCTCATCCAGGTCATTAATAAAGATGTTGAACAAAACCGGTCCAACCACAGATCCCTGGGGCACTCTGCTAGAAACCGACCACCAACCTGACATCGAGCCGTTGATCACTACCCGTTGGGCCCGACAGTCTAGCCAGCTTTCCATCCATCTTACAGTCCATTTATCCAGTCCATATTCCCTTAACTTGCTGGCAAGAATATTGTGAGACCGTATCAAAAGCTTTGCTAAAGTCAAGGTATATCACATCCACTGACTCCCATATCCACAGAGCCAGTTCCCGATCACATTCCCCTCTTCCAAGTGCTTCAAAATGGATTCCTTGAGGATCCCCTCCATGATTTTTCCAGGGACTGAGGTAAGGTTGACTGGTCTGTAGTTCCCTGGATTGTCCTTCTTCCCTTTTTTAAAGATGGGCTCTGCATTTGCCTTTTTCCAATCATCTGGGATCTCTCCCCATCTCCACAAGTTTTCAAAGATAATGGCCAAAGGCTCTGCAATGACACTTGCCAACTCCCTCAGTACCCTCGGATGCATTAAATCTGGGCCCATGGATTTGTGTATGTTTAGCTTTTCTAAACAGTTCCTAACTTGTTCTTTCCCCACCAAGGGCTGTCCACCTCCTTCCCATACTGCGTTACCTAGCGCATTTGTCTGGGAGCTGACCTTGTCTGTGAAGACAGACAAAGAAAGCATTGAGTACTTCTGCTTTTCCCACATCATCTGTCACTAGGTTACCTCCCTCATCCAGTAAGGGCCCCACACCCTCTCTGATCACCCTCTTATTGCTACCATGCCTGTAGAAACCTTTCTTGTTATACTTCACATCCGTTGCTAGCTGCAATTCCAATTGCGCTTTCGCCTTCCTGATAACTCCCCTGCATTCTCGAGCAATATATTTATACCCTCCCTAGTCATCTGTCCAAGTTTCCACTTCTTGTAAGCTTCCTTTTTGTGTTTAAGCTCACCAAGGATGTCCCCGGTAAGCCAATCTGGTCGCCTACCATATTTGCTTTTCTTGCTGCACATCAGGATGGTTTCTTCCTGTGCCTTTAATAAGGCTTCTTTAAAATACTGCCAGCTCTCCTGGACTCCTTTCCCCTTCATGTAAGCATCCCAGGGAATCCTGCCCATCAGTTCTCTGAGGGAGTCAAAGTCTGCTTTTCTGAAGTCCAGGGTGTGTATTTTGCTACTCTCCTTTGGTCAGGATCCTGAAATCTACCATCTCATGATCACTGCTTCCCACGTTGTCACCCACCTCTAATTCCTCTACTAGTTCCTCCCTGTTTGTGAGCAGCAGGTCAAGCTGCTCATGGCCCCTGGTTGGATCCTTCAGCACTTGTACCAGGAAGTTATCCCCAACATTCTCCAAAAGCTTCCTGGATTGTCTGTGTGCTGCCGTATTGGTCTCCCAACAGATGTCAGGGTGATTAAAGTCGCCCATGAGAACCAGGGCCTGCGATCTGGAAGCTTCTCTCAGTTGTCTGAAGAAAGCCTTGTCTACCTCCATCCACTTGATTTTAAAAAGAGCGTCTAGACTACAATCAGTACTTTTGAAAAGCAAGCAGTCTGGATGCTCTCTTTCAAAAAAGCACAGTTTGCATTATAATGCCTTTTTTCGAAAGAGCACTTTCGAAAAAAGGCGTTATTCCTCATAAAATGAGGTTTTCCACAGTCAACAAAACCACCACGTTCTTTTGATTTTACTGTCGACAGAACATGGCGGCAGTTTAGAGGAAGGTGACGTTTTTTCGAAAAAACTTGTTTTTTCAGAAAAAAAAACCAAAAAAAAAACTTGTAGTCTAGACACACCCTTAGGCTACATATACACTGCCCGGCTGTTCTGAAATAAGCTAATCCAAAATAGCTTATTTCAAAATAGCACAACTACACTGCAGGGACGCCTCAACATTAGTCCGAGGCAGGCTCCCCTACTGTAGACGTGCTATCTCCATTTAGAGCCCCACTAAATAACTTAGAATGGCCCTGGAGGAATAACTTAGAATGGCCCTGGTGAGGCCAGTGAAGCAGCAGTGGTGCGTCTCCACACACCTTATTTTGAAATAGCTATTTCGGAAGAGGTGTTGTACCTCGCAGAATGAGGTTTATAGATTTCAAATAAGTCACCCGTTACTTTGAAATGATTTCGAAATAACAGAATGGCTGTGTAGACACTCACATTGTTCTCGAAATAACGGTGTCGCTTAGACACACCCTTAGATGTAAATTAGGGATGGAAAGGGTTAACTGGTTAACCGGCAAGCCTTGCCTTACCAGCATGCTTTCTAGGTGAACCGGCGCCCGGCCCAGCTGTTGCAGCCCCCCACCTGGGGCATGCCACGGGCAGGGGCTGCTGCAGTGCCTCCCTCCCACGGCCTGGTGAGCGGTTAGCTGGGTCAACTGATAGTTTAACCAGTTAACAATTTACATGGGATTTGACACCCCTAATGGAAACGCCCTTCCATTGTCTCTGGCCTCCCTTGCTCAACAGCCATTGGAGATGCAGGCAAAGAGCCAAGCCAGCGTTGCTTTGTCAAGGGCAAACTTGGGTATTCGCCGCCTCCAAAGTGCCGGCACCCGCCTGCCATGCTACATCCACCACCAGCACACGTGCTCCACAGCGGTGATGCTCCAGCCTGGGAGCGCCCATGGAAAAAATTGGTGGGTGTTTAGCACCCACCGGCAGCCAGCTGCCCCTCTCCCCCAGCACCTCCCGCCTGCTGGAGACCCCACCAATCAGCTCCTTCCCAGTGCCTCCCGTGGTCCCGCCCACCGTAAGCAGCTGTTGGTGGCATGCAGGAGATGCTGGGAGGGAGGGGGAGGAGCAGGGATGGGAGGGCTGGGGGAGGGGTCAGGCAGGGGTCTGGGGCGGCGCGGGGTTTGAGTATCCCTGGGCCTGGAGGAGGCCGGTGCCGATGCTGTCGATGAGGAGCATGCCACAAGGGCTGTTCCTTCATGGGGACAAGGTGCTTTCCCACAGGAGGGTGGGGGGAGGAGTTTCCCGTTGCCATGTCCGGATGAAAACTGATGGTGGGGGGAGGATGTTTTAGGAAGGGGAAGGCAAGGGCACGAAATCCTGCTTCAGCAGCAGCTTCACTGAACTTTTCCTTTTTGGTGTGTCGTTTCCCCGCCTGCACACAGGAAATTGCTGGAAGGGGAAGAAACGCGGCTGAGTACTGTGAGCAGCGGGAGCACCTTCGGCCTCGGCTACATGTACTCGTCCAGCCCTTTCCCCAGCGCAAAAGCCTTCTCCACCAGCACGGTCACTGTCCGCAAGGAGGAGAAGCGAGACCTGCAGGAAAGCAGCAAGGACCCCAGGCTCTCAGAGGAGCTGAAACCTGTGGCGGAAGACCAGCCTGGAGAAGAAAAGGGGGAAACCGCCCCAGCCAAGAACTAAGCTGGAGTGAAGGCACTGTGCTCCACCCCCAGGGGAAAAGGAGCCCCTCACAGAGGCGAGATTACATTGTGTCCTAATGTAGCCAATTACAGTAGCACTGAGAAGCAACATCACCCAGTGGCTAGAGCTCTGGCCTGGGACTCAGATCTGGGTTCCATTCCCAGCTCTGCCACTGACCTGCCTGGTGACCTTGGGAAAGTCACTTCACCTCCCTGTGCTTCAGTTTCCTCTCACCTGGTCTGTCTTGTCTATGTAGATTGTAAGCTTCTCTGGGCAGGGACTGTCTCTGGCTTTGTGTTTGTGCAGCGCCTAGCACAATGGGGCCTTGGTCTCCATTGGTGCTACTATACTAATGCTTATAGATCAAAGGGGTGTGAGTGCGTGTGTGTCCCCTACCCTCTCCAGGCTAGGCCGTCAGTCTGTTCACACTGCACAAGGCGGTAAAATATGCCCGTCACTTCAGTGGGACCAGAATCAGGCCCCTGCACAACAGTGTCCGGGGCTCCTACATGCTCCAGTGCTCTGTTAGCTGCTTCAGTTCCCTTTCTTGCTTGGACTAGGCTCTCCCCTTGGACTAGGCTCAACTGAACAGGGCCTTGGCTGGTGGAGCTGGACACTCAATACCCAGCTGGGGTCCCTGCTGAAGTAAATATTGAAATGCCCATGGATTCTAGCGGGGTTGGGGGGATTTTATTGACCCCAAATCTGGCAGACTTGGTCCACCTGCCTGAAAGGACTGGCACCCAAAGACACGAAATGCCCCATGGAACCCTGGTGAGACCAAGTGGGTGCAAATGGTTTGTCTAAGGCACCAGGCAGCCCTGTGCTTCAGCAGCAGCTGGACCCGAGGTTCCCACAACTCGGTCACTGCCCCGAATGGGGTTGCGCCATCTGCACATGGGGCCAACGTGATCCTTAGTTCGCAGAGGGCACCATTGTGCGTTGCATGGTGTGACCTTTCATGTGAGGGGCGGGCGAGCTCACGATGCCCGGGGGAGGGGTGCCATTTTGTTCTTCACACACCATACAGATGAGGTCACGCTGTTCGGCTTTTCAGAATCGTGTCCTCTGTGCTGTCTGGGGAGGGAAGAGAAGGCTCAGAGGGGGAGCTGTGTTAGTCTGTAACTTAAAAAAAAAAACTTTAAAAACGAGTGGTCCTGGAGCACCTTAGGGTATGTCTACACTAGCTCATTAATTCGAGCTAAGTAGGCAAATCAGGCAACCGGAGTTGCAAATGAAGCCCAGGATTTTAATATCCTGGGCTTTATTTGCATGTTCCTGTCCGGCCACCATGTTTAAATCCCCCTTAGTTCAAACGAACTGCCTGCGGCTACACGCGTCAGTTTAAAGTTAATCCAAACTAAGTCCTTATGTTACTCCTTCATTTGCAACTCCGGTTGCCTGATTTGCCTACCTAGCTCAAATTAATGAGCTAGTGTAGACATACCCTTAGAGACTAACAAAAAAAGTCTAGACAGTGTCCTGAGCAGTCCTCCCTTCCCTTTGTCATCTGAAAAAGTGGGCTGTGCCCCCAAAGCTTAGGAAACCGTCTGTATGTTTGTTAGTCTCTAAGCCCTGGGCTACACGCGGGAGTTATTTTGAAATAATGCCCCCCCTTATTTCAAAATAATTTCCTAGTGTAGACATGCCCTAAGGTGCCACAGGACCACTTGTTTTTTTGGGGGAGGAAAGAGTTCATTAAAATGGGGTTAGGAGCCCCGATCTGAAGCAACACTGGGCTGGCATAGATGGTGGGCCAGTCTCTTCCATTCCCTTCCCTTGCTGGGCATCCTCTCCACACTCAGCCGCTCCCTCATCGTGAGACTCTTCCGCTCTGACCCCTCGCTCTGCCTTTCCTGGGTCGGCTTAGCTCTGCCAGCAAAGCCTTTCTAGCGCAGACAAGGCCACGCCCGACGAGCGGAGAGGAAAGCTCTGGTTTAGCGCCACCTTCTGATGCATTTGCTCCCCTTGAACAGCGCCTGATTCCATAAGTGGTTTCACTGGGATGCTAAAAAGGATGTCCGTGTAAATAAGGATCCTGAGAACCTGGCCCTTGCAGATGGATTTCCACAAGCGCATACTTGCTATGTTTGAGGTGGAGCTAATTTGGCCCAGCGCGTGTAATTTGCAGCGTTAGAGCCCTTCCTGACGAATGGTGGATTTATAGCTCTGCTTCAGAAAATGGGATTGCGGGAGGGCTGGGCAGTTTGCATCACTAAAATTTCCTGTGAACTGAATTTGAAGACGTGTAACATCTGCAATGCCGAAGATGCTAAGGCAATTCAGTTGCTGGAGCTACCATGCGGAGAGACCGTCTGCAAACTCAGTCAGACATGCTTCCATTAACACCTCTGTGTTATTTGTCTTTCTCCCTCCCAACCCACAAATGTACCCGGAGGGGCACAAAGAATTGTATCAGGAACTTGATTGTTCCGTAGAAAGAATTAGCTTGATGCTCTGAATGTAGAGTAGACAGCGATTAATCGCGGGGGAGACGAGCTCTGCTAGAGAGCTTGAGGTAGGCTTAAAACTTTAGACTAGAGCTGGCCAAAATGGCTTGAATTTCAAAATGTTGACAATTTCAGAATTTGACAGGTGAAGGGAAAAAATAGGGAGAAACTTTTCCCCCGTTTTTCAATCGATTGTAGATCAGGTGGAAATGTTGCGTTTCAGACCAGCAAATGAGAGAGAAATATTTCACGCCGTTCTTTTGCGACTGGTTTGACCGCATTAGACCGTTGCTGATTGAAGGTGCATGGCCTTGCGTAGAGTGTGTATGTGTGTGCGTAGTGGAACGTAGACTGATCATAAGCCACAGTGGTTATTGCAAATGCTCTTTCTTTAATCAGTGTGACGTGTTGGTTTGAGGTGTCGCTTTGCATGAAACGACCTTTCAAATCATTTGAATGTGACTTTCCTCTTTTTCCATGGAAATGTTCTTTGTTTATTCGGAAGGGAAATGACTGGAAAACCGAAATCCCCCAATAAACAGTATGTTGGTGTCTGAAGAAAAATGTGATTTGCGGCTTGTGAACGCCTCTGCCGAGCATCCTGGCCCAGATCCCCAATGTTTAGCCATTGACAGAGCTGTGGAGCTGGATTGGTTTCCACCAGCTGGGCATCGGGGGATTATGACTGTTTTGTTAATGCACGTTCCATACTCTACTTCAAGGACCACGATCTGGTCTCTGGCTTCAGAGTTTTTAGTTCTGCACGTACTTTGGGTTTGTTCATTTCTTCCCCCATTGGAAATGCTGGGCCAGATCATCAGCTGATGTAGATCAACCAGAGCCATCCCATCCGTAGGATGGATCAGGGCAGCCATACCAGGCCCTGCACTTCAGGGGGCCCCGTGGCGGCCACCCCAACTATCCTAAGGATGAGAGGAACCCAGCAAATTCTTGCTTGGCAGCAGTAGCGGTCACCTCCCCCTGTCACTGTGCAGGGGGTGGGAGCCGGAGCAGCCTGGCAGCCTGCCCCGCCACACCACCCTCTTGGCCCACTGCCCATGGCTTCTCCGCGGTAGTGGGGACCGAACGCTCCCCCTGGGCGCTCTGGCTTCCGCCACCCGTGCGATGAATACGGGGCAGGGGGGGATCCTTGCTGCCACCCGCACCAGGCCCCCTTAATGCCCCAGGTCACATTGCTCAGGAAGGGGGCACAGGGTGGGACAGGGGAGGAATATGGGTGGGATTTGAGAACATAGGGGGGCAGGGCTTGCAGCGGAGGGTTGCCCTGGGCCCCATGCCTGGGGCACTAGGGGCGCCCCCTTCGGGATGGCCAGAGATGGATATAGCTCTGCCGAAGTCAGTGGCAGCACACCCAGCTTTACACTAGCTCAGTCGCTGGCTCTGTACTTATGCCCATTGGGGGCACTCCAGACAGCAGGCCAATGCGCCTGTTAAGACTCTAGCACTGGGCAGAGTCTTTGCAAAGGGATCGGTAAAGATTGTGACACAGGCGTTGGGGGTGGGAGGGACCAGAAGAATGAAACTCAGTCTGCGTGTGGTTACACAGAGCCCGCACGAGGGCCAGCCAAGCGGGATGGGGCGGGGCCAGGCGGGGCGGGGCCAAGTAAGGCGGGGCACGAGACAGATCACAGGCTGCCGTGGAGTCAGCAGAGCCTGTTTTGCTCTTTGTTTTAAATTGGCTCACATGGCGTTGGGGAAGGACATAATTGTAAATTGGGAAGGGGAGTAATAAATACATTTAAACTAGTTATTTTAATAACCAAAAAATAACTTGAGAGGTTCGGAAAATGTGTAGTTCCCCGGGGGCCGTCAACCCTAGCTGTTTGTGCCCGTTTGCCCTTCACAATAGAGACAATCACATCACAAACTCAGACCGCACAGAACTGCCCGGGCCGGGGGCGGGCAAAATATGGCCCGTAGGCTGGATGTGGCCTGGCAAACAGCCAGAGCCGGCCTGTGGGAGCCTCAGGCAGGCTCCCTGCCTTCCACGCTCCCACACACCACTCACAGCAGCCAGCTATGGGGGCCATGTGCTTCTCTGAGCACCGCGAGCCCCTGGGCAGGACTCCCCCACTGCTCCCAGCCCCCTGCACCATCTCGCAGACTCTTGGCTTCTGGCCAATGGGAGGTGCCGGGCTGTGTTTGCAGTACAGGCAGCCCACAGAGATGCACAAGTCCCCGCAGCCGGCTGCTCTGAGCGGTGAGCAGGGCCACAGAAGGCAGGGAGCCTGCCTGCGGTTCCTGCTGCACCCAACCTCCATCCATTAACACCATGGCAGCGTGCGGCCCTTCATCACTTCTTGGAGTGGCCCCCCCATCAAAAAGGATCACCCATCTCTGGCCTGGGCCCCTAGCAGCGGCTCCCAGGGTGAAGGGCCTGGCAAACGTCCTGTGACTGTCTCTGGAGTCGCCAGCGGCTGGGTCCAGCTCCTCGGGAAGCGTAATGCACGTCCACTTGTGAGTTAATGGAAAGACTTCCAGGGGCGGCGGGCTCTTGGGAGGCAGTGTTGCCTAGTGCAACTCAGAGCACTGGACTGCAACTCAGAAGACCTGGCTTCTAGGCCCAGTTCTATAGTTGTACCTGTACGAAAACTGTGTGCAGCCCAAGCTTTTCTCATGCCAAGTGTAATGGACAGGGGGAGTCCTGACCAGCACTGGGTGACTATGGGGTTAAACTCAGGTAGCTAGCAAAGGTGTTGGCCAGGGGGGCTGGGAGAACCAATCGAGAGAGAGGGTTGAAATTTGAACTGGATTTAGGTTCCTTGCCTGCTTTCTTTGTGTGGGAGAGAGAAACCAGGAGTTGAGAGACACAGAATAGACTATCATGTCTCCAAGGAATTTGGGGCATGGGAGTGGACTGAACAAAGAGAAAATTGGAAGTAAAGGGAAAAGTGAATCCAGTCGCATTCAGGGTAATTTTTCTTCATTTTGTGGTTTGATTTAAACTGCTTTATGTGATTCTATCCCTCCCCTCCTCATTTACTACTTTGCATTGTGCCCAGAGACTTTTCTCTCTGTTTTAATTTGTTATCCTTAGTTGCTCTGTAACATCCAGCAACCAACCATGCTTTAGCAAGTTTATCTTTTGTGTTGTAATAAAAATCACATTTTTAAGGTGATGATTTGATTTGTGTGTCCTGGACGGTCTGTCTGTGGGTATCTGCAGGCCTCCGACTGAGGGGGTCCGCTACCAGAGACCGCAGCTTGTTTGTCTCTTTTCTTTTTTCAAGCTCTTTTGGGGCAAAAGAGCTTGGGGTACCTCTGGGGGTGGTTTCAAGCGTTCATAGAATCATAGAGCTGGAAGAGACCTTAGAAGGCCATCAAGTCCAGCCCCCTGCCCAAGGCAGGACCAATCCCATAAGAACATATAAGAACATAAGAACGGCCGTACCGGGTCAGACCAAAGGTCCATCTAGCCCAGTATCCTGTCTGCCGACAGTGGCCAGCACCAGGTGCCCCAGAGGGGGTGGACCGAAGACAATGATCAAGTGATTTGTCTCCTGCCATCCCTCTCCAGCCTCTGTCAAATAGAGGCCAAGGACACCATTTTATCCCCTGGCTAATAGCCTTTTATGGACCTAACCTCCATGAAATTATCTAGCTTCTCTTTAAACTCTGTTATATTCCTAGCCTTCACAGCCTCCTCTGGCAAGGAGTTCCACATGCTGACTACACGCTGTGTGAAGAATTAAATCAACACAGCCAGGGCTTTGTCAAGCCGGGATTTAAACACCTCTAGGGATGGAGACTCCACTACTTCCCTAGGTAACCCATCCCAGTGCTTCCCCCACCCTCCTAGTGAAATAGTTTTTCCTAATATCCAACCTGGACCTCTCCCACCACAACTTGAGACCATTGTTCCTTGTTCTGCCATCTGTCACTACTGTGAACAGCCTGTCTCCAGCCTCTTTGGAACCTCCCTTCAGGAAGTTGAAGGCTGCTCTCAAATCCCCCCTCACTCTTCTCTTCTGCAGACTAAATAGACCCAACTCCCTCAGCCTCTCCTCATAGGTCATATGCTCCAGCCCCCTAATCATTTTGGTTGCCCTCCGCTGGACCCTCTCCAATGCGTCCACATCCTTTTTGTAGTGGGGGGCCCAGAACTGGACACAATACTCCAGATGTGGCCTCACCAAAGCCGAATAAAGGGGAATAATGACATCTCTGGATCTGCTGGCAATGCTCCTCTTAATGCAACCTAGTATGCCATTAGCCTTCCTGGCTACAAGGGCACACTGTTGACTCATGTCCAGCTTCTCATCCACTGTAACCCCCCAGGTCCTTTTCAGCAGAACTGCTACTTAGCCAGTTGGTCCCCAGCCTGTAACAATGCTTGGGATTCACCCCTGGCTCTTAGGGGTCAAGCAGCACTTGATGGTGGCAGTGAGTCCCCAAGATCTGTGTATTATGATTCGGAGGTGGGGGGGGGGGTTTAACCAGCGCCTGTAGAGGTGAGGTTTTGAAGCTCTCTTGCAGGCCCCACCTTCTGCACTCGGAGTGCCAGTGTGGGGAACAGCCCTGACACTAAGTATTATTTAGACCCCTAAGTCTCATTTGCCACCATTGGCTCATGGGGAATACTGGGGTTTTTTGCCCGTTTTAGGACTGTGCTTCGAGATCCTCGAGTGAAAAGGACTCCTGGTGGAAGTGTGGCTCTTGCTGGAATGGCGCGTTCTACACTGCTGACACGTTACAGGACTTGCACGGTGCTTCACCGTGCATGGAGTTTCTTTAGATCGGATCCCACTGTATTCCTCTCCCCATCTCCCCATCAAACCTCTGCTCCACCAGTTCCTGCTGCCTGTCACCCAAACCCAAAAGGGGGTCTATAAAATCACCAGTGGTGTGGAGAAAGTGAATAAGGAAAAGTTATTTACTTGTTTCCACAATATAAGAACTAGGGGCCACCAAATGAAATTAATGGGCAGCAGGATTAAAACAAATAAAAGGATGTTTTTCTTCACACAGCCCACAGTCAACCTGTGGAACTCCATGCCGGAGGAGGTTGTGAAGGCTAGGACTATAACAGGGTTTAAAAGAGAACTAGATATATTCATGGAGGTTAGGTCCATCAATGGCTATTAGCCAGGATGGGTAAGGAATGGTGTCCCCAGCCTCTGGTTGTCAGAAGGAGAGAGATCGCTTATGTTAACCCTTTCCCTGGACATGGCCTGATATGAATAATGGCAACGGCCTTTGCTTGACCTCTTCCTCAGTACAAGTGACTATTACATCGGATTAAAACCCAGGCTACCTGAATAAAAAAAACCTTCAATGGACAGTCTATCCCCATTAGACAGTAACAGTCATGGCACCAGGTACTTCCTGAGTAAGCCAGAGGCTCGTTAATCCCTCGAGGGGTGATTGCCAACATAATCTGAACATGGGAAAAAGTCATACGCTTTCTTTGCGGGCGAAGCAGCTTGCTCGTGTGTATCCAGGGCCTTTGCTCTTTACAGTGCATTGATCGATGGACTCATCTCTCAATAGTCGGTTAAATTAACAATTTCCAGTAGCACTTATCTTTGGGGGCATTTACTGTTTCCTGTGGAACTCAATAAAAAGGATGCAGAACGTTCTGTTAATTAGGTCCCTGATTCATTTCATCCTCTGTTTTATTTCATTAAAGGCCTCCACCATTTCTATCACAAACAATATGGTTTCTACGCTAGACAGAGTCGGTTTCGATAGCCTCTGGGCCAGGGGTTCTCAACCTGTTTGCTATTGTGGGCCACAGCCAGTACCAACCTGTATGGCCCAGAGGAGGTCACATGGCTGGCAGCTCTGCCCTGATTGGACCACAAGTGGCCCGTGGGCTGCAGGTTGAGAACCACTGCTCCAGGCAGTTAGCAGGGGCTGTGCGCTTGGGGAGGAGAGGTGCAATGCCCAGAGCTGAAGCCAATGGAGCGCTGCTGATTTGTATCAGCTGAGGATCCGGCCTGTCGTCCGCTAACCTCACTGTGAGATGCTGCGATTGGAGGCGTCTCTCTTCCTGAGCTCCAGGCCTGGCGACACGTGTGCCTGGCTTCGGATGCCCGTGCACATGCCACCTGGCCACATTGCACAGGGGTATATGGCAGGGGAGAATCTGTCCCCAAGAAGTTCAGAGAATTGCTTCCCTGCCCCTGTAGCACCGGGGCTGCTCCACCGTTGCTGGTGCTGTCGCAGCCTGGCCGGTGGAGCAAAACTGCCTGTGCGCAGTCTGCTCTGCCGATGCAGTGCTGGAGAGGTGGAGGTTTTGTCACAGCTGTTCTCCACGGGGAGTGAAAACCTGGTTCCACAGAGATGTCTCTACTAGGGATGCAAAGGGTTGACCAGGTAGCTGATCACCCAGGAAGCAACGCCCTGACCTGCCTGCTTCCTGGAGTAACCTGGCCCAGCTGGAGCAGCCCGCATCTGTGGCAGGCCCGGCTTGGCTGGAGCATCCCCCTGCCCGCAGTGCGGAGTGGAACTACTCCAGCCTCTCTGAGCCTGCCACACTGGTGTGTGTGTGTGTGTGTGTGTGTGTGTATGTGTGCTCCAGCCCAGCCGGGCCTGCTGCACCATGCCATGGGGGGCCGCTCCAGCGTGGCTGGGCTGAAGTGGTCCCCCGCCTGCGGGATCCTGGTTAACTGGTTAAACGTAACATTTAACCGGCTAACTTTTTAAATGTTATTTTACATCCCTAGTCTCTATAGCTGCCTTCACCCCCTGAAATCTCAAGGAGCAATGAGAGGTCCTGGTACTGCTCTGTGGGGTGGTTTTTATAAGGTTACTATAGTTACTGCTACTGTTACTATAGTTACTACCTGTTACTATCACCTCTGAGGGTCTCTGAGTACATGGATAAAGTCCAGCTTACTATGCAGATGCCGGAGGTTCTGAGCCTGCAACTCTTAAGTATGTGCATAACTTCGCTCTCCAGTGGCATGTTTGAGGGTGAGTTATGGGATACAAGTTACCTACGAACATAAGGGTTTGTAGACAAAGCCGAGTAAATCCACAGCTATCTGCGGCTCATTTGTACAACTCAGTTTTGTATCTAGAACCCTGCAGATTTGCAGGTACCCACGTTGTGTCTGCAGGTATCGGTATCCGTGCCTGGGGAGGCAGATATCTGCGGATCGTTTTGGCAGTTGCAGATGGGGATACTGATTTTGTATCTGCATAGGGCTCTTTGTAGGTTCAAAGTCTAAGGCCCACATTCTCCATGATAATTAGGTCCCTAACTAATTAATAGGCAGCAGGTTTAAAACAAACAAAAGGAAGTTCTTCTTCTCTGAGTGCACAGTCAACCTGTGGAACTCCTTGCAAGAGGATGTGGTGAAGGCTAGAACTTGAACAGGGTTCAAAACAGAGCTAGATAGATTCATGGAGGTTAGGTCCACCAATGGGTATTAGCCAGGATGGGTAGGAATGGTGTCCCTGGCCTCTGTTTCTCTGGAAGTGGGTGACAGGGGAGGGATCACGTGAGGATTACCTGTTGTGTTCCCTCCCTCTGGGGCATCTGGCATTGGCCACTGTTGGCAGATAGGACACTGGGCTAGATGGACCGTTGGTCTGACCCAGTATGGCTATTCTTATGTTCTATTGAACTCCCAGTGATTCCAAAGGGAGTTAGGTGCCTAAATGCCTCTAAGGATCTGGACCTAAGCTCCTAATGTTAGCAGAGCATTTGCTACCAGGAATGGGTACAATGGGAATAAAGGGAAAGAACTGAAGTGGCTGGTGGTTTATTGTATGGCTGGGATATAACATTCTAATTGTTATTGGCCTGCACTTGAAACAATGCAGGGTTAAAATGGACCCTTTCTGCACAGCAGCAAAACGGGGTGCACGAAACTGGAGCTGATTAACTGGTTTATTGTGGGGGAGCCAATTTAGGAGCCTAGCTGGAGGCTTTGGAAGAAGGGGGGGAAATGCCACCAGCTAACAAGGTGCTGTACAGCTGCCGCGCTGGCTTCCCTTTTAGGCCACGTAATGACTTGGGAGGCTGATCAGCATTGGCAGCGGTGATCAGTAACCTGAGTAGGCGCAGCTACGTTTTACTCAGCCTGTGGCTGTCTGCAGGGGTCACATGGTCGAGGAGCTGAGCTGAACTCCTGGCTCGATGCTGGGGAGTGAGCTGCAGTGCTGAGCAGTCTGGTCTATAGGAATTAAGCTAGAAGACCCACGTGCAAAGAAGATCTAATGCAGAGGAGGAGCCAAGCGGCCAAGGAAACAGCTTTGCTCATTTGCTGCTCTCTTGCGAGAAGGGGGAAACCAGGGTTGTTGTAGCATAGAATCATAGAGCTGGAAGAGACCTTAGAAGGCCATCAAGTCCAGCCCCCTGCCCAAGGCAGGACCAATCCCAATTAAAGCATCTTGTCTCTGCTTCTCCACCTCCGCCCGCAGACCACAGGCCCATGAAACAGAGCTGGTGACTAGCATGAGAAGTGGCTCAGTCTCTCATGTATTGCCTGCCGCCGGGGTGGGCATCCCTGATGTGGCTTTGCCATGGACACTTGCATCACTGACACCCCCAATCTGTCCCTCCCATGTGCTCCAGGTAGGCGGACCCCCTGTGCTTGGCAGAGCCCCACTGAAGTCAGTGGGGCTGTATAGATGTGCAGGAGCAGGGTGTCAGGTGCATTCAAGGGGATATTTCCAGTGGCAGGGAACTTCTGCTGCATGCAGCTGGCTCTGGGGTGGAACAGAGTGGCTGATCAGTGCTGCCATGCAAGAGCTGAGGACAGGAAGTGAAGAACACAAACCATCACCAGTGCAGACTGCAAGGGGCACTCCTCGATGCCAAGGCTAGAAAGGGCCACTGGGATCAGCTGCATAACAAAGGCCATAGGACCTCCGCAAAGCGATTTCTAGAGCAGATCTCGTCATAGTGTGGCTGGCGCTCTGTCAGGAATGGAGACTTCCTTATCACCCTGGGTAAACTGTTGGGTGGGCAATTACCATCCCTGTTAAAAACTCCAGTGTGAATTTGCCTGGCTTCCACTTCCAGCCATCGGATCGTGTCAGACCTTTGTCTGCTAGGCTGAGGCGCCCGCTGGTAAATATTTGTTCCCCATGTGGGTGCTGACAGACTGTAATCAAATCACCCTCTTCCCCTTCTCTGTGTTAAGCTCAATCAATGGAGCTCTTTGAGCCTGCCCTGCCCTACAAGGGATGTTTCCTACTCCTTCGTGTGGCTCTTCTCTGACCCCTCTGGAATACATCAGCATCCTCTGGAACAGCGGACACCAACACGGGACATGGCGTTTGAGCAGTGGCTGTGTCAGGGTCAAATACAGACATGAAATAACTTCTCAGCTGCTACCTGAGGTTTATGCATCCAGCATCTAGTGTAGCCACCGTGTCACACTGGGACCTCACGTTCAGAATCACTGCTCCCCACCCTGTATGCCAGGGGGTGGCTTATGGTCCCACAATATAAGAACTAGGTGCCACCAAATGAAATTAATAGGCAGCAGTTTTAAAACAAACCAAAGGAAGTTTTTCTTCACTCAGCGCACAGTCAACCTGTGGAACTCCTTGCCAGAGGATGTTGTGAAGACTAGTACTTTAACAGGGTTCAAAAAAGAGCTAGATAGATTCATGGAGGTTAGGTCCATCAAGATTTATTACTTATTAGCCAGAATGGGTAGGAATGGTGTCCCTAGCCTCTGTCTGTAAATGGGGACAGGCGAGGGATCACGTGAGGATTACCTGTTGTGTTCCCTCCCTCTGGGGCATCTGGTATTGGCCACTGTGGGCAGAAAGGATACTGGGCTGGATGGACCGTTGGTCTGGCCCAGTATGGCCATTCTGATGTTCTTTGTCCCTAGTGGTAGGCATTACACTTAGCCATATTAAAACGTGTATTGTTTGCTATGGGACCAGGGGAGCCGACAGCCTCACCAAGTGCCTGCGCAAGGTGAAGGGAGCGGCTCTGCACCCCTGGAAGGGGTGGGGCCTGTAGCAGAAAGGGTGGGACCAGGGACAGCCAGCCCTCAGTGCCTCCTGGACCGCGGTGCACTCCTGCTAACCCTCAGAGCTGCCTGGAGTGCCCCCCAAGGAACTCCAGTGGCAATTTGAATCACGAGGCCCTGGGGCAATTACCCACTTTGCCCTCTCCTGTCAGCGGGCCTGTGTGCAACCAGTTTACCAAGTGATCCAGATTGCTCTGAATCCATGGCCAGCCCTCGCTTCCAGGTGGGCAGGATGAAAGAGGGATGTGATGCAGGCAAGAGGGGATAAGCGCTGGTCAGGGAACCCTTGTTTTCAGTCTCATTCATACTGAGGATTTACATAATGCTTTTAATCAGTTGATCCAGAAACACTTTACAAAGGATTTACAGTCTACTACTGGGGAAACTGAGGCACAGAGCAGTGAGGTGAATTGATCAACGTCACCCAGCAGGCTAGTAGTGAAGCTGGGACTGGCACCTGCATCTCCTGAGTCCTAGCTCAGAGCTCTATCAGCTAGGCCACACTGCTTCCCCACTGCTCTCCAGGGCAGTACACCAAACCACAGTAGCACACCAAACCACAATGCCACGCTGGAGTACTTGCTCGTTGTTGACTAAGTGGCTAGGCAGCTTCTCATTGAGCTGGGGCTGCTGGTGGGTGACAGGGGAGGGATCATGTGAGGATTGCCTGTTGTGTTCCCTCCCTCTGGGGCAGCTGGCATTGGCCACTGTCGGCAGACAGGACACTGGGCTAGATGGACTGACCCAGTCTGGCCATTCTTATGTTCTTATAAACCCTGTATCCCATGGGATTTGTGCATCTGAGTCCTGGAGACTCTCATTCCCAAGCTGAGTCCACAACCCCACGTCCTCAGACAAACCTCAGACTAAAAGCTAAAGGAGAACATGCAGATGTATGGAGCCAGACAGCCACTCAGCAAGATTTGTGGATGTAAGCAGCCAGCTACTCTGATAGGCTCAAGAGGTTAATATCTGGATGAAACTGCAGGAAAATGAACCAATCATAGTGCGGGGGCTGGTCCTGAAAATGACATCTTAAAAGGGCTGTAATGATCAGACGTGAAATGAACCAGGCCTTGATCAATACGCGCACCTGCTTTTTGTCTCTGGCTAAGGTTTATTCCTGTTAGGAAGAGAAATCCTGTCGGTCTGGCAGATCGGATGCGTGCAGTAATGATTACCCGGCTGTTAAATACATTGTGAAATTAACCTTGCAAACTGGCTCTACGGAAACATGGTAGGAGGCTTAACTGCTACAGTAAATCAGTCTGTGGCCTAATGCGGGCACCACACCCACACGCACACCTCGTCATGCAGCAGCAGGATGCAGGGAAATCATGAGCCACGTCCCTAAAGCAGGATCCTGTCCCTATTCAATTCTTGTGCTACTTAATCCTCCTTTCAGTCACATCGGGGTGCGGCTACACCAAAGTGAAGTTGTGCAAGTTAGAAAAGGAGATCATGAAATAAAACCACTTTTTTTTTCCGCTGGGTTGCAAGATTTCTAGATTCCCTGTGGGAAATTTTCTGAATCATCGGCATGAGAGCTGGGAAAGGCGAGTGCCTGTTCCACCAAGCCATGAAGAAGTGTCACATATAATGCTTAATCTAACTACCCTTGTGTGGCTTCAGGTTAAGGAAAGCAGAATACAAAGAACAAAGCTCAAGACAGCACACACCGATTCCCTTGGCACCTGCATTTTGCCTCACAAAATGGCAGGGATGGAAACGCCTCCTATGTTTAAAGAGGCGGTGCCCAGAAAACACAAAGCGGTCCTTTTTCAGTTCCATAGCTGCCCACAGCTCAGAGACCCTTAGATAGCCGTACAGCCATTCTCTACCCTGCTTTGTGCAGTGCAGCAGTAACAATCCAATTATGCTTCCTCCAATTCCATTTGCGAAGATGTTCCATCATCAAACATTCTCTGGCTATTTTGTCTCAAGCTTTGAGCCTAAAAACCCTCCCTTTTTAAAGTTCTCCTTGTCATGTCTAATCCAGTCCTTTTGACACCTTCGGGTATGTCTACACTGCATTCTAGCCCCAGACTGACTCAGATTTTAGCTAGGCCTGCTTCTGTCCACACACACATGATCTGGATTCAGGTCAGCAAGCACTCAGGACCTAGGTCCCTACCAGGGTGTGGATCAGAACCCAAGTCCTGCCCTGACTCTGGTCCAAGCCCGGTTATTTTGCAGTTAACCCGGGTTAACAATGCAGTGTGAATGCTCACACGCAGGCAGGGGGACCGACAGAATTGCCGGATCCCTGGACAAGGTGGGGGGGATGGCTCTGTGCTCCAGGAAGGGGTGGGGCCTTGGGTGGAAGGGGCGGGGCTGGGCAGCCAGCCAGCGTCACCACACAGACTGTGCCCCTCCCCCAGCAGGCCATTAGTACTGCCTGGGGCTCCAGCGGTGATTTAAAGGGCCGGAGCCATTTCCCTTTTGAATCACCAGGTCCTGGGGCAATTGATCCCTTTGCCCCCCTGCCACCCATCCACAGGCCTGTGCACAGGCTTGGAAACTCTGAGTCCACAAGCCCAGGTCCCATAGACTGGACGGACAAAGCCGCGTGGACAGGCCCTTAACATCCATCCCTGTCGGATACTCCTGTGTATCTGCAGTCTGCCGCAGAAATAATACTAAAAAGGAGCTTTCTCCTCCGGAGTCGCTGCGAAGAAAAGCGGTTTGCCGGTTTGGAGAATGGACGTCTGTGTAATGAGTCCTAGATCCTTAAGGCCTGAAGGGACGTCTGTTACCAGCTCATCTGACCTCCTGCATTACACAGGCCAGGCCATTTCACCTTGTCACTCTTACAGCAGAGGAAATTATCCTCCTCTGCTACGGGCGGCCATTTCACCCGCAGCCAATGGCCTTTCAAAACCGCAGGGGGGGGTCGGGTCGGTCTGCAGAGAGGAGAGGGCTCTGATATTTATCCCATTCACAATTTGTTTTTTAAAAAATGCAAAACCTAACGATGTGAGTCCTCCTGCGCCATACGGGGGGGAGTGGGGAGGCGAGTGTGTGTTTGGGGGCGGGGAAATATCACTGAGAGGCAGAAAACAATTACAGAGGTGATAAAATAGGGGCATGCAGATAATGACACCATAAATCAATGGATCGCCACAACGATGGGAAGTGACTGTTATTTACTGTTTGAAGCCATAGAAATAGGCTGAGCGGGGGCTATGTTGGTCAGAGGATGGGAAAGTGGGGTGACAAGGAAGGATGCTTTTGGGTTAAGGCACAGGTGTGGGACTTGGAAAATCTAGGTGAGCTTCTTGTGTGATCTTGGGCAAATTATTTATGCCCAGGTCCCTTATCCTGCCTTCCTAGGGCTGGAGCCAGCTCCATCCCTTGGGCAATCTGTGATGGCTGTCCAGGTGCTCCCAGGGCATGGGGGCAGGACTTGAACTCACCACCCTGCAATCTCCAGGTGAAACTCCTAAGCTGCTCCGGAGCCCACCCATCTCCCTGTTTTTTGATGATCCCTTATCATCGTGCAGCCACTTCACCCGCAGCCAATGGCCTTTCAAAACCGCAGGGGGGTATAGTAGTTTTCCCACTTAGAGGATATAATATGCCCATTCCCCTCCCCCCACATCTTTCTATTTTGTCTGTTTCGACTGTGAGCTTTTGGGGGCAGGAGCTGTCTCTCAGGTGATTGTACAGCACCTAGCGGAATGGGCCCCTGATAGCAGTCGGCTCCGCCAGGAGCTGCCGTCATATAAATAATAGTCAATAATACCCATCTGCCTGCTGAATTGGTTCAGGTGGGTCCCACCCTTCCAGTGCCGCTCCCCCCTGCCATCAGTGGGCGTGCTGTGCGTGGAGTGCTTGCAATGTGCAGAGGGAAGAAATCGGTTTGTGTAACACACAGACTCATAAGGAGGCAGTTCCCATCGCTGCCACTCGGTAGCGGGTAGGACCTGGTCTACCCAGCTCAGAGGGTTTGCTCAGTAGCAGATCTTGCTCTGAGCTCTGGACGTCCTTGGTTCCATACCAAGCAGGCAGCTGTCACACGTGGAATGTGAAACGGAATCCTTTCCATTGCATGAACTCGCCGGGAATCATCTGTTCATGGCCCTCGTCTTTCTTGCCTTTGTGAAACAAGAATCTGGCCCCACAACTGTCGGTCAGCGAAGGGGTTTTGTGCGCTTCTCCTTGGCACCGCCAGATTGGAAAGGGAATTGTATTGACTCGGGAGATGTACGAATGGCTCTAGTGTCGCTATGGAAAGCATGTCCACACACCAGAACGTATGGCAGCCTGCATGGATGAAAACTCGGCTAATCAGGCCTGCCAAGGGGGCGGGTAACTGCGCTGGGGCCCAGTGATCCCCAAGAGCCCAGGACTCTCCGGGCGCTGCTACTGTGGCAGTGCTGGTAGGTGGAGCCCGGGCCCTTTAAATCGCTACTGGAGCACCAGGCAACACACTTCAAATCCCCGTGAGACGCGCTCTGAGTGCCAGCAAGGGCGAGGTATGTGGCGTAGACTGGGTGGCGCCCCGCCCCTTCCGCCTCAGGCTCCGCCCATTCCAAGAGCGCGGAGCTGGTCCCCCTACATAGCCCCAGGGCCCAGAAATCCTGCCGGCCCCCTGCTTATAATAATCAACATAATATCCGAAACTTGACAATAATCCACTGCAGAAAGGAGCAGCAATATCTCTCTGCCCAGTGCAAAGAGCCTGGTTGAGAAACATGAAACAAAAGTCCTGCTGCAAGCGGCAGATCATTTGTTGCTAATGCAGGGAATTCAATTTTATAAGCCATGAGCTCATCCTCCAGCACTGCGAAAAAAACAACAACCCCAAAGCACCTTAGTGTTAGCAGCAGCAGCATTAGATCATGAATTCAATTCTGAAACCGACCAATGGTTCCTGTGAGTCTGCCTTAATGGCTAGAGGAGCAGGCTAACGAGGTTAGCTAGAGCCTTATTCCCATTCCTTTCTTAGCTTCCTGCCTTCCATTCTCTGCCACGGCTCAGGTTACTCCCCAACAGTGATGAGACCAGGGAGAGAACCAGGGAGCCAGCTGTTCAATGATTTATGATGCCTGCCGCCCAGTAGCTGCAAGGAACCAGGTCAGACTTTCACGCCTTCCCCATAGCTCAGGGCTTGATGCTTCACTGTGGTGCTTCCTATTTCTGGCGAGTGGGTCTCCTCTGAAAGCACATGCTGAGTTCCTGCCTCCCACGGGGGTGGAGGTCAACGTGTTCATGCTTGGCCCTTGAGGGTCTGTAGTGTATTCCATGGTTGTTTAGATTTGTGTGTTTGCAATTCAGCATTACATTACACGTAGATGCAAACCTATCAAAAGGCAGCCTTAAGAAAGCCATCTGGGCAGACAAAGGAGCTGAAGAAACCCAGTGCCGGGCAGCTTAGAGTTACCAGGCAATTCTGTAGCATGTTCTGAGGTTCTTGGGTGAAAGCGTGCTGCAAATATTAGATCCTCACACTAGAGGAGGTAGGTTATTAACTTCCTCTGTGGGCAGGTGACAGCGGTGCAAGGAGGAGGATCCAGGAATCTTGTCTCCTAGACCTGTGCTGTAACCACTAGACCAATGATGGGCAACCTGGGCTACTGAGTGGGCTGTGTGAGTGGCCTCCTGCCTCTCAATGGGCCGCAGGATTGTTGTAACCAAGATGCTCTCCCTGGACAGGGCAGTTTTGCTCACTGTGCTGGTGTCTCCAGAATTTGTAGGGGGTGCTGATCAAACCATAGCAGCGCTGTGATTGACTGCAGAGGGAGCACACGTCTCTCCCAGTCGGTCCTGTGTGCAATCAGCGTGCACCTCACTGCACAGGTCCTGGCTTTATGAGCATGTCACTTTAGTAACACTGGTAGGAAAAAGCTTGTGTGATTGGAAACCAGTGGAATCTAGCAGCCCTGTGTAACCACCACCAGGCAGGTTTGAACCTGGGACTGCTGAAGCTTAGGAGGAGTTGCTACAGCATGAGCTCTGAAGCCAGCCTAGGCTATAGAGGTCTCTTGTTCTTATGTGTTGCTGTACATGGTCTCAGTGCCACTGCACGGGACAGTGACCCACACTAGTTACACCTGCACATGGGCAATAATAAACAATGTCTTGCAGGCCACACACAGAACCCCACACACTGCCCTGGATCATACTAAGGGCTTGACTCCGTTCCCTTTCCATTGGCTTCAAGTGGGGCTGGATTGGACCCCAAATGACTAACCTTAGACCCACTGTCTCTTCTTACAACCTTCAGTCTAGAGCCCTCTTGGGTAACTTCATCTTCCTTCTTGTATCTGGGCTGCAGAGAACGCTACCCCCGCTGGAGGAAGCAGGCAATCTGCAGAGGCCTTTCTTCCACACTTACTCGGGTGTGGAGCAGAAGAAACTCCACTGACTCCAAACCCAACCCCTTCTTCCACATTCAAGTGGCTATAGTAGGGTTGCCAGGTGTCTGGTTTTGAACTGGACAGTCCAGTATTTGAGCTTTCTGTTTGGGAAACAAATTGAGAAAATAGAAATGTCCGGTATTTTCTAACTAAGCTGTAATGTAGATTGTGATGTAATGTCAAGTGTGTCCGGTATTTTTGTTGAAACCATCTGGCAACCCTAGGCTGTAGGACTCTTCTCTCCTTTCCCTACATGGCCGTGCCCACTTGCAGAGGTACATCTCAGAGGCGGCGGCTGGCCACTGGTGGACAAAGCAAACCCTGCATCCTACATTTGCAGAGTGCTTTGACATGAAAGGCCCCATACAACAGTAAGGGAGTAGCTTGGTGCTGGGAATTCAGTAGTTCGAACGTGATACTCAGGTCTTCCATTAGCATGAAGGCAGCCAGGCTCAAATCGGAATTGCTGCTGGACAAGTCTGGGCCGCGATATTTCATTAGCAGAAGTTCTCCAGAGAGAGGCTTTTTGGGAGCTGTAATTACTGATTAACAGAAACCAGACTTGCAAAGGGACTGTCTGCATTGCAGAGTGAGCTTTTAGGAAAGCCACAAATGCCTAATTTAACACGATCTGAGGCAGCAGCCCCCGTGGAAAATGGATAGACTGGGATCATACCTAGGGAATCAAATTTGAATGACAATGAGCCTATTTCAGCTCACTCAATAAAGAGGAGGAAGAACAAAGGGGAAGAGAGAAATGCATGTAGCTGTCAAAGCCTGAACGTGAATGCCGCAGATTTAGTTCCTTTTGATTTCCTTCCAGTTCTGGTTGCTTCAGAAATGGATCTGCCCCCCCAAGAGACTTGATGCTGCTGAAGGAGACTAAATCTGGAGAGAATAGCTGGTGATGAGGCATGTTTGTCCTTGGTTTAAGGTCAGAAGTAGTGGTAGCTAGATACATAGCCTGAGAGTTGGACCACAAATTATTTTATCTTGGATCTGCCTGAACATTCTGGTTCTCAGATCATCGCTATGGTGACAGGAGGTGTTCAGGAATGTTTATCATTGTTATTGCTATATCATTTTGCCCAAATCGAGTATTTATTTCTTTTTGTGGTAGCACCTGGGAGTCATAGACCAACTCATAGACCCTGCACAAACATAAAGCTTAACTCCATAAAGAAGCCTCAAGAAATTCTTGCAGCAGATTCTAGTGTCTGGATGACCCCAAAAGTAGAATTGGCTGGAAAAAGGTTTGTGTATTTCCCTGAGACATTTCCAAAGAAACACACATTGATTTCTTCTGAAAGTTTTCATGGAATTTTTATTTTAAAATTGTTTTTTGGGAGTCAGGTTTTTTTAATGGAAAAAAAGTCTTGAACCAAGAGGCTGGAGTCTGCTAGTGCCTCTGAACCAATGGAGCTGGTCTTTTTGCTTAAACAGTAGAGATTCGGGCCTTTTACATCCAGAGCTCCAGGGTTCAACCCCAGAAGGTGGCCTGCCTAGAGGCATTGTTATGCGAAAAGGGTCTGTTTTGTGAGTGTGTGTGGAAGTATTGCATAATGAGCTCTCTCCTTCTGAATCCAATCTGGTGTCCTCCTGTTCATGTGCGCTGGGAGATGCTGTAATTGGGACTAAGGACCCAGATATGATGTGTGGAAGTGCATGATCCACATGATTCCCAATGTTCCCTTTCCTTGCACAAACTGCCTGGGTCTGTAAAGACAAAATCCCGCATGGCACTAACAGCATTTGAATCAAAGGCTACGTGGGGTCAATAGTCTAATATTAGCTTGACAGCACAAAAGGTTTCTCTGGTATATTAACCAGCATTGGCCAGAAAACATTTCACCAAAAATGTCAAGATTTCAGCATTTGATTTTATTCTTCATTGGGTCCCCCATATTCCAGAGGGTTCTTTAACCTCTAGGCCCTTCTTTTCTTTTCTTTCATCTGAGGAAGAGGGTTGTTCCTCACAAAAGCTTATGCCCAAATACATTTGTTCATCTTTAAAGTGCCTTGTTGTTTTTGCTGAAACAGACTAACAGGGTGACTCCCTCTGAAATCTGTCTCTCCTGTTGGAGATGTTCCACCTGAACTAAATAAATAATCGTTAGGACAGACAGAAAGAGAGACTGAGTCTCTGCAGCCCAGCTACGCCTGATCTGGGTCACAGATTTTAGGGTCTCCCACCTCCTTAGCCTCTTGGCTATGAGCTATTGTGGAGTTTTGCTTTCTGCTAAACTCATTGTGGATGAGACAATGGTGTAGGGAAGAGGGGTTTGTATTTATTAGGAACTGGGGACACTTTTGGGAGAGGCGGAGCCTATACAAGAAGGATGGGCTCCACCTAAACCAGGGTGGAACCAGACTGCTGGCACTAAACATTAAAAAGGCCGTAGAGCAGTTTTTAAACTGAGAGATGGGGGAAAGCCGATTGGTGTGGAGATGCACGTAAATCGGAGGGAGACTTCTCTTAGAGGAGAATCCGTTGATAGAGATTCTCTAAGCTGTAGTCAGAAAGAGAGGAGGAGAGGGCAAACCATGGGCCAGAGCAGACAAACAACCACGTACAAAGGAATCCAATGCATCAGGAAGGGCAGACAAATAAGCAGTGGCAAATTTTTAAAGTGCTTCTACACAAATGCTAGGAGTCTGACTAATAAGATGGGTGAACTAGAGTACCTAGTATTAAATGAGGAGATTGACATAATAGGCATCACTGAAACCTGGTGGAATGAGGAAAATCTGTGGGACACAATCATACCGGGATATAAAATATATCGAAAGGATAGAGCAGGCCGGGTGGGTGGCGGAGTGGCACTGTATGTGAAAGATAATGTAGAATCAAATGAAATAAAAATATTAAATGAATCAACATGTTCAATAGAATCGCTATGGATAGTAATTCCATGCTCCAAAAATAAGAAATTAGCAATAGGGATATATTAACCACCTGACCAGGACAGGGATACTGACATTGAAATGCTGAGGGAGATTAGAGAGGCTACCAAAATAAAGAACTCTATAATAATGGGGATTTTAATTACCCCATATTGACTGGATACATGTCACCTCAGGAAGAGAAGCGGAGATAAAATTTCTCAATGGCTTAAATGACTGCTTCTTGGAGCAGCTGGTGCAGGAACCCACAAAGGGAGAGGCAATTCTCGATTTAGTCCTGAGTGGAGCGCAGGATCAGGTCCAGGAAATAACCGTTACAGGACCGCTTGGGAATAGTGACCATAATATAATAACATTCAACATTCCTGTGGTGGGAAGAACACCTCAGCAGACCAGCACCCTGGCATTTAATTTTAAAAAGGGGAATTACACAAAAATGAGGAGGTTAGTTAAACAGAAATTAAAAGGCACAGTGACTAGAGCCAAATCCCTGCAAGCTGCATGGAAACTTTTAAAGACACCATAATAGAGGCCCAACTTAAATGTATACCCCAAATTAAAAACATAGCAAGAGACCTAAAAAGAGTCACCGTGGCTTAACCACCATGTAAAAGAAGCAGTGAGGGACAAAAAGGCGTCTTTTAAGAAGTGGAAATCCAATCCTAGTGAGATAAATAGAAAGGAACATAAACACTGTCAAATCAAGTGTAAAAATGTAATAAGAAAAGCAAAAAAAGATTTTGAGGAACAGCTAGCCAAAAACTCAAAAAGAAATAACAAAATGTTCTTTAAGTACATTAGAAGCAGGAAGCCTGCTAAAAAACCTGTGGGTCCCCTAGACGATCGAACTATAAAAGGCGCAATCAAGGACGATAAAGCCATTGCGGAGAAACTAAATGATTTCTTTGCTTCAGTCTTCACGGCTGAGGACGTTGGGGAGATTCCCAAATCTGCACCGTCCTTTGTGGGTAATGAATCTGAGGAACTGTCCCGGATTGAAGTGTCATTAGAGGAGGTTTTGGAACAAATAGAAAAACTTAATGTTAACAAATCTCCGGGACCGGATGGCATTCATCCAAGGGTTCTAAAAGAACTCAAATGGGAAATTGCTGAACTATTATCTGTGGTTTGTAACCTATCCCTTAAATCGGCTTCCATACCTAATGACTGGAAGGTAGCCAACGTGACACCAATATTTAAAAAGGGCTCTAGAGGCGATCTGGGCAATTACAGACCGGTAAGTCTAACTTCAGTACCTGGCAAATTAGTCGAAACAATAGTAAAGAATAAAATTGTGAAGCATGTAGAAGAACATAATTTGTTGGACAAAAGTCAACATGGTTTCTGTAAAGGGAAATCCTGTCTTACTAATCTATTAGAGTTCTTCGAAGGGGTTAACAAACATGCAGACAAGGGGGATCCAGTAGATATAGTATACTTAGATTTCCAGAAAGCCTTTGACAAGGTCCTCACCAAAGGCTCTTGTGTAAATTACATGGCCATGGGATAAGAGGGAAGGTCCTTTCTTGGATTGAGAACTGGTTAAAAGACAGGAAACAAAGGGTAGGAATAAATGGTAAATTTTCAGAATGGAGAGGGGTAACTAGTGGTGTCCCCAAGGGTCAGTCCTAGGACCAATCCTGTTCAACTTATTCATAAATGATCTGGAGAAAGGGGTAAGCAGTGAGGTGGTAAAGTTTATGGATGATACCAAACTGTTTAGGATAGTCAAGACAGAAGCAGACTGTAAGGGACTCCAAGAAGATCTCACCAAACTGAGTGATTGGGCAACAAAATGGCAAATGAAATTTAATGTGGATAAGTGTAAAGTAATGCACATTGGGAAAAATAACCCCAACTATACGACAGTATGATGGGGGCTAATTTGGCTACAACAAATCAGGAAAGAGATCTTGGAGTTATCGTGACAGTTCTCTGAAAACTTCCACACAGTGTGCAGCGCGGTCAAAAAGGCAAATAGGATGCTAGGAATTATTAAGAAAGGGATAGAAAATAAGACCCAGAATATCTTACTGCCCCTGTATAAAACTATGGTATGCCCACATCTTGAATACTGCATACAGATGTGGTCTCCTCACCTCAAAAAAGATATTTTGGCCTTGGAAAGGGTTCAGAAAAGGGCAACTAAAATGATTAGGGGTTTGGAACGGGTCCCATATGAGGAGAGGTTAAAGCGACTGGGACTTTTCAGTTTAGAAAAGAGGAGACTGAGGGGGGATATGATAGAGGTGTATAAAATCATGAGTGGTGTGGAGAGGGCCGATAAAGAAAAGTTATTTATTAGTTCCTAAATAGAAGAACTAGAGGACACCAAATGAAATTAATGGGTAGCAGGTTTAAAACTAATAAAAGAAAGTTCTTCTTCACACAGCGTGTAGTCAGCCTGTGGAACTGCTTGCCAGAGGAGGCTGTGAAGGCTGGGACTATAACAGAGTTTAAAGAGAAGCTAGATAATTTCATGGAGGTTAGGTCCATAAAAGGCTATTAGCCAGGGGATAAAATGGTGTCCTTGGCCTCTGTTTGTCAGAGGCTGGAGAGGGATGGCAGGAGACAAATCGCTTGATCATTGTCTTCGGTCCACCTGGTGCTGGCCACTGTCGGCAGACAGGATACTGGGCTAGATGGACCTTTGGTCTGACCCGCTACGGCCGTTCTTATGTTCTTATGTTCCTATGCTACTTACCACAATTCCATCCTGGATCCCAGAAACCTTCCCAGTGAAAGATTCTGTTTCAACAGATCAGTGTTCTCTGGCCAAAAAGGAAAAAAAAAGTTTTGTTGAAAAATTCCTGGTTGGCTCTCATGTTGAGTCTTATAAAGCTGAAAGCCTGGCTTGGCTGACACCCCGATCTAGGTCCTACAGAGCTAGGGTGGGAGTAACCATGGGCAGGCCAACTGGATCACAGTCTTTCTCCCACTCAGTGGCGGCCCGTCAATACAGGCGAACTAGGTGGTCACCTAGGGTGCCAAGATAAACAGCTGTTGAGGGCTTTGGAGGCAGGGGCACCGATCGCGCGCCGATTGCGTGTTTCACCTAGGGCGCCAGTTGCCGGCAGCTCGTCTAGGGCCGCTGCTGCTCCCACTATTATGCCATGGTCCATGAAAAGCACCTGAAGTCGGTCCCTGTGAAAAACATCCTAGCTGCAAACAGTGTCTGAAAGCCTGAACAATGTCTTCCCTTTAGAATGGTTGTACGTAAGAATGGCCAGACAAGGTCAGATCAAAGGTCCATCTAGCCCAGTATCCTGTCTTCCAATCATGGCCAATGCCAGATGTCCCAGAGGGAATGAACAGGCAATCATCAAGTGATCCCTGCCCTGTCACCCATTCCCAGCTTCTGACAGAGGCTAGGGACACCATTCCTACCCATCCTGGCCGATACGTATTGATGGACCTGTCCTCCATGAATTGATCTAGTTCTTTTTTGAACCCTGTTATAGTCTTGGACTTCACAACATCTTCTGGCTAGGAGTTCCACAGGGTGACTCTACATTTTGTGAAGTATTTGTTTTAAACCTGCTACCTATTAATTTCATTTGGTGACCCCTAGGGCATGTCTAGCATACATCCCTCTTCCGAAAGAGGGACGTAAATTAGACACATCAAAATTGTAAATGAAGCTGGGATTTAAATTTCCCACACTTCATTTGCGTAACAGCGGCTGTGCGTTCTTTTGAAAAAAGGCTTTTTGAAAGTAAAACCGCCATCTAGACGGGGTTCTTTCGGGGGAAAAAAACTTTTTCAAAAGATCCTGTACTCCTCAAAAAATGACAAGGAGTTTTGCCATGATTAGGATTTGCCATGATTAGGACTTGTGCATATTCCAACAGCTCCTGGAAGCTTCAACCTCATTGAGGGCCCCTCTGTGCTAGGTACTGTACATAGACATAGTAAGAGACAGTTCTTGCCCTCAAAGACCTAATAGTCTAACAGTCAAGACCAAGTGGGAGAAAAGATGGCGTCTAAATTGTTGTCTTGGTATCGCCCTTTTTACAATCGAGGCACAGAGGGATTAAATCTCTCATGAGAGACTGAGACTAAGACCCACTGGACTGTCCTTAGGATTTATGGGGCCCTATGCAATACTATTAAACCGGCGCCCCTGTGCCCCACAGCAGCTCGAGGGGGGGGCGTGATTTTGTAGAGCTGTGATTTTAGAATCTTCAGCAACACACGAATGAAACAGTTTTAAAGCAAATTTTAAGCGAAGACCCTGTCGACTAACCTGGTAAATTCAGAAACCAGCAGTGTGTACCTGGGCTTGGCCAATGCCTGTGAAATGGCTTCAACTTGACTGGCTCTTTCCCAGGTTCAGCTAATAGCTCTGGCTGGTTTTGACACTGTTAAGTTAACTAGCTCCTCTCCAGAGGAGGCAAAGACACAGAACAGGGATAGGAAGAGATGGGTGGGTGGGCATTAGGACCCAGTGGGGCCCCAAATATTTGGGTGCCCTATGCAGCTACATATTCTGTGTGTGGGTAAAGACGTCCCCGCTGATGCACAGCTGAACAACCAGAGCTCGTAGTCATTGACTTCAGTGGGACACAAATGGAGGCGGCCTGTTCTAATCAACTAAAGGCCACACCTGTACTTTGTCTCTTGTTCATGTCTGACTCTGATACTTGTGCATGGCTCTAATTTCCTAGAGAACAGATAAGTGTGGCCTTATTAAGCAGCCTCCCCAAACTGGAGGCAGGCGATCACAGAATCATAGATTCATAGAACACTAGAACTGGAAGGCTACATCTACACTGCAACGCTATTTTGGGATACCAGAGTATCCTGCAATAGCTATCCCATGTCTTCACAGCAAGCCCATTATTTCGGGCTCGCTATTTCAACATCCCTGTAAACCTCATTCCACGAGGAGTAAGGGTCGTTTCAGAATAGTGAAATGTCTATCTAGCCTGCTCTTAAATATCTCCAGTGATGGAGATTCCACAACCTCCCTAGGCAATTTATTCCAGTGTTTAACCACCCTGACAGTTAAGAAGTTTTTCCTAATGTCCAGCCTAAACCTCCCTTGTTGCAATTTAAGCCCATTGCTTCTTGTCCTATCCTCAAGGAGAACAATTTTTCTCCCTCCTCCTTGTAAATGCCCTTTTAGGTAGTTGAAAACCGCTATCATGTCCCCCTGACTGACCCCAAACTAAACAAGCCCAATTATTTCAGTCTTCCCTCCTAGCTCAAGTTTTCTAATCTAGATTTTTAATCATTTTTGTTGGACCTTCTCCAATTTCTCCACATCTTCCTTGAAATGTGGTGCCCAGAACTGGACAGAATCCTCCACCTGAGGCCTAATCAGAATTTGGTGAGTTGTTAAACCTTGATCCATGGGGGCTATCTGCTGCTTTGGCTGCCTTTCCAGCAGGACTGACCTTTCGAAAATTCCAGAGGAGATAGGAGCCCTGTGTGTTGAGATTTTGGTCACTTACATTTTTCAGAGAAAGCCCTAGGTCAGCTAAATACAGCTAGATAAATACAGCTGGTGTCTAATTTGTGCCAGGGCTAAGCCAAAACACATCCAGGCTTGGCAGCTCCTAGCACTGGCAGTTCTGGGCTTCCCACAGCAGTTAGGAAAGTAAACAAAAATGGCTTGAACCCAGGCACCTCTTGGATTACGATTTAAGCCCTGAGTACATCTGACATCTAGAGAGGATAGTGTAGCTGTACAATGACAAATCAGACACTACCTGTATTAACATGAACTGGTAGCCTGATAGGCTGTCTCATAACTAATGTCGTATGATCACAAGCAATCACCACAAAAAAAAAAGCCACAGGAAGCGATGACACCCCGTATCTGAAAGTGCTGCTGTTAGAAGAACGGTCAGGCTGGGTTTGGAAAAGGGCTAGTTCATTTTATGGCCATTACTGTTTGACGTTATGGATGCTACAATATGGGTAAATAAGATCTCATGTCTCAGGGCGTGACTTGCCTTCAGGAATTCCACCCTGTTCT
Source organism: Rafetus swinhoei (assembly GCA_019425775.1). Classification (NCBI taxonomy): domain Eukaryota; kingdom Metazoa; phylum Chordata; order Testudines; family Trionychidae; genus Rafetus; species Rafetus swinhoei. The sequence goes on from JAFJHL010000226.1 coordinate 4,099,579, forward strand.
ATATAACCCTGCACAACTAGCCAGGGTCATTTTGCTTAATTTTGCCTTTCTGTGGAGTATCTGGTTCTGACCACAGCTGGGATCAGTGACACGGGCTATTTGTCTGTTCTGGTGTGGCAAATCCCTCTCTTCCTAGGAGAGCCAAGCGTGGTTGGTAGATTGGGGCAGGAAGGGGAGGGAATAGTTTTCTTATTGCTTTAGATCTGCAAGACCTAAATTAAACACTGGAGTAAATTGCACAGGGAGGTTATGGACTCTCCATCTCTGGAGATATTTAAGAGCAGGTTGGACAGACGTCTATCAGGGATGATCTAGACAATGCTGGGTCCTGCCATGAGGGCAGGGGACTGGACTCGATGACCTCTCGAGGTCCTTTCCAGTTCTAGTGTTCTAGGATTCTACAGATCTTGTCTTTTGTGAACTTAACATACTGAAAGTGCCTCAGAATGCTGACAGATCTATAATATGCATCACTGGCATGTTCAGCCTCTCATTTGTAGCTAATGCAGCATCTCATTGGAATGTTTTCCGCTGTTCTGAGGAGGCCCCAGTTAGGGAGCTGTCAAGAGACAGGCCGTGCCTACAGAACGGGATGGTCAATGCCATCGATGGGGAGATACAATCTGTCATTGGGCAGCTCAATGAAATGCAAATGATGGGTCACTTCACGGACACGCCCACTGCACCAATATAACCAGGAGAGAGAAACAGGGGCTCCACTGGAATGGCAATAAAGCTGAGAAAGGTAACATTGCGTAGAAAGGCTTTCACGGCCACCCTCTCCAATACATAAAATACTGGTCTGGGCTGCATTGCCTCTCGTTGCAACTGGGGGGTGGGGGAAGGGACACCACCGGCTTTCATGTTGAGGTTGTTGTAAGAAACCATTAATCTCCTTAATGGAGCTGTAGCAGTCAGATGTCACTGGTGGCGTCCTGACTGGTCTTCTCCATCGACGATGAGAACCATTCGGCTGCGTGTGCTCTTGCGTTTGCTCCCATTTACTGCATTGACCCTGCACAATTAATCAACACAGTAGACTCCAAGAAAGCCCCCAAAGATCACAACATCAGAGTAGGATTGAAGGCCCCAGGCCTCTTGGTCCTAGCTTCCCCGGACCAAGGGATCTACGGTTAGGCTAACACATGTATGGCTGTTACAATGGATCAACTCAGTCAGTGCCATAGAACGCAACACTGCCCCCTCGGCCAGACCAAGGCAGCTCTTTGGGGTTCACTTTTATACACAGGTGCAAACAAGTTACACAGCCCCCGTGATGTGCCAGCTTGCTGAGTTACCACCCCTTACTTTGTACTGTCCTGAACCAGGGTCAGTAGGCCTGTTATCTGTGGGGAGGAGGTTGTTACCAAGATGTTTCTTAACGAGGTGTTTTGTTACGACCCCTCTGGAAGGTGTTTACGGCCTGTGCCTGGTACCTCTTAGGTCTGAGTGTTTCTGTGACATCAGCCCTGTTCTGACCAACTTCTGCGAACAGGGCCTGCCTCTTGCTCACACCTTCACTCTGTTTTATGTAGGAGAAAGAAAGAGCCGGAAGCCTAGGCCTGGAGCCTGAACCAAAGTCAGCAAGAGTTATACTCTGAGTAACTGATAGGCCATGTCAAAAGCAGATGCTTGCCTGCAAGTCAGTGTCTCTCTGCACTAGAACTGCTAGCGCTGCTAAAAGCGCATGGAATATGTAAATACCTTCCACCAGGACAGTACAAGGATCCCCAACTTAGCACATAATCAAATAGTTTGAAACAACACGAGTTTGTTTGTTTTAAACCTGCTACCTATTAATTTCATTTGGTGACCCCTAGTTCTTATATTGTGAGAACAAGTAAATAACTTTTCCTTATTCACTTTTTCCACGCCAGTCATGATTTTAAAGACCTCTATCATATCCCCCCTTAGTCTCCACTTTTCTATGCTTATCTTCTCTTTTCTAAGCATTGAGGCAGGGTCTCCTAAACAGCCTGGTACTGCACTATTTTGATGCAATTTAGATGGAATGTAAGGATGTGACTCCTGCTTCTCAGCCAATGGCTGCTGCTTTTTCAGTTTGGCTACAGACAAAGGCTTTAGGCTTTCAGCCAGGGGTGGGGGCCTAGGAGCGGCATGCAGCCCCCCAGCGTGCCTGAATTCAGCCCCCAAGGCTCAGGGCTCTACCCCTGAGCATTGGGGAGCCCACATTGGTGCTCCAGCCCCCCACCCCTCCTGCACTGCAAGGCTGGAGCACACACGATCTACTAGCCTGGGCCCCCCCTAGGTTCTGGTGTGTGAGGGGAATGTGGGGAGGGTCTTTCTCCTCAGGGGACACATCAGTGAGGGATTTATTTTTGATTTTGTTTCTCACATGTGCAAGGTCCCTGACCCAAAAAAGGTTCCCCACCCCTGCTAAGCCATCCAGTATGGCTACAGGCCTTCCAATATGGCTCCCGAGAAAGGCCTTATCCTTACAAAATGTGACAGACCCTATGTTCCTCTCACTCAGTGACTAAGGGATAACTGTTTGCTAAATGTGTACATATTCTTGGATGTCCCAATCAAATTCTTGTGATGTCCGCTCTCGGCATGGGCGGCAGGTAGGGTTGTCAGATGGTTGAAACAAAAATACCGAAAAACCGTTCCCCCCCCCCAAAAAAACACCGGGAAAAAATTCTGTCGAAGGAAAAAAAAAAGAGGAGGGGGGAGACCAAAGTTGTTGAGCAAAAAAAACACATTAAAAAAATAAAATAAAATAAAATAAAACACCATGTTCCCTTTAAGAGTGAGTGCAGGGATAGGAACAGGGGAGCGGTTGAGCACTAAGACCCAGGATGACACAGCATTGCTTCCCCTTGGTCAGCAGCCATTTTGTGCCGGCAGCCTTGCGGAACCAGGTAAGCATGGGGGCTGGGGGTGTTGGGAGCCGGGGGAGGGCTTGGGGGGAGGCCGGGCGCTGAGTTTTTGTAGGGTTGCCAGGTGCCCGGCATTTTCGCCTCCTGGCTGGGGGAAAAAATCAGAAAATACCAGACATCTTAGGTGTCCGGTATTTTCTGAATTTTTTTACCGGACTGTCCGGGTGAATACCGGACATCTGGCAACCCTAGCGGCAGGTAGGCTAGGCGGGGGGAGGCTTTGCCTTCCCAAACTGCCAGCCTGGCCCCGCTCACACTCCACCCCCAGAACGCCCCAAAGGGCGGGGCTGGGGGCAGGGTTGGGGGCTTGCCTCCCCTAGCTCTACCTTCACCAGCTGCCCATGGATCTGAGTCACTTGCTTCCAGTTCCTAATCTGTCTTTATGCCTGCTTTTTTTTTGTCTTTCTATCCTGTTAGGTAACTTTTTAGTAGCAAGTAAAAATAGCCAGTCACGTGTGAGAGACCAAGCACTCAGCGCTTATGATTAAATTTTTATTTCCTCTGAAAATGAGGGAGAGAGAGTTCTGCCGCACGCCATGCAAAGTAAGTATAAAAGCAACCATCTCCCAGCTTGCATTCAGAACCAAACCGATGCTGCCGCTTTAAGCCAATCTGGCCATGTAACAGCAACACCACAACACTAATCCCTTGTGATTATTTTTGTTAGTTCATGAAGAACCCAATAATGAAAAGCACAAAAAGGCAAATGACCTCCAACTTGTATGTGTTTCTAAATACTGCATGGCTTGCTAATTGAATTATGTACAGAATTACGGAATTTTACAGCTTATCAACGCTGCAAGGCCAGACAAGAGTACAAAGACACATTAGGGGTGTGTAGTGGGGAAAATAATAAAAGAAAAGACTTACATGATTAGGAAGAAGGAGACCAAGAGAAAAGGAAAAAGAGGCGGGTGAAGTGGAATGGAGATCTGGAATGTTTTGAGCCATCTCAACATTTTCATCAAAATGCATCTGGAAATACGGTTCAAATTTCTTCAGAGTAATAGAATTGCTTTCTCTGGAGACAGGATATTCTTTCTTTGGCCACTAAGTCAAACAAGTGTGACTACCACCGCTCTGTTCTGGGTGTAAGCGTGTGCTTCCAGTTTGTAAAATCACATTATTGGGGGTCATCATAACCAGGGCTCGCCAAACCGCAGCGAGCCCCCCTCGCCAGCCGCGCTGTCCGGCGATCTGCGCATGCGCAGTTCGTTCTGCACATGTGCAGATCGCCCGAACCCGGCTCTTCCGGGTTGCAATCTACTCGCCACGGGAGAGTAGATTGCATTATTTGTCGAGCCCTGATCTTAACCCCCAAGAACTAAAGTCTGTGTGGTGGAGCTAAGCCCCGTTTAAAAACCCAGGGTATGTCTACACTACAAAGTTAATTCGAACTAACAGCTGTTAGTTCGAATTAACTTTAATAGCATCTATACATACAAACTGCTAGTTCGAATTTAAATTGAACTAGCGGAGCGCTTAATTCGAACTAGGTAAACCTCATTCTATGAGGACTAACGCCTAGTTCGAATTAAGTAGTTCGAATTAAGGGCTGTGTAGCCACTTAATTCGAACTAGTTGGAGGCTAGCCCTTCCCAGCTTGCCCTGGTGGCTACTCTGGGCCAAACCAGGGAAATTCTTCTGCCCCCCTCCCGGCCCCGGAGCCCTTAAAGGGCCACGGTCTGGCTACGGTGCTTGTGCCAGTTGCAAGCCTGCCAGCACCCAGACAGCAGACCCTGCACCTGGCACAAGATGAGCCAGCCACCTGCTGCCACCCAGCCCTCCGCCTCTTCCCAGGACCAGGCTGGCGGCTCACAGGAGCCTGCCTGGAGCCGCAAGAGGCGGGCACCCACCTGGTCTAGTATGGAGATCGTGGACCTCATCGAGGTTTGGGGGGAGGCCTCCAACGTCCACGATCTCCGCACTAGCCACAGGAACGCGGCCGTCTACAGCCGCATGGCTGACAGCCTGGCCACCAGAGGCCACATGCGGACCCGGGAGCAGGTCCATTGCAAAATTAAGGACCTGCGGCAGGCCTACTCCAGGGCCTCCCAACCAGGGGCCGACCCGGAGGCATGCCCTCACTTTGAGACCCTGGACCACATCCTGGGGGCTCACGCAGTCCATGACCCCCGGGTGGTGATCGACCCTGGGGCAGAGGAACCCGTCCCTGACACGGAGGAAGAGGAGGAGGACGTCGAGAGCCAGGAGCCTGCAGGGAGCCTGTCCAGGACCCAGGACCCCCGAGGAACCCCACAGAGCACATCGGCTGTGTCATCTGAGGCCGGGGAGGGCTCCACATGTGAGTGCCATCATGCTCCCCTTATGTGTATGGGGGGCCTGGAGGGAGAGGGAGCCCAGGGACCGTGCGCCTGGGCCTTGCCCACCATGGAGCAGCAGCTGGGTGTTATGCAGGGGCCCTGGCCCATTCCCCACATAGAATCATAGAATCATAGAATACTAGGACTGGAAGGGACCTCGAGAGGTCATCGAGTCCAGCCCCCTGCCCTCATGGCAGGACCAAATACTGTCTAGACCATTCCTGATAGACATTTATCTAACCTACTCTTAAATATCTCCAGAGATGGAGATTCCACAACCTCCTGGGCAATTTATTCCAGTGTCTGACTACCCTGACAGTTAGGAACTTTTTCCTAATGTCCAACCTAAACCTCCCTTGCTGCAGTTTAAGCCCATTGCTTCTTGTTCTATCCTCAGAGGCCAAGATGAACAAGTTTTCTCCTCCTCCTTATGACACCCTTTAGATATCTAAAACTGCTATCATGTCCCCTCAATCTTCTCTTTTCTAAACTAAACAAACCCAATTCCTTCAGCCTTCCCTCATAGGTCATGTTCTCTAGACCTTTAATCATTCTCGTTGCTCTTCTCTGGACCCTCGCCAGTTTCTCCACATCTTTCTTGAAATGCGGTGCCCAGAACTGGACACAATACTCCAACTGAGGCCTAACCAGCGCAGAGTAGAGCGGAAGAATGACTTATCGTGTCTTGCTCACAACACACCTGTTAATGCATCCCAGAATCACGTTTGCTTTGTTTGCAACAGCATCACACTGCTGACTCATATTCAACTTGTGGTCCACTATAACCCCTAGATCCCTTTCTGCCATACTCCTTCCCAGACAGTCGCTTCCCATTCTGTATGGATGAAACTGATTGTTCCTTCCTAAGTGGAGCACTTTGTATTTGTCTTTATTAAACTTCATCCTATTTACCTCAGACCATTTCTCCAATGTGTCCAGATCATTTTGAATTATGACCCTATCCTCCAGATTAGTTGCAACCCCTCCCAGCTTGGTATCATCTGCAAACTTAATAAGCGTACTTTCTATACCAATATCTAAATCGTTGATAAAGATATTGAACAGAGCCGGTCCCAAAACAGACCCCTGCGGAACCCCTGCGGAACCCCACTTGTTATGCCTTTCCAGCAGGATTGTGAACCATTAATAACTACTCTCTGAGTACGGTTATCCAGCCAGTTATGGACCCACCTTATAGTAGCCCCATCTAAGTTGTATTTACCTAGTTTATTGATAAGAATATCATGCGAGACCGTATCAAACGCCTTACTAAAGTCTAGGTATACCACATCCACCGCTTCTCCCTTATCCACAAGACATGCCGACCTCGCCTTGCAGAGGGGGGGCTGGGTTTCACCCACTGTGTCCCCAGGGAGAACTGACCACTGCTCTTGTTTCACCACAGCCGCAGCACCTGGGACTGCAGGGCGCACCACCCCACCTGCAACAGCCACCCGCACCTGGGCCAGCAGGTGCACCAGGAACCTGGAGGACTATCAGCGGCAGCACCTGTGGCTACTGGAGCAGCAGCTCCGCATCCAGGACCACTGGGTACGGGAGGACCTGCGGCTGCGGCAGCGGAGCTTGGAGGTGCTGGAGGAGCAGAGGATCGGGCTTTCAGTCGGCTGAAGGCCCCCTCCACCATAATGCGGGCCCTGGTGAGCCTGGCATTGACGGCCTGCCAGGAGGGGTTGAGGCCCTCAGAGGTCACCTCCAGACCCTGGTGGACAGGTTCCTGCCTCCTCCTGCTCCAGCCCCTGCGGCCGCCCCAGCTCGCCCTCCTCCCACCCCTGCTCCCCTCCCGCCTCCGCACCCCCATCCCTCCTGCCCCACCCTCCACACCCCGACTCCCGCACTCCGCAGTGCGAGACGGAGAGCCAGCAGAACCCCCAACCCTGAGCTTTCCCTTCCCTTCCTCCCCTTCCACCCCTTCCAGCACCCTCCTCCCAGGTTTCCCCCTCCCCTCTCCCACCGTCACTCCTCCTCCCCACCCCAGTTATGTACAATAAAGAGAGATTTTTGTTGGCAAAACAGGTGTCTTTATTTGACATTAGGAAGGGGCTTAGGAGGGAAAGGGAAGGAGGAGGGTGGGAAGAAGACCCCAGTGGGGCATGCAGGAGAGTTCAGTCCTCCTCCACCTGGAAGCTCTCCGCAGGGCTTCCCGGATCCGGACGGTCCCCCTCTGGGCCTCCCGGATGGCGGCGGTGCGGGGCTGCACGTACTGGCCAGCCATGCGCTCAGCCTCAGCCATCCAGGCTGGCAGGAAAGCCTCCCCCTTCCGTTCACATAAATTGTGCAGCACACAACATGCTGCCACCACGGGAGGGATATTGTGCTCGGCGAGGTCGAGGTGGGTGAGGAGGCACCTAAAGCGTGCTTTCAGTCGGCTGAAGGCCCCCTCCACCATAATGCGGGCCCTGGTGAGCCTGGCATTGACGGCCTGCCAGGAGGGGTTGAGGTGCCCCGTGTACGGCTTCATGAGCCAGGGCTGTAGGGGGTAGGCCGCATCCCCCACCAGGCAGACGGGCATGTCCACGTCCCCAACCCTGATGTGGCAGTTGGGGAAGAATGTCCCGGCGTGCAGCCTCTGGCACACGGAGGAGTTCCAGAACACTCTGGCGTCGTGTGCCTATCCAGACCAGCCCACATTAATGTCCATGAACTGACCCCAGTGGTCACACACTGCTTGCAGGAGGACGGAGAAGTACCCCTTGCAGTTGATATACTGGGAGGCCTGGTGTTCCGGGGCACGGATGGGGATATGCGTCCCGTTGATGGCCCCCCCGCAGTTGGGGAAGCTGAGGGCACCGAACCCCCAGATGACCGCGTCCGGGTCAGCGAGGCGGACCACCCTGTGGAGCAGCACCCGATTGATGGCCTTGACCACCTGCAGAGAGACACACCAAACCGCAAATCACTGGGGCGCCCGGGTGGCTGGGAGTGTTCGTTCCCTGGCACTGCCCTGTGCCCCACTCCCAGAAGCAACCCCTGCGGGCGGCGTGTAGTACGGCCGGGACAGACCGAACCCTCCCGCGCGGGGCACTTTCGCCTCCTCCCCCCGCCCCCGTTTTCCCTGGGGTGGCCCATCCCCTCCTTGCAGCCCCCCTCCCCCCCGGCCCAGTGGCCGGTGGGTGCCGTACCTGCATGAGCACTGCTCCAACGGTGGATTTCCCCATGCCGAACTGGTTCCCGACGGATCGGTAGCTGTCCAGCATGGAAAGCTTCCACAGGACGATGGCCACATGCTTCTGGAGGGGGATGGCGGGCCTCATGCGAGTGTCCCGTTGCCGCAGAGCAGGGGCGAGCCACTCGCAGAGCTCCAGGAAGGTGTCCTTCTTCATCCTGAAGTTCTGGGTCCACTGTTGGTCTCCCCAGCGCTCCAGGACGATGCGTCCCACCAGTCGCTGCTGGTGTCCAGACGCCAGATGCGGCGGGCACGCTGGCGTCAGGCGCTGCTGCCGCTCCTCCACGACCCCAGGGAGGCCAGGGGAGAGGCAGGGGCTGACGCACCAGATGGTGCAAGGCAGCCTCCAGCCATTGCTGGCAGGCTTGCAGCAGCAAGTCCAAAAACTGGAGCAGCATGCCCAGGGCGAGCTCTGGCTCCACGGTGCCAACTGCGGCGACGTCCCCAATGGGAACCACCGACACAGGCAGGCGGAGAGAAAAATGCTTTGCTGTCCCTCAGCGAGGTAGGCAAGCAAGCAGAAAAGCTGAGAACCGTCTGTCCGGTGGGTCCCTTTAAGCACGAGCCTCAGATAGCCTCACACAGCAGCCACACAAAGCAACTACTGACCTGATGCCCTGCCGGAACCGGTTTCAGCTGCCCTTAAATGCGACCCAGCATCCAATCAGTGTGGACGCGCTAGTTCGAATTAACAAAACGCTAATTCGAATTAGTTTTTGGGTCTAGATGCGCTAATTCAAATTAGCTTAGTTCGAATTAACTAATTCGAATTAAGTTAGTTCGAATTAGTGCTGTAGTGTAGACATACCCCTAGGATGTAGTTTTGGGCTGAGGTTTGGCCTCTGAAGCTGACTTCTCTTTTAAGCCTTGTTCCTCGGTTGGGCAATCCTATAACATATGCAGCAAGGCTCCTTTTTCCATGTTACAGTGCCAACAAACATCTGAGGAGAAGGTCTTTATTTTGTCCCATTTTAAGGGACTTTTTATTATTATGCTCCGCAGTTCTCTGCCACGTCCGAGCCAAAGAACTCAAAGCACTTTGCAAGATGGTCTAAATAGCAGAATTACCAAGACTAGACCATCAAGAGAGTGTGTTCTAGTGACGACAGCTGGACACTGGGAATCAAAACTCCTGGATTCTATTACTGACTCTTCCATAGACCTGCTCTAAAGCTGTGGCGTCCTAGCCGCATGTGGCTATTTGGTTGGTTGAGAGTGGGTAGTTGGCTTGACATTTTCAGAATAACATGGCTAGTTCACTACAGCAGTAGTCACTATAGTGGCTACTGCTTCAGAAGTGGTTGGATACCACGGCTCTAAAGTATGGTTCTGTCAGTGGGGTAGTGGCTTCTTAGGGAAACCTACTTAATGCGTGCAGCAAACATTACTGAAACATGTTTTTCATTTCAAGGGCACACGGAGGCTTTCTTGCTGCAGAACATTGTGGCTTGACAAGGTCACGGTCCCTCCTGTTTAATGTGATTCCCATTTCTAAAGTGCTTTAACTGTGATGATGAATGGCAGGGCTGAAGAATGAAATAACCTGGTGCTGGCCCTTCATAAATGGGAAAGCAAGCCTCAAGGTCAATGCATCTGAAGCTCTCCAAGACCCTCTTCGTGCACTGAACTTGCTGTGTGTAGGGAGCTATAATGGAACCCCCTTACAGAGAAATGGAATATTAACCAACATCCGGGTAGATGGGTGGGAACGCGAGCTGAGAGCAAATATAGAAATGAGCGCAGCATGTGGTATGGATGCAAAGAAAAGGCCATGCAATGTTCTGCGACCCCCAACCTCAGTGGAAGTCCTTCAGATGACCTCTGCCGGCTGTCGGCTGTCGGCACAAATTGATGCAGGGATGCGATAGTCTCCCTCCTATCACTGGGAAACGGCATCTTGTTCCGGGAACCTCATTACTAGGGCAATACTGGTGAGGTGGAGGGAGTTCAGTGAAGGCCAACAACCATCTTGATAAGCTGATTTATGAGATGCTATTAAGGGATCAGGTTGTTCTTCTTGTTTAAGTCAGAATCATTTGGATGAATGGGCTTGGTGTTGGGTCATCTGGAATGCACAATTATTTCGGCACATTATTCTAGAAATGGAGATAAAATCTACTTGTGTGTGCACATCACTTACATAAAGAAGTTTCCCAATCAACACTGGGCCAAATTCATCCCTGAATTTATTACAGTTTTGAAGCGCCCCACCCCAAATCATTTATATTATTAGGAATGGTCTCCAGCTGATACATTTGGTCCTGGCTATGATGGGTTGCGGTCACAGAAGATCCCTTGGGATTGTTCCCCGTTGTGATGATCATGCCACTGATACCCACCTTCTTGCTTTCGAGGTCTCCCCACCACCCTGTCCTGCTGGGCCAGATTCTCTGGTCTCCCCCAGGCAAAGCACAGAGTTGGGGTTACCACCCCCTTGAAGGGCAATGCAAACACTGAGTTACTTCAGCTTTGAGAGGATGCAATTCTAGGGCACAGCACCCAGGAAACTGACCCCCCCAAAAGGGGTCCAAACTCCACATAAATCTGTCTTTGAGTAAAAGTTTTACACAAAGAAAGCTCATGAGGATGTTCATCTTCTTTATGAATGAAAGAGAGCGATGCGCACTGGCCGTCCCCCCAAATAACATTTATTTACACTGGGCCCAGTAGTGAACAAAAGTGTTTTATTAAGTACAAACTAGGATTTAAGTGGATGCAAGTGAAAACAGATCAAAGTAAGTTACTAAGTTAAAATGAAAAGAAAATGCACAGCTAGTTCTAATTCACTAAAAACATGCTGCAAGCAGATTCTTACCCTAAAGAGCTGTTCTAGTTCTAGGCATAATCTTCAGGTCAGAGACAACCTCTTTTATCCTGACCTGGGCCCCCAGCCTTTTGTATCCTTCCATGATTTTGCAGACTGGCTGAAGACAAAGACCTGATAATGTCCCTTTGCTTAAACAGTCTTTTCCCCAGGGCAGGAATCTTCTACAGGAATGTTCTACATTCCCCCATCCATGGAAAACTACCTGGATCAAAATGGAAACCCACTACCAGGTGGCATGGTCATGTCTTACTAGTCCAATCACCTTTGGAATTACAGAACAAACAAGGATGTTGACAAGTTGATCACCCCGTCATTAAGGTTGGGGAGAGGCACCAGTAATGACTCTCATTAGCACATTTAAAACTATAAACAGGCTCATACTCCATATTTCTAACTTTTCATACAAAAATGATACATGCACCAAAATAGGATCTGCAGATCCAGCAGATTGTAACATTAAAATTAATAGGTTACAGGAGGCATTTTTCCCAAAGCAGCTCAGAGTTATGCATATTTATATTCATGAGCCAATTTTCATAAAGCATGGGGAGAGGGGGCATCACACCAGCTATGGAACACACCGGTTTGGGGCGTTTGGGCCAAGGATCCCCTGTTACAGGACTAAAGAGCCTTATTTTCAATCTGCTGATTTTATGATAATGGAACTCATTTAACTTCTATGGAGCACATCAGGAGCAAAGCGGCTAGCTGGGACCATGTTTCATCGGTCTGAGCCTTAATCAAGGCAAGCATGGCATGAAATAAGCTCCCTGAGGAGGGCTGATCACCTACTTTGTGACTGTGTAATGCTCGTCTCTTGGCTGGGCCCTAGGCCACTGCCATAATACACACGTGCAAGCAGCTGCCTGCTTTGGATGCACAATTAACGTTTGCATGCAAGGCTGGTCAAAATCGTTTCCAAGGAAGCGCTTTCCGGTGGAGCCCAGCAGGCCCAAAGCTGCAGACATGCACAAGCTGTCGGTGTTTAATTGCAACGGGGACAGAGCCATCCCTACTGACAGGCAAAACACTCAGCTGCGTAGGGCGCTACGAAACGTGGGGCACCAATTGCAGGAGTGTGCTGCCTATGGGCGCCAGCTGTCCCCAGACCCATTCCTCAGGCACCCGCCCCAGCTCAGCACCCATCTGGCTGCCTCCAGTCCCAACCCATCCCCTGCTCAGCGGCCCCTTTGTCCCATCCCCCAGGCACCCCCCTCAGGGCTCAGCACCCAGCCCTGGCTCATCAGGAGGAGGTGAGCAGCCCTCATGAGCTGGAGGACTGAGCAAGGGGCAGAGAATTGCTACTTTCCCCTTAAAAGCGCCACTTCTCTCCAGCCAGCTGCGCAGCCACCTGCTGCTTCTCTGGCCTGCGCCTCCCTCCTGGCCCTGCTCCAAGCTGCCAACTCTCCCGGCCCGGCCAGTCCGCAGGTCACAACAGTAAATGGTGTCTGGTTTGGGAATGTGAGCGACCCCTTTCCTTTCCCCCACAGCTTCAGCCTGTCCCGGCCCCCCGCCCCACGTAGAACCCAGGCGTTTTGATTCCCAGGTTCCAGCCTCCATCACTAAAACAGTCTCCTGACGTTATTCCATGTCCGAGTGCAATGGGGCCGCTACTGGGATCAGGGCCATTAGGAGCAACGTGGATGGAAGCAACATGCCGATGCCTGAGCATCCCAAGGTCTTGTAAGGAAAAAGCCTTTCCTCAGCCCATCACCCCCCTACCAGGGATCAGGCCTTGCCAAAGACTGCAGGGCCCAAGGCAGCATGTGGTGGTTGGTTGCACCGCGTGGCCAGGTGGCTCCCAGCCAGGGCCATGAGCAAGAAGCTGGGCGGGCGAGAGCCAGGCACCGCGGGGCCCAGAAGGCACAGGACCCAAGGCAACCGCCTTGCTCGCCTTGCCCTAAGGCTGGGCCTGCCCGGGGTGGGGTTTTGGAGCATTCTCTAGACTTGCAAATTCATCTCAGACCAACGATTCCTGAGACACTGAACATCTCTGGAAATCTTTCCTTGGGAGGCTTTCAGATCAGCAGTAGCCAATGCCCACAGTAACACAATCGAGTGTGCTGCTAATGAAATTCAGCTCTGAGCGCAATTATTTTCCAGCCTCATTACCGAGCCCTCGGACAACTCGACTGAATGATTTTATCTTTTCTGATTTATGTCTGCGGGTTGCTCCAAAGCAAGGTCCCATCAGCTGAGCACTAACAATTAACCTTTTCCCTGAATGTGCCTTGGACCAGAATGGAGGAGGCAAACGATGATAAGTTGTATTTCTCAATGGCACCTCTCAGCCTAAAGGCTAACCAGAAGCACTTTATAAAACAGAGGCAAGAATTGCTTTGTCTGAAATGTTCCCACTTTTCAAGGAGCAGCAAGGGGGGGTTAGGCAGGACATTAGGAAAAACTTCCTACCTGTCAAGGTGGTTAAACACCGGAATAAGTTGCCTAGGGAGGTTGTGGAATCTCCATCACTGGAGATATTTAAGAGCAGGTTAGACAGACATCTATTAGGGATGATCTAGACAGTGCTTGGTCCTGCCAGGAGGGCAGGGGACTGGACTCGATGACCTTTCGAGGTCCCTTCCAGTTCCAGTGTTCTATGATTCGAAAGTGGAGAGGGGGTTACCAGCACCTGCCCAAGTGTTCCCACAGGTTAGGTCAGGAAGGGAAGAATGTGGGTGAAACTGCAGAGGGAATTGAGAACAATACAAAGTCTTGTATTGCCATGTGCAGATTTTTCCAGCCAGGCGAGCAATAAATTTTTTTCACGTGTGAATGTGCACCACGAACAGCAACAAAACCTCGCTGTGGGTGCTCTGCTAATCTGCTGGGCAGTGCAGGGACAGAGCTTCCCCCAGTGCCCGCAGTGCCATGCAGCTCCAGCACAGAGAAAGGGGATGGGAACTCATGGAGCTGCTTCCTCCCACTCTTCCCCCCCCCCTCCTGCCCATCCAGGCAGGGCCAGACAATGTACAGGGGCTTAGTAGCTTCAGCCTAGGGTCTTGCCCCGGGCTAAGGGGGCCCTCGCAAAATGATCTGGACTTTTGGTGGCCCTGGGTCCAGATGCACAGCTAACAAGCCAAGCCTCCTCAGCCGTCTCTGAAACAGCCGCTACCTAGGGAGCAGTGGGTGATGTGATTGCAGGGCAGCCTGGCGGTGGCTTTGAAATAACACAGAACTGTTACTGGTCTACGAGCGAATCTATCCCCGCCCCGTATCTTAATTTAGGAGACTTCTGCAAAAGAGCCTTTGAAGTAATCTAAGAACAGTGAGCTGCAACCTAGCTATTGCAAGAGGCAGTATAGGTGTGCAGGTATTCCACTCTCACCGTATATGTCGATATTGGAACAAGGCAGCGAGCAATGGTCCCAGCTTCACGCTTGAAAGACAATGGGGGACGCTATTAGACTTGAGGATCGCACGTCTTGTTTGCTGACGCTGAGCGGTCCCAGAGCAAAGGGTGAAAAGCCGTTTCCAAGTGACCATTCGAAGGACTCAAGCCTCCAGAGAGTTGCCAATTGTCTTTGGCTGGGACAAGCTGATGCAGTGAGAGGTTCGGCCTGGACTTTATGGGGCGTCACACCCCAGATGGAGGATGGTGAGACACCTGGTAAACTAGACACGCAGGTAGTCTGCTTTATGGTGCTAAGATCTGTTTTCTTTCAAAGGCTTTTGTCCTAATAAATAATACATGGGCTGTGGCCAGCTTGTCTGGTCATTGCTTACCCCGGCCATTGCTCCTGGAAAAGAACTGCAGTATCCAGGCATAAATCAGGTCTGATTTAGGAAATCACAACCAGAGCCCCCTTCATGATCCATCCTGACGAGGTTTGAGGCCTGCAGGGTGGGGCACACCCTCAAAGAGTCCGGGAAGGGTCAATGGCCTCCTTACCCCAGGAACTGACAATTTCCTATTATCCAAATGCTGGGCGTGGTAGGAGTGTCGCTACTGAACGGGATCATGTCATAGAGAATCAAAACTTCTCTCGAGGCTTTTTAACCATCCTGTATTATTAAATCTGGAGCAAGCTCTGCTCTAGGTTTCTACAGGACTGCTCCAAGTCCTACAGAGAGGATCCTGTTGGTTGTGGAATTCTCCAGGATTTTAGAGCCACGTCTGTAGAATCCAGTTGATTTTTTTCGTCCCTTATGAAGTTCAATGAGGCTTTATGTAGGGAATGGCAGTACAGTGGACCAAGCCTCCAGCAGCAGAGAGAAGTGCATAGCCCAATTCAGGAGGCTGAGGGGGTAGAACAGGGTCCCTAATCCTGGGGCCATTGTTTTGGGCCCCTGGTATTAATTAGAGCAGCCTCAGGGTTGCTCTAGCTTAGCCTCCTTACCCCAGGTTTGGATTTTGCTCAGGGGACTTACATAACATGGCAGCTGATCAAGGATCAGTCCTGAGGTATCAGTGACTGTCACCCTGGAACAGCCAATGTTACATTCTGCCCAGTAGGTACCGCAGTGCCTGCTTCCTCTCCCCCGGCCCTAGCTTCAGACACGGCTAAATATAGACTCCTGCATTGCAGACGCACAGTCTGTCTGGTCTAGTTTGAAAGTAATTGTGTCTGAAGTCAAATTCACTTACTAAACTGACAGCTCCAGTGGCGTGAGCCGCGTCCTGGCGAACCCGCAGCTAGAATCCCTTTCGTCTCCTTGCCGCTGCTTGCCGGGGTCGTGCCCAGCCAAGTCGTAAGTGGCTCACACAGTGGGTTTCCAATGCTTTGCTGAGTTCTTTCTTCCTGCCCTAGCCTCAGAAGTCAACTGTCCGCCCCAGGCTTTCTGCGAGCACCGATTGGTTCATTTGTGTCTCCTCAGCAGAAAAGAGACAAAAGATTTGGTAGGTTATTAATATTCTGGTAATACCTGGGCAGTCCCATCTGAGGTCGGGACCCATTGCCTTCGATGCGGTGCACAGACATTGTCACTGGCTTTGGGAGACGGACAGTCTCTTGCTATCTAAATAGACAAGCAGGGTTAAAAATAACTTAAAATTTCGTACAGGTGCTGTCCTATTGCAACCCGGGTCCCTGCCAGCTCGTTCGATGGCTCCCTGCCGGCTTTTGCCACAGCTCAGCCAGCTCTTGCCGGAGCTGTGCACCAGGACATGCCCGCCTACTTTCACCTCTATAGATAAGACAAAGGAAATGCTATTGTCTCCTTAGTACAGATGGGTCACTGTGGCACCTGGAGATGAGGAGAGACGGAATATTCCCACACGGCAGAGCTGGAGCTGACCCTAAATCCCAGACTTCTGCTTTAATAGAGACCATCCTTCCTCTGTGCATTTCAAAGGAAGCAGCCCTGCTCTCAGATTTTGTCCTTTCGATTTCTTTTTGTCTGTGAGGGGAATCTGGGTTTGTCCCCAGCCCAGAGAACCGTGATTGGTTCTCCTTATTTCATCGTGTGTAGGTCAGATTCTCGATGAGACCAAATCTGAGCCGCCTGTGAACTCTAGGGACTATTCATAGCCAAACCTGGATTTCAAAACTTTACATTTGGAGGCCGCTGGATCTGGTGCTGTGAATAAGGACTCTGCTCTAATGGAGTCTCTTCACCTGACAGCGATGAAAAGGACTTGGAGCCTAATTCTCCTCTCTCTTACCTTAGTATAACCAGGGAAAGATTCCCCTGAAGTTACTAGGCCTAGTTCTCTCTCTTCATGCCCATCAGTGAGAATCGGGAGTAATCTCTTAATGGGCTTGATTTGTACCCCACTTCTGCTGGTGTAAATTAGGAGTTTGGAGTGGTGTAAACAGGGGTGGCCTGGGCCTATAGGCAAACTAGGCAGCCGCCTAGGGCGCCAAGTTGCATGGGGCGCCAAATTCCAAACTCTGCCCCTTCCATTTCCCATGCCTTACCTGGAGCACGGCTTCCCTGCGGCCAGGAGGGGGGTAAGTCCTGGGAGAGGCAGCGCGTGGGGGGGTTCCCCCTGTGCCCCGGAGGGGTCGGCCCCGGGGGAGGAGGAACACGGGGTTTCCCCTGCCCGCGGGAGGAGGGTCGGCCCTGGGGAGGAGGAACACGGGGGTTGTCCCACGGGGGGTCAGCCCCAGGGGAGGAGGAACGCGGGGCTTTCCCTGCTCCGCGGGGCGGCCCCGGGAGAGGCGCATGCGGCTTCTCTCTGGGGTGGGATCTTGGGAGGAGGCGGGTGCAGGGACTCTCTCCCGACTGGTACCCTGTTCCCTCTCCCCGGCCCCCAGCCCCAAACTCCATCCCCAGGCCCCGGCCCCAGACCCTCAGCCACCAGCCCCAGAACTCCAACTCCATCCCCAACCCCTGGTCCCCAGCCCCAGCCCTCAGCCCCAGCCACAGAACTCCATCCCCAGCCACCAGCCACAGAACTCCATCCCCAGCCCCTCGGTCACCAGCCACAGAACTCCATCTCCAGCCCTGCTCTCCCCAGCACAGAACCAAAACCCTCAGTCGATATCTGCTGTTGGGGGCGATTGCATGGTTCGCCTAGGGCGCCAGTTGCTGGCAGCTAGTCTAGGGCCACCCCGGGTGTAAATGGAGTTTGATTGGTGCAAATAACAGAATATGCTCTCGATTGTTCATTGTGATGCGGAACTCCTCGCCAGAGGATGTTGTGATGACCAAGACTATCCCAGGGTTCCAAAAAGAGCCAGATAAATCCAGGAAGGACAGGTCCATCAATGGCAATTAGCCACCATGGGCAGGGATGGTGAGCCGAGGCTTTGTTTCCCAGAAGCTGGGATGGATCACTTGATGCTTTACCGGTTCTGTTCATTCCCTTGGAAGCACCTGGCATTGGCCGCCGTCGGAGGACAGGATACTGGGCTAGGTGGACCTGTCCTCTGAGCTGGCATGACTATTGTTATGTCAACTGTTCCAAATTCCTAGTCTGGCCTAAGGCTACCTTGCCATATTTGACCTTCCTAAATCCTTTTTGCTGCTCCTCGTGCTGCCCCATGCCTGATCCATCTCCCCATGGTCACAAAAGCCCTTGCCCAGAGGACTGTTCTGCGTTAGGTCTTTCAGACCCAGAGGGGTAGGTCTTGCCCAGGCAGATTCTTGCTCTGAGATGGAACCTGACCGTACACACACGTCTAGCTCGACACATGGCTGCAGTCCAGCACATTCAATTTGACGAGTGATTAATCCAAAATGGGGGGCTAATTACGTGTGGGATTTTAAAAACAAACAAACAGAGAAACATCTGCGGCAGTTAACGCCAGCAATCAGGGGCTGAGCACGCAGGGTAATTAACTTTCATCAGGCGCGCGGCCGCAGCATTCTAATTCGACTACCACTGCAGGCTTAAATATGCATCTATGCTAATTGCTACCCCAGAGGAGTAAGTAATAGCTTCCTTTGTTTTCCAGTGTTGTGTGTCAGGCTGTAAATTACAGCCGGCTGGGAAATAGTAGGTTGCTTTCGGGGTTTTCTTTTGCCTCCCCCCCAAAAAAATCTTTCCTGGCAAAATTTCTGACGTGACCAAAAAGCCACTGTCCATCACAAATGTTTCAGCCAGCTCTGCCAGGAATGCAGGGCCCAGCGGTGAGTTGAGCTGGCTGGCATTTTCTAGCCAACAATTCCCAGTTTGATGAAACTAAAACTCTTTTTGGGCACGTCCCAGTTTTCATGAAACTGCCTTGGGGAAATGGTTGCTGAGGTCCAGGAGGGAATTTTGAGAATCATCTACCAAGGGGTGAAAGTCATGTAACTATCTTCCTGGTATGGGGGCGGGGCCTCATGTGGAAGGGGCGGGACTGGGGCCAGCCCTTCCCCCAAGCCAGCCCTTCAGCACTGCATGGAGCGTGCTACCCAGGGCTCCGGCGGTAATTTAAAGGGCCCAGGGCTCTGTCTGCTGCCGTGATAGGAGCAACAGCAGCCAGGAGCCTGTCAGGCCCTTTTAAATCACCGGGCCCCACCCCAGCTGCCCCTTTTGAATCCCTCCCCCATCAGCAGCAGGGGACAATGTGGAGAAAGCACTTTAACATCAGCTGTTCACAGGCTGGTTTATTTATGCTGGTGGGAGAGTTTCTCCTGTCGGCACAGAGCGGTCACACCGGAGCCCTTGCAGCGACAGCCGGGCCCATCCCTACTGCCCAGCGCCCCTGGAAATGTCGAGCATGAAATACACCAAAGCACAAAGGGCGTTGTGCTTTTGCGAACTCCGCTTGTCCCCGTCGGCGGTGTGCTCCCGATGCGCAGCTTTGGCCAGCGAGCCTCGAACTTCCTGATCTAAGAGCACGAGCCCCCAGCCGCCTGAGACCACAGCCTCACCTCCGGTGGTGGGGTCTGCGTGGAGTTCTGAGGCGCTCCCGTCACAGTGCTAGGCGCTGTACGAACCCAAAAGGCAGCCCCTGCCCCAAAGCACTTGCAATGTGAGCAGAAGACGGGAGATAGCAGCCACAGACAGACATGGGGGGAGAGCACAGGGAGACAATGAGAAAATATCGGTCAGTGGGATAGGCCGTGTTCTCGGCGCTCCCCCGGCCTATCCCTGGCCACGTTTTATGTCGCCCGGCCCGCGTGGGACAGGAGGCTTGGAAGGCGGAGACTGAGGTAGCTTTGCAGGCTTCTAGGAGGCGTTTCTCCCAGCCGTGGGGGCAGCGTGGCGGAAAGCACAAAGGCGCTGCTCTGATCATTTTACCCACAGGAAGGGAACTGGCAACGTGGGCTGACTGGAGGCAGGGCTGCCTTTCGACACTGACTGAGAGAGAAGTGTTGAGGTCCCTAAGGGCCTGCACTGCCAAGACAAAGCCGTAGCAAGCTCAAGAGCCTCCCAGTGAGGCCCCACCGGCCTAGGGGTGAGAGAGCTGCCGGAGGCAGAGGCAGGCTACAGTCGCTCACAGGCCTGTTCTTTGCAGGGCCCCAAACTAGCCACGCGGCTGGGCAGCAAGGGCAGGGCCATATTGGCAAATAGGGTTGCCAGATGGTTTCAGAAAAAATACCGAACCAAAAAAAACCACCAAAGTTTGTTGGCCCCTTTAAAAACGGCATGGTGAGGCTTTTTGGCCCTAACAGGCTGCCAGCGGCCACCCACCATCTTGCCCCCCTGCGCTGGACCAGACAGCTCCCCTGCGGAACCCGGTAAGCATTGGGCTTGCCAGGCTGCCTCCGTATTGAGCCAGACAGCCTGGGTTTTTCGCCTCCTGTCCGGGAAAAAATCAGAAAGTACCAGGCATTTTAGGCGTCCGGTATTTTCTGAATTTTTTACCGGACAGGAGGTGAAAATACCAGACTGTCCGGGTCTATACCGGACACCGGGCAACCCTATTGGCAAATGGGTAGGTAGGCCCGTCCTATTCCTTAGCTCTCCGTCAGCACCACTGACTACCCTGGGAAAGTCCCAACCCAACGGCCACAAGCAGGTTTTACCCCGCCCTGGGAACCCCCTGGAGTGGTCTGACCTGCCAGGGGACAGCAGAGATGAACACCTGGTCCTCCACTCGTGCCGCCCTTTGACTCAATTCTCTCCAATTAGCAGCCCCCCCTGTTAATTGTTAAACACAGGAAGCAGAATTCTAATTGCCTCAATGTATTCCTGGTGTTACAGACTCACAGGGCTGGCAGCTGCTTGGAGTTCCCAGTGGCTTCCTCGGGGTCGTGCCACTCAGCACTGTGCTTTCTGCTCGGTCTGCTCCGTAGAATGGCGCTGGATTTCCCCTGGTCCCTACCCTCCCCACCGGACCCCCGCCCACATACACATACTTGAATAATGTGCTTGTTTGTTTCTCCCTAGCCTGAATCCTGGCTCGCTGCTGAATACTAGGTGAGAAGCTCTGAGACCTGGGAGTTGTCTCTGAGCTGGGCATGGCTACCTCCCAGATCACGGAAAGAAACAGCCCTGCTGACGGTGCGCACAGATTTCTAGATGCTTTAAATATTCAGCGTCCGTTCTAATTCCTGCCAGTGCTGGCGCGTGTGAGACTTACAGACACGGGGCCGTGGCAGGGAGGTTTGGGCCATTTCTGTGGCCCAGCTCTGCCATTGCACCTTGAGTCTGCCTGCCAGCCCCACTCATCAGCCTGACGCTGGGCCCCCTTGTGCGGTTCAGCCCAGCTGTTCCTCCCTATCTGGCCCACTTCTGCCCGTGCTGGAGATTGACAACTTCGCCGACGGGCAGGGTGATTTGGGGGACCCTGGAGTCCTTCATCTTGGGATTTGTCTGAGTGTGTTTGTCCTGAGCACCCTGCTGTGCTAGGCAGGCCGTTTGTCTGGTTTCAAGCCGGACAGTCCTGCGTTCCTAAGGCTTATCTCAGCTGGTACGGATGTGGGCTGAAGAGCGTGCACACGCTCCAAGTGCATGACCTTGCACGCAGGCGGGGACGGGTCCAAGCCATTCCCTGAAGTACCCGAATGTCCCGAAACCTCCCTCTTGTCGGCAGATTCGGCCTGGCCACTCTCTTTCATGGCTGGGGGGAGCCAGGCCAAACTTGCATGAGCGGCACGTGCTCTGGAGTGCAGTCCCCCAGCCTCGCTCATTCAAGTTTGGCCCAGCTCCCCTTCTGGAGTGACTGGAGCCGCTGCCCAGAAATCTGCCACCAGAGGCAGCTGCCTAGGTCTTCGATTCCATGGCTCCCTGTCTGGGAACCAGCGAATCCCCGGGGTGCAGAGTGGGACCGCTGTGCCCCTGAATTCCCTCCGGCCGGGCTGTCTCCTCCATTGCCTCGCTAGCGACCAGCAGCAAACCCCTCCAGGATGCTATCATGAGGCACAACCACCCCAGAGCTTTCCCCCCACCACCGGCTAGATCGCAGGAATGCTCCCCGAGCCACACAGATCGCACAGAGACAGGCACCAGCCAAATACCCAGCTCCCCACACTGGACCTCAGGAATACGCCGCCCGGCGCTACTCAAGACAAGCAGCACAAACGTATGAATTGGTTCGCCACGACAGCCACGGACAGGGACATGCACCAGCTTTTGTACAAACCGAGCCGATTTTACCACAGGCTGCACACAAACTCGCCGGGAAAGATCAACAGTGAGACAACAGTGTGTTGGCTCCAAATGGCAGATTTGAAGAGCTGGGCCCCCCTCCTCGCCCAGGGTCCCATAGAGGCTGTCAGCCCCCCTGAACAGCAGGCTCCTCAGTGAGCTGGGGGTGCAGAATACGTACCAACAGGCACGTGGCTCTGAGGAGGTTCAACAAGGACAAGTGCAGAGTCCTGCCCTTGGGACGGAAGAATCCCAAGCATTGTTACAGGCTGGGGACGACTGCCTAAGTAGTAGTTCTGCAGAAAAGGACCTGGGGTTTACAGTGGAGGAGAAGCTGGATATGAGTCAACAGGGTGCCCTTGTAGCCAAGAAGGCTAATGGCATATTAGGTTGCATTAGGAGGAGCATTGCCAGCAGATCGAGGGAAGTGATTGTTCCCCTTTATTCGGCACTGGTGAGGCCACATTGGGAGTATAGTGTCCAGTTCTAGGCTCCCCACTACAGAGAGGATGTGAACGCATTGGAGAGGGTCCAGCGGAGGGCAACCAAAATGATTAGGGGGCTGGAGCACATGACCTACAAGGAGAGGCTGAGGGAGTCGGGTTTGTTTAGTCTGCAGAAGCGAAGAGTGAGGGGGGATTTGATAGCAGCCTGCAACTTCCTGAAGGGAGATTCCAAAGAGGCTGGAGAGAGGCTGTTCTCAGTAGTAACGGATGGCAGAACAAGGAGCAATGGGCTCAAGTTACAGTGGGGGAGGTCTAGGTTGGATATTAGAAAAAACTATTTCCCAAGGAGGGTGGTGAAGCACTGGGATGGGTTCCCTAGGGAGAGGGTGGAATCTCCATCCCTAGAGGTTTTTAAGTCTCGGCTTGACAAAGCCCTGGCTGAGTTGATTTAGTTGGGGTTGGTCCTGCTTTGGGCAGGGGACTGGACTCAATGACTCCTGAGGTCTCTGCCAGCCCTAGGAGTCTATAGCCCCTTTCTGGATGAGGCCTCCCCACCAAATCTGAGCAACAGTGGCTTTCACTGAAAGCAACTGGCTTTTCAGGCAGGGGGCTGGTTTGAAGGAGGTTCAGGCTCAGCACAGAGACAGGCCACAAGCAGAACCAGTGAGCTAGACCTCGCCTGGCTCTGTCCTTCTGGCCGCTTGGAACTCAGACCAAGTCTACACGGGCACTTTCCAGCACTGCAGCCCTCTGGCTTGGGGGTGTGGAAAACATCCCCTCCCCCCCATGCACAGCGCTGGAAAGTGCCCGGGAAGACTTGGCCTGAGATCCAGGAGGGCAGAAGGACAAAGCCGGGGGGGTCTAGCTCAGGGGCTCTGCTTGTGGCCTGTCTCTGTGCGAACCAGGCTTCGGCCCTGGAAGCCGTGCTCCCAGCGCTGTTAGTTACTTCCCTCATGGAGGTGGTTTACGTGGAGCGCTGGGAGAGCTCTCTGCCTTAGAATGAGCATTTTACACACCTGCCTTGGTTTCCAGGTAACCGTAGCCAGTTTCATCCTGTCCATCTCCCCACGGTGCCTTTGAAATCAAAGCTGCCAAAACACGAAAGAACAACGAGCCCAGAAGCCCAAAGGCCTAAGGACTAAGGGGCAGCAGCGACTGGCAGTCGATGCATTTTGGACGTATTGCTGGAGTTCACAGAGAGTTTAAACCCCGCCTGGCGTCTCGCTGTCTTTTCAACCACAGACGCTTGTCAGCTCTGACAACACAGGCTCTCACAGCCCTGCAGCGAGAACCGGCCTGTCCCTGCAGATCCACTAGCTATTTGATGAGGCATCTGCTGTTGTATTTCCAGGCCGGGAAGGCAGCAAGCAGTGTCCTGGGCTGCAATTGGGTGTTTCCAGCTCTTTTCCCAAGGGGCCATTCAGGATCTGGGTAATGGAATCTTATTCTTTTACAACCTGCTGCTAATGCTTTGGGCCATGGTGTCATTCCCGGGGATGTGTCAGTTGCGGGTATGTTACACATTTCTAAATTTGCTGTCTGGGCAGCTTTGAGGGCTGGTTGGAGGGTGGGGTGTGGCCAGCCTCACCCCTTCAGCCAGATGCCCCACCCCTTCTGCCAGAGGCCCCACCCCTTCTGGGAGTGCAGCACGCATCCACACACCTTGCCCTGGGGTCTGGCAATTCGGTCGGCACCCCTGTAAATACTAGTCGGGATGTTCCCCTACACTTGATCCAGGCAGCACAAGGTTGTAGCTTACCCTGAACTGCTCCCTCAAGATCGCTCTCCTGAAGCAAAATCTTACTAGAGACAAGACCATGGTCAGTTTTAACCTCAATGCAGCTAGTGGAGATCAGACTTCTTCCCGGCCCCCTCCTCCACCAGCAGTTTACTTTAATGGATTATGTTGGGGTAAAAAACCAACGTCCCGGGCCTTGTCTCCACTGGGCATGGATATCCAACGGCCCCTTCTTGCAGCGAAGACACAGCATCAAGTCAACTACCAATGGGTAGAGAGGCTGGCTCAGATGCGTGGGGCGTGCCCACACCAGCCTCACAAACGTGAAACAAACACGTGCCCCCAGTGGTGAGACAATTGTCAGGGCCTGGCAAGTCGGTGTGAGTGAGGAGGAGACACTGGCGATCTTTGTGTACAGAGACGGTTCACACACGGCTAGCTGGTTTGTTTCCCTGCACACAGGATTGCACGTCTGCGGTACTGGGGGCCCTGGAGATAGCAGCGACCTGGGATTGTGCTACAGATTTGAGGATATCGGGGTGAAGGCTGATGGACTTACTTACACGCAGGGGATTTCAATGAAGTTCAAGAGCAGAGTGTTTAAAACGTGTGCAGAGAGGTTACACAGGGATGCCCAGGGATGCCCAGTGAAAGGCAACATGGCCTGCTATTGGTGCTCCCCTGCAGACCCGTGGGCACCTGAAAGCCATGTTTCCTGCTCCACCGCGTGCAATGTACCTTCGCCTCTTCCCAGCAGTTCTACCTCCATCTTCAGACGCTGACCAAGAAAACTGCTCCCTGGGGCACAAAAAGCAGGTGGTGTCCAAGCCTGGCCCTCCAGCCACTTCCAGGCCACATGGAGCTCCCTTGCTCGCTCTCCCTGCTCGCCTGCCTGGGTTTGGCTGGAGAGAGATCTCAGGCTATTGCTGGCGGGAATGGTGGGGTTCGTTAGCCCAGGAGTGGGGCTCTGGGGAAGATGATGTGTCCTGACTCAGCAACACCAGAGCACGGGAGTCTCCTATCCAGGTCCTGACCCAGCCTCATCTGCCCATAAGCTCGTAAGCCTGGCCGGCCTCCCCATGACTGACACACGGGGGATGGGGCCAAGCAAACCAGCCTGCCTGATAACTCTCTAGCAATGCCCCATACAGACACCCCACCCCCATCAACATGGCATCAGCTAGTTGAAAAAGTCCAATTGCCTGCCAGTGCCCCCTGTATACTGAGCCCTTGGGTGGCCACCTAGGAGAGATACAGCTGCCACCCAGTTATTTAGCAGAGAGTCCCCCAAGCACCCACAGCCAGCAGCAGGTGTTTCTACTGTGGTGCACATGCCTCAGTGCACATAACAAAATGTATTCCACACATGGATGGGGAAAATTAGAGGCACCATTGGTTCCTGCCTTTCTTCAGCACTTTCTCCTCTTGCAATACCTCTGATGGAGGTGCCGGATGAATGAGCCAGCTGTGGTTAGGGGCGCCTTGCCACTCATTCATTCTTGGCAGGTCAGCTCAGAATAGCATAGAATCCCAAGGATGGAAGAGACCTCAGGAGTCATCCAATCCAGCCCCCTGCTCAAAGCAGGACCAACCCCAACTCAATCATCCCAGCCGGGGCTGTGTCAAGCCAGAATTTAAACACCTCTAGGGATGGAGATTCCACCCCCTCCCTAGGGAACCCATCCCAGTGCTTCCCCATCCTCTTAGGGAAATAGTTTTTCCTACTATCCAACCTAGACCTCCCCCACTGTAACTTGAGACCATTGCTCCCTCTTCTGCCATCCGTCACAACTGAGAACAGCCTCTCTCCATCCTCTTTGGAACCCCCCTTCAGGGAGTTGAAGGCTGCTATCAAATCCCCCCTCACTCTTCTGCAGACTGAGTATCATATTGCCAGGAAGCTCATGCCTCAGAGGGACAAGTTGCTCCTACTGTCGGATGTGGACTGCGTGGACAGCTGGCGGTAAGACGCAGCCTCTCCGGCAAAGTGCAATGATGTTCTATGGGGGGGTCCTGGGCAGGGACTGAACCTGGGTCTTTCTGCACCGTGTGCTAGCGTAACGGCGGCAGAGCCCAGTTGTCTGCAGGCGGAATCGAGCCTGGGACCGTCAGAGCGTAGCAGGTGAGTGGGCCGATGGGAGGTGGCAGCTGATCTACATGGAGCTATTTGCATGGAGGGGGGCTCTCTGGGGTTCCTTACCAGGGGAAGCCCTGATTGCCCCCAGTGATGGACACCATCAGCACACAGGGCCTGATCCACAGCCCTTTGCAGCCAGTGGCAGGGCTCTCTCATTGGCTTCGGTGGGCTATCCCATACTGCATAGCGAATGGCACGGCAGGCGCCACGGACAGGCTGCCCACCCCCTCCAGCCGTAATGATCTCGAGGCCTGGCTGCCCGCGTATTTCCCATCAGCAGCCTCTGCTGTCTGGCTGCAAGAGACAAGCTGAGCCCTCCGGAGATCGGGTATCCCACGCGGGGCTGAGAGCCGTGCAGCGGGGCAGGTTTTCAGTCAGGCCGGCGCTAATGGGACAGCGCCCGCAGCCTCGTGGGACACGTCCACTGGCTCCGAGAAGGAGCTGCTCTGCCGGGGAGGAGGCAGGCGGACGGCGCTCGCCCGCCGATGAAAACATTGTACGGACTGTTCCCCAGGGGGCCTAGAGCCGCCATGCCATTCGGCTCCCCGGCGGCCCAGCCAGCGAGCTCCGCTCCCCTGAAATGGGAAGGCCCCTTTGGGACATCGGGCGGAGCGACCAGCGTTCCTGCTGGGCGGCCCCTTTCCCGGGAGGCCTTTCAGCGCAGTCGTGCTGCGGTTCCGGGCATGAGCAGCCAGCAGCGCTTGGGCCCAACGCCAGAGCTTGTGGGGCAGAAGCGGCCCTACCAAGTGCCTAGCTCGGTAACAGCGGCGCGCTGGGGACGGTGCGTGGGCAGAGGGGGGAATGGTCGGTCCCGAGCGGGCAGAAAGCTGTAGATTGAGCCCCACTTTCTCGCCCTGGGGCGGATGTGCTGAGCCCCGGCTGCAGAGGAAGGAGCCGCATCCAAAGCTCGGGCCAGCACGTTGGGAGAGGCACGTAGGTCGGGCAGGGAAGAGGAGGAGAATGGCCCAGTGCAGGGGGGAAGCTCACCTGACCCTGCGGCTGAGGGGGGGCTCATGATCGTCAGCAAACCTGGCCCCAGCTTTGGGCTTTCCAATGGAAGCAGCACCAGGCCCGGCTGGGGAAGGGGACCCCGGCGGGGGCACCAGTCCAGATTTTGATGTGTGGGGATGATCTGTGCATGCTGTGATGGGGGCAGCGTGAGGCGGGACAGACTGAAGATAGCAGCAGGAGTGTTACTGAGCATGTTCAGTGCAAGCCAAGCAGCAAATGGTGGGGGGGGGACCTGTCCACACACACCCCCCCCCAACACACACACATCTCCTCTTCCGAGGAGCTGCTGAGTCACTGAGAAACTCTCGGTTTTGGCAGGTAACTGAGCAATTCGCTGACAGGAGCACTGTATCTAATTCGCCAAAAGCCCCAGCCCCCAGAGCCAGTCCCCATCCCAAATGCCCCGCACTTCAATAGGCCCCACGCGTGCGCCCCGCACACGCTACCTCTGGTCGGCTGCTGCCGAGGTGCACGCGCAAAATTGTGCCTTCCAGGGCTCCGCGGGGCCCTGGGCCCTGGGCCCTGCAAAATTATCATCCGCCCCTGAGCACAGGGCTAGGTGAGGGGGGCAGGGCAAGCACCGGTGCTCCAGGGGTGGAGCTTGTGCTGGGCGGGTCTGGGGGTTGGGGGCTCTAAGAGGCGGGGGCTGGCACTGGGGACTCTGGGGTAAAGTTAATACTGGGGGCTTTGGGGCCAGGCTAATGCTGGGGAACTCTAAGGGGGCTCTAAAAGGTGAGGGGCTGACACTGGGGAGCTCTGGGGATGGGGTTAATATTGGGGATGGGGCTGGCACTGGGGCTCAGGTGCAGTGCAGCTCTGGAAACAGGAGGCTAGCACTGGGGGGGGTCTGGTGCTGGGGGGCTTTAATGGGCAGGGGGCTGGCACTGAGGCATTTGGGATGGGGAACTGGCTCTGGGGGCTGGGGCTTTTGGTGGACCAGTAACAGTTTATTTGCATATATGCATATTTGTCATTTGCCTATTGAAGCGTGGGGCCCGGGGCAGCTGCCCCGCTCGCCCTGCCCTATATCCACCGCTGCCTCCCAGCCACCAGCTGAGCACTGCTGCCCAGGTCAGGGCTGCTCTTAGACTGTCCGGCTGGGCTCTGGGTGGCCCACCCACTGTGCAGCGAACCACTCTTCCGCGTCCGGGAGGAGACCCCACCCCGGCCCTGTGCTGGTTGGCTGAGAGACGGGCGGGGAGGCACTGGGGGGGGTTGTACCCTAGCCCTGGCCCCCAGAGCAGCCGCAGCCTGGCAGCCAGTGGTTTGTACAACGGCTCTGGTCCGCGGAACAACAGTTGGGAACCGCTGACTTAAGGGACACTGGCCAGCCTTAAAAGTGTGGTGTAGCGTCCTACTTTGTTACTAACTCTGTGGAGAGAGAAAGAGAGAGAGGAGTTAGGATTACTGAGCAGATGTTTTCAGGGACTTATCCACAATGATTCCAAGATCTCCTGGAGTGGGAACAGCTAATTTAGACCCCCCCGCATTTTGTAGGCGCAGTTGGGGTTATATTGTCCCATGTGCATTGCGTTGCATTTATCAACACTGAATTCCACCTGCCCTGGTGTTGCCCCGTCATCCAGTTTTGTGAGATCCCTTTGTCACTCTTTGCAGCCAGCGTTGGGCTAAACTCTTTGGAACAATTTTGTATCATCTGCAAATGTTGCTACTTTGTTCATTACCCCTTTCTCCAGATCACTGACGAATAAACGGCGAGCACGCGGCCCAGTGCAGATCCCTGGATCGATCCCACCATGAGTTTTTCCTACCCTTTGTTTCCTAGCTTGTAAGTGGAGTCCCGAGAAATGTTTTCATGATCACCTACGATCATGGGATGCATGATGTGGACACATTGGAGAGGGTCCAGCGGAGGGCAACGAAAATGATTCGGGGGCTGGAGCATGTGACCTATGAGGAGAGGCTGAGGGATTTGGGTTTATTTAGTCGGCAGAAGAGAAGAGTGAGGGGGGATTTGAGAGCAGCCTGCAACTTCCTGAAGGGAGGTTCCAAAGAGGATGGAGAGAGGCTGCTCTCAGAGTTATGGATGGCAGAATAAGGAGCAATGGTCTCAAGTTGCAGTGGGGGAGGTCTAGGTTGGATATTGGGAAAAGATATTCCCTAGGCGAGTGGGGAAGCACTGGGATGGATTCCCTAGGGAGGTGGTGAATTCTCCATCCCTAGAGGTTTTTAAGTCTCGGCTTGACAAAGCCCTGGCTGGGATGATTGAGTTGGGATTGGCCCTGCTTTGGGTGGGGGCTGGACTCGATGACTCCTGAGGTCTCGACCAGCCCTGGGATTCTCTGATTTAAGGATCTTTCACTCACTTGAATGACCAGCCCTTTGTTACCTTAATCACCCTGCCCCCCTCTGTTTATATAAACAAACGCCCGGCCCCAAAGGCCCAGCTGGGAGCTGCCCAAGCTCTCTGGGGCTGGGGCAGGGGATCAAACCGCAGGCAGGGGGCCACAGCTCCCCCCAGGTTCGTGACCCTTCAGAGCCCACTTGCCAGGCGGCAATGGGATGAGAACACGAGGTGCAGTAACCGTTTGTCCAGTAGGTGGCGCTGCACCCCCACCTGACTCAGCCAGCTGGTGGAGTACCCGGAATCTAAGGGGGCTCCTCCTCCCCGCAGACTGCCCGGCCCTTGTAAGTCAGCCCCCAGCGCGGCCTCGCAGTGCAGCTCTGCACTGGAGGGGGAATGCGCCCAGGTCCAGGGCAGTGCCCTTTTTCAGCCAGTCTGCTTGGTAACCACCGGAGACCGGCCTCTACCTCGCTGTGGCTCCAGCCTGGCTCCGGCATCCCTGAGCAACCGTACTGCGGGCGCAAGCGCTGGACTGGACCAGCTCGGCTCCTGGGCCCCGGGGCGAGGTCTGCAGGGCAAACAGGGCACCCGTGAGATCCGGAGTCAGGGCTTCTCAGAGCAGAGCTGCCCTCCCTGTCGAGGGAGAGTGGCCAGCGAGCTCACCGGAGAGGCGGGGGAGAGAGATGGGGAGATGTGTTGCTCCAGGGCCCATGCTGACGCCTCAGAAAGCACCGTCCTGGGGACAGGAGAAACACCCCGCAGGCAGCTGTCGCCCCTGGGCAGCTCACCCCAGCTCTGGCAGGGCAGGGCTCTGTGTTGACTGGCAAATGGCAGGAGCCTGAGTGGTGGCAGAGAGATGCCCCTGCAGCAGATGTTTTCAGGGACTTATCCACAATGGGCCTGGCTCTGAGGTACGTCGCACTGGCACTGAGAACTGCTATGGGCTACCTGGGCTGCTCACCCCCTGGGGCTGAGACTGTGCCTGGCACTTACACTAGTGTGGGGAGAATCCAGCCCAATATTAGTTACTGGATCCATTTCTCTGGGATAAGGCAGGCGACCTGCCCAGGCTGCCCCTGGATGACAAAGCATGGCAGAGGCAGGGTGAGCTGGGCCGGGCACGGGGGTGATTGTTGTGGGCAGCCCTTGTCTGCACAGCCCAGATGGGCATTCGCTGGCTCAGGGCCAGGGGCCGAATCCCTCTGGGCCCTGCCTTCCCAGCTTTCAGACCAGCAGCAGGAGGCTTCCCTGCCTGCCAGCCACCCTGTCAAGAGACTCCCCACCGCCCTTCTGTTTGCAACGTGCTGCCTGCTCTCCTAGCGCAGCAGCAGCTGTTCAGGAAGTGCCGCAGCCCTGTGGGGTGAGGAACGGCCCAGTGCAATGTCCCCAGTAAGCTGTGCACTTGGGCGGCCGTCCAGGAGAGAGTCAGCTGCCTCCCAGCTGAACACCAGAGTGCATAGGTTGGGTTTCTGCCTTGGTGCACAGAACAAAATTTATTCCGCACATGGATGGAAAAAAATGAGAGGGGACATTGATCCTGTGCCCCTCCTGGAGGACCCAACGGCCAATGGTGAATGAGATTGCTCAGAAGCCTGGGAAAACCAGCACTCAGGTGAGGGGGGACAGCGCAGGCCCTAGTGGTGTGTCTGTGTATAGACATATGGCATCCCATCCAACCTACACTGGGGGGGTGCACTGTGGGAAAATGGGTATCTGTCGTTTCACACTGGCTTCACTCTTCCTTGCCACAGTGCCAGCCACGTATGTTGGCTCACCTGCTCCTTCTGCCCCCTCCGCAGGGTCTGATCCACTGCCCTGGGCAAAGGGGCAGGTAGCTCTAACGCAGTGGGTTACACCAGAGGGGAATGCACACAGGACCAAGGCCGTGCAAAGCCTGTCTGCTTGTTAGCAGCCGGAGTGCAGCATTTACCCCTCCAGCCAGAGACACACGGCCCCCCTCCCACTCCATGTTGAGCCCAGCGGGAACCGGGAATGCGAGCGACTTTCTCTCACCCCGGAGCCTGCTGGCAAATGGCTGGCAAACTGCTGGCTCTTCTACCAACGCTGAGCTGAACCCAACAGGATTTCAATGGTGAGTTCAAGGGACCCTCGAGTCTTCCTAGCCTGTGGGTCAGCCCCTCCGTGTGGGGCCTCAGGCCACACACAATCCAGAGCGAGGGCTGGCTCATTGGCCTGCACTGCCCCCTGGAGAAGTGCCTGTCTGGGAAGCCTGTTTGCAGAGTTACGTGTAGCCCCTCTTGTCCCTGCTCCAGCCGGGTGAAGGGGAGGGAGGGAGGTGAAACAACCCGTCTACTCCAGTGGCCTGCTGTGGAACTTGTGGCGGAGGAGAATGAGGATTTGTTGCCCTCTTGTGGCTGGTCCATAAAGATGTCTCACTCTGCGACGGGGCTGGTTAAAATACAAAGCTGCGTCTTTCTTTCGGACTAGCGCCACCCTGAAAAACTTGCGGCCCAACTTCTGTCTTTTGACTACAGGAACATGGGACATTTTTCTCCCTTCTTCCCGTCCCGATTCCCCTGAAGAGTGGGAATGGACCCCCAAAGGAAACATCTTACAAATTATATTTTCATTTTGATCAAAAAAAATTTGTAATTGAGGCGGCAGCGTTTTTGGTGAAAAATGCTGACCAGCTGCGGTGTCCAGCTAGTGCAGGGGTTCTCACCCCTTTTCCTGCTGGGTCCCCTCTACCCTGTACTTTCTTGGAGTGGACCCCAGAAATCCAGATTCATGAAGGTACGTTGGAGTCCCAGTGTCTATCGCATGGAAACTTACCACCAGGTGCAATTCTCAGCTCCTGAGCTGTGTGAATCCAGCCCAAAGTGACTTGCTTAGCGTCGTCCAAGCAAAACCTACATCCCCTGTGTCCTTGCCCACTCCGCCAAGCTCCAGGAGGGGCAGAGGTTTCATAACCAAACCTTACTGGTGGGCCAGACTTAACTCATGTTAATACAGCGGACACCACAATGAAACAGTTTCAGCCTATGAGCCACTCTTTGGGCCGAGGCTGGAGCTGTGCCGTCCATGACACAATCTACTGCAAAGCATGGTCGAGTAAATGGAGGAATCCGTGTGACTGTGACCATGACACCTGCAGCTGGGAGGCAAGCCGTGTGCAGAGAATGTCAGGGGTGATGCAGGCAGCATGATGCAAGGAAGTGGGGTTGGAGGCATCCGTGTGGACATCAGCCTCTGCCATGCAGAGTCATGTTCGAAAAGGGAAACCTCTAACCCTGGTGTTCAAGTCACTCGGGCTGACAAAGCCTGTGATCCCGCCGCTGGGTTCAAGTCTCCCCTCCACCCTGTCTCGTAACTGACTGGGAAGGGCTGTTTCTGGCAGTCCAGGTGTGTGCCCTAGTTTCTTGGGTACTGTGAAGGGGGGAGATTGCTCTGCCTTAGGAAGCTGTTCCACATTCATTAACTGTTCTTTGGGTGACATCAAAGGCGACAATTTCTCCATGGGCTGGTGCTTAGGCAATGTGCCTGGATCATGGGAGCTGCAGGATGAAACCTCCGCCCGCTCCAGGGCTAGGTAGTCCCTTTGGGCAGGTGTTGAATGCAGCTCTGATCTTTGCAATAGGGGCCACTGTTCCACTTTCATTAAATGTTAGTTGGGCCAGCAGCTCCTGCCGTAAGCTGGTGGCTGGGCTATGTACCTCAAGAGTGGATGTGGGGGGTTAAATCTCCCCTGGAGTATGGGGATCCGTCTACACTGCATGCTTATTTCAAAATAAGCTATTCTGGAAGAAATACTCCAAAATAGCTTATTTCAAAATAGCTCATCTACACTACAGGGAACCCTCAAAATGAGTCCAAGGCAGGCTCCCCTAAAGTGGACATGCTACCTCTATTTAGAGCCCCAAAAGTAATTACTGTGAATGGCCCTGGGAAGGAGCTATTTCGAAATAGCAGCAGTGGGGCATCCACACGACTGCTACCCCAAAATAGCTGTTTCGGAAGAGGCGTTATTCCCTGAGGAATAAGGGTTACAGAAGTCGGAATAAGCCACCCGTTATTTTGAATTTATTTCGAAATAACAAAATTGCTGTGTAGATGCCCCCTGGGTGACTTCCTCTTTCTGCTAGACCAACCAAAGCGGGGAACCTTCCCTCTTGCTTGTTGAAGCTGTTCCACATGAATTACATGCTGCTTGAGCCAGCCCCATAACTACCCTCACTCTCTAGTTCTGTGCTAGGCTGCTTGGCTGCATTGCGGGAGAGCCTGGCTCAAAGCCCCCAGCTGCCTGTTCAGCCGAGGTTTGCACAGGGATTTCCTGTCTCCTGGGTAACTGTCCTTTGTGGTGGGGTCGTCTCTCTGAACTGGAGAGAGCCTCCAGTTCATAGAATCATAGAACCATAGAGCTGGAAGAGACCTCAGAAGGTCATCAAGTCCAGCCCCCTGCTCTAGGCAGGACCAATCCCAACTAAATCAACCCAGCCAGGGCTTGGTCAAGCCGAGACTTAAACACCTCCAGGGATGGAGATTCCACTACCTCCCTAGGCAACCCATTCCAGTGCTTCACCACCCTCCTAGTGAAATAGTTTTTCCTAATATCCAACCTGGACCTCTCCCACCACAACTTGAGCCCATTGCTCCTTGTTCTGCCATCCATCACTACTGAGAACAGCCTCTCTCCATCCTCTTTGGAACTCCCCTGCAGGAAGTTGAAGGCTGCTATCAAATCCTCCCTCACTCTTCTCTTCTGCAGACTAAACAGACCCAACTCCCTCAGCCTCTCCTCATAGGTCATATGCTCCAGCCCCCTAATCATTTTGGTTGCCCTCCGCTGGACCCTCTCCAATGCGTCCACATCCTCTCTGTAGTGGGGGGCCCAGAACTGGACACAATACTCCAGATGTGGCCTCACCAAAGCCGAATAAAGGGGAATAATCACTTCTCTAGATCTGCTGGCAGTGCTCCTCCTAATGCACCCTAATATGCCATTAGCCTTCTTGGCTACAAGGGCACACTGTTGACTCATATCCAGCTTCTCATCCACTGTAACCCCCAGGTCCTTTTCTGCAGAACTACTACTTAACTGGTTGGTCCCCAGCTTGTAACTATGCTTGGGATTCTTCCGTCCCAAGTGCAGGACTCTGCACTTGTCCTTGTTGAACTTCATCAGATTTCTTATGATTTCTTGTTCACACCAGCCTGGTGTATCCTGGTCATGGTGGACAAAAAACAAGTGGCGGGAAGGGGGAGTTTTGCATCTGGCTGCAATTCCTCTTTAAGCAAAAGGAGCAAGAGGCCCTGTGAAATGTCCCTAGTTCAGAGAGCTCACACCTAGGGTTGCCAGATGGTTTCAGAAAAAATACCGAAAAAAAGGGATCCCAAGAGTTGTTAAGCAAAGCAAAAAACAACAACAAAAAACCAGCATGGCCCCTTTAAGAAATGTGTGGTGAGGCTTTTTGGCCCTAACAGGCTGTCGGCGGCTGCCCGCCATCTTGCCTCCCTGTGCGGGGCTGGACAGCTCCCTGCGGAACCTGGTGAGCACTAGGGTTGCCAGGCTGCCTCCGTATTGAGACGGACAGCCTGGGATTTTCACCTCCTGGCCGGGGAAAAATTCAGAAAATTCCGGACATTTTAGGTGTCCAGTATTTTCTGAATTTTTTTACTGGACAGGAGGTGAAAATACCAAACTGTCTGGTTCAATACTGGACACCTGGCAACCCTAATGCTCACCAGCCAGAGTCGGCGGAGGGGGGATTTGAACTAGGGTCTCCCACAGCCTAACCACAGGAGGCTCCAGAAGTGGGTGTTGGCTCGGTTAATATGGAGTGAAAGAGGGATGCCTTCCACAGGAAAGAGGGTTGCCAGATGGTTGAAACAAAAATACCGAACCCCCCTCCCCTCCCCCCCCAAAAAAAACCTGGGAAAAAATTCTGTTGAAGGGAAAATAAAAGGGGGTGGGGAGACCAAAGTTGTTGAGCAAATAAAAAAAAAAGGACTCCAAGTAAGCCAAAAAAAAAAAAAATTAAAATAAAACGGCATGAAAACAGCATGTCCCCTTTAAGAGTGAGTGCAGGGATCGGAATGGGAGCGGTTGAGCACTAAGACCCAGGGGAAGCATTGCTTCCCCTAGGTCTTTTGTTCAGCAGCCATTTTGTGCCGGCAGCCTTGGGGAACCAGGTAAGCATGGGGGCTGGGGTCGGGGGGCTGGGAGTGTTGGGAGCCAGGGTAGGGCTCAGTGGGGGGAGGCCAGGCGCTGAGTGTTTGTAGGGTTGCCATGTGTCCGGCATTTTTGCCTCCTGGCCAGGGAAAAATTCAGAAAATTCTGGACATTTTAGGTGTCCAGTATTCTCTGAATTTTTTTACCAGACAGGAGTTGAAAATACCAGACTGTCCGGGTGAATACCGGACACCTGGCAACCCTAACAGGAAAGACTGAGGGAGTTTCCACCTCGGCATCCCTCTTAGCCCAGCACTGAGGCCAGGCACCTGATAGGGGAGAAATTGTCCCCTTGTCAGCAAGGGAATTGAACTAGCACCTGCCCCGTGCTGGGCAAGCAGCCAAAGCAACGGGCTACAGGGAGATGCGGACAGTAGCTCTGGCCTGATTACTAGTGAATTAGTTACTGAAAGCGGAACAGAGTTCGGGGCCCTCACATCAGCAGAGGGCCTGGCCTCTTAGGCTAGTCACTGGAGAGGTAACAGGTCAACATTCAAATTCCTGCCCGTCTAGCAGAGGCGGATTTACATCCCCGGCAACACGCAAACCACCACACTAGAGATGGCGCCAGGGTGCGGCTCTGGCCCAATGAGCACGTTATTAAAATGCCCTTCAGAACATCTCTTAGCTCACCGCTGGAGAGGCACGGGGAAGGGAGGTGAAGCCCCTTCTCGGGAAGCTGAGCATGGCAATGCCCCAGCTGGATGGCAGCGGGATTTTCTCTGTCTCTTGTCAGTGAGACCGGCACAGCCTCCCCAAGCTGCACAGAGCCACCCAGCATCTGGGGCGCACACCTGAGAGAATGCCCAGCCCTGCTGGAACCCCTTCTCGTCAGGCAGAATGGGGACATGGAATCAGAATCTGTCATGTCCCCCATAAGTGCCCTGCCCAGTGGGCTAATAGACATGTAGGAGGCCTTGTCTCAGGCCCCTCAGGTGAGAGGTGGCAGATCCCTGTTCAAAGGCAAGGAGAGGGGCCCTAACCCCCCAGCTTAAGAGGGCTCCTTGTGGATCAGGCCCAAGAGATATGCTATTGAAGTGGAACCGCTTGAAGAGGAAGGACGCAGGCAGCCTCCAGCACAAGTCTCAAGCGGAAGGGGGAAGTGAACCCAGCCCCCCCCCCCAGACATTGAGCGCTTCCTGTGTAACGTGGATTTGATCCTGCACAGGTGAGTGTTTCACACACACGAGAGGCTGATGACCAGGAAACACATGACCCGGGTGCGGAGAAGGGGCTAATCCAAAGCCCACTGAAGCTGTGGAAAGTCTCGGGCCACCCACGGCCTTGGATTAGGTAGTGCTAACGCTGACAGGACAAGCAGCAGCTGCGCCGTGCATTGCTTTGTGCATTGCTCCTGCTCTTTGGAGCAAGTCTTAAGAACTATTCTGTAGCTGGGTCCACCCCATCCCGGGCAGGGCTGGCTAACAGCATTGTCAGTGCAGGGAAAGAATGGACAATAGGAACATGTTAAAGGGGGTTCTCTCCTTTTAAAATTGCCCTCCCCCCGCCAAAAGAGGTTGAAATCCAAAAGCAGCCTCTTCCAGTGTGCTTTATTTAAAAAAATATTTGAGAGTACGGCATAAAACCGGACGATGCCACCATGGTTCATGTAGTGATACAAGGTTCTAACTCACTGCATAATACACGATCTTCTCCCAGCTGGGAGCAGCAGATGCATCTGTTTTCTAGGGGGAAGTGACAGAAAGAAGCTACAACCCAAAGGCTGAAGTGCACCGATGTGTGGGAATGCAGAGGGGTGTCCAGAACACAGCAGAGTTTGAGTGAAGACTATCTGTAAAGCAGCATCAAAATAAGCTACTGATAGAGCAGGTGAGGCATCTTTCTTCTAGTGTTGGCCCCGTGGCTACTTAGAAAACAGAAAGCATCAGCTGTACAGAGCAGTGCTGTGTGGGAGGCCATACAAGTTCAATGCTAGCGGTGCTCCGGCAGTGAAACCACGGAGCTGGGCTGTGCAAACTTAGCTGGGAGCGGGGCTGTGTGGATATCAAGGAAAGGTGATGGTGGTCAGCGGAGTTAGTTCCAGGGTCTGGTCTAGTGAAGGGCGTTGCTCCTGGTACTCGGTGGTATGGCCGTTCCTGTGATGGCCGTACTCAAACTTAATCCTCAGCTCACCAATCTTGGACTGGGGTAAAATATCTGGTATCCACTCAATGGTGAAAGGCGTCGGTTCCTTCTGATCGGGTGAGGTGTTGCCTGGGGGAGAAGCAGCAAGAGGAAGCAGTGTTTCAGCCGTATCACTATGTGTTAGACCAGGGTATGGAGGTTAATGTGATGACCCCAGACAAGGGTCTGGTAAAGCTAGGCTAATAATTAAGGATGAGTATCTGAGGGCAGAGCCAGTCATGTAGCTATGCTGGTGGCACAACCGAGCTGTGGGCACAACTGAGCTGCCCATGTGGCGTTAATTGTGCTATAATAATGAAGACGGTTTACAAAACAACCCCCACAAGCACTGGCTCAAACCATGATTCCTTCTTGCCATGTCTGCCCCAGAATGAAATCCTGCCCCCTGAAACTGAGTGCTCTGCCCCTTCGCTTTCTTCCAGCCCGGATAGATCAGCAGCTTTTTGGGCCGGGCCTGCCTTAGGACCTGCCAATACCGCATTGGACACAGTGGGGCCTCGAGGGACTCCCATGCGGCAAACCCATCACCGTTTGGCAGCTGATGGGTTTTCTCTGAGGTCGTTAACAGGACGACGACACACGATGTGAAGCTGCCCGTATTTGGTACTTGATTTCTTCCAACAGCTTTACAAAGCAGGAGA
Organism: Rafetus swinhoei; assembly: GCA_019425775.1. Lineage (NCBI taxonomy): Eukaryota > Metazoa > Chordata > Testudines > Trionychidae > Rafetus > Rafetus swinhoei. The sequence continues at coordinate 4,138,336 of JAFJHL010000226.1, forward strand.
GCGCTTTACAAAGCAGCCCTCTCCCTGTCCAGGGCTGGGGGTGTGGCGGCGAGGCCACTCGCTCAGATGCAGACAGGGTGAAGTTTATCAGCACGAGGCCCGTGCACTATGGAAATGAGCAGTGCATGGATCTCATGCTGACGCTTTGCACGGGTGTGAATTTCACCCTCAGAGTCAGTGGCAGAGGTGGGAAATTGCCCTGTTCTGTTCACTCCCCCGGAAGCACCTGTCCCCGGCCTCTGTGGGGAGTCAGGACACTGGGCTAGATGGACCGACCCAGTCTGGCCAGCAATAAGGACTCCTCACACGTGAACCCTGGTGACATGCCCCACCCCGTGCTCGGGCGGCTGGAGGACAGTTCTCTCTCTTCTTGCACAACAGGCCCAGAGGTGACAGCCGCTTGGGCTGATTTCACACTTCTCCCCTGTTACGAACTTACCAACTTTGAGGAAGGTTTTGAGCTCCAAGGGCCGGATGATGGGCTGCTTCTCCAGGCGACCGTACGTCTCTGCGATGCTCTCCACCTCCACCTTGGGGCACTTAAACAGCTCGTAGGTCCCATCCCGGTTTTGGATGAAGCTGCGCGTGATTTCTAAGGGCATCTGGCAAGAGAAGCCAGGCACGAAGGATCAGCAGAGCTTTAGTGGTCATCGGCCACCACCAAGTCATGCGTGGAGCCGGCCCTTGGCCTGCAGCCTCTCGGGAACAAGGCAGAGCTGGGGCATAAGGCCAACATCCTCCACCGACCCAGAGAGCGGAAAATGGGGACTAAGTCCATTGGCGCTTACCCTCCTGCCAGTCATGGAATCCTAGGGCTGGAAGAGTCCTCAGGAGGGATCTACTCCATCCCTTGCTCCAAGCAGGGCCAACCCCAACTCAATCATCCCAGCCAGGGCCTTGTCAAGCTGGGACTTAAAAACCTGTAGGGATGGCGATTCTACCAGCTCCCTAGGGAACCCATCCCAGTGCTTCACCACCCTCCTAGGGAAATTGTTTTTCCTAATATCCGACATAGACCTCCCGCAATGCAACTTGAGACCATTGCTCCTTGTTCTGCCATCCGTCGCCACTGAGAACAGCCTCTTGCCATCCTCTTTGGAACTCCCCTTCAGGAAGTTGAAGGCTGGTATCAAATCCCCCCTCACTCTTCTCTTCTGCAGACTAAACAAGCCCAAATCCCTCAGCCTCTCCTCATAGATCATGTGCTCCAGCCCCCTAATCATTTTGGTTGCCCTCCAGCGGACTTTTTCCAATTTTTCCACATCCTTTCTGTATTGGGGAGCCCAGAATTGGACACAATACTCCAGATGTGGCCTCACCAGTGCTGAATAAAGGGGAACAATCACTTCCCTAGATTTGCTGGCAATGCTCCTCCTAATGCAGCCTAATATGTGTTAGCCTTCTTGGCTACTAGGGCACACTGACTCATATCCAGCTTCTCATCCACTGTAACCCCAGGGCCTTTCCTGCCAAACTGCTGTTTAGCCAGTCGGTCCCTAGCCTGTAGCAATGCTTGGGATTCTTCCGGCCCCAGGGCAGGACCCTGCACTCAGCCTTGTGTAGTGCTTCAGAAGAATGAGAGACCCCGGCCCCCACCAAAGCCCTGGCTTCTAGTCCATTGACAGAATGGATTGCGGACTTTCTAGTTCAACGTCACTCTGTCGTGAAGCACCTGAGGGCCCAGTTCTGCAAACACTAGAAAAGCTTTGCCAGGATAAGTAAACCAGCAGTGCCCCCTAGTGGATATTCAGTTCTTTTGCAGATATATTTAAGCCACCTCCCCTTCCCAAATGACTAGAGTCCTGTAAATCTGCAGATATCCACTCTATATCCATGGATATCCGCATTCGTGGCTGTGGATGCAGATATCCGTGGCTCATTTTTGCAGATACATATGCGGATATGATTTTGTATCCTTGCAGGGCTCTAACAAATGACACAAACTATGTCGGCAAAACAACACTTGCTGGTATAAGCTGAGCCTAAGCAGGGGTTTTCAGGCGGCTACGTGGCACAGTCATGCCAACAAAACGTGGCCTCACACGGGCGAGTAGCCCCACTGAACTCAACGTGCCATTCCTCATTCGTGTGTTTGTGGGAGCAGAGTCCAGCTCTGCCCTGTCTCCTCCTCCACCTGCTGACCAAACAGTGAGCTCCACGCTTGCTCTGTGGAGAGGAACCAGGAGAACAAACAGGCCTTACCTCAGGAGTGTCAAATATTTGCTTGACCTGCAGGATATTGGTAATGTGCCAGGTGTATTTGGAGAAGGTCCCCAAGGGCAGGGCGTCTTTCCGGACAAAAGCTGTGAACGGGAAGAGCGTATTACAGATGCTGGGGCTGTAGGTCCACAGCTGTTCTCTATCCATTGGTAAACTAATCTAGTCACAAGAGGAGGGAGGCTGCTGCCGGGCAGTAGAAAACTGCAATTTAGTTGACACCAAACCAGTTTGCTGGTGATGACACTGGATTTCTGCCAACAAAAGGAGTCTGGCAGGAAAATTTGTTTCAAATTGAGATGCGTTCACTTTTGGTTCACTTTGGACACAATTTTGGAGTGGGCAGACGTTTGGTAAGAGAAACCCCAACGATTTTCACAAATGTTTTATTTTTCCAGCAGCTCTAGTCAAGGCTGCTGGGTTTGGTCCCCGGCTCACTTCAGTGCATGTTCCTGGCAAATCGCTTAACTTCTCTGTGCCTAGAATCCTCAAGCTGGAAGAGACCTCAGGAATTATCAAGTCCAGCCTCCTGCCCAAAGCAGGACCAATCCCAACTAAATCAACCCAGCCAGGGCTTTGTCAAGCACGGACTTAAACACCTCTAGGGATGGAGATTCCACCACCTCCCTAGGGAACCCATCCCAGTGCTTCCCCACCCTACTAGGGAAATCGTTTTTCCTAATATCCAACCTAGACCTCCCCCACTGCAACTTGAGAAAAGATTAGGAAGTAAAAAAATGGGATTTTACTTCCCTAACTGTGCTCAAGGTCCTGCTTTTCAGTCCCATCACCCTGCCACTTGACTACAGTTCCTGCACTGAACCTTTTGGGTGTCTAGAGGCTGGGGGAAACCTTTCCCACGTAGACAAGACCTGCCATTTCGACAGGTGTACCCGCTCTCAGGACACTCATACTCTGGTGTAAGAGATTTTCTGGTTTAGCTTAAAACCCTTCCCAAGCCACACAGCTAAAGCGAAAAAGCTGCTCTTATATCAGCAGACTGTCCACATGAGAGGTTGTATAGCTGTCTGGAGTTACATTCAAGCCTCCGGTTATACTGATCAAGCTTTCCCCCGTACACAAGGCCTTAAGATCATGGCTTCAAACTGGTTAAGCCACCACAGACTTTGAGCAAGTCACTGCCAGAGGGTTCCAGGTCATATGTGCTGTGCAAGCCACAAGGATTTTCAGGAGCCCTGTGAATGAATCGTAAAGTATTTCCCCTTTTCACCTGATTTACTAGTCTTGTCTAACCAAGGCTGAAGTGGAAGGAAGATTCGAACACAGAGGACGTGCTGCAGGCTGCCAGCACAATAGCTCCAGGGAGATAAACGACCTTTGCTTATGAGTGAATTTCTCCAATTGGGCCTAGGGATTTTTTGCATGAAAGCAGAGCTACTCCCTGGGATATATGGAGTCTGAACTACGCTACGTCCTGTTGCTACAGCAGGCAGTTACGGTCTGCCACGTAATAATCCACAGCCTCAAGCATCTTAAATGAACATAAGAACAGCCAGACTGGGTCACAGAATCACAGAACTCTAGAACTGGAAGGGACCTCGAGAGGTCATCAAGTCCAATCCCCTGGGTCAGACCAATGGTCCATCTAGCCCAGTGTCCTGTCTGCCAACAGTGACCAATACCAGATGCCCCAGAGGGAGGAAACGCAACAGGTAATCCTCACGTGATCCCTCCCCTGTCACCCACCTCCAGGGAAACAGCTGACCAAACAGTGGGCTAGGGACACCATTCCTACCCATCCTGGCTAATAGCCATTGATGGACCCAACCTCTATGAATTTATCTAGCTCTTTTTTGAACCCTGTTAAAGTCCTAGCCTTCACCGCATCCTCCGGCAAGGAGTTCCACAGATTGACTGTGCGCTAAGTAAAGAAAAACTTCCTTTTGTTTGTTTTAAACCTGCTGCCTATTATTTACATTTGGTGACTCCTAGTTTTTATATTGTGGGAATAAGTAAATAACTTTTCCTTATTCACTTTTTCCACACCAGTCATGATTTTATAGACCTCTATCATATCCCCCCTTAGTCTCTTCTTTTCTAAGCTGAAAAGTCCAAGTATTTTTAATCTCTCTTAAGGTTGTTAAGGACTAGTTGACTATCCGATAAGCAAATGCCGTACCTGGGCTCTGTGCGGCACTGCTGTTTTGAAACACTGTGGCAGTGTTTCAAAGGGGCAGCACCGCACAGCTGATCCCGGGCTCAGCTGTGCGGCGCTGCCCCTTTGAAACGCCGCCACAGCATTTCAAAACGGCAGCGCCGCGTGGAGCCCAGGGTCAGCTGGGGAATCCCCAGCTGGCCCCGGCTTCTGGGGAAATGTTGCACGGAGCCTGGGGTGGGCTCCGCGTGGCATTTCAAAGTGGCAGCGCAGCATGGAGCCCAGGGTCAGCGGGGGACTCTGGGATTATTTTTTCCAATGTGCATTACTTTACATTTATTAATATTACATTTTATTTGACATTTTGTTGCCCAATCATTTCGTTTGGTGAGAGTGGCCATCCCAATTTGCGGACTGACTCCAGCAACAGGCCAAGTGGGCTGGGCCTTATGTCTGAATGAACTGTGGCCTGATTACAGGGTGCCAGCGAGTTTGTGTTGCAACCTTTCACCTTCCCCACATGCTGCCCAGCCCTGTGCTCCACTCCCGAGCCGGAGTGAGCACCACGGCCCGGAGGAAGGGAGCTGGCGTCTGTCTCCGTGGTTCATTCACTCTTTAACCTCCATGCTGGGGCTGACTGCAAAGGTATCACTTAGCGCCTAGACCAGTGTGGGTGCTTGGGTGGCCACCAGGAGAGATTCAAGTGCCGCCCAGCTGATTAGCTGAGCGCCCCCAGCCAGCAGCAGGAGTTTCTACTGGTGGTGCACATCCCCACATGCCTTGGTCACATAATACATTTATTCTGCACGTGGGTGGCAAAAATTAGAGGGAACATTGGCCTGGAGGTTGATGGATGCTACTGAGCTGCACAGACACTCATCCACTGGGAAGCAGACAAGCGGCTCATTTTACCGACATCAGGTACAGTAGCCACGAGTGACTTTTGTTTCCTGCAGACCTAAGAGAAGCGACCCAGACTCCATATCCCACCACCCATCCCTAGCAATTGTAGCCTTCTGGCTCCCCAGAGACTGTGGCCTAAAGATTGGCCCCTTCATTTTCTTTGTAACCTGAAGGAAGCGCCATGCACTGCAGCATGGCCAATCTCAGACCCCCAGCCTCACCCACAGCTTTTATACCTCACGCTCCTAAAAACACTCCGCCAGTCAGACTTGGGCATGGAAACCATTGGAGATTCCCCAGTGGGCTGCTTGCCAAAGCTTTGCACTTCTGCACTCAGACCTCGTACCTGTAGTGGAATTAGGGAGCCGTTTCTTTGTGCTTCCGATGGAAATCCTCTGCTGCAGGGCGTCGAAGAAAGACTGAGGTATGTGGAACACCAGTGGCTCTGGTTTGCCTGCACGTTAAACCAAGAGGGACTCAGAGGAGGGAGAAAAGAAGCAGTCTGACAGAAAAGGGCGGTCTGAGACATTCATAAATATCCTTACGTGCTGCTACAAGGATTGGGTTTCACTGGGACAAGAGGCAATCCATTTTGTTTTCCCTTTAACGTCTTGGCAGATGGCACAAGCTAAGCAGGGCCGGGCTCAGTTGGTAACTGCCTGGCAGACCTCCACAGGTAACAGTGGGTGCTGCCGGAAGGAATGTATCCTCTGCGTCAGGACCAAACCAGTGTCCCACCATGGAACGGACCAAATTTCTACCTGGGCAGTTACATTTTGCCTACATAACCTGCCCCTGCCATTTCAACGGGCTACGAGGTTCTTGCCCTAAATGGCTGTATAGCAGGGGTGGGAACCTTTTTTGGGTTGGGGGCTGCTGACCCACAGAAATATCAGTTGGGGGCCACACACGTGGCCCCTGACTGAGAAGAAGAAAGACACTTTCCTCTTCCCCTCAGACACCAGAGCCTCAGGGGGCCCAGGCTAGTGGAGTTTGTGTGCTCCAGCCTGCGGAGGGATGGCGGGGGGACTGGAGCGCCAGTGCAGGCTCCCCAGTGCTGGGGGGGAGCCCTGAGCACCGGGGGCCACATACAGCCCCCAGGCCCCACCCTTGCTGCATAGTACTGTGTGCTGTTAAATGAGCTGCCATGTCCACTTTCAGTAGAGGGTGAAATAGGCAGATCTCCAGCTCATGCAAATCAGCACAGCCCCTGATTTCAGAGCAGCGACCAGAGTTTACACGGAGGATCAGTAAACGGGCCACACTTTATAACCCATTGGTAAAGAGGCCCAGTGGCGAACAGACGTAACAACCAGTTAATCAATGGCTGTGGAGTCCAAAAAGTTGCTTATAACCAACTACAACATCTTCTACTACTGGGCTTTTACACCCCTCAGTGGCACCTTCCCCCCGTCACTGCAGCATGCTTAGAACATCATGGACTGGCCCACGTGCTTAGTGGAAACAGCAAAGGGTTGGAAGGACTCAGAGCCCTGTGTGAACGAGCTGCTCCGCACTGAAGGGAGAAGCTATCATTAACCTTTCCTGTAGCATCCCCAGAATAGGGCAGCCATGGAAACGTGCAGCCTACACACGATGTCCCACTGCGGGAGGTTTGTTTGTAAAAACGCAGAACCCCTGCTGGTAGGAGGAAGTGATTCAGCCAGCGCTTTGTCTCATAAAAATCGCATCGTTCACCCAACGCCACCCAGACCTTTCAGTGGCAAGGCCAGCATTCCCCACGCCCGCATCCCCTGAGTCCTGGGAAATCGTTTGTTGCCAAAGGTCCGAATGTTTATGCCCCCAATTCAGGATTGATTATACTGCCCCTGGGGCTGCCTCGCCAGAGCACCCCACCGCCCTGCACAACCACTAATGCCTCCCTGGTGCAGAGTGTATCTCCATGGGACAGAGGAGAGTGAGGGCTGGATGGAGCTTTGGCCCAGCTCCACCTGTCCCGGTGTCAGAGGAATCGCTAAGCATGGCCCTGTAAGGAGGGCAGCAGCTTTCCTTGTTCCAGACACACCTCCCAGAGCAGGAGGGGAGCCGAGAAGGAGCTGTGGGTAGGAGTCTCCGTGGCAGAATGAATCCTGGGGTGCCGCAGCCTAAAGACCCAGTCTAGCCTTCAAGGCAAAACCCATCCCAGTGCGCAAAGCCTCATGCAATGCCTCAGACCATGTGGGAGGTTTACTTCAGTGGTTCCCAGCTGGGGGTCTGGTACAGGGCACTCAACACACCTAAATCAGTGTTTCTCAACCTGGGGGGTTGTGAGTCCCGGGGGAGGGATCACAGGGTAGGTTTAGGGGTGTCAGAAATGCAGGGCCAGCATTAAGGGGAAGCTGAGTTTGATGCTTCTGCCCTGGGCAGTGGGGGTCAGGCCTCAGACAAGGCTCAGAAGTGAGAAACAGACCGGTGTAAATACCATATTTATGCACCCCTTGATTTATTTTAAATTCTGTGGTCACTAGGAAAACGCCATTTTCCAATGCCAGTGTGCTGGGGAACCACGGGGGTCCTGTGGCACCGTACAGGCTAACAGATCTGTCTGACAGAGCGCCCTGAGCCTTCTGTAGTTTGGGGTCCAATTTTGCAAGCAAGTCACTTTAATGTGAGGTGAAAGTTGAGGTAGGCAAGACAAATCAGACACCCGAGAGGGGCACAGGAGTCCGGAACCCTGGTTTACAAGGAGAATCAAGGCTGAAGAAATCGCAAGAAACGCCTGCCCCACCCAGCCACATGCTGTTCTCACTTTGACCCAGGAGAGATTTAAAGCTGATCACAACTTATGCTGCCGAACTATTGTAGCTGCTTTAAGAATAACCAAGACACGATTCCAGGCACTCATGCGGTGGCTCCCAGACAACACTCACCATCGAACTGGTAATGCATGGTTTGATGGATACGTTCGGTGACACTGGCCAGCCATTCTTGGAAAGACAAGGTCACCTGTGACTCATCCAGCAGCTGATTACAGGCTAAAAGAAAAGGAAACCCATCATTAAACACAAGGACTCTCTTTAAACAGAGAGGCTAAGCATTCCTCACTTCCTGGAGGCTGCTCCCAAAGGAAGCAATGAAAGGCCAAGATACATATTGGATTCACACCAGAAGCGCTCCATGTGTTCATATATATATCCAAGTACATTCAGCATCACAGACAATTTCCAGAATATTTAGGCCTCATGCCCTTCACTAAACACAAAGCAGGAATATAGGCTGCAGAGTATAAGAGAGCAATGAACAGCGCCATTTCTGCTGTGATAAAGAAGACATAGCTTCCATTACACATCTCATTTTCAGGGGTTTATTGAGTGCATGTTGGGGGGGGGAGGGAATGCATTTTTCAGAGCCCAAAACTGTTTCTGGATTTGGATTAAATGTGTTAAATAGCTTCGGCTGGGGAAGAAAATTCAAAACAGTTGAAATGTTTTTTCATTAGTTTCATGTCAAGACAGCATTTTGGTTTAAAATGTGGTTAGCTTTAAAAAACAAACATTACAAAAAGATGAAAAATGCTAAAACTATTGCAAAAAAGCAAACATGATTCTGTTGTAGGCAAGACATGAGAAGTCATTCTTCCACTCTACTCTACACTGATTAGGCCTCAGTTGGAGTATTGTGTCCAGTTCTGGGTACCACATTTCAAGGAAGATGTGGAAAAATTGGAGAAAGTCCAACAAAAATGATTAAAAATCTAGATTAAAAACATGAGCTATGAGTGAAGACTGAAAGAATTGGGCTTGTTTAGTTTAGAAAAGAGAAGACTGAGAGGGGACATGTTAGCAGTTTTCGAGTATCTAAAAGGGTGTTACAAGGAGGAGGGAGAAAAATTGTTTTCCTTTGCTTCTGAGGATAGGACAAGAAGCAATGGGCTTAAACTGCAGCAAGGGAGGTTTAGGTTGGATATTAGGAAAATCTTCCTAATTGTCTAGGTGGTTAAACACTGGAATAAATTGCCTAGGGAGGTTGTGAAATCTCCGTCACTGGAGATATTTAAGAGTAGGTTGGATAGACATATATCAGAGATGATCTAGATCGGGGTGTGCAACCTTTTTGCATTCGCGACCCCTGGACTCAATAAAAGGGGTCCGGAAAAATTTTCATTGAGAAAAAAAAAATCTAAATGGTGCTTGGTCCTGCTGGGAGGGCAGGGGATTCAACTTGATGACCTCTCGAGGTCCCTTCCAGTTCTAGTGTTCTATGATTCGGTAACTGTAAGAATAAGATTAAAAGCACGAGTGAACCTGGCCAATGACTCCTATTTTGGTGTGGAAAAATGAATAAAGAAGAGTTATTCCTTCCTTTCCATAACACAAGAATTAGGGGTCACCAAATGAAATTGATAGGTAGCAAGTTTAAATCAAGCAAAAGGAAGTATTTCTTCACACTAATCACGGTGCACCTGTGGAACTCCTTGCCAGAGGATATTTTGAAGTCCAAGACTATAACAGAGTCCAAAAAAGAGCTAGATCAATTCATGGAGGTTAGGTCCATCAATACTTGTTAGCCAGGCTGGGCAGGGATGGTGTCCCTAACCTCTGTTTGTCAGAAGCTGGGAATGGGTGACTGGGAAGGGATCGCTTGATGATTCCCTGTTCTGTTCATTTTCTCTTGGGCATCTGGCAGCGGTCACAGTCAGAAGACAGGACACTAGGCTAGATGGACCTTTGGTCTGACCCAGTAAAGCCATTGTCATGTTCTTATTGTTTTGGGTAGATTTGTAGGTATGTACGGGACAAGAGAGCACATAGAAACTGAAAACAGTCTGGGTGAAAAAGATAGAACCTGGCTTATCTTTTTGCACAAATATTTGCCATTGGGTGGTTGTAAAATGTTTCTAGACGCTAATTCTGGCAAAGGATCATCTCACACAGACACACAGTTGGGAGATAGGAGCAAAGGCCAGATAAAAGCTGCAGTCAGATTTCTGTTCCGATTTGGCCAAACTGTTCAGTTTCATCTTACACCATTTTAAATGTTTGATTTTATATAAGCACAACACTGTCCCCGCTCCAAAGAATAAATCAAAGCAGCTACCCCGGAGAATGAGCCAGCACCCTCTTGCAGACAGATCTGCTACTCCGGTGTATAGCTTTGCAGGGGGAATTAAGAAGAGCAGCACAGAACCAGAGCTCAGGAATACAGGGTCTGATTTTCATCTCCCTCCATTGAGGACCAGTCTACACTATCTAATTTGATCTAATTTACGCAACTTCAGCTACGTGAATAACGAAGTCGAAGTACTTAGATCTACTTACCGCGGTGCCTTCACTGTGGTGTGTCGATGGCAGGTGCCCCCCCCAATCTCTGCCTATGCTTCTCATTCTGCTGGAGTACTGGAGTCAATGGGAGAGTGCTCAGCGGTTGATTTATCACATCTATAGTAGACACGACAAATCGACCTCTGCTGGATCAATCCCTTCCCCTCAATCTGGCAGGCGGTGTAGACGTGCCCTGAAAACCTGGAGTTATTCCACTGAAGTCAATGGAGTTACACCGGCGCAGGCGAGAGGAGAATCAGGTCCATAACGTTTCTTTCACATGGGTTATGGCAACCTGAGCCAAATCATGGGCTGGTGTAAACAGGCACAGCTCCATTGACTTGCATGGAGCTATGCTAATTCACCACAGCTAAGGAGCTGAACTGTGGTTTGCATCATTTTTTGCCACCTGCTAGACATTTCTGTATTTCTGCTGCTCGTACGGCTCAGAGACAGGGCCCACGAACCTTACCTTGCCTTTTTAGTGAAGAGGCAACAGCTGGCTTTTTCAGTCCACTTTTCCTCAGATTGCTGTTGGCTGGATCTTGAGCCAGGAGTGGGCTATTTCCTTGTGTACCTTAGGTTCAATTGAAAAGAGCTTTACTTTCCACACTTTAGCCACATATTCTATGTAACCTGCAGAGTCAGAACAGTAGCTTCTGATTAGGGAGGTAAAATCTAGTTTAATTAGTTATCCAGCTAAATGTTAAGTTTTACCAATTAACTGATTAAACGGAGGAGGGGGAGAGATGGCAGGGGTGGGCACAGGAGGTGCTCCAGCCCAGCTGCTTCTGGCCCCATGCAGGGCTGCCAGGTCCCAGCTCACGTGGGCTGGAAGCTGGCAGCCCCTCACGGGGATCCAGTGGGGCTGGAGCAGTCCTCTGCCTGCAGCAGGCCACAAGCAGGGACCTGCTCCTGGATGCCAGTTATTTGTTACCTGGATACCAGTTATCTGTAACTGTTAGGGGCGATGCTTATCGGGTAACCGGTGAACCTGTTACCTGTTAAGAGCCCCACTTCACATTTACAACTGAGAGCCCCAGGGGCTCCCTCCTTGCACAGGGATGGAATTGATGAAGCGTGTTCCACTTCTATCAGCCAGCGCCCCTGTGCACTCAGAGACAGGACTGAGGTAAAGTAAGCCTCTTAAATCCCATTAAAAATCATCGGCCAGTTAGAAGATACAAACATTCATCCAGATCAACAATGATCTGCTACAATCTACAGATCCCCCCGAAACCCCGATTAAAGAACTGAAATGGTCCCTTACCAGATGTTTCATCCTTTTTCCTCTTTTTTGGCTTGGAAGCAGTGGGCTCGCCAGCCTGCAGGGTGGATTCAGGATGGCAAACTAACTGGGGCACTATGATCCCCTTGAGACCTGGAAAAAACCAACCCATGAGTCTTTGTAACTAATCAATTAAAATTAAGCACAAGGGCAATATCATGGCCCTGATCCTGCAAACATGTATGTGCATGCTTAATCTTACACATGTGCCTCCTCCAGCCAAACTCCGTAGGGCTACCCAAGTGGGAGGTTACTCACAGGAAAGTGCAAGCTCTGAACTTAGTCTGTACTTTCAAACATTCACCGCTCTGTTCATTTCTAACCATGGCTCCCCCTTCATGTTAATAAGAGGCCTGTTTCTGCAAATTCTTATTCACATTAGGGATGTAAAAGCGTAACCGTGCACATGGTTAACATGGAGACTGGGCTCATCGGTTCACCTTCACGATTACACGCAGGCTCCTGGTACATACGAGGACCCGGCTTAAAGTATGAGAGGCAGCAGCGCAGGGGGGCAGGCGGGAGCTGAAAAATTCAGCAGTGACACGGTTACTTAACTAAATGCATTTTAACATCCCTAACTCACATGAGTAATCCTTGATCATACAAGTACAGATCACGGACTGTCAACAAGCCATATTCCCAGAGTTCAGCTTCCTTGAGTTATAGGTGTGAAAAAAATAGGTAGCAACTTTTACAATGAGAAAAGAGCTTATTTCCCACTCATGCACAACTCTGAGGATTCAAACAATTGTGGCCAGTCCTAAGCAGAATTATTTGTCAAGTTAAAATTGGAAATAGGGTGAGGGATGAAGAGGAAGGAGTCATAACTGAAAGCAGTTTGCCAGAGTAGGAGTGGTGTGTGTGTGTGGAGAGGTGGAGGGACAATCAAAATGAATACAGACATAGACAAGATGTCAGTGTAAACGTGGGTCTCCAGCCCTTCTTTGTGCAGGGCTTTTTGCTCCAGAATTAGTGACCCTACGTAATGTCGCCCAGCTCTGTTCGGCTAGCACAACGGCTCCCTTACGAAAGGCAAGATTTATTCCCAGTGCAGACAGGCACAACTCTGACTTCAGTAGGACTGTACGTGCTTGCTCCAGGGCCTTACTGATTTCCAAAATATGGCTGAAGGGATTACTTTGGAATGTAAGAGGCAAAAAACTAAAGAGGCCAATTTCTCTCCTGCTGTAGCCCTACCAGGTTAAATGGTGTTACATCAGAGATTAAGCTGGCCCAGAACGGACATATTGGCAAAGCTGTGATGCTAGAAGTAGACATGGTATCAATCACTTACCAACAGCTGAACAATAACCGTAATGCCTTCCCCTTCTTTAGCATTTTTCACCCAAACATCTCAAAGCACTTCATTAATCAGTTCTATTTTATAGATGGGGAAACCGAGGCACTGATGCATTAAGTGACTTGCCTAGGGTCACACAGCAAGTCAGCAGTAGTGTGAATGTAGTTTGGGCAGTATGGGCCAGCTTCCGATCACACCAACTTCTCAGCACTTAGCACAAGGGACCGTGATCTGAGACTGCACCTCTCCCCTGCTCCCCAGTACAGACAATCATTTGCCCTGGTGTAGGGCCATTCACGATCTTAATTAAACTGGCCTAAATCAGAATTAAGCTCTTAGAGCCACCATTTTTCAAGGTATTTAGGCACCTCAAATCTAATAAAGATGCTAGGTGCTGATCGAAATTTTCAAGAGCACCTCGGTGCCTAACTCCCTTTCATTTCTACAGACTTTCAGCACAACATGCTCCATCATTAGGCCCCTAAACAACTACACAAATCAAGTTCTTAATGTTCCCACAGCCAATCTGGCTTAACCAGATGTCGGAAACAACTTCCCTAATTAGTTTACTCACCTTCCATTTTTGTGTTCTTTTATCATCAAAATACACATACAAACACATATGTTTACGTCATAGCACCTTTACGTCATAGCAACAATATATTTAGAAGCGTTGGTCAAATACGCAGACCTTGGGAGAGGTTTCCCATCACAGCAGGGGGAAGGAGCAGTTCTAACGAAGAAACCCCTAAACCCTAAAAAAAAAACCCCACAACTTTGCCTTCTATGCGCTGGTTATCGGCTCTGAACTAAACCCTGAAGGCAGACTTTGTTCCTCCACGTAAGACAAGGTGAATTTGAACCCCATCAAGGTTTTCTGCCCAAGGCGGTGCAATGGCTTTCTTTTCATTACCTCAAGCCAAACTTTAAAGAACATAAGCCAGGTATTTGAAGGGTTAGAATCATAGAATCCTAGGGCTGGCAGAGACCTCAGGAATCATCGAGTCCAGCCCCCTGCCCAAAGCAAGACCAGCCCCAACTAAATCATCCCAGCCAGGGCTTTGTCAAGCCGAGACATAAACAGGATTCCACCCCCTCCCTAGGTAACCCATAGGTTAAACACAAACAACCTTCTTTCTCATCATCTCTTCTCTCGGCCGCTCGTGCTAACATCCAAACTCAGGTTAAAACTGCAGCTCACCCAGGTCTGTATTCCTACCCTAGTGAAACACTTGAACCTTCCCTACAAACAAAAGAACTTATCAATGCTAACCCAGGCGGGGAAGGAACCGTGAGAATAGACTCTTTCAAAGCCAAAACAGCCCAGTGCTGTATTTAAGCAGGGCTAGACAGTCATATCTTACCATACTGCCCTTAAGGGCCCAAATCCCCTTCCTTCCCCCCAAACCCCCAGTTAACACTCATTAGTCCCCCCAAAAAACCATTAACATTAATTAGCCTCCCCCTGCACAGACAGATGCTCCCTCTTCATTTAGCTCCCCCACAAGAAACTCGGATCTGCCTCCCACTCCTGGGTTCTTGATTTTCTTCCACAGAAGGCACCCGGCAGGGAGGACGCCAGCCAGCTAATCAGCTGGGCTAGTGCCTGACTCAGACCCGCCATGGAATGGTTCTGCTTCCCCCTGTAAAGGGGGTTGCTTACATGGGGATGCGGTGAGCAGTCCAGGCCGGGGGGCTGGGAAGAGGGTGATGTCCCCTTAGGCGTCTGACCCTCTGCAGGTCACCTTGTTTTCCTGAGCCGGAGATCGAAATGCCCTGCAGCAGCCATGGCTTAGCAGTCCTCAGAGGGGGGCATGGGCGCAGAGCTCAGGGAATCCACCCTCACTGTAGACACTCCCCATCATCTTGAATGCTGCTCACCAAACCCTGCGCTCTCTCATCCCCTCTCCCCTGCGCCCGCTCTAACCCTCCCTGCGCCAGCCCCACTCACCGCTGGAATCGTAACTGAGGAAGTCGGAGAACTCCTGAGCCAAGGCCTCGTCGCTGGCAAAGGCAGAGATGCAGGCGAAGAAGTGAATGCATCTCTGAGCAGCCTCTCCCTGGGCAGAGCTGGCCTTGCTGGATTTCAGAGTCTGGCAGGAGCAGAGAAACCTGTGCTCGGGCACGTTCTTACTGCTCATCTTCTGAGCAAAGGAGGCATGGAGATACCCCAAGCTGTGCTTCTGGCTGGCCTTGCACTTCACCACCAGGATGTTCTTGGTCACCCTTTGCACCAGGGGGCCGGTGGGCTCTGTGGCCAGCTGCCAGATGGTTTGCTTAGTTTCGGCGGGGGCCTGCATGGAATTTAAGATGGAGCTTTTCAAAGTCAAAGGGGTGGCCTCCGTCTGACAGTTCACGGCCAGCTTGATGTGCTGGCACTGGTTTTCCACCACGCCTTGGGTGGCTGCCTTCAAACACGATGGGACGTAGCAGCGGCCGGAGCTGAGCTGCGTGATGATGGTCCCATCCACCGTCTGGATCGTGGTCTCCGAAACCCCCAGCTCCACAAAGCACCGGTAGTCCGGCCCCCTGTCTCTCTGCCGCACCGAGTAGATCTGCAGATCCGAGCCTGTGATGATCTTCACGGCGTCGACGCCGGGCTGCTTCCGAGCGCCGTAGCGGAAGATCGTCCCGCAGGTTTTGTTCTTGCAGCTCAGCCCTCGGGTGCCATTGTAGGTGCCACACCGGGGACATTTCCTTATTCCCCGGAGCGTCGCTTTTCCCAAGTCAGACAAGAAGGCTGGGACTTTAGTCCTCACTGAGTTCGGGTCCATCCTCCAGGGAGCCTGAAACACCACAGAGGTCAAGTCAATCCAACTGCTTCACTTCCTAGCTGCACGTATTCTGATGATTTGTATCACGATCCTACCTGGGGACCTCAATAGAGCTCAACACGTCAGGGCGCTAGGGGCTGTACACACACACAGTGAGAGACGACCTCTGCCCTCAACAGCTCAGTATCTAAAGCAGACAAAAGGTGGGAGAGGAAACAGGCGGAGAGAGGGGCAGTGTCTTGCCCAAATCCCGAGGCAGGTCAGTGGCACAGCTAGGAACAGAATTCAAGTCTCTATCTAATGCTCCAGCCACTGAACCATGCTGGGGGTTTTCAATCATTGGATTATAATAACGGCTTACAAGGTATATTCCAAAGAGCTTCTTTACCTGTGCCATTCATCACAGTTTCCCTTAATCACAACACTGAAAAGAACGTAGGACTAAATCTTCACAGCGGCCCAGGACAGACACGGGCAGCCTCGTGCACACAGCCTCCCTTTCCAAGCCGAGAGATTCGGACTCTGCGAAGCGGGGCACCAGTATACAGAGCCACCAGCACTTTCACCAGCTTGTCATCTATCCCCAAAAGCGGCACTGAAGGGGGGAGGTGTTTTCAAAACTACCTGAATGATCTTAATGGGGGAGGGTCCAGCGGAGGGCGACCAAAATGATTAGGGGGCTGGAGCACATGACCTATGAGGAGAGGCTGAGGGATTTGGGCTTGTTTAGTCTGCAGAAGAGAAGAGTGAGGGGGGATTTGATAGCAGCCTTCAATTTCCTGAAGGGAGGTTCCAAAGAGGATGGAGAGAGGTTGTTCTCAGTAGTGATGGATGGCAGAACGAGGAGCAATGGTCTCAAATTACAGTGGGAGAGGTCCAGGTTGGATATTAGGAAAAACTATTTCCCTAGGAGGGTGGTGAAGCACTGGGATGGGTTCCCTAGGGAGGGGGTGGAATCTCCATCCCTAGAAGTTTTTAAGTCTTGGCTTGACCAAGCCCTGGACGGGTTGATTTAGTTGGGATTGGTCCTGCTTTGGGCAGGGGGCTGGACTTGATGACCTCCTGAGGTCTCTTCCAGCTCTATGATTCTATGATCTTAGATACATTCCCTTGGGAACGAGGTGTTTAAATCCCTTAGGCAGCTCTAAAGATCTCAGGTACACTGATAAAAATAGAGGTGACCTAGTGTTTCTTTGGCTGGAGGTGCACGGTAACAAAACCGGGAGATAATGTGCTCTCTCTGACTGTCTAAATTATTTTCAGTCTCTTTGAACATAAAAATGGCCACATTGGGTCAGACCAAAGGTCCATCCAGCCCAGTATCCTGTCTGCTGACAGTGACCAATGCCAAATGCCCCAGAGAGAGTAAACAGAACAAGGAATCTTCAAACAACTCCTCTCCTGTCACCCATTCCCAGCTTCTGACAGAGGCTAGGCACACCATTCCTATCCATCCTGGCTAATAGCCATTGATGGACCTAACCTCCATGAATTTACCTAGCTCTTTCTTAAACTCTGTTAAAGTCCTGGTCTTCACAACCTCCTCTGGCAAGGAGTTCCACAGGTTGACTGTTCACTGTGTGGGGGGAAAAACACTTTCTTCTGTTTGTTTTAAACATGCTACCTATTAATTTCATTTGGTGACCCCTAGTTCTTATGTTATAGGAACAAGTAAATAACTTTTCCTTATTCACTTTTTCCACACCAGTCATGATTTTATAGACCTCTATCATATCACACCTTAGTCTCCTCTTTTCTAATATGAAAAGTCCCAGTCTTTTTTCTCTCTCTTCATATGGGACCCATTTCAAACCCCTACTCATATTTTTTTCCCTTTTCTGAACCTTTTCCAATGCCTTTTTTTTTTTTTTTTTTTTTTAAAGATAAGGAGACCATATCTGGAGAAAGCAAATCTAGGAGAAAGCAAAGTTTAGAGATATCTACTATATCAATAGTACCTTTCATTTTTGGTGTTTGTTATTTAATTTTTCCTGGGAATTTATTGGCATTTTGTTATTACAAAAAAATCAGTGAACATCAGTGGAAAATATTAATAATTTTTCTGGGTAGATATCAGGGTTTATTTTGGTGGAAGGAACAATGGGGGAGAAACTATTCAGTAGATTAATGCTTTGATGAATGGAATTCAATGTGGCTTGCTGCAGAATTAAAGCAGAACTCAAAACACAATGCCACCTCTGAGTTTAAGAAAACAATCTCTCTCTAAACCCCAAAAAACTCCTCTCCCAGGGAGCCAGCTGCGCCTTGGGTCTGCAGAAGCCCACAACATGTAACTGTGTAACCACTAAGATTTTCAGTGGTTACATAGTTACCTAATTAACCGCTCTTTAACATCCCTAATACAGATATTCATTTCCTTCCTATTTTCAGTGTGTCAGATCTTTAAACCGTTATCTGCTAAGAGCTTGAAAAGTGTACGTGGTGAGTATGAGATTCCTTGGTACGTTCAGATGCACACACATTTCAGAGCTTACAAAACACACAACCACCACACTCACTGCCTTATTTCCACAGGCAACTTTGCATATTCACACAGAGTAATGTGTTACTGTAATACATATATTGCATTCAATATACTGTATTTTCCTAATTAAACAAGGGGTTTTATATATTTGAATGATACAAAAGTAAGTCGAAAATTCAAAAACAAAACAAATCATACTTTTTGTAAAACAACCCAGGAATATTATATATATATTTGTTAGTCTCTGAGGTGCCACAGGACTACTCGTTCACAGAATCCTAGGGCTGGAAGAGACCTCAGGAGGTCATCAAGTCCAACCCCCTGCCCAAAGCAGGACCTACCCCAACTCAATCATCTCAGCCAGGGTTTTGTCAAGCCGAGACTTAAAAACCTCTAGGGATGGAGATTCTACCCCCTCTCTAGGTAACCCATTCCAGTACTTCACCACTCTCCTAGGGAAAGTTTTTTCTAATATCCAACCTAGACCTCCCCCACTGTAACTCTTTGTCAATAAAAATCAGTTTAAACTGAAAAAGGGGGCTTATATATAAAAAATACTACTCTGCCCACCCTGGGGCCTGGGCTACATGCAGTTTTTGTACAACTATTTTTATGAAAGGTCTGAGTTTTACTCTCTGTCCCATGCGAGGAAAATCCATACCAGTATAGGCATTTTTTACACTTGTATAAATGCATATGAGGCGGCAGTATTAACTATACCCATATAAAAGCAATTCAAGGTTTGTGTGCAGATAAGGCCTGAACCTAAAACCCTGATCAGAATGGCACTGTTACGACATTCTTGCTATGTAACTCACAAATAGGTCATCTTTCTGCCCTAACTCACAAGTAGGTCTGCTAAAGACGGCCATTCTCCCTCCTCCCCTGCCCTGCGGGTAAAACTAAAGAATAACTCCATAACTGTCAATGGAGTTACACCAATGTAAAACTGGGCTAGAGGCAATGCAGGCCCTGACACAACTCAGAGTAAAGACTGAGCACTCTGGATAGTACTCTAAACACCAGCCCCTCAAAAGTATTTAGGCATCTAAATGGGATTACAATGGGAGTTAGGTGTCTAAATCTCTTTGATGATCTGGCCCAGGTGTCAGCAACATTGTCTCAGCTCTTCTAAGGCAGAAACATACAGCTTGTTATCAAGAGTCTTTTTTATGCGTCCTTTAAATATATATAAGACCTCCTTTCTGCGCTGCAGGGATATTAAAAATCCCCAGCTGCTTCCACCGAGTAAGGGTTGGCTCTGAGGTCATGCCCAAAATCTGCCCTCTCCTCGCTGCTGTGCAATGAGCTGCGCATTGGTTCTCTGAATGACAGCTGATTTCCTGCGCCAATGGCAGCCTCCCTTCATGTGTGAATGCCTTGGTTCTTGCTTGTAGACATGGGGCTGAACATGAGAGTTCTGCACGCGGCTTGCAGGAGGCGGCCAATGGTGAAGAAAGGCACTGTAGAAATGTAACAGTAAGTCCTTATGGATTGTTAAGAAAGTATAAGGAAGACTGAGGGAATGACATGGAAGGTCAGGTGAATAAAAGAGGAGGAAAACAGGATACAAACAGCAGTTATGGAAGAGCAAACAGCGTGCATTGAAAAGGAAGGGAGACGGTAGTGAGATGAGGGAACAGTTCTGAAGAGCCCTAAAAGTGAAAATCAACTATTTTCCACATTTTATTTATATGCAGTCATTACAGCTGGAGTTCCCAGCATGCTAGGAGATACAGACAAAAAGGTAAACATTATACATAGCAGGATTACAAATCTCATCCTCCCATAGCACCACAGTGTCACCCAATGTAATGCTCCGTTCAGGGAAAAGCAACACAGGATACAACTTGTACTCACAGTTTCAGATGAGAATGTCTTATGTGGGTTCTGTGTTTGGAGTGGGTGGGAAAAGGTGAGATCTGACACTTACGTCTTCCTGGACTTCCGACCAGTGTCTAGCCTCTGACCCAGTATGGCCGTTCTTATGTTCTCTAAATTTAGAGGTGTCATAATAAAGAAGTTCCGTTTGATCTACTGGTGTTCTTGTGAGATCACAACAGAGCACAGCTGCACAGAGGGTCAGACCTGGATTTACAATTAATCTGGCAAAAAGTCACCTCTGGAACATACTGGATATCCAGGAGTAGAATGTATAAGGCGAGGATTTCAATGAATGATATGTGCTAGCACTTTGGCAAAAGAACGAGAGCACGAACTGATCTAATGGCTTTTACCATACAAAATGAAATAGACTAGGTGGCAGAATTTGATGTTTTCCTTCTTTATCATTTTGAGTGGCTATGTCAGTGGCCCATTGAAAGCCTTTTTAAAAATTTTCATCTATTTAAATTTTCACAGTTGCAGGAAATCATGTGCAAGGGGTGGGAGAACAGAGCAAAATGATTTAATGACATCAGATTCTGAGATTCAAAAAGTTAAAGCTTTATAACTGTTAAACATAAATAGTCAATGTCACATGTCAAAATGTACAAAGTAAATACCCTTAAATCAAACCTTAATAAGCTCTCAAATAGCACTTTTCTTGCTTTGCCTATCTGCACATTCTGATTATCATCAATGGAAATATTTTTCACTGACTTGTGTGTATACAGTAAATGGACATTTACTGATACTGAAAAAAACCCTCATTGTTCCAAGCCTGGATATAACCAAAATGAATATGTCAGTGAACAAATCTTCATTGAGACCACTAGCAATAGCCCAATGAATGTTTAAAGAAAGCTGAAATCTGCCAATGTATTGTAGGTAGGAAATTAAACGGAGCCCTCTCCAACAACACAACACTATGCACAGAAACCTATTCATCTATTTGTGCTCACAGCTATCTTATGTTGGAGCAAAGGATAAGGTAAAGTTATTTCACAGGATGTGGCCCATGTCATAAGTGTAATTATGTATTAGTTAAGTGCCAGCAATGTGCATGGCAGAAGGAGAGACACAAAAATAATGCTAGTTACCGTTCCAAGGAGTTTCCAATCTAAGTAAGACACTGGGAACTAGATGAACAAATAAGGAGGAAAGTCTCAGAGGGGCAGCTGTGTTAAGTCTGGAACTTTAAAAACAATGAGTACTGTAGTTCTTTTTGTTAGTGCCACGGGACTACTTGTTTTTAAATAAGCAGGAAGTTTGTTTTTATGTGCATGATAATGTGGTCGACTCATTTCTTGTGAACACTTGAAGAGATGAGTCAACTTGAGGATGGAATAATGCTGGCTGTATGTCACATTCGCCCAGAACAGAATGAAAAGTTATGGAACTTTGAACAGTAGCTACCAAACATGTACAAACATGGTTATATAAAATAATTGTATAATGTTACATGTTCAGCTGAATCTCTATAGTTTTATTACTTACATATTTAAAAAAAGCAGGTCGCCGATACACATAAATAATAAGAACTCTGAAAATACTGGAGAAGAAATTTAATATTGTTTGAAAGACTCTTTTGAGGGATTTAGTGTCTATTCCTTGATTCATATTTAAAATATGCAGACAAAGAGCATAGCAGCATTATATAATCAGTGTGTCTGAATGCAGTTGTTTGGTAGGTGTCTTTCCTTTCCAAGTCACACCTGGCTTGAATAAAAAAGGTATTTTAGAAGCTAGACTGAACAGATCATTTTTAGCTTTTAGATCTTCCTAAATAAAGTGATTCCAAATTTTGTTGCATTGCCAATATACCAGTAGCCTACAAGGGCTGTGCCTATTTAGCATAATCATGAAGCAGCTTCCATCCAGCTTCTAATACAGAAGGGTGGTACATCAGATAAGTCATAGCATACGATATCCTGATCCAGCATTCTTCAGGATAAGCTTCCTTGAACATGAGGCTATATAACAACCTCTGCACCATCACATCACATTGAAGAAACTATGCAGAATGTTGCATTATAATATCATAGTAACTCAACAGCTTTGTCTACACTATTTCTGTGAACAAAATCCCACTGTTGCCAACATTGGAGTGTTGGTGTCAATGACAGTACAGACATTCATGCAGATAAGGCTCCCAGTGTTTTTAAAACCTTATCATTGCTCAGCTCAGATCAGGGTTAGACATAACAATGTTTAAAGTGTCCATAGGCAATTTGTCTATCTGTACTAAAATTACGATGGATCTGCATCACTTTCAATAAATATGAGCATGTTGTCTGTGTAACTAACTAAACTAACTACCCCAAACACTAGGATAGTCATAGCCTTTGCTGGAGGATGGCACATTACAATACAGGTTGGCCTCACAGTGGCATTTTATGGTGATGTCCCATGACATCACATCACATACAAAGATTTATGATTTCCCAGTGGCAGAGTGTGTTGATGTTCATAATGTAGCAAGGATGCACAGAGAAGTGGTGAAACTGCCATAAATATGCAAATTCTGTGACCACATAATATTGTCTTCAAGGCACCATCGCATCATGTCAAATGATTTGACATCACCATGTACTGATGTCAAAAAGACAATACAGGACCCACAATCTGGTCACATGCTCTTTTACATCATAGCATGAAGAGGCCAAACACCCAGCTGTGACACTGATGTCACACAACAACTTCATGACATCAACTGGTTCCATCAAATGAGGCTACATGTGCTCCGGCATCTTTACATCGCTGTGTGGCAATCACTGCATGGACAGCTGCGCTTAGTGTCACAGGGGTACACGTACCACAGTACCATGGCTACACCAGTGTCGCAGCCAAAGGACGAGGCCAACCAGGCGCACGTATCTCAGCACCAGGGTTAGACCGCTGTGTCACAGATGACGTCACACAGGCGCATGTGCCACAGCTGCACCGCTATGTCACAGTGCCACAGATGACATCACAAAGGCATGTCCCGCGTCACTCGTTACACCAGGGCATTGGTGACATCCCCTGGGTGCAGGCGTTGTACCACCACTTACGCCACCTACGTCATGCGATGGCCTCAGTGACGTCACACAAACGCACGTGGCACCGTGACGTAAGCAGGGTGATGCGACACGCGCCGACGTCACCAACGCTCCCACACCAGGGCCTGGGGAAGAGGGGCCTACAGACCCCCTGTCCCCCCTTAGTTCCCAGTAGCCTCGCTGGCCTCCCTGACGTCACTTCCTGTTCCTCCCAGCGGGGGGCCACAGCCGGGCCCCTTCTGAGCGAGACTTGGCCTCGCGTCGCCCTTACCTGGGCGGCCTCCCCGGGTCCCAGCCGGGCCGCCTGCGAGGGGAGTCAGCGAGCGGCCTCCGCCATGGCTCCTTACAAACTGCCAGCGGGCCTCGGCTGTAACGGCGATCCCCATTGGGCCGTCAGCCGCCACGTGCTGGCGAGGCAGAGCATGATGGGAGGTGTAGTTCCTCCTGGTCAGCTGGCGGCGCTGACACTTGGGACTAGCGTGGTGGGGTGAGCGCCAGCTGATTAGTGGTTGGGAATATGAGTGAGCGTGACTTAGTATCAGGGACCGGACTGTAGTTAGCAAGTGAGTAATGAGCCAGGTACTGCTAACGCAGCCAGCAGCTGGGGTGAGACGACAGGGGATGTCACTCAAAATTGTTCAGTTCATTTGAGCTTCATAGTGCATTGGACTGATGCAGCATAATCCTGCTTAACAGGAATTATAGTAGGTTCATACAGGGAAAGCCACACCCAAAATCCACAACCACACCAGCTTAACAGCCAAGGGGCAGGTTAACGAAAGAATTCTTCCATCAAACTAGCTCCTGCCTTTTGCCAATGAGAGAATCCCTCCCATCAGCAGCTATTGCTACCGTACCTGTTTAAATGCAGATAGAGCTGTCAATAAGTCTAAATTAAGCATAAATTAGTAATATTATGCTATACCTGTCTACTTAAACCAGTGTAGCAAGAATGGCTTAAGACATGAACGAACACATCCCAGAACAATGTCCCCCACCTTTGATATTTGCATTTACGCATCAAGAGCTGGACGCATTCAGCCTCGCTCAATTAGCTTCAAAAACACTGGCCCTACAATTGACAGGTAACTGCTTTTTCTGTTACAGATCCAGGCTATGTGCATGTAAACAATTTCCACTCCAACTAAGCTGATGAAGGGATTTTACCACTGAAAGCTTGTGATATGTGTGTTGGTCTCTAAGGTACCACAGAACTACTTATCCCAAAGTAAGGGGCTTTTTGCCATTTAGCTTAATCATCTTTCTAGGTCAGATGATCTAAACACCACGACCACACACTCTTATACCAAAATAAGAGAATGCATAGGGACATGGGTTTTTAAGTTCAGACATTACAGGGATGTAATTTTCCCCAAGGTGCCTGGGATAGCATGTTCGTTTAGTAGGAGAACCCAAAAGTTATGACTTTCACATTGCACTTAGGCTCTTAACTTCCATTGATTTTACTAGAATGAGCTTAAATAACTTTGTGAGGCTGGTCTTAAGCATTTACTAGTATTGCCAACCCATCTATTTAAAAATCAAGTAAAGCACACCAAAAACACAACTCTTAGCTTACACAGAACAACAATAACTAAAACAATGCCCCACTGCTATATATAGATAGGACAAACTGGATAGTCTCTGCAGGAACGAATCAATGGACACAAATCAGATCTACGTAAAGGAAACATACAAAAACCTATTGGGGAACATTTCAACCTTCCAAATCTCACTCTGACAGATCTCCAAGTGATAGAGATGCAGCCATGTTAGTCTTTAAAGTGCTGCATAGTCCTGTCTTTTGTTTCAGCTATACCAGACTATCAAGATGGTTTATTAGGTGATGAGCTTTTGTGGGCCAGACCCACTTCCTCAGATCAATAGGTGGAAGAAAACTGGCACAACCATATATACCAAAGTGATACTTTGGTATATATGGTTGTGCCAGTTTTCTTCCACCTATTGATCTGAGGAAGTGGGTCTGGCCCACGAAAGCTCATCACCTAATAAACCATCTTGATAGTCTTTAAAGTGCTGCATAGTCCTGTCTTTTGTTTCAGATCTCCAAGTAGCTGTCTTGTCACAAAGCAGCTCTACAAGCCAGATCCACAGGGAAACACGGGAATTACAGTGCATCCGCAAATTCAATTCACGTGCTAATGGACTCAATTGTGATGAAAGTTGGTTGGGACACTACCAATTTAACAACCATTGAAGGTGCTAACAGCTCTCTGTGTAGTATCCTTCCTGACATGGGAATCTATCTATTGACTTTGATTTTTATCTGCTTTGGTACTTACCCATTCTCCAGATACTTACTGATGCTCTGTCTCCCAGCTCCCTCTCTTTCTTCCCTCCCTCCTCCCCTTCCCCTCTCCTATTTATTTCAAGTGTACGCATCCCAAACTCATAACTCGGGTCATCTGAAGAAGTGGGCTGTGCCCATGAAAGCTCATAATACCATCTACATGTTTTGTTAGTCTATAAAGTGCTACCAGACCATTTGTTTTTTTCTATAACAAAGATAATATCCTCACTTGACTTTTAATATTTGAAGCTTAAGGGTAGAAGTCAAGCTCTTCTTTAACACTGAGGTCTAGAAATTTAAGATGAAAGCTATGGTTTCAAGAAAACAAAGCAAAATGCCTTGTAAAGTCATAAGAGGTGGCAAAAACCAGAGCCACCTTGTTGCAGCATTTAGATTATAAACATTCTATGGGAATGTGTTTTTCTTCTTCATGTCTCTATGCATTACACGGTCTTCATCTGGTTATCAGATAATTATAGAAAATCATTTGCAAAAAATTCTGTGGATAAAAAGCAGCAATAATTATCCACCTACATATCTACCTTGCACCATGTCTGAAAGCTACTGCAAGTGTATGACTGGAATGACAGAGATTCTATATTAAAACTAACAGAACAAGGCCCTGGGGTGTACAGAGTAGGGATTTAAAGGACTAATTGACTGATAAGCAAATGCTTACCAGATAGTTGACAAGTCATTCCCCCCTGCTTGCTGCCTTTTATCAGATAGAGGCAGCAAGGAGTGGAGGGGGAGAGAAATGAAGGGGGTACTTAAAAGTGGCAGCGCTGCATGGAGCCCCGAGTCAGCTGCTCCGTGCAGCACTGCCACTTTGAATGCTGCAGAGAGCCTAGTGTCAGGTACCTTGTGGCATTTCAAAGTGGCAGTGCCGCTTCTTTGAAATGCCGGGTGGAGCCCGGGATCAGCTCCACATGGCATTTCAAAGCAGCGGCACCGCATCGAGCCCAAGGGTCAGGTGGGAGTCCCCAGCTGATCCCAGGCTCCACCTGGCATTTCAAAGCGGCATCACTGCTCGGAGACCGGGTCAACGTTCCAGCTGACCCTGGGCTCCATGCAGTGTGCCAGTTTTGAAATGTACAAGAGTCCCCAGCAAGGATGCTTGTGAGTTTCAAAGCAGAAGCGCTTTCTTGGAGCCCGGGAGTCAGTGGGACTTCTCACTGGCCCAGGGCTCCATTCAGCATTCCAACTTTGAAATGCACAAGAGCCCAGCGGGGCTCTTGCACATTTCAAAGACTGAACACAGAAGTGCTTATCGACTAGTCGAGTAGTTGATGGAAATTCCATTGACTACTCAACTAGCAAATTAATCGTTACTTAACATCCCTAGTACAGAGGCTCTGGGCATGACCAAGTGCTTTAAGTTCCTATGCTGTTAGAAAAGTTTCAGGGCTTCAGGTTGAATAAGTTCCTGCTTCTAATTCTCTCAACTCCCAAATATTAAAACAGCGACATCACTACCTCCCTTCTAGCCACTGGTGCTGATGAGCTATTTTACTTGCCAAATCCTGACAAAGTCTAGTCTGGTGACAGTTAAACATAGGCCAAATTCTTATTGTCAATGGGAATCATGGCTGCAAAAGGAATGCCAGATCAACCTCTTAGTATGTAACTAAGTTTAGCGTTCATCACAGATGTTTGGTCATGTGAGGGGCTAAGCATTTTTCACATAATACTATTTACATGAATAAGAGGACTGCATCTTTTATGAATAAGAGACAGACTATTAATTGCTTTAATGTAAATGACGGGTTACCATGTTAGTTTGCATCTGCAAAAACAACAACGAGTCCTATAGCACCTTAAAGACAAAGGATTTTATTTGGGCATAAGCTTTCATGAACGACGATGCATCTGACAAAGTGGGTTTTTGCATCTGACGTGGTTTCCCCCCCCCCCCCCCCACACAAAATCTTATGCCAAAATAAATGCTGGCCTTTAATGTAAATTCTATTATAGATTTTCTACATTAAAATTAGTTAAGTATTGCTCATAAGATTATCCTAAGTTACCTTACTCTCCAAGTAAGTGACAAACTCTCATTTGACAAGTTGTGACTAAACATCTTGAGGTGCTATGAAAAACAATCACTTTAATTGTGACCTCTACCCTGGACACAAACCATTAATTCGTTCACAAGAGGAAACAATCCAACTAAAAGCTAACAATTTGTGAAAGCGATATCAAGCTCATCACACCACTGGTATGATACTTCTAAAGGATTGGACAGCATACACCAGTAACTGGCATTACTAACATCACTGCATAAACAGATATTTTTTGAAGAGTAAAATTAACTCCATCCCACAGGATGCACTGAATTACTAAACTGTTACAGATAGCTATTGGTGAGTCATGTAATAAGAGTACTGGTCAAGCATGTTGGAGCTAAAGTGAACACAAATACAATTTTTTCTTATTTCATATGTATAAGCACAAAACCAGGGAAACCTTTAAAGGCACAAATTCTTAGCCGTATGATTTCCCCCTCAGGAAACAGGAAAACAACTCAGTGCCAGTACATACATCCCTACTCCATTCTGGCAACAGGCTTGTAATAAAGGAAACATCATCTTAGTGTCTGATTTTCCCTTGAAGTACTGGAGCCTCCACTGTGACAAGCAAATAAAAAAAAACTGATAAGGTTGGGAATATGCAAGTTCACACAGTTTTATTAATATCCTTAACAGCTTTAAAAAAAGTCACCAGTCGTGGAGTTAGAGTCTTGTACTCCTAACCACAAATATCAAAATACATTCATTCAAGTGAAATTTAATTTGTTTCATACAAATAAGAAATGGGCTTCTAATGCAAAAACATTCCAGGCTGCTACCTTGGAAATAAGCCATTTTGTCCTTTCCTGTTGTGTGTTTGGGATTCTGTAAAACATACCTTACAAAAATGACAGCTGCCTTGATACGTAAACATCAAAGCCTGACTGAAGTGCAAATATTCAGAACAAAAAATAAGGGAAGGGAGAAAGGAGTGCACCGGTAAGGACAGGAATGTGTTCAAAGGATTGTCACTTCAATATTGCGTTGTTAGTTTTGTGGAGTGGGTGGGGACAATAGGGATACAACACTAATACAAATCATTACCGCCCTCACGAGAGAGCACATCACAAGTTATTTCACCAAGTAAGGTTGTTCTAAACATTGGTTGATAACATAGAAATGGCACAACGTCTTTACACAAAGGCCATTACAAGGAAAAAGCCAGTGTGCTAGAGAATTCAGTGTGTGTCCCATTTTGACAATACTCTTCACAGCCTCAGAGAAATATAAAGTTACCTTTTCCATCTACAGGTCAGATTTTCCATATTGCATGTGCACCTCTCAATTGTTTCATTAAATAAAAGGTGTGTCCTTATCTCTTGGAGTTTATTATTCAAGAGGTATTTCTGTCCACAGCAGTCAGCACAGAAAGCCCTCCCCCATTCTTAAACAAACCAAGCACTAATGTGTACATTTTAATGACAGGAATCACAATACATTTTAAAAATTTAGACAGATGCTGTTCATGCAGTCAAAATAAGAGGTAAAAATACATATTATGCATATATTGGTTTTAAAATGTGTATTCAAATATAGCATTGAGCTAAATTCCAGTGCCTACTCTCAGATATGGATGTTCTTTGGGCAGAATATGATACAGCACAGCTGGTCAAGCAGAAAGTAAAAATGTATGTTTGCATAATTAAAGCCAGAATAGAGACGTACCCTCAAATAATCATAAAAGTTAAAAAGATACTGATACACTTGGTGAAACAGTTCACGTTTAAGCTGTTATTGGTGCAAGTCCTATTTGCAAGAGGAGGAAAACATAGTAAAAAAGTTGGTTTGTATTCGTCTATCTTTAAAGCCAAGTTTGAAAAACAGCTGCATAGAATAGTTCTCCAGAGAGTCACACACATTCAGGCCCTCCACACTTTACAGGATGTTGGCTACAAGTTACAGGCCAAGATTTGCCCTGTGTCTGCCTTCCTGCTCTCTCCACCCCCCACATTCTCTAATAAAAGTGTTCAAAATTTTGAAGACAATCCAATATTATTTCCTATTCTATTCCCATCCCTAATTAGGGAAGGAAGCCTGACCTCATTCTTGTCCCACTCCCCACTATCCTCTGTTATTACTTCATCTAAGACCCTGAAATATATTGTCACATGACTGTCAATATAGCAAAAGTTTAATCCTTTGATGCTGTGAGTTGCCCAACTGCAGCTAATGGGAAGAACATGGGAACTCCAAAGCCAAAGCTTAATAGGTATAATAAATAACATTACACAATGAAGAAGTTTTTGCTCTTTGAAGGCTGGTCAAGGAGGTAGGATAGAAAATTTTTTGGCCTTTGGACATTTAAAAATGCTTTGCCCAGCTGGTCCTTCAGGCTTACTAGGAGGATTCCACATACCCCAAGCCTGACGCGCACACATACAATGCTACAGTTTTCACAGTTCTAATTGTACATGTTAAAATCAAGTCAACTTACTCTATTTGAGTAAAATTTACTATCAGTAAACAGTGAGACTGATTTGTTTTCTACAACTTTGTGTCTTTTACAGTTTCTTAAAAACAAGGAAGATGACTTTGTATACAAAGACTACCAAAGTGTATTTTTGATATTCACATGCAAGACCAAAAAAAAACTTTAAAATGTTACACCTAAATCCTGAGGACTCTGCATCCTACCTTTAAATAAGAACACACACAAAGTTTGGTAACTTGTGCAAAATATTAGTTTGCTAAAATATTTTACATAATGGATGTGTAAGTGTAGACTGATAGATAAAAAAAGCTGGTTCTTAGGAATGTGTCACACTGTGGTATTTGTAATAGGATATTATATTTCCTAGTATACAAAGTTTATCACTGAAGATAAAAATCCTACAGAACAAATCTAACGGGGATTTTTCTAGGCACCTTCTCATGTAGAACACAACGTAATTTCAGTTAGATCCATCTGAGAGTTTTGCACACACTTTTATGCTGAGCATCACATTTTCCTCATGTCATAAGGCAAAGACAACTGTTTGAAAAATGTCTAGATACAAAATGATGTAAAATAATTTATATTTGAAAACCCTGGTATAAACAAAAGTGGAGAGATGGATACTTTATACAACAGGTTATTTTAAAATAAATTTGTGCACAGGCTGAAGATTGTAAAGAACCTTCAGAATTCACACAGTTTTGGCTTTTTTTGTACAACTGCTTATAATACATTTTAAAACATTAGGAATGCAAACTAAAACTGCACACTACTTCAGAAGAAAAAAAAGTTTGACTTTGTGCAATTTTCTGCCCCAATTTAACAGTGGCAGTAATCCCTGCATTTGTTGTGTTTCAAACAAGGATCTTAAGAAACACACATCAAAAAGAGGAAAAGAAGGCAAAAGTTGGCAGACATCCAGCATCTAGTTTTTCCTGTTTTTTTAAACAATGTGGGTGACAAATAGTTTCATGATTAAAATGATTTTTTTAAATAAATACACTGTATCTGACATTTGCACTGACTTGATTTGATAAATCTTTAAGTAAACAAAGGCTTTACAGCACTCGTCTCAAGTCACTGGTGTTAAGTTCCAGAGTCCTTTTCTCTCACTGAGTTTCGAAACCTGCCATGCGATATCCAGTTTGATTAGTTAACACGCTTCCATTCTGCCCCTGAGGTGGTGGAACTCCGTAATTTGCACCCATCCATGCGGCAGAAGGCTGTGTCTGACTGTTGTAAAGGGAGGAGGAAGACAGGTGATTACAGAAAATTAGTAGTTCCAAAAAACTGAATTTACATAGAGATTTGAGAGGATAAGAATTGACATACTAGAGTGAAAGCTAATTAGATACTTTCCAAGTCTTGGCCATCAGAATAATGCCTAGTAAACAGAAAAATTCGTAAATGTAACCCTCAGCTAAGACACAGATGTTATGGCTTGGGCAAGTCATTTAGGTCCTTATTTTAAGACATGCCATGCATCACAGAAGTCACCAGGAAAGACAGATACCCAGTATTTCTGAAAAAAAATGTGGACCCATTACAAATAGGGAATAGACAAATTCAGTGGGGTTAAAATCCCTCAGCATTTGTCAGGCAGATTGGTATTACTGAAGTTTACAAAGTGTAGGTAAGTATAAGAGGAAAACTGTTGCAAACAGCAGTGAGTATGAAAAAATCCATGCAGGAATTTACTGCTGCTGTACGCAGATGAATTTTTAAAAGGGACAGATTGTTTTAAGCAACATCTGCAATTGTTGATAGGAGGATACTATCTTCTCTCGTCTGGGCTGCCATGTGAACTAAGAGGAGGAAAGAATGGAGCTCAAGTGGCTTGTTGCCACCAGTCCCCTCAGAAAGGATAGTTCGATGCATTTAGGTCACAGTAGATTTGATTTCTACTACTGGTTAACGGATCCAGCATGTAAGCCCTTAAGTATTCCGTGTAAATCAATTTTCAGGTACATATTTAATATAGGATCCATCATCCCAGACATCATTTCACTCAATAAGTAATGACCAGCTGTTTGAAATAACTAAATACTTATCTCATTTAAAATGAAAAGGAATTAAAATTAAGCATAGCGTAATTACCAGAGTTAGAATTTGACTGGGACAAAGGAAAAAATGTGCCTATACTTACAATTTCAAGATGGCTATTAAGTAAAGAATACTAATTTGACCAGGGACACTACCGTATACATTCCCTATACATTTCCAACCATGTAAATGATAGGTTTAACTAGTTAACTGATTAAGTGGCATCCCGTGTGGGGTGGCCAGCAGCAAGAGCCACACGTGCAGGGTGACCAGCTCCCACTCCTGGCCCCCCAGAGCTGGAGCAGCTCTCCATTCACAGCAAGCCACAGGCAGCAGGCTGCTCCCACGTACTGGTTAACTGGTACCCTGTAAGCATCACTCATTAAGGGTGATGCTTACCAGGTAGTCGGTTAACCAGTTACCCATTCACATCCCTATTCCCCACTCTAAAAGGTAGCTCTGGCATTTTTGCAGGAGTAGTTGTCCCTTACACCTTGAAAATATTTCAGGTCTGGTAATTATTATGCCAGCCTAAAATTCCTTTTGTATTTTCAGAGACCTGAACTTCTTACACCAGTTTACAATGATACAACTTTCTTGAACTTCAATGGATCTCAAATTCAACTGAGACTTCCCTGAAGGCAGCATCATTCCTGGCAATTTATTTTAGCCCACAGATCAGTTAGCATGCACACTCACTTAAATCCCTGCTGATTCCATGCCTGTCCATACATTCCATATGCAGGGACTTGCCAACCATTAGGCATGTACTGACCGATTTGCTGTGCATTTCCATACCACTGGCCCCACTGGCCATAAGCCTGTGGATATCCAATTTGATTCTGCAAAGAAAGTTAAATATTGAACACACTACACACAGCCATATTTATCTATTGATGTAGAATCTGTATATTCTACCCATCAAGCTAGTCATTAATCAAGCACTTTGAAGGGCTTATATTCTAACTCCTGATTTTGAAAATTACAGAATTTAGCTGGGCAACTCCCTCTAATGCTAGATACATTAAAAAAAAATCACCCCACCTCCTGAACACACACTATGCCGATCATTCTTTGGAGCACAGCTATCTAATATAATAGACTGCTTTTTCCTGCAGAGAGCTGGAAGAGTTAAGTTTGAAATATTACCTGTATGAAAAGTGGAAGAATTTTTAAGGTACTTAAAGCTCTTCCCACTGGCTGCTACCAAAGCAGGCTTCTGGTTCCAAACTGTTTATTTTTTGATCAAGTATCTTAAAAGACAGGTATCATGGAAGCAAGAAATAACTCCATCACCCCAGAACGTATTTTTGCACTAGAAATCTGATAAGAACCTCAATCACCACCTTGCAAATTAGTGTAAGTTTGTTCTCTGACCTGCTGGACTGGATTGATCATATCTGGTGTTTCTTTGCCCCAATAGCATTTCACAACATGGCCTTCAATAGTAGTTCCATTGACAGAAACAATTGCATGTGCAGCACTTTCATGAGAATTGAATCTGTTGAGATGCAAAAGGTATGTCAATATAAACTCACCTCCTTCCACACACCTACAGACAAGACACTTGAAAGGAGAGTCAGTCTAAAAGCATGCCTGCACTTTGTTTTAAGCGTTTCCAAGTCTGATTACCAAAAAACAATGGAAGTAATTCTGTTTTCAAGAGAAAAACCTTTGCAAGTGAACTCAAACAGTGCAGCATTTATTAGTACCGAAGTTTCAGAAAGTAAAACTGACCTGTGTAGTTTCACTCTCTCACCTTGAGTTGCAAAAAGTAAGTAGCACATGTTAGGTAAAATCTGGAAATGCATTAAGCAGCATTTTTTATTATCTATAGTGCTGCTGGTGAAAACAATGTAAAAAAAGAGTGCTTTTAAAAATATTATGCTGAATCTGCAAGAATCATACCCAATACTTACAACTCTGAAATTGTAAAAAGAAGAGTAGTATATCTGTGTTAACTCAGATCAACATTACTACACAAACAAGGTAAGACTATAGTTTGGAGGAGAGTAAGCGTGTCTAGGCTAGTTTCCTACTACAGGTTGAACCTCTCTGGTCTGGGATTCTGTGGTCCAACAACAGACTACAGATGTTGCTGGACCAGAGAGCCTCAGCGGCTGCTGGGAATGGGGCCAGTGGCCAAGAGGCTGATGTTCCCAAGGGAACCCTGACCTCCCCTTCCCTCCTGGTCCAACATACTCCCTAGTCCAGCTCATGAGGGTGCTGGACCACGAAGGGCTGTAGAAACATTCTGAGGCCGATACAGGTGCTTAACATGTTTTCAAGGGAAAGTTAAAGAATGTTACTGTTACAAGTGAGCAAAAATGCAACACACCGTATAAATGAGTATCCTTTATCCGGGAAGACTCGAATTTCCATTATCTGCCCAAATGGAGAAAAGGTCTGGCGCATTAGCTGTTCTGCAGTATAGAAAAGGTAGACAGCATTAGGAAGTACTCCAGTTTTTCAGATATGTTTTACAAGGAAAACCCAAAATTTAGAAGATGCCTTACCTGTTAGTCCTGAAGTAACACCACCACAATATACAGTGCAGTTACTTGGACTGGACTGATTTACAACATCATCATAAGACAGCTGCTTGGTATTTGCTGTAAAAAAAAGTTTTATTTTAAAGTTTTTCATTTAAACAAATGATTTCATTTTCGCCTGTCTTCAGAAGTCTACAAACAGCAAGGATCCTAGGGCTTTTTTGAATGATGCCTAAAATCAGACCAATATATTTTCTCCTGTAAATCTTAATTTTACAATTACTCTTAGATTACAAAGTACACAGTTATACCATCCTTCCTCCCAGGTGGTAGTTTAGGAAATGAGAGAGATGTAAATCAAAGAACTACAAGCATTAATAGTGACATGAAAAGTTAGTGAGGTTTCCCAATTGAGTCATTTTAGCAAGTGCACGACAAAAGGAAAGCTACATTCAAAAATGGCTAATGATTTCAAACAGACATGTAAATCCCAAATGATAAAGGGGGTGAATTGCTGATACATAAAATGTTTAAAGTGATGTCCTTTAAATTAAGCCCAAAATCTACTTTTAAATAAACTTCATGGAATTATTTTCTTCCCTCAGTTTTAAATCTAGACACAGTCATCCCAACCCAGCATATTCACCACAAAAAATGCAACACTGAGTTCATGAAAACAAGTTAAGTCAAAAACCTACTTTCATGGTCCAAGCATACCAAAATACAAGACTGAATAAGTTCTGAAAAGTAACTGAAGGGCTTTCAAACTTCAACATTAATATCATATTTAAGGAGCTTCATAAAGTTATTTCTTCAAGCAAAAGCTTTACTTCTGAATTCTACAATGCATTAATTTTGTTCATGATAGAAGCACTAATACTTAGAGCTAATATAAGGTTTTATTTCTTCCTTATTTGGGTGGGGTGGGTACAAGGTGGACAAAATGCTAAAAACCTACATTCATATGTACTCTTTGGAGCCGGAGGTTTTCGTGTTGCCCAGTTAGTTCTGATTTGTCTTCCACCAAGCCACTGTCCACCCATCTGTTGAATAGCATTTTCTGCATCCTGTCCATAAGGGGGAAAACATTTCAGCAAATTCTTTGAGCAACACCCATACTAAAAGCAAAGGTCTGTCAGACTCAGATATTGCCAACTTATAACAAATACTCAAAATATAACACCCACTTCAAAATGAGAAGTTTAAAAGATGAGATTTAAAGCAGTTATTTTAAGCCAAACTGAATGTATCCCAAGAATCATAGAACTAGAACTGGAAGGACCTTGAGATACCATCAAGTCCTGTCCCCTGCCCTCATGGCAGGACCAAGGACCACCTAGATCGGGGTGGGCAAAAGGGCCTCTGTGGGCCAGATCCGGATCGCCAAGGAGTTGATCCAGCCTGCAGAGGCCCTGCCACTCCTCCACCCCCAAGTCAATTAGGACCTGGAGGAGAAAGGGGAAGCACTCGAAGTTTTCTACACTCTGCCAGAAGTGCGCACCGCGCACTCCTGGCAGGGCAGGAGGAGATGTTGCACGCTCCCCTGCACACAAGCCATAATTGGCCTTGGGGCAGGAGTGTGCAAAGTCTCCTCCCACCGCCAGGGGCATGGGTGCCCAGGGGAAACCTGGGGGAGGGGTGCCAAAGGTGCTCCCCTGCCCCCAGACGAATGATGGTCTGCAGGTGAGGAAGCAGGGAAGTATCCTGGCCCCGCCCTTTCCGGTGCAACCCAGGGCCACTTCAAAACTTTCTGAAGTGGCCCCTGGCAAAAAATTATTGCCCACCCCTGATCTAGATCATCCCCAAGTGAGGGAGATTCCATAACCTCCCTAGACAATTTATTTCAGTGTTTAACCACCTTGACAGTTAGGAAGTTTTTCTTAATGTCCAACCTAAACCGCCCTTGCTGCAGTTTAAGCCCATTACTTCTTGTCCTGTCCTCTCCTCAGAGGCCAAGGAGAACAATTTTCCCTTCTATACCAATATTCCAATTGTGTATTATCCCACCAGGTCTCTGTGATATCAGCTATGTCATAGTTGTGTTCATTTATTAGCACTTCAAGTTCTTCCTGCTTATTACCCATACTTCTTGCATTTGTATACAGGAATCTAAGATACTGATTTGAAGAAGAGTTATGTACTCTTATATAGCCTGTTTGTGAAGATGTTCCACTAAGCTAAAAGGCTATAGGAATACTATCCCTCATCTTCACTTACAATAAATCTCTCTGGCTTAATATTTTAACCTAGTCTGGCCTAACAGCAAGAAAAATCTTAAACAAATAGTCTAGTAGCACCTTAAAGACTAACAAAACATGTAGATAGTATCATGAGCTTTCGTGAGCACAACCAACTTTTTCAGATTACAGGTTTTGTGTCTGGTTTTTTAACTCCCCAAATCTCCCCTTTTCAAAATATACCGAGACCACATAATGGCTTGCCCTACTCATCCCTCCCTCCAAACTGTTATTATTGCTGAGACAAAGAGATTTGGAACCATAAAAGTTACTAGTACCTTGACCATAATACCTTGACCAGCTGTATGCAGGAATGTTTGATTAGTCTAAGTTTAGCATTAAACCAATTAACTCAAATTCCTCCCCTTTATGTTGAATATCTTCTACTCAAGGCCACTAAGAACACTGCCATTCTGTCAGAGCCAAATTACTCAAAAAATAATTTGTACTTAATGCACGAATAGTAAAATTTTCAAGTATAAATATCAGTCTGAGTATTTTAGTTGTCATACTACTTTGCAGTTACATAGGGATGATATACTTGTACTTTATAAACATGAATGAAGCTTTATGATATAGCATGATAGACTGAGATAATACTACTTTACCTATTTACAAAAGGGGAAAGTGATACAGATATACCAGATATAAAAGGGACCAAATATGCACATAAGTGTTACATGATGTTCTCTTTAAAGCAAATACCAAGATTTCAGAACTCATGCTATCTAGAATGCCAATAATTACCCATTTATTGAAGAAGGAAACAAAGCCATATCCTTTAGATTTTCCTGTTGCCATATCCTTAACCACTCGTGCATCTCTAAAAAGCAGAAGCAAATCACCAATTTAGCATTTAAAAACAAAACTTAGCAAAATGAAAGTCACACAGAGCTCATTTTATGTTTCACCTTTTATTAAAGTGAACTGTTTAATGCACCAGCAACATAATCAAAAGCAAATTTCCCCTTTTCTAAACAAAAACATTACTAGTATTTGTCATGTAGTAGCAAAATTAAACTTAATTTTGTAAACATGCAAATCAATAGTTTATCTAATAAACACATTTTACAATAGTTGGTTCCCAGTTCAAAATGCTTTTACATATTGTTAAAACACTAAGCATGGTCAAAGCAGCTATTCAAATGAAACACTTAAGTCACAAAGCTGACTAACATGAAACTGAATGGCTCTCTTTAACCATGCAATTTATAGCTTGCTAATTGCCAACACATTCTACGTACTCATTAAAAATATAAAATAGAAAAATGAAAAAAATAGGAATTAAAAGGCATACGTCGCCTGTTAACTGAATTCTTTAATTTTCTCGGGTCAATTCGTTACCCCCTTTTTGGACTGTTGGCAGCTGTAAATTTTGAAAAATTGACATTTTCAGAAATGGTTGCATTATTAAAGGAAATAAAATACTAAAGACATTTATGTTTTAAGCTATATACTATTATAAAGAATTTTAAAGTGCATTCGCAAACAGCAATCATACAGGATTGATTGGAAACTATAAGATATAAAAAGGCAAAATTTATAAAAGTAAATAAGAAAACTACAACGTTTATCCACTGTGAACTGTAGCTTGTAGTTAGCCATGGCAATTCTGTCCATTCTTCAGAGACACTCTGCAAAATAACCAGAGGCCTATTATTTGAGATTGAGTAAAAAAAAAGGAGAGAACCAGCTACAATAGCTAAACCCCATTTGTGGAGAGAGTGATTTTATTGAATGGTGTTTCTCAGACAATTCTGTACAGTTAGCCAAGTATCAAGTAGAGTATACACCCCCCTCCCCCCCGCTATCCTGCCCTCCCCAGCGCGCACGTGCACGCGTGCACGCACACACACACACACTTTTGAAAAAAGTAGTAAAACCAGTCAGCAGATCACTCAGTGTAATATAAAGGCTTTATAAAAATGATTTCAATAACTATAACTACCACAATAAATGCACAATATTCAGTATTCTAAGACTGGCAGAAAAAAAGTCATAAATAATTGTCATTATGCCAGTTTTAAAACACTAATAGCTGCATCCTGTATTAAAATCTAGTTCTTCTACACATATGGCTATAAAGAATATGTAGAGCACCGAAAGACTTAAATTAAGACCATTTCCACACACTAAAGATGTGAATGGTTAACTGGTTAGCATCATCCTTACTAGGTGATGCTTACCGGTTATGGTTTACCCAGCCGCGGGAGGGGGGAGCTCCAGTCCAGGTTAACCAGTTACAAATAACGTTTAACCGGTTAACCATTCAAACAGGATTTTACATCCCTACCACACACTACAGAAAGAAAAGTACATTAACCCTCTATGAAAATGCAAGTGTTAAACTGCTTGCAATTTTCTGTTAAGAAAGTTTAAATTTGGATAGGTTACAAACTGCCTGAGAATAGTTAGATCAGTTTGTTCTGCATAGCCTAAAAAGGAAATAAAAAAACTAATCTATACTTACCCCTTAACTGAAAACTTTGAAAATAAGACTTGAACAAGTGAAAACATGCATACACCAAATATAAAGGGAGACCACAACAAAAAATTATGTATTCACACTAAATAAAGATTAAGTTGTACAAAAACTACCACACATTCCTAAGTGCTAATTATGCGTTGGTTCAACTTTGATTATTTCACAGAAAAGAAGAAAAAAAATTCAATACATTTCCAGGAAAGAGTCAATGACTGAGTAAAAATGCAAAAAAAAAAAAAAAGTCCCTGTTTCATTTTATAAATACGGAGTATTCTTCATACATCTGAATAACTGTGTGAAATCAAAATATATTTTATTACTATTAACCCTTATTTATGACAACAATTTACAAACAGAAGGATCTTAAATCCTCGGTTTTTTTTTTTTTTTTTGCACAAAAAGTCAGCCTGAGCCTAGGTGACCTGAAAGGTTTTTCAGACAGTTAGCCCTACAATTATGAACGTAATATCCTAAAGAGAAAGGAAAAAAGGGTGTCTGTCTCACATTATTTGAAACCTGACTTTAAAAAACCCCTAGGTTCTATGGTCTGGATCAGCTCTCTCACTGTAGAGTGAATCACCACTACCTTTTGGAACAGAGGGAATGATATATAGGGTCCCAGTAATCCTGTTTTTCAGACATGTGATACAGTCTTAAGAGTTATTTTATACTGTCGCAAAAAGCCCCTCACAGGAATGGAAAAAAAAAAATAAAGCAGCAAGTTTAAAATCGCTTGTCTGGAATTAACCCCTTTATTATCTAATACCAATATAACTGCAGAGCAAGGCAATGCCTACACTCAAAACTTGGGATGGGCAATAATTTTTGATGGGGGGGGGGGCATTCCAAGAATTTGTTAAGTGGTCAAGGGCCGCACTCTTTCATGATATTAATGGAGGTGGCATAGGGTCTGGGATGGAGATTGGGAACAAAAGGGAGCTTGGGGTAGGGGACTGAGGTACATGAGGAGGTGTAGGGTCTCAGAGGGAGTTTGGGTTAAGAAGGGGGGTTGTGACTAGAGAAAAGGATTGGAATGCAGAGTCCAGAAGAGTATATAGGTATGGGTATAGGAGACAATTCTGATCTGGAAGAGCGTGTAGGAAGGGTTGCAGGGTCTGGGAGGGGGTTGTGACCTAGGGACAAGGGATTGGGGTACAGGATCAGGAAGGAAGTATGGCTGCAAGAGTGGGGAGTCGAGGTTTGTGGGGAAGGAGGGCTGGGGTGCTAGGTTCAGGCTCTGGTTGGGAGGTGCTTACTCAAGTGGCTCCTGGTCAACAGACCAGCGGTACTGTTAGGCAGGCTTCCCTGCTTTCCATGCTCCCACATGCCACTCAAAGCGACCGGCTATGGGGGGGGGGGGGGGGGGAGGGAGAGGTGGGAAGAGATGTTCTTTGAGCCACCCCCCTGCCCAGGGGCTCACTGCGCAAAGACAACATGATCCATACAGCCGGCCATTTTGAACACCATCGGGGAGGAGCCTGTTCAAGGCTCCAGCTGGGCCTTGGGATGGAGGCTTTGGGCTGGATTCGGCAGTTTGGCGGGCTGCATTTTGCCCACCCCTGCTCAAAACACTAAAGTGGCACAGCTGTAGTCCTTCAGTATAGATACTAATCAGTGATAAAAGAAGCCTTCTTGTCACTGTAGATAAAACATCTCCCTCTGAGGCAGTACCCTAGGCAGTCTACATTGAGGGTTAGGCTGGCTTTAGGGATGTGAAATGGTATTTAATCAGCTAGTCGATGGAATTTCCATCGATTAGTTGATGGGGGGGGGGAGGAGGGAACGGCAGAGCCACAGCGAGGTGAGCTCTCATCCCCAGGAGTTAACCCCACTGCAGCTCTGCCTTTTAATGCATTTAAAAGGCTAAAGCGCATCAGGGAGGACCAGGTGTGAGCCGGGAATCAGCTGATTCCCGGCTCGCATCCAGACTCCTGTTACACCTCTGCCTTCCTTAAACCCCCGCGGAGATGGTGCTGGGGGGAGGGAAGACAACTTTTAAGCCTGCTCACCCCAACTTGCTGCCTCTCTCTGATAGATGCAGCAAGTGCGGGGGAAGTGACTAGTTAAGCATATGCTTATCAGATAGTCGACTAGTCGCTTATATCCCTAGTTGGCTTAACCTCTCTCAGAGGTGCAAATTTTTCACACCACTAGGAGATGTAATTATGTCGATGTAACTTTTCAGTGTAAACCAGCACTAAGACAGCTATCAAAAAAGGTTCAGGCAGCTGACTGCTATACCTATGTGTTAGAGTGAAAAGATGTCTGGAGCTCTGAAAGAGGATCTGTCATAGAATCATAGAGCTGGAAGGGACCTCAAAAGGTCATCAAGTCTAGCCCGCTGCTCTAGGCAGGACCAATCCCAACTAAATCTGTCTAAAAATACCCCTCCTACATTTCAGAGTACTACTTCCTCCTTCTCAGACTTTAATACTTCTGGATGAAGCTAGATAAGACCTATTCTAGAAACCATGTGTCACTCAGAGATGTTCAGGTATGTGAGGCACTGTACCTGTTCCACAAGTAAGTATGTCTGCAACTTCTACAGAGAAAGACAGGGATGAAAATAAAAAAAAAAGCTAAAAATGTAAATTAGCACTCTCTAAAATGAGAAAATTATTGCAGATCAAGTTTGAAAACTCTAGCATAATAAGAAATTGAACTAGGATTTAAGTCCAATATATTGCACTTCATCAGAAAAAGCTTTTCAATTAAAAACATCACTACATAATACTTCAAAGCCTTCTTATCTTGGTTACCTCACCAACCAGGAGCATCAATCCAAGTACAAATAGTTAGTCACAGGT
This sequence comes from Rafetus swinhoei, assembly GCA_019425775.1. Lineage (NCBI taxonomy): Eukaryota > Metazoa > Chordata > Testudines > Trionychidae > Rafetus > Rafetus swinhoei. The sequence goes on from JAFJHL010000226.1 coordinate 4,180,483, forward strand.
AAACGACTAGTTTAAATTAGGAGAAAGGAATAAAGCTGCTTTTAGCCTTGCTACAAAGCATATATTTTACACGTGTTTCAAACTATAAGCACTACATCTGGATGTTAATACAGCAAATAAGGAACAGGCAGGTGGAGAACTGCAATCACGACCACTGATCAGTTAAGACTTTATAAATACTGTTCTGCTTGTTAACCCATCTCTCCTTCTCACTGTAGTTCACTTGTTTCCCCCATCCACCTGCTGAATCTTGTCTTTCGGATTCCTCTCATAATAAGTAACAGGCACTGTTACTATGTTTGCATAGTGACTAGTACAATGAGGCCCGAACTGGTTGTGGCCTTCAGATGCTACCACAAGGCAAGTACTAAATCACCAAACTGATTGTTAAACTGGAAGTAAAAATTATTTTATTTAATATCACTTTTGTATCAAATACCTAGACTATCATCAAAAAGCCAAAATCTGACTGGACCTGAATATGATTATATTTAGTGGCAAACGAAATACAAGACTCAAGTCAGAAACTATCTTCTAAGACATCCTCCAAATTACACTAGGATTTCTACAGTACAAAGTTGGATGTATACTGAATTTTCCTAAAAAGAAAAAACTGACTATTGGTGTTGTAATTCTATTATGTATCCCTTACTTGTTACTCAACTACTAGAACCCTGAAGTCTTTCTGAATACAATATTGTGCATCACAGTCATTTCTGCAACTTGACAGGACTTTTACTTACTGTAAACACAAGCTTGCCTCCAGTAAAAGGTAATGTTTAATTTATTTGCCCTAAGAAATCACTTACGATATTCTTCCAAACGGTGCAAAAGCTGCTTTTATATCTTCAGTTGTAATTTCTGGACTGAGATCTCCAACAAAGACATGGAAATGGTCTTATTGGGAAAAAGAGAAAAAAAATAATGTACAAGTTTGAAGAATGTTCCTAGGATCACAAGCAGTATAGCAACTTTATATTGCATTAATTTCTATAGATCTGAGCGCTACATGGGAAACTAAAATCCTTTACCTATCAAAGATAGCATTTGTCACTGCTTCAAATATAGCCAATGCTTGGTTAAAATGTTACAAAAGCAATAATTAAGAATATTGCTGTGATGTACAATATTTAACTCAAACTTGCTATTTTTGTAGTTATTTTCATAACCAGTCACTATTTTACCAAAGATTACAATTGTTTACTTAAAAGTCAAAGCTTACTTTAAAATCTTAATGTTACAATAGTAATGTTAAAATTAAACATTTATAGATCGTTCATTAATGATCCAAAACTTTACCAATTATAGCAACTAACAGCTTTGTGAGCAATGTAGCATAAAATTAGCTTTAAAAGTAAGATGGATATTGAACCTAGCTACAAAATGTTTGGCTTAATCCATATTTTGTGAAGAACAAAGAAATACCTTGCATTTCAACAGACTGACGTTAAAGAATTGACAGTTTTCTCAAAAGTCAAACAGTTTTGTTTGCCCAGCCATTACATCATGTGAATCCATTTGAATTCAAAGTAAGTGAATCCATGTGCAAGTGAACTAAGACTGAAGGCAACAGATGAAAAGAGTAATCCTTCACTATGTCAGAGCCATTAAAAAAAGAACACTGGAGAGAAATAAAGATCCCACATCTCAGGATTTTTTCCACTTTGATTAAACAATTTTTCATAAAGCATAGTTTAACATTTAACACCGTACAGACTAACTTGTATTTGAGTAGGTGTGAAACTTCTAATCCACTACGATACTAATTTGGTTAAACCGCAAATTCTTAAGAGCGGTTTAAGGCTGGTCAAGCACAAAAGCAACACACTGGGTTGCCATGAAGGGGGAAATTTCAGAAGCAATTAAAGATCTCCAAAAAAGTTTGTATGGAGCAGCACAGACAATAGCCATGAAGGCAGCTGATTATTTTAACCTCATAGTGGATGAAATACTAGAATATCAGTCATGGCTAATGGGGTAAAAGGACTATAAGAAGCAGCACCAGAATGAAAAAGAGTGGACAACAGACCACATTCTGATGCAATGGGGAAAGGAGAGGGAAATCTTGCCACAAACGAAAGAACAAAAGAGAACAAAAACCCCCAAAATAGCTTCAGCTGGTTAGTGAATACCCTTGAGAGATTTCATTTTATGTTTAAGAAGATACAATTACCTTGTGAACGCAGTGTGCTGACAACGGTACTACCTGATGACAAAGATTAGATTTGTTCTTAAGTTTATTAACACAAACACATTTAATATCATCTTAGGATAATGATCAAAATATTACTGCAAACATTTGTATGATGCTTATTGCTTATGTTTAAAAACTATTTGTGCAAATAAAAAATTACTCAAAGTATAAAGGGCACTTACTGCTGGTATCTTTCTTCTGGCTGCTGGGGGTTGTTGCCCAGTTCACTTTGACCTCCTACAAATAATATTTGCTAAAGTTATATCCAAGCAAACTGGAACCACATTCTGGTATTATTAGCAATTAATTTCTATACTGCAGGGGCACAAGGTACACAAGTTTGTAATGAAAGACATTAATCTAAGTGGCTGAAGTTTTGGAAAAATCTTCTATTTCCAGCTACATTAAGCCCTTTCACAATGAAGATAACTATTTTGGCTTTATTACTCTGCTAATCTCTCTCATCTTTGAGATGAGCAGAATTAAAATATTTATTACATTTTTTATTTTCCCATCTCCACTTCTGACCTAACCCTCCTGTGAACGGTCAATGTCCAGCTTTTAAAAACCACAATCATGAAGCTCAAATGAAGTTAAAAGTTCTTCACTTTGCATGATAAAAAAAACCAGGAGAAAGTGTTTACCTTTTGTGATTCAGTTCAGCTGGTGGTTTTGCTTTGTTTTGTTTATTTCAAAAATGTTTCATTCACATAATTGTATATATTGTTATTTCCACTGCAACTCACCCTTTAGACATGACAGCTTACCTTACCCATTATCTTCCGTCCATTCATGGCAGCTAATGCTGCAGCTGCATGACGATGCTCATAAAACTCCACAAAACAGTATGGATCATTTCCAGCTGTCTGTTAAAAAAGCATATGATATTAAACATTATCATCACCTCCTATTTTACCTGAATTGTAACTGGTGCTCAGTTAGATTTATGTCTGACGGTCTTAGTAATTTATAGAAAGCTTACTGTAACAGCTTCAACCCAGTCACAGTATTAACAACATATTAGAAAAATATTTTTAAATTATGCTATGGGTAGACATCTTGGTAGCAAGTCTGTGCTCCCACCCCACCAGGATATAACAAAAAACTAGCAACTAATGTTCGAGTCCAATGACATCATGTTCCTTTTACAACATCATACCCATCACAAAAGTCTGCAACAAGTTAAGCGTCTTTAAATTTCTTCATTGTACTCAAAGAAAGTTAAGCACATGGGAATTTCTGTAATCAGACATGCTACAAGGAGTGGGAAATGTTACCCAGATAAAAGGACCTTACATCCATGATCATTTTGCAGTTTTTGCATGGCCCAATCTGGCTGAACAGCTGGAGGATCAGTGCTTCAGTCACATCTCTTGACAGGTTCCCTACATATCTGTAAGATTAAAAAAATTTAGATATTTACACATTCCTTTTATTTTCCTCATTCAGCATTATTAAAAACAAAAGCAGAAAACTTTTGCTAAGCCAAGCATTATTCCTTAATTTAAGGACATACAAGTTGCATCTCTGAAAAACGGCACTGTCTAGTCCAGCAACTGCTCCTGGACCAGAGAGCCTGGGAGCCTAAGGGCCGGAAAGCCAGCCAGGTCAGCAGCAACAGGATCGGCAGTCCCCGAAAGCATGGGGCTGCAGCCCCACGGCAGGAGCCAGAGCCTGGACTGCCCAGGGAGCCAGCAGCAGGTGATGGGTTTGGGGGCCGGTGGCAGAGGTAGGGATGTCATCATGTAGATGAGTACACGATTAACTGATAAGCCTACTGATTAATCTTGTGACTACATGCATTTCCTTCTCACCGCCCTGCTGCCTTTGTATCAGAGGCAGCAACCGGGGGAGGGGGGAAAATGGGAGCCCGTGCCCACGAGGAGCTGGCTTAAAAGCCGGCTCCCTACAAGTGGATCCACCTGCCACACCCATGCTGTTGCCTCTATTAGAGAGGCAGCAGCATGGAGAGTGATGGAAAGAGGCAGCAGCATGGAGGGTGAGGGGGGCAGACTGGAACCAATATGCACGGGGAGCTGGCTTTCAAGCAGGCTCCCCTCACGTCCTGGCTCTGCAGATCCCGCCCCCCCGTTTCCTACAAAGGCAGGGGGAGCCAGCTTAAAAGCTAGCTTCCCCCAGCACTCTCCTCCCCACCCCATACTGATGCCTCTATCAGAGGCAACAGCACATGTGGGGGCGGGGGGACTGCCACAAAGCAGCCTGTCTGTGGTGGGGCGAGCAGCTCATCTGTAGGGTGTCCAAGCTCCTCACGGACAGGGGCCTCAGACCCCCCACGCACAGGAGCTGCTGCCATCCTGCACAGCTGCCTCTGTATCAGAGGCAGCAGTGGGGGGCAGCAGGCAGCCAGCCCGTCTGTGCAGGGAGCTGCTTTTTAAGCTTGTTCCCCTCATGGACCAGCTCCGCCTGATACCCTGCACTACTGCCTCTGATGAAAGACAGCAGCATGGGGTGGCAGGGGGCTCCCAGGGAGTGGGGCCAGGAGCACACTGGCTGCAGTCCCCACCCCCGGGAACTATCTAATAGTCGTGTCACTGTTAAGATATCATGTGCTTACACGACTATTCATTTACAGAATATCTAACATCCCTAGGCAGAGGACCTCCCTCATCAAGCAAATGCGCTCTTTTGGAACTGGTTAGGTCCCAAAGGTGCTGGACCAGAGATGTCCAACCTGTATTTTACTATGAGTTAGTCAACAACAGTTGTTCTGAGTAGTTTTCAGTTTTATTATATGTACATCTAAACTACATTGTAACACCAGACTATGAAGATACACCAATATTAAGGTGTTCAGATACTACAGTGAGTACAGTATAAAACCAAAATTGCATGGTGGGCTCGATCCTTACTTTTCTTCTCCCCCGGAGCATATGGGGGGAATGGGGCGGAAGCATTGTGTGTTGGGACATGGCTTGATTTGGATCCCGTTCTCTAGAAGTTAAGGGAGCATGGGGAAAGTGCTTGCATGCCTCTCATGCCTGGCTGGTGTGTGAGAGGCATGCACGGGATGGAAGCGCTTTCCCCTTGCTCCCTTAACATCCAGGGAACGAGATCAAAAGCAAGCCGTGATCCAGAGTGCACATCTGCTGCACCCCCAAAGTACTCCCAAAGTTCCGCCCCTGAAGAGCTGGCAGCTCCAGAGCTCCCCTTGGCCACGAGAGCCCCCTCACTCTGTGGATGGGCAGGGGACGAAGGGGCCAGGAAGCAGTGTGGGCAAACAGCAGTCAACAGGACCTGAGAAGTTCCATGCCCTGCAGTCTGCATATCCCTCAGCCCACACTGAAGCTGACAAGATGTGACTGTCCTCTGGAGTCAGCTTATAAACAGGTCACTTTTTTACCTTTTCCCCCCTATTTTTTGAATATGTCACCCCTTTCTAACCATTCAAAAGCTATTGAGTGGTGGGAAGGGTTTAGTTGGACTAGCAAAAATGGATCATTGGCAGGGGGGAGGTTCATGAAATTAATACAAATTGAAAAGGGGTCCGTATGCTTGAAAAGGTTGGGAACTACTGGCATAGATTACATTTTCCCATTCAAACCCACTGCTTGTAAGAAGTGTTGGATTGATAGCTTTGGAAACTAAAGAACAGTTAGGTCCAGATGTTACAAGAAGCTCCATGTGCATGGATTTGTGACTGGGCAGATTTCCATTAACTTCTGTATGACTCCATGTGAGCACAGGACTAAGTGAGGAACTCCTTGCAAGGATTGGAGCTCTAAGGTGAGCTGTTCTCCACACTATGTCTTACCAATGTGCTTCAACTCTGGCTTGGATGAAGGCTACAGCATATATTATCTGCATTATGGTAGTACCTACCCCTCAACTGAGACCCCCCACTATGGAAGGTACTGTAGAAACAAGGGATGTAAAATCCCGGTTAAACGTTAGGTTGCTGCTTGTGAGGTACCTGGGGCCTGCCAAGGAAAGGGGCTGCTCCGGAAGAGAGCAGCTCCTGTCCATGGTGAGCCCCCTGCGGGGATGGAGCTGCCCCCTGACCAAACCAAAGACTAAGGCCCTAACTCAAAAAGGAACTTAATGTCCAGTCCCAGTTTGTAATGTGTTCATTAGGAAATGAATAGCAGATTACTTTGAAGAGGAGCTAGGTTAAATCCCTGTGCAAACCTCAAGTATCTAATACTGAATCTTCCTTGTCTATGGTAGGGACATGACAGTTTAAACCAGCCGTGACCAACCTGTGGCTCACAAGCCGCATGTGGCTCTTCTCCTCCCTCCCCCACGCCCCGTGTACGGCTTCCCAGGGTGCGAAGCCCTCCCCGTGGCTCATAAAACCACTCCCGAAAACAGCCCTCTCCTCCCGGTTCCCTGCGCTCACTGTGGCAGGGGAGCCATCCAGCGCAGCCATTAAAGATGGCATCGGCTGGCAGGAGCCTGATGTGGCCAAAAAGCCTCTGAACGCATTTTCTTAAAGGGGCAGACTTTTTTTTTTTGGGAGAGGGCTTGACAACTTTGCCCTGGCTCTTCGCACTGGATCCACTGATATCTCGGCTCTTTGCTTGGAATGGGTTGGCCACCCCTAGTTTAAACGGTTACACACAAACCTCCTTCCCTTCCCCATGGGCTGCTGCCTATCAGAGGTAGCGGGGCAGGAGGGTGGAGAAGAGTTGGGAGCCAATGCTTGCAGGAGTTGCCTGCCCCCTGTGCTGCTGCCTCTTACACAAATGGGGAGCCAGTGCGGAGAGCCTGAAAGCCGGCTTCCTATGAGCACCAGCTCTTGCCTGCTGCCTCAGAGAGAGGTGCTGGGGGGAAGAAACGACTACGCCACAGAATCCAGTGCTTGCAGGGAGCTGGCTTAAAAGCTGCCTTCCCTCAGTATGAGATTTTCAGCAGTGACATGTTTACAAAAAAAACTGCTTTACAACATCTCTAGTCTATGGTAGTTCTGTTTCTCAAGACCACACATTTCTATCATCTGGATCATAATGGATAACAAATTAGAATTAAAAAATAATTAAAAATCATTTCAAATTACATAAAATCAACCTTTTACTACCTACTGAAAATCCATTAACAGAACTAACGTAAAGAAAATGGTTAGTAATGCAACAGTTTAACAAGTTACTCTATTAAATACCTGATACAGAATCAGAGAAATATATAGCTGGAAGGGCCCTCAAGAGTTCTTCTAGTCCATCCCCTGCACCCAAAGCTGGACTAACTATTGACAGCTGCTTGTCTAACTTGTTTTTAAAAATCTCCAATGACTTCACTACCTTCCGAGACAACTCACTGTGCTTTTCAGAGTTAATCCACCCTTACTGCATTTTAAGCCCTTTGCTTCTTGTCCTATTCTTAGAGGTTCAAGAGAACAATTTTTCTCCCGCCTCCTTGTAACAACCCCTTATGTACTTAAAAACTCATGTCCCCACCCTCCTCAGTCTTTTGCTCTCCAGACTAAATAAACCCATTTTTTTTTGATCTTCCGTCATAGGTTTCTAGATCTTTAATAATTTTTGATGCTCTTCCCTAGACCTTCTTAAATTGTCCTCATCTTTCCTGAAATGTGGAACTCAGAACTGGTCATTACCCGCACACTGAGACCAAATCGTCATCTAGTAAAAGCTTCAGAGGGGTAGCTGAGTTAGTCTGTAACTGGAAAAACATCATAGAATAGTTCAACAGAGCATAAGATCCATCATTCTGATTCACAAGCACCTATTTCTGATACTTCATGTTTCATGTAGTTTGTATTTGCTTTTCTAGACAGAGGGGACAGTGTTTTTGGATTTTAGAACCTGACTTTAGTTTATATTTGACGACCAAAAGACAGGAGATATGCAATCTACTGCATATAATAGTTAAACTGACTAAACCATTCAGTTTGATTTTAGATGTATGTTAAGGACATTTTGTATGCTAATTGGATCATTTAATTCAGTCTTCCTTGTGTCTTAAACTCCACTTGACATCATAATGAGGATGATTATGCAAAACTCCTTTTTGACAGGATTCACGATTTCCATAAAATTTGGTTCACTGCAGCTACAGCCAACAGAGAACTAAAAAGCCTGGGAATCCATCTTAGACTTCATACATAATCCATAGAAATTTCACATAATATTTTCTCCAAAACATTAAAAAAAATTCCATTACTGCACCCTCTCAGACAAAAGTTAACATGGGAAATCTTAATGACAAAAAATTGTGCCAAACACAAAATACACTAAATAAAACACAGGCAATACAAATAGTGAATTTCCTGCTCAATCTAGGTTCCTATACCAATGGCCGCTAGCACTGCATCCGAACACCAGAATATGCAGGTTGTGTCCAATTAGTGATTTGATGATAAAACATAAGTTAACGATAAAGTGACAACCTCCTGTTAAACTTCCTACAATTGCAGCAAGTTCATGAGGGATCTGTACTTCGGCTAAAGCAATCAGAGTTGAATAGCTTTTATTTCTTCAGTAGGAGTCCTATAGTAGAGTTACTTAAGGTACGTTAAAAAAAACTGTTCTTGATAAAAAGGCTTAAGTAACTTATAAACCTGAACAAAATAGAAACTCAGTATCTGAGAAGTAGAAGGCAGACACATTGTCCACTCAGTTACCATGCCTTTGATTAACGTTCTACTGGAATTTAATGTATACTGGCCATCTGCAAGTAAAAATAAAAAAGTAATAAATTAAGAAAAATGACAACTTAAGCACAATACAGGAATTGTATTTTAAAAAGCTAGACACATGGACAATTTCATCAGGATAAGACTAATGTGTGTGATGTTTTGACTAAAGCAAGGATTTAGTTGCCTCTTAGTAATAAAGATCTCTCCTATAAGTAGGGAAGTTTTTATAATGTTTAAAGTGACATTAGGCTGAGTAATTTAAATAAAAGGTTTTTTTATCGAAGATGTTCAGTAATAAGTTGAATAACAGGGATGCAGCCATTCACTTGCTTGACCAGTAAGCGTCACCCTTATGGAGCAATGCTTCCACCCATGCTGCAGCCAGGCCTGGTTTGGCCAGAGCAGCCTCTCCCCCACACCCGATGCAATGCAGCTGGGTCAGGCCCAAGCAATCCCCTGTCTGCAGCTCCAGCCCAGCCAGACCCAGCACCTTTGGGATCCCAGTTAACTGGTTAAACTTTTAACCAGCTAACGGATTAAAAAGGATTTTACATCCCTATTGAGTAACATCCTGACATCAAATGTATTCCTACACTAATAATAGCTAGTGAGTTATTTAGAATTGGATTTTAAGCATTACTAGAAGGCTGTGCCCCCTGCTTGTTACGCTACCCTGACTCTGTCGTCCGATTTGGTCTTGCCATCTGCACTCTTCTGCCGGAGAGCCACATGTGTTGGTGGCCACCATGGACACGTTGAAGGAGGCGTTCACAAAATAAGGCATGCAGCGCTGCGGCTGCCCACTCCCCTCGGCCTGACACAGGATGGGGCTGGCACAGAGCAGGGGGTGGAGAATGCAGCAGGGATCAGTCAGGCACACGATGGGGTTGGCAGGGTGCAGCAAGTGAGGGAAGCTGCAGGGCCGAGGCATGGTCGAGAGCCCTCCCCATGCCTGACCCCTGCAGCACCCACCTGCACGCTGTGCCCTGACAACCTCTCCTCATGCCCAGTCCCTGTAATTCCCTCCCACCCACTGTATCCTGCTAGCTCCTCCCTATACGCACCCAGTCCCTGCAAAACACCAGGCCTGCTGCACCCCAATAACTTCTCCCCATGCCTCCTCGACTACTCCGTCCCCTGCCTCTCCTCATGCCTGGTTCCAGGAGCACCCCTCTCTTGCTGCACCCTGCCAGCCCCACTCCAGGCCTGCCTGGTCCTTGCTACACCCTCTATCCCACTAACAGCTCTCCAGCCCTGACCCTGGGGAAGGCAGCGCCGAGGCGATAGCACACCAGCCCCGGCTCTCCCACTGGCTGCCAGGGAGGGCCGAGGCTGCAATGCAGTAGCCCCAGCTCTGTCCCCAGCCTCAAGAGAGGGACAGGCTGAGGCCTCAGCAGGCTAGCCTCAGCTCTCCCAGTGGCCGCTAGGAAGGGCCACGCTAGGAGTGGGAGGGGTTTGGGCAGAAGGGGAGGGGCTGGGGCTTGCCTTCACCAGCTAGGCTTTCACCCCAGCCTGTGGGCGCTGATGACATCATCCTGTTGGCCCGCAGGAAAAAAAATGTTTATATATAGATTGTACATTAAATAGCATTACAGCCTTGCACTGCTTTCAAGGTTAGCTTTATTAACAGCATAAAAATCAGAATGTTTACTAGAAACTGAATACCTATTAATTGAAAATTCAGTGAATGTTGCCTTTTCATCTGCATAATTAAATAGCAATCTAAGAGGTTTCTAGGATGTTGGATAATCTCTTGGCAGCCATACAAAACTTTTGCAGTTGGAACTGCAAAAATATGTTCCTTCAGAATCAATATCTACAACATGAATTGTGCTACAAGTTTTCTGACATTTTAGTGTCAGTAATGTCAAATATCTGCACAAAGAACTGAGTTTTGATGTCTTAGAATTTCTCTATGCATATGCAGAATGTCTTAATGAACATGCCAAAGGTATATCATCAGAACAACACATAGTATCTTGATAAATAGTAGTGAGGATTACTGGAAAAAGCTAAAATGGAAGTTGTAAAATTATGCATGTGTTCTAAGAAACGTGAACTGAGAAAATGGGTTAAAGATAGCTCAGGAATATTTCTGCTTTCCTTACTTTTCATTACAGCTTAACTCCTACAGTTGTCTCTCTCTGCTACCTATTCTCAATGACTAATAGCTTATATTTTTTGCACTTATTGGCTAAAGATAGGTAGAGAAAATTCTGGGCTGGTATTACACATTCCTAGAATATTAAAACCTCTGCTCAGAGACTTATGAAGCAAAAGTGTGAAAGTTCTTAAGAACAAGCATTCATAAAATTGACCAGTTGCTACCATATTAATTGGGAAACCATGCTTAAAAGTTATACATGTGTATTAAGTTTAAAACAGACTAAGGGGCTGCGCTCACAGCTCGATAACCCCCCTCTCTCCAGCCAGAAAGTGTGATGATGTCATTCTGTTACCTGGCAGGAAAAACTTTTTTATATACAGAGAGATTTCTTAGAGAAATATCACACATGCATCTGAAGTAAAGAATTACCAAAGTCTATTAGCCTGCACTATGCCAAGTTGATCATTGTAAGTCATAAGATACAGTAGAAAAGGTGGTGTTCCATAGCTGTTGCTTCAATAGACCAACAGAGAAACCATTCGAAGGTAAAGTTGACAGGTATCAATGTTCCTAGAAGTGGACTGATGTTTTTTGCATATTTATTACTAAAGTCAAATATGCTAAAGGAATTCCATTTAGCAAAATTAGGACACCAGGGTTGACGCACACCTTCTCTATGACCAAGAACCCTGCTTTATTGGCATTGTACATGTATACTGGAAATTAGGTGCACTTGCTACTAGGGATGTTAAAATGAGAGTAATTAAGTAACCATGTAACTGCTGAAAATTTCATGGTTACATGGGAGGGGGATGTGTGGGCAGGAAGCTCCCTGTGCTTACAGGCTCCCACCTGCCACCCCAGGAGCTGGGGCACACTGGGAGCCATCTTTTAAGCTGACTCCCCACATGTACAATGAGCCTGCACGTATCTGTGAACGTTAACCAATAAGCCCAGGCTTATCAGATAACTGTTTACAAAGTTAAACTTTGCTACATTATAAGTGTTCACTGTGTTAATATTTAAATTAATACTCCACTATCATTTCTACAGGTTTTTCCCCACAGGGAGACAAAGCTACAGCAGAGCTATTGTGAAGAGGCAATGACAGATTACATATATTAAGGATTTGGTTCTACACTCCTTGTAAGTGTAACTAAACTGAAGTCAGAAACAAGCATGTATATTCAACAATTTCAAAAGTAGTTACTAACAACAATGGTTCTTTGAGCAGGACTGGCTAATGTTTCCATCAGAGGAGGGAAAGTCTCTCCAGATATGGGAATTCTACGGATTTTCACTTTCCTAACTATACTCTTAATTGGTACTTATGTTCTCAGTGCAGGTTTCAGTATGTATCTTCTGAGAAATCTGCTGCTAAACAAACTGACCTTTTTGAAGATAACAATATTAAAGAATCCAATAGCTACATAAGCAAACTGTTTCTATGCAGTTTTGCAAGTGGCTCTAAAACTGAATATTGCAAACACTTAAACAAAAGCAGTGCTTACATAGCTTACTATGTAAAAATAAGTATGTTATTCAGAGACTAAGTTATTTAAATAATATAGCTATCAATCTAGCCCAGCTGAACTTCAAAATATCAAGACTTCAACAACCTCACACCAAAGCATTAGAAATACATAAACATCATTATAAAGAAAAGGCTGTTTTAAAACTCTGTTCTGCAGAAAGAGCTGCTAAAAACAACTATGCTAAGAAAACCAGAAGGATAAAGTTTAGTAGTTGACAGACACCCAAAGACATTAGTGTCCTATCAAACCGTAGCAAAACAGTCTGATTGAACATTATTTAATCCTTCTATGGATGGAGGTTTTAGTAAAACCATACACAAAAATCCTACAAAAGCTATTTGAAATAAACGCCAGATCATATGTTGGAAAGTGACCTTACAGTCAAAAGCTTGTATGAATATTGCAGACTGAAATTTAAATTCATGTCACAATATTCCAGATGATCTAGCTATAATTACCCTGAAACTGACTCAAGAAAATGCAATTCTCAGTGTGTTGCTCAATTGTTATTTTTTACAGGTCAGAAACATTAGGCTTTTGCAATAAGCTGCATGTATTAAGTGCAGATAATTAGTTCTTTAAAGCAGAAGCAGTACACTCAAAGTAACTTGTGAGACCATTAAAAATCAAGATAATATAAGAAACTCAGAGAGGAAAAAAGTACAACAAAAAAAGTTAGAATATGGGAGTAAGAATGTGCTGAACACAGATGGTCCCATGTTTCAAGCAGCTGAAACTGAAAAGACAATGAGACCTTACTTAACAATATTCAACAGAGTGTTCACCTTACCACTTTGAAAACGAACTAGAAAAGTTGGCATAGGCCAAAGTCCTGTCTTCCTATGCAGGAAGTCAGCTAAGATACTTATGTCCATGAAACATGTGCAAAGCATCAAAGCCAAATGCAGGAACTTTGTCCCCTTTTGACTCTCTCTGATAACTTCCACCTTTATCTTAATTACTCCTGAACATAACATGATAGATGATGGTGGCGGCGCGGCCTAAATGAAAGAACAAGTTTCTAGAACAACAAAGTTAGAGATCAGAGAAATCATAAGTCTAAACATTAGAAACCACTGCAAAGGAAACTTCTGTGAGGAAGAGGAAAAGGGGAAGAATTTTGACAAGTTGTATCTTCAGCTCTCCCATAATGGAGCCAGCTATGTTAACTAGATTTTTCAAGATAGTATGTTAATTATATCCACATTACAAGGAACATTCCTCAATTTACAATCACCCCCCATTCCAGCTTATTTTAAAAGTATACCCATTACAACTAATATCTCTGGAGCTATACACATTTAAATGTACACATGAAACTCCTGTACATTTCCTAAATAGCTTTACAATCAGTCTTCATGAAATGGAATCCATCGCAAAGTTGGGCTGTTGTTATTATGGTTTTTTTCTAATACACAAGCATTTGATTGTTTGGGGGTTTTCACTCACTTAGAAGTCAGGATTCTTTTAAATGTCAGGCTTCCTGTTTGCAAATTGTGTTAAACACCACAGATACAAGCAGGCACAAATTAAGCCATATGCTCATGAAAGGGTACGTAGAATTTCTCTACTACAACAAAAGTCTTTCAGAGAGAGGGGGAAGAAACAAAAAGAAGAAACTAATGAACAATGGAGTAATAAAAGGAAGAGTGAGAAAAAGAAAGATGAAAGAAAAACCCTGAAAGAAAGAAGAAAGCCTTAAAAACAGAATATTGCAAACATCTAAACAAAAGCAGCAGTTACATAGAAAAAGACATAGAGGGGGGCACTGTACAGTTCGAGTGAACACTTCAAACCTTGACTCCCCCACTCCCTTTCTCTGAGGGAGTGAGGAATTAGGGGCTCACTTACAGTCGCCTGGGAAAGAACTACAGCACGGAGCAAACCCTCCCCGACAAGCCCCCACCCCTCAGAGCCCACCCCAGCAGCAGCCCCTCCTCACAGAGCCCCCAGCAGCCCCCTCCCCCACAGAGCCCCCTGCAACTCCCCGCAGCCCCCTCCCCACAGAGCCCCACCAACTCCCCAGCAGCCCCTCCCCACAGAGCCCCTGCAACTCCCCAGCAGCCCCTCCCCACAGAGCCCCCAACTCCCAGCAGCCCCTCCCCACAGAGCCACCCCGAGCAGCCCTCCCCACAAAGGCCACCACCAGCAACCCCTCCCCAGGCAACTCCTCACAAAGCCCCTCCCGCCATCGGAGCCTCCCCGCAGGAAGCAGCCCCCAGCTGCCCGAGGAGGCGGGGACAGAGCTCCCCCGGGCTGTGAGGCAGCCCCAGCCCCCCGCGCGGCCGAACAATAGGCGGGACATCGCCCCCTCCCCACTCACAGGGTCTTGGGCATTTCGTCCTCCATGGCTCCACCGCTGCCCCTCCCGCCGGGGCCTCCTGCCGCGGCGCACTCAGCACCTGGGGAGCCCGAGCGCGACCGGCCCCGCGAAGCCCACAAGGCGGACAATAAGTCCCGATGCGCCTTTCAAAATGGCGGCGGCGGCGGGGGGAAGGGGCCCGGCGCGGCCGGCTCGGAGGGGGGAGCAACAACGCATGCGCAGGGAGCAAACCGGCCGGCCGGCACCAAGCGCCTGCGCACTGCTGACCTCTGAGTCCAGTTCCCTCCGCACGCTCGGGAACCAGAAACCGCATGCGCGCCACGCTAAACTTTTGAGATCTCCCTCCGCCGGGTTCTTTTCTGTCCGCTTTCTTTTAGCGCATGCGCACTGCCATTTGGTGGCGGTGCGGTTCTTTCCTGCCTCCTAATGTTCCTGCGATTCCCTTCTACCTTTCCCTGCGGCGCGCTGCTGGCTCCTCTGCTGCTCTAATCAATAGTTAATTACAGGCAAGAGGAGTAAAAAAAAAAAAATTGTGCGCCGCCCGGGAATCGAACCCGGGTCGCAAGAATGGGAATCTTGCATGATACCACTACACCAGCGGCGCAGATGGAAAAACCATTTGGCCGCACTGGTGAAGAGCTTTACAAAACTTACAATTATGTATTATGTACAATTTTATTGCTGCCTATTGACAGCGTCCACACAGAGCTCTATGCATGTAATATTGGTTCAAGCAAACTTCAGCACTAGCACAAGTGTGGTCATGTGCCTTACCATGCTAACAAACAATGCCTATATGCAAATTCATCATTTAGTTTTAGGTATAATATACATTGCACATAATTATACTTCTGCAGCAAGAACATGTCTTAGGGCAGGCGTGGGGAACCTTTTTTTGGGTCCGGGCCACTGACCCAGAGAAAATCAGTTGGGGACCACACATAAGTGAGAAGCAAAGTGAGCACCACCTGACTTAGAAGGAGAAAGACACTCCCCACCTTCCCCTTGCACACCAGAGCCGGGGGGGGGGGGGGGGGACCAGGCTGGTAGCTTTTGTGTGTTCTGGCCCTGTATGTGGGTGGCAGGGGGGCTAGAGTGATAGAGTGGGCTCCCCAATGCTGAGCCTCAGGGGGAGGGCTAGGGGCCTGTTGCTACACTTCAAAGGAGGAAGTGCCCTTATTGACTAGTCAATACAAATTGCATTGACTATTTGATTAGCTAAATAATTTAAATTTTACATCCCTAATACACATTGTGCAGAATTATGCATAAACAGTACATGCAAACAGCATGCAGGGGATGCAGAAACCCCTAGGTTCTTGCTCTGCTGTGCCTTTCCTGCATGACCCCTAATAACATCCCTCTCTCCATCCTATGTGATTTTCACCCAAAAGAGTTGATCCTGCAAATTATTCCTAACGGATGGGCCTCCTGAATCTGTGCAGTGGGCTCCAATGACTCAAGTGGAACTCTGTGCCAGTGTAGAGGGCCACTCCTGGAGATTAAATTGCAGGAGTGGGGCCTTGAAAATAAAAAAAATAGATAATTTTTTCAAACTCTGCACACGGCTGCAGCCAGGCCGATCTGGCTCTTCTTTTTTGAGGAAGTTAGCATAACGGAAACAATAGTGAAGATAACAAGACACCCTTCACAACAATAATGTCTTTGCTATTTTGGAATTAGTGTTCTCTGGCTCAAATGGATTATCACTGAGAACACACATCTGCTTGTGATCCTCCAAAACAAGATTTTACTTCTTTTTTTTGTAATAAAAACAATCTATTTTCAAAACCCATCTCGGTGTTTTTCTCTGTTCCACAAATACTTCAGTTTTTCTTTAAAAAACTAAGTAATTGCCAGCCACCTGGCATTGGGGGCATCCCCTCACACCTGGGAAAACAACAGCATGAGCATATGATGAGTTAAAGTACACCTTGGGCCCACCTCAGTCCAATCTGGAGAGGCTAATTCAAGCCTCCCCGGTTTATTCAGTCTTCAGCTCCTCTGTTGAGATTACCTACAAGAATTAGGGTCAGTGCTGGTAAACTGGTTTTGAGACACCCATGGATAAATAGCCAGACGCCCACCTATTTCACACAGGCCTCTGAGCACTCATCAGATGATGGAATTTAAGTCAGGAACAGGCGGGCAGAAGAGCTAGACACTATGGCTATGTCTACACTCGCGGCTTCTTGCGCAAGTAATATGCAAATTAGACTAAGCGTGGAATATCGCCGAGCCTCATTTGCATACCTAATGAGCCGCCATTTTTTTCAGAAGAGGCTCATGCGCAAGAAGGAGCGTCTACACTGCCCCTTCTTGCGCAAGAAGAACCCTCTTGCGCAATGCCGTTCTTCCTGAAAAGTAATAGGTGTAACGGCATTGCGCAAGAGGGTTTTTCTTGTGCAAGAAGGGGCAACGTAGACGCTCCTTCTTGCGCAAGAGCCTCGTCTGAAAAAAATGGCGGCTCATTAGGTATGCAAATGAGGCTCAGCGATATTCCACGCTTAGCCTCATTTGCATATTACTCAAGCAAGAAGCCGCAAGTGTAGACATAGCCTAAGATGCTTGGTGCCCTAAGCATAGGGTGACCAGCTGCCAAGGAGAAAAAACAAAGCACTTTTTTTGGAGAATGGGAGGCCTATAGAAGACAAAGATCTCCATATCCAGATGGTCCCAATGATATGGGGGTGCCTGGCAGCATTCCCTGCAAGCTGGGCACTTGTGCAGCTACTCAGGAGAAATCCAAAAAGCCGCCCAGCTGATTAGCAGAGCGCCCACAGCTAGGTTTTGTGTTTCTGCTAGTGGTGCACATCCACACATGCCCTGGTGCGCATGCAACACTTATTATTCCGCACCTGGGTGGAAAAGATGAGGGGGAACCTTGCTGCCCGGGCCTACTTTGAACAGTGCCCCGGCCACGTGGGAAGCGAGGCAGGCCCAGGGGTCACCGGGCACTGGCTTAGTGGGCCCTGTGCCTGGCCAGGGATGCCCCCGGCACATTTGGGGGCCTCCCCCCGTGCCCCCATCCCTGCCCATGTCCTGTCTCAGCGGCCCTGGCCGCGCTTTTCCAGACAGCTGACGGGGCGGGCCGCGGCTGGGAGTCCTGCCCCGAGCGACGATGCGGGCCCGGCTGCTGCCTGCCCCTCTGCTCCTGCTGCTCGCTCCCCTCTGGCGGGGGGCGCCGGCGGCCAGCGAGCTGCGCTACCCGCCCGGCAAGATAGGTAGGGGGCGGAGAGAGACCGGGGCCCGGCCATGAGGGAGGCGGAGGGTGTGGGCTCAGCTGCAGGGAGAAGGGCTCAGCTGCAGGAGGGGCTGGGCGGAAGGTGTGGGGCTCAGCTGCAGGGCAGGGGTTGGTGGGGGCGGAAGGTGTGGGGCTCAGCTGCAGGGGAGAAGGGCTGCGGGGGTGGAGGTGTGGGGCTCAGCTGCAGGGGAGAAGGGCTGCGGGGGGCCGGAAGGTGTGGGGCTCAGCTGCAGGGCAGGGGACTGCGGGGGGGCGGAGGGTGTGGGGCTCAGCTGCAGGGCAGGGGTTGCGGGGGGCGGAGGTGTGGGGCTCAGCTGCAGGGAGAAGGGCTGCGGGGGTGGAGGGTGTGGGGCTCAGCTGCAGGGCAGGGGTTGCGGGGGGCGGAGGTGTGGGGCTCAGCTGCAGGGAGAAGGGCTGCGGGGGCGGAAGGTGTGGGGCTCAGCTGCAGGGCAGGGGACTGCGGGGCGGAGGGTGGGGTTCAGCTGCAGGGCAGGGGTTGCGGGGGCGGAGGGTGTGGGGCTCAACTGCAGGGAGAAGGGCTGCGGGGCGGAAGGTGTGGGGCTCAGCTGCAGGAGAAGGGCTGCGGGGGTGGAGGGTGTGGGGCTCAGCTGCAGGGAGAGGGGCTGGGGGCGGAAGGTGTGGGGCTCAGCTGCAGGAAAAAGGGCTATGGGGCGGAGGTGTGGGGCTCAGCTTCAGGGAGGATCTGTGGGAGGGGCGGCGGTGGCAGCGGCAGAGGTGTGGGGCCCAGCTACAGGAGGGAATCTGCGAGGGGGCAGAAGGTGTGCGCAGCTGCAGGGGAGAGAGGGGTGTGTGGGGGGAGGTTCAGGGAGGCTGGGACTCAGTTGCTGAGAAGAGGGGCAGGGGGATCCCTGACACAGGCATTCAGGGGGGCTGGGGTTCAGCTGCTGGGCAGGGGACTCCCTGGCCTTGGCCATGGGTGATGCAGCACAATTGCTGGTGAAGAGTGGAAGCGGGGTCTAGGGCACAGCTGCTTGTGAGATGAGGAGTTGGGGAACAAGCTGCCAGGGAGGAGGACGTGGGTGACAGGAGACATTGGGGGTAAGAGGGAGGGGGGTGGATCTGGAGCATTTGGCTCCGGGATGGGGGATTGGGAACCAGTGCAGTAACTGGAATGAGCAGAGCAGTGGTGCAGTCACTCCTTAATGCCTGTATGTAGGGTCTGTCTGTCTAGCCCATGGGTCACTCAGAACCATTCCCTCCCTGAGCACACACTGCTCTAAGAAGCAGATAATGGCCCTTCATTTTGTCTCTCCCTCCTGCTCTAGTCCCCATTGTGGTCTGCAATCTGCATATGGAAATGGATTGTGGCAGATGCTTCATAAACTTGTTCCTAACTTGATCCCCCATCCCAGGGTGGATCTGATTTAAATAAATTAATTTAAATCACTAGTCAGGAAGACTTGAATTAATAATGGATTTCTATGTAAAAGTGCATTCTTGTTGGTTGTGATAACCTTAACACAGGGGTTCTCAAACTTTGTGATACCGTGACCCCCATGGGGGTAAGGACCCACAGTTTGAGAAATGCGGCCTTAACACATATTCTTCACAACTCAGAGATACCTAGATGTAGGTTTTGTTTTTAGAAAGTACATGCTATACATTTTTAAACAGTGATTTATTTTGACAATTTTCCAGATTAGTTTTACAGCTATATCAGAAAAAGAACCATTGTTTGGTTATCCATTAACAAAGGTAATTGAAGCAAATATTTACTAATTCATTGGGAGGGGAACTATTTCCAGGTCAACAGGTTAATCATTAATACTTGGAGGATTTTCTTCCCACACTGAATTAGGAGGAGAACACCACCAGACAGTTACATTTTTTTTATTTAACTGAAACAACAATGTTATGTATTTTAGATTATTTTTCTTCACAGCAGACATTTTAACTAGGGAAAAGACTAGTTGACTATCCGATTTCCTTGCCCCCCCCCCTTGCTGCCTTTATGAGACAGAGGCAGCAAGGGGAGGGTGAAGGGGTACTTAAAAGTGGCAGTGCTGCACAGCTGATCTGCGGCTCAGCTGTGCGGCAGCTGCCCCTTTAAAATGCTACCTCTGGCGTTTCAAAGGGGCAGCTGCTGTGGAGCCTGGGGTCAGCTGGGGATCGCCCTGCTGATCCCAGGCTCCCCACCGGCATTTCCCCAGAACCCAAGATCAGCTGGGGAGTCCCCAGCTGATTCTGGGTTCTGCTGAAATGCCGTGCAGAACCGGGGCTCCGTGTGGCATGCAGCATAGCATGGAGCCCAGGGTCAGTGGGGGACTTGGAGTCTCCAGCTGACCCCAGGCTCCATGGCTTTGAAATGCACATGAGCTCCCACTGGGGACTCTTGTACATTTCAAAGCAGGTGCCCAAGTCAGTGGGACTTCCCCGCTGGCCCTAGGCTGTACGCGGAGTTCCACATTCCTCCTTTGAAATGTACAAGAGTCCCACCAGGGGCTCTTGTACTTTTCAAAGGAGGAATGCGGGAAGTGTCTATCGACTAGTCGATAGAAATTCCATCGACTAGTCGACTAGTCAATTAACTGCATTTTAACATCCCTAATTTTAACAAAACAAGCATGTGAATTTTTGAATTTAATTAAACATTCAAGTTTTTTAAAGTCAGGTTTGTTTTTGTTAACATTTTAAACTAAAATAGTTAAATATTTTTAAAAAAACAAAAAATAAATTGACTGTGTCAGCCAGATCAACACAAGAAACTTAAAATATTGGCTTTTGCAGCTAACTCTGTTGTCTTCACCTTCATTTTCCTGTTTGTTCATAATCTGGACAAGAAAAACAAGCTTTCCTGCTTTTCCAGGTGCCAAACGATTTCTCAATTTGGAATGAATTAGTCCAAAGGGGGAAAACATGCTTTCTGCACCAGCAGAAGACGCTACTGCTGTTAAAAGTGAAATAATCACTTCAACTGTCTCTGAATCCCAGTGCTTAAGTGACTTCCACTAGTTCACTGGTGTGACTTTATTTGAAACAGCATCAGCAAACACACATTTCTTGAATGGTTCACCCTTAGTTCTGAAGTTTGTTGTAGTTGGCATTATGGAGGGATAATTGCTGGATGCCCATGTCATAGCCAGCTTCTCTTCTTTAGTAGTTGAAGTTTGATTCCTGCTCCTCCCCCCACACCTTTGATTTAGGCCCAACTGTAAGAACAGGCCACTTCCATTTCTAAAAATTGTAAGATGTTTACAAATATAGATTATTATTGGAGACATGCCTGATGTTTGGGATGGTTAGAGCCATGATTTTGCTTCAGCTCCCTATAATCCTGTAGGTGTCCACAAAGTTCAGGAAATTTCCCATAGAGCAGGGCTACTTAACTTTGGAAGTCCCCGGATGGGGTGGGGGAGGCGCGATGATACTCACAGCACATGCCGAGGGCCACAACTTAACTGTGGTTGCATATAAATGTAAATAGCTTCTTTCACACTGACAGGCGTGAATTCAAAGATTAAGGCAAGATTACACAAACACAGGTCCCATTGATGTCAGTTCTGCTGATATTAATAAAATGCAATATTTACCCGATTTCCACCCATATGACAGCACTTTTAATGGGCAATGACAGTCCAGGAATTTCACTACTAAAACACGTATCAACAGAAGACCATTATATTGACTAACTTTTTGTTTTGGCTTCCACCCATGGGCTACGTGTTGAGTAGCCCTGCCAGAGAGTCTTGAATTTCCATGTTTGGCATAGGTCCCCTGCTGTAACAAAAACTGAATTGAAACCCATGTGATAGTGACTGGATGTCTAGTTTCAGAGACAAGGTTACTGGGCTTTAAAGTATTTCCTGGATTCACAGTTTATTATTTTCTTTGCCCTTTGGACTCTAAGTGCTCCATGGTTCTACCTCCCCCCGTCCCTCCCCACACACACACATTATGAAGAAACAAGTCTTGTGTCTCTGGTGCCTTGCACTTTGTGCGCTCCTTTGCCCCAGTGCCAGGTGATGGAACATACTATCCTTCTGACGTGGTAGTGTTTTACACCCACTTTGCATGGGTTTATGCTGGTGCAGGTGATTACTGCTGAAGGAGCAAGACAGCACAGGCCAAGAGGTAACTGTGCAGGCCCAACATGAAATTATGGAGCCTCGCTGACTCACTTGAACATTGGTGGGATTGCCTGTGGCAGCCACTGAGGCTATGTGTGCACTTAAAACGTAATAGTGGCACAGTTGCAGCACTGCTGTAGACCAGTGGTGAGTAACCCATGGCTAAAGGCTATGTCGCCCAATGCAGTTCTGTGTGTGGCCTGTAAGACGTTTTGTTTACCGTTGCCCACACACGAAGCTGCCAGATTCCAACTGGTTTCCATCTACGTTGTCTTTTTTTTTCCTACCGGTACAGTATTGCTAAAGTGACCTGCATGCAAAGCCAGAGCATGCAAAATGAGGTGCATGCTGATTGTGTGTTGACCGAGAGCCGTGCATGTCCTCTGCATCCAATCAGAGCAATGCTCCGGTCCAGTTGGTGCATCCCACAGATCCTCGGTACACAAGCACAGTTAGCAAAACTTTCCTATCCTGGGAGGCTGTCTCAGTTATGACAATCGTACAGCCCACGGAGCTGGAGGAGGGCCATTCATCAGCCCACTCACTAGCCCAAGTTGTCTATTGTTGTTGTAGACATTACAGTGCTAGGAGAGGTTCTCTTACCACTGTAGATAATCCACATCCCCAAGAGGCAGTAGCCTCTACCTAGCACTGTCTACTCTGGGATTTAGGTTTAATTACATCTCTTGGGAGAAGAATTTTCCACACCTCTGAGTAACGTAGCTAAATTGATCTAACTTGCTTGTGTACACCAGGCCTTAGAGAGGGACTTGAGGATAGTTAAGTGTGCATTATACTAATACCTCCTATAACATACCAAAGTGTTGCTTCCTGACTAGTCTGAGACCTTGTCTACACTTAAAATGCAACTACACAGCAACACCTGCTCCGCTGAAGGGCTTTGGTATAGACACTGCTTATGAATCTGATGATGGGAGGGGTTTGCCCGCCAGCATAGTTAATCCACCTCTCTGAGAGGCAGGAGAATGACACAGCGCTGGATGAGATTGTTACAACCACCTCTCTTGGGGGGAGGACGCTGAGAGACAACATTTTTCACACCCCTGAGAGACAACATTACACTGATCTAAAAGCCTAGACCAGGCCTCAGCGGGGTCCACACTGGAAAGTGATCCTTCAGTCAGGGGTGTGAAAAAACAAATCCCTCACCAATGTAGTTCTGCTGACATAACTCTGGTCTAGAGGAAGCTTTGTTAGCAGAGGGGGATTTCTATTGACACAGCTAACTTCATTTGAGGGGTCTTATGCTTATCAATACTTTTTTAGTGTAGCCTCCATCTGCTCTATGGGACTGTGTTTTTAGATGCTCTGTCTTTTAGGGATACCTTGAAAAACAGAGAGCGTAAGGTCCAGGAAGTTAACAGCCTAAATATCTTTGTGGGTTTGGGCCTAATGACTTGCCCAAGTCCATCAAGTGCTTGCAAGTCCCTCATCTTGTAACCGCAAATGATGATGATGAATTACTAACTGATGCTGCAGCTCCTGCCCTGCAGCAGGAGTTTCCAGTGTTCCTGGAACGCCAAACCAGCTACATGACACAGCCCTGTGTAAATGTGCTCTCATGTACACGATACATGTTGCCACATGGATGTGAGCAATTTGTAACCTTTGGCTTGTCTACACTTGAAATGCTACAGCGGCCCCACTGCAGGGCTTTCTTGTAGATGCTTCTTCTGTTAGTGGGCCGGGAGGTCTCATTGATGCAGGTAAACCACCTCTGAGAGAGAGAGAGAAAGTAAGTTGACAGAAGAGTTCTCTCAATCTAGTGACGTCTACAGAGGGGGTTGGTTGGCTTAACTGCACCAGTAAAGGGTGTGGATTTTTCACGTGTAAATGACATAGTTGAGTTGATGAATTCTCTTGTGTAGACCAGACCTGTGGAAAGGTTTCCTGCTTCTCCCATATTCATTTTCAGCTGAAGGGTTGGTTTTAAAAAAATGGATGGTGGGATTTTCAAAACCACAGAAGAAATTTAAGAGCATAAGCCACTTAGGCACGCTTGAAAATTCTACCCTCAAAATGAAAACTCAGTCCAAACCACAGAGAGAGCCCTGGAGGAAGAGAGCCACAACTGACACTAACATGAGGGCTGCCTGAATTCAGAAACTTGCAACATATCTGTGGAAATTAACAGAAGTGGGGAGAATGACTTCCTTTTAAAATCTCTTTTCAGCTGTTATTGGAGCTGGCATTGGGGGCACATCAGCAGCCTATTTTCTCCGCCAGAAGTTTGGGAAAGATGTAAGGATTGACGTGTTTGAGAAAGGAACAGTGGGGGGCCGTTTGGCTACTATAAACTTGGAAGGAAAAGACTATGAAGCAGGAGGAAGCGTGATCCATCCTCTTAACCTACATATGAAGCATTTTGTCAAGGAGCTAGGTATGTGACTTTTTCCTAAGGAGCAGAAGTTATGGGGCTCATTTCTTCCCTCACACCAATGCAAATATGGAGTAACATCAGCTTAAGTCAGTGGGGAATCAGTCAGGCTGTTGTGACATACCGGAGTGCGATCCTGACCAATGCGGGGCTGTGTCCAGGCCCATCAACGGGGGAGGAGGGCAGGCAAATGGAGAAATTGCCCTGGGGCCCAGCAATTCTAAAGGGCCCAGAGCTCTCAGCCGCCACCGGGGCAGCAACAGCGTCCGGAATCCCCGGCCCTTTGGAATTGCCACTGGAGCCCTGTGCCACACGCTTCAGAGCCCTGCACCGTGTGTTCCGGTTGGCTCCGAGGGCCAGCTGGAGGGGGGCACTTTGAGGGTCTGGCTGCCTCAGCCCCGCCCCTTCCACCGAGGCCCTGCTCCTTCTGGGAGTAGGGAGCCTCCCCCCCCACACACACACACACACTGCCCATATTCTCTCACGAGGCTCAGCAATCCTGTCGGCTCCCCTGGCTGTGTTACCTCTGGCCTCTAGCGTGAGTCGCCTGGCAATGCCTTGCTGCTGTAGCCTCCCACCTGGCCTGCTCGCCAACAGCCTTCCAACCTGCGGGTCACTCCCGGCAATCACGCCCTGGCTCTCCCCAGTCTTGTTTTAACTGCAGGGTGATCCCAATCTGCTCCCAGTCCTGGATTTTCCCTCAGAAATGTATGGTTTGTACTGCCCCACCCTCTTCTGGACACTCAAAATATACCAAGTCCATTACTCTTTTTAAAGGAATAATATACACGAGCCTGTTCTGTTAGCATTACCCCGTAGGGTTACAGTATTTAAACTTTCAAAAAAGAGGACACTCCTGAGAGGGAGTGTATCTCTATCAGTATCTACCAACTCACACTGTATTAGTGTACATACTAGGGCCAGGGCCCTGTGAGAGGGAGAGTGCTCCACCTCTCGCTCAGCGGGAATCCAGCTGCAGCACACCGAGCTCAGTCAAGTGGGAGATACCACTCCCGTACCCTCCCCGGGTCACTTCCTAGCAGAGTCAGCGTGGGGACTCTCCACATGGTCTCAGGGGCCTCCGGTTCCACCACATCAGCCTCTTCCTGGGGCTCCTCCAGCGCTGGCAGCTCTAGGCAGTCTCCTGGGTCTCTGGTTCCTTTCGGCTGGCTCTCTGGCTGGAGTGTTTCCGGAGCACCTGCAGGAGATCCTTCTCCTCCGGCATCCAGCCCAGGCTGAGCTAAGCTGCCCTCTCTTATACTGCTCCAGCATTTGGAGCATGCCCAGTCTGGGTGGAGGGGCGGGACTTCCTCTGCCCACAGAGTTTTAACCCCTCCTATCTCAGTGCAGGTTATGCACACCCCATCACAGGCTGTTTGACTAGTTTGGTGCTACATGTATTTTTAAAATCATACAGGGAAATGTGTAACTTCATGTGTAACTTAATCGACTAGTTGCTTCTCCCCCCTTGCTGCCTGTATCAGAAAGAGGCAGCAAGGGGGAGGGAAGAGAAGGGGGTACTTCAAAGTGACAGCACTCCGTGGAGCCCGGGGTCTGCTGCTTTGAAAAGCCGCATGCAGCCCGTGGCCAGCTGGCCCCTGGCTGCACACAGCGTTTCAAGCGGCAGCACCACGTGGAGATTCTGAGTCCCCAGCTGACCATGGGTAGGCTCCATGTGGTGCTGCCACTTTGAAACACCCCATGCTCTCTGTAGTGCTTTCACCTTTGAAGTGTAGCAAATTTAACATCCCTACTTGACCTCTGATGATAGGACAAGAAGCAATGGGCTTAAATTGCAGCAGGGGAGGTTTAGGTTGGATATTAGGAATTACTTCCTAACTGTCAAGGTGGTTAAACACTGGAATAAATTGCCCAGGGGAGGTTGTGGAATCTCCATCACTGGAGATATTTAAGAGCAGGTTAGACAAACATCACGTATGATCTAGATGGTGCTTGGTCCCGCCATGAGGGCAGGAGGTGGGACTTGATGACCTCTCAAGGACCCCCACCCTGAGGCCCTCCTCACCCCCAGCCCTCACTGTCTCCCCCCCACACCCGTAGCCTACTGCCCTGCCCCCCTCCACATCCCCAAGGCCCTTCCCTGACTCCTGCACCCCCCATACCGCCAGCCCCCCTATCCTGAAGGACCTGGGCTATGCCAGGTAAGTCTTCTAGTCCTGGTATAAGAGGAAGCCATTTTGAACTCCTGCGCTCTTGGGGTACATCCACACTACAGAGGAAGATTGAGGCTGCCTCTGTCGATCTTCCAGGGTTTGAATTAGTGGGGCTAGTGAAGACAGCTAATTCGAAGTGAGAGGGGTGCTGTCAATGCCAGTAGTCCTGCTTCCATGAGGAGTAAGGGAAGTCAGCAGCACCAAAAGCCGAGGTAAGCTACTTCCGACTTCAGCTACGCAATTAACGTCACTGAAGTTGCATATTTTAATTCGACTTTGTCCCGTAGTGTAGTCTACCCGGGAGGTGCTACTCAATTTGTTCAGAGCCAGCTTTGTTTCTAAGATTTTTAAAGGGAAGTAATAAAAACTGAGATCGTTTGAACTAATAAATGAGAATGATTGCACTTGTCATTGTTTGCACTGATGTACCTTTCATGCACCCTGAAGCAGTACCATGGAATAGCTAGACCCGTTCCTTTTTAAATAATGCCAGCAGGCCCTGTTAGTTTACGGCAGATATTTCTTCCCTTTTCAGAACTCTCTGTTCGTGACAACCAAGATAGCCTTATGGGCATTTACAATGGAGATGAGTTTGTATTTGAGGAGAGAGGCTGGTACATTATCAATGTCCTAAAACTTCTCTGGAATTATGGATTCAACCCTCTGCGAATGAACATGTGGGTGGAAGATATCCTGGACAAGTTTATGAGGTAATGATGTAAAGCCTGAACTACATTAATTCTCCCACTAGAGTGGTTCCCAAACTTTTCAGCATCACGCCCCCTTTTTGATTTTTGAGAAACCCTCACCTCCCCCCTCCCAAAAAAATAGCAGCAAAACTTGGGGTGGGATTGACGAGGGTGTGTGTGGCTGGGTTGCCTCGCGCCCCCCCTAGAATTTCTTCACGCCCCCCAGTTTGGGAACCCATGCACTAGAGAGATTAAAAACTGATAGATAGGTAGATACTATCTATGGTGGTGATTGCTATGGAAAAAATTATGAATAAGAAGGTGGCAGCTGAGGTTTTTTTTCTTGCCCCTCTTTCTTTCCTGTGATCTTCCTGGGTCTTTTTCCCTACAAATGTATGTCGTAATGTACCTGAGGATTCATTCCAAATGGAGTGATACCTATAAGTAGTTATTGTTGCCTGCCCTTTTACTGTTTTAATTAAGAGGATTGGTGAACATAAGAACATAAGAACGGCCGTACCGGGTCAGACCAAAGGTCCATCTAGCCCAGTATCCTGTCTGCCGACAGTGGCCAGCACCAGGTGCCCCAGAGGGGGTGGACTGAAGACAATGATCAAGCGATTTGTCTCCTGCCATCCCTCCAGCCTCTGACAGACAGAGGCCAAGGACACCATTTTATCCCCTGGCTAATAGCCTTTATGGACCTAACCTCCATGAAATTATCTAGCTTCTCTTTAAACTCTGTTATATTCCTAGCCTTCACAGCCTCCTCTGGCAAGCAGTTCCACAGGCTGACTACACGCTGTGTGAAGAAGAACTTTCTTTTATTAGTTTTAAACCTGCTACCCATTAATTTCATTTGGTGTCCTCTAGTTCTTCTATTTAGGAACTAATAAATAACTTTTCTTTATCGCCCTCTCCACACCACTCATGATTTTATACACCTCTATCATATCCCCTCAGTCTCCTCTTTTCTAAACTGAAAAGTCCCAGTCGCTTTAACCTCTCCTCATATGGGACCCGTTCCAAACCCCTAATCATTTTAGTTGCCCTTTCTGAACCCTTTCCAAGGCCAAAATATCTTTTTGAGGTGAGGAGACCACATCTGTACACAGTATTCAAGATGTGGGCGTACCATAGTTTTATACAGGGGCAGTAAGATATTCTGGGTCTTATTTTCTATCCCTTTCTTAATAATTCCTAGCATCCTATTTGCCTTTTGACCGCTGCACACTGTGTGGAAGTTTTCAGAGAACTGTCCACGATAACTCCCAAGATCTCTTTCCTGATTTGTCGTAGCCAAATTAGCCCCCATCATACTGTACGTATAGTTGGGGTTATTTTTCCCGATGTGCATTACTTTACACTTATACACATTAAATTTCATTTGCCATTTTGTTGCCCACTCACTCAGTTTGGTGAGATCTTCTTGGAGTCCCTCACAGTCTGCTTCTGTCTTGACTATCCTAAACAGTTTGGTATCATCTGCAAACTTTACCACCTCACTGCTTACCCCTTTCTCCAGATCATTTATGAATAAGTTGAACAGGATTGGTCCTAGGACTGACCCTTGGGGACACCACTAGTTACCCTCTCCATTCTGAAAATTTACCATTTATTCCTACCCTTTGTTTCCTGTCTTTTAACTAGTTCTCAATCCAAGAAAGGACCTTCCTCTTATCCCATGGCCATGTAATTTACACAAGAGCCTTTGTGAGGGACCTTGTCAAAGGTTTTTCTGGAAATTTAAGTATACTATATCTACTGGATCCCCTTGTCCGCATGTTTGTTAACCCTTCAAAGAACTCTAACAGATTAGTAAGACAGGATTTCCCTTTACAGAAACCATGTTGACTTTTGTCCAACAAATTATGTTCTTCTACTGCTTCACAATTTTATTCTTTACTATTGTTTCGACTAATTTGCCAGGTACTGAAGTTAGACTTACCGGTCTGTAATTGCCCGGATCGCCTCTAGAGCCCTTTTTAAATATTGGTGTCACGTTGGCTACCTTCCAGTCATTAGGTACGGAAGCCGATTTAAGGGATAGGTTACAAACCACAGATAATAGTTCAGCAATTTCCCATTTGAGTTCTTTTAGAACCCTTGATGAATGCCATCCGGTCCCGGAGATTTGTTAACATTAAGTTTTTCTATTTGTTCCAAAACCTCCTCTAATGACACTTCAATCCGGGACAGTTCCTCAGATTCACACAAAGGACGGTGCAGATTTGGGAATCTCCCAACGTCCTCAGCCGTGAAGACTGAAGCAAAGAAATCATTTAGTTTCTGCGCAATGGCTTTATCGCCCTTGATTGCGCCTTTTATAGTTCGATCGCCTAGGGGACCCACAGGTTTTTAGCAGGCTTCCTGCTTCTAATGTACTTAAAGAACATTTTGTTATTTCTTTTGAGTTTTTGGCTAGCTGTTCCTCAAAATCTTTTTTGCTTTTCTTATTACATTTTTACACTTGATTTGACAGTGTTTATGTTCCTTTCTATTTATCTCACTAGGATTGGACTTCCACTTCTTAAAAGATGCCTTTTTGTCCTCACTGCTTCTTTTACATGGTGGTTAAGCCACGGTGACTCTTTTTTAGGTCTCTTGCTATGTTTTTTAATTTGGGGTATACATTTAAGTTGGGCCTCTATTATGGTGTCTTTAAAAAGTTTCCATGCAGCTTGCTGGGATTTGGCTCTAGTCACTGTGCCTTTTAATTTCTGTTTAACTAACCTCCTCATTTTTGTGTAATTCCCCTTTTTAAAATTAAATGCCAGGGTGCTGGTCTGCTGAGGTGTTCTTCCCACCACAGGAATGTTGAATGTTATTATATTATGGTCACTATTCCCAAGCGGTCCTGTAACGGTTATTTCCTGACCTGATCCTGCGCTCCACTCAGGACTAAATCGAGAATTGCCTCTCCCTTGTGGGTTCCTGCACCAGCTGCTCCAAGAAGCAGTCATTTAAGCCATTGAGAAATTTTATCTCCGCTTCTTCCTGAGGTGACATGTATCCAGTCAATATGGGGTAATTAAAATCCCCCATTATTATAGAGTTCTTTATTTTGGTAGCCTCTCTAATCTCCCTCAGCATTTCAATGTCAGTATCCCTGTCCTGGTCAGGTGGTCGGTAATATATCCCTACTGCTAATTTCTTATTTTTGGATCATGGAATTACTATCCATAGCGATTCTATTGAACATGTTGATTCATTTAATATTTTTATTTCATTTGATTCTGCATTATCTTTCACATACAGTGCCACTCCGCCACCCACCCGGCCTGCTCTATCCTTTCGATATATTTTATATCCCGGTATGATTGTGTCCCACAGATTTTCCTCATTCCACCAGGTTTCAGTGATGCCTATTATGTCAATCTCCTCATTTAATACTAGGTACTCTAGTTCACCCATCTTATTAGTCAGACTCCTAGCATTTGTGTAGAAGCACTTTAAAAATTTGCCACTGCTTATTTGTCTGCCCTTCCCTGATGCATTGATTCCTTTGTACGTGGTTGTTTGTCTGCTCTGGCCCATGGTTTGCCCTCTCCTCCTCTCTTTCTGACTACAGCTTAGAGAATCTCTATCAATGGATTCTCCTCTAAGAGAAGTCTCCTCCGATTTACGTGCATCTCCACACCGATCGGCTTTCCCCATCTCTCAGTTTAAAAACTGCTCTACGGCCTTTTAATGTTTAGTGCCAGCAGTCTGGTTCCACCTGGTTTAGGTGGAGCCCATCCTTCCTGTATAGGCTCCCCTCTCCCAAAAGTGTCCCCAGTTCCTAATAAATCCAAACCCCTCTTCCCTACACCATCATCTCATCCACGCATTGAGATTCTGAATCTCTGCCTGCCTACCTGGCCCTGCGCGTGGAACTGGAAGCATTTCCGAGAATGCCACCATAGAGGTCCTGGATTTCAGACTCTTTCCTAGCAGCCTAAATTTGGCCTCCAGGACACCTCTCCTACCCTTCCCTACGTCATTGGTACCTACATGTACCACGACCACCGGCTCCTCCCCAGCACTACACGTAAGTCTATCTAGATGCCTCGAGAGATCCGCAACCTTCGCACCAGGCAGGCAAGTGACCATACGGTTCTCCCGGTCATCACAAACCCAACTATCTATGTTTCTAACGATCGAATCACCCACTACTAACACCTGCCTCTTCCGAACTGGCATTCCTCCCCTCAGAGGTATCCTCAGTGCGAGAGGATACCGCAACATCCTCTGGGAGGAGGGTCCCAACCACGGGATGGTTTCCTCTGCTCCCATTGAATGCTCTGTTCCTTGAGACTTTCATCCTCCTTAAGAGCACTGGGGATCTCAGACTGGAGGTGGGACAGTACTACAGTGTCCCGGAAAGTCTCATCCACATATCTCTCTACCTCCCTTAGCTCCTCCAGTTCAGCCACACTGGCCTCCAAAGCCCGAACTCGGTCTCTGAGGGTCAGGAGCTCCTTGCAACGGGTGCACACATACGCCACCCGCCCACAGGGCAGGTAATCATACATGTTACACTCGACGCAATAAACAGGATAGCCCCCACTCTGCTGCTGGGCTTCTGTCTCCATTTTTCTAATGAATAAGTTTAAGTAAAAACTGGGATTCTTTTTAAACCTCTGGAATATAGATTATTATAAGAGTTATGTTTTAAAGAAGGCCAGAAGTCACTAGTGCCCTCTAACCTCCCCCTCTGAACTCCCTCTCCAAACTCCCTGTTAGCAGTTCCTGTTCACAAGCTCCCTGGTCGCTGAGTCACAGGCTTATATAGCTCTGGTAGCCCCTCCCCCTGACTGAGGCTCAGCCAATTAACAGAGGCTTCTAGATTTCAAACCTTTTAGAAGCTCCTTCAAGCAAACAAACCAACCAACCAACCAACCAAACAGTGTTTAAACAGTGTCGCTTTGTAGCAGTAAGGACAAACACAGCAACCAACCCATATACATGGAACAATATGAAGAGAGATTAAAAAGACTTGGACTTTTCAGCTTAGAAAAGAGGACACTAAAGGGGGATATGATAGAGGTCTATAAAATCATGACTGGTATGGAAAAAGTGAATAAGGAAAAGTTATTTACAATATAAGAACTAGGGGTCACCAAATGAAATTAATAGGCAGCAGGTTTAAAACAAACAAAAGGAAGTTTTTCTTCACTCAGCACACAGTCAACCTGTGGAACTCCTTGCCAGAGGATATGGTGAATGCTAGGACTTTAACAGGGTTCAAAAAAGAGCTAGATAGATTCATGGAGGTTAGGTCCACCAATGGGTATTAGCCAGGATGGGTAGGAATGGTGTCCCTGGCCTCTGTTTCTCTGGAAGTGGATGACAGGGGAGGGATCACGTGAGGATTACCTGTTGTGATCCCTCCCTCTGGGGCATCTGGTATTGGCCACTGTCGGCAGACAGGATACTGACCTAGATGGACCTTTGGTCTGACCTAGTATGGCCGTTCTTATCTTGTTCTTATGTTAACAATGGAGACCCAACAATATCATTGTGTGCAAAAGGAATCCTTGGTACAATTTGTCCTCATCTTCTATTTAGGGATGTAAATGAGTAGTCAAGTATAAGCCTAGGCTTATTGGCTAATCTTCTCGACTACTGGCATCTCCTTCCCCCGCCCCCCACCCATACTGCCTCTGTATCAGCAGCAAGGGGGGGCGAGCAGGAGCTGGTGCTGGGGGGAGCTGGCTTAAAAGCCAATTTCCTCCCATCATCAGCTCTGTGGTGCCGCCCCCCCCACTCCCTCCTGGGGCGAGGCAGGGGAGGCAGCTCCACATCCTGAAGAGCAGCCCCCAACTGCGAGGGGTCCCAGCCTGCTGCTGGACCAGCCTCTGTCTGCGGGGAGCTTGGACCCCCACAAATAGGGCTGCTGCTGCCCTGCGCTGCTGCTGCTGTATCAGAGGCAGCAGCATGGGATGGCAGGCAGCCAGTCTGCACGGGCAGCTGTTTTTCAACTGGCTCCCCTCGCGGTCTAGCTCCCACCTGATACAGAGGCAGCAGCATGGAATGGGAGAGGCTCCCCGGGAGTGAGCCTGGAGCGCACTGGCTGCCAGCCCTGCCCCTGGGGACTATAGATTAGTCGAGTAACAGCTAGGAATGAATGTGGTTACTCAGCTGTTCAGCTAACCAATATCTAACATCCCTAGTTCTGTGTCCATCATGCTGGCATTTGGGTGCATCAGCCACAGAAATAGGCATTAATTTATAGCTGCCTGCCATGAGCAGAAGGAGCCACCCACTAGGCGAGAACTCCAAAAAGTTATGAAAAGCCCCAGCAGGGGTTGGTGTTAGACGTGTTAGGCGATGGTTTGGCTGCAAATGAGCCTTGGCCTTCGTCCGATGGTCCCATGCGCAGGTGCTGACTTGGCGGTGTGCCGGGGCGCTTGACCTCTGGCTCTACCCTCGGCCCCGCCCCCACACCACCCCTTTTCCCAATGCCACATTTCCTCCGTCTCGTGGGTGCCCGGCCCTCACTGCTCCCCCCAGCCTCCTGCACACTGCCAAACAGCTGTTTGTGCCAGCCAGGGGGCACAGGGAGGGAGGGGAAGTCGCTGATCAGCAGGGTCTGCGAGAGGCTCTAGGAGGGAGGAAGGAGGAAGCTGATGGGGAGTTGCCAGTGGGAACTCAGTGCCTACCTTTTTTCCCCCTGGGTACTCCAGCCCCGGAGCACCTACGAAATTGGTGCCCATGGCCCCATTGCTGGAAGCACTCCATTGAGAATCCCTTGTCTTCTGTTCCCAAGCACTCACCCCCAAGGACTAACGGGCAAGACCACCACAGCTGACCTCAGGAGGGAGCAGAGACAAAATCTAAAGTGTTCTGGCCCCTCTTCATGTTGGCTTTTGCAGAGAAAAATGAAAAACTTGACGTGCTTAGAAATTTTGTTCCTGGCGGAAATGTTTTTCATTTACAGTAAGTCAGTGACCACAAGTCAGTTGTTCTATGCGCATTTGTATAGTCAAGATTGGTCTTTGATGAAGTGATGTATCTTTCTCCTTTTGGATAAAGAATCTACCGCTATCAGGCTCACGACTACTCCTTCAGCAGCACAGAGGGCTTGCTTCATGCACTCGGGGGCAATGACTTCATCCAAATGTTGAATCGGACCCTTGATGAGACTATGCAGAAGGCTGGCTTCTCCCAGAAGTTTATCTATGAGGTGGTTACTCCAGTCATGAGAGTCAATTATGGGCAAGGTGTCAACATTAGTAGTTTTGCAGGTGAGCATTTAATTGTTTTCCCAAGTTGCTGTATTTCTATTTCTGCCGCCAGATGAAACTGGCGTTAAAAAGCTGGGTGTTGTGACCTCGCTGTGTCATAGTGGAAACTCTAGTTTCATTCTTCTGGTCCTTGCTCCATGGGTGTGGGTTAGGGTTAGGAGGTATAAGGATCTTGTGCAAAAAGGGGGTTTTGCGCAAAAAGGAAAAGTCCACACTGCTTGTTTTTGCACAATAACAGATCGGAAGAGATTATGCAAATGAAGCATGAGAAAATGCTAATCTGCGCTTCATTTGCATTGCCTCTTCCGGCAGAACTTGTAGTGTAGACGTAGCCTTTGGTATTCTGCTAGGAAAGCAAAGTGTTCAGTAGCTACTTGCCGTTAATTTTAGCAAGATTTGTGTGTCAGTTTCTACAGGCCTATAGTTTTCTAATTCCACTTAAGCATACCAGCCCTGGGTGAAGACCAATCCCATCTAATTCAGCGAATGGGATGTGAGAACATTTTATTTGGAATTTCTTTCTCTTCCCTGGCAGGTGCAGTGTCTTTGGCAGGTGCAGATTCTGGGCTTTGGTCAGTAAAAGGTGGCAACAAACTTGTCTGCACTGGCCTTCTTTATGCTTCCAAAGCACAACTTATCTCTGGTACAGTTATCGCTGTAGAGGAGAAAACGCGGCCCAAACGCACAGGTGAGGAGCGCTTAGAGCAAAACCTTTAAAACTGGAGATCAACATACGGTGAAACATTTGGATGCTGATCTCATGAGCCAAAAGTTTGGGAACATTTGGTTTTCAGATGATTGATATATAGGACCCATCTGATTTTGGGGCCCCTTTTAAGGGGTCAGTTGGGCACACAGAAAGCACTAGTCTGAAAAATGTATTCTAAATTCTTTCAGTAAAGGTCCCAGAGTGCAACATATGAAGCAAAAGTTCTTAGTCCAATAAGAGAAAATCCTTCCCTGCTCTTTCCACCTCCCCAAAATATTCTAGTTTACAAAAGCATTAGTAAAAAAATTACACTCATGCCTTATTACCAGGAAGATTCTACATTTACTTTACATTTACTCTTTGCAGGAGGTACAGTTAAGCTGTATGAAGTGAGCTACAACTCTACGTCAGGGTCAGCGTCAGACCTGTATGATATAGTTCTTGTTGCCACACCACTGAATCGTAAAATGGCCAACATCACTTTCCGGAACTTTAACCCTCCCATTCCAGAGTTCTCAAACAACTACCATCAGACAGTGGCAACTTTTGTGCATGGGCGCCTAAATGCATCCTTCTTCGGCTACAAGGACTCATCCTACTTTAACATAGCTGATATTTTCACAACAGAAAATCCCAAACTATTTATCAACAGCTTAGGAATTGTGTCTCCCATCCAAAATAAACCAGAGGAAGCGAAGCAACCCATGGGACAGGCTGTTTGGAAAGTGTTCTCAAAAGAATCTGTCACCAAGGAGCAGCTGAATTTGCTTTTCTCAGCCTATGATTCTGTGAAGGAGAAGAAGTGGCTGGCTTACCCGCATTACAGCATCCCCAACTACTGCCCACCTGTAATCCTCCATGATAGGATATACTACCTTAACGGCATAGAATGGGCAGCAAGTGCCATAGAGATGAGCGCGATAGCAGCCAAAAATGCAGCTCTTCTTTCGTACCATCGCTGGTACGGAAACACAGACATGATTGACCAGGAGGATTTAAATGAGAAACTCAAAACAGAGCTGTGAGTTTTATCCAGGAAGGAGCTGCAAAGCCCTGGACTGGTGAGAGTCTAGATGGCCAAGTGATGTGCAGAAGAAATGTATGATGGTATCGATCAAATACTACATCTTTCTTGCCCACTTCACAGTTAAAATGTATATATGGAAATATTTTTTTCCTCAACCTGTTACAGTAATCACAAGTATTACCAGGCCTACTGACTGGGGCTGGAGGGGGCACAAGACGGCAGTTCCCTGGGGCAGAGATTCAAAGGGGCCCAGAGCTGTGGCAGCAGATACTGCCCCAGGCCTTTTTGAATTGCCGTGGCTCTGAGAATTGGCAGAGAGAGGGTACCACTGTCTGGCTATGTCTACACTCGCGGCTTCTTGCGTGAGTAATATGCAAGTGAGGCTAAGTGTGGAATATCACTGAGCCTCATTTGCATACCTAATGAGCCACCATTTTTTTCAGAAGAGGCTCTTGCGCAAGAAGGAGTGTCTACACTGCCCCTTCTTGCGAAAAGCCCTCTGCGCAATGCCGTTACACCTATTACTTTTCAGGAAGAACGGCATTGCGCAGAGAGGGTTTTTCTTGCGCAAGAAGGGGCAGTGTAGACGCTCCTTCTTGCGCAAGAGCCTCTTCTGAAAAAAATGGTCCCGGACATAGCCTCTGGGAGGTGGAGCCAGCCTCCCCCCCTCCCCTTTTGCCCCAGGGCACCTATCGCACTAGCAAAGATGGAAAAATTATGGTGATGTTTAGGATTTTTAAATTGCTCCTTCCCCCTGTGTATTCTGATCCCAGTTTAGGAAAGCACCGAAGCACGTGCTCATGCCCATTCCTAGTCAGGATAAGTGCTTAAGCATGTATTTAAAGTTCAGTATGTACTTAAGTGCAGTCCTAAGTTTCTGAATCAGGACCTCTTTATAGATCATCACTTAAGCCCTGCTCTTGCAGACATGTAAGTGTGTGGTTAAATTGATGCAGGAGGAAGAACTTTGTCTCTCCAGTGGTTCATGTCAGGGTTTTACACAGCAGTGAGGGAGGGAGAAAACAATGACATGTTGGAAAAGGGCAGGAGGATGTGGAGCCAGGTGTAATGCATTAATTTTATTTTAAAAATGGACAAAATCAAATTGTGAAAGTAGCCTATAGGAAGCTGACTGGTCACATTATTGGCTCACCTCATTTCCAGTTGCTAACCCCCGTTAATCCAGTACAAATTCCATGGTTTCTGAATATCAGATTTCCGTTTTAAGCAATTGCTTGTATTGCCAAAGGGTCTTATGTGAGCAGAATGAGGTAATGTCCTTGCACCTGACAGGTACGAAAGCTCCTCTATTAGATTAGACTTTGCCCCTTTAAGGAAACTAAGTTTAATTTGTTTTAAAGTTGGGGGTGGAGGGTATTTAGTTTGTGTGGACTAATATGGGTGCATTTTCTGTAATTGTACTGATTTTTTTTCATCCACCCTCTTTTATTTTTACTTTAGCAGCCAAAGCTGTAGTGTTAGTTTCTGCAGTACAGAACCTGAATATAATTTGGACAGCAGCGAATGTGGCCTCTTCCCAGATGAGATTAATATACAGCTCTGAAAAAGGCTCACAGGATCACAAAGAACTGCAATTGCTTTTTTTATTTTGCTTATTCAAGGTTTCTGCCACCCAGACATTTTCCATGCAGTGCCATGCCATCCAGGTATTCCTCTTGCAAAACCAATTCATCCTTTGAAACTTAACCTTTTTTGACAATCGTAGTAAAGAATACAATAGTGCCTCAATAGGCAATTTATTTTAAAGGATGCTTTTCAGGTAAACGAATACAGGGAGACAAAAAAAAACCAACAGACTGACCAAGCACCTGAAAGGGAGACTGGAATACTTTTGGGAGTTTACTTTGTAAATTGAAAGTGAGGTCTCATTTCTTTTGATTGCACACCTTGTCTAAAGTGTTTTGGTTGTAGTATGGGGGGCTAGAGCCATATTTTTACAAGTGAGGCAAATTTTAATGTTTTTAATGCTCGATAGCTTTACAGCTTTCAGACAAATCTTATTTGTTTTAAATACCAGAGCTCCAGATAAGTTATGCAATGGTTGTAGAAATACATGGTTTTCAGTGGTCAGTTTTTCAAAATCAGGTTGCTTTAACTAATTAGCGAGCTGAAGTCCTTAAGTAGCTTAAAAAGATACTCAAAACTCAGCATAAATTGTCTAACCAGAAAGTATTTTGTTTGCAGTTTTACTTCATGTCTTTTGGTAGTAATTCACTTATCCTCAGGTGATATCTTGAAAAAACATCAGCAAGGAAAGAGAAGCTCCCAACCTCCTTTAGAGGTGCTTTATCAAAACAGAATTTTTGTTTAAAAATCAGTTGTTTTTAATTTGGGGCTGTGCTAGTTTGTAAAATAAACCTTCATGGAAATATTTTGTTTGTCCTTATTGGGAAAAAAAAAAAATCGAATACCGGTTCTTCAGACATTAATTGTTCCTGATAACCTAAAACTGACTAAGGTCCTGAGCTTGTAAACACTTATGAAGGAGAAGCCAATGGGTCTAATCACAAGACAACCTATGGCCCATGTACTGCTCACTTTTTAAACTCATTTTTACTAAGCTGCAGTGTTACTAGCAGCATAAGGTAATGTGATTTGAACAGCCTTCCAACCGAATGTTCTATGTTTAAGGTAATCATAATATATTATAATGTCCTCTGAAACAAGCTACCAGAGTCATATTGAGAAGCAAGCTGCATCAGGAGCTTGATCATCTTTTAAGGAGTAGGGGAAGTCTGGGCACCCTTGCTACTCTTGCTACTCTTCACAGTAAGCCTAAGCCATTATTTTTGCATCCATAGATCATATGTCTGTGACTTCTAATCACCTGTGGAGAAAAGTATATATCCACCTAACCTTTCGCCTTCATACCAGAGAAGAGTCTCAAGTCTCCCTGCAAACAGTTTCACTTTTTATGTTCATGCTGGTTAGTAGGACTGGCATACTCTTTTTTCAGCGTTTTTAAGCTCATTTCCAATAGCAATAAACAATAAAAAGTTATTCAGTTAAAAGGGAGCTAGTTTTTATTTGTGTAATTAAATAGGTGCAACTATTTATAAAGCAAAACGTGGGCAAATGTTTTAGCCAGACCCCTTGCATCTTTAAGGATTTCATTGTTAGAGTAGTTTTGCACCACAGTAATAAAACTGAAATGTGAATCTCATGTCTAGAGGCCAGATTATCTGTTGCCATAACTCTACTATAAAACACATTAGTTCAGCATGAGGAGGAAACCACACAGTGTGCAGGAGTTTGTATCTTGTATACGTTTGCCAGTGCAGACAACAGCAAGGCTGAAATCATGATAAATGTTTTTTGAAATGGTGGCATGAGTCTTGTTTGAGAAATTTTAATCAGTGTTAAGTTTATTAAAGATATTTGGGAACCCCTTGCTGTGTTGAGTTCACTACAGGAAAATACTGCTGTTTAGACTATCAGAACCATATTTAGTGTTTTTGATCTGGTCACATACTTGTAGACTAGCCTGCTGCACACCCTAGTTAAGGAAAAAGATTAGTAATTCAGTACCTTTCTGCCCTAAAGACATTTAAAAATAGGCTAAAAAGGAATGGGAGAGAGGCAGGTTGAAATTCAGTGCTACTACTAACACTGCAGGAAAAGGTTAATGATTCTGGCCCTTTTCTGCCATGACAACTGAAGACCTATTCCCAGACATTTTTCACTTGAAAGGATGGAGGAGAAGGATAAAACATCTCTGATCACACTGACCCGAATGCTTGTGTATTAACAGAATGTTACATAAAGGTAAATGCTCACCTATTGTGTTACTACAGTAATGTAAAACACACATCTCTGTTCCTTCTATTACACTCCTTAGCTAAGACGTTCTGGAATACGCACAAGATGTTTCACCATGCAACGGGCACCAATTTTAAGAGGAAGCTAAATTTACTCAAATTACGTTAACCATTGCAAAATTTATTTAACAAAAATAAGTTTACACAAGGAAGGTACAGTTCCTAGAAAAGGTCTTCATTAGTTAACAGGATAGCTGGAGTTAAAAAAAGGTTTATCACAGCATTAGGCAGGAGTTCACTGATTAAGCTATACTCGTTCCAAAGCTTCTAACATGATGATGCTGTTTCCTCGTATTACCTAAAAACACAGAATATAAAATAAGAATTATATAGCAATCAATGAGATTTAGCAGAACTAGAGATGGGACAAAGAACAGGAATATGTAAACCCACCAAAAAAACCCCAACCAAACAGAAAACCAGCTACAGCAGATATATTTCTCTACCTCTTCTGGAAAGATGAACAGCAATTAATTTTGACCCATAAACCACCCAGGTATTATTCAATGACAGGTATGGTGTGGACTATCTAATTTCCTAGAATTCGCCTGGTTCAGACATTTGCTGGAAAATAGTGCTCATCAGGATATTAGGATTATTGGCAGCAGGTGGGGAAAGAGTCTAAAATAAAGATTCTCCCTCTAAAAATGTTTCAACCCACATCATCCAATGGGGTGAAAAAATCTCTACTTACCACCATCCCTATATTGTTCTGTTGTCCACCTTGTGCCATCTCCACACACTCATCTATTACTAGATTCATGAAAGGGTCAAACCCTCGCAATATCCCTTGGACATGTCGGCCACCGTTTAGCTTCACTAGAAATAGATATTTGGTAAATAAAAAAAAATTACAAGCATGCAGCGGTAGTTCTTAACCATCTTGATCATAAAGTGTTACCTTTGAGATGGGAACTTAAGAACCATTTTTGGAGGCGGAGGAGGCTGGGATGTTTTGAAACAGAATGTAAAATCCCATTTAATTAGTTAACTGGTTAAACCAAGCCGGAACACCCATCTACAGCACGCCTTAACAAGTGATGCTTACCAGTTCCAGTTAATCGGTAACTGGTGGGGGCTGGAGCAGCTCCCCATCTGCAGGAGGCAGGGTCTGGGAGCCAGCAGTAGCCCCAGCATAAGGCTGGGGGCTGCTCCAGCCCAGATCCCGCTTTTGTCAGTTAATTGGATAAATTTAGGTCAACCTAATGTTTAGCCAATTAACTAATTAACCAGGATTTTACATCCCTATTTGAAATACTATTTAATCATATTGCATGTTAAAGGACCACAGTTTATTATTGGAATTAGGATTCCCCATACCACAGGCTTCATATCACAAAAAAATGCAGTGTAATAATGGGGAAGTCCAGATGATGGTCAATATTAGAAGAATGTGGGCTGACACTGTCACATATTATAATCTTCAACATGCAGGAGTAAAGTTACATTAACATTTTGTAGTAATCAGGCAATTAGTGTGCTGCTGACCACTGATTTCCCTGCTCTGTTACCTCGTGCCCCCTCCAGATCATCTTATACAGAAATATTTTTATAATATGTTTGTACAATGCTTAAAGTGGGATCCCAGCCTATTATTGGGGTCCTTAGGCCTTACCACAATACAACCTGAATAATACATTAGTCATGACAAGTATTTGTAGAGATATAGTCATTTGGACAAGACCATATTTCTTATTACTGAAGGAGACTGAAGATCTATACCAGTGGTCCCCAATGTGGTGCCCGCCGAGCCATTTCTGTGCACCCGCCGAGTGATCGGGGCCGATTCTGCCCCCGGGCGCGTGGCGCATGGGCGGCACCGGCCCCTGGGCACGCGGCGCATGGGCGGCCCCCCCGCTGGGTGTGCGGCACAGGGGCGGCGCCAGCCCCAGGCGCACGGTGTATGGGCGGCCCCGCCCCTGGGCGCACAGCACAGGAGCGGCGCCGGCCCCAGGCGTGCGGCACATGGGTGGCCCGGCCCCCGGCACGCGTGCACGGCCCCGCACCCAGGGGCCCGGCAGCCCCAAAAGGTTGGGGACCACTGATATATACAATACTTTTAGTCATTCTTGTCAAATGCCTATGTAAAATCATATAAACGTCTTTATGTATGCAGCCACTTACGAGACTGTAAACAAAAGTAACGGCATAGTTGTCATCACTGGAGATCAGAAACCAATGATATTTGCATGTTTTGGAGCACTGCAATCCCATTTTTGTCATTTGTGTATTACTTTAATCAACAGAGATAAACACAGCAACTCAACAGCCACCTATTATGGCCCCAAACACATTATTCAGCTGCATGATAATTCTTTGCTACTGTACGCTCAGATGCACAATTCTATTAAAATTGCATTGGAAAACACCACCTAAAATAACACAGCAGCATTTCAGGTGGACCCAATTTTTTGACTACTCTCCCACCCAGTTTTGTCTTAAAATCTTTCAAGAAATATTAGCCAAAGATCTTGTCTAAAGACAAAACAGTACACTTCCTTCTTCTAGGAAGCAAAAATCTTGCAGCACTTGATACAGAAAATGTGCTCCAAAGATACACATTTCAACTACCATTATTTATAACATGACTTCACAAGTGACAAAACTTTATGTACATCATTGAGTCATTATTAAAAGGAAGATGACTGCTGCCATGATCGACCTTCTGGAGTTCAATTTAGCAAGTCTAGTTAAGACTTGCTAAATCAAACAGAGGGTGCCCCTGCCAGCATCCGGTATTCCTCCTTTGCTTCTGTTGGCCTCCTGCTGCTTGGGATGCTGCCAAGCTTCGCCTAAGGTAAGCCGATTCCAGCTACATAGTCTATGTAGCAGGAGTTGCGTACCTTAAACCGAGCTGTCAGGTCTAGTGTAGACCTGGCTTAAAATCCAACACACTAGCAGGTACCAGTTCCTTAACTTATTGTTCTGCACCTTCATCTTTATTTTGGATACCAGCATGAAGAACCACTACCAGTGCAATACTAGGGATGTGAAGGTGTAACTGTGTAAACAGTTAACAGATAAGCCTGAGCTTATTGGTTAACATTCACGGTTAAATGCAAGCCCTCCACCCTTACTCTTGGGGAGCTGGCTGCCAACCTGTGCTGCTGCCTTTCTGTCAGCACAGAGGCAGCAGTCAGTTCCATGGGGAGCCAGCTGCTGCTGTGGGTGGGTATAACCACTGAATTTTTTCAGGAGTTACACAATTACCCGCATTTTATCATTCCTAGGCAGCTCAATATGTTTTGCCTTTGAATCTTTTCTATTTTCTAATGACAAAGCTGATCTCAATGGTGCAAAGTGTTGGGGGATACCTGATGGGGTAAACGGCACTGTGGGAGAACCATCTTTGATTCAGTTAACCTCCCAACATCCACAGATATAATGTGAAACAAAAGACAGGACTATGCAGCACTTTAAAGACTAACAAGATGGTTTATTAGGTGATGAGCTTTCGTGGGCCAGACCCACTTCCTCAGATCAAATTGTGGAAGAAAATTGGCATGACCATATATACCAAAGGGATACAATCAAAAAAAGTGAACACATATAAAATTGACAAATCAGATTTTAATATCATTATCTCATAGACACTAACCTCTCCCCTCACCCCCGTTCTAAAATCAGACTTGTCAATTTTATGTGTGTTCAATTTTTTTGATTGTATCCCTTTGGTATATATGGTCATGCCAATTTTCTTCCACAATTTGATCTGGGGAAGTGGGTCTGGCCCACGAAAGCTCATCACCTAATAAACCATCTTGTTAGTCTTTAAAGTGCTGCATAGTCCTGTCTTTTGTTTCAGCTAGAAAAGACTAACACGGCTGCATCTCTATCACTAGATATAGTGTGTATTGTTTTAATACTAAGAATATCGTATCTGTTAATGCGATGCATGCTATACCGCACATACACATATTGGCAAACAACCCATATGTTAAGTGCTGCTCCCAACTCATCTCCAAACGGCAGTGACAGCTACGCTCAGAATAAATCCAGGCATCCAAACAACTCACGTGACAGCTTCTTGTCCATGAATCTGAAAGCACAAGGAGGCAGCGCGTTAGCCGGGCAGAAAGGTGACGTGCCAGAGCCCCCCCCTACAGCGCGGGGAGATGGGCCGGCCCCGGGCATCCTCGTGGTTTGTGCCAGGGGAGGCGCTGAGTGCCGGGCTGGCCCCGGGCAGCTATGGGGGGGGGGGGCAATGTCGGGCCTGGGGCACCCAGAACTGAGCGGGCCCAGTGGGCAGCACGTGCGCTGGGCAGGACGGGGCGGGGCTCCCCCAGGGCCCAGCCACGTGCACACCACAGGAGGGGTCTCGCCCACCCCGCGCGGGCAGGCCTCACTGGGCAACGCGGTGCATGCCGGGACACTGGGGGAGTAGGCAATTAAGGTGGGTCCTACTGGAATTATACCCCCCGACCAGCCGCCCCCCCCCGCCGGCCGGGCGATCTCCGCTCTGCCCCCCGCCCCGGCGCACTCACTTCTTCAGCTCGGGCGGGTGCGCTTTACTCATGGTGCCCTCTCAGTCAGCCCCGCACAACCGCCTCCCGCTCCTCCGCGCGGAACCCAGCCGGTGGCGTCACCGCGTCCCGGACACAACCACCAATCAGAGCTGACGCCGCAGCCGCGTGCTGGGCCCCCACCAGCCAATCGAGCGCCTGCGTATGACATCACTAACCCAGCCAGCCAACCAGCACGGTCGCCGGCATCTTCTCCGGGTGACCTCACTGACCCAGCAGCCAATGCGGGCCGTGCCGCTTCCTCTCTCCCCCTCAGCGGCGCCTCATGGAGGAGGGCACC
The DNA here is from genome assembly GCA_019425775.1 of Rafetus swinhoei. Taxonomy (NCBI): domain Eukaryota; kingdom Metazoa; phylum Chordata; order Testudines; family Trionychidae; genus Rafetus; species Rafetus swinhoei. Next base: position 4,225,452 of record JAFJHL010000226.1, read on the forward strand.
TCGCTCACCTCCGCCGTACTCCACAGAATAGAGGCCCAATCTCCTTTTACCGGAGAAGCAGTGGCCGCTCGGGAGCCAGACCGTTGCAGAATGGGCATCGAGAGCAGATAATGCCACACAGGGGCCCGTCGGCAGCGGAGTTACCACTGCTGTCTAAATACGGAAGCATTGAAATGTGAATGCGCGGCTCCCCTAGCCAATACGGCCTCGCTTGCTGCATGTAGCGACCCCCCTGGGTTCGCTTTTCTGTTCGCGTTGGCGCTGCAACCAGCCCAGCCCACGTTCCAGGGCTCTGGATCCGCTCTTTTGGTTCGGCCCTTTTAACAACATGTAGACGCAAAATTTAGGTTTGCCACACGTGGGGAGTTTGGATCTGGCTCCGATTTACACAAGAAAGTGGTGACTGACAATCAGATTTCAGTCCAGGAGGAACCTGCCATACATTTGCTGCCATCCCTTTCCCTGTCTTGACTATTTAGCCTATAAGCTCTTTGAGGCAGGGACTGTTCCGTTGGGATGCCACTATTCCATTTGTGCAATCCTTAGCACACCATTTGGCATTGCTTCCCTAGGCACTAAACAGGATTAATAATAAGGTTGGTTCCAAAGCAGTGAGTTGGAATTAGAGCTGTTTTAAATGTTAGCAGTGTTTGAGACACATACTAGCTCCAACTATAATACAAAATGAAGAGCTCAAGGTAGGAAAACACACTAGAATACACAAAATCCACATTTAGCACTTCTCGCTACATAATGAGCCTTGTAGTAAGAAAGAACTGGTAGGAGTTATCTAAAATTTATTTTTGAATCAAACTTTTAGAAAATAAATCCGTTTTTAAAAGGACAGAACAAAATGGTTGTGTTAATTACAGTTGTTCATGAGAAGGAACAAAACAGGTCTCTCAGCTCACAATAAATAGAACCATCCTAAGGTATTCACTACATTGTCTCCAGCCACAAGGACAGGACCAGGTGGTGCTGCTGTTTTCTGGATGTCATTTCCCCTTTTATTTTGGTGGTCACTACCTCTCTGTATTGTGTTCATTTCCCTTGAGGACCACAGATTCAGAATTGCCTACTCCTGTAGCCGAGTAGCTCCATATCTGAGGCAGCTAGTAATGGTTATCCATGACTAGCTTAACCTTGCCCCAGCATTCAAACCAACCTCCTCTGTGTTGCTCCCTGTCCCTGCTGCTTGAGGAAGAATGAGATCTGAACTCCACCTTAAGCCTGCACCATAACACACAGAATCTGGTAGTGCACAGAACACTGCTATCAATTCTTTACTTAAGCAAACTCCTGATTTATACCAGCATGAGGGAGAACCAAGGACAGGCTCTCTGTGCGTTAAGTCAAAAAGTTATCAGGTCAAAAAGGAGGAGAGATTCCACCTATTAAAACCTTCAGTGGTTGTTTTGCAGAGGCTCGGGGGGGGACACATTTATGCCCCACTGCATGGAACAATACAGCTGCTGTAACTCTTAATGATAGACTTCAGGCTGAATGCTGCTGTTCCTTACACCACTGTAAATCAGGAGTAATACTGGTGTAAAATCAGCATGAGTGGAGCATTATGTAGTATTGGCCATTCCTTTTCAATAGGCCATGTTCTTTGTGACTCATTGCTCCAGAGAACCCACACTGAGCTGGATGACCTTGTTCTCTTCGTAGAATTAGACATGGCGGGATTGGTGGCCTGATGAGGTCAGGTGAAGTTAAGGGGCTTTTTCTCCACTAGGTTCACACACAGGCATATCTCCATTTATTCCATTGGAATCATTTCTGATTTATGCCAGTGTGAGCGGCAACAGAGACCCAAGATGTTTTAACTGCAGAGACTTGACCTACCAGTGCAAAAAAAAGTCTCCCTGACTTCCTCGTCTCCTTTAACATAAAGGCACTTGCACTAGAAGGACAAGGGGAACCTGTCAGTGCTAGACAATTTGTTCTGAAGATGTGAGGGTAGTTGAGGAGGGAAAAATCCTGTCCCCAAAGCATTTTTTTTAAAATCACAATAGCCTGGAGAACAAGTGAGGCAATAATTATGGCCCTTTGAATTCTAGGGCATCAAACCCAGTGGTAGTTATACTTCAGATCCTCTGCCCATGACATCACCACCAAGAATAGGAGAGACTGGACTTTTGGAGCCAGATACTCAGTGCGTTTACACTGGCATGGCTCCACTGACACTAATGGAACTACACCAGTTTATATCTGACTCTTAACACTTGCAGGGAACTATTGAGGCATATTAGTTAGGCAGCAATGGAGAAGTTTGCACCTGTCCCAGGGACAAAGGTCCCTCACTCCAGGCCTGTCCAGCTGGTGCCTTCCAGCAGCCCTAAATTCACTACAACCAAAGAAAGTCAAGGTACTATCAAGTAATAGAGGATCCTGATATTATCAGCATGGTCTGTACATACACTAACCATTAACCCTTTGAGGACTGGAGCAAAGTCACTACTCTGTCCTCTCCACACCTGGTGACACTTCTCAAATCAACCCGAGACACCAACACTTCAAACCAGCTGTTGAATGGACCACTGCAATACTTTGAAAATACAAAAATCACCCTTATCATCCATTTTCATGCTTCAATTTCCAACACGAATCTCCGTGTACACGTCTTTCTCTTAATAGAAGCTATGCTTCTCCCCCTCTCCCCCAAAACAAACTCAGATTTATTGTGTAATGGCTGCCAAAGTCTCCTTCATTTTCTTGGTCATACTGGGGATGAGATGCACGTGGTCGTCCACGCACTTCGTCACGCAGCTCTCCAGCTGCTGTTTCACCTGCTGCTCCTTGCTCCCTGAATCCAGGGAGTCTTTGGCTTTGTCGTTACAGTGCATTGTGCAGCGAGCCAAACGGTCCTGCAAATGAGAATTCCAGACACTTAGAGGTTCACATGGCTGGGAGCAAGTGGAAAGTGCATTGGGAGGAAGTGCAGACATGGGGAAAATGAGCTCTTAGCCTGCTCTCTAAGAGGTGGACATCATGCCTTGGAGGACACAGAACAAAATTATTTATAATGGACGGAATGGTTGGAAGAAGAATGAAACCAGCTGCAATCTGGAAGTTTCTCTCATCATTTGCAATGAGACCTCCAAACTAGGGATGTAAGCGACTAGTTGACTAGTCGCTTCCCCCAGCCTTGCTGCCTGTATGCGAGGCAACAAGGGGGAACAGCAGGAGCCGGTTCCCCCCAGCACCGTCTCCACGGGGCAGGGAAAGCAGGAGGGTAGCGGGGACCAGCCGCATGCCGGGAATCAGCTGATTCCCGGTTTGCGTCCAGTCCCAGACGCTGCACCTCTGATTTTTAAATGTATTATGAGCCTACGGGCTCTTAATAAGTTTAAAAATCAGAAGCACCATTGTGCGCGAGCCAGGACAGCTGATTCCCAGCTCGCGCTGGGTCCCCCCGCTGTGCTCCAGCCTTTTTACATTACGGCTGTGTGCAGCGGGGGGAGACCCAGAGCCAGCACAGCCTAGTGGCTCTTCATACATTTAAAAGGCAGAGCCGCAGCAGGATTAGCTCCCGGGGTCAGGCACTAACCCCACTGCGGCTCCCCTGCTTATTGACTAATCGACTAGTCGATGGAAAATCTATCAACTAGTCAATTAGTGGATTAAACTAAATTTAACCTCCCTACTCCAAACTCATTTTGCTTAGGCTACCCTCCAAATATCAAACCCTAGGGGGTGGCAGTGTGTGTGTAGCTACTCTTCCAGCCTGCTCGCTTTCAGACTAGCCCCTTTCACACTGGAAAATCTATCCTAAAAAGGCACGTTCTCTTTGCAGGAGGTTCTCTTTTCTGGTGTCCTGCGCTTTCAAACCCTGTGCTTCATAATGAGCCTGGATTTAACACAGAGCACAACCTTGGTTCTCTAATACTCCCCTCACTCACAGCCTCCTCTTCTCCCCCAGGAGATGCCCCATTTACATTACAAAGTCCCTGCTTTGGTACGTCCCCTTTGATTCAGGTTACTTTTGCAATGGGGTTGAGCATAGCACCGACTGGCCCCACTTCCCAAACCCGTATGTGTCCACGGCAAACCTCTGCACAGGGCTTGAGATTAAACCGGACCAGGAGAAGATTCCTCTGGGAGCTGAGGCCTCCAAGAGACTTCCACTGTCAATGCTATTGCCGTAGGGCCCCATGGAACCTGGCCTGGGGCATCGGTCACTGTCTCCTCACCTGAAATCTCTCCAGCTCTTTGGTGTCGACAGCCTGGGCCTGGGCCAGGGGCGCGTGGCAGCGCTCGATGCAGTGGTGCACCTGCTGCATGGAGGCCTTGTCATTCTCGCAGCAGTCGGCGCTGCAGCGAAACATGTGCCCCTGCAGAGCCGGAAACAAAGCTGGGAATGGGCCGGAATGGGCCGGACTTTTCCAAAGCTGTTGCCTGTAGCAATTCACATCTGAACCCGCCCTCCCAGTACACCCCCCATTCACTGGAGAGCCCTGTGCATATATTGCACACCTCCCAGCTAGGAATGTAAAATCCCAATTAAAGGCCGGGAGGGGAAGAGGGCTGGAGTAGCCCCCTTCTCCACTGCAGGCAGGGCCCACTGCGGACAAGGGCTGCTCTGGATTGCCGGAGCAGCACCTATCCACATGGGTCTGAAGCAGCTCCCTGCCCGTGGCAGCGGGGTGCTGCTCCAGCCCCCACGGGTTAAGTGTTAAGGCTTCCCAGTTAACCTTTCACATCCCTGCTCCCAACTGCCCTGGGCTTTGCAGAACTGTCTGGCTTTGATTCCCCCCACCCTCTATCCTGTGCAATGGGCTGTTTAATCTGAGCCCCCCCGTCTGCGGGTCCCCAAACCCAGTGGCGCTGCAAACTGGCCCAGGGCCAAACCTATGTGTCACTGCGCCCCAGGTTAGCCGCTCCAAGTGTTGGGAGGTACGATACTGCGGGGTTCCCATTCGTGGAGAGCCACAGACCTCTAAGCAGCCACTGCAATAGGGCTGGGCAAAGCCCTGCCCCCTCCCCCAGTTCGTCAAGGGGCCCAGATCCCTGGGCACACTCTTCCGTGGGGAGCGGGCAGAACTCACTGACCCCTTCCCCCCAGTCACTCAGGGCCCCTCTACACACCCACGCTGGGGGCTGAGTGGGTTCCTCCCCCAGTACCGATGGGCCCAGCCCCCAGAGCAGGCATCGCAAGGGGTCACCGGTCGGGGTGCTCATGGAGGCAAGGGGCCGAGCAGCTGGGGGGGCGGTGAATGGCGGGGCCGCTCCCCCCGCTACCTGCATCTTGCGGATGTTGTCCCGCTCCAGCCCGTGCACCATGCTGTCGATGGCCTCCTGCATCCGGCTCTGCTGCGCCTCGGCCATGCTGCGCGCCCTGCGCCCTCCGCCCGGCCGGCAGCGGCAGCGCCCACATGGGCTAGAGGACACCCGCCGCCCCGCTCATCCGCTTCCCGGGTCAGCCCAGCCCAGCGCTGCCCGGGGGCGACAGCAGCCCCTGGTGCCGGCTGGGCGCATTGCAACCCGGCTCCCGCGCGTCCCGGCCACCGCGCCAGCCCTTCGCGAGGGAGCGGCTCGTGCACGGCGGGCTCCTGGACGGACAGACAGAGAGACAGACAGAGGGGGGGTGTGGGGAGAGACAGACAGCGAGGGAGTGTGGGGAGAGACAGACGGGGGGGGGGTGTGGGGATAGGCAGACAGCGAGGGAGTGTGGGGAGAGACAGACAGAGGGGGTGGGGGATAGGCAGACAGAGGGGGGTGGGGATAGGCAGACAGCGAGGGAGTGTGGGGAGAGACAGACAGAGGGGGTGGGGAGAGACATACAGAGGGGGTGTGGGAGAGACAGACAGAGGGGGGTGGGATAGGCAGACAGAGGGGTGTGGGGATAGGCAGACAGCGAGGAGTGTGAGAGACAGACAGAGGGAGTGTGGGGAGAGACAGACAGAGGGTGTGGGGATAGGCAGACAGAGGGGGTGTGGGGATAGGCAGACAGCGAGGGAGTGGGGAGAGACAGACAGGGGTGTGTGGGGATAGGCAGACAGCGAGGAGTGTGGGGAGACAGACAGAGGGGTGTGTGGGGATAGGCAGACAGCGAGGAGTGGGGAGAGACAGACAGAGGGGTGGGGGAGAGACAGACAGGGGTGTGGGATAGGCAGACAGCGAGGAGTGTGGGGAGAGACAGACAGAGGGGTGTGTGGGGATAGACAGACAGCGAGGGAGTGTGGGGAGAGACAGACAGAGGGGATGTGGGGAGAGACAGACAGAGGGTGTGTGGGGATAGACAGACAGCGAGGGAGTGTGGGGAGAGACAGACAGAGGGGGTGGGGAGAGACAGACAGAGGGGGGTGTGGGATAGGCAGACAGCGAGGAGTGTGGGAAAGACAGACAGAGGGGTGTGGGAAGAGACAGACAGAGGGGTGTGTGGGGATAGACAGACAGCGAGGGAGTGTGGGAGACAGACAGAGGGGGTGTGGGAGAGACAGACAGAGGGGGTGTGGGGAGAGACAGACAGCGAGGGTGTGGGGAGAGACAGACAGAGGGGTGTGGGAGAGACAGACAGAGGGGTGTGTGGGGATAGGCAGACAGCGAGGAGTGTGGGGAGAGACAGACAGAGGAGGTGTGGGAGAGACAGACAGAGGGGGTGTGGGGATAGGCAGACAGCGAGGGAGTGTGGGGAGAGACAGACAGAGGGGGTGTGTGGGGATAGACAGACAGAGGGGGGGTGTGGGGATAGGCAGACAGCGAGGGAGTGTGGGGATAGACAGACAGAGGAGGTGTGGGGAGAGACAGACAGAGGGTGTGGGGATAGGCAGACAGCGAGGAGTGTGGGGAGAGACAGACAGAGGGGGGTGGGGATAGACAGACAGCGAGGAGTGTGGGGATAGACAGACAGAGGGGGGTGGGGGAGACAGACAGAGGGGGTGTGGGATAGGCAGACAGCGAGGAGTGTGGGGATAGACAGACAGAGGGGGTGTGGGAAGAGACAGACAGAGGGGGTGTGTGGGGATAGGCAGACAGCGAGGGAGTGTGGGGAGAGACAGACAGAGGGGGTGTGTGGGGATAGGCAGACAGCGAGGGAGTGTGGGAGAGACAGACAGAGGGGTGTGAGAGACAGACAGAGGGGGGTGGGGATAGGCAGACAGGGAGTGTGGGGAGAGACAGACAGAGGTGTGGAGAGACAGACAGCGAGGAGTGTGGGGAGGGACAGACAGAGGGGGGTGTGGGGAGAGACAGACAGAGGGGGGGTGGGGAGAGACAGACAGAGGGGGTGGGGATAGGCAGACAGCGAGGAGTGTGGGAGAGACAGACAGAGGGGTGTGGGGAGAGACAGACAGAGGGGTGTGGGGATAGGCAGACAGCGAGGGAGTGTGGGAGAGACAGACAGAGGGGGGTGGGAGAGACAGACAGAGGGAGTGTGGGGAGGACAGACAGAGGGGGTGTGGGAGAGACAGACAGAGGGGGGTGTGGGAGAGACAGACAGAGGGGGTGGGGATAGGCAGACAGCGAGGAGTGTGGGGAGAGACAGACAGAGGGGGTGGGAGAGACAGACAGAGGGGGTGTGGGGATAGGCAGACAGCGAGGAGTGTGGGGAGAGACAGACAGAGGGGTGTGGGGAGAGACAGACAGAGGGGGTATAGGCAGACAGCGAGGGGGCGTATGGGGATAGACAGACAGCGGGGGCGTATGGGGATAGACAGACAGCGGGGGGCGTATGGGGATAGATGGGTAGATTCCAACCCCGTGCCCCTAGCTCTCTCTGTTCCTATACATTTCTTGCTCTCTCTTCATTATGCCCATTAGTCTCAGAGAGGTAGCTGTGTTTGTAACTTAAAACAAACTTTAAAACCACCATCATGCCCCTGTCGCTCTCTCCACCCCCTTGCATCTCTCGCTCTCCCTGTCTGGCCTTCCCTTTCCTTATTCCCATCTAGCATGAGTGGGGGGCCAATGTAGGCCTGGGGGTGGCAAGCCTGCAGCCCTGCCTCTTCTGCCTGAGGCTACCCCTCCATGGGCACCAAGCCCATCGCAGGGGCAAACCTACAGCCCCCCACAGGAGCCTCCCCAACCCTAGAGCATGGGTGGAGAAGAGGGGCAGCGCTCAGCCCACAGCCCCACCCTCCCAGTCCAGAGCATAGGGAGGGTGCATTACCCTAGCGTCCCCAGCAGCAGCCCATGAGCTGCGCTGAAGCAGGGGGCAGAGTGTGGGCAGGGCAGTACCTGGCAGCCTTCCTCTGCCTCTTATACCCACTGGTCATGCCATCTAATCTATACATCCCCAGCCATCTCTCACTCCCCATTCCCATAGGGTATGTCTACACTACAAAGTTAATTCGAACTAACAGCCGTTAGTTTGAATTAACTTTAATAGTGGCTATACATGCAAACCGCTATTTCGAATTTAATTCGAACTAGCAGAGCGCTTAATTCGAACTAGGTAAACCTCATTCTACGAGGAGTAACGCCTAGTTCGAATAAAGTAGTTCGAATTAAGGGCTGTGTAGCCACTTAATTCGAACTAGTTGGAGGCTAGCCCTTCCCAGGTTGCCCTGGTGGCCACTCTGGGCCAAACCAGGGAAACTCTTCTGCCCCCCTCCCAGCCCCGGAGCCCTTAAAGGGCCACGGTCTGGCTACAGTGCTTGTGCCAGTTGCAAGCCTGCCAGCATCCAGCCAGCAGACCCTGCACCTGGCATGGGATGAGCCAGCCACCCGCTGCCACCCAGCCCTCCACCTCTTCCCAGGACCAGGCTGGCGGCTCCCAGGAGCCTGCCCGGGGCCGCAAGAGGCGGGCGCCCACCTGGTCTAGTGCGGAGACCATGGACCTCATCGAGGTTTGGGGGGAGGCCTCCAACATCCACAATCTCCACACTAGGCACAGGAATGTGGCCGTCTACAGCCACATGGCTGCCAGCCTGGCCACCAGAGGCCACATGCGGACCCAGGAGCAAGTCCACTACAAAATTAAGGACCTGTGGCAGGCCTACTCCAGGACCTCCCAACCAGGGGCCGACCCAGAGGCCTGCCCTCACTTTGAGGCCCTGGACCGCATTCTGGGGGCTCACGCAGTCCATGCCCCCCGGGTGGTGGTCGACCCCAGGGCAGAAACAGAGGAAGAGGAGGACGCCGAGAGCCAGGAGCCACAGGAGCCTGCAGGGAGCCTGCCCAGGACCCAGGACCCCCGAGTCATCCCACAGAGCACATCTGCTGTGTCGTCTGAGGCCGTGGAGGGCTCCACATGTGAGTGCCATCATGCTCCCCTTATGTGTATGGGGGGGTGCATGTGGAGAGGGAGCCCAGGGACCGTGCGCCTGGGCCTTGCCCACCATGGAGCAGCAGCTGGGTGTCATGCAGGGGCCCTGGCCTGTTCCCCACATGCCGACCTTGCCTTGCAGAGGGGGCTGGGTTTCACCCACTGTGTCCCCAGGGAGAACTGACCACTACTCTTGTTTCACCACAGTCGCAGCACCTGGGACTGCAGGGCGCACCACCCCGCCTGCAACAGCCACCCGCACCCGGGCCAGCAGGCGCACCCGCAACCAGGGGGAGTACCAGTGGCGGCACCTGCAGCTACTGGAGCAGCAGCTCTGCACCCAGGACCACTGGGTCCAGGAGGACCTGCGGCAGCGGAGCTTGGAGGTGCTGGAGGAGCAGAGCAGTGCCCTCAGAGGTCACCTCCAGACCCTGGTGGACAGGTTCCTGCCTCCTCCTGCTCCAGCCCCTGTGGCCGCCCCAGCTCTCGCTCCTCCTCCCACCCCTGCTCCCCCTCCTGCTTCCTCTGCACCCCCCATCCTTCTGCCCCACCCTCCACACCCACTCCCCCGACACCCCGCACCCGCAGTGCTGCGAGATGGGAGAGCCATCAGGACCCGAGCCTGAGCTTTCCCTTCTCCTCCTCCCCTTCCTCCCCTTCCAGCTCCTCCTCCCAGGTTTCCCCGTCCCCTCTCTCACCCTCATTCCTCCCTCCCCCTACCCCAGTTATGTAAAATAAAAAGAGATTTTTGTTGGCAAAACAGGTGTCTTTATTTGACATTAGGAAGGGGGGTTAGGGAGGGGAAAGGGGAAGGAGGGGAGGGTGGAAGAAGGCCCCAGTGGGGCATGCAGGGAGAGTTCAGTCCTCCTCCACATGGAAGCTCTCCTGCAGGGCTTCCCGGATCTGGACGGCCCCCCGCTGGGCCTCCCGGATGGCGGCAGTGCGGGGCTGCGCGTACTGGCCAGCCATGCGGTCAGCCTCAGCCATCCAGGCTGGCAGGAAAGCCTTCCCCTTCCGTTCGCATAAATTGTGCAGCATACAATATGCTGCCACCACAGGAGGGATATTGTGCTCGGCAAGCTCAAGGCGGGTGAGGAGGCACCGGAATCGGGTTTTCAGTCGGCCGAAGGCCCCCTCCACCATGTTGCGGGCCCTGGTGAGCCTGGCATTGAAGGCCTGCCGGGAGGGGTTGAGGTGTCCCGTGTAGGGCTTCATTAGCCAAGGCTGTAGGGGGTAGGCCGCATCCCCCACCAGGCAGACGGGCATGTCCACATCCCCGACCCTGATGTGGTGGTCGGGGAAGAATGTCCCGGCGTGCAGCCTCCGGCACATGGAGGAGTTCCAGAACACCCTGGCGTCGTGTGCCTTGCTGGACCAGCCCACATTAATGTCCATGAACTGGCCCCGGTGGTCAGACACGGCCTGCAGGAGGACAGAGAAGTACCCCTTGCGGTTGATATACTGGCAGGCCTGGTGTTCCGGGGCATGGATGGGGATGTACGTCCCATCGATGGCCCCCCCTCAGTTGGGAAAGCCGAGGGCGCCAAACCCCTGGATGACAGCATCCGGGTGGGCGAGGCGGACCAGCCTGTGGAGCAGCACCCTGTTGATGGCCTTGACCACCTGCAGAGACACACCAAACTGCAAATCACGGGTGCCCGGGTGGCTGGGAGTGTTCGTTCCCTGGCACTGCCCCGTGCCCCACTCCCAGAAGCAACCCCCGTGGGCGCCGTGTAGTACAGCCGGGACAGACCAAACCCTCCTGTGCGGGGCACTTTCGCCTCCTCCCCCGGCCCCCGTTTTCCCTGGGGTGGCCCATCCCCTCCTTGCAGCCCCCCAGCCGGGGAGTGCCATACCTGCATGAGCACTGCTCCGATGGTGGATTTCCCCACGCCGAACTGGTTCCCGACGGATTGGTAGCTGTCCAGCATGGAGAGCTTCCACAGGGCAATGGCCACACGCTTCTGGAGGGGGATGGCGGGCCTCATGCGAGTGTCCTGTCGCCGCAGAGCAGGGGCGAGCCACTCACAGAGCTCCAGGAAGGTGTCCTTCTTCATCCTGAAGTTCTGGGTCCACTGTTGGTCTCCCCAGCGCTCCAGGACGATGAGGTCCCACCAGTCGCTGCTGGTGTCCAGACGCCAGATGCGGCCGGGCATGCTGGCATCCGGGCACTGCTGCAGCTCCTCCATGGCCCCCAGGGAGGCCAGGGGGAGGGGCAGGGGGCTGACATGCACCAGATGGTGCCAGGCAGCCTCCAGCCATTGCTGGCAGGCTTGCAGCAGCAAGTCCAAAAACTGGAGCAGAATGCCCAGGATGAGCTCTGGCTCCATGGTGCCAACTGCGGCGGCGTCCCCAATGGGAACCATCGACACAGGCAGGCAGAGGAAAATGCTTTGCTGTCCCTCTGCGAGGTAGGCAAGCAAGCGAAAAAGCTGAGAACCGGCTGTCCAGGGGGGTCCCTTTAAGCACGAGCCTCAGATAGCCTCACACAGCAGCCACACAAAGCAACTACTGACCTGACGCCCTGCTTGAACCGGTTTCAGCTGCCCTTAAATGCGACCCAGCGTCCAATAAGTGTGGACGCGCTATTTCAAATTAGCAAAACGCTAATTCGAATTAGTTTTTGGGTCTAGATGCGTTATTTCGAATTAGCTTATTTCGAATTAACTAATTCGAAATAAGTTAGTTCGAATTAGCGCTGTAGTGTAGACATACCCATGCATGTCTCTCTCCCTAGCATAGAAACCAGGGCCGGCCCACAACATTTTGGCACCTGAGGTGGGGAGTTCAAATGACACCCCCATGCCCCTTGCTTGGGCCAAAACTTTGAAAGGTCTCATTTCTGCCTTCTTCCTGTTCTACTCTACCACCATCTCTGTGCATCTAGAGCAGAGAGAATACAAATGCACCAGCAGCAGACACAATTTTCTACACTCTGGTTCCTAGCGGCACCCCCTCCCCAGTCTGGCACCTGAGGCGGCCGCCTCAGTTCGCCTCATAGTAAGGTCAGCCCTGATAGTAAGGTCACCCCAGGGCTGGAAGAGACATCAGAAGTCATCAAGTCCAACCCGCTGCCCAAAGCAGGACCAATCCCAACTCAATCATCCCAGCCAGGGCTTTGTCAAGCCAGGACTTAAAAACCTCTAGGGATGGAGATTCCACCCCCTCCCTAGGGAACCCATCCCAGTGCTTCACCATCCTCCTAGTTTTTCCTACTATCCAACCTAAACCTGCTCCACTGTAACTTGAGACCATTGCTCTGCGTTCTGAACATCTGTCACCACTGAGAACAGCCTCTCTCCATCCTCTTTGGAACCTCCCTTCAGGTAGTTGACGGCTACTCTCAAATCCCCCCTCACTCTTCTCTTCTGCAGACTAAATAAACTCAGTTCCTTCAGCCTCTCCTCATAAGCCAGGCAACCCAGCCCTCTCATCATTTTCACTGTCCTCCACTGGACTCTTTCCAATTTGTCCATATCCTTTCTGTAATGGGTCCCCCTAAACTGGATGAAGTACAGGTTGAACCTCCCAAATCTGGGACTCTGGTCTGACAACATCCGTGGTCCGGCAGGGCCACAGATGTTGCTGGACCAAAGAACCCCAGAGCAGGTGGGAGCAATGCAGCAACTGGGGATCCCAGGCTGGGCCAGGTGACATCTGGGGAGCCCCTGCCCTGGCCAGGAATCCCTGGCATTAGTGGGGATAGGGAGCTCCCAGCCCAGGTGGGGAACCCCTGGCATTAGGGGGACCAGGTGACCAGGGAGTCCCGGCCCCAGCTGGGAAACCAGTCTTCAGCGGGATTGCCTCTGGCAGGAAGGTCCCAGCCTTGAATCCCAGCAAACCCCAGTGGCAGCAGGGCCAGGGTGACCAGGCAGCTTCTGCCAGGGAACCCCCTGGCTGAAGTGGGGCTGGCGGAGGCGGGCAGCCGGAATACCCAGCAGCAGTAGGGCCACCAGCCCTAGCAGCAGGGCGGGATGTCTGGGCACCCTGGCTGGGGAAGCCCCAGCAGCAGCAGGGCCAGGGGTCGAGCCAGAAACCCCAGGGAACATCCTGCAGCAGTGGGTCCAGCAATGACCAAGCAGCCACGCCAGGAACCCCGAGAGACCCTGGGCAGTGGGCGGGCAGCTGAGGGGAGCGCTGTGTCAGTCCAGTGTTAGGGGGGCCAGCAGCGGGCAAGGAGCCCCAAGGAGAGGAGCCCAGGAGTGGGACAGCCAGCGGGGAAGCACTGACCTCCCCTGGTCCAGCAAACTCCCTGGTCTGAGACAGCTTAGGTCCCGGGGGGCAGAGCGGGGACGCAGACCAGGGAGGTCCAACCTGTACTTCAGATGCGGCCTCACCAGTGCCAAATAGAGGGGACCTCCCTTGACCTGCTGGCCATGCTCCTACTCACGCACCCCAATATGCCTTCTTGGCTACAAGGGCACACTGTTGACTCATATCCAGCAGCTAATCTACTGTAATCCCCAGGTCCTTTCCTGCCAAACAGCTGCTTAGCCAGTCAGTCCCCAGCCTGTAGCAGTGCTTGGGATTCTGCCATCCCAAGGGCAGGACTCTGCACTTGTCCTTGTTGAACCTCATTAGATTTATTTTGCCCCATCCAGTAGCTTCATCTAATGCATCCTCATCTAATCTGTTTTTGCCATACGTCCCTCAGGGTACTTCTACACTAGCCCCCTAGTTGAACTAGGGAGGCTAATGAGGGCGACCGAAATTGCTAATGAAGCGCGGGATTTAAATATCCGCGCTTGATTAGCATATTCGGCCGCCATTTTGAAACTGACTAGCCTGAAGTAACTGCGTCTACATGCGGCAGAGAAGCGCAATTCGAGATAGTTTAACAGTTAAATTGTTAAACCTCAGGTTTAACTGTTAATTCGAACTAAGGGGTTTATCTCAGAATCGCGCTTCTCTGCCGTGTGTAAACGCGAGCAGTTACTTCGGGCTAGTCAGTTTCCAAAATGGCGACCGGCCGGGAATATGCTAATCAATATGCTTCATTAGCAATTTTGGTCACCCTCATTAGCCTCCCTAGTTCGAACTAGGGGGCTAGTGTAGACGTACCCTCACTCTCTCTCTCTAGATTCCAATATAGCTAGAGTTATCACTGTAGATTCTAGGCATAGCGCAAGGGTTATAAAAGTTTAGTGGGCACCACTTTGATGCCGTATTTGGATGGTAAGCAATGTTTTGGGCAGGGAAACTAATCTAATGTATTTGTACAGTACGAGCACAAAAGGGCCCCCTCTTGTTTGGTGTCTCTAGGTGCTACAGTAATACAAAATAATGAACGACCATTGGGATCCCTGACTATTTTCTTTCTGCTCACGTTCACTAGGGAATGGTCTGACATTCAAACGGGACTTATTTAGCTCTGGAATTGCATTTATCAGCTCCTCAAAGCCACTGGGAGTGCGGTTTGTGTACAGAACAACACAAACAGAACCCCCGATATGTGTCAAACTGTGGGCGTGTTCAAAATCTCAGTCAGGTATGAGCTGGGTTAAGCCATACCTAATTTGTAAGAAGACTGTGCACAAAATAATGGTCTGTTATGGGCCAAGGCAGATGACTGAAATGAATCCTGAATTCTCTCCTCCCTTGGCAAAATATGCAGCAAAAGTGTCACATGTGAGATACAGGGTTCTAGTTAGAGGCAGAGCCCCGAAAATCAGCGGATATTTGCTTTATATCCATGGGTATCCATATCCCCAGATGTGGATGTGGATATCTGCAGCTCATTTTTGTAAATATGGATGCAGATGCAGATACAAATTTTGTATCTAGAGCCCCGCAAATCTGCAGATATCTGCTTGATCTCCATATATGGATGTGGATGCAGATAGCTGTGGATCATTTTTGCAGATGCGGATAGGGATGCCTAGAGCCCTGCAAATCCATGGATGTTCACTTTATATCGGCCGGTAATCACATCCACAGATGTCAGTGTGGGTATCAGTGGCTCATTTTTACAGATATGGATGTGGATACAAATTTTGTATCCGCACGGGGCTCCACAGGTGCCAATTTTGCATCTATGCAGGACTCTAGTTATACATACAACAACTGGGTGAATGGGAACGTGCATCCCCATGCTGGCAGTTTTATGCTTGGTTGATGTCTAGCTTCTGGCCCAACATCCATCTCAAGCGTAGCACTGGTTGTGGTTCCTCTCCTATGGGCGTGTGTTGTCCTTGCCCTTGAATCTCCTGCTCCAGTAGACAAGCTGGTCACTAGGTGGCAGGAGTGGACTGAGCCATGGGGATGCTAGCAGGGCCTCATTCTCTGCGTGGCTCCTGCCTGGTGTTGTCATTTAGGTCAATGTTTCTCAGGGGTACTCGAGAGACGTCTGGGGGGTACGTCAACACAACTGAAATTTGGAGAAAACTGAATTGTTTTAAGTTTTACAGCGCTTTATTAGTTTTGCACTTTTTACACCCAAAAATCTCATCGCCCACCCAGCTATGATTAAGTTGTTTAAACAAATGTGTTGCAATGGTAGAAAAATATGTGTGTGTTTGAAAACTGTAGGTACTAGGTGTATATATGTGTATATTTTTGGAAAAGGGGTACTTTATAAAAAAAGGTTGAGAAATTCTGATTTAGGCTAATGCCCCAGCAGTGTGCAAGACACCCTACCAAATCAGAACACTGCTGCTGGGCATGCACTTTGCACCAGAAAATCAGGCCCAGTGACTGCACGGTGAGGAGGGAGAGTGAGAATAAAAGCTCTAGCATTTAATTCCTTTTTAACTAGAGGAAGACACTGCATTGAGTATTGCCAACCTTTGGAGGGAGATGTCGCCTAAAACTACACACCTACTCACTGAGAAATCACTGGAATTGCCGTCTCCATTCAATGCCATGCATTGTGTAAGTAAGTAGATATCTGCTATTAATCTCAGCGTGGCTTAAGCACAATAGCAGTGACAGAACCCCGTGGTGTGGGTGAAACCCCAAGCATCACAGTGGTGAATGGTAGGGGTCTGACTGCAGACCTCTGTCTCTGAAAGCACGCCCTTCTAACAATGAGCTAAAAAATCCACCTTGGTTAGCAACAAGCAGAGATCCCTGGCATGAAGTTCTGGGTGGCCAGACACTGGGGGAAGACACTATATCAGCCTGGGTTATAATAGTGACAGAAGGAATATTATTAGCAGGGATCACAAAGGAAATTACCCAGACAGCGTTCATCCTGGAGGGGTGAGAAATAACCTCAGGCTTAGCGTGTGTTCTGTCACAGACCCCCAGACAGAAGCATTACACTCCTGGAGACAATATTCTCTGGTGTTCAAACTGGATGAAAGTAGAAAGAAGCAGATCTGTTGCTTCCAGTTTCATTATTGGGTGGAGGGATTTTCTAAAGAATGGGAACTCTCCACATTTCTTCAGAGTATCCAGAACCCATGAGCCTCAGGAAGGCAGCTGCCTCTTTCTAGGAAAGGTTTGGGGCGCTGGTTCCACGGAACAGGAGGAAATGTCTTTGCTTCCACACACAGATCTATAATAGCTTTTTGTGCACGTGCCTGCTATCTGGGCATGTAGGAGTGGGAAGAGAACGAGGAAAACATTCAACCCCAACCGCTGAGCTAGCAGCTTACACGTGGGGTAGAGGGCATGGACTTCCTAGAACCAAGGGTTCCAATCCAAGTGTTATCGGCTGAGATCTTTGACCCACCAAGGTGAACGACCTGAATTCCACGCCATTTAGCGAAGTGCGTTAGCCTTTCACAGACATCTTCAAAGCAGAGGCTCTGCTCATGCCTGGACACCCTCTGATTATTTGATGTAGCTATCGGCGTTTGCCTGGGTGTCGGTGGCCTAAATTTGCCCCCGTTCCTTCTGAATAGAGCACTGCACTACAGTTGGTGGCTATCCTCTGTGTGTGCCATGGGCTGGCGTTCTGGAAGGCGTTAGTTTCATGCCATGCACACAATGTCCTCTCCCTACCTCAGCTGAGTTAAGCCAGCTCTCTGGGAGCCGGCGAGTAGCAGTGAATGCCTTCCTTCCCTACCACACCCATCCACGTCCCCACCTTCATCTGAATCCCTCCCTGCCTTATCACCCTTTGGTTCTTCTTATGGTCTGATCAAACCCTTCAGTGCCATTGTGCCGGGGCCAGGTATGCCTTAGCCTGAATGAGGCTGGGGGCCCAGAGTATGGTGAATGGAGGACAGACAGAATGACTACTCCTAGCTGCCCATTGCTATCTTCAGGGTCAGTCCATGCAAGGAGCAGCAATAAAGGACGGGTACAGGGGATCAGAGATGCCATCCCCAACTCATGACCCTGTAGTAGCTTATGTCAGCTGACTGGGTGGTTCTCAGGCCAGGTTTCAGCATGTGTGTTAAACAAGCATTTGCAGCACAAAAACGCCACCACACACAGAGCACACGAGGGTAGCCTCTTCGAACAGCCCATGGAGCAAATGGACCATGGAGACCAAAACAGCTGGTATGGACCCAATAAACCATTCATCTGGTCTTTTCTAATTCCCAAGGCCAGAAATTAAGTGGACGGCGGAGAGCAACTGGCACTTAATTGGTTTCTCATTATGGAATGACCTGATCACTCCAAATTGTAACAGAAAGAATGAATCAGCTTCAGCCGCAAGAGTCCAGGGGGAATTCCTTCAAGCTGAACTGTTGCTCCTGTTTCCAGAACCCCAGGGTCATGCAGTGGCAAAGAACAAGGGAACATCAAATTCCAACATGTTTACGGAACGTCAGCATCTTTCAATTCCTGCTGCTTATTTGGATGTGATGGAGCCGTTTGAAGTGGGGGATTTCAACATGTATCTTGGCCCAATTCAAGACGACAAGGACAGACGGGATTGACGACCAAAACAACTATGATTGCCCAAGCACAATGCCAGGACTATGTGCAAATGGTCCTAGCTAGGCATGGGCCTTACATTAAACCTTACATACGTGTATTTGTATTGAGGGAGACAAGCTCAGAGACTGCCAGAGAGCTGAATTGTTCTAAGAGCCTTATAATGACAAACCCAAAGAAGGACGTTCAGATCAGACGTCAGTTGCAATATGCGCCTATGCCTGTTGCATGCCTGGTACCATGTGTTCATCTGCCCCAGTAGCTCCCAGGTGCACAAGTATCCATTCAAAGACACCCAGTGCGTGTGAACCACTTCCGCGCCCATGTTTGCAATTGAAACCCCTGCTCTCCAGGGAAAAGCCCATCTGTGCTCTGAATACAGAGCTCTTACCCCAGCATAGCCGCATCCAGTGCTTTTTTTGTAAAAAAAAGGTGCCGGTAATCCAGGGGAAAAGTTGTTGAGAAAAAAAAAAAGCTGGGGTGGAGCCAGCATTGGCCTTTTAAGAGACACGGCCCCTTTAAGACACAGGGCCCAGCCGATTGTCGGACATTTGCGTACAGAGGTGCCGGTATGCTCCATTCTTTCCAGGTAAGCTCTGACTGGAGGTGCTGGTACTGTGTACCGAGCAGTACTGTCACAAAAAAAGCACTGGCCATGTCAGTATTCAATGCAGCGGTGAGACTTTCCCAGCTGTCTCCTGCCATGTCATTGAAAAATAAGGACCAGCCAGGCTGTGCCAAACAGAGCCCTCCCACTCCAGGCCAACAAGCTCTACCCACCAAGAACACATCTCCACCCTGCTGAATTGGGCAGTCCTGCTAGTATAGCAATGCCCAGGCTCAGCATCACTGGCTGCAGTGCACTGAGCTGAAGGAAAGCCATTGCTGCATGGGATACATTTTTTTAAATGACTGAGATCTGACCTCCCTTTTCCCAGTTATAGTGAACCTGGTTTCCCAAGGATCCAAGCCCCTGTAACTTTCCCTGGCTTCAACTGGAGTGGTGGGTACCTTTGAAAATCAGACTCAAGATGCACCAGCTACTTTCGTATGTGGCTGGAAATCCAAGCGTTGGTGCCTCCTGCTATCTAACTTACACCCCCTGCAGGGCAATTTGATCCTTACCAAAACATGGGTGCAAAAGAGCGTAAGTCCTTTGGAAACTGCATCTCTTTACAGAGCACCATCAGGGAGCCCCGGAGCACAGAGGGGGCGTGAGGCATTCAGGGCAGAGATGGACACAGGCTGAACATAGAAGTGTAACCCAAATAAAGACACATCTGCAATGTTTGATTCATTTGGCTCTCCTGCCTCTGGACTTATCCTTATCTGAGTTACGGGAAAGGGCAGTTCAGTGTAATCTAATAACCAAATGCTTCCCCATCCTAGTCAGACGTGTGTGGGCAGCACCAGTTTTTAGTTCCAGATTACTGGAAATCTAAAATTAGTTTTAAAAGAGGTGAAGCTTCTGCTTTGTGAATACAGCCAATGAATGAATGGATTCAGGGGGAGCTAGACAATCAAAGAAACCTGTGATTTCCTGCTCTGCAGTTGTGATAAGGAGCCCAGCCAGGGTCTGGCACCCCACTCTGGATCTGAAAAGCAAAGTGCCATGGATTTTAAGAGAGCAAGTTGTTGATCTAGGTATTCCCGGTTCCTACAGTCTTCAGAAAGCTTCGCTGTACTTGGAGTTCTGGTTCGTCAGCTGGGCTGATACACGGAGTAGTGTGCAAGGTCCTAAGCCCCAATTCTGCTCTTAGATCCATGCTAGTTCAGCTATGTGGATCCAATGGGACCTCAGTCTTGGATGATTTCACTCTCATCCCTTATACAAAGGAAAGGCTGCTTGCCTCTCCTAACCTAGTATCCACAATACTTGGCACTCCAATGACATTTGTCATGCAAGGACCTCACTTTGCAAACACCAATGAATTAAGCCTGAAAATATCCCAAGGAGAGAAATGCTAATGGTTAGGCAGGTTTTACAGATGGGCACACTGGGGCACAGAAAGGACAAGTGACTTGCCTTTGGATATGCCGTGAGTTAGTGGCAGGAACAGAACCCAGGTGCCCCTTGACTCCTCGCCCTCTCCTCTATATAATAAGCTCCATCTCAGAGATGCTGAAGGTGCTGGACTGATGGCTTTTCCTGTAACTCAGCAGGTTTCATTTAGACAATCAGCCTTGGGACTCAAAGGGTACGTCTACACTGCACAGTTATTTTGGAATAAGCTATTCCGGAATAGTTATTCTGAAATAGCTTATTTCAAACTAGCACGTCTACACTGCAGGGAAGCCTCACAATTAGTCCGAGGCAGGCTTCCCTCCTGTAGACGTGCTATCTTGATTTAGAGTCCCAAGAGGAATAACTTAGAATGGCCCTGGTGAGGGGCTATTTTGAAATAGCAGAAGTGGCGCGTCTACACACGCCTTATTTCGAAATAGCTATTTCAGAATAGGCGTTATTCCTAGCAGAATGAGGTATACAGAAGTCAGAATAAGCTGTCAATTATTTCAAAATTATTTCTAAATAATGGAATTGCTGTGTAGCCGCTCGCATAGTGATTTGGGAATCACCACCATTATTCCGAAATAACTTCACTGTGTAGACACACCCAAAGCCTGCAGAGCCGCCAGGCAGTGCAAGTCCTGTGGAGTGGTCTCTCTGTGTCTATGGCTCCATCTACAATGCACACTCCTTGCAACTGCTTGAGGGGGGCAAGGGGACTCACACACACACCTACCCTTGGAATGACACTTGTAGCACATCTCGTACATTGCACATGCAGGAGACACCCTGATGTTCTACTCCCAGTCCTACAGGACCAGTCAGGTCTCCCTCATGTCTAGAGTTCCAGTCATTGGGTGTGGTTTCGTTTCTGCAATCCCTTGAGCCACTGACCTTGCTGGATGGCTTGATGGATCATTCCAGCCCTGCAAGAGGCTAAGCAAGGGGCAGCGTGGGAAGCCGTTCAATAATGAGTATAACTTCCCGATAAGGAATCTAGTAACCTTCAGAGCCTGTTGAATTTCCAGTAAGTAAAATGACCAGTTTCTGAAACCAGAACTCACTTGACAGATGAAAGAAAAGCTTTTTATTCAATTTGTGATTCCCCGCAGGAAGTACCCTCTGATCCTCATTGACCTTCTCTTAGCCCTTGGCTGCATGTGTAGACTCCCCTAGTGCAAAGCAGTTTTTCTTGTCTACCCAAGAGATTTGTAGTGTTCAACCCACATTGGTGGGAGGATATTGAGAGCTGGAATCCCCAAGGTAGCTGCACCTTCAAAAATACCTGGAAACTGCTCCAGTCCTAAGGAGGTCATGCAGGAATTCGCAATCAGCATGCCCACCCAAACCCCTTGAGAGACCCTAGTTCCATACAAACAAACAAAAACCCACTTACCACACACCTCTAGTTGTCACCTATCACCCCAATCTGGAATCAATCATTAATCAGTTACAACCCATACTCAATGGAGACCACATCCTGAGAGAAATATTTCCCAAACTGCCTCTTCTGGCCTTCAAACGCCAACCGCACACTTCCCAAGCTCCTTGTCAAAGGCCAGATCTTCACAGACCAAGAAGCATCAACTCAAAGAGGCACCAGAGCCTACCAGAACAACAGATGCAAAACCTTCAGACATCTCTCCACCATTGAGATGACATGGCACACAATTCAAGACCCATGGTCCTACACCTTGCTACCAGGATGTGTGGTATGGTTCACTAAATGCCCCCAAAACAACTACACAGATGGAAGCAGACAATCATTACATTCTCAAGTAAACTCACGAAGAAAAATGAGAAGCGAAAGACACCTGACTGCCTGTGACTAAATACTTCTCACAAAAAGATCACTCCACATCTTAGTGATCCTCAAAGGAAACTTGCACAATACAGTGAAACCTTGGAGCTTAAATTCATCATTCCACTAGCTACTAGAAATCATGGTGTCAATAAAGATGTTGGATTTATGGCTCATAACAATAATATGTAACCCACTAACCTGTGTCCTTTGAATGCAGAGGTCTTCACTGTCCTTTTCACCTGGAATGGTTTCTTGGAACACATGCTGACTGTGTATGCGAGACAATCTGTTCCACCTTGTTTTAGTGGGGACTCCCTGAATATCTTTCGCACAGCCGAGGAAGAACTCAGTGTCAGCTTGGAAGCTTGTCTCTCCCACCAATAAAAGATATTGTCTCATCCACCTTGTCTCACTAATGTCCTGGGAACCACACAGGTACAGCAACACTGCAAACAATAGGGGTCATTGTCTCTGAACAGCTTTTGAATCTTTGTCTCGAAACCTGCATTGGTGTTTATACGGATTCACATTTGCTGCTGTGGATAAGGACCCTGCTGTGTTTACTGGTGCTTGCTGGAGTTAACCTGCAGATTTTGTTTGTATGAGCAGCGGAGAGCACAGAAATGAGGTATGGATTGACAGCAATTGTTGGGGGGGTCATTTGCTGCAATGACTGAACCTCAAAAGTGGCTCAATCCTGCAGCCTTCACTCAGGACCAACACAGTTCCATGAAAGTTTTGACGGAGCAAGGAGTGCAGGACTGGGTTAAAGCAGGAAGAGCCTTACCCATACACAGAATATGCAGCTGCAAAGGACACACTGGGTCTTAATGTCCATCAGCTTGCCTCTTCCTATCCCTGTTTTGTGGCTCTGCTTCCTCCAGAAAGGATCTAGTTAACTTAACAGTGACAAAGCCAGCCAGAGCTATTAGCAGATACTGAACCTGGGAAAGAGCCATTCAAGTGGTAACAAAGCCAGCCCCAGGTACATACTGTCAGGTTCTGAATTTACTGGGTTAGTCGACAGGACCTTAGTTTAAATTTTGCTTTAAGACTATTTCAGTCGTGTGTTGCTGAACATTATAAAATCACATCTCTAAAAAATCGTCATCCCCGGGCTGCTGTTGGGCACAGGGGCACCAGTTTAACAGTAATGTGGAGGGTCCCATACATCCTAAGGATGGCCCTAGCTCAAACATGGGGTGGCTGAGTTCAGTTTCTATAAATAGCTAAATGGTTTGATCTGGAATCCCTGGTTTATCCCCCTGCATGTAGAAATTAAGCGATTCTGGTCCTGCTTTGAAAGCACAACCCTACCCACAGCCAGAAATGGAAACAGCTTCCAGTGGTTTGGTCTTTCCCCAGCAATAGCCTTCCTACAGCAACCAGTGAACAGTAGGGGTGACTAGTGCTGACCCCTAAGTGCAAAGCAGGGCACATCTGGGTTGGCTAATTGGGGCTTCCCTGTCTAGCTGCTCCTTGGCTTAATCAGTGTGAACCCCACTTTATGCTTCTCTGCACGTAGGTGTGAACATTAGCGCAGCTACACCAATGGCTGGCTGCTGGCTGCTGGTGGGTTGGGGGGGCAGGGCTGTTCTTGATTGGACAAACTCTGATGAAGTACGGTGAGCTCTATCAAAGGGGATAACTAGATTCTCCAGAGAACGGAACATGCTGGGTAGAGACCAATCCTGCCTAATAGGGAAATGCAGTCAGTAATGTAAATCCATGGTTTTAGTCAGGGGGTAGTGTTTGGGGTCACGGTGCTAATGAGATGTTGGAAATTGTATTGAAGTTCAAAGCAAATAAAACTTCCAGAATAACTTTTGAAATGTACTAGGCTAAATGTAGCAGCACTTATATTATACAGCCTTAGCATTCTTATAACGGATACATTTTTTTACCCTTACTTTTATTGTAAAACATAAGAGTAGGGGGAATCATTACAATTTTTGACTTTGAATAAGGTTTTCCAACCCGAAAAGGTCGGGAAACCCTCTTCAAAATTGTCTTTTCCATCTCTGAGCTATATTTTTCTGTTTCATCTCCTTCCTATCTTTGGGACGTTGTTATTCAGCTGTTTCCAAACATACCCCATATCCAGAACATTTCACATTTCTGCCAACCATCTGGGTTATTTTTACTGGAAGGGAACATGAATTTCATCACTTCTACAAAGATATGGGTGGTTCATTTCACTACGGATGACACTTTTTGCTTATCACAACACAGATGGCATCAGAGCACCCTTATGGCTTTGGCCAATATCCTGCTTTTGTAATACTCACAAGACCTTCACTCAGGGAGGAGCAGTGAATTTCACACATATCGAATGGGAAGTGACTGTCTAGGAAGGAGTGCTGCCGAAAAGGGTCTAGGGGTCATAGTAGACCACAAGCTAAACATGAGTCAACAGTGTGACATTGTTGCTAAAAAAGCAAACATGATTCTGGGCTGCATTAACAGGAGTGTTGTGAGCCAGATACGAGAAGTCATTTTTCTCCTCTAGTCTGCCCTGATTAGGCCTCAATTGGAGTATTGCGTCCAGTTCCGGGCACCCCATTTCAAGAAAGCTGTGGACAAATTGGAGAAGGTCCAAAGAAGAGCAACAAAAATGATTAAAGGTCTAGAAATGATGACCTATGAGGGAAGACTGAAAGAATTTGGTTTGTTTAGCTTGGAAAAGAGAAAACTGAGAGGGGATATGATAGCAGCTTTCAAGTACCTAAAAGGGGGTTACAAGGAAGCGGGAGAAAATTATTCTCTTTAACTTCTGATGAGAGACAAGAAGCAATGGGCTTAAACTGCAGCAAGGGAGGTTTAGGTTGGACATTAGGAAAAACTTCCTCACTGTTAGGGGGGTTAAACGCTGGAATAAGTTGCCTAGGGAGGTTGCGGAATCTCCATCACTGGAGATATTTAAGAGCAGGTTAGACAAACACCTGTTAGATGGTGCTTGGTCCTGCCGTGAGGTCAGGGGACTGGACTGTCCCTTCCAGTTCTATGATTCTGTGATTCTCTGATGTCAGTGGGAGCCCACTGCAGGAATTACCATAGGATCTGGTCTGAATCCAGATCCAGGTGTTTAAGACTTTACAGTGCTCTACTGTACTTTTTTTTATAGAAACACGCCACTGAAACCTTCTTCTGCTTAGGGATGATTACAGTGAATTTATTACTTGTTTCCTCTCTTAGGTCTCTTCTTTTGAAAGAACTCCTTCTTCTGTGTCCACACACGCCTTTTTCCAAAAAAGCTTTTTTGGAAAAAGGCTTCTTCCTCTAGAATGAGGTTTAACACCATTGGAAAAACCCCTCTGTTCTTTCGACTTTCTGTCAAAAGAACTCAATGGACGTGGATGTGAGTATTGTTTTTCCAGAAAACACTGCAGTGTAGACACACCCTTTAAGAGGAATTTACTGTGTCGTATTTCAAACATCACAAAAAACAAAGCCACCAAACAAAATATATAAGCACTAGAAGATTTAGCAGGCATTTCTTGGGTCCTTAACGCAATTATTATTATTTTTTTTGGAAAATAAAATTAAAATGTCCAGGCTTCATTTCAATCCCTGCTCTGGGGTGGGGATGGGGAGGAGGGGTTCAGGAGCCAGGCTGTCCTGAGGAGAGAGGACAACCCCAGCCTGCTCTCACTGCAACAGCTTGGGGCCAGGTGAGAAGCACCTCTCCATGACTGCTGCAGCTCAGGTGGGCACAGCTAGGGGAAGGGGTGCATGTCCTCCGGCAGGGGCAGGTCCAGGTTCATCTGCCCCATGTACTCCCCATCCAGAGTGAGGAATGCATCAAACTCTGCATTTTCTCCTCGCTCCCTGACGAAGGGGACCAGCCAGCAATGTTCCCATATGAATTGGGGGTGTTTCAGAACCCCTCATCCTCTCTAAGGGACACCTGGGAGATAGGAAGCTCAGGGCTGCAGCAGTCCTGGAGGAGGGGGGTGTGCATCCCCAGCCAGCCCCTTTAACCTGCCTGGTGATTCTGACTCTTTTCTGTATGGCTTCATCTACACTGCAAGATCTTCCGCCAAAAAATGTGCTAATGAGGGACTCATTTGCATGAGTCACAATCTCATTAGCATATTTTCTGCTGCTTCTTTTTGCGCAAAAAGAAGCAGCATGGACAATTTTTGTGTGCAAAAAACCCGTTTTGCACAAGATCTTTATGCCTCCTTATACCCGGTTTCGTGCAAGATCTCCAGAGGCATAAGGATCTTGCGCAAAACAGGTTTTTTGCATTAAAAAAATGCTCACGCTGCTTCTTTTTGCGCAAAAACCCCTTGCGCAAAAAGAAACGGCAGAAAATATGCTAATGAGATCGCGACTCATGCAAATGAGTCCCACATTAGCATATTTTTTGCCAGAAGATCTCGTAGTGTAGACGTAGCCTATGGGTTTATGAGAAGCAATCCCATTCCAGGCACATCCCACTGTCCTGGAGCAACCAGACCTTGAGTTTGCTTTAAGTTATGATAAGGTGAAGCTGCTACCAAATTTGGTGGGCCTAGCTCTTACCATTTAGAAGGAGTTCTTGAACAAACAGACAAAAACGGACAAACAGACAAACTCTCAAATATATAGATTAACTTGTGCAAAAGTAAAGACTCTTTAAAAGTAAGAACAATTATATCAACTCTGAGACCACCTATAGCTTTGTAGTTGTGGC
The DNA here is from genome assembly GCA_019425775.1 of Rafetus swinhoei. Taxonomy (NCBI): domain Eukaryota; kingdom Metazoa; phylum Chordata; order Testudines; family Trionychidae; genus Rafetus; species Rafetus swinhoei. The sequence goes on from JAFJHL010000226.1 coordinate 4,251,985, forward strand.
TGTGCTGCACAACCAAGCTGTTTGCTTCTGATACAAAATGAGAGACCCCGTCATTTGTGCTAACATAGAACCTTGGTATCAGCTCTTTGCACTATAGGGCCTATCCTAACATGTAGTTGAGCAGTTCTGAGCCTATCCAGTAGAGGGCAGTGGTGCACAAGTCAGCTATTTATAGCATGTCAGGTAAGACCAGATGAACACCTGCAGGGCATTACATAAGAACGTAAGAATGGCCATGCTGGCTCAGACTGAAGGTCCATCTAGCCCAGTATCTTGTCTTTCAACTGTGGCCAATGCCAGGTGCCCCAGAGGGAATGAACAGAACAGGGAATCATAAAGGGATCCTGCCCCTGTCACCCATTCCCAGCCTCTGATAAACAGGGGCTAGGGACACCATCCTGGCTAATAGCCATTGATGAACCTATCCTCCATGAATTTATCTAGTTCTTTTTTGAACCCTGTTAAAGTCTTGGCCTTTACAATGTCCTCTGGCAAGGAGTTCCACAGGTCAATGAAAGCCAACGGGTAAGGGGTAAGCTAAGAAAAATACCATTGTCCTTGGAATGGAAAAACGTTTACACCAAGTAGGTAGAGAAGAGAAACACCAAAAAGAGGATTGGTGTCTAGAAGTTTGGACACCTCTTTTAGTAATACTCAATTTTTAGCCAGCTTTTTTGAATATTAACCTGATCTTGAATAAGGAATAAGCAATGTGCAATGTAGTTAAGGTTGCTGCACCCTGACTCTCTCATTTCTGGCTCCACTCAGAGCCTGTATCCCCAGCTGGAGCTATTCCGCCCCCGCCCCCGCCCAACCCTTTGCCCCAGCCTGGTGAAAGTGAGTGAGGGTGTCGGAGAATGAGTGATAGAAGAAGGGGGACTGGAACAAGTGGGGGTGGGGGTGGGGTGTTCACTTTTATGAAATTAGAAAGATGCATGTAGCATGTTAACCTTTTAATGTAATTTTGCCTTAATAAAAAGTTTTCTAAAAAAATCCACCTGCGTACAGCCTTGCACGTAGACTGGGTACAACACATTTCCTTCACTGCCTTTGCAAACCAATTGGGCCCAGGACAAAAATTACTCATTTGTCCATGTGGTTGCAGCAAGCATCTCAGCCTGGAATTCATAATAAGTGTTTCCGGCTGCTCTCTGCAATCTGCCTCCCCAGCATTACATTGCCTCCATATTGTGCAGTCTAGAGTTTGTCAGACAACATGTCCCTGAATGGAACAATAAAACAGAAAATATCCACATTTTCCACAGAACAAAATTCTGATCCCCCCCCCCCCCCCGCATTCTGAGTCATTGCAAGGTTTCATTTTGATTTCAACTATATTTTAACATCACTTTTCTACAACATAAAGTACAGTTCAAACCAGAACGTTGTTTCGAAATGAAAAAAGTAAACGGTCCCTTCTGAAATAGATGAAACAGGAAGTTTTCATATTTCAAGGCCCCCACAAACGTAACCAAAATGGTCAAATTGTGACCAGCTCTCATCAATGCCAGGCTGGGTGTAAAAGGAGAGTGGTTGTGTTACTTACAGCCCTGAGGGGGAGATGTGCATCCTCCTGGATACACAGCTGCTGGCATGCACAGCACCAATAGGTGGTCCATGGTGTCTGCTCCACCTCAGGAGTAGGTTAAAGCTCACTGGCCTGCAGCCCTAACACCATGGATAACAGTACAGAAGAGCAGGAGGAATTATTATTTACAGAAGAAGCATGATGTGTGTGATTAGCCTGCTCCGGGGCCTCTCAGCAACACCTGTCACGAGTGTGTTGGAGCTCAGATGGGCTAATGTCTAAATAGCCCTGATAGAAATCACTTTTCTCTTCCTCTCCTGCCTAAGGGCTCAAACTTACAGGGGCTAAGGCCTCTGGGCTTCCATTGAGCACACCAGGAGCTGAGAGTGCTAGCAGGACAGGGAAGGAGAATGTACCTTTCCCCACACAGCTGTGCTAACTCATGAATGGAAACGATTCCTTCCTGTGTAAAATCGTGTGCTACGCTGAGTCCCCCATACCTGGCTGAAACATACAAGCCCAGCCGACATGTTGGCCGCTGTTTGTCTTTGGCTGAAAGGAGCCCCGGCCGCTGTATGTCCTGTGGGATTTTAATGGCCGGGCAGGTGCATTTTCTTAGACTTGGCTCTCACAGCTACCTCTCTGATTTCCACGGGCGGGGCAGGGCACCTGTCTCTTTGGAGCGTGACTCACTCCGTCCGTAGCACAAACAAGCTCTTTGTTGCAAAAAGGTCTGTTCTCTCTCCTCTGATTGGTCCGGCCAGTGGTAACAACCAGCATTGCCATGTGCACCCTGGCTGGGGCATATTGGTACAGATTGAACATCTAAAATCCAAGACTCTCTGGTCCAGCAACATCCATTATCCAGCAGGACCATGGATATTGCTGAGCAGATTGCCCCAGCTGGCCAAGGTCAGCAGCACAGCTTGGGCTGGGCTGATGGCAGGGAGCACAGCCCCAGTGGGACCAGCAGCCGGGAGCACAGCTCCAGCCGGGCCAGCAGCCGGGAGCACAGCTCCAGCCAGGCCGCCTGAGAGGTCACAAATGCCCTCAGCCTCACCTTGCTGCCAGCGTTGGAGAGGAAGGAGGGGAACAGAGCTGACAAGTATAAAAAAACCCAGGGGAGCACAGAGGTGTCTCTCCTGTTCTTTGAAACATCCCCCCTGGACACTGCAAATTCTGGGATATTAACAGAGCCACAATTTCAGCATTTTCCAGGAAAGGCTTCTCATGACAGCATCCCTGGCTGGCCTGGACCCAGGAGCTGAGGGTAACAGTTTCATTTAAATTGTAGAAGTAAAGCTCCCTTGATGAATAAACAGCACATTCTCTCCCAGGCCCCGACAACCACGTCCAGTAGAAGAAAGAGCAAGAGTGAGGGGGATGCTGGGCCAGTTCCGGAGCGATTTCCAGTTCCACAGCAGATCCACTTACCACAGTGCCTTTTGGATCCCAAGCCAACAGGTCTCAACCTTTTGCATGTCACAGCAGAAGAAAGTTTCAGGAGCCCCTCCCCATAAAGGAAAGGAGACCAGCAACGGCCCCTGGAGCCCTTATTTAGATTGCAAAGACCTCAGGCTCAGGGCTCAGGGCTTCCTTTTCATCCTGTCCAGCACCTAGGGCTCCTAGAGGCCATGGGAACACAAATAATAAATAATATTTGCAACCTTCAGGTCTGAGCGCCGATATCACAGGCAACTCTCTAGGTATTATATGACCCTCGTCACTGTAGCATGCGAGTGCCCTGCAATCATCAATGGGTTTTATCTCTGTTGATAGATGGGGAAGTAAAGCTCAAGGATGAAGAAGAGACTTGCCCAACCCTACGCAAGACAAGGCAGGAACTAAACCCAGCTTGTCTTCTCGGCATTGGCCATCCTTCTTACCCTGGCCCGAACAGAGCAATCTATGGTGTTGGAGCTGCCAGACTTTGTCTGTCCAGGAAAACATGTGGGCATGGTGGGGAGGATGTTTCAGGGGTGTTCCATGTGGCAGCTCCCTCTGACTTCTCTTGTGACTTGTGGGCCTCAGCCCCTGGCTAGTGAGGACCTAGGTATGTCCCTATTGGTCATCCCCAACCTCTACACAATCAGCCCGGGGCTTTTTCCTCCTCTCTGCACCCCATGCTGCTGAGTTATGGCTGCAACTGTCTGTCCCTGCTGAAGGCAGGGATTTGTAAAGCCCAGCCTGCTTTTGCTACACACTGAAAATCCATTGGCAGAACTGACCGAAAGAAAACGGTTATAATGTGACAGTTTAGCAAGCTACACTATGGAATACTTGATAGAGACTCATAGAAACATATGACTGGGGGGAGGGGGGACCTCCTGAGGTCTTCTAGTCCACTCCTCTCCACCCAAGGAAGGGCTAAGTATAATCAGACCACCCCTCATAGGTGTTTGTCTAATGGCTCTTAAAATCTCCTCCAGTGGATGCTGGATTTGGGAAAGGAGTGTGATTGGTTGGTCAGAACAAGGCCCTGGAAATCAGAATAGCTGAGTTTGCAGCCTACCTCTGCCACTGACTGGTGTGTGGTGCTGGTCAAGTCGATTAATTCCCTCAGTTGACTCATCTGTAAAGTGGCAGTAATAATACAGGCTGCCCTGCAGCCCTTTCTCTCTTCAAAGCATGGTACGGGCACTGTCCAGTGACAGCAGAGTAGAACCTCTCCTAAAAGCTCTGGGGACCACCCAGAAGTGGTGGGCAACCAGCCTAGCCAGGTCAGCAAGCAAAGCCTCTTGCCCAGCTTGACTCCAGGATGGCGAGGAGCCAAGGCTGCGTAGCTGGAGCCCTGTGGAGCTGGGCAGCCTACGGCAAGCGCCTGGTTTGCTGATCTGACCTTTTTTTATTCACCCCACCCCCGTTCTCTGAAACGGGGCCATGCCCCCTGCGTGCTAAGGGAGGACAGGATGGGTGGCTCATTGCCCCCCTCACAGCCAGATGAGCAGGTGGCCAAGGAGACTGCCAGGTAATGAGAATTCCAGCAGGGCCGTGGGAGTGAAGCTGCCTGGTGACAAGCTCAGCCCTTCTCCTGAGTCTCTCACGCTTTCCCCATGCGCCGATCACACCCACGCTAGCTCCTCGCCGGAGTTTCTCACGACCCCCACCGGCTGGGCTGGCTGGTCCCAGACTCGCTAGGCTATGTCCCTCCCTCAGTCCAGCTGAGCTGGCCCCAGGTTTGCCGGTTCCTTGGTTCGCCAGGCCCTGGACTGACAGGGTGAGCCCTGGGTTTGATTTACACTTTGCTGTTGGTTAACAGGAAAGGAAGGGGCCTGGGAGTTTTAATTGACCATGCCTTTCATGGTGTGTGTGTGCGAGATCTACGGGCGAGTGCACATAACTATTCCCCTCCCTGCCCATCCATACAGGGTATGAGATGTCACAGCCCCCAGCTCGGGAGGCTCGGGACTTACGCTCCAACTGTAGCCACTCATGCATTTAGATCTGCAGCTTCCTGTTCTCATTCCTACTGTGCCAAGGGGGCCGATGCACGTGAGAACTGCGGACGGGACGGGGCAGCTTCCCTCGTGAGGCCAAGCGGCAGGCTCAGCTGTGGTACAAATGGGCACAGTCCGGTCGGCCGCGTGCTAGATAAGATACATGTAACCCAGAGGCCCTGAGACCAATGAGAAGGGTGAGTGAAGTGTGCTCTGCAGCCTTGGCTGAAAGCCAGTTGACTTTTACCTCATGCGGTAGAGGCACGTGGCTTTAGCCCCTAGGGTCCTAGGTTCAATCTTGCCTGCCAGTGACCCAGCTCTGCTAACTTTACAAATGGATACTGAGCACAAATACCAGGCCTTACTGGGAGGAATATGGGCCCACGCTCATTAAATCAAATGCCCAAACTCCCACTGTGTTTGGCAGGGGTGGAGCAGATCCTGAGGTTGCCAAGACAGCCCTGTGGGCCAACACCAGCAGTCCTTCCTCAGGCAAACTCTCCATCAAGTTCTGATCCTGCATTGGCATGGGAACTCTCAGATCCTCACTGTCTTCAATGAGGGCCCAACCACCCTCCTCACATGGCAGGATCGGGGCCTGCGCTAAGTCTGGGACACCCACCTCACTCAGGTTTGGAATCATGCTTTGTCCATCACCACTTAATGCCATTAAATCTGCATTCAGAGTCTCCTCAGGCCTCCAGCAGGACTAACCTGGCTCTAAAGAGACTTTGAAAGCCCTGAGGATTACATTTGTAAACCTGGGAATGTGACCTCGAGGTGCATGGAACGAATTTTTCCTCCAGAGAGGGGGAGCCCCAAAACCTCCAGTCCTTTGCCACCTGTCTTTGCATAATTCACTTCAATTTAGTGGTCTTTCACAGCTGAGGCAGCTCATAGGCCTGGCTGCATTTATCACTCCCCGGCCCCCCAGCCAATAAAACAGTGACCCAAACCAGTCACCCCTTCTGCCAGTGGGGTAGATGTTAATTCACTGCAAATTGGGGCCTCCCGGAAAATGAAACCACGGGAGCAAGCAGCGCGAAATGAATGGGCAGGTTGTCGTTAAATGGCTGCAGTGTGTGAAACTCGGTTCTTCACTCGGAGTTTGAACGCTCTCGGACACACCCGGTACATTTAACACTGGAAGGAGCCAAATGAAGCTGAGGCAAGGCAATGATTTAACCGGGCCCCAGTTAACCAGTTAGTTTATTGATGATTTTTCTTGACCCCACCCACCTTGCTGACAAAAAGCCTTCCTGCTGCTTCCACAGAGGGGTCAGGCCCTTGGAGAAAGAGCACAGCACCAGGTGCAGGATGAATGGGGATTAGTCAGTTTGCACTTCAGCAGGGCCCTGCCATCAGAGTTTGAGATAGCTCTGTCCAGCTGCAGCATCTGCCTCCCTCTCCAGAGGTGGCTGCATTACAGCAGTAGGGGAAGTGAACATAGTACCGCAAGGCAGAACTGAACCTAGGACCTCTGGAACTGGCTCGCAGCTGCAGAGCTGTCTCATTCTCTCTCTCTATACATGGTCTAAGAGCCACTACATATGGCAGGACAGTGAGCCACACCCAGGAGGTGTGAGGGTTACACAAGCACCGTGGTGAAGAAAGAAAGCAATGGACTTATTTATGCTCCTGCTTCTCCTGCTGTCCTGGGGTAGCCACATGGAGATACGCCAGTGTGAACGCAGTGTGAGGGTGAACCAGGCCCAGTCAGAGCAAAAAGTCTCCCAAAGCATCAGAGATACAGTGCCCAAAAGATTTAGGCTGATAAAATTTCTACCTAATCAGGCCATTGGTCCACTAAGTCTGGCATCTTACCCTCCAGCAGTGGCCAATCTGTAATGAGAGAGAAACTTTCCTTGTGCACCTGGCCACATGCGAAATTTGCAACACAAGGATATATCCTTCCCTGACCCTCACAAGCGATCGACCAATATTTGACTATAGGCCTGTGACGTCCACCCAGTTCTGAAGCAGCAGCCGCTATAGTGCTATAGCGAACTAGCCACGCTCCACTGGCCAAATAGCCACATGTGGCTAATGGCTAGTGTGTTGGACACCAAAACTATAGGCCAAAGCTTGTTCTCTACAGTGTGAATGCACAGCAGAGGTTTGAGCCGATTTACTCTGGATTGACACTGGTTTAAATGAGAGTAGAAACTGGCCCCTCACTGTACATCCTATTATTAGTCACAGCATTATCAATCCCCTTTAAATTCCATCGCTGGGCATGACTCAATGAATTTCTGTGGTAGGAGGAATCTGCAGGACAGAAGCAACCAGATAAACTCAATCTTAATTTTGGCTCACATTTCCTTAGCTCTGTGAAAACAAAACAAACTCCCCCAGTACGGCCTGAATACCACAGACAATTCTTCTCTACTGTGAAGCACTTCACGAAGGTCAGCCACAGCCAGCAAATGTATTCGGATGGGTTTTGCTCTACATTTTTTTTTCCATGAAGGAATTACTTTGTTCATCATTTCTGGAAAGAAGCCCCAGGGTTCCTGGCTCAACTCAGAGAATTAGTTTGGTAATAGAGTTAATAGACACAAGGCCCTAGGGTAAGTAAATCATTAACCTGCTGTTATTGGAGTGTAGCAAGAAAAAAAATATCCATTGAGGAGAATTACAGAGTTTTAAGGCATCTGGGGTGACCAGAGCTCGTAGTCTGACCAGCTGTACGGCACAGGCCACCAGTACAAACCAGCACCCTCACGCTAACCCAACCACTGAAATTAGACCAAAACATCACTCCCCTCCACAGACTAAACTGTCATGTCCCCCTGCAGAGGGAAGGAGGGACTGAGGGGCACTGGTCCCTGAGGTCCCCGCAATGGTGCTGAAATGGTTGACATACACTCAGATAATCCTCACAAGTGACCTCCACTCCACGCCACAGAGGAAAGTGACCCCCCAAAGTCCCTGCCAATCTGACCTGGGGGGAAAGTCTTTCCTGACCCCTCCTATGAGGATTGGTTAGACCCTGAGCAAGAAGCAGCCAGCCAAGCACCTGAGAGAGGAAACCGGATTCCACCTCACAGTCCTGGCCCACCCCACCCCATCTCTAGTCATGCTTCAGAGGAAGGAGACAGGAAACAGCTCGACAGGAACACAGTACAGGTGGCCCATGAAGGAAGCATGAGCTGTCAGAAACAACCTGAAAGTGAGCCCAGGGCTGTCAAGCCCAGCCCCCACCCTCAGAAGCAGCCCTGCCACACAACCACACTAATTCCTTTGTCTGGGTCTCCCTCACAAACTAATTAAGTTGTTTGACTCAGCTCCTGCTGGGAGGCTTTTCCAGAATCTCCCAGTGCCAATCGTCAGAAACCTCTCCTTTCCATCCAGCCTGAATTTGCAAGGGAAGCTTCCTCTAACTCACTCTATAGTTGGGCATGTTAAGATCCTTTGTCTATATTTGTAAACCCACTTTCATGTAGCTAGGCAGCAGGTTTAAAACAAACAGATATGATATGATAGAGGACTATAAATTCATGACTAGTATGGAAAAAGCGAATAAGGAAAAGAATTAGGGGTCACCAAATGAAATTAATAGGCAGCAAGTTTAAAACAAACAAAAGGAAGTTTTTCTTCAAGCAGCGCACAGTCAACCTGTGGAACTCTTTGCCAGAGGATGTGGTGAAGACTAGGACTTTAAGAGGGTTCAAAAAAGAGCTTGATAGATTCATAGAGGTGAGGTCTATCAATGGCTATTAGCCAGGATGGGTAGGAATGGTGTCTCTAGCCTCTGTTTGTCTGGAAATGGGTGACAGGAGAGGGATCATGTGAGGATTACCTGTTGTGTTTCCTCCGTCTGGGGCATCTGGTATTGGCCACTGTTGGCAGACAGGAGCCTGGGCTAGAGGGACCTTTGGTCTGACCCAGTCTGGCCGCTCATGTCCTTATAATAGCTAGACCATGGGGTGAGCACACAGCCTGCTTATACATATGTCTACGAGCAAGGGAGAAAAATGGAACACTGACACAAGAGTCCATGGCAACATCAGTTACATACAGAAAGGAAGGCCCATCTAATGGTTAAATCAGGGCTGCGGGAGTCTAGATGCCAGGGTTCTATTCCTGATTCTTCTACTAACTCTGACCCAGAGCTTCAGAGAGAGACAGACACCTAATACTGCTAAGCATCTGGGCCTTACCCCCTACAGGCCTCTTTGTGCTCCATCTGTTAAGCAGTGATTTAACTGGCCTCCCTGGAGTGCTTGTGAGACTTAGGCCGGCTGTACACTGGTGGAGAAAGTCATCTGAAGATACGCAACCCCAGCTACCTTAGGTCGAATTTCTGTGGCATCCCTACTGCAGGAGGTCGACAGGAGAAACAGTCCCCTCCACTTCCGTTATGCCTCATGACCTGGTGCCGTACCGGAGTTGATAGGGACACTGTCAGAGGTTGGTTTAGCCAGTCCTTACTAGACCTGCTAAATCAAACCCCGGAGATGGATCTCCAGAGAGTCAATCTCCCATTAAGTGGAGACAAGCTCTTTATCAATAGTTTGCAAAGAGCTCTGCTGAGGAAATTGTTAGTGTATACTTGAGATGAGTGTTGTCATTGGAGCTGCTTGAAGCTTTTGTCAAAATGTATTTTGGGGACCTCGCCAAGAAAAGGCTTTTCAACCCCAATGAAAATTTCTGCTGATTTGATAATGTCCGTGAGATCTCTGCCTGGAGCTGTCTCTTGTCTCTTCCCAGAGCCTTTGGATTTCTGAATCCATAAGAGGCTAGACACCCTGCTGCCTTCTCCCTATGGAAACTGGCTTGAAATCACAAGGAGGAAACAGTACAATGGGTGAATTCAAAGCCCCTGCAGATATATCAGGGAGCTGGGTGTGGTATATTTGCATAAGCAAGCACACAGTTTGGGGTCCTGACCTGGGCCAAAGTCCAGCTTGTTCACACAGTGGTGATGTTAGTCAGAGACTCTAGGGATCAGAGTACATGTGATATTATCACTGATTTCCAGAGTACTGAAACCCACTCACAGAAACTTAATCCAGGTTACACAGGGAGACAGAAGCCAAGAATTTGACTCCCACGCACCTTCATAGTAAAGCTGCACAGAGGCTGCTCAGCTGCTCTGGGGTGGGGCCACATAGCAGGTGACTGCCCCACCTCAGCAGAAGCTGGGCAGTCACCACGTGGCTTTGGCTTAGCTTCAGCTGTGGCCAGGGTGGGCCACGTGGCAGCTGCCAGAACTCGAGCCTGGGCCACAGTACTAAAAATAGCACCATGGCCCCAGCTCCAGTCCCAGCACATGGGCCAGCCACCCACCACGCAGCTATACCATGTGTGCTGGGACTAGAGCTGGGGCAACAGTGCTATTTTTAGTACCATGGTCAGGGCCCCAGAAGCCGCCATGCAGCCTAGGCCCTAGCTGCTTCCCCAGGGATGGGACAGCATGGTGGGCAGCTGCCACATGTGCTGGGACTGGAGGTGGGGCCACCCGCAGTCCTATTTTTAGTACCATGGGCCCGGCCCTAGAAACCGTGGAGAGATTCTGGGGTGGGACCACGGTACTAAAAATAGCACCACAGGCAGCCCTGGCTCCAGTCCCAGCATGTGAGGCAGCTGTCCACCATGTGGTCCTGCCCCAGGAGCAGCTGGAGTCAGGGCTGCGTGGCAGCTTCTGGGGTCCTGACCATGGTACTAAAAATAGCACCATGGCCCTGGCTCTAGCCCCCGCACTCAGGGCAGTCACTCACCATGTCAAAGGCAGATGGTGTACCCACGCCACTGGGAAAGCTCCGGCTGGAAAGGCAAGTGTGTTCTGGGCAGGAGCCCAAAGCGGGAAGCAGAGTATATCGGTGAGTTACTGAGCAGGATTTGCGAGAGGTATGGGGCTCAGATGGGGGCGCTATTGGGGGATGATGGCATCAACATCTTGGGAGGACTTTAAGTTTCCATGGGTTCTAGTCTTTATAATAAAGGCTGGGTCCAAACTGAGATTGAATGCCTGTGAGGCCATTATAGGTGCCCCTTACTTGTGCACGTACCATTGCTGCACAATATTGTAGCGTTTCTTAAAGACAAGGGACTAAGCTCTGTGTGGTTTCCTACTGGCTCTGAAGTGAGATGAGCCATACTCTGCTTCATATTTAATTCAAATATCCACCTGCCCCCTTTCTGTCTAGCAGCTTTAGCTGTGTTTGTGACCCAAATAGACCATCAAGTGTGAAGAATGGAGATTTAATAGCACAGTAATAACTATGGAACAACAATAAATTTAGGGTTTTTTTTAATCCAATGTAATTCATTCAAGCATCTTTGTAACTAGTGTTTATTTGAAGCAGTTGTGCTTATTGTATTCCTAACACTTGTTCAACCAGAAGCTTTGCAACTAAGAACATGGAGTTAGTGCTCAGACAGCAGCTGTCTGTAGCTCAGAACCACCAAAGTAAATGGCTGCATAATATATAGAAATGTTACTCAATATGTATTTTAAACAAAAGAGGACCATGCAAGTTCTTGCCCTACAAGGACCTTTATCAGTTCTTGTCATATATATATACAAAAAGGTAGAGAAAACATATTTCTCTGAATACTTTGAGGCTTCATCTACACTGTGGCTTTTGCCGCAAGAGCCTATGCAAATGAAGTGCAGATTAGCATATCGCTGCGCTTCATTTACATGATTTATTAAAGCCATTTTTGTGTAAAAACAAGCAGCGTGGACGGGGTTTTTTGCACAAAAACTCTGGGAGAGGCATAAGGATTTTGTGCAAAACGGGGTTTTTGCGGAAAAAACCCCATCCACACTGCTTGTTTTTGCTCAAAAACCCCGTGCACAAAACCAGCTTGAATAAATTATGCAAATGAAGCATGGTGAGATGCTAATCTGTGCTTCATTTGCATAGGCTCTTGCGGCAAAAGCCACAGTGTATACGTAGCCTCAATGTCTTTGTTAGAGGACATAAAATAAAATAAATACCATAATACATCATTCTTTTTAGTTACATAATTGACTTAAAAAGTATTTAAAAGAACAGCTTTAAGAACCACATCCAAAGTCCAATGAAGTTAATGGAAAGATTCTCATTAGCTTCAAGGAGTTTCAGAAAAGGCCTTAAACATCCTTTATTTTCTTGTCTGCTTGCTTTTTTTAATTTAAAACTGCAAGAAATTACTTAAACCCATCCAGCGTGTGCTTAAGCTTTACACAAATTTCTTTGATAACTTTTCCATGCAAATACACTGTTTTTTACTTTGAGGAAAAATAAGAACTTTTGTAGCTGAGTTGATCACTTGAAATAATACAATCAAATACCTGCACTCGCTGGCATAAATCAAAGAATATTATTTGTCACCTTTCTTATACATTATTTTCATTAAATACATTCAAGCTTTGAAGAATGCTAATGAGTGGATCAAATCAGACAATTAAAAGAAAGCTGAACTTGATTTATCAGAGAGTCTTAGTTCTGATTTATGTGTCTTGGGTGCAGAACAAGCATTCCATGTAACTGCTTTTTCAAAGTTGACTATTTATCTATATTAAAAAGAAATGTTCTAAAATGATACTGGATTGACTTCACCTCTGATACAAAATAAAATATAGCCCTGCGACACAATGTGAATGGGTAGAAATATTCAATACGTTGTTGCCTAGGTGCGCAATGGAGAGTGTATCTTACACAAGCTCAAAAAAACCAATTAACATAGTTCCCTGAAAGGAAAGCCAGATTTAATTGAGGAGGAAGACCAGCTGGGTTAGGGCTTGAGAGAGGATTAAAAACAGTTGACGTTGGCTACTGAAAATTTTTTATTTGACTTCATATTAAATAAATATTTAAAGTCATGCACCTTGTTAATTATCCCTTATTTTAGTATTCTTTCTTCCATAGCATTTTAAAAATATTTATAAGATATTTGTTAATAACTTGGGTGCCACGGTGGCACATATGACCTCAATATTGGTGCACAAGACAAAACTCACTCCACTCATGGGTGGAAAATCTTAGAGGGAACCCTGTCCTCCAGTCTTACAAACTGGAGTGTTTATTTTGATTAGTTCTGTCATTCGTTCTTTTATAGAATGATCAGCAGAGATACAGAACTATGGGTGTGTCCAGCATTCCACTGTGCCCAAAGCAACGCTGCCACTCACGAGGGATTACAGTTGTACCCCATGGTGCATGCTCAGTTTGTGGTCAGAAACAGGAGATGATCAGAGATTATGGTGATGGGTGACTTTAGGAAAACCAATGCACAAGGAGCCTGCTGTCTTGTTGTTCAAAACAAACTAACTGGAGCTAGATGGAAATCCAGTCATCAGGCTTTCTAGGAGTTGAGTGACGGGGGCTGGTGTGTCATGAATGGACTTGTATGGTTCAGCCCCATGAGTCATGCTTTCTCAGGCTGATCTTTTCCAGCAGGGGGCGATACACAGAAAGTTATGCCAGTGAAACAGACACAGGGCTGAATGCAGCAGGGATTAAGAAAAATAGCTCAGCCTGTCATCAGCTGTGCTGCTTTCGTGCCTCTTGGGAAAAGAGTGATAGACAGCAAGTGTGAAAAACCAGGACACTTCTTTTTGGGGAAGAGAGGGTTTAGTTGGGGGTATAAGACAAAGCCCCTAATATAGAAATAAGATGGTAAGAGAATCACACAGCGGTTCTTATCCCAGATTTACCAGGGAGTGAGATCTGCTGTGTTTCCTTATTCCAGGTTTGGCTAGATTTGCTGCTTGGGCCGGCAGCTGAGTTTTCAGCAACCTCCCTCCCCTGGGCTGAGATCAGTAGTTCAAAACAATGAAAATAGGAAGATTTTGGCCCCAAACCAAAACTGCAGAACCCAAGAACCTTGAGCTCTTGAGACTTTGTGTGGCTTGAGTCTTTCAGGTCACAGGGAGCCAACGTTAACCCAGGCCAACTGCATGGCTTTGACTGAGCCCTGCTTTGAGTTCAGAGGGTCCTTGAGCGAAATGACAGATCTGCTGAGTCCAAAGGGGAAAGCTGCCAATCAGCCCCACTAACTGATCAAGCTATGCTCAATGCAGCTCTTGACAAAGACAATTTTCCACACTGGACATATGGAAACAGCACCTAACACAATGGGGCCACCACCCCCAATAGAAACTGTGCTAAACAGCACCCACTGAATTCTTTATACTTGTGATGGTTCCGGGCAGGAGGTATCTCCTTGTGACTGATCCTGCACTGAGCTAGGGTCACGCCAACAATTACTCTCGCAGAGAATTCCACTAGCCAAGCCAGGCACTGCCAGACCGAATCAGGTCCATCTACTGCTCTATCCTGGCCAGCACCAGATGCTTTAGGGGAAGATGCAAGAAATCACACCATGTCCCTAGGGGCAGCATGATCCCAGGACATGCAGAGCACTTGAAACTCCCATAAACAGAGATGCCTCCATTTTTTTCTGCCTCATTTCAGCTGCTTTCTACTGACAGTTCTCTGCCAACGGGCAGCCTGCCATGTGGCTGAATGGGAATCCTCCGCCTTAACCTACAGCTAAGCCCTTCATTCCTCGGGCAGCTCTGCAGCCAGCTGAGACGGTAGCTGGTAAACACTGAGGCCGTGCAGCAGAGCAAAACTTGCCTGGGCTCTTTTTCCCCCATCAGCCCTTCTGAATCACCTTGGAGGCTGTGTGAAGGCAACCACACTGGGGCGGCTGAGAGATTCCAGACATATGTGGTGCAGAAGCTCTGCTAAGCAACTCCGCTGAGTAATCATCCAGGAGATCCTTTCCGCTCAGCTAAGGAATGTGCACCATCACAGAGCTGCTGGCATGCAAGCATACGTGGCCTTGGTGCCAGGCATTATTGCGCATGCAACAGATCTTACGTAAGGTCCAAATCTTCTGTTTGTACAGCGCCTAGCACAATGGGGCCTGGCGCATGACTGGGGATGATTCTCTGCAGGGATTAGAATCCAGGTCTGCAGGATGGATGGTGCCTCCATGCTGCTACCTGGCAGCAATCTTCCTTTTAAGCTTTCCCATCCATGGGCAGAATAATTTGTGTGTGCGTGCACCGAGGCATATGCCAATGTGCACCACCAGGAAAAACACAAACCAGCTGTGGATGCTCTGCTAATCAGCTGGGCGGCACTGGAATCTCTCCTGAGTGGCCTCACAAGTGCACAGCTTATAGGGAACACTGGTTGGCAGCCATGATAGGGCCATGTGCATCACCATATAAACCCTATGGAGATAAACACTGCAGGGGGAAGGATTCCCTTGTGGCCCCTGGTTGGGCCAGCTGCCCAGTTTAAGCCCAGGAGTCATCCCAGGATGTGTCCATGCAACAATGTGGACTCCCCTGCAAGCTGTGGTGACAGACTTGTCTCTTGGCTTTGTCTTCTGGTTTCTGGCTCCAGCTGTGACCAATATTGTTCATAAGGACATAAGAACAGCCAATTCTCGGTCAGACCAAAGGTCCGTCTAGCCCAGTATCCTGTCTGCCGACAGTGGCCAATGCCAGGTGCCCCAGAGGGAGTGAACAGAACAGGGAATCATCAAGTGATCCCTCTCCTGTCATCCATTTCCAGACAAACAGAGGCTAGGGACACCATTCCTACCCATCCTGGCTTATAGACGTTGATGGACCTAACTTCCATCAATTTATTTAGCTTTTTTTTTAATCCTGTTAAAATCCTAGTCTTTATAACATCCTCTGGCAAGGCGTTCCACAGGTTGACTATGAGCTGAGTGAAGAAAAACTTCCTTTTGTTTGTTTTAAACCTGCTGCCTATTAATTTCATTTGGTGACCCTAATTCTTATATTATGGGAACAAGTAATAACTTTTCCTTATTCACTTCTTCCACGTCATGATTTTATAGCCCTCTATCATACCCGCCCCTTAGTCTCCTCTTTTCTAAGCTGAAAAGTCCAAGTCTTTTTAATCTCTCTTCATATGGGACCCGTTCCAAATCCCTAATCATTTTTGTTGCCCTTTTCTGAACCATTTCATTCCAACCACTGGGCCTGACTGCCCAAGCCCACATTGTGACATAGGCTCTGCTAGGGTTGCCAGTTTCAGTTGGCTTCATTCCTGGAGATTTCATCACATGACATCATCTTTAATTACAGATGAATCTTTAATTCCTGGAGACTCCTGGTGACTTGGCAACCCAAGGTGCTAGCGACTGGCAAATCATGAATAATAATAAATAACAGACAGCAAGGAAAACCTTATGGTACAACATGGGCATTATCTTCCTCTCTGTCTCCAAAGCAAAACCACCATGATGCTTGCTGAGGACCCTCCTCACCGGAGAAAGCTGCACATCTGGGTCGCATGGCGAGTGGGACTCCAGCCCTCCTCCCAGGGTGGGGTGAAAGGTCATCCTGTGGAAAGCGATTGCTATGCTAACCGTCCACTTGCAGAGCAGATAGGAATGGCAGGGACCCCAGGGCGTTCACAACAGTGCTCTTTATGACCGTTTCTGATGGGACACATGGATCTCCTAGCCCTGCTACCATTCTGTTCCTTGGCCAGGGGAGCTTCACTCTCAGAAATGCTCAGCACACACCCTTAAACATTTGCTTAGAATTTGCAGTTTCCACCAGCCACTCTGGCCAGTGAGCTCAGTTACTAAAATAGTCATGGAGAATGAAATCCACTTTCCATTAGGTGACGTCTGTCCACTGCCGAAGGCCCACTTAACCCTTCAGACCAAACATTAAAGGGGTTTTTACTAAGGCCCAAGACCTTATGCTTGTTCTCTGCACAGAGGGTGAATTTCAGGCACAAACGATGCATCCAAACAGCCCAAAACAAGGTGACATTTAAAAAAAGTAAGCAAATAGTCACCAAAATGGGCTTTGAAGTATCTACCCAGCTCTGCCTCCAAACCTGAATCCATTACAGCTGTGAACATGCCCCAGAAAGGTTAGAAAGTTGCTAAGTAATATTACCCCAAACTAGTATTTCACCACAGTAATTCCATCCGGGACTAATAAATAAATAAATTTAGCCACAGGACACTCACATAAATAAATACACAGCCTTAAAAATGGCAAGCATGCCGCTGTTCCCCCTGACTAACAGAGCTCCGCTGCCTAACCAAATCCAGCCATAAGTGGCACGTAACCACTCCTCCTTCAACCCAAACCTCAAGCTTCTAAGCCCTCTTTGCAGCAGATACCTGTGCAAGATCCCAGCACCTACAGGCTAGCTGCAAACTAGGTCTACATCTCTCATGCTTCCTGTCTGCTCTGGGGCCTTCAAAGCACAACCCTACTATTTCCAGTAATGTGGTTTCCACAATTCATCTTGGGTCTACCTGGAGTCAAACTGCCTATGACATTACCCAAAGGCTATGGAAGCCAAGCAGAGCATGCTGGGCCACCATAACTTAGCCAAACCCAGTAATGTTCCTCTACAACAGATTACTAGCTGCACAGTGCCAAAACCAGCCTAGTGATAGAGATGCAGCTGTGTTAGTCTGGTGTAGCTGAAACAAAAGACAGAACTATGTAGCACTTTCGCCTTAAAGGAGCCTTTCGCCTTAAAGGAGCCATGACACACATATCCTGACATTTAAGAAGTCAACCTCATAGAATTACAGAAATCCAAGATGAAAATGGCCTCCTAAAGTCACCCTGTCCATAAAGCATAGGGCTGTAACCTGTAGCATATTCCCAAGTGCTTAACCTACTCCTAAGGAATAACTTAAAAAACAACAAATGGTCAGATTAGGGGTCACCAAATGAAATTAATAGGTAGCAAGTTTAAAAGATTCAAATTTACTATGTATGGTAATTATTCAATAAAATGAATAATGTTTGAAGTTGAAATCCTACAAATTTAAAACTGTAATTTTACTTCCCTTTTTCAAGCAAATTAATCAAAATTCTATGACATATATTTACTTTCTTGAACTTTCCTATTAGTATAATCTATGCAAAATGACTTTGCCTGGTCAATGACGGGCCACACCTGCTAAAACACACACACACACACACACACACACACACACACACACACACACACACACACATTGCCTTGAGAAGGATGAATGTATCAAATTAAATAACACAAAGAGCACTGTGCATTATATTTGTCACAGTTCTATTAATTCAATAAAACCTTTCAAGATTTGTAATAATCCCTAGCTCTTATAAGAGAGGTAAGTAAAATATGGCCTGTGGCCCACCAAAGACCTGGATCTGGCCTGCTGCAGCCCAGGGGTACCCTCAGATAGGCTGCCTGCTATGGCCTCACATGCTGCTCAAAGCGATTGAGGGCTGGGGCCAGCTTGTGTGTCTCTGCATGGCATGCTCCTTTGGGAGCAGAGGGGTCTCTGTGTGCTGCCCCGCCCCCAGCACAATCATCACAGCTCCCATTGGCTGGAAACTAGCCAATTGGAGCTGCAGGGGCAGTGCTTGTGGGCGCGGGCAGCACGTGGAGACCAGCTGCCTCCCTGCATGCAAGGCACACACAGAGACACACACATTGGCCCCAGCAGTCGGCCACTTTGAGCGACATGTGGGGCCACAGCAGCCAGGGAGCCCGCCCAAGAGTCATAGAATCCTAGAACTGGGAGGGACCTCAAGAGGTCATCGAGTCCAGGCCCCTGCCCTCACGGCAGGACCAAATACTGTCTAGACCATCCCTGATAGACATTTATCTAACCTACTCTTAAATATCTCCACAGATGGGGATTCCACAAGCTCCCTGGGCAATTTATTCCAGTGTCTGACTACCTTGACATTTAGGAACTTTTTCCTAATGTCCAACCTAAACCGCCCTTGCTGCAGTGTAAGCCCATTGCTTCTTGTTCTATCCTCAGAGGCCAAGATGAACAAGTTTTCTCCCTCCTCCTTATGACACCCTTTTAGATATCTAAAAACTGCTATCGTGTCCCCCCTCAATCTTCTCTTTTCTAAACTAAACAAACCCAATTCCTTCAGTCTTCCCTCATAGGTCATGTTCTCTAGACCTTTAATCATTCTCGTTGCTCTTCTCTGGACCCTCTCCAATTTCTCCACATCTTTCTTGAAATGCGGTGCCCAGAACTGGACACAATACTCCAACTGAGGCCTAACCAGCGCAGAGTAGAGCGGAAGAATGACTTCTCGTGTCTTGCTCACAACACACCTGTTAATGCATCCCAGAATCATGTTTGCTTTCTTTGCAACAGCATCACACTGCTGACTCATATTCAACTTGTGGTCCGCTATAACACCTAGATCCCTTTCTGCCATACTCCTTCCCAGACAGTCACTTCCCATTCTGTATGTATGAAACTGATTGTTCCTTCCTAAGTGGAGCACTTTGCATTTGTCTTTATTAAACTTCATCCTATTTACCTCAAACCATTTCTCCAATTTGTCCAGGTCATTTTGAATTATTACCCTATCCCCCAGATTAGTCGCAACCCCTCCCAGCTTGGTATCATCTGCAAACTTAATAAGCGTACTTTCTATACCAATAGCTAAATCGTTGATGAAGATATTGAACAGAGCCGGTCCCAAAACAGACCCCTGCGGAACCCCACTTGTTATGCCTTTCCAGCAGGATTGTGAACCATTAATAACTACTCTCTGAGTATGGTTATCCAGCCAGTTATGCACCCACCTTATAGTAGCCCCATCTAAGTTGTATTTACCTAGTTTATTGATAAGAATATCATGCGAGACCGTATCAAACGCCTTACTAAAGTCTAGGTATACCACATCCACCACTTCTCCCTTATCCACAAGACTCGTTATCCTATTAAAGAAAGCTATCAGATTGGTTTGACATGATTTGTTCTTTACAAATCCATGCTGGCTGTTCCCTATCACCTTGCCACATTTCAAGTGTTTACAGATGATTTCCTTAATTACTTGCTCCATTATCTTCCCTGGCACAGAAGTTAAACTAACTGGTCTGTAGTTTCCTGGGTTGTTCTTATTTCCCTTTTTATAAATGGGCACTAGATTTGCCCTTTCCAGTCTTCTGGAATCTCTCCTGTCTCCCATGATTTTCCAAAGATGATAGCTAGAGGCTCAGATACCTCCTCTATCAGCTGCTTGAGTATTCTAGGATGCATTTCATCAGGCTCTGGTGACTTGTGGGTGCGGTCCAGCTGTGCCATTGGCCAGGAGTCACCTACAGTGAGTGCCTCCCATCCAGAGCCTGCAGCTGATGCCCTGCCCCAGATCACAACCCTTCCTGCACCCAAACTCTCTGCACACCCCCACTGCACCCCTGCCCAGGGCACAACCTCCTCTTTTATCCAAACTCCCTTCTAGTCTCTGCGCCCCCTATTACACTCCTCCCTCAGGTCACAATTATCTCCTACACCCAACCCCCCTCTCGGACCCTGCAGCCCCTCCTGAACTCCAATAATTCAGTAAGTGATCAAGGGCCACACTTTTCTATGATATCAATAGTGCGGGGTCTGGGATGGAGGTTGGATGCAGAAGGGAGCTTTGGATAGGGAATTGGGGTGCAAGAGGGGAAGGGGGTTTGGGTGCAGGATGATGTTTTGACCTGGGGCAGGGGCTCTGGCCAGGAGGTGCTCAGGATCTGGTTCAGGCTATGGCCAGGAGGCGTTACCATAGGCAGCTCCCAGCCAGCAGCCCAGCACGGCCCTCTGGCAAGCTCCCTGGCTGCCACGGCCCCACACACCCACCACTCAAAGTGGCCGGCTGCTGGGGCCAGTATGTGTCTCTCTGCAGCATGTGCCTTGGGGGAATGGGGGGGGCAGTGGGTCCCTGCAAGCACCACCCCCCGACACTAGAAATTCACTGCCCAGCCGAGGTGTAGCTACAGTGGTCCTTGCATGGGCCGCAGCCCTGCCCCTTTTCATTCAGGCCCACCCAAACTGGGGCCAGAGCCACAGGCTGGGACTCCTGACCCTGGCTGGGCTGGCTGCATGGCTCTCCTGCCAGCACTGGGCACAGCTGCCCTGCTCTCCAGCCCTAGTCCAGAGGAGGGGGTGCCTCAGGGAAGGCCGGGTGGGGGCTAGCACTGGGCAGCTAGCAGCACGCGGCACACCGGCCGGAGAGGGATGCGGCAGTTGAGAGCAGAGTTGGGGGAGGCAGGGCCCCCATTCCTCCAGCCTCTTTTTGCCAAGGCCCGGCTCCCTTTGTGCCCCTCCCTTTCCTGCCCCTCTCTCTAGGGCGCCGAATCGCCCCCATCCCCTCACCATGGCACCTGCCTCCCAGGGCCCTCAGTCCCTCTGCCCCGCCCCCCATCATCGCCCACCCCTCCAAAAGCCAGGCCCTGTCCTCACTATGTCCCAGCTGCCCAGCAATCTGGGCGGTTTCAAGGGAAGCTATTTCTTTGCACTGGGGCATGCCCCGGGCCTCTGCAGGTTTTGAGCATCAGGCACTCGCCCCTTGCAAGCACAAGGCTCCGGTTTCAATGGGAGCAGGCCCCCCAGGACCCTTTTAGGGTCTTTCCCACAGCACGGAGAGGAGAGGGCTGCATGTCATATGCCGGACCTAATGGAGCGTCGCCATAGTAACGGAGCATGGTGACAGGCTCCAAAGGAGGCTGTTACTTCCAGGCCTCTGGACAAAACAGACCCAACAATACAGCCTGAATGAGGCTGTCATGCAAAATCCCCCTTAGGCTGGGGCCGCGTTAGCTCCCCTTTCCCCTGCTGCTGCTCAAAGCTGACTGCTGGTAACGTCCCCCGCCAAAGTGGATGCCAAAGAATCTCAGCCGCAGGGATCAATCCTGCAAGGTTCTGAGGCTCGGATCCTCAAGATATGCAGGCTCCTAGCTTCAACGGAAGAGGGGCAACTTCCACTGACGTTAGGAACCTAAACGCCTTTGAGGATCTCGCCTCTCCCACCCACTTTAAGGGGAGGGAAGGATGTTTGTCCCTTTGTTGGAGCAGCGTGTCCCCCTTCTTTTCAGAAGTGGGATCCTATTCTATTTCAGGGGATTGCCAAAGGGGCCTATGGGAATTGGGCACGTGACTCCGGATGCGTCTTTGAAACCCCCAGCTTGACAGCATTGATAACACTGGGCCAACTCTTGGAGATACTTCTCTCACGCTGGTGTGAGGCAACCACAGAAAAGATGTGGGGCTGGATGGGGCCCCAAGAAGCCAACTACTCCCCCTCCCCATGTGGACTAAGTACTCCTGAAAACGGCTTTGATGGCCAGAGTCTCTCCCCATTTGCACCTGGGTCAGGGAGATGTGAATTCGAACAGGGGCCTCTGATGATTGTTTCTACAGGAGCCAAAAATAAGAATGCTGCCTGGGAAAGTCCATGGTGAGGGCTTGGTAGGGTTGCCAGGTGTCCAGTTTTCACCCGGATAGTTCGGTATTTTGGCCTTCCATCCGGTAAAAAAAAACAGAGAATACTGGACATATAAAATATCTGGTATTTTCTGTTTTCCTTGGATGGAAGGTCGGCAGCATCTGCGAGGGCAGGGGGAGCGAGGAGCATGGTAATTTAAAGGCGCAGTGACCTCCTTTTTTTTAGCTCAACCAATTTTTCCCTGCCCGTTTGGGATTTTTTGTGAAGGTATCTGGCAACCCTAGGCTTGGGGACTTGTTTTCATCAGGCAATGTCCCAGTGGGCAGAGGTGCTGGATAGGCCTGACAACGGGAGGGGAGGGCGGGAGAAGGGGAAGGGGGAGGTGGCAGTTGTCCTCTAGGGCCTAGTGCTTCAAAGGGGCCCCGGGCTCCTGGCTGCTGCTGCGGCTGTGGCTGGAGTGCTGGGCCCTTTAATTTGCTGCTGGAGCCTTATGCTCTGTGCTCTGTGTGGCTCTGAGGGCTGGAGGGGGGTGGATGGGGCCTTGGTCCAGTTGGTGCAGAAGGCTGGCTGCCCCCAGCCCAACCCCTTCCGCCCAAGGCACTGTCCATTCTGGGAGCACAGAGCTGGCTCCTGCACCGTGCCCAGGGGCCCACAGAGGCTGTTGGCTCCCCTGGTGCTGAAACTGGGGGTGCAGGGAAATGTCTCTTCTAATCTTTTCCATCCAATGCAGAATAATTTTGTATGTGCGCCGAGGTATAAGCAATGTGCACCACCAGAAGAAACACAAAACTCAGCTGTGGGCACTATGCTATCAGCTGAGCAGCATTTGACATTCTCCTGAGCAGCGGCACAAGCGCCCAACTTACAGGGAACACTGGTGCAGGGGCAGCTGCAGCACCCCCTGGCCTGAAGTGGTTTCCATTATATCCTGGGTTTTTAGTTTGGTTCACTGGAGCTCAGCACTACCCACTGTACAAACTGTCCCAGCGCCCTCCCAGTGCGACCATGCATGGAGCAAAGTACTGCTCAAATGGGACAGGATCGGGTCCAAAATAAATACAGGAATTAACGATAAAACTTACCAGATACAATCCTGGCTCTCAGTGATGCTGGGTGAAAATAGGATGTAACTCCAGGACAGAAGGACGGACTAGGCACTGGCATGGGACTCAGGAGAAACACCTCCTATGGATGCATCTCCAGTGCAAAAAACCTTTCAGAGGCCAGGTCAACTGAGTAGGCTTGTGCTCCAGGGCTAAAGGAGCCAGGGGAAAGGGCCAGAGCCAGGCTCCAGCCCAAGCCTGAATAGCTACACTTCTATTTTCAGCCCCACAGCATGAGCCCCATGTTCCTGCATCAGTTGAGCCAGGTGCTGAGACTCACTGACACAGGGTTTGTGGGTCTGCAGGATTGACATAACTCCCTGAGTGGCCCTAATTTCTCAGTGGGAACTGTTGGGTGTGGGGAACTTGTGAAAGTCAGGGCGGTTCATCTCTCCATGCCTCCGTTTCCTCTGTAAAATGAGGATAATCATCTGCCTTGTCTTCTTAGTGCTCAGCTCCTCCAACAGATGTAGGTGCCTAACTCCCATGGGCATTACATGAATTCCTGTGCAGGGTGACTGCACAAGGCTTGTGCACCCCTGAAGCTCTTGTGTGTGGGTTTAACCAGTGCCCAAGCCTGGTGCCAGATTGCTGCAGAGAAGATTTGCACCACCACCACCCCCAAATGAGGGAATCATCAAAGCGGGCTTGCATGAAAAACAACACAAAATGTAACGTTTCCCCCTCCCCTCAGAACGTAAAGAAAACCAAAGGGGATGTGGAGGAGAAGAGAAAACAAAAGAAGTGAGAAAAATAAGGATAAGGCCTGACATCAAAGTAACTTTTGCTGTGACAGCTAGTTAGCCAGGAACAGGTCAATGTAAGCAGTTACCGAGCGCCCATGCTAACATGTTACCGAGTGCCCACGCTAACACATTACCGAGTGCCCACGATAATGTTACCAAGCGCCCATGCTAACACATTACCGAGTGCCCATGTTAACATGTTACCGAGCATCCTTGTTAATACATTACCGAGTGCTCATGCTAACACGTTACCAAGTGCCCATGCTAACATGTTACCAAGTGTCCTTGTTAATATGTTACTGAGTGCCCATGCTAACACATTAGTTACCAAGCGCCCTTGCTAACATGTTACTGAGCGCCCACGCTAACACGTTACCAAGCGCCCATGCTAACATGTTACCGAGTGTCCTTGCTAACACGTTACCGAGTGCCCACGCTAACACGTTGCTGAATGCCCGTGATAATATATTACCTACCAAGTGTCCTTGCTAACATGTTACCGAGTGCCCTTGGTAACACGTTACTGAGCGCCCACACTAACACGTTACCGAGTGCCCACACTAACATGTTACCGAGCGTCCTTGCTAACACGTTACCGAGTGCCCACGCTAACACATTATTGCAATAGCGAGAGAGTTGCCTGTTGTGAAACCACAGGGGCTACACATGTGCCGCTGGAAATAGAGCGCCGCCAGATCTGGCTGCAGACAGCCTGCAGAATAACTTGACAGGAATGAGTGTCATCTTGGCTGCTGACCGGGACAAGCCGAGGAGCGTGGAAAGTGCTGCTGGATGTTTATCTGCTCGGGGAGGAGTGGCCCGTGAACTGCGAGCTCTGGTTACCCGCCGGCATTTCATTCTCATCCCACAGACAGGAGCTCCCAGACTCTGGACAGCGTGAGGCCTAAATTTAGTGCAGTGAGGTGGTCCCATTAGCATCCCGCAAATCTACTATGTCTGCGGCACCTCAGGCCCCAGCAGCCGTGGCCTTACATGGGAAGAGGCTGGAACCCTTCCCTCACAGGTTCACACCATCATGTCCTGGGGTGTGCTAATCCCAGGGGGGTCCGGAGCTGCATGATCTCAGACAGCAGCAATTGATAAAAAGCCAGCTTGGAAAGGTGGAAGAAGAGAACGAAAGTGCAGAGCAAAGAACCTTCCATTCGGGTTGCTTCCTGAGGCCTAGTGAAATTCATCCACTTGCTGGACCTCTGCGGAGCCCTGCAAGGAGAAGCCGTAGGTTGGCATATACTGTGCAATGCATGGGAGGGCCGCTGACGTGCACAGATAACACAGCAGTGAATGCAGCGCAAATTCGATAGGTTAGATGGTTGCATATGGGGACTACACAGACAGAAGTGAAGTTCAGCCCTGAGCAGTGGACTACTAGGCAATGTTCCCTCTAATCTTCTCCATCTGTGTGGGGATGGATTTGTATCTATGTGTGGAATAATTTTATGCACACCAAGGCATGTCTGGATGTGCACCACCAGTAGAAACACAAACCTAGCAGTGGGCACTCTGCTAATCAGCTGGGTGACATTATTTGAATTTCTCCTGAGCAGCCACACAAGTGCCCAGCTTACAGAGAACACTGCCACCAGGATGTCTCTGCACCACTTAAGCCCTGAACTGGCCTCTAGAACTTTGCACTGGACCTCTGCACAGGGGTGATTGTTTCCATAATGAAGGAAGGAGGCAAAGTTTAATTGCTGGAAGGCATTAACAGGGAGTGGAGGGAGAGTGGCTGGTCCCTGGGGTGTGAGAGGATGTCCCAGGCAGCAGGGGCTGTAGCTCAGAAGGCACTTAGCCAAAGGCAGGGATGACAGCATCAGCAGGAGATGGGGTACAGGCTGGGGGCCAGGTTCCTAGCTGGTATATATTCTTAACTGCTGGTTTATTCCTAACTGCTGGAACTATACTGATCTGCACCAGTGGAGGATCAGTCCAATGGGCAGGATCAGGCCCTGCAGTAGCAAGACCCAGGTGTGAGTTAGAAGGATCTATGTGGAGCTGCGAGAGACCAGGGTGAGGAGTGGGATGCACCCCCATTCCTGCATGTAGCAGGGGCCGTTGCTGGGGTTTGTGGGGCTCGGGGTATAAATCTGCAGTGCAGGATGTTTGGGATCAGACAAGGCAGCCCCAACCCCTCCAGTGCAATTTTTAGCCCTGAGCCTGGACTCTGAGACTCGGTGCCCCAGGCAAAGTGGGGGTTGGGGGAGGGGGTAATTACAATGCAGACTCATCCCTTCAGCTCCCGACATGCTGGCCTCAGCATTGCCAGCCAACCCGTCCGGCGCAGCCCTCTCTTCAATGACTTCGCTCTTTGACTGCCCCTCCCACGCCACCAGGAAAAGGCTCTTTCAGCTGAAAGGCAGGCGACGAGGGGCTGCTCCCGCTGCCCCCTGGCTCTGGCAATCTCTCCAAGGTCAGGGTGGGTGGTAGCCATGGGCGGCTCAGAGTAGGGCAGCCAGTGGCAGGGTCTGGGCTGATCCGGGGAGCAGGCAAGAATCAAAAGGCAACACAGACTGTTCCTGTTCCTGCCTCGGAAGGCGTCAAGGCGCAGTCCTGCAAGGGGTGTGGGGCAGCCCAGAGCTTCCTGTGTCTGTGCCCAGGCCATGCCCTCCCCAGGGCCGTCAGCCAGCTCAGGCTGCATGGGGGAAGCTCTTTGCTCTCATCGGGGGGCATTTGGGACCAGAGGGAGGTGGGTTTGGAGCAGAACCCAGAGCCGAACCTCCCCATCCTGGCTGGCCTCTCAGGCACCCGGCGCTGGGCCCGACTCCCCAAGGCCCCACGTGCCAGGCTGGATTCTCCACGGCAGCCGACGGCAGCAGCCTGGAGAGCCTGGCACATGAGCACCTGCTGCTCTTCCCCCTCAGAACGGGGCCGTTTGCAGCCACTGGTTCGGATGCCAAAGGCAGCACGGGGCGGGGCAGCAGTGAAGCAGCCCAGGCTCAGGGAGTTGTCTCAGGGCCAGATGCTGATCCCCGCTGCCTCAGTCTGACACGGGTGGAACTAACGCCACTGGCAGAGGGCACATCCACACTGCAAGCAGGCACATCCCAGCGAGCATGCATCAAGCTCACTCCCATGCCGTCGCAAGGAAGCCGCGACAGCAGGGGGTGGTTTCCAGCCCATTGAGGGCCAGGGTCTGCACGAGCATTTAGCCAGTGATGCTTCAACCTCACTGCTGTTTTCACTTGATCTCGATCGAAACTGTAGTCCCACCTCTGATTCCAGTGTAGTCACAGCTCGGACGGAGCTACTCAGGATTTATACCAAGGGAAGGGCAGAATTTGGCCTTTTTGAAACATAACACGTGGGGTCCGGATCTCATTTCCCACGCACCTGTGCAGACCCTTTGACTCTGGCAGAGCCAGGCCTGGGTCGTACCAGCGGGCCAGAGCTTGCTTTTTGCTAACTGCCCAGCCGGGCAGCGACCGGAGGGATCGGGTTCTGAACACGCGCCGTTCTCATGAGTTCACCCTCCACAATTACCCAGCTGCATTCCTAGCCTCTGTGCACAGCATGACTTCACTGGCAGCCATCCGCTTGGGTTTCCCCAGGCTGGGAGGCTGACGTGGAGGGGGAGGCAGGCTTCCAAAGGTCAATGCAGCCAGCAGAATGCTGACTCCCGGATGCCAGGCATATCTCGGGCAGGGACGCTGGACTCGGACTGCATGCGCTCATCAGCAGCTAAGAATTCCTCGTGCACAGCCCCCTCCGATCGGCAGCCACATAAACAACTTGCGCTGCACCATCCCTGCTCCTGGGAGCCTTCCACGGCAGGCCAGTGAGGCGTGACCCAGGCTCCATAGCTCTATGGAGCAGGCTTTAGAGGGGGCTTGGGGCTGCAGCCAGAGAGGCCCTGGTTTAGGAGAAGGCTTTTGAAGGGCTGTTGAGCCCAAATCTCACTCCGCCCCACCCCCCACCCCATTTTTGTGCTCAGAGCAGAGATGAAGGAGTTAACTCTCAGCCCCCTCTGTGCAGCCCATTTTCCGGGGCCGGTCAAAGCCCTACTGGGCCCCTCTGCAAGTCCCACCAGCTTGAGGGCCCCTGTTGCGTGTGCGCCGTTCCCCAGGGGAGCCATGACACAGAAAAGCCAGGTGTGCACTGCTGTGTTTGGGGTCTGATTCAGCCCTAGTTTTACGCTTCCATTGCGCCAGCCCCGCCCCCGTTAGCTCTCATGGCAGGGGGTGCTCCAGTCTCCCCCTTTCCTCGGCACCTGTGCTGGGAGCGGGATGGCTCTGGAGGCTGCTCTGAGCAATGACCTGTTCTGGAAGCTGGCTCTGAGCCTCTGGTGCAACTTCTGGGAGAGCTGCCCCCCCAGCCCAGCACATGTGGGATGGGCCCCAGTTCATCCTGGCATCCAACGCTCCATGGGGATCCACTGACAACTCTGTGGCCAATGCCTTTCTCCTTGTATGCAGACATCAGCTTCGTGGGCGGGACAGCGGGACCAGGGCTGGCTGCTGGAAGGCCAGGACAGAAGCAGCGCACAGGCTAAGAAGGGGGCAGCTCTGCAGAGGAAAATACCCGGGGCCGGGTTCACCATGTTACGGGCAGGAGGAACACCAGTGAGGTGCTGAGTGTCAGAGCTGGGCAGGCAGGAGAAGCCACAGACTAATCAGACTCCTGAATTGCAGGGCTGCTGGACCTTTTCTCTCTGAGCATCCCCACCCCCGACTTGCTATAGAAACTCCATGGCCCAGCTGTGACACAACAACTGCTTTCCTGCATATCAAAGCCAGGGCCAGCATTAAAGGGAAGCAAGCAGGGCACTGGTCTGGGGCCCCATGAAGCTAAGTTGTTCAGACTTTGGCTTCAGCCCTGTATGATGGGGCTCAGGCAGTGTCCCCTGGAAGCCAGGCCCTTGTGCAGCTGCTCAGGAGAGATTCCAACACCGCCCAGCTGATTAGCAGAGGTTTGTGTTTCTGCTGGTGGCGCACATTCACACATGCCTCAGTGCACATAACAAAATTTATTCCATGCATGGGTGGAAAAAATCGGCCAATGGATGAAAAAGATTATAGGGAACACTGGTTGGGACCCAGGGCTGCAGTCCCGCAGAGTTGGGCTTTGGCTTTCTGCCCTGGGCCCTAGCGAGTCTAATGCCAGCCATGCCTGGTGGATCCCCTGAAACCTGCCTGCCCCTGGGCCCCTGGCTGAGAACCACTGCTGCATAGCACGGGCCAAACATTTCACTGGGTGCCCAGTGACTTCAGCCACAGTTCAGCCGATCAAGGGGAGAAAGCAGGATTTGGGGAATGAATCAGATCCCATAAATGGCAGGTCTGATTTCAAGGGCTGTGTTATTAGTGGCTATAACGTTATCGGGTTGCTGCTCCAAGAGGCATCCAAACACAGGCTTGAATTCCCAGTGCATTCCCTGAGTTGAACAGAGATGTTGAAGCAGACGCTGGAAAGCATGTGAACGTGCCTAAAAGCAGGGAGACCCCGGCTGGATTCTGCTGGACATTACACTAGTGTCGGTCTGGAGTAATCATCCATTTTCCATCATATTCCTGGAGCTGAGGCTGCCCCCAAGCTCTCAGTCGGGGCTTCCCAACCCACTTCTATTCTCCGTTAAGCTGGTGCAATTCTTGGGGTAATTCCATTCACTTTGGTGGAGGGGCATGCGCTCAGCACCTGTCAGGATCAAGCTCTGTGTTATTAGTGGCCATAACATTACCCGGCCCTTTAAAAATCCAGCCCTAGTATTTGTATCAATGACCTCATGCCCAGCAGGGAATTCCACAAGCCCACCCTTCGCTTGGGTTTCATGGGGCCGTGTTAAGCTCTTGCGAGCCTGGCTCGGCTCTGGGTTGTACTGCTGGAAATCTGGGCTAACTCCTTTCAAGCTGGCAGAGTTACACTGCTGGAGAGGGCGGCAGCATGAGAGCTCCCTGGCCTGAGAGCCATCAAATGAACGGCCAGAATCGGACCCTGCTGCAGAGGATCCCATGAGCAATAGGACTTGCAGAGCTTCAGGAGATCAAGAGAGGGGAAGCAAGATTTTAGAAACCCATGCAGGGTGCAAAGGGCTGGGTTGCCTAGCAGGTATTTGGATCTGCATCCGCTACTCTCCCTGCAAGGGACATTGTGGGAGTTACTCCAAGCATAAGGCAGGAGAAACACAGCACTGTAGCACTGGGATCCCCTCCCTACTTTGACCCTGCTCAGATCCCCAGTGCTGCATAGCTGGGGACAGCCTGCATTGTGTTAGTGCATCCACTGACCGGGAGGGGAAGCTACTTGGTTCACTCGCTCCGTCACCCTCCCATCCTATCTACAGCCTGAGCAACCCACCCTCAGACCATCTCCAGGGATGCAGAGTAATTCTCGAGACTCAAACGCTGTCCCAGCAGCACAGACAGACACAGGGGACAGCAACCTGTCTCAGAACACGGGGGGTGCGGGATAACGGAGCCGTGGCCAACACTGTGAAGAATTCCAAGCGACTGCAATGAGAAAGCCAGGGAAAAATCTGGAGAATGTGTGACATCGCAAAAAATATCTTCTTCCCTTCCCAGCCTCCTGGGAGTGCATAGTCGCGATGAGTTTCTAGCGCCTTCTCAGAGCTCGTTAAAGGGGCAGGGTAAAGTTTCGACACAGCTGCACACCAGCTACCCAGGGGCCCTCATTCCTCCTGCCTCGGATTCTCGGCTCAGTTTATGGTGATAATATACCGTTGAGCTGCTTTCTTTTAGGAACTGCACCATGTCCCACCTCCCCTTGCAGGCCAGATTTGCAGGAGCTCAGATCACAGGTAGGCATCGGAAGAATACACACGCACAATGCTACCAGAATGCAGCCACCTCAGAGGAGAGGGAGGGAGAGGAATTTCTGGCCAAGACATTAGGTCAAACCCCTATGCTTATGAAATGGGGCCACGTCACATGCACTGACGGAGGTGGAGTACACAGGAATACACATATTTACAAGACAAGCCCAACAAAGAAACCAACAGAACACCACTGGCCATGACCTACAGTCCTCAGCTAAAACCTCTCCAACGCATCATCAGTGATCTACAACCCATCCTGGACAATGATCCCTCATTTTCACGGGCCTTGGGAGGCAGGCCAGTCCTCACAGACAACCCGCCAACTTGAAGCCAATTCTCACCAGCAACTATACACCACACCACACCACAGTAACTCTAACTCAGGAACCAATCCCTGCAACAAACCTCGGTGCCAACTCTGCCCACATATCTACACCAGCGACACTATCACAGGACCTAACCACAACAGCCACAGCAATGTAATATACGCCATCATGTGCCATTCCCTATGTAAAAGAATAAATGGAAACAAATCAGATATCAGGAATGGTAATATACAGAAACCTGTAAGAGAACACTTCAATCTCCCTGGACTCACAGTAGCAGATTTAAAGGTAGCAATCCTGCAACAAAAAAACTTCAAGAACAGACTTCAAAGAGAAACTGCTGAGCTACAGTTCATCTGCAGATTTGACACCATCAGTTTAGGATTAAACAAAGACTGTGAATGGCTAGCCAACTACAAAAGCAGTTTCTCCTCCCTTGGTGTTCACACCTCCACATCAGCTGCTAGAAGTGGGCCTCATCCTCCCTGACTGAATTGACCTCGTTATCTCTAGCCTTACTCTTGATTGGTACTCCCTTCTTTTCATGTGCCTGTATATTTATACCTGCCTCTGGAATTTCCACTACATGCATCTGTCGAAGTGGGTCTTTGCCCATGAAAGCTTATGCTCCAATAAATCTGTTAGTCTATAAGGTGCCACAGGACTCCTCATCGGTTTTGCAGATTCAGACTAACACGACTACCCCTCTGATACTTGACACATATTTAAGGTCTCCTGTAAAAGATCCTGCCATTGATCAAACTGAAATGAAACACCCACAACCACACCTCTCCCAGTCCTGAATTTCCCAAAACCATGTGCTCTAAAGTGTCCAACCCTCCTCTGGACAGCACAGAGAATTTATAAGGTTTCTTGGGCCCATAAAGACAGAAAATCACACCACAACTTATGAATGCAACTGGAGTAAATGCGCCCTTCCCTTTCAATGCAGCACTAAGATGGTTTATAACAAACTTATGAACAATAGGGCATAGGTTAAAGGAGGCCAAGTAAAAAGAATAAAGTTAGAAAGGGCTATAAACAATGTTCCCTCTAATATATTTCTATCCAGGTGTGGAACAGTTTTTTAATGTGCACCCTGGTGTGCATAATGTGCACCACCAGTAGAAACAAAACCTAGCTCTGGGCTCTCTGCTGATCAGCTGGACAGCTTTTGAATCTCTCCTGAGCAGCTGCACAAGCGCCCAGCTTACAGGGAACCCTGGTTATAAGCATATAAAAGTGAAAACATGCATCTAAAAGTCTAAAGCTTAATACAGGCTTTGCTCAAGATGGTTCTCTCACCCCATGGCTGACTCTTTCTCAGTCAGGACCAGCCATAACAGCACAAGGGACAGGTTTCCCTTGTCTTCCTATGTGAAAGATCTTTGCCTAAGCAGGTTTCTCATCCTCATTCAGTTCCAGAAATTTCAACCTCCCCGCATTGGTTGAAGGGCCCATCTTTCTGAGTGCCTGTCTAGTGATGGATGCCAAAGATGGCTTCTCTCCTTGCTTATATCTTCCAACGTTCATTGGGCTTGTTTCACACAGCAGGGTGCCCTCATGCTGTTCTTCCCTAAGGTGGGATTCTGGCCCTCAGGATGGTTTCTGTGTAAGTGGGTTTCTCTTATTTCTGATTCTACCATGGGTAATTCACATAGGAGACAAAATAGAGAGCTGTGCCATTCCTACAACTTAATAGCCATTACTCCTTACATAGTGCTATGACATACAGTTCTCAGCACTATGAATCACCAAGCACCTAGCGATCTCCCTACACACTTCTAGAAAATACTATAGAAAAATATATATCTATTAGAGATTTGTGCCTCTGTCTGTCTGTGAGTTCATCTGTCTGCAAGCCCATTTGCTTAAGAACGCCTAAATCAGGCCTGGGCAAAATACCCTCTGCATGCCACATCCGGCCCGCCAAACCACTGGCTCCGGCCTGCGGACACAGCAGGGAGCATCAGGCAGACGCCCTGCTTGCCCCACCCCCGCATGTCGCTCAGAAAAGTGGCTGCTGGGCCGTTTGTGTTCCACAAACTGTGAGCAGGGGGAGCGGAAGTGGCGCTTCATGCGCTGCTGCCTCCCAGCACAATCCCATTAGCCAGTTTCTGGCCAATGGGAGCTGCCTGTTTGAAGAATAGGCAGCATGCAAAGTGCCCCTCCTCCTACCCCTCAGGCTCTTCCTCACAGACGCACATGGCCCCTGCAGTCTATGCGGGGGCCTGGGCAGGCAGGGCGGCTGCCTGAGAAACATGCAGGGCTGCTGGCTGGGAGTCACCCAGGTAAGTCTCCCAGCCAGAGCCTGCCTCTGGCACCCCAGCCCCTCCCTCCCTGCAGCCCTCTGCCCCCTCTCTCCCACCTCCTACCCCACATAATCCAAACCCTCTGCCTCCCTCCTGAGCCCATACCCCCTCCCAGACCTTGCACCCCAATCCTGTGTCCCAGGTCACAACTGTCTCCTTCACCCAAACTCCCTCACAGGCTCTCCTGCACCCAAATCCCCAGGGGTGGGCAAGAGAGCCCCACCAAGCCCATTGATCCAGCCCACAGCCACCCTGCTGCTTCCCCACCCACAGGGGGAGCAAGGGAAGCCTCCTGCCCCCCACCTCCACCCAAGTCCCCACCCCTTTTGAGGTGGCCCACAACCACTTCCAAAATTGTGAAGTGGCCCCCCTTCAAAAATTGTTGCCTACCACTGTCCTAAATGGTAAGAGCTAAGACCACCAACTTTGGTATGTAGCTTCCTCTTATCCTAATTTAAAGCAAGGCCAGGGTTTGGTTGTGCCAGGAAAATGGGATGTGCCTGGAATTTGATTGTTTTCCACACCATAGAAAGGGAGGGGGCAGAGAGAGCAGGGACGTGATACCCACAGTCACCACTGGGGGCAGCTAGCGCATGGGACAGCTGTACTGCAGAGTGACTACTGGGGACAGCTGCACCACCAAGGGAATGGCCAGGTGGGGACAGGGCTTGCCATGTTGCCTGCCACCCGGCCCAGTGAAGTGCCCCCGGCACACTAAACCCCTCCCTCCTACCCCTCAGCCCTAGCACCTGACTTGTTGCGGGGAAGCCCTGCCGGCTTCACTGCCGCAGCTCCCCTGAGGCGCACCACTGGGCTAAGCAGTGAGGCCTCCCCAACCCAGCACCCACCGACGGCCTCCACACCAGCACTGTGGGCTGCCTAATGTGGCCGCAGCCAGCTGGCCTGCATAGCCCTCCCTTCTTCCCCGCCCCATGCCAGGCCCAGGGAGCACTGGCAGGAGAACGGTGTGGCCCCCCACCGACCTGGCCTGGGCAACGTCTGGGGAGGCCTACATAGCTTCTCCAGCCCAGGCCTCCCCTTTGGCCCCAAGCCCCCCTCCAGCCCTGGGGCCTCAGGCCAGGCCCAGAGAGCACCGGCGCCTCACCTGTGCGCCTCACCCCCACCCCGGGCCAGACCTGAGCAAGGTTACCTGAGCCAGGTAACTCTGTTAGTGTTGTAGAATATCAGCTGATTCAATTGCTTATCATGTGAGGTTCACACCCCCTGTCCTGCAGAGGAGCAGACCTTTGTAATGTGTCCCTCTGATGAAGTGGGTTTTACCGCCGAAAGCTTCTGCCTTAATAAAGCTGCTAGTCTCTAAGGCAGTGGTCCCCAATGCGGTGCCTGCGGGCGCCATGGTGCCCGACGGGGCATTTATGTGCGCCCGCTGAGTGATCGGGCCCGGCCCTGCCCTGGGCGCCTGGCGCATGCGCGGTGCCGGCCCCGGCCCCGTGGCGCATAGGCGGCCCCGGCCCTGGGCACCCGGCGCATGAGCAGCCCCGCCCCTGGGCGCCCGGCAGCCCCACAAGGTTGGGGACCACTGCTCTAAGGCACCACAGGACTGCTGCTTGTTTCTGCAGATCCAGACTGACCGGGCTAACCCTCAGACTTCTCAGAAAAGACAAACCCACACCAAGCTTCTCCTTCCTGCTGAGCGCAGATGCCCTGGCCCCGCCCTCTTCTCGCCCTGCTCCTTAGTGTGAGGTTTGCCTCCACCCCGGCTAGCTTGATGGGTCTGTTTACATGATATGTAAATACATTCTTATTCCTCCTTGGTTGGGCAAACACATTCCTTTCTCCGGGCAGACCTGTTCACCAGCCTCAGGTATGCCTGGGTTTAAACACACTGTAGTTAATTCTTCCAGCACATGTCAGAACACTCCCCACCCACTGCGGCAGCAATATTAATGGCTAGTGAGTTGTTAGTTTTCAAATGATGCCTCCCGAGGCCGGGTGTGTGAACGCAGGGGTGCTTCACATCACTTCCTGTTGAGTGCCAAGCATCAATTTGTGGAGTAAGATGCTAACAGTGAAAGGGGATCAGGAGCAAACCCTGAGTAAGGAGGGAGTAATTAATGAGGAAAGGGCAGTACCCCCGTATTTGGGCATGAGGGCTCCTCTGGTTGCAAAAGGTTTCTACCTGTTTTCTACAAGGTTCCTGTTGCTAAATCAGCCTTTGACTCTTGACCGTGTTGCAAAGATTCCAGGAAGCAGCACGGATCTTAGCCCTCGTCCTGCTGTGCCTGCACACGGAGCATATCAGATGGATCCCTGCATAGCCAGCATCCGGGTAAAGGGGGAGCCACACTCTCAACAAGACAGCTGAGCCCAGCAATGTTCAGAAAACGCTGAACCCAGCATGCTCTTTCAAGGCACATTGCATGCATGGATCCCAAAGCACCTGATGAAGGAAAGAGAAGGTGATTGCCCCCATTTTATTGGTGGGCAAACCAAGGTGCAGACAGGAGACCATAGAGGCCCAGGTCAGTGGCCAAGCTGGGATTAAAACTCGGCTCACCCAATTCCCAGCCCAGTACCTTATGCGGCATCCACAGAAGGAGGGACACTTGCTACCTAGGACACAGGAGCGGTGCTAGGGTGTTTCCATGATGAGCGCAAGTAGCACATGCTGCCTCTCAGCCAGCAGCCACCCAGACTGCCAGCAGGAGCCACAGAGATGGGGGGGATGGCGAGGGGAAGGGAGATGGAGCTACAGGGTAGGGGCTAGAGCACTGCAAATACCCAGCAACTCTACAGCAAACCTAACAGCATCAGCTGTATGCATGGCCTATCTCAGGGTCGCCTCACTGCTGTATCTGAGGAGCTGACATCCACTACTGGGACTGGTCCCCTCAGCACCCCTGCGGAGGAAGGAAGCCTTATCCCCGTTTTACCAGAGGGAAACCGAGCTACAGAAAGACTAAGTGGCTAAGTCTTAGGTCAAACAGCAAGCATGGGTGTGAATCAGAAACTGATTTTACATGGTCTTGCACTCTGTAATGTCATATACAGATGTGTAAATTGGACACAAAATATCTCCACTGGGGTGTAAATGTGCTCTGATTTACACTCTTTTTAACACAGATGTAAACAGCTTGATTTTCATTGGTGCTGAGCAGACACTTGCAGGTACTTGGCATGTTTGAAAACTAACGGCTTAAGTAGACTGTGGAACTCAAAGCCACTGGAAATCACCAAGGCCAATAATTTAGCACAGCTCAGAAAAGGACTGGACATTTCTCTAGATAATGATAATCGCTCTGGATATTCTTGTTAACTAAAATAATGGCAGTGATAGAAACTATTAGAAATCAGGATGAGATTATTTCATAGCTTCTGATGTAAATTCTTACATCTTCCGGAAGCATCTGTTGCTGCCACTGGTACTAGATGGTTCTTGGGTTTGATCCAGTCTGTCAATTCCTCGCTTCCATGTTGAAACGACTCAGCTTTAGTCCAGAAACAAACAATGTGACTGGTTACATTTTATGACCAATAATAATATTTGCAGGAATAAATTAGAAACCTCGTGCATCGGGGGTCAGCTGATCGCATCGGGGGGTCAGGAAGGAATCTCTCCTAGAGCCGGACAGGTGCCGTATGGGGAGCCAGCGCAGACACCAGCTTTGAAGGGCCAATGCTCTGGTCCACTCTAGCAGTTGCAGTATCTCTGTGTTCCACACATGATGGCACAACACAACGATCAGGCCTTAAAGGTTGCCCCGGCAGATTCCAGGGTGATTAATAAATAAGGAGCTGAAATGGATTCAGGTCAGTGGGGGACGGAAACTTGAGCAACCGAAGGGCAGAGCATTGCCTGTTGGAGCAGGAAATATGAAA
This sequence comes from Rafetus swinhoei, assembly GCA_019425775.1. Classification (NCBI taxonomy): domain Eukaryota; kingdom Metazoa; phylum Chordata; order Testudines; family Trionychidae; genus Rafetus; species Rafetus swinhoei. The sequence continues at coordinate 4,289,252 of JAFJHL010000226.1, forward strand.
CCCCATCGGACAGGAAAGGTTTCTTCACCCAATGTCCGGGATGCTAAGGAAATAGAGTTGTGCTGTAAATGTGGATTTCACAATATGCAGCACTCTGGAGGCAAGTAAATTACAGTTAAAAAAGGAGGAACTGAAGTCTGCAGAACTGGGTCCCACACTGTTATTCAGGGGTGGACTGGCCCGGCGGGATACCGGGAATTTCCCAGTGGGCCGTCGTCCAGTGGGCCGTCATGTCCGCACGCTGTTGCCCCTCACTCCGAGTGGCTCCGTGTCCGCGCTGTATGCGGCACGCAGAGCCCGACCCGCCGCCTGCGCCGCGTGCCGCAGGGGCGGGGCTTGAGGGGCACGCAGGGGTGACGTCATGGAGAGGGCCATTCTCAACCCATTTCCCGGGCCCATTTTGATTGCCGGTATGCTCCTGCTGTTATTGTGTATTTCAAGCTGCCCTTTGTACCCATTGAGCCCTGCTAAACATGTTTCTGCTCAGAGGGGCTCACAAGGAAAGCTCCTGGGCAGAGACAGTGTTAACAAAGTTGGTCTTTATTAGAAGGCAATGGGAGAGTGAAATTGATCTGTGCCCTGTATTTTCTGCACTTCCTGGTCTAGCCACAGTCATGGACTCATCACTGGGGAAGCGAGAGAAGGAAATGAGCAAAACCAAAACCAGTAATAATTAGCCTTTCCCGGCTGGGTTGCTCTAGATCGGCTGGGCTGGTGAGTGTCTCACCTGGGCAGCAATCTTCACCCCAGCCAACAATTCCAGTGAATCAGGGCACACGTGAGCTTGGGAAGAGACGAAGGAGGGGTGTGAAGGCGACTGTCTCTCCCCTGAACCCTGGGAATCCTTTCCAGCTCACATTAGGTAGGACCAGTATGTGAGGCACTCTGTGGACTAGTTATCCAGGGTGGGGAACCACCAGCTGAGCCAGTAACCTGGTCACTTAAACCCTAATTCATTCCTCAGGGCAGGCCCAATGAATGGATTAGAATGGTCTGAGGAGGGGGGAGTTAATGAGCAAATTGGCCCATTAACACAGGCCATACAAGGCAGAACAGGAACAACATGCAGGTTAGCAGAATGAGATGGAATCTCTAGCAGAGAGCTTGTCCCAGTGGGCACAGGAGGAGAAGCAAGCTGAAATCACATAGTGTATGATACACACATAACCGCCACCCGACAGATTTGAACCAGGGACCTCTGAAGCTTACTGTAGGCACTGCTACAGCTTGAGTTACAACGCCAGCTGGCTCCCAGCCTAAGCTGTAGAGATCTCTTGTTCATATCTGTTGCTGTAAGTTGTCTTAGTGCTACTGCATTGGTCAGTGACCCACACTAGGGCTATGTCTACACTATAAGCCTCTTGCACAAAAACATATGCAAATGAGGTGAAGCGTGGAATATCACCGCACCTCATTTGCATAATTAACTAGGCTCCGTTTCTGCACAAAACCCCCCTTTTGCGCAAGAGCCATTTTTCCAGAAAAAAATGCGCAAAAGCCTCTTGCGCAAAAATGGAGTCTCATTACTTATGCAAACGAGGCACAGCGATATTCCACGCTTTGCCTCATTTGCATATTTTTTGTGCAAAACGGGCACAGCCTAGACATAGCCTAGGTGTGTGGGTTACCTATGGCTCAGGCAGGTGCCGGGAAGAACGAGTGTAAATGAACGGCGGGGGGAGGGGTGTGACGAAGAGTCCCTAGGCAGGGGCGGCCCGTCCATATAGGTGAACTAGGTGGTTGCCTAGGGTGCCAAGTTAAATGGGGCGCCAAATGGTGGCGCAATATCGTTGAGGGGTTGGGAGGTGGGGGCGCCGATTGCAGGGTTCGCCTAGGGCGCCAGTTACTGGCAGCTAGTCTAGGGCCGCCCCTGTCCCTAGGCCATGCCGACAGAGCAGCCGCAGGGCATTGCCCTGATGTGCGGCATGGCAAAGGTGCGAGGGCAGAGGGGGAGATGCACATTAAGCCAGAGCCTGGCCCGGCCTGAGCGATACCATGGCCTGCAAATCGGGTGTTTTGTTTCCAAGGGTGTGGGAAAGGGGAGTCACATGGGCCAGGGGCCTTGCGATGCCCTGAGGAGCCCCTGAAAATGGTGGGACCCCAGCTCCATGTGTATTTTTGGGGGGAGGGAACATTGAGGGGCCTGGCTTGGCCTCTCTTTGCTCTCCAGTCCTGTCCTGCCATTGAGCAGAGTCCAATCCCAGCAGCCGAATGGGGCAGGGGGCTGAGGACAGCTGGGGCGGGCCAGGGGCTAGGCTCTGCCTGGCCTTTAGCTGGGTGTGGCAAGGAACTTTCCTCCCACCACCCAGTTTACAAGGCTCACGGGATGCACAAGTAGCTGCCAGCCCCGTTCTGCTGCCCTGGAGCTGCGCAAAAGGGAGCGGAGAGAGAGGCCAGAGAAACAGGGCCCTGGCTCTGCCCAAGGAGCTGACTGAGCTGGTATGAAGGGAGGCAGCTGATCTATATAATGGGGTACAGCAGTGGATGCATGTGACACAAATCCCCTTGTCTCTCTCCAAGGCAACATGCCCCCCTGTGCTCCCACTGAGTGCATGCAGCCCCCATCCCGCCCCCCACCTTGTGCTGGCCTGATGTTTGCCATGCAGCCTTGCCTAGCTGGGTGGCTAATACAGTGTGAGCAGCATCAGCCGGACGGTGACTGTGTGTGCTTCCCCCCGAGAGGTGCTTTCAGTAGGAGACGGCCACCCTGGCCTCACAAAGGCTGATTCCCCAAATAGGTAGAGCCCTGCAAGTTTGCAGCTAATCCACTTTGGATCGGCGAGCGTCTGAGATGTGGATGTGCATATCTGCGGCTCACTCTTGCGGATGCAGATACAAAATTTTGTATCTGTGTGGGACTGTACAAATAGGCGTTAAAGCACGAGCAGTAGATCTTGCAGCCGTGGTAGATCCGGGTCGCCAGCTGGGTGCAGGGAGCATGCCCCTGCCCCTGCCCCTGCCCGCCCCTCCCCCCCCCGGCTCAGCTGGATGTGATGGCTGACTAATGCATCCTACGGTGCATCAGTACAGGTAGGAGGCTCACAGAACAATGCAGTGTGGACTGAAGTGAGAGTCGGGAAAGAGCAGACCTGCAGGCATGGATCACATGGATTGCCACCTAGTGCAGAAAAAGCCATTGTCCTCCATGCCCCTTCTGCAGGGCTGCCTTGCTCGCAGCTGGAAGCTTGCCCTGGAGTACGCAGGCTAGAATTGCGGAGAAAATGATTTTTTGCTTTGGGTTGGCACCAATTTTTATTTTGGGATTTCTCCAGCAAAATGAAAAGGTTTTAAAAAAAAATCTTTTAGGGTCAACCCAAATGTTTTGTTTTCAAGATTTGTTTTTTAACCTTTTCTTTATAAACCCGAGTGAAATTCTGAAACTTAACATACAGCCAAATCATTTTTTTTTTGTTAGACTGAAACAATCGGCCCAAACCGCATTGAAATTTAGGGATCGTTTCAATTGGCTTGAATCTGCCTTTCACAAAAAAAAAAAAAAACAAAAAAAACAAAACAAAAAAAAAAAAAAGATTTGCAAGAGGAAAAGAAAAGATGGTCAAGCTGCACAGCAGAGATCCTTTCACTCCTTACACCAGTGGTTCTCAAAGTGCAATCCTGGACCACAAGTGGTCCATGGCCACCTCCCAGGTGGTCTGTGGTTTGAGCTCAGCCCCTGACCTAAAAAAGGTTCCCCACCTTGCCATAAATAAAGCAAACATTGAATCCTTTTTTTTTTGTTGGACATAAATTAATATTTTACTTTATTTAAAAATGAAGTTTGATAAACTAACACGAGAAAGTTAATCTGTTTAACAATTTAAATTGAACCAGTCTCCCTAGCTGTAGCACTCAGAAAGACTTGCATTGAGCCAGGTGATCCACAGGCCAAAAAGTTTGAGAACCACTGCTCTGGATGTCGGTGGTGCTGCTTTCATAGATCAAATGAGGTGACAGCAGCAGGACGTGGTGTGGAGTTAGTGAGAGAACAGCTAATAACACCTTTCCCCCTCCTAATCAGAGCTCTTGATGCTAATTTAACAGGGTGGCCCCTGGAGCAGCCCATAAACTTGAAGGGATGAGGCTGGTTTTCATTCCATCCTCCACCCCTGTAACTTCTAAGAAATTCTGGGAAGGGGGGAAATCTACCCTTCCCAAGAAGCTTGTGCATGAAATAGATCTCACCAGCCATGTATATACCACTCAGCCCATGGAGAGACAGTCTGGCTATTGGAGGTGCAGAGAGCTGTCAGAAGGCAGACTCTGCTACTTACCTGCATCAGATTTTTTCTTAGCCAGTCAGTCCTAGCAACTGGGATTCCCTGTCTCTACTGGTTCAAACCTGGCTGCCAAAGGCAGCCCAGACCACAGGGCAAGCTTCCCTATTATATTCACTGGCTTCCCTTCAGTATATGTAGCTGCTTTCCTTGCATTCAGCTGTAAGGCAAGACACCTGCGGGCCTGTCTCGGGTGAGGCGTTAGCTGGAGCGTAAGTTAGAACAAGTGTGGTTAAGCTGGCTAATGGCCCAACGGTTCCCAGGCAGAGCTTGCTCCGTGGTAGGAGTTAGAATATCCCAGTCCGTGCCACCACAAGGAATAGGGATGTAGGCACCTCAAATCCATTTGAGCCCTGAAGGCTCAATGGAGCTGAAAGGGCAGCTACATGCATCAATAGGGGGACCTATGGAATAAGAGCAGCTCTGTATTATGTAGGTGAAAGGCTAAATATGGGCACCAAGCCTAAGCAAATAATGATCAGGCCCTAGAACAGGGCAGCCACCATGTGGTCCAGGGACTTGATCTTCCCCGGGTTTCGTCCATTTCTGTCTGCTTTTCTGCTACCCGGCCCTTCATCCCACGGAGGTACTCAGAGCACTGGACACTGAGGCATGCCAGAGGCAGGGCTGGCCCTTTTGTCTCTTACAGGGCCAATGACAAGGGGAGCCAAGGGGGCAATTGCCCCAGGGCTCGGAGATTTAAAAGGGCCCAGGGCTTTGGGCCACCGATACTGCAGCAACGGCGGTAGCCAGAGCCCCGAGCCCGTTAAAACCACCACCAGATCCTTGTACAGTGCGGTCCAGGCATTGCTGAGGGAGGTGCGGCCTGGTCCGTGCAGCGCTGAGGGTTGGCCACCCCTAACCCTGCCCCTTGTGGGGGCTTGGAGACATCGCCTCCCCCTCCCCACCCTCACACCCACATTGTGAAGTCTGTCGCCAGCCCCGGTCTCCTACCACCAGGCCCTCATCCCAGGGTGTGAGTGTGCTGCTCGAGGGGGCGGGCGTAGAACGATACCACAGATAACCCGAGGCTGAATCGTTCCTACCTTGCTATGTGGTTTTACTTTGCCCTCATTTTAAATGCCCTTGTCACCAACCCTGAGACGCCCCGCAACATGCTGCACTCTGTGGCGCTAGTTCTATGTAGCCCGATTCGGGGGGCGGGAGGGAGGGAAGAACTTTATCACAGTCTGATCAATTGACCATTAATCTAAACATGATTAACCCTCCAAAGGGTCAGGCAACCAGTCACAGCTGTGTTTGAGGGGGACAGAAATCGCCCAGAACTTAATTGTGCTCTCTAGCTACTGACACGGCTCCATCGCTGTAATAACTGAGCACCTCACACAGGAGGAATTTATCCCCACAGTGCCCCCCCCCTTCCCAGTGAGGTAGGGAAGTATACATATCACCCTCTGACCGATGGACAACAGAGAACACAAGTGCCATGCCCTGGAATCATGTGTCAGAGCTGGAAGCAGACCCAGTGTTCGGAGACGCATAGGATGAGGGTTACATTTAGGGCTAGTGGTTATATTTAGTGGTGGTTTATGTAGAAATAGAATAGATAATTAGTGCTTTTATGTGCCAGGTGTATAGCGGTGGCTGAGCAGCATTAGACTGATGGCAAATGGAAGTTACATGACTTGCTTAAGGGGCTATCAGGGAAAGGTTCAAGAATAGAACCCAAGAGTCCTGACCCTCATCGTCCTGTGCTAGTCAGGCAAACTACCTGCTCCGACTGACAGTTCCCCTCTGAATGTGTCCTTCGCAGAGCTCAGAGCCCGGCCCAGCGCAGGGAATTTAGCCAGACGCTGGTTATATCTGGTCTTTTCTTCCATTGCACTCCTGGGCGGCTGTCCCCAGATGTCTCTTGGGCAAGTTTCCAGAACTGATCTGGCACCTGAGATGAAACAGTCCCTTCCACGTAACTCCTTTGTTCCTGGGGGGCTGGCTGCTGGCTACGGAGGATTAGGCTGAGCCTCACGTTCCTAACAGGCGAGAGGCAGGCAAAGGCGCATGACGGATGTTCCTCTAGGAGCAACTGAAGCTGAGCGTGAGCCTTTAACAGTCCTGCCAGCTCAGTCCCATGTGTGTGTGTTTGGAGTAAACATTTTGGTTCAGCGGAAGAACCCACCAACCCACCAAAAAACCCGCAGGCTGTTGATGGTGACGGGAACACCTGAGGGCACGTCAAGAGGAGTGGAGAGATCAAAGAGGGAGCGGAGCCGAATGATAACATCAAAAGCACCTGGCTTTATTAAGTCCTGCCACACTGACTCTGAGCAGGATGTGGAGCGTGATTGGTTTTGCTGGAATGACTCAGTAGGGACAGCTGGCAAAAAAATCAAAGCTGCAGCTATTTACATTGGGAGAGGGGGGTTAATAAAGAAATATCAGGGAGTCAGGTGCCCCTTAGCACTTAACTCCCAACGGCTTTTACTAGCCCACCCCAATCTTCATAGAATAATAGAATAAAAGAACTTGAAGGTACCTCGAGAGATCCTCACGGCAGGACCATTCCTGACAGGTGTCTATCTAACCTGCTTTTAAATATCTCCAATGATGAAGATCTCATACCCTCCCTAGACAATTAATTCCAGAACTTAACAATCCTGACAGCTAGGAAGTTTTTCCTAATGTCCAACCTAAACCCCCCTTGCTGCAGTTTAAGCCCATTGCTTCTTGTCCTATACCCAGAGGTTCAGGGGAATAATTTTTCTCCCTTCTCCTTGTAACCCCCTTTTAGGTATTTGAAAGCTGTCCCTTCTCAGCCTTCTCTTTTCCAAACTAAACAAACCCAATTCTTTTAGACTTCCCTCCTAGCTCATGTTCTCTAGACCTTTCATCATGTTTGTTGCTCTTCTCTGGACCCTCTCCAATTTCTCCACATCTTCCCTGAAATGTGGTGCCCAGACCTGGACACAATCCTCCAGCTGAGGCCTAATCAGCAGAGTAGGGCAGAAGACTGACTTTTCATGTTTTGCTTATGACATTTCTGTTAATATGTCCCCGAATGTTGTTCCTTTCCAAACGAGCGGGTCAGAAGCGGATCCCTTTGGCACAAGGACAGAGAGGACCCCATTGGAAATACAGCAGCAGATCTTCAGTGTTGGCAGGTCCGAGTCAGGTCTACCATGTATCAATGAAGGCAGCATCATCAATACCCGTCACTTAGCTCCAAATAACACAAGCGCCAGGGCTTCCTCCCTCTCTGCTTTCCTACATTGGCCTCCCGAGCATCTCAGCCAACTGGCTTGTGTTACATTCATACAGAGAGGCCAGATGGAAAAGAGACCCTCCTGCAGCAACTTCATTGCTAACAACTCACAACCATAAAAACACAGTAACCCAAACCAGAGAGAGACGACCCAGCAGGCTGCTCCCTAAAACAGTGGCACAGCTCACCTGCCCGCCCTACGGGCTGTCTGCAGACTGGCCGCTGCTCCCCCAGATGCTTCTCTGCAGAGTCTCCAAGCCTGCCAGCAGCAGTAGGACCCCCATCTCTTCCCCTCACTCACTTAAAGTGATAGCTTGCAAATCCAACAGCTCAGTGTGTCACTGCTTGTACTGAAGGGGCACCCCCTGTGACAGGAAAATTCCATGTCAATGGATGATTTATCCGTTGCATTGTGCTGTCAAGTGCAATTCCCTATCAGTGAGGCCAGAAGGTCTCTCTGTCCAGAAAGGGTTTAGGTCAGATTTTTAAGATCTCAGATCAGGATGCCGGAACAGAGGGCCATGGTCCCATAAGTGTTACTATCAGTAGGGGAGAGCAACAGTGGGGGGAGGGCAGAAAGGAGAAAGTGGGGGGTAGAGTCTTGGGGAAAGAGATAGGGTGGGGGCAAAGCCTCAGAGGAAATGGGGGGAGGGGATGGGGCCACAGTTTGGGCTCTGATACCTGCCCCCACACACCTTTTTAGGGAGATTCCACCACACCTGTCTCAGCTTCCACTTTGGCAACAAAATAAACGACAACTTGGGCACTGAGGTCCTTGGAAAAAACTGACCATAGGTCTCACAGCAGTTGACAGATGTACATGAGCTAAGTCTGGTTACAGTTAAGGAAGTCCCATGCCCTCACATTCCAGAGTCCAGCCGAGCTGGGGTAGAGTCGGCATTTTCCATAAGAAACATCTGGCAAACATCCTTTCACTTTTTTCTGAGCCACACGCGTTGCTTGCTAGCAGATGGAGCCCTCTTACTTCATGAGCAATCCGAGGCCTCATCTACACCTAAGGCTTAAGTAGACCTAGCTACATTACAAAGGGATGTTAAAATTCACAACTCCCTCTCCCAGAGAGGCAGCTATGCTGACCTCCAGTGAGCTAGCTCCTGTCCCTCAGGGAAGTGGATTTACTACCGCCACAGAGGCATAGATGTAATGCCAGCAGGCAGAACCAAACCTGGGACTGCGGGAGCTTAATGCCTGAGCCTCTACCACTTGAGCTAAAAGCCAGCAGGCGCTCAGCTAAGGCTGTGGAGTACACACATTCTAAGGGTATGTCTAGACTACATGCCTCTGGCGACAGAGGCATGTAGATTAGACTACCCAGCATAGGAAAATGAAGCGGCGATTTAAATAATCACCGCTTCATTTAAATTGAAATGGCTGCCGCGCTGAGCCGATCAGCTGTTTGTTGGCTCAGCGCGGTAGTCTGGGCGCTCATGCGGTTGACATCAAAGGCATTTGTCGACCTCCCAGGTATGCCTCCTGGGATGAGGCATACCTGGGAAGTCGACAAATGCCTTTGATGTTGACCACGGAGCGTCCAGACTACCGCGCTGAGCCGACAAACAGCTGATCGCTCAGCGCGCAGCCATTCATTTAAATGAAGCGGCGATTATTTAAATCGCCGCTTCATTTTCCTATGCCGGGTAGTCTAATCTACATGCCTCTGTCGGCAGAGGCATGTAGTCTAGACGTACCCTAAGTGGTCTAGGTGCCACCCCATGGGACGGTGACCCACACCCAGTAGGTGGGTGGGTTACATAAACATACACAGTTACTGCAAATGATACCTTAGGGGGAAGAACTTAAAAAACAATGAATGGTCCTGCAGCACCTTAGAGACTAACACAAATTGTAGACGGTATCATGACATCTGTTGGGAGACCAATACAGCAGTACACAGACAATCTAGGAAGTTTTTGGAGAATGTTGGAGATAACTTCTTGGTATAAATGCTGAAGGAACCAACCAGGGGCCATGCGCAGCTTGACCTGTGGCTCACAAACAGGGAGGAACTAGTAGGGGAAGTAGCTGTGGGTGGCAACCTAGGCAGCAGTGATCACGAGATGGTCGATTTCAGGATCCTGACCAAAGGAAGAAAGGAGAGCAGCAAAATACAGACCCCGGATTGCAGAAAAGCAGACTTTGACTCCCTTAGAGAACTGATGGGCAGGATCCCTTGGGATGCTAACACGAAGGGGAAAGGAGTCCAGGAGAGCTGGCAGTATTTTAAAGAAGCCTTATTGAAAGCACAGGAAGAAACCATCCCGAAGCGCAGTAAGAAAAGCAAATATGGCAGGCAACCAGGGTGGCTTACCAGGGAAATCCTTGGTGAGCTTAAACACAAAAAGGAAACTTATAAGAAGTGGAAACTTGGATAGATGACCAGGGAAAGTATAAATATATTGCTCAAGCATGCAGGGGAGTAATCAGGAAGGTGAAAGCACAATTGGAATTGCAGCTAGCAAGGGATGTGAAGGGTAATAAGAAAGGTTTCTACGGGCTTGTTAGCAATAAAAGGGTGGTCAGGGAAGGCGTGGGGCCCTTGCTGGATGAGGGAGGTAACCCAGTGACAGATGATGTGGGAACTGTAGCCAGACATGAACCCCATCTTGTTCCCCCCCCCCCAGAGAGCAAGAGAAAGGCAGTCAGCCTTTGATGCCCTGGGAACGCAGGTGTGCTGCCTGTCCCTGACTCTACCATAAACAGAAACCAGACAGTAAATGGGCTAGCTGACGACACAGGGCCTCCCACCGCCCTGATGGCTAGTACCAGTAATTGACACGCCTGCACTGTCCCAGGAGAGGAATCTTCGCCCATCACATACCAGAGGTGCCCATTGTCTGCATTTTCCCAGGTGTGAATTATGCTTTGCACCCTTCATGGGAAACTTGGCATTCAAAGCCATTTTTCCTAATTGGCCACTTGAGACCAGGAAGAAGCCTACGTGACCCAAGGGGTATAAAGAGGGGTTTAGTAGCCCACCCCATTTGAGCTCCAATCATCTACACCTGCTGGCAGGTATTGATTGTCTCCCGAGGTCTGTGAAATACCAATGTACGTGCCCCATTTCCCAGGCGGGGGACTGAGGCTCAAGGAGATTCAATAACTTGCCTTAGGTCCAATAGAAAATGCTTTGGCTGAATCAGGGAGTTGAACTCAAGTCTCTTTAGCCCAAGTCCATCAGTCTAGCCATGAGAGCATCCTGCCCATGTAGGTCCAAAACTCACGTGGTCTCATGCCTCTGTGCATTCATGCCAGCATATACAATTTTGCTTTCTTGTCTGTAATAAAGTGCATTACAGTGTATTTCAAAGTGAAGACCCTGTTAGAATGAATGCGCCTTACTGTTCTTCACTAGGAACAATTAGAACCACTCAGCTGAACGTCACAGACCCCCTATACTGCAGATCCAAAATGAAGAGTCACCTCTAGCTCCAGCACCTATTTGAAGGCAAGAGGATCCAAGGGGGGAAGGGCTCAGTGCCTATGGTGTGCAGCACCATTTTGATCTACCTACAAACCTCCCTGAAATCTGAGGTGTTCAGATGCCAGCTCTGAATTCAGATCCAAACCTCCTCCAAGCTCAGTTTGCTTGGAACCAGGAATGGATTTTCAGCTAATGCTGAGAGACGAGTCAGCGATGTAAGTCATATCTAGGTATCATCACCGAGAGTCTCACTCCCATAAAGTTTGGGGCAGGGATGAGAGGCGTGTCCAGGTCTAGATCCCAAGCCATCGTTAATTTCAGGGCAATGAGGAAAAGGCATTAACCTTGTTATCTGAACCTCCTCTGTGCTGGGGGTCCATCGAAACAGCCTGCGGATTACTGTTTGTTCCTGTGTGAAGGGAGCACAGCCTCGCTTGATCCGGTTTGACTGGACAGACTTCCCCGGGTGGCGGCAGGAATGCGTGGGAAGGCAATCTCGCATCAACAGGCCCGCTGGCATTCGGGTGCGCACACCCTTTGCTTTCGATCCTCATTAGGGGCCACTTGCCCCTCCCCCCCCCTTGTACCCAAGCAAGCATGTGCATGTGTGCTCATGCCCTGGCAGCATTAGCTGTCACCGTGTCCGACCATTCGAGCAGCGGGAGATAGGCCAGCTCCCAGGCTCTGGATTGGGTTGCATCGATCGGGGCTTGGTTATAAAGCATTGTATTATCAATAGCGCCGCTCAGCTCCTATTGGCTATCCAGACAGGTCAGATCCCAGAGTCCCAGAGGTGCTTAGTGTAAGAGTTTCATGGTTGTCGCTCTACTGCACAATGTGGCAACACACAACTTCACAGCCGAGTCTAACTCTTCCTGCTCCAAAACCACAAGGCACTAGGGCTTAAGCCAGGGGTCTTCAACCTTTTTTCACCTGCAGACCCCTTACAAATATTTGACATGCAGACCCCTTTGGAATGTGTAGACATAGTCTACAGACCCCAGTTTGAAAACCATTGTTCTGTGGCTATGATAACATTTTGCTGACCCCCCCTAGACAGTCTGCTGATCCCCAGTGGCCCAGGCGCCCCAGGTTGATAACCACTGGCTTTAGCTAAAGGAGAATCTCCATTACATTATAGGACCTATGGCACACAGGATCAAATCTGATGCCATCCAGTGGATGGCAGTGGTTCTCATTCACACTAGCTAGCATCACCTTGTTTCTCCACTTCTTAGAGCACCTTTCATTTAAGGCTCTCACGGCATGTCAAAGCTATGAAGGATTTAAGCCTCACGTCACTGCCCTGGGAGGTAATTCTTGTATTTGTAAAGGTTGGTAAAGCAAACAGCAAGGTGAAGCGGCCGGGAGGCAGGGTTAGTGGCGTGAGAGTCAGATCCCTAATCTCATTGTGCCTCAACTCCCCATCTGTAAGACAGAGCAATAACTCCCCTCCCTTGGTCTGACTCATCCATTTAGACAGCAAATCCATCACCTTTGTACAGCACCTAGCACAAGGAGGCACTGATTTTGGATGGAGTCTTTAGGTCAGGGCTTTAGCTAAAGAAGAATCTCCATTATCTAATGCCCAGGGTCTGGATGTGGCCCCTGGGTTGCCTGGGTTTGGCCCCCAATGCATAGGGCCTGCCCCAGCCTTGGGGAGCCCACGCTGGCACTCCAACCCCCCTGCTGCCTCCCCACAGCCTCCGGCTCTTGACTTATTTTTCTGTGGGTCAGCGGCCCCCAACCCAAAAGCGGTTCCTCACCCCTGCTCCAGATACTGCGGCATGACAAATAAAATGAGGAGAATACTAAAACAGCCTGTGGGGGAAAACCCAATCAGTTACTTACTAAGAGCTCTGCCATCTAACTTTCTTACCGCTCCAGGGAAAACTAGCTCTGAGTCAACTATTTGCTTGGTCACTGTTCCTGTCCCCACACATACGGGATAATTGCCAAGTGTCCAGTAGCCACTTCAAGGAAGATATGTGCACATTGCAGGTAAAATAACAGCACGGATTGGCTGCAAAGCCTCATGTTTATGTAAAGCAAACTCTGTGCGTGTGCCCTGTGTGAATACCTTGCCGTTACGGACAGGGGACATGCTCTTGCAGGGCGTTCGTGAAAGCTGCGGGAAGTAAACGCCAGACATGCTCTTCCTCGACTCAGTCCCAGCTGTGATTCTCTAGTGTCTCAAAGTAGCTAAGTCCTCAGTGGATGGGGCACAACTTCAGCACTGCTGTTAAAAGTGGCTGGGAAAACAGGCCACACCCAGTGCCAGGAATGAGTAGGGAAAACTGGAGGCTCTTTAATTTTATTAAAGCTGGGTTGAGGCACCCTTACTTACACGGTGTAGCAGCTCAGCGGGCGAGTAATTCCACTGATTGCAGGCCCCCAGTGATGGTAAAGCACCGAGCTGCCTGATCCTAGAATCCTAGGGCTGGAAGAGGCCTCAGGAGTCATCGAGTCCAGCCCCCTGCCCAAAGCAGGACCAACCCCAAATGGTTGGGGGACATGCAGGGGGACAGTCACCATCATTATTGTTCAGGCACTAAGTGTAAAATTCATGCCCGTGAAGGGGCCAGCACAGAGACAATGCACCAGGTAAGTCCCTATTTTGAAAGCTTAAGTAGTGCTGAGGTCCATATGCTGGTCCTCCACTCAGGGGTGAATGTCACCTTCAGGGAGATGCTGCTAATTGGCACAGAGAGAAAAGGATAGCTTCTTAGCGCATGTCAAAGTGACAGTCTATACATACCTACTAGGCATGGTGGCCTAAGGAGAGCATGCAGGACTCACAGACTTCAACCACTTCCACTTCTAGGCCCAGATCTGGCCTTCTGAGTGACCATGGCGGATAAACAAGGATAACAGGACTGACCGCCCCCTCCCCGACACACACACACACACACTTTGTAAAGCCATTTGAAACCTAATCTCACCCAAGAGTCCTGTGGGAGGTGCATGTGCACTCACACCAATACACACACACACACACACACACACACAACCAATAGAAGGGAGTTACTTATCAAGTAGGCCAATTCAGTCAGGGGAGATGAGGCTTACTTCCAGCAGTTGATGGGGTGGTGTGAATATCAAGAGAGGGAAAATTGCCTTTGTAGTGAGAGAACCATTCTAAGTCCTTATTCAGTCCTAATTTGATTGTGTCAAATTTGCAAATGAATTGCAGCTCTGCTGTTTCTCTTTGTTGTCTGCCCTGCTTTGGGGAGGATAAATATGAGGGGTGAGGCAATTAGATACCAGGGTAATGAAGGCCATAAGTACTTAAAATAGGTAGCAGTGTCTAATTCACCAGCTGATGGCAGTTCAAGCACTGTGTACATTTTAATGGCTATTGTCAAGGAGAATTTGCTGTATGTGTTTGTGCATAAGCTGCAGAAAGGATTTAAAAAATATTAACTTGAATAAACTATTTTGGGTCATAATTATAGCAGCCACAATTAACTGGTCATTTTAATTCACCCCTATACAGTGCTTAAGAAAGAATTAATCCTTCCCTACGTGCTGCTGTGAATATTAAAGAGTTCTACTAAGGATCTCATTTGCTAGTTTCAGTATGAGGTTCATATGGGTTCAAGACACAATGTTTAGATCTATTATTATTTAACATGTAGCCTCCAAAAGCTAGAACTGGGAGGAGGCCCCCATTATGAAAAATGCAGAACAATCACAGAATAAGTGACAAGTTTCAGAGAGATAGCTGTGTTAGTTTGTTTCAGCAAAAAACAACAAGGCGTACTGTGGCAGTTTAAAGGCTAGCAAATTTATTAGGGCATAAGCTTTAATGGGCTGCAGCTGAGCTAATAAATTTGTTGGTCTTTAAAGTGCCTTGTTTTTACATAAGTGATTGCCCTGCTACACAGAGATCACAATCAAAATTAATTTGAACCTAAAAATATCTGGATAATGCCTTAAAGTTAAGGGAATTTGGTTTACCATAAAGCTGGTAGGAAATTTTGTGAAAAAACTTCTTTGGGGAATCAAAAGCTCCCACTTTTGTTAATTTTTAAAAAGCACATCATTTTGATAAAACCCGGGGAGAGGCATAAGGATCTTGAGCAAAAAGGGGTTTTTGCGCAAAAAGGAAACATCCACACTGCTTGTTTTTGCGCAAAAACCTCTTGCGCAAAAACAGACTGGAAGAGATTATGCAAATAAAGCACGAGAAAATGCTAATCTGCGCTTCATTTGCATTGCCTCTTCTGGCAAAGTGCGTAGTGTAGACAAAGCCTATGACTACAAGAGCAACTAAAATAATGCTTAGAAGGTGGTCAAAACACTGCACACAGACTACACTAACGTCAGGTCAGTGAAATGCCTATGGAGAAATATGTAAAACCAGAGGGGAAGGAAAAAATACATTTCCTACAGGGAAGTTAGTGAACATTTGGATACATTTGGATAAGAGAGGCAGCACAAGGCTTATGTCATCTTAGAGCCTAGGGCAGACGGTTTAAGGGGAAGGGGATGGGGACATTTCTCTGTATTAGAGATGTGCACCCATTGTGGGCAGCCTGGGCTGAAGCCAACCCTGAGGAGCCCACCCGAGAGAGATCCAGTGATTCCAGTAAAAAAGAAAGGAAGTTGTGGCAGGCTTCAGACAGAGAGGAAAGCGCTCCGGGCTGGGAGGAGGAATAGAAACCTTGGGTCAGGGAGACTTATGAAGGGACTTTTGTTATAGTATCAAACCCAGTGCCCCAGGAGGGGTATTTTTGGATCAAGAAAAGTCTAAAGTGTGAAAAATCCAAGTGGGGAAACTGAGGCAGGCAGGCTATAGTGTAACCCTAGCCCACGAGGGGGCACCCCAGAGGCAGCCAGCTTGCTTACACTGTCTCCTCCACCAAGAAATCACTAAGGGCACGTCTGTACTTATGAGAAGATCGATGTTCCAGAGGTCAATCTTGACCTACGAGGAGAGGCTGAGGGATTTGGGTTTGTTTAGTCTTCAGAAGAGAAGAGTGAGGGGGGATTTGATAGCAGTCTTCAACTTCCTGAAGGGAGGTTCCAAAGAGGATGGAGAGAGGCTGTTCACAGTAGTGAAGGATGGCAGAACAAGGAACAAGGGTCTCAAGTTGCAGTGGGGGAGGTCTAGGTTGGATATTACGAAAAACTATTTCCCTAGGAGGGTGGTGAAGCACTGGGACGGGTTCCCTAGGGAGGGGGTGGAATCTCCATCCCTAGAGGTTTTTAAGTCTCGACTTGACAAAGCCTTGGCTGGGTTGATTTAGCTGCGATCAGGGGCGGCTCGTGAGCCTAGGCAAACTAGGCAGTTGCCTAGGGCACCGCTGGCCCGGGCGCCCAATGATGACGTCACAGCCATTGACAGCTGTGCAGGCGGGGGCGCCGATCGCGCCTTCCACCTGGGGCGCCAGCTGCCGCAGCCGGCCTCGGGCCACTCCTGGTTGCGATTGGTCCGGCCTTGGGCAGGGGACTGGACTTGATGACCTGCTGAGGTCTCTTCCAGCTCTAGGATTCTATACCGTTTGGTTTAGCAGGTGTAGTACAGACCCGTAAATTGAATGCTGAGGGCAGCTCCCGTCAGCATCCAGTACTCCTCTTTCTGCGAGGAATAAGGGAAGCTGACAGGAGCATTTGCTCCTGCTGGCCTCCCACAGTGTGGACACCACCACAGCTTGGCTTAAGGCAGGGCTCCTCAACATGGCCCATCCGGCCCATTTGTTTGTGGCCCGCAGTGCAGTTTGGGTTTCCACAGGGCTCAACACGCAGCCCGTGGGTGGGAGCCAAAACAAAAAAGCAGTCAATAGAATGGTCTTCTGTTGCTATGTGTGTTGGTAGTTAAATTCCTGGACTGTCATTGCTCATTAAAAGTGCTGTCATGTGGGTGGAAATCGGGTAAGTATTGCATTGTATTAATATCAGCAGAACTGACTTAAACAGGGCCTGTGTGTTGTCTAATCTTGCCTTAATCTTTGTATTTATGCCCGTCAGTATGAAATAAGCTATTTGCATATATTTGCATATATATTTGCATGTATATGCAACCACACTTAAGTTGTGGCCCTTGGCATGTGCGGTGAGTGTCATTGTGGCCCCCGAGCTTCCAAAGTTGAGTAGCCCTGGCTTAAGGTAAGCCAACTCCAGCTATGCATTTTGCATAGCTAGAGTTGCGTACCTTAAGCTGACCTTCCTGGTCTAGTATAGACTAGGGATGTAATAGTGTAGTCGATTAACTGATTAACCGATAAGCAAAAGCGTATCAGTTAATGCTATAGACTACACGCATTTCCCTCCCCCTCCCCAACACCAGTAAATTGTTTAGCAGGCTGGCCATCAGCCTGGTTCAGTCCTGGCTCATGCTGGGTCTGGGACCTACCTCTGCCTTTAAAGTGTATTTGGAGCCAGGTGGGCAGGCAGCCCAGTTCAGTTCTGGCTCACACTGGGTCCGGGAGCTCAGCTCCTTCCCCGAGACAGGGGCTGCTGCCACCCCACACTGCTGCCTCTGATACAGGCAGCTGGTCCACTAGGGGAGCTGGTTTTTAAACTGGCTCCCCTCGCAGAATAGCTCCCGTCTGGCACCCCACTCTGCTGCTTCTGTATCAGAGGCTGCAGCGCGAAGTGGCAGGGGGCTCCTTGGGAGTGGGGCTGGAGGGCACTGGCTGCCGGCCCCACCCTTGGGGACTACAGAATAGTCGAGTAACCAATAAGAATTCATAAGGTTAATCGACTAATCAATTAATTGATATTTAACATCCCTAGTATTGACCAGGCCTAAATGTCAGTAGATGTTCCATAGAAAGACAGAGCAGAATGGGACATAGGGGATCTGCAGTACAGTTGGCCGGGGGGTGGGGAAAGGGGGGAGGCAGCCAAGGAATAAACAAAAAATCCCCCAGGCCTCCAAAATTCTTTTCTCTGCATGATATAATGACAAAGGCCACCCCTCAGTTAGAAGAGGCGTTTGTAGTTTTAGTTCTGTCCCCTCGAATAGCGATGCAGGCATCCAAACCCAGCCTCACATTTTATAAAGTGAACAAGACACGGAGTATTGTGGATCACGCAGTGTGTGTACCGGTGTGTTTCTAGGCTTCAAAATAAACACAGATCCCCTATTGTGGCACACACACATAAAAGGTGGTGCTACAATTCTACTGTACAGCCGCTTTCAGGCTAATTCTCTCCGTTGATTCTTTGTAGAGCTAAATACTAGGATTACAGTGTTTGGCAGTGAAGAGCAGAGAGAGAGAGAATCAAAGAGAGACACAAGGCTGAAGAGAGATGCTTCCAGCTGCGATCGCATATCAGTTGGAGTTATCCCAGGGGGCTGGTAGACACAAGTAGAGAAGGTACTTGCCCCACCAAGGGCATGTCTTCACTAGGAAATTATTTCAAAATAACTTACTTCAAGGTAATAACTCCTGAAATAATAATTTTGAACTAGCTTGTCCACACTATGGGGAAGCCTAGAAATTTGTCCAAGGCAGGCTCCGTTAATGTGGGTGCGCTACCTTGACTTGGAGCTGCTGGAAGCACTGGGGAGTAATTAGTTTGACTGACTCTGGGGAGTCGTTATTTCAAACTAGCGGCACCGGAGTGTCCACACTACCACTATTTCGAAATAACTATTTCAAAATTAGCGTTAGTCCTTGTGGAAAGCAGGAATGATTATTTTTGAAATTACCAGCCTGTTATTTCAAAATAACAGGCTTGGTAGTGTGGATGCTCCGTTATTTCAAATAAGGGATTTTGAAATAACTCCCTAGTGTAGACCAAGAGACCTACTTGCACCTTGTGAAGTCCTATCTTTACCAGCTCAATGTGGGGGCATGAATGTTACTAAAGTAGACTATTTGCCGCTGGGGAAGTTGTACTAATGAATGCCTGCTCCAAAGCCCATCAGAGTCAATGCTTGCTTCCACTCTGGCTGCAGTGGGCTTCAGGTCAGGTCTGAAGTGCCCGTCCACAGTGCTGGACAATGGTGAATTGGCCCCAGAGCTTAGACACTACGGGAAACCAAGAGAGACCATACGGCAACAAGCCCAAAAAGCAAAGGAAGCCCGTGGCGGAAGACGAGAGGTGAGTAGGAAATGTGCCTCGAGTGTGTTTTGAGGGGTATGATTAGTTAACTCAGTTTCTTACTGAGTTCTTTCATGGATTCGTCAGGGTCAAGGTCAGATGGGATCACTGAGACAGTCTAGTTTGACACGTGTAATGCAAAGCAGGAAACGGCAACTCGTGATCGCTAGGCTGCGGGGAGGAGTCTTCCTGTATTCCCAAGCTGCAGCTGCCCCCCATGGAGGGATGTTCACCTGTCCCGTTTTCCGTCCAAGCTACAGAATCAGCTGCTTGAAAGTCAGATCTGCCCAGTTTGACTGTTTCTGAGACCTGTTGTTGATCCTTTTGCTGGAGCCCGTGATTATAAAGACCCGTGAGACAAGGGAACGCTGTAAATTATTAATAATCATGCTAATGATTAGCCACTTGCATGGCAGTTGTGCATAGTCCTGCCCTCGCAAATTAAACGAGCTTATTACACTGGGCTGTACATGATGTGGATTCCAGAAGGAGGTGTTGTACAAAGCAATAAAAGGGAGGGTGTCATATGAGCACAGGACTAGGAGCGCTGATCTCAGCTCAGATACTGAGTCCATCTTTAGCCTTGGGAAAGTCACTTAAACTCTCAACTTCAGTTTCTGCATATGTAAAATGGGGGCACTGCCTTACCTCCTCCTTCCTTACAAATCTTAGTTACCATAGACAGAGCTCTGAAGATGGCAAATGCTCTGTATGCGCTAAGCATAATAATTAATTACTTGGAGTAAAAAAATCTGTCTTTGGAAACATGCATGTATCTTCCATTGACTTCAATGGGAGTTCTATGCACACATCCAAGGACTGCACACAGACAAGACCTGGCTGAAAAAATATGCCAAATGTCAATCTGTTAAAATATTTCAAATGCTCAGGAAAAGTTTGGGGTTTTTTCAGTAACGCCCCTTCCCCTAAACCAAAAACATTTGGCTTTCTGAATCCTCCTCAGATATTTCCTTTCCCAACCCATAACTTTATTTTTTCCTTCCTCCCATTAGCTGTTTTTTTGTTTTTGCTTAAAAAAAAAAAAAAAAAAATTGAAAACTTTTTTTTATTAAAATGGCCATTTTACTCCAGAAATGTTTGACAATCATTTACTAATATACAGCTAGCTGCATGCTAGCAGTATAATTGTTCTTATATTACTATAGATCTTATTAATTTCTCCCCAGATTTCATAGGAGAGCCTCAAGTAGAAAAATAAATACTTTCTATTTTGAGGATATTTTTCATCTGAGGATCTTGATGTACTATATATGCATTCATGAATTAGGCCATGATACACCCCTGTCATTACATATTACATTACTAATTAAGTATTAGTTTTCATGGTACTAATATAAGGTACTAATACAATTATGCTAATAATTAGCCACTTGCACATCAGAGACACAGAGAAGTTAGATAAACATAATCAAATTCTCTTGATGGCAGGTTGCAATGTGACACTACTTTACTGTATAAGCTAGAACAATACCACAGAGTAATCAAAAACAGAACAAGGCAAAACAGGCTGCTCTCTTAAGCACAGCGGCACAACTCACCTTACTATAGGCTGGCGGCAGATCTCAGAAGCTTCCTTATACCCCCTGGAGAGAAGCCAAAAAATCCTGCCCATCCCATCCTTAAAATAGTAATGTGCAGTCCCTAAACCGTCCTCACTACTTACCTGTGGCTGAAACCTTGACCCCACTGCAGGGGGGTTTCTAATGCCATGTCCAAATGGGGATACAAACTTGTGGGTAGCCTGAGTCAGGGGGCTGAAAATTGCTGGGTAGAGGTTGGGGCTCAGGCTATGTCTAGACTACAGGCTTCTTTCGGAAGAAGCTTTTCCGGAACAGATCTTCCGAAAAAAGTCTTCCGAAACAGAGCGTCTACACAGCAAAAGCTCATTGAAAAAGCAATCTGCTTTTTCGAAAGATAGAGTCCACACTGAATGGACTCTATCTCGCATATAAGCTGTGATTGCTACGGAGGGAATGGCCACCAGGGCATTTGTGCTTTTTCCTCTCTTTCCTCTTCTTTCGAAAGAACTCCCTCGTCCCCGTCCGCACCCGCCATTTTCCGAAAGAGCTCTTTCAGAAAAAGGCTTCTTCCTCCTAGAAGGAGGTTTACCAATGTCAGAAAAACCCCCTCTGTTCTTTGGATTTTTTTTTTTTTTGAAAGAATGTGATTGCAGTGTGGACATAAGTGAAGGTTTTCTTTTTTTTCAAACGGCCATTTTTCCGAAAAAACTCTTTAGTGTAAACATACCCTCAGGCTACAACCAAGCTCTGGGACCCTGTGAGGAGAAAGGGTCATAGAGCTCAAGTGCCCCTCAAAGCCTGAATGACAATTTTAGCCCCGGGCCGGCTGTTGCCAGGACATTTATGCATATATAGCCGTACCCTGGCGCAAGATCAAACAGGGATCAATGGCAAAACCCAGACCAGCACCCAGGACTCCTGGCTAAGCAGCCTGCTGCTCTAGCCACTAGACCGATCACACACCTGTCTGTGCACTGGGGCCCCGAGAATGTTTTTGCACACAGCAGTGTCGGGTGTGGGTTACCAGGGAGAGAGAGCCTCTCAACTGGGAAGCTCGTAAGGAGTTTACCAAGCCATTCCCCTCCACCTTTCTCCATTCAAGACGTATTTGGCTTGCTTCCCCTTTGGGCACCAGGCACATTCTACGCATTCCAACACCTTGTACCACCCCGGGTCTTTCTCCTGTCCTGACAGGCACCGTGACGTATACCTCACTCGCACATAATCCCATATACCTAACCCAGGCATTACTCATTGAGAGTGAGGCCACTCTGCTTCCTGCTTGACAATACGAGGCAGCGGCAGAAATCACGAGCCTATATCCACTCCGTGACTGGAGGCCACATTGTGAACTTCATTTACGGAGGAGGCAAAACCGTGGTTCTCAGCCTTTTCCCCACCCTGGGGAATATGTCCCATGAAGCCAACATCTAGCAGTCTTGGGAAAGGGTGTGTGTGTGTGTGCGTGCAAGACTCCTTGGCACCTATGTGTGACTCCCAGGTTGAGAATCTAATACTGTCCTTGCCCCTCTACCTTTTGATAGGGCCATGAGAGGAAACCCCTTAAAGGGCTTGGAAGGGACAATCTGGTCCTTTGGACTTCCTTCCCTGACCACCTCAAAGAGTAGTCAAGGCCAAGGACTATCAAGGCGAAGGACAGTCCGTGGAAGTCGGGTGTCCAACTTTCATGGAGCCACGAAGAGCCACCCCTCAGGCTTAGGTGAGGTTTGGCTCTTCTCCTCACACTGCCAACAAGCACCCTGAGTGGTCCTGGCTCTTTTACAGGTGCTGGGAGAGCATCCACAGAGAAACACACAACAGTCCCGGGCTCATTTCCCACAGAACAACACTCCCATGCGAACCCATTGAACTCACTACATGTGAACCTGGCTTACATGTGAACATGCAAGAGACTCCACGTTGGATTAGCAACCACTTCAGCCACCCGCGTCCCATGGAATGAGAGGGTTCTGGGGTTTAACCTCAAAGTGCACCACGTGTGACACCGCATGCTGAGGCGGCAAAATGCAAACACCGAGGGGCCAGCACCTTAGCTGGTGCGTGTGTAACCCATGCACTTAATAGGGAGCCATCCCTTTAAGAGACCCCTGTGCGGGAGGTAGGAGTGAGTTGAGTGTTACTGTTGCTGAGCAGATTTAGCACTCCACCCAGAAGCTTTTGGAGGTGGGTCCAATAGTTGGGGTCAGACTTCATGAGCAAGCAGGCAGGGCAGATCCTTTTCTAAGGCCTGTGTGAGCTGGAGGAAGCTAAGCCAGGAGCAGAGAACTGGCTGCTGTTCCTCACTCTGCAGCACTTAGCAGCAGGTGGTGGTGGTGTTAACCTTCTACTGGGGATCATGGCAATGCTACTTAGAGCTAGGAGAACCTGGGAGGGGAAATAACTTCTGTGTTAATTGTTCGCTTTAAATGCTGTTTTGATTTTAGTCAGACTGTTCTAGTCACTTTCTCAGTCCATGTGATTTTTCCAGCTCCTCTGTAAATGGGGAAAAGAGTCATTTCTATTTTGTTGTTCTCAGGTTTTTTTGTATTTTCTTGTAATAGGGTTTCTTTAAGTCTGTTCATCTGTGAGCTAACTGACTAGTTAAATCAGTGAGCTGCCTGCCTAGTAGTGACCATAGCAGAGGAAGAATCTGCCTGGACTCCGGCCGAGGAGTCCCTACAAGCAAGTAGAGAGAGAGAGACTTCAGACTCAGCACATGGTGCAGAGTTGATATCAGAGGCACAAACGGAGACTTTGGTGAACTAAATCTAAACTCTTGGAACCTCTCAGTCTTTTCCTACTATGTTTGTGTGGACTGAACTGGTCACAGTTCACAGTTCACTTGTAGTTTTCTCTTTACTTATGTTTAGTGTAATTATAGACATTATTTGTGGATTGTAAAATAGTTGTGTTCTGTTGTAAGAATTAGAATATTTGTTTCTTCATAAAATTTTATAAAGTTATTTAATTTAAATTCATTATGTTAGTTTCTTTTGGAACTTGAATGTAGGGAGGCTAACATGGGGCAATCCTTGCTGAAATTCCTAACAGACTAAACTCTGGGTCTCCAGTACTGCAGTGGAAGTGGGGGTTTCTTTAGACACTGGAGAAGGGCAGTGATGTCTGGCCCACTCAAGGTTACACGTGCTCCACTGAGCAGTGGTGACAAAAAATCGATTTACCCCCATGAAGATCTGAGCCTGCTGTCTTCAAACACTGCTCCATAGAATGTGGAGAAGACACTGGAAGACTGTTTCTTCCCCCTCCATTCCCCTGCTTCCAGGCTAGTATTTAGTTAGGTCCAAACAGCCCTTTGGAAACAAAATTCAGACATTTCCACAGAACTGAATACTTCCCTGTGTCTTACCTTCTGGTTGCGCAGGTCTCTGGGCTTGGCTGCTTCAGCATCGTAAGTCAGTCAAAGCCTTCCCTGTGATTCATGGAAAACCCATGTCATCTGATCCAGAGGATTAGATGTTAGTTAATCAAACAGAAGTGTGTCATTTTTTAAAAGCAAAGCATCCTCACAAAACACATATAAACCAAGGCAAAACATGCCAAACAGAGCCAGCCGCTGGCTTCCTGATACCTGCCAGACACCATGGTATTTTTTTCCACCACTTCTTTGCAATAAACAGGCTGAGGGAGAGGGTTACGAGAATGTTCACTCTGTGTACAGACCTGCCTCTCTGTAGAATCCACTGCCAGGGCCCGATTCTCCTCTTCGTCACACCATTTTCACACCATCGAGGGCAACAGAGCTACCCCACAAGTATCAGCATAAGGGAAAAGGTAAGTCAGGCTCCGCTAGCGTCACACTCAGCCATTCTCTGCGTTGTGAAGGATTTCTGCTACACGCCAGCAACCAGAAAGCTCCAGCTGGATGAGGCCTGGCTTCGGTGGAGGGTCTGACACAAAGGCAGATGGTAGTTACTGCTGAGTTAGGTCAGATTTGAACTTGTGACTTAAAGGGGAGCGTATTAAGTCCACAATGAATTCTTAGAACTAGGATGTCTACATTTAAAAAAAAAACCAATCACCCCCATCCCTTCTCTCTTAGTATTAGATCCAAGGTTGATGGCCCTAATCAAAATCCTTAAGGGGGGACATTTGAGCCCGGTTCTGCCCTTTGTGAAATCGGATGGCACAGTGGTGTCAAATTCTGCCGCAGCACTCTTTTGGCACAGAGGCAAAGGGTTACCCAAGGGGCAAGGCGGTGGGGAAATCCAGTCTTCAACCTTGTCGACCCCCAGAAATTGCACTAATTTAACAAAAGATGGAATGTTAACGTGGTGCACTGTTGTGTGTGGACACGCACCTCCATTAAGACCTGACTTTTATTGCTTCAGCCTGTTAGACAAATATAATCAGCAAACCTGTCCCACAAAAGGTTGCCCATACACAAAATTAACATCCCACTTGCTCCTTTAGCTCTTCTCTGCACACAAACTTGCACCGATTTTAATTCAGCCCTGTGTGGATGCTCCTACTTGAGAGGTTTAGGAGAAGCTTTGTGTGGGTTAGTTTAAACCTGTTTTTAGGGCTTGTCTACACAGCACAGCACTGGGTATGAACTCTAAATACACCCCAAATTACCCCTGTGGGCCACGCTGGCATGCACTTACCATTCCTTAGTGAACTTTAATGACTACTATATTACATAAAAGTACACGGGGAAGCTTTTAGTGTATTCCAGTAGGGTTTATACAAGCCAGTGAGTGTGAAACACATTGGTGTGCATTAAAATTTACACCCCATAGTGTGCCTTGCACAATGTAGACCAACTCTGAAATGAAACTGAATTAAGTCTGGCTGAAACCAAAGGAAGAGTGTCCGAATGGCCTTTTGCACTGGCTTAACTTAACTCACTAGCAATAGGAATAGTGGCCTGGAGCGCAGCTCTGGCAAGTGCTGGCTGCGCTGTGGCAAGACCCAGCAGGGAGCTGTATGAAAAGCTGGTGGGGACCGGATCGCAATAGCACAGTACCTGTAAGAGATTTTAAATTGCTTTCACCACTGGGCTGGAGACACCTCAACACCCGGAAACCCCAGAGGCAAACCAGCCCTTTGTCCGCCCAAAGCAGCCAGGCTAAGTAGCCAGCCACCTGGGCCAGCACATCTGAGAGATCGAGAACAGCACCAGGGCCATTCAGGCCTGCCACCACACCGCTCTGTCCCCAAGCACCCTTCTTGGGCGCCGGAGCATCTGTCTAATAGGCTAATTCCCGACAAAGCGGGGTCCTTCAAGTGCACCCCAGCAGTCTTTCAGCCAGCCCCTGTGGAACAATTCCACCGCCAGAGTATCGGCTTCTAAGGGCTGTTATTCCACTAGGGACAGTGAAACCTATCTTCTGTACACTGGCTAATTCTCTCCCTCGATTCTTCACAGAGCTAAATACCAGGATTACAGTGTTTGGTAGTCTCAGAGGGGTAGCTGTGTTAGTCTGAAACTTTAAACTAAGAAAGCGAATGGCATATTAGGTTGCATTAGGAGGAGCATTGCCCACAGATCTAGAGAAGTGATTATTCCCCTTTATTCGGCTCTGGTGAGTCCACATCTGGAGTATTGTGTCCAGTTCTGGGCCCCCCACTATAGAAAGGATGTGGACACATTGGAGAGGGGTCCAGCGGAGGGCAACCAAAATGATTAGGGGGCTGGAGTGCATGACCTATGAGAGACTGAGGGTATGTCTACACTAGCCACCCTAGTTCGAACTAGGGTGGCTAATGTAGTCATTCGAACTTGCAAATGAAGCCCAGGATTAAAATATCCTGGGCTTTATTTGCATGTTCCCTGGCGCCGCCATTTTTAAATGCCCGGTAGTTCTAACTCAAGCCCCTAATTCGGACTATCGTTACTCCTCATTGCAGGAGAAGTAACGGTAGTCCGAATTAGGGGTTTTAGTTCGAACTACCTAGACTGTGCCGCGTGTAGCCGCGGGCACGGAGTTCGAACTACCAGGCATTTAAAAATGGTGGCGCTCGGGAACATGCAAATAAAGCCCAGGATATTTTAATCCCGGGCTTCATTTGCAACTTTGAATGACTACATTAGCCACCCTAGTTCGAACATACCCTGGTGTAGACATACCCTGCATGATTTGGGTTTGTTTAGTCTTCAGAAGAGAAGAGTGAGGGGGGATTTGAGAGCAGCCTTCAACTTCCTGAAGGGAGGTTCCAAAGAGGATGGAGAGAGGCTGTTCACAGTAGTGACGGATGGCAGAACAAGGAACAGGGGTCTCAAGTTGCAGTGGGGGAGGTCTAGGTTGGATATTAGGAAAAACTATTTCCCTAGGAGGGTGGTGAAGCATTGGAACGGGTTGCTTAGGGAGGGGTGGAATCTCCATCCCTAGAGGTTTTTAAGTCTCGGCTTGACAAAGCCCTGGCTGGGTTGGTTGAGTTGGGATTGGTGCTGCCTTGGGCAGGGGGCTGGACTTGATGACCTCCTGAGGTCTCTTCCAGCTCTAGGATTCTATGATTCTATCAGAGAGAGAAGGATACCAGGGTGAAGAGAGATGCTTCCAGCTGAGATTTTCAAAGGAGTCTAGGGGACTTGGGTACATGACTAGGCTCCTTTGAGATCCCTGCCTAAGAGGTAAGGTTACACCTTCACCTACTTCCCATTGACCTTGCTAGGTGATGCACATTCACAGCAGAGGGTGGAATCAGGTCCCAAACCAACCTTGTTTGCTCTCACTTACACTGCTGTGAATCAGAAGCCCATTGAAGCTGCCTCTGGAGTCACACCAGAGTAAAACTGGATTAAGGGAGATCAGAAGTTACCTGACAAGGGTTCAGTATGAATTAGGGAGAGGCCTGTAAATGTAACATGGATGGATGGAAAGTTCATTTATAAACACCAGGCCCCACTGGCTTCTGTGGAAAGACACCTGATTGGGGCCCAAAAATAAACAAATTCGGGAAAGGGCACTTAACTGTAAGCAGGTGCTTAAACCGCAATAAAGCGTAACGGTTAGCATGTGCATCCACTCCCTGGACATCCAGCACACACTTCTGCGCTTTCGTGAAGCAGGGCTGTACAGCAATGATTCTGGCCTCAAAGCCACCGCGTGCCACAGGATACAGTGAGCATCAGCGCCCCAGAATAATCCCATTAGACCATCTTGCGGCTTTCTGTAAATTTCCCTTTGTCAAATTAAAATTGCACCGGGACCCCGTGGCAGCAAGAGGCAGCTGTGGATGGTCAGGGATGATAAAAGTGCGGGTTCGGTTTCCAGCTGGGATCTCCTAACTCCCCCGGTCTGCATGTTTGGACCATTAATGGGTCCCCCTCCCCTCTACATAATACTTAGTTAACTCCCATGAGGCCTTCTAATCCTCACCATCTGCAGGCTCTTAGATAAACCGTACTTCAGCACACGGCTCTGGGAGAAAAGGCTTGCCTGTCTAGCATACCCAGGCACAAAGCAGGCTGACAAAGCAGGAGACTGCTGGCCCGGGCCAATTAGTTACATGGCTCACAGCCTGTGAGATAATGCACCTCATGGGCCCTCCCTCCCTCCGGGCAGGACCCTGAAGGGGCTCCCGATTCTGTGCAGTGTCCGCTGGAAACAACAAGGCTTCCTCCAAAAGGCCCCCCACAGCACAAAGGGTGTGTGTCAGCCCCGGCCACCTCTGCTTGCTCTCTGATTTAATGCCAGGGTTCAAATGTCTACCCACCACCAATCCCATGGAAGCCTGGATAGGGGAAGGGATATCAGACTCTTCACATGAATAGTCTCCTCTCCCTGCATTTTTTTGTAAATAAACTCTAGCTTGGAGAATTAACCATTCCCACCAAGAAGCAGCAGCCCGCCTGTGGTGATGATACAGCCAAATGCATGGCAAAGGTACAACACAGGACTGTTCCATCAGACTGAAACACACCCATCCCGTTCCCTTCCATGCCCCCTGCCCCCTTAGGCCAGAGAGCCAGTAAGCAAAACACAGGCTGCATCTTGAGAAAGCATAGTGGTTGGCAGATAACCAGCCCCACCACACTAGATCCTGTTGGATTAAATACAGCTTGGAGGGGAGGGAGAAGGGGGAAGGAGAGAAAAACAATGCAGCCAATTGTCTGGAGATTATTTGCCTTTTGCTGCGGAGAAGAGTAAAATGCTGATTAATGGAGCAGTAGAAGAAAGAAGCTGCTAGAGAGACTCTGTCAGTCTAGGTCCCAGATTTAGGCCAGTTGTCCTTTAAAAACGGGATGCAAATTAAGTGTGAAATGATACCGGTTCTGATAGCGCTGTGCACAGGCATCAATGAGCCAGTAAGACAGCGATGGGCAGCCTAGGCTAGCGCATGGGCCATGTGAGTGGCCTCCTTCATCTCAGTGGGCTACAAGGGGTGGCCTCCTGGGACTCTGTATTTTTTCTATTTGCACTTTGCATACCTAGAATTTGCAGGGTGTGTCCACTGAACCGCAGCAGCGCTGTGATTGGCTGCAGAGGGGAGCACACGGCTCTCACAGTCAATGTTGCGTGCAATCAGCACGCTCCTCGCTGCATGTACCTTTACTTTACACGCACGTCACTTTAGTAGTACCAGCAGGAAAACAAAAATATGGCTGGAAAGCAGCAGAATCTGGCAACCCTGTATGTGGGCAATGTTAACAAAACACCACATATAGAACCCTGATGGGCCACAGGTTGCCCACCGCTGCCATAAGATCAAAGGCCAGGATCAAAATCCGGCTTGACACTGCATCGGGTGTGTTTACACTGAGATTGCTACACTGCAATTGTCTAACCCGCCCTAGCTCGGACAACAATAGCAATGAAGATGTGGCAGCGTAGAACTGCCACTCAAATACCTCTGCAGGATCCCAGCTGGGCTTGTGCTGCTGCAGTTTCATGGCTATTGTTAGTCCAGCTAGCTGGATCAAAACTGCAGGGGTAAAACTCCAGCTCTTGGGAAAAGTGACTTGTAACATTAAGAAGTCAAAGCTACTGGCCCACGACATTTACACTAGTAAACAGACCTGAGTGGAACTTATAGCCATGTGGCAAACTCAGAATCAGACTCCATGGTATATTCTGTCTCAACCAAAACACTAGGTCTCTTCTGTTTCTTCGCTTCCCATGTTTGTACCCATCCTCACTCTATGCTAGCACGTGTCGACACAGAGCAGCCAATTCTTTTGTGTGGACGGGTTCCGCACAGTTCCGGGATAACCTCTAGCTCTGCGTAGGAAGCCCCCTCATGGTGGGTTTAATTATTTTGCTTCACACACAGCTCTCCATGCGCTACCACCCCCATTTTACAGACGGGGAAATGGAGGCCCAGTGAGGGGAAATCCTAAAGTTGGAAGAGACCTCAGGAGGTCATCGAGTCCAACCGCTGCCCAAAGCAGGACCAACTCTGCTCGCCCATGGTCACACAAAGAGTCTGTACCAGAGCCAGGAACTAAACATAGCTCTCCAGAGTCCCACTCCAGTGCGCTAGTCTCTAGATGATTTTTAACTGGTTATTATCTACTATATATTTGAGATAGTTTGTCCGTTCAAGAATGCCTCCTAAACAGTAAGAGCGAGGACCACCACATTTGGTATGCAGCTTCCTCTTACCATAACTTACGGCAAGGTCAGGGTTTGGTTGTGCCAGGAACACAGGATGTGCCTGGAATGGGATTGGTTCTCATAAAACCATATGAGGCAGGTGAAAGGGACCAGTGGAGGCACTCCCCCCCATCTGGGATTGTTCCAGCCCCAAGCCTCCACCCCCCAGGTGCCATTTAGGGAGCAAGGTGAAAGTGAACAGTTTGCTGCATTACTCACTCTGGCTGGTGAGGGCAGAGGGCAGTCGAATCTGGACCTGCCCCAGCTGGGAGACAAGAACCCCTCTTCCGGCTGCTCCCACTGGAGCAGCGGTGGCCATGGATAGGCAGCGACCTGACATCATGCTGACTAACCCGGGAAATGAGCATTTCCGCTGCAGACTGGAGCACTGTGCCAAAGGCACCTTGCCTGCCTTTGATGATGCCCAGGAGACGACTGGCTTGTGTTCCGTCCGGCCCCAGACCACTCAATCCGTCATTTTCCAGCAAACTATGCTGAGAGCCCTGGGCAGCGTCAGAGGACGGAATTCTCCCAGTAGCAATGACATGCAGTGGACGAGGAAAAGTCCCTGGATGCCATGGCTCAGAGAGAAACTGAAATAGAGGATCTGACGCACCAGTGCACCGCTCAGTGCCACCGTAACTCCACTGACAGCCGCTGAGCACCTGCTGCCTGCCACTGTCTGCAGGGGAATCACCCTGGCATCAAACCCCTGTGATCCAGGGGCGAATCAGGCCCAAGCTTTGGTTTGATTTTGAACGAGATTTACCCGGCCTTGCTCGGCTCCTTAAGTTTTGTTTTTCATTTCAATCGTTGCTCTGGGCTGGGGCTGGGGAGGAGGGGTTCAGGCTGCAGGCTGCCCTGGGGAGAGAGGACAACATTTTAGTAAACCCCCCTTTCCACCAGCCAAACATTTTGATTTCAATTCAATTTATTCTTTTCCAAATGAAGAACATGTTTTGACCAGTTCTGCCCAGGGATGTTTTCCAGACAGATGCTTCGGAAGAGTGATAGGTGCAAATTCTCAGGGTGTAAACAACCATCTACCCTGACTTCCACACCGTTTCACTCATTTACAACAGTGGAAAATTGGACCTATGCTCTCCAGAGGGTTAAAGATTGAGACACTAAAGAGTATTCTGCACAATACTCCTTTCATTCATTGGCCCATTTCACAGCGGGGTAAACAGAGGCACAGAGCAGGGGTTTGCTTATTTATTTTAAGTAACATATTCCAGGTCATCCCAGCTCCCAGGATTCCTAACTCCTGACTTCCTGCTAGGTCACGGAATAACCCCGGATCTCATTTTCCAACCAACCCAGTGTCTGTAAAGGTAGCAAACATTTGCTTTATATATATATATATATGCACACACACCAATGTTCATCATAGTGCCAGAAATTTGGTCAGTGCGAGCAGCAAGGAGATCTAGCCAAGCAATGTACTTATCTTGCTAGAAGCAAAATTCAAGTTGGGAAAAAGGTGTCTGCGAAAGAGAGATTTATGACACGAGGCACAATTGCTCTTCCAGAAGCCACGATGCTGGTTTCCTGCAAGCTCCCCATCATGTAACCCAGCATGTCAAGTCTCAGAGGGGTCACCATGTTAGTCTGGATCTGCAAAAGCAACGAGGAGGCCGGTGGCACCTTAAAGACTAACAGGCTTATTAGGGCATAAGCTTCCGTGGGCATTTGCCACAAGGAGCTTACCATTGAAACAAGGAAGGATTATTCCCCCCCTCCATTTTACAGATGGGGTACACTGAGGCCCAGAGATTAAATGGTTTGCCCAAGGCAAGACAGGCTCTGCAGCGGTGTTTGGAGAATCTGCCAAGTGTCAATCCAGCACCAGGTCCTACAAGGCTGCCCTTCCTTTGGCAGGAAAACAGTCCCTCCGTTTTACAGCGGCAGGGTGGGAGGTGCTGGCCTGTCTCCTCTGCACAGGAATGGCCCATGGCCACACCCAGAGGGATTCAAGCAGAATTCAGAGCAAAGCAAAGTGCTGCCAAACTCGGTCAGCTCGGACTGCCAGGACCCAGAGGACGACTCCTCCGGTGCCCTCACTCTCAGCCATGGGGTCAGGGACTCGGCCTCCTTCCTGCAGGCTCCTTCTACTGAGCTGTCTCAGTCCTTTCCCAGGGACCTGAAGGCCCCTTCCTAGCTGGGTCTGATCATCAAGCAGCGCAGGCTGGCTCCTGACCCACCCCCTGTGATGCCCGAATTAAGCTAATTCGAAATAACGCATCTATACACAAAAACTATTTCAAAATAGCATTTTGCTATTTCGAAATAGCATGTCCACACTGAGTGGACCCTGAACCGGAGTTAAGGCTGGCCGGAACCAGTGCCGGCAGGGCATCAGGTTAAGACTTAGTGTGTGGGGCTGCTGCCTGAGGCTAACTGAGCTCCGTGCTTAAAGGGACCCTACCCACACCCCGGACAGACAGTTCTCAGGGTTCCCCGCTTGCTTGTCTACCTCGATGAGGGACAGCAAAGCAGTCCTGTCTTGGAGTGCCCTGAGTGCCCGCACTTGGGACACCACAGCACTCGGCCACATGGAGCCAGAGCTGCTCCTGGGCACGCCGGTGCCTCGTGTGGGGTCGTTGCCATCAGCCCAGCTGCACTTGCTGCAGGCTGCCATCCGGGGGGTCCATCGGGGGGCTGTCAGGATCCAGGAGGCCCTGAAGGAGAGCGTCCACCCCAAGGAGCCCTCAGAGCCTCCCTGGTCCTCCCACCGGGGGCTTGTGCCCCATTCCTCCCTCACGTCCTTCCACTTACCCCTCCCTAGCCCCACTTCCTGATGTCAGATAAAAGACACGTATGTTCAAAAATAGACATTGGGTTTATTGAACAAAACTGGGGGGGGGGGGAATGAACCTCTGGGGAGACTGGGAAAAGGAGGTGGGAGAGGGGAAGAGAGAGGGTGGCTGAGGGGAGGGGGAAACCTAGGAGGAGGGAGCTGGAAGGGGGAAGCAAGGGGAAGAAGGGGAGGGAAGCTCAGGGCTGGGGGTCTCACCAGACCAACTTGATTTTCATGCAAACCTGCTCCTGGGTTCGCATGTGGCCTTTGGTGGCCAGGCTGGCAGCTATCCTGCCATAGACGGCCGCATTCCGCCGTCTAGTGTGGAGCTCATGGACATTGGGGGCATCCCCCCCAACCTGAATAAGGTCCATGATCTCCATCCTGGACCAGGAAGGCGCCCGCCTTCTCCAGCCCCTGTCAGGCTCCTGGGAGCTGGCAGACTGCTCCTGGGGAGCGGTGGAGAGCTGGCTGCCAGTGGCTTGCTGGTTCATGTTTTGGGGCCACTGGCTCAGGGGCCCTGGTGGCCACTGCTGGCTCTGGGCTGGCAGGCTTGGAGCTGGCACAGGCACTGTGGCCAGGGTCTACCCCTTTAATGGCTCTGGGGCTGGGGGAGAGGAGAGTAAGTTTTCCTGGTTGTGCCCAGAGTGGCCATCAGGGCTCCCTGGGAAGGGCTGAAGGCCCCCTATTTTGAATTAAGTGTCTACACAGCACTTAATTCGAAATAGCTATTTCGAATTTGGTGTTACTCCTCGTAGAATGAGGTTTATCTAATTCGAAATAAGGGCTCCACTATTTCAAATTTATTTCGAAATAGCGGTTTGCCTGTGTAGACGCTATTAAAGTTAATTCGAAATAACTGTTGTTATTTCGAATTAACTTTGTAGTGTAGACATACCCTCAATGAGTAACAACACGGTAACCAGCAGGCAGCTGCAGAGCCGCAAGCATAACCAACCCCCCTCTCAGCGCTGGGAAAAGAGTCTCCCAAGAGGAGACTTTAATGCCTCTTAAGGACCGGGGCATGCAATTCCTTCCTCGCCAGGCAGCTCTCCGAGGCAGAAAGGGAAGCCTCACGCATGCACCGTGCTCTCGGTGTGAATGAAGGGAGGCGAGAGAGGTTCCTAAACTTCCGTGCAGCTTGAATTTCCACTGGAGTCAGCAAATTAGGACATCAGACAACAACCACCATCCTGATCCCAGGGAGGCTTTGGCTTCATTTCAGACTCAGGAACATTGCTCGGACCCAGACGTGAGCTGCACACATGCGGCCTCCGCCCCTGGGCCCTGCTGAATGCGCGCTTGCGCTCTGCAGAATGCCTGAAACGTGGACCCATTGTCTGAGCTTCACTCCCACAGGGACTGGTCTGGGCCCCGATTCAGCCAGGTCCTTAATCACGTGCCTAATCTGGAGTATACACCCATTGCTAAAGGTAGCCAGGGGCTTATGGGCATTGCTGTTTCGCAGCCCTGCTCTCTGAATGATGTGCCCAGGATGATTTGGTCCTTTCCTGCAGGCAAGGCACTGGCCTGGAACCCCAACTGGGTCTGTCTGCAGGAGCCCCCCTGGAGATAGGACGGGATAGGTCAGAATCCATGTCCACCCGGTCCCTCCTCTCTCCACGAAGGCTGTCAACATGGGAGCCCATTAGTGCTGGTTTGGTGCTTGGCCACCTGTCTCTCTGGGACCTAGACTGAGGCTCACCTAAACCCTTCCACACCAGGCAGCTTTTCCAGTGCCTCGTGTATTTTTAAAATCGGCTTGCCTGGAGTGGTCCCACGCGTGCGCGGATGCTCTTACTCAGCCACGCAGGAACGTGCACAAGACCCCGGGCCTCCGGCACCACTGAGCTGCCTTCGTCCTTCAGGGACTTGGGCAGCCATTTGATTTTGACAAATTCCAGGCAGGATCAACTGGAGGAGCCCTCGCGGCCACAGCTAAGAGGTCAGGACTTTAGGCCGGGTGATCCTCTACTGTACAGTATTTCAAGCAGACGCACTGCCTTCCAAATGGTTAATCCATCTGCTGCACAAAGAATGTCTGAGCGCATCAATTGGTTTAGGGGGGGGAAATTCCCTGTAAGCAGCTAAGAGAGTCAGGAGCTGCTGTGTAATCTGGCGGCGTTGCTTTCCGACCATTAATACGCGCATTGTCTCCAAGATCCTTGGTAAGACCGCTCAGTGAGCTCACTATCCGCTTAGTCACCTCCTCACCATCTGCTGTGAGTGGCAGCAGGATCAAGGAGATGGATTTGGGGGGTTGGAAGCCTCTGCCTAGCAGCCGCCAGCTGGCATGGTGGGAAAAAGACCCCCAAGTCCCCTGTTTTTCTTTAGTGCACCTGTAATTGGCTCGATAAAGCAAGGTGGCCCAGTGAATAGGTCCACTCGCGGGCGTGCCAGAAGTCCTGTGTTCCAGTCCTGACTCTGCTTGTGACTTGTGTAATGGCGGGCACCTCAGCTTGCCCAGCAATAAAATGGGTGTAACAATACCTGGCCTCCAGGGGAAAGTGTCTTGGAACCTGGAGATGAAATGTGTATTAGGCAGGGGGACAACAGCTTCCGCGGGCCCCCGGGCACGGTGAGTGAGGGGGCCCGGCTCTGCACCCAGGAAGGGGCTGGGCCTCGGGCGGAAGGGGTGAGTGTGTGGTGTGGTGATTTAAAGGGCCCAGGGCTCCAGCCTCCACTGCAGCGCTGGTGTCTTGGGAGCCCCAGGCTCTTCTGAATTGCTGGGCCCCAAGTCGTCAGGCCTGGTAATATGCTGAAGATGACTTTCCTTGTCCATCTCTCGGGCTTGCTCAGATTCCAGCGTTCAGTGACCCCAGGGCTGTGTTTCCATCGCTTGCCACATGCTATTTACCTCAGCCTTTGCCATGCGATTTAATCAACAGTCCACTTGTCTTAATTTTACCCCATTGCTCTTACTGATCCTCTAGTTCTACCCATAATCATGGCTCTCTTGCTTAGTGTATATATCCACCCCCTCCTTTGGGTTTAGCCCAGCCAAGTCAGACATAGCTATCTTTTCGTCAATTATTCTTTATTATTTGTATCATGCTAGTGCGCAAGAGTCACAGAGCAGGGGTGGGGAAAACCCTCTTAGCGGCCAGGCCCAACCCGCCTAGGTCTTTGGTCTGGCCTGCGCAGCAGTTCCTGGCTCCGCCCCCAGCACGGTGCCCAGGGGCCGGAAATGTGTGAGCCCTTTTAAGTGCTTCTATTTAAAGGGCTCTCGCCTTTGCTGTGGCAGCCGCAGGAAAGGCGAAAGCCCTTTAAATAGAAGCACTTAAAAGGGCTCGCAAGTCCTGGCCCTGCTGCCTGGGAGCTGGGACCCACAAGCCCTTTCAAGTGCTTCTTTTCAAAGGGCTTGTGCTTGCCGGGCAGCTGCCAGGCAACAAGTGAGCAGCGGGGCCAGGAGCTGTGAGCCCTGTGACGTGGATTCGAAGCCTCCACCCCAGACAACTCTAGCCCCCAGCACTCTCCCCTCTGCTCCAGCTCCCTTCCATTGGCCAGAAGTCAGGAGGCAGGGACCCCAGGCCAAGCAAAGCTGCGGGTAGGGTAGCTCTCCAACTTGCCCCTTCCGCCCGAGGTCCCGTTCCTTCCACCTAAAGCCCCACCCCTTCCAGGTCAGCCTGTGACCACTTCCGAAACTTGTGACGTGGCCCCCCTTCAAAATGTATTGCCCTACCCCTGTCATAGAGCATGGATCATTGCACTAGGAGCTGTACGAACACAGAACAAAAAGATAGTCCCTACCCTGGAGGAAAAACCAACCCCGCAGCCACATGGGACAAAACGCCTACCGTAGGCAGATGGGTAGACCTATGGAACTGAAAGACAATGAAACCGTTCAGATGAGTGAAAAGAGCAAGCTTTAACACTCATTCCTTTTCTTTGATTTTTTCCCCCCCAATTTGTTGCCCTCTTTCCCATGGTGAGAGGTGCACAGAGCTGGAAGGGGTATTGCAGCTCGTTTCTTATGTGGATTACACTTCAGCAAAACTAAAAGTACATGGGACTTCATCCCCAAATGAGAACAGGCCTTTTGATCTTGGTGCTGTTATGTGCCCGTCAAATCTGACACATCTCTACCCCCGCCAAAGTCTGTGGCAAAATTCAGTCAATAGGAATAACATGTTAGACTTTCCTTCAGGCCTCCTTTGCCTCAGCAAAAGCTGACGCTGGTGAAATAATGAAAAAAATATCAAATTATTCATCAGTCGATCGAATCAGGGCACAGGTTGAGATTCTGTAGCGCGAAGTCTTGTCAGCTGCTCACAAATAGAGGGGCTCTTCCTGATTTAGATAATCTTGTAAGATTTCTGGCACTGTGGCTGCTTAAAATCTCCTGAGTGGACAGATCTGGCTGAAAACATGGCTCCAGAGTAGCCTTACTGCTAAGTCAGCACTAGGAAACAGGCCCCTTCTGGTTTTGAATTATAGCTGAAATTAAAATTGTACAGGCAGGTCAGTATACAGATAGCGTGACCACTCCTCAATTGGTGTAAATTAGCATAGCTCCCCTGATTTCAGTAGAGCTACATCGATGTATTCCAG
The DNA here is from genome assembly GCA_019425775.1 of Rafetus swinhoei. Taxonomy (NCBI): domain Eukaryota; kingdom Metazoa; phylum Chordata; order Testudines; family Trionychidae; genus Rafetus; species Rafetus swinhoei. Next base: position 4,326,698 of record JAFJHL010000226.1, read on the forward strand.
TTGATGACGGGGCTTTCAAATGGGAATGTTCGCAGACTTTGAAAGGGTACAGTCAAATTCCTTGGTTTGGGCCATCTGTAGTTAAAAGAAACTTAAAAAACAACAAATAGTCTGGTAGCACTTTAAAAACTAACAAAACATGTAGATGGTATCATGAGTTTTTGTAGGCACATCCCGCTTCTTCACATGACCAGCCTGTTGGATGTCCAGAACCAAAAATAAGGAAAGGTGGTGGGGGGGAGGGAATGGCAGTGGTTATATAAATATCAAAGGGAAAGCCGAGCAGTATGTAACAGGCAAAACTGATAATCTATAAGCACCTAAAGACTGGATAGGTAAAAGGAGCAGATAAGAACCATAGTTAGCAATTAGAGAGAAGAGTACCAACACCAGATTCTACACAGACAAAGAACCATTGGCACCCTCATTGTTTGGTAGGTTGATAATGTCCCAGCCATCCGGTATCTCAATTCAAACCATTGGCATGAGAATTAAACTTGTGAATGAATTGTAGTTCCAACCCTTCCCTGTGTATTTGGCTTGTGGAATTGGTCTGTAACAAACAGCAACTTGAAGATCTCTTAATGAGTGACCAGGCAGATTAAGGCGTTCACCAACAGGATTCTGTATGTTCCCTTTACCAATATCTGATTTGTGTCCATTGATTCTTTCCTGTAGGGACTGTCCAGTTTGTCCAATATATATTGTAGTGGGGCATTGCTGGCATTTGATGGCATAAATCACATTACTGGATGTGCAGTTAAATGAGCCTCTGATTTGGTGGCATATGTGGTTGGCTCCAGTGATGAATTGCTTATATAGATATGTGGGCAGAGTTGGCACCGCGGCTGATTGCAGGGCTGGGTTCCTGGATGCTTATGATGTAGCTGTGTAGCATGGTTACCGGAAAGAATTTGTTTCAGGTTGGGGGGTTGTTAGTAAGCGAGAATAGGCCTTTCCCCCAAGGTCTCTGAGAGGGACGGATCATTTTCCAAGATAGGTTGTAGATTGCGGATAATGTGTTAGAGGGGTTTAAGTTGTGGACTGTAGGTAATGACAAGTGGAATTCTGTTGTTTTCTCCTTTGAGTCTGTCTTGAACTAGTTCATGTCTGGGTACTTTTTTGGCTTTGTCAATCTGTTTTTGTACTTCTCTAGGTGGGTGTTTCAGTTTTAGGAAAGCTCTGTATAGAGCCTGTAGGTATTTGGCTCTGTTTGTGAGATCGGAGCAAATCCGGTTGTATCTTAGGGCTTGGCTGTATACAGTAGATTGAGAAATGTGTCTGGGATGGAAGCAGGGGGCATGAAGGTAAGTGTAGCGGTCAGTAGGTTTCTGGTATAGTGTGGTGGAAATTTGTCCATCATTTAATTGTACTGTAGTGGCAAGGAAGTGGATTTCTCGTTAAGAGGTTTGTCCATCAAACGAGCAACCTCATGAATAGGACACTTCAGCTCTGACTCCTCATCTTACCTTTTGGTCTCATTCTCCACTAGTTCTGCAGGCAACTTGCTTTAGCTTGATGCCAGTTTTCTTCCCCAAAGCATTTGGACCTGCAAACACCCTTCTTTGATGCAACTATTGGAACAGCTGGAATGCAGCAATTCTAACATACATGATGGTGAGGTCTGGGTCTAACGAAGTCATCTGATCACAGATTATTGTGCTTAGCAAACTGGGCTTCCCCCATATGGGTGGGGTATTTGCTGTTGGAAAGGCAAATCCCCGCTGAGGTGTGTCTGATGCCTCCTTGTCATAATTCAGGCCCATTATTCTAAGTGCCATCCTGCGTAAGAACATCTGGTTAATTTCAGCAGATGAATGTCTCATTCACATTGAGCATTTCTTATTCTAATCAGACACGTTCATGCAGGAGGGCAGGGGGCCAGGTGATCTAGGATTTTATCCCGGCTTTGTCATGGAAGTTTTATTTGAAGTACTAAATATTTGTGTTACCTCAGCTAGCTCCGGGTCTCAATGGCCCGGGAGGAAGGTGAGTTACCACCCTTTTAGCAGGTGGTTTAAATGACACGTGTTGGAGTAACAAGCCCACTCTCCAGTGACAGACTCAGGAACAGAACCTGGCAGCCAGGTCTTGGCAGGGGATCACGCCCCCTTCCGACTTCGGGAGCCCTGAAGGGAGCACCTGGGGCTCGTCTGCCAATACAATCTGTCCATTGATCACCACTGGATTTAGAGCAGGCCCTTAGCATTGGCAGTGGGGGAGCGACTGGGGTTTGGTACCCGCTTGCTTTTCAATCCCCACCTCAGGAATACAGGGGCTCAGGCTGCCCTTGCACATCTGCAATTTTACTGTCCGGGGGGAGGGGGGAGGATTTTACTATCCAGGCATTCAGGGTACAGGAGTCGACACGCCCATATTGACGGAGCTCCCTGGGGAATTGGATTATGTACGTGGCTCTTCTCCGCCGGCTGCTCCCCCTCCTCCTCTACCAAGGGCGGCTGCCAGGGGCACCGCACGTTGGCAAGGTGCCCACTCGAGAGCAAGAGCTGGGCCCAGTCTGAGCTGTGGGATGGGCCACAACAAGCGCGTTCTCCTGCAGACCTCCTGTAGTAGGTGGTTGGACCCCCTGTGCCTCCTGAAGGGGGCCCCCTGTGCCTCCCAGGACCCCCTGGAACCCCCTGTGCCTCCCAGGCATCATGGGCTATTGGGAGCCCTCAGTTCCCTGGGGCACCTTTGCTCTATGAAAAGCCTCTGGAAGCTTCCCTTCCTGGGACACAAGGATTCTGGGAGGGCCTTTGCCGGGTGTCCCTGTTTTCCAAGCCTCAGAGGATTGTGAGAGGCGCTGTCCCCTGTGGGAGCTCGCACTGTGGATCCACAAGAGCGGGTGGATCATAGAACTGGAGGAGACAAACCCACAAGGCCACGATAGCATCTCTGGACACCGCTCCGGCGTGCAGAATACCGACAGCACAAGGCAGTAAGCCTCTGTTTCTCTGTGACCCGCTAACATTCTCCTGAACACTTATTACTATTGGCGTTAACGCAATGGCTGCGAGCCCCAGTCGTGGCCAGGACCTGTTGTGCTAGGGGCTGTACAAATGCAGAACAAAGAGACAGCCTCCGCCCAAAAGGTTTCCATGGGGCCTGCCTTTTTCATCCGCAGCATGGCCATCTTTCCCTAAATGGAACCTTGCCCGGGAAGGGTTTTTTGGATTAGATATAAAACGGAGGCCCTGGCCGTTAGGAACAATGAAAAGATCACAGGGCCCTTTAAGCAAGAGTCAGGTTGCTAATTTAAGTGTAGAGGACAGTTTCTAACTTTGGTCATTGTCTATCACATCACTGTCTGCGCTCCAAGGTTCCCCTGGTAGTCAGGGCAGGCCATGAGGCGAACTGAGACGGCCGCCTCAGGGGCCAGACTGTGGGGAGGCGCCACTAGGACCCAGAGTGTAGAAAATGGTGTCTGCTGCTGGTGCAGATGTATTCTCTCTGCTCTGGGTGCACAGAGATGGTGGAGTGCTGTGCTGGAGGAAAGAAGGCACAAGAGACCTTTCAAAGTTTTGGCCCAAGCGAGAGGGCATGGGGGCATCATTTGAGCTCCCCGCCTCAGGTGCCAAAATGTTGTGGGCCGGCCCTGCTGGTAGTTCTCAATGTACTTGGGCAATGGATGGAACTGGGGAAGAGTGAAATTGGGTTCTATTCCCAGCTGTGTCATCGTGAGCAATTCATGGAATGACTTTGTGCCTCAGTTTCCCCATCTGTTAAACATTGGCTCACCTTTGAGAGCACCTCAGTGGTGCCCATGTTTCATCGCTGAGGAGGCTGCACTTGGCAGTGGGGTGAAATTATTTTGGTAAGAGTCCCAGACATAGCTCTAGTATCGCCAGACACAACTCTACTGACATCAGCTGTTAAAAGTTGGTGACAACAACAGACTTCTGGTTACGGAGCTGGTCTTTGTACTGCCCTCTGTACCTGCCCGAATGACCTTGTCTCACTGAAATAAGCAAACAGTGAATCATCTGCCATCAAAACTACAGAAAAAATGTACACCTGACTGGCATGGGCTTCATGCTTCAGTCATTCAAACAAGTTACCATTCCACCCCCTGCCTGATCCTCCCTCTCGACCTCTCCTGCTTTCACTAGCTAGCGATTGCCATGGACTTTATCAGAGATCCGACAGTATCGCTTAGAAACAAAACGCTTGCTTTCCATGCCTACAAGATGCTGCCTTAGCATTGCAATGTTTGTATGGGGAAACTACAGAACACCCAGGCAACGTTATCCATGTAAGACAACACCAGAAAGCTTTTAAGCACAGTCAGCGTATTTGCGTCCTCTTTGCCTATGTCTACACGGCGCACTGAGGCTGCGCTCTGACTCCAGTTTGAGCCCCATCTCCCTTCTGTCCACACACAAATCAATCTGACTCGGGTCACTAAGGATTCGGAACCCAAGTCAGAGCACTATGGTGGTGGTGGGGGGTCAGAGCCTGTGCCGTGCAGGGTTTTGGGTCCGAGCCTTGCCAACCTGCAGTGTGGAAGCAGCTCAAGCCGCAGACCTGAGCCAGAAGGTCTGTGTAGTGCGGTAGGAGCATGGGAGCAGGGCTGTGAGATCCAAGTCCAGCAACTGTAAAAAGTGTGGACATAAGCATGGCCTTGCAACACCAAATCCGTAAGCCCAGGTCCCACAGACCCCGGTGCAGTATAGACAGACCCTTAGCCTGCAGCGGTTTCCAAACAATCACAGCTCCTAGCAGACACAGGCCTTACCTGGACTGGGATTTCAACCAGTAGTGTCGCTGCCCCAGGGGTCTGCGACAGGACAATTACACTGGTCCTGAAATCCCATGGACCTCATGCAGATGCCCAAATCATTCTGCTGCCACAGGAATGGGTGAAGGGTGAGATATGACATGGCCCAGAATCGGCACCTTCTCCCCAAGGGGGAACTCCCACCAAAATCTTGGTTCGGAGCAGCCAGGTCCGTTTTGCATCCACCTGCTGGACTGTAGCATGAAAGGGGATTCAAGTTAACAGAGACACCCACTGAGCACGATGCGGTCAGATCAGGTCCTACGTGAACAAGTCTGAGCTCATTCTTCCTAGAACCAATCCAGACTTTGTACCCAGGGCAACTGCAAGGTTTCCTTCCCTCTCGCTGCACCCAGGACCCCTTTGCTATTAGCCAGGCTTGTGTTTGCTTGGTGTTAGTCCAGCCCAGGGGGTGCCCACCTCTTTGCCGGCATGACCGTACTTTGAGACACATTGATTCCCGCGATTTGTACCACCACCACTAGGCTGAACCAGATGCGGCACCCCTGCGGGCCCCCCCAACAGAAAGCCTCGCTCTACTAACTAGGGTTGCCAGATGGTTTCAGAAAAAATACCAAAAAAACAACAACAACAAAAAACACGCCAGGAAAAAGTTTCTTAAGCAAAAAACAAACAAACAAAAAAACCCCACCATGGCCCCTTTAAAAACCGCGTGGTGAGGCTTTTAGGCCCTAACAGGCTGCTAGCGGCCACCTGCCATCTTGCCTCCCTGCGCCAGGCTGGACAGCTGCCCGGTAAGCACAAGGGTTGCCAGGCTGCCTCCGTATTGAGACGGACAGCCCAGGATTTTCGCCTCCTGGCCGGGAAAAAAATCAGAAAGTACCGAACATTTTAGGTGTCTGGTATTTTCTGAATTTTTTTACCGGACAGGAGGCAAAAATAACAGATTGTCCGATTCAATACCAGACACCTGGCAACCCTACTAGAAACCAGCCTACTCCCTGCGGTGTAACCTCGCACGTACGGTGCACGTGAGGGCACGCCATGTGGAGAAGGCTGTTCGGACGCACTCGGATGGGCTTTGTATGTTCATTTGGGATCACAGTTCCATCCCTGATGTCACAACACCAAGGGCCACAGCCTGGGGCCGGCTGGCATAGCTCTGCAGCGCCTAGATTGCTCGGCTTGGTGTTTATAGGGCACCTGGCAGGTTCCCAAGTATCTGTTGTTTCAAACAAGTCGCATTCTTCCTAATTCTATCCTCTCTACACTCAGAGAGGCCTAGACTATGACCCGCTTTCCCCCTCTTCCCTTGCTATTTTTAGTAAAACTAGAATTCTGCATAGCTCTGGCATTATCTTTATGGCCCTAATATCTGCAGGTTTATGACACTGAGCTGCGTGGGCAAGGCTTGCCTAGGCAAAACAGGCCTGCATGTCGTTCATCCTTAGATAATCAGCTTTCCTCTCCCTCTCCAGCTGCGGGGGTGAGTTTTTTGCACGTAACTCATAGGTGGGTCTCATCCCCCCTGCTTCCCATGTGACGGGCCCAAGACGATCGGCAGCAGGAATAGAATGCAGGTGTCCAGGTGCTGAAATTTAGCAAATTCTCCCTCCATAACCCTGATCCCCCGACTGCGGCCCTGAATCAGGAAGAGAGCTCAGCAGTTATGGGGCAGAATGGGAAGCAGAGGCACCAAAAAAGGTGATCAGAGCATGGCAACTAGTGTCCCCGAGCCCGCTTGCTGTGTCTTCGGAGGGTCTGGTGCTGATCCCACGGGCAGCACCATTAATTCAGCAGTCTCGTCCCCACAGACGTTAAGACTGGAGGGGCCCATGCTGATCACCTGGCCTGAGCTGCATAACACAGGCCAGACAACTCAGGAACTCTGATTTCTGCAGATGCTACAGAAGTAAAGTGTAATTGATCAGTCCTGGCGCTGAGGCTTCCGCCAATGAGACCACGTGGCTACAGAAGGCAAAGAGAGTTTTGCCCAAATTAGCCCTGCCAGGAAAGGCTCATGGCAGATCAACATGAGCAGGATGGGGGATAGGGGGAGAGCTAATTATTAAACGGAAAGCAGACTTTTCAAGCATCAGGGCTTGTTCTGGCCCCGCCTGGCAACAGGTGTGCTGGTCTCCTGGTATGCACCTCGTAAAATCCGCCCCACACGGGCCCAGCCACAGCTAGTCTTGCCAGAAAGGCGGTGACACACCGCTGCCTCTCCCAGGTAGGATCTCGCCCCTTTCTCCGGCAGCGGAAGGGGATCATTCCGAACTGCCCAACCACGGAAAGCTGCGCATGATTCCCGGGTGCACAGCTCTACCTGGCATGCCCCGCGGCCTGCCATCCCGGCTCATGCCGGTCCTCCCGGCTCACAGACATTGCCCTTTAGAAGCCAGTGGGAGAGTCCCTGCAGTTTCAGGAACCAGAGCCAATGATGACGCGCCTCTCACTGGTCTTGTCTGTTTAGATGACAGGCTCTTTGGGACAGAGGCGCCCGTCTCTTACTCTTGCTCCTTCAGTAGAAAAGGATCTAGGGGTCACAGAGGACCACAAACTAAACACGAGTTGCTTACTTATGCCTCAGGCAGCGGTGGGCAACCTGTAGCCCTTGGCTTCTCTCTGGGGCCCGTGAGACATTTTGTTTGCCATTGCCCATGTGCCCGATTCCAGGCTGTGTGCAGGTTTTTCCCCTACCTGTAGTATGGAAGTGACCTGCACGCAAAGCCCAGGCCCATGAAGTAAGGCACGTGCTGATTGCACAAATCATTGTGAGATCTGGGCACTCCCTCTGCATCCAATCAGTAGTCTTCCCTGACTACCATTCAGTCGGACCCACCCCCCGCGTATCCTAGGCACACCAGCACAGCAGTTAGTAATACTGTCCTATCCCAGGAGACCGTCTTGGCTATGACAAGACTTACATTTCCAGAAAGCCTTTGACAAGGTCCCTCACCAAAGGCTCTTAAGTAAAGTAAGTTGTCATGGGGTAAGAGGGAAGATCCTTTCATGGATTGATAACTGGTTAAAAGACAGGAGACAAAGGGTAGAAATAAATGGTCAGTTTTCAGAATGGAGAGAGGTAACTTGTGGTGTCTCCCAAGGGTCTGTCCTGGGACCAATCCTATTCAACCGATTTATAAATGAACTGGAGAAAGGGGTAAACAGTGAGGTGGCAAAATTTGTAGATGATACCAAACTGCTCAAGACAGACTGTGAAGAGCTTCAAAAAGATCTCACCAAACTAAGTGACTGGGCAACAAAATGTTCAATGAAATTTAATGTTGATAAATGTAAAGTAATGAACATTGGAAAAAACAATCCCAACTATACGTACAATATGATGGGGACTAATTTAACTACAACTACTCAAGAGAAAGATCTTGGAGTCATTGTGGATAGTTCTCTGAAAACATCCACTCAGTGTGCAGCGGCAGTCAAAAAAGCAAATAGAATGTTAGGAATCATTTAAAAAGGGATAGAGAATATAACAGAAAATATCTTATTGCCTCTATATAAAACCATGGTTCACCCACATCTTGAATACTGTGTACAGATGTGGTCGCCTCATCTCAAAAAAAAAAATATACTGGCATTGGAAAAGGTTCAGAAAAGGGCAACGAACATGATTAGGGGTTTGGAATAGGTCCCATATAAACAGAGATTACAAAGATTTGGACTTTTCAGTTTAGAAAAGAGGATACTGAGGGGGGATATGATAGAGGTCTATAAACTCATGACTGGTGTGGAAAAAGTGAATAAGGAAAAGTTATTTACTTATTCCCACAATATAAGAACTAGGGGTCATCAAATGAAATTAAAAGGTAGCTGGTTTAAAAGAAAACAAAAGGAAGGTTTTTTTTTCATTCGGCACAACCTGTGGAACTCCTTGCCAGAGGATGTGGTGAAGGCTAGGACTTTAAGAGGATTCCAAAAGAGCTAGATAGATTCATGGAGGTTAGGTCCATCAATGGCTATTAGCCAGGATGGGTAGGAATGGTGTCCTAGCTTCTGTTTGTCTGGAGGTGGGTGACAGGGGAGGGATCATGTGAGGATTACCTGTTGTGTCCCTCCCGCTGGGGCATCTGGTATTGGCTACTGTCAGCAGACAGGATACTGGGCGGGATGGACCGTTGGTCTGACCCAGTATGGCTGTTCTTATGACAATCTTGCGGCCCCCCCGAGATGGAGGAGGCCACTCATGTGGCCCACTCACTAGCGTAGATTGCCCATCAGTGGCCAAAGGCTCTCCAGGGTTAGCAGTGAGGTGCAGAGCCACAGAGCACTGCAAGGCAAGGGAAAGACATTCAGAGGCAGGCAGTGCCAACAGCCAGGCAATAGATACTGCCTAGCTTTACAACCGTATTGATTAGCTGAGAGGGATGTGGCGTGGGTCCCAGTGCAAGGATACACAAGAGCAGTTCATTGGCATGCCAGCCTCCGCCCCACCCAAAGTGCAGAGCCCTGAAAAACAAATTCACAAGAGCTAAGGTTTTTTTCCCCCTCCCCTCATTAACACTTTTTAAAGGTCATAAAAGTGGTGAGAGACAGCTGCTTTCTTCCCACCTCTGTGCAACTCAGAGGCAGCTGCTGCTGCTTCAGATCCTCTGCAGTTTGAATTCAATCAGATGCAACCCAAAAGGGCCTGATGAAAGGAAGGATGGTTCCATGGCTCCAGCCTATGACATGGGAACTGTGGGTTCAGCCCTCTGCTCTGCCACAGGCTTCTTGTGTAACCTTGGGCAAGTCACTTAGCCTCACTGTGCCTCTCTAAAATGGGAATAACAGCATTGCCCACCCTCCCTCCCACGGCTATGTGAGGTCAAGTGTATTAAAGATTCTGAAGCACTCAGACAGGAATGGGGACCATAAAAATACAGGAATGGGGACCATAAAAATATCTTAGATAGCCAGAACAAGTCCCAAAGCCTGGCCAATGTGTTTTACACATTTTTTTAATGTTAATGTTTGATAGACAAGCCTGGTCTCATAACTATGAGGCAAGTCGGCAGTTTCACTCACTTTAATAAACGCACCAGAAGCAGCCTGAGCTGGCTAGCATGAACAGGCCCACCCACTTTGTAACACGCTGCTAACTAGAATGACTGATGACTCTATTACTGGAGAACGCTCCTCTAAACCAAAAGATCAATGCAGTGTTGTAATGATTAACCTTCTCTAGCGGATTTTTACATGGCCATCATTTGTGACCCTGTTAGAACCCCCTAAATAAACAGTTCCCCTATATGTATAACTTACTAAGAACACTTTTAAAACAATGAGGAGTCTTGTGGCACCTTAAAGACTAACAGATTTATTTGGGCATCAGCTTCCATGGGTCCAAACCTTAAAATAACCTCTCTCTTTTGAGAAATTTTGTTACGATAAGACAAGGGAAATGGTGCAAGCATTTCCAACCCTTGCTGCAATATCGAGACTGAAATGGTGTGGTTTTTTCTTAGGATCTGAACAGAAAAGTGAGTTTTGAGAACCTAATGGTGAAGTTTTCATCAGAACATAAGAATGGCCAGACTGGGTCAGACCAAAGGTCCATCTAGTCCAGTATCCTGTCTGCCAACAGTGGCCAATGCCAGGTGCCCCAGAGGGAACAAACAGAACAGGCAATCATCAAGTGATCCCTCCTGTTTCCCATCCCAGGTTCTGGCAAAGAGAGGCTAGAGACACCATTCCTGCCCATCCTGGCTAATAGCCAGGACCTATTGATGGACCTAACCTCCATGAATTTATCTAGCTCTTTTTTTAACCCTGTTGTAGTCTTGGACTTCACCACATCCTCTGGCGAGGAGTTCCACAGGTTGTGCATCGTGTGAAGTAATACCTAAAAAATGTTTAGTAAGCTACTATAGATTGAGCAATAGGAAGTGCAACTAAAACCCACTTAGACCAGAGATCACCCAGTTCAATACAGCCAAAATGACTGAGAGAAGAACACATGAGGGCAGCCACTGCAAAGCACTGTAGGAGAGGTTGTGTGCAAAATCCTGGCCTCGCTGAAGTCAATGGCAGTTTTGCCATTGATTTTTAGGAGGCCAGCGCTCCACTCGACAACTTTTTCTTGTGATCATTGCTGTGGACTGGTTAAGAATTATGCATCCTCTAAGAGAATGCTGATCTGGTTTGGTTTTCCTGGCTCTCCACCCTATTTGTTTGTCTCACCCACCCATTGCCTCTTGTCTTTTTAGATGTTAAGTTCTGAGAGGCAGTCGCTAGGGCTGGCCAGGAACTGGTTTTTCCTTGTTGTGACAAATTCCACTATGTTGACATTTTTTCCATTCCAAAATGGAATGAAAACCAAACAAACATTTAGAAACATCCTTAGCAATGAAATTCAGGGGGAAAATCATTTTGAGCAAATCAAATCACTAAACCAGAAGCGTTGTTGTGTGATTTTGACCCGTCAAAACATTTAAAAACGCTTTTTAATATAAAAACAAGCTATTGCGTTTCAATATGAAAACTTCTCATTCTCAAGGGAAAGTTTCAACCTTTTGAAAAGATTCTTGTTAACAATTTTTGCCACAAGGAACATGTTCAGGAAAACACGTTGCTTTCAGTGAAAATGGTGTTTTTCATCCAAAAAATATTTTAAACACATTTCTGACCAGCTCCAATGGTCATTTCTCATAAAGCTACACAATGCCTAGCATACTGGGATACCCCTGGCTGCGGTAATGCTAACCCAGGTGTTAAATAATAACCTTTTCATTTATCTTCTTCCTTTCCTCCCTTAAACACAGTTATAGGGCTCAGATTTTATTGCCCCTGAGAGGGATCAGAGAGATTTGCCCAGTGCTAGTTGTATGTTTATTGGTCCTCCAATGTAAACATCCTGGAGAATGCACAGCCATCATCTACCCAGATTGCTCTTTCTTTTATAATTAACTACCCTCAAAACATGGGTGTGGATGACTCAGGGATATGAAGACACCTGGTCTGCTGGCTCTAGTCCTGTCAGACAAGTAGGGATTTGCTTTCTTTGTTTTACAGTAGCCGTAAGGGGTCCTAACCAAGACTTTCCCCACTGGGCGAGTTGCTGTGCATGCACTTATTAAGAGACAGCCCCTGCCCTGGAGGGTCTACAGTCACCGAGAAGCCAGAGGAAGTAGGATTATCCCCATTTTACAGATGTGGAACTGAACCACAGAGGCCCCGACTCAGGAAAGCCCTCGGGTTCTCACTGGGGATCCAACTGAGCAGGTCTCAGCCACGGCTGGCAGGGTCCTACAAAGCTTCCAAGGCACTGAAATCAGAGTGGTTTTGTGCTCTAGCCATGCCCACAAGCCACTACCTTGGGGTGACCCAATTTCAAGGACCTGGGTCAATGCAGTTTGCTTTGCCTGACCCCCCCCAGCTCTCACTCCCTTCTCTCAGGGTCTAGAGGTGTGGGCCCAGATCTTCAAAGGTATTTGGGCACCTAATTCCCTTTGAAACCTAAATACCTTTGAGGATGGATCTGGGCCTTGCCCCCTAGTGAACCTGCAGGTGGAGTTTCCCTGGGAATGGGCCCAGGCATACCGCAGCAAGAAGTCACTCTGTGCATAGCTTGCATTTCTCTCCCATCCCGCCCGTTGAATCATTGCCCAGGGAACAACTAATCCACGGAGCAAAGAATTCAGAGGCGCTGCCCTTCCTGCTCCTCCTGTGAGAACAAATGTGAGTCCGGCAGTAGCCCGGGGGCCCACTGGCTCCTCTTCTGGCCGCCCGCCCCCAGCCTGCGCACCACGGCTCTGTACGCGCTCTAGGGCCTGGGATTTTAGAGGAGCCAAGAGCCTGCTGCGCCCAATGACTCCAAGCCCAAACTGGTTCTCTATGGCTAGGCCAGGACAGGCTGCTCAGCCCTACCTGCCCCTCCCCCACCCCACCACGGGGTACGCACCTGCCCCTCCCCCACCCCGCCACAGGGGCCTGCACAGTGCCCACTGCAGCCTGCATTGTGGCGTCCTCACTGCCATTTTCAGCAAGCTACACGGAGAACAGCTAGTGCCAGTCTGGCTACCCAAGCTGCCATTCAGAGCCCTGGCTGCCATGCTGGCATACTCGCGACGGGGTGCCTTCAGACTGACAGAAAGCGCACGGCCGCACGCACAGGGCACAATTCTACTACCCATGCCTGAGTCGGCAGCTCTTATCCAAGGATTGGAAGGTGATTTATAGCAGTGGGGGAAGTAGCATTATCTCTAGTTTCCCAATGGGGAAACTGAGGCAGAAAGCAGCAAAATGACTTGTTGCACGGTGACTCAGAGGCAGAACAAATTCTTCAGGCCCGCCCCCCCACCCCACCCAAGTCTAGCATTTTAGTCACTGTCTCTCTCATAGTCCCCAGTATCTAGAATCAAGAGAGACGGACTCTTTGGAAGGGTGTACCCAGAGGCCCAGTTCCCAGGCCCAAATCAAAAATGAATGCCGCGTCAAGTGTTTTCCCCCCTCCTGTTTTGACTTTTGCACTTGTTTCCCAAGTACACAGAGATCAAAGTGACTAACGAAACAGATTAGGAATGTACCTCTTTGATCACACCTACAATCTCTGTCATTAGTCACAGAAGAATATGGAAGTGGCAAATCCACATCCTTTGCAAAATTTGAAAAAGACATCAGAGGAAAACAAATTGCTTCACACTCTTTGGCTCAATTCCAGATTTGGGCTGCTGGGATCTCAATTTAAGTTTTTGCAGTTTGAGGCCTTTTAGGGTGCCCTTCCCGTAACAGAAGAACCAGGGGGTTGCCCGATGAAATTAACAGGCAGCAGGTTTAAAACACACATAAGTAAGTTCTTCAGATAACGCAATGTCAACCTGTGGAACTCAGTGCTGGGGGATATCATGAAGGCCAAACACATCACTGGGGATATGTCTACACTACCGAGTTTTTTCAGAAAAATGGCCATTCTTCCGAAAAAAGCTTAAATTACGTCCACATTGCAATCGCGTTCTTCAGAAAGAAAATAAAAAGAGCAGATCGCTTTTTCGATGCGCTTTGGCAGTGTGGATGATTTCTTTCGGAAGATGTTCTTTCCTGAAGATCTCTTCCAGAAAAGCTTCTTCTGAAAGAAGCCTGCAGTCTAGACATAGCCTGAGTTGAAAAAAAGAATGAGATAAGTTCATGCAGGACAGGGCCATCAAGATACTCGGGGTGCAACCCAATGTTCTAGTTGTCCTTAAGCCTCTGGTTGCTAGAAGTGGGGAAGCAGGGGATGGATCACTCAATAATTACCCTATCCTGGTTTTCTCTCTGAAGCAGCAGGAATTGGCCACTGCATACAGATGTGGTCACCTCATCTCAAAAAAGATATATTGGCATTGGAAAAGGTTCAAAAAAGGGCAACAAAAATGATTAGGGGTTTGGAACGGGTCCCATATGAAGAAAAATTAAAAAGGACTTAGACTGTTCAGCTTAGAAAAGAGAATACTGGGGGGAGGGAATATGATAGAAATCTACAAAATCATGACTGGTGTGGAAAAAGTGAATATGGAAAAGTTATTTACTTGTTCCCAAAACATAAGAACTAGGGGTCACCAAATGAAATTAATAGGTAGCAAGTTTAAAACAAACAAAAGGAAGTTTTTCTTCACGCAGTGCACAGTCAACCTCTGGAACTCCTTGCCTCTGTTTGTCAGAGGCCGGAAATGGATGACAGAAGAAGGATCATTTGATGGTTCTCTTTTCTGTTCACTTCCTCTGGGGCATCTGGCATTGGCCACTGTGGGCAGACAGGAGGACACTGGGCTGGATGGACCTTTGGTCTGACCCTGTCTGGCCATTCTTATGTTCTTACTCCTGCTGACCAGAATGCAGCACTGCAGTCTCCCAGCTCAACCAGAAACTGCAGGCTTCTGCTTGCGTTTTTTCCTTCCCTGTACTTTTTTTCGCGTGGCCCTTTGCAGGAGGATGGTGCTTGCACCTCCCTCCCCGCCTCCAGCCTAGAGCAGGTGATGTATTTTCAAGGTAACTATAAAGGAAGAAAAAATAGAAAAGTGGAGGATGAAGACTGGCTTACGGCACAGGAAGGAGAGCGTGGTGCCCTTAAAACTGGTGTGCGGGGCTAGGCACATTAATGATATCCATGCTCATAAAGCCAGGCCCTAATGGGTTACAATGTGGGCTAATGGATGGGGCATGAGATATGGGTTTTATTCCGGGCTCTACTGCTGGGTCACCTTGGTACTGTACCACTGTCTGCCTCAGTTTCCCCATCTTTAAAATGGAGGTGATGACACCAGTTTCCTTTGAGAGCTACTGACGAAAGGCACTTCAAAGAAGCAGGTATTTATTGATTATTAGTCTTAGTCCCAGCTCTGTTAGGAACCTCCTTTAGACCAGTCATTTCACCTCTGAGCTTTCCTACCACAGGGGTATTTAGCTTGTAAACGCTTCAGCCTGTCTCTGCTGTGGCCTTGGTCCTGAAAGCCTGGCCCTGGGTGAGGGGTGAAGAGTGGGAGGGAGCAGGAGCATGCCCTATAGTCCCAGTGAGACTTGCTGTGCCCTCTAGTCACCTGTAACACAAGCAGGAGCTTTGCCTGAACTTGTCTGAGGTGATTCACACAACCCCCTGTACTACTTCAGTTCCAACAGCCTATCCTGCTCCCTATCTTATCTTAGGCACTTATGGCCTCATTTCCACAGTATCTGGTGAGCCTTCCAACACCCCCATGCCAGCTGGAAAACAGAGCCCCAGAGAGAGACTAAGGCTACGGCTACAGCTAGCCCGGGGCAGCGCACTCGGGTGGGTGAGGCTAGAAATAGCAGTGGAGATGTCAGGGCTGGGCCCGGGCCCACCCCCATCCCCACTTTGGTGGGTCTCGGAGTCTGGGTTTCAGCCTGAGCCCTGCCATCCACCCTGCTAATTTTATCCCTGCAGCCTGAGCCCCAGTGAATCCGAGTCTGAGGCCCACCAGGAATTTGAGGCCGAGACTCTGTCTATGGCCCTAACCACGGTCTCATCCCTTCTCCCTTAGTTACGTTGGTTTTAATCCAAAAGAGCTCGACTAAAGTCATTGGTGCCACTCTAGTGCTACAAACCAGCATGCAAACCAATGCTTCTCTTCTTCCAGGCCCTGAGCCAGCCAACCCCTGCTACTCCTCCGACTGCCATAATCCAACTGGGGCCTTATTAAACTGAGAAATAAACCCGATTCAAAATGCAGGTCCATGGGCGGTGGGTAGGCTAGGCGGGGGGAGGCTCTGCCTTCCCAAACCACCAGCCTGGCCCCGCCCACACTCCGTCCCCACAGCACCTGCTGTCGGTGTCCTGGGGTGGAGTGTTGCTGCCCAAGTACCCGCCCTCCCCATGCTCCGGGGCTAGCAGGCTGTGCGCCCCTCCACCTCACCATGGTGCTGTAGGGGGCGAGGCCTGGACAGAAGGGGCAGTGCTGGGGCCTTGCCTCCCCCCACCCCGCATGTGCATGTCCTACTTATGAGGTCTCTGGTTTGAAATGTGGCCACAGACACTCTTTCGTAGGAAGCCTCGCATTGGATGGAGTAGAAAGGTGCTGCTACTTTTCCCTACCCCTAATCGGTGTTCCTTGGAAGCTGAGCACTTGGGGGCCACACAAGAGCGATTTAAATGCTGCCCAGCTGATTAGCAGAGCACCCACAGCAACCCACAGCCAGCAGCATGTGTTCCTACTGGTGGTGCACATCTGCACATGCCTCGGTGCACAGAACAAAATTTATTCTGCAGCTGGATGGAAAACTAGGGGGAACATTGGCAGCAGGGAAAGACGCCGGCCCCCAGCCTGTTTCTCTGTACACGTAATACAGAGGGTATTTGCGTGGGAGTTTCTGTGGCAACAGAACACCCAGCCCGGGCAGGGGGAACCACGGCGCTTCTGCTTCAGTGACTCTTCACATCCCATCAGTGCTAACGGGCTCTCTCTCGATTTAACAGGCTGCGGCCCCCTGCCCCCAGCTCTAGGCGCGGGTACGTCTGACAATGTGAAGTATCGATAGATAGAAAGTAGGGCAGCCTCCAGCAGCAGGGACCCCTCGCTGCTGCGGCGCAGGCTGTGCCTCGCTGCCGTGAGCTCGGTGATGGGACCAGGAACGGGAGCCAGGCCAGGCCGCTCGGCCAGGAATTTAGTTTTTTGTTTTAAAAACAAGTGAACATAATTGGGCCTTCAGCTTTGGGGGGTACACTGGGGGCTGAGGCACGCTCCGCCCTTCGCCACATTAGGCCGGGGTCAATAAGGTACTTAAGCAGGGTCTAACTTTAAGTACCTGACCAGTGAGCACTGCTCTTAATGTTGCTTAAACCTCTGCTGAAATGCACGTGCTTAAGCAGGGCCCGATCCTGCACCTGCTAAAAAAATAAAGACAACGCCAACCATTGACTCTCATGGTAGCAAGCACAAGATGCTAGATTACATGGGTTATTTGCAGCTCTGTAACGTGGTGCGGAGTCACCAATCACACAGACCTACTGGCATCCTGATGCTGGTGTGATTCTCCAGCCTTCCGCCTGTGCTTTTGGGTCCACAGTCTCCAACGAGGCCCAGCAGACTCGCCGCAGCAGCTAATCTGGGCCTTGCTTTGCTTGTGTCCAGTTTCCATGAACAAGATCAGCCAGGAGCCGGTGCGTTGGGAACAATTACGATACTGTTTGTAACAAAGAGAGATTCTGCTGGAAGGCCTGCCCCGCTGCTGGGAAGCTCTTTGGTTTGTCAGCGGGCAGAGGGACAGATTGTTACCAATTTTGCTTTATATATTTTAAATCTCCCCCCTGTAGCTTGTGTCAGGCTGTGCTGCTAGAAAGGGCCCCTCTTGCTGCCAGTGAGAGAGAGCACTATTCCTGGGGCTGGTTTTGCCACGTGGTGGGAGAAATCAGGCTGTTTTCTAGTCCTACGTTCGTGTAGCAGCCTGGCCCCTGGGTAAAGTGTAAATGGTGCAATGTATCCGTTCCTTGACCGGTCGTGCCCATGCCGTGGACAAGCAAAAGTCACGGGATGCCATGGCTCAGAGAGAAACTGAAATAGAGGGTCTGATGCACCCATGCACCACTCAGTGCCACTGTAATTCCACTTCCAGCTGCTGAGCACCTGGTGCCTGCCACTGTCTGCAGGGGAATCACCCTGGCATCAAACCCCTGTAATCCAGGGGCAAATCAGGCCCAGGCTTTGGTTTTTGAACGAGAAGATTAACCGGCCTTGCTCAGCTCCTTAACTTTCGTTTTCCTCCATTTAAATCATTGCTCTGTGCTGGGGATTCACATGAGGGGTTCAGCATGCGGGCTGCCCCGGAGAAAGAGGGCTACCCCAGCCCTCTCACTGCAGCATCTTAGGGCCAGGTGAGACGTGCCTCTTCATGGTCACTGCAGCTTCAGTGGGCACAGCTGGAGGAGGGGGCATGTCCTCCAGCAGGGGCACATCCAGATTAATCTGCTCCCTGCGCTCCCCAGCCAGACTGAGGAATGCAGCAAACCACGCGCTTTCCCCTCACTCTCAATGTTCCCGTGTGAATCAGGAAAAGAAGCTTTAGCCCACCATCCCCTGCGGGGTGGGGGTGGGGAGGAGGCTCAGGGCTGGAGCAGTCCTGGAGGGGGGCACAACTCCAGCCAGCCCCTTTCACCTGCCTGGTGATTGTCTCTTTTCTGTATGGTTTTCTGAGACTCAATCCCATTCCAGGCACCTCCCATTGCCCTAGCCCAACCAAATCATTGCCCTAAATTAGGATAAGAGGAAGCTGTGTACCAAACGTGGTGGCTCTTACCCTTTAGGAGGAGTTCTTAGAGAGACAGACACAAACTCTCTCAAATATCTAGCAGATTGGGATTTTGAATGAACTCACCAACATTCGTAATGTGTGGATAAGGAAGGCGCTAAGAGCATTGCACAAATGTTACAGTCAGAAGGATCCATACGATCGGTTTGTCAACATACCACCAGCCAAATAGCCTCACCTGCTGATAGAGTGCTGATCCCAAGGGGCACTGATCCATGACCGGGGGGGGGGGGGGGGAGAAGAGAGGGGCGCTCAGGCACTAGTGAGAGATAAATATATATAACCCATGGGGATAGAATTTAGCCAGCTACCTCTTATCCTATTATTCTCTGTAGCTTTGCAAGCCAAGGAGTCAACTGTCTCATCAAGACCATGCACTGCCCGTAAGGGCTAAGCACCTCCACACTGGTGAGGGCTGGTTTGTGATTAGTGTCTCTTCACAATGGGTTCTGCTAGTGAACATGGGAACAACTCCAAGAGGAGAAAAGCCAGGTCAGGAATGCAGCCTCTAGGGCTGTGGCATCCCACCACTTCTGAAGCCGTACTACTGCTATAACGAACTAGCCACACTCAACCGGCCAAATAGCAGCATGTGGCTAGCATATTGGGCGCCCCAGCTCTACAGTCTTACTCCCTGTGACAGCGTGGCACTCACAGCAGCCCCTAAGTCTTTTAAACTTAGGTTGTTTAAAAAGAAGTGCTTCCAGGAAACACCAACATCTGAGCTTCATTTTGTAGGTTGGAGATTCAGCAAGGACACCCACTGTGCACACGTCACCCGGTGCTGCTAACAGCCCTTAAACCTGACCCATGGCAAAGGACTGACTTCCACGAGTTAAGGCAAGTTATTATTTACATACAACCATAATCCCAGGTAATCCTGTCTTGGTCTCAGCTGCACGCTGCAGCAGTTAGGCAAGTCAGCAAGACACCCCCCCCCCCCCTTTCACTGAAGCCACCACACAAAATGAAAAACGCACTGGGCCCCTGTCTGGATTGAATGATCCTCGAGCAGGGAAAAACTCTCTAACCCAGCCAGCCCTCTTCACAGTAGATAAACGGGTGATGGAACCATTGTTGTAGCCTTGTTGGGCTACATGAGAGACAAGGTGAGTGAGGCAATTTTTTTGTATTAGACCAATTTCTGGTCCAATAAAAGATATTACCTCAGCCACCTCATCTGTATAATTACCTAGCAGCACAGAACCAGCCTTCCTTTCCACCAGGCCCAAGGACCATTCCTGTCAGTGAAGTGGCTACACTCCAAGATTGCAAAGCAATAACAGTTATTTATTGGGGCATTTCAATTTATTAGCATTTAGAGCAGGGCCATAAACCAAAGTATTTTATCCAGGTCCTGAATCCTCTCTGTGGAGCTCCGAG
This sequence comes from Rafetus swinhoei, assembly GCA_019425775.1. Lineage (NCBI taxonomy): Eukaryota > Metazoa > Chordata > Testudines > Trionychidae > Rafetus > Rafetus swinhoei. Next base: position 4,346,556 of record JAFJHL010000226.1, read on the forward strand.
GGGTTTTAAAATCCGGGGATTTGGATTAGAGGAAAGTCTTTCTACAGCTAGACTGCAGGCTTCTTTCAGAAGCTTTTTTCAGAAGAGATCTTCCAAAAAAACTACTTCTGAAAGAGAGCATCCACAGTGCTAAAGCGCATCAAAATAGCCATCTGCTTTTTGGAAAGAGAGCATCCAGACTGAATGGACATGCTCTCGCATGTAAGCTGTGAGTGGCCACCAGGGCACCTGTGCTTTTTTCCTCTTTCCTCTTCTTCCGAAAACTTCCTCTTCCCCGTTCACACGCGCCTTTTTGCGAAAGAGCTTTCGTAAAAAGGCTTCTTCCTCATAGAATGAGGATTACCAATGCCGGAAAAAGCCTTCTGTTCTTTTGATTTTCTTGTGGAAGAACACAATTGCAGTGCGGATATTCAAGTTTTGTCGGAAAAACAATAGTTTTTCCCGACAAAAATCTGTAGTGTAGACATCTCCAAATCTATTTGTATGTGGGTAAACCCCCAAACTCTCAGTCCTGTTTGAGCAGATGGGGTCCATTTGTTCACCTGCTTCCAGCTCTGGGTTGTTTCCCCCACAGGTCCGCACTCCTCTGAACAGCAACCCAGAGGGAAAAAGGACAGCTTGGGGGAAGAACCAGCCAGAGGGAGGGGCAGTGAGAGGCAGCCAGGGTCTCTGGGTGTTCGGAGAACTTGCTACAGATTGGACCAGACTTTCTCTTCCCTGCTTTATTGTTTGCGCCAATCCTTCCGCTCTTTTTACCCATGCCCACATCACACCTGCCCCTCTGTGCCCCTTCCCCCTCACTCTCTTCCCTTTTCTTTCCATTTAGCCAATTGCCTCCTAACTAAATGCCACCCTCCCATCCCCCAGCCACGTGGAACGAGCCTGATATTTGTTAGGACCATTGTTCACACTGCTCATGGGCCCTTCCCCACCCCAGAGTTGCTCATTGGGTTGTGCTGGAGACGCTCACAGGGACTTAGCATGCTCAGGAATGCTGCAGAAGCCAGCAACATGGAAAGGGGCCGTGGACACAAACCCGAGTCCTCAGTGCACAGTGTAGCCAGACCCACAGGGTATAAGCTCGGCCTGTGCTCTATGCACCAAATTCGGCTCTATTACATGGCTGGACGGCAATGACTCAGAGGGGACTGAACTGGGCACCACCAGAGCTAAAAGCAGCAGTCGCTACACTCAGGTTAACTAGCCACGGCTCTCTCTACTGGGGCCGATCCTCTATGGACTAGCACAGCACAGGACCTGTAACACCTTGACAGCACTGGCTTACACAACACTGGTGGGTCTAATTCCCCATTGGTCACACAATTTAAGCCTGTAGCTGATCCATTTCAGATCGCCCTCCTACCTTACCATCCATCGCAAGGATCCTGTCATTCCATACAACTGTCTCCACCCGTGTTTTCTTCTCCACCTGCCAGAGTCTGGTATGGGACATGTAATAAAAACCCTTCATGTTTAACAGCACTTCATATATCCAGGGGATTGCCCACCTTCCTGAAGCAGCTCCAGGGAATCCCAACCCAGAATTCTCACCCAAACCTGGAACTCACGCACGGAGTTTGTCCAGATTTGCTCTTTAAGAGTGCAGCTCTTTAGCAGCCAGGCTTAGAATCATAGGACACTAGAACTGGAGAGGACCTCGAGAGGTCATCGAGTCCAGTATAGAGGTCTATCTAACCTGCTCCAGTATCGCCAGAGATGGAGATTCCACAACCTCCCTAGGCAACTTATTCCAGTGTTTCACCACCCTAACAGTTAGGAAGTTTTTCCTAATGTCCAACCTAAACCTCCCTTGCTGCAGTTTAAGCCCATTGCTTCTTGTTCTATCCTCAGAGTCTAAGGAGAACAATTTTTCTCCCTCCTCCTTGTGACACCCTTTTAAATACCTGAAATCTGCTATCATGTCTCCTCAGTCTTCTTCTTTCCAAACTAAACAAGCCCAATTCTTTCAGTTTTCCTTCATAGCTCATGTTCTCTAGACCTTTAATCATTCTTGTTGCTCATCTCTGAACCTTCTCCAGTTTCTCCACATCTTCCTTGAAATGTGGTGCCCAGAACTGGACACACTACTCCAATTGAGGCCTAATCAGCGCAGAGTAGAGTGGAAGAATGACATCTCATGTCTTGCTCACAACAGACCTGTTAAAGCAAACATGATTCTGGGATGCTTCCCCCCCCCAACAGCATCACACTGTTGACTCATTTAGCCTGTGGTCCACTATGACCCCTAGATCCCTTTCTGCAGTACTCCTCCCTAGACAGTCGCTTCCCATTCTGTATGTGTGAAATGGATTGTTCCTTCCTAAGTGGAGCACTTTGCATTTGTCCTTATTAAAACTCATCCTATTTACCTCAGACCATTTCTCCAGTTTATCTAGATCATTTTGAATTATGACCCTAGCCTCCCAAAGCAGTTGAACTCCTCCCACCTTCATATTAGCTGCAAACTTAACTTGTAAGGCTTGCCTGTACAGATAAATTGGTGCCAAAAAGGATCACTGCATTGGGCTGCTGCTGAACCAAACTTCTGTTTTGTGCGGTTAGAGTTTAATTTAAGAGGGCCGGTCAACATTTTTCAAATTGAAAAAAAAACCCTAACAAAAAAAAAACCCCACACCCATTTTCAATTAATTTGTGAAGAGCTTTGATTTGAGGTTTTTTTTTTTTTAAATGGAAAAATGCTTTTAGGGTTGAATTTAAGCCAATTAATGGACTTCCTGACTCCTAAAAACCACACAGTATGAAAGAGCCATGCCGAACTGTATTTCTAGGCTGAAGCCCTTATACCAGCCGAAGGGATGGAGTGGGGGAGAATTGAAGGAAATGGTGAAGTAGCACTGGCGTATTTCAAACTGGACGGAACAGACGCACCAAGGAATATACTGTGGGGAACATTTGTGATCTGGCCAGGCTAGATCGTGTGGCCTAGATTAACACTTCTCAAAATGGAAGCTACTAGCCCAACACAAATGCTAGCTGTACTCACTACCGGGATGGCTTGAGGAGCTAGAAGCTATTGTTACGGATAGAACAATATCCGTTATTGGCTAAGGAGCAAAATTGGCTAGGAGCAAAGAAGTGATTGAGAACCATTGGACAGATGGCCTGCTAAAGAGCTTTAGCATTCCTTATCCCCATGATTCTCCAATAATCTCTCTGCATATTTTTAATATTTCCACAGCATAGAAGAACTTCCATTCATGCTAGGATCAAGGACTATTGAAAATGTCAAGTAACCTTCATACTGCTGGGACTTTTTCGAAAAAGAATTCTGCACAGCAATAAAAAGGCAACAACAAAAACATCTGAAAAAAGTGTACTTTATCTCTCTACATATCTAGAATTTAGGTATTAAAGGGAGAAATAGCCAATCACAACATATTACAGAAATCAAAATTAATTTAACCACACAAAATAAGTTAAAACATTAAATATTAACTTTTCAGTGCAACATGTACAGAGGTCAGAGGAGCCATGCCTAAAAAAAAAAGCTTCAGGTTGGTTATTTATAATAAACTTAGAGAGACTACAAAAGGTTAACAATTCAACTGGAGGTTAGAATACCAGCTGAAGGAAGTTTCCTAGAATTAAAAGATGGTTTTACTACTGATAAAGATATTGGTTTCAGATCGCCACGGTCCCTGCAAAGTGGTGTTTCTGTCCTAGCGCCATAACATTTCAAGACTGAATGAATGTGATGTTTTAAAAACCAAACATCACTCTCACAGGATGTTTTATGGTAAAATGTATCCAAAAATCGTAGGAAATGCAAGATACATGTTTCAGGCAATTTATCAGACACTGGGGGAAACAGCAAGTTATGGGTGCAAAAACAATGTTCCAAAAAGAAAGATAGCGGGGTGATTTTCAAAAGACACATGGAAATTGGGGACCCAGCTGCCACTGATTTTCTGTGGAGACTGGGCACCTATTAGTCCTTTGTGACTTGAAAAATCCCTACCACCCGCTGGCCGCCACATTTATTGATATTGAAATACGAGTTCCAAGGAGATTGCTTTTTGCTGAATGAGAGAGACCTTTTTCTTTTTTTGCGCTATATTAAGTCTGGATTAATCTCCTTGACTTTAACATGGTTCCCTCAACGGGACCAGAAATTCATGTTGAGTCAACTCAAGTGTTCATCTTTCCAACAGAGCATTCCATTCCATAAGCTCCTTGTGTGACCATTCCAGATTGCCTTTAGAACCATAGAGCCAAATCCTAGCACCAAAAGGGTCAGCTGTAAAAACTCCCAAAGATTTCACTGACAGCAAGGATTTAGCCTGTAGCTTTTTGATTTCCTACTGTCACAAACCCACAATGGTGTTCAGCTTCCTAGCTCCCCCTCTTCTGCATTGCAACTTTCCCAGTCAAGAAAAAGTGGAGCAACGAACATTTTGAATCTGTTATCCTGGAATAGTTCCAATGAAAGGATGCAACATGGTACAGGATGGACACACTCTCCTTACGTGCAAGGAAAAGCCATTGTGGGGAAAGAAAAGGGGAATTCTAACCTTCATTTTCAACCAAATACCTGTTGTCACACGAGCTTTTATTCCTACCCTGTCCTTTCCAATCCCTCTTCAACTAGGCAGGTTTTTTTTTTTTTTTAAAAGGACATTCTGTATTATTGAAACATGATCCTACTTTTTGAGTCAGATCTCTAGGTATCTTCCTAAAAGCAGCACCAATTTTAAAAATCAGATCCTGGAAGGTCAAGTAATTGCAAGGAACAGATCACAGATTGGATTAGGAGATAGAGAGGCCAGATATATATTCCAGTTGTTCTTCAGTAGGGTGGCACTGGGAAAAAAAATTGTGAGGATTTAGTGCCAGAGTGTCTGAAAACCTGGGCTGGATCGTCCAGTGGTGTAATTTGGCCTCACTGCATTTTAGTGAGCAGAAGTATGGTAGATGAGCAGAAGTAGAGTAATTCACCCCGCTGATGATCAGTTCCCCTTGTTTTAAAAGGTCAAATTAGCGGCTGCATGGACATTCTCACCTGTTGGTCAACTCAGGAGGTCTGAGTGAACTTCTTGCCTAGCAGTACTTTTCTAGGGGATACGGCGAGACAGAGCTACCCCTAGCTGAGACTTGCCTAGCTGCATACACATCTGCTAGAGTCAGCTGGACATGCAAGCTATCTGAGCTGGGACATTCAAGCAGCAGTCAGGCTTAAAACCATATCGCCATTAGGGACGGGTAAAGAGAGCCAGAAAGTCATCCAAGAGACAAGCTGAGCCAGGCTTTTGAATGAATTCCTATGCCAGTGCTAATGGCATTCATCTTCCTGAGGAGGAACATCACCGGAAGGTCTGAGGACAAGGTGGGGGTAATAAGAACTATCAGCCAGACCCTTAGCCGTAGGAAACATTGCTCCACTCCCATGCTGCAGGCATGGTCTGGGCTGCAGGGTTATCCTATGAAAGGAAAAAGGCTTGTGAAACAGATGCATAACTGATGGGCATGTGCATCATGGTGCGAAGAGACCTAAATAGTTTAGACTACAAGAAATCAAATATTTAGTTTTAATCCCAATTTAAAAAAAAAAAAAAAAAAAAGCGCAAAAGAGCGAGAGAAAGAGCCTTATCTTGTAAGGTGCTGAGAGTCGGTACTCAGCGCCTTGTGGGATCAGGCCCTAAATGCACGGCTTCCACAAGACATCTTAAACACAATTAAAAAAAAAAAAAAAAAGCAGGCGAGATGCTAAAAAAAAAAAAAAAAACACACCTGTCCCTGTTCCTCATGGCTGGAGCATTCTGCACATTGGAAGGTGAAAGAGGGCACTGCCCATCAGGCTGGATGTTTCTTGGGAAACCTGTCAGAGGCTAAGGGCTGCGCTCCAAAGAGCGGGACTAAGATATTGATACACCCCTTGTAAGCATAGCCATGGGGCAAACCAGTAACAGCGCTTCAATGCTAAGGGCTGAATTTGCCACTGACAGAAACGGTCCAAGCTCTGTTGAGATCAGTAGAATTTTCAGTCACTTACATCAGCAGCGAATTAGGCCTCAGGTTTGCTCAAGTGCTTCGAAACCAAGAACAGACCAACAGGGTTCTTCCCTACAAACGAGAGATGTGAAGGCTCTCACGGAGAAGAGTTACTGTCCTGTAGCAGCTCACTAACCCGGCACATCTATTCAGCTATTTCTCCTCCAGTCATTCTGGGCCAAAAGAGGAGAGGTTGCTCAAATGGTTTCAGAAGATTAGAGAAATGGGGGTAAATTCAGCAATTACTCCCTGATTCAGGGAAGTGCTTAAGCATGTGCTTCAGCTTTACGCAGAGGCTTAAATGCTTTGCTGATTCGGGCTGCTCGACAGAATCGGGACACTAGATGTACTGGTTTTGCCCTCTTTGATGGGCTCCCAGAATCACTGATGGGAGTCACACAGCTTGCTCAGAAACTGACCAGATCACACTCCCCCATTACCACACTCTCAAGATGCAGCATTTGCAGCTTCGTTGTGAAGAACCCAAATCCAAATCCGAAACACAGAGGTCACTATTTTAAAATTATTTTTTTTTCAGATCAGCTTTAAAAATAGATCACAGAATTCAACTGAGTTAGGGGGAAAAAATCCTGGAAGGAGACAGATGAAAAGGATTCTTGTTGGCTTGGGGGTGGGAGGGGTGTCAATTGTGTGCATGTGTCAATCTGCCTCCTTAGGAAATTAAGGGGAGAGGTCGTAATAAGGTCTAAAGTCAGATCCATTGTAAGACTGAGCCAGACGCCGAGTCAAGGAGCAAAGCGCAACGAAGGGTTCAACAAGCTCATCTCTCAAGTAAGAGTATGGAACAAACCATGACTTGTGTATCAGTTTCAAAAGGTGCTCTGCTGGCAGGCATCGGGTTGCTATAGGAAACCAGAAGTTCATCAGATCGTTTGCTTTTAGGCAAGAGCTTGAAAATGAACACGGCAGGCAGCTGGTTCCTCATACAGGATAAATGGGAGACAGTGTGGTTCCTATTTTCCCTAGGATGGATCTGGTTTCGGGTTGAAAGCCCCCCCTTGATATTTTGTTTCTACACAAAAGGGTGAAATTCTGCTCTTAAATCAGAACAAAACTCAGGGCCAAATTCAAGGGAAACTCCACTGACCCCACTGGCGGGGTAGGCCTCACTTAGGCCCAGGAGAGTGAACTTGGTTCTAGGACTGTATCTTGCCAGGCAGATCAGAATACAAACTTTGGAACAACACTGAGAATGTGTCAAGTTTGGTATCCAATAGCATCATGTACGGCACAGGTTCATCCTCCAAGACAGACAGTCTAGGGGGATGGAATTTTTTACCTACAAGTTAGAATCCACATTCAGGGAATAATGCCATTGATTTAAGAGGGCCTGAGTATGATCTCATGCTAGAGCTAAACTAGGAATAACCAATGGAGTTACACCAGGGTAAGCAAGATCAACAGCAAACCCCATTAGCTCATTCAGTCACATGGACTCCGGCAAGGAAGGGTTTGCAGGATTTGGCCTTAGGTTTTCTGCTGTCATAACACAGTGACTCTTAAGTGTCCTGAACAGTCCCTAGTGAGCACAAAGAAATGCAGAGTGTCACATCTCTAAGGCCCTCATCCCAACATTGGAAGGACCTGAATAAGCTTTGGGTCAGGCTCTGAACACCTAGATTTCCACAACTTTGATTGGAGCCGTGTTCCATGTTCCAGCTTTCCAACACCAAAGACATTTAACCCCCGTCCCGAGCTCCAAACACACTTTTCTGCCATCACATTTATAATGTGGAGCTGGAACCCATTTTTCTCCTCCCCCGCTGGCTTGAGGGTGGCCGTTTTTCCTTTGCAAGGGGTCTCCCAACAAGGAGCAATTCCTCCTCAGAGGGGAAAAGGACAGCTCCGGCCAATTCACCTTGTCCTGTATCCCCTCGCAGATTTCATCTGGCAGGTCAATGGCAGCGGGGGCGGGGAAAAAAATCGCAGTCAGGTAAAGAGGACGTTCTTTGAAATGGCTGCGCGCTCTCCTGACAGAGCCATACAACCATTCCTCCCAGCGAGTCACATATGTAACAAATGCATGAACCAAAAGACCCAGCCTTCAGGAAGCTTCCATAAAGTCTCGACGCAGGACAGACAGTTTTTGTGAGCGCTCTCCCATCACTGGTGTCAAACCTACACCCCCCACACACAATTGTCACATCTACGGAAACACCAAGCTGAGCCATGTGCAGGTCTCGTGTCCAAGTCTGAAGTCTTGTAAAACATTCCACGGTTGCCGAGATGTGGTTGAAGAATTACTCCTTGACGTCATATTGCGTAGCCCCCCGCAGATGTCAATTTGGCAAGGTTCTGAAAGCCCAGCATAGAATAGAGGAGCAGAGAGAGAGTGTCAAGGTCACATAGCGTCTGCTTGATAGCAATCGCTGGCAGAGCAATTTTCTTCTGTGAATGAATGTGGGCCTCCATTACACTGCAGCAGTCCCATCTGGCCATGGTAGTTAATATCCTGGTCCAAACCAGTTCTCCTTCAGACCACTGCAGAAGGAAACACACCAAGGGTTAATCTACTTCCAGGGGTGCAAACCTGGCTCTAATCTAGCAGCAGAAAGCAAGCGAGTCCCAGAAAAATGGCCACAATGGATCAGACTAATGGTCTGTCCAGCCTCGTGTTTAAAAAGACTTGGACATTTCAGCTTAGAAGAAAGGAGACTAAGGGGGATAGGATAGAGGTCTATAACATCATGACTGGTGTGGAAAGAGTGAACAACAAAAAGTGATTTACTTATTCCCACAATATAAGAACTAGGGGTCACCAAATGAAATTAATAGGTAGCAAGTTTAAAACAAAAGAAAGTTTTTCTTCACACAGCGCACTGTCAACCTGTGGAACTCCTTGCCAGAGGATGTGGTAAAGACCAGGACTTTAACAGGGTTCAAAAGAGAGCTAGATAGATTCATGGAGGTTAGGTCCATCAATGGCTATTAGCCAGGATGGGTCAGAATGGTGTCCTTAGCCTCTGTTTCTCTAGAGGTGGGTGCCAGGAGAGGGATCATGTGAGGATTACCTGTTGTGTTCCCTCCCTCTGGGGCATCTGGCATTGGCCACTGTTGGCCGACAGGTTACTGGGCTAGATGGACCGTTGGTCTGACTGGTCTCATGTGTTCCATTTCTGACAGTGTCAGATGCGTCAAAGGGAACGACCAGAACAGGGCAATTCTTGAGCAATCCATCCCTGGCCCCCCAATCTGTGCAGTGGGGGTGCTGAGAACCATTGTACCAAGCTGTGAATTGGGTCCATAATGGGAAGCATTTCCAGCCAGGGTGCAGCAGAACCCCCAGCATCCTTAGTTTCAGCCCCTAGGGACACCCCGGGAATGGGGCTACATCCCTGGCCATCTTGGCTAATGGGCATTGATCCTTCATGGTCAGGCTCATTGGGAATTCCATTACAGCATCAACCCTGAGAAGCGAAGTAACTTGTAAGCTGGGCACCCCAAGTCTTGCATCTAAAAACCCACCTGATTTTCTGAAAGTCAGGCCACTTAATTTGGGCAACCAAAAACCCCTCCTATCTGAATAGTGAGGGCAGGGGGTAGAGTGCTCATTTTTCTCTCTTACTCATAAAAGTTCATGTGTGATTGATGTGGCTGTGTCAGTGCCTGATGTATGGCTAAGGTATTTCCAATGAAGAGTTGGTGTCAAGTGCCCTCTCCTTTACTCTGTGACCAGTACAAACATCTTCCCTGCAGTCTGTAGCACCTGAGACACACAAAGGGCTCAGGAGACCAGTCTACAAACCCAAGACAAATAAAGGCACCTTCGCTGCCATTATCAAAACAGAAGTGATTATCTCAAAGCAAAACGCTAACGATAAGAGGCATACATGGTTTCTAGAGATCATTCAGTCCCCTTCGCGAGCGCAAGGAATAACTCAGGCTAAGACAAATAATTAGAGCGGAGACAAAATTAAAGAAAAACAGGAAGACAGCCAGAGTATCTCATGCCTCTGCCTAGACGGTATGTCATATGTCACCTGGAATTTATTGCAATGTGTTGTGCATAAAAAACCCTTCCACTGACAAAGAATACCTTGTACCGAATTGCCAAAAAGCACAGAAGCCATATTTTCAGAGATGCTAAAAAAGGCTAAGTGATTTATTCCAGTCCCACTGGAAGTCTCTCGCAGTCAATGCACATTTAGTCCCACAAATGGGACTTGTGTATCTGCAGATACAGTAACCCTAATGAGGCACGTCCAATGGCTTGTAAATCTATTGGAAAGGGTGTAAAAGTCACTCAGCAAAGCATCTTCGGAATGCTATAAAATTCAGGCTGGCCGTAAAGAGGGAGAGAGACTCTAAAAATCTCCCCCTAAAGATGTAACTTCCAAAGGTTGGTTAGCTACCACTGCACACGTGAAAATCTTCCCTCGCTTAAATAAGAGTGACTACAGGTTGAACCTCTCTAGTTTGGAACCCCTCGGGACCGGACTGGTTCTGAACGAGAGAACTTTCTGGACCATGGGAGGTCAATATTGTCTAGCAGTATTACCAACACTTCCACTGCTTATGGGGCTCTTAGGGGCAAATTAGAGCTAAACAACAGTACAGAACACAGAGCTAGGACTGGCGGCTGTAAATAAACTTTATGGGACCATAGGAATCTTGGCCACACCCATGAAAAGTGGACATCCGGCTAAGTAAAATCGTTCCGGACGATGGATGTTTCTGGATCAGAGAGGTTCAACCTGTACTTTATTAGATCACAATAAGGAATTTGAATTACTTCTCGCTCTTTACTTATTTGCATTTCTCAGCATGGGGTCTAAGTCAGCAGTGCTTATTCACATGACCAGACCCACTGTGGGTAGCTGAGGACTCCTCTGACTGGGTGCAGGAGGGGACCGGGGGCACTTGGGCCTTCTCTGGGCAGGGGAGGCTTGTGGCATAGGTGCTAGACCTGGCTTGAAATGGCTTCCATTATATCCAGGTTTCCAGTTTGGTTCAATAGCTCGCAGCACCCCCACTGAACAAGTTGTTCTAGCCCCCAAAGGGTGGTGCGGAGAGGGTCTTGGGGCTGCAGCCACAGAGGAAGGAGAGGAACCGGGGGCTGGCATCTGCCCGTGCACTTGTGCCTGTAGCCCACTCAGGTCCATTTCACAGGCCACTGTTCCCTTTGCCCACCCCCATCAGCGGGCCCGGAAGTAACCAAGCCAGTCCTGAAACACGGGAGGCCAAATACAGAAAGCGTAGCGCAACGCGAACACCCAGATGGGTAGCATGCACGAGAGGACGGGCTGGAAGAAAGGTCGCCGAGGGAATCCCAACACAGGCTGATCTACACGGACAGGAGTCTGCTACAGCGCTAGCCGGGCAGCCTGGACTCTTCAACTGGAGGCACGAGCTGCAACAGCGCTTGAGCTACAGAGGACCCTGGTGAGTTGACCAAGATGGCGGCCCTCACACAGGGCTCCTTGGGCCTGCCTCTGAAGGATCTGATAAGGGCTTCAAGCGCCAGATCCCGGCCTGGACACACACAGGCCGAGCCACAACAGCAGAGTGCTCGTTCACCCGCTACCCACGCCGTCGCCAGGTAACTACTGGCGGGAAGCCCATCGCTACGGCAGCTGCTCCTCCTACCTGTCTCTGAATGGCAGCAGGAAGCTCCCCCCTTCAGGAGCCCGCTGGGCTTCTCGTGTCTGCAGATGAAGGCTCGGCACCACTCACAGTGTTTTCTTATCCTACAGCAGCTGGAAGACAATCGAAGGGCAGGGCATTAGGGCAGGGACCTGGCCCAGAGCCTGTGCGCAGCCAAGGGGGAATCAGCAACCACGAGGCCTTTCTTGCTCAAGATCAGGCGTCTCAGCGACATACTGGGCTGAACTCTGTTCGCAGTGACTCTTCCCACCGGCGGCCGTGGAGCTACACAGAACATGGCGCACCGCCTCCGTTTGTGGGGTCGAATGGAACCGGCGCGGCAGACGCCTGCTTTGCACAGCTCCCACGGGAAGCATCCAGGAAAAGCCATCCCAACCACACCCAGCATTCACTTGGCTCTGCACCAGAATGCCCACCGGGGGCAGGAAGTGACCGGCATTACTACCGCAGCAGCAGCGCTACGAGAGCCTTGAGGCAAGGACACAGGAACGCCTAGTTCACGGCAAAGCAGCAGGGGGATTTAGAGAGGCAAAAACGGGACACACTCACCCCTGGCGTAGCTCCATTGATGCACAGGAATGAATTTAGATCTGGTTAGTTGCCCGAAAACTGGAATTTGAACCAGACACCGGAGACTCAAAACCCTGCTCTCAGGAAGCATGCCCCCAAGACCTTTCAGGAGCAAGTCTAGGCAGGAAGGCTGGTCTAGACAGAGGAAGGACAGCCTGACAATGGAGGCCTGGTCTGTGACTCAGGAGATCAGGGTTCAATTCCCACCTCTGCCACAGACTCATTGTGCGATATTGGGTAAGTCACCTACTCTTGGTCTTCAGTGTTTATTCAGGAAGGCACATGAGCATGTTCTTAAATGCTCACCTGAATCAGGGCCTCTGACTCACTTTCCTTTGTCTCAGAGGAGGGAGCTGTGTTAGTCTGTATATGCAAAAAGAGCCTTGTGGCACCTTCTACACCAAACAGATTTATTTGGGCATAAGCTTTTGAGGGCAAAAACCACCTTGTCAGATGCATCAGGACTCTGCTGTTTTTCCCCCTTTGTAAAGTTGAGAGGATGCGAATGCTTCTCTCCTGCCTTTTATCTAGGCCGTAAGAAGTTGACTGGCACTATGCATTTGTACAGCTCCTACCACCGTGTGATCCTCTCTCATTTGGGGCCCGTAGGTGCTACTTAAATATAGATAAATAAATCACAGTGGCTCAAAGCTCTGGTTTAGACCTCAGACAACTGGAGGCAATAAAAGCCCTCAGTGAATTTGAAAGAAATTGTACACAGCTGTCAGTAGCCCAGATTGACATACTGTTGAAAAAACCAAACAACTATGTATGTTTATAAGCCGTGAGAAAAAAGTGACAAATATGGCAAGACACACACACTGGTTTTTATTGTACCAACTGGTTTGTTCATTTGATCCCATTGTGAATAAAGAGTTTAAGAGCCAACTGAAAGAAGAGTTAGGGCATGCAGAAAGACTATGAAGCAATGTGTCTTGTAACACTTGGGTTGGGAAATCAACCACAGCAACCCTGTAACTAGGCCTAGGTAAGTGAAGTATTGTTACCTTAGTCAAATAGGTTGCAACCTGAGTTCCTTACCCACCTGCCCTTAGAATGAACACTGGAATATTTTACATCTGCTCCGTGTCATTCCAGTTATCCACAGAAACTGATATTAGCATCAATCCCATTTCTTGGATCACAATAGCACCCAAAAAGCTATTGTGGGCCCAGGAGAGGTCTGTGTTCCTACTGAAAGCGTTCCATTCACTAACATCTTAAACAGAACAGCAAGATTCCCTTGAAGTAGTGCATGAGAGGTTAGTCGGGGCATCAATTTTGGCTGGAAAAAACACCAATGGTGCAATCGTATTCAGGGGTGCAGCACTGTACAGGGTCAAGTCAGGAGCCAGCAGCTGCCACAAAAGCAGTTTTTGCAGTCTACATGCATTGGGTCAATTCAGAGAGGAACCTCAATCTAATGGAAACAGCTGTAGGTTGCAATCATCCAGCATACAAGTTACAAAATTTAGATGCCCTTATATCTGTTTATCAATGTAAACCTGTGAATCTCAACCTTTTACACCTGTGAATTTGGCCCACATTTTGGTATGGAGGTAAGAACCTAACACCAAGTTTTTAAGCTAGCTTTTCCGTTCATCCATTTAAATAGCCTTAGAAATCAGTAAGTTCAGACAGATTTGTTTTCCCCCGGTACTGTACTCAGAACACCTTAACAGGAAACAACCACTATAATTTTAAGATTATTCTGCACGTGATATATCCTGGGCCCATGCCTGGCTCTGAAACAAAGAGACCACTTAAAGAGAATTCACTTTAGGCTTTACATGGAACAGAGATGTATTAGCAGGAATGTTGTAAACAAAGTAACAAGTAGTAATTATTCTGCTCAACTCCATGATGATTAGGACTCAGCTGGAGTATTGTGGCCAGTTCTGGAGACCACACTTTGGCTACGTCTACACTACAGGGTTTTTGCGCAAGAAGTCTTTTGTGGAAGAGATTTTGTGCAAAAACTTCTTGCACAAAAGCGCATCCACACCTCTTGCACAAGAAAGCTCTGATGACCATTCACAGAATTCTCATCACAGCACCTGTGCTTTTTCGGATAAGCTCTATTTGCTCAAGAAACCTCTGTGAAGCGTCCACACATGCCTTTTTGCACAACAGCTGTAGCGCAAAAAGGAGTTCTACACCACCAAAAGCCCTCTGTTCTGCCATTTTACTGTTGATTTACTCGCCCAAAAGCACGCTTGAAGTGTGGATGCTCCGCACATTTTTGTGCAAAAACCTTGCAGTGTAGACATAGCCTTTGAGAAAGATGTGGGCAAACTGGAGGAAGTCCAGAGGAAGCAACAAAAATGATGGCAGGTCTAGAAAACACGCGCTAAGAGGAAAGACTGAAAGAAGTTGAGTTTGTTTAGTTTGGAGAAGACTGAAGGAGGGACGGAGAAGACTGAAGGAGGGACCTGATAAGTCTTCAGGTTGTGTCAAAGGGTGTTATAATGAGAAGAGTGAAAAATTGTTCTCAATCATTGAGGAGAGGACAAGAAGCACTGGGCTTAAAATTGCAGCAAGAGATTTAGGTTAGACATTAGGAGAAATTTCTTGTCAGGGTAGTTAAGCGCTGGAGCAAATGACATAGGGGGGCTGTGGAATAGGTTACTGGAGGTTAAAAACAGGCTAACAGGGATGGTCTAGATAATACTTAGCTCTACCTCAATGCAGGTGACTGGATTAGATGACCTACCAAGCCTACATTTTGGTGGTTCTATGCTGCATGGCAGGACAGGTGGATACTTGATGTGCTGCTAAGCAAGTCAACAAGAACTCACAGAGACTCAATCAAGTAGTAAGCCGGAGCACAACAGCATGTAATGCAGACTTACTGTATTAGCACACAGGCCACAATAAGGACGACTGATGCCACCACGGAAACCACCACTAAGGCAGTGATGGTTTGTTTCTTCTGATTGGCAGCTACCACCGCAAGGAGGTCTGCGTGTTCGCACCGCCTCCCGACGAACCCAGAATGGCAGCTGCAGAGAGAGGAGAGAGAAGAATTGAAGAAAGCACCAAAGCACACGTGCACCCAAGAAATAATGATCCAGTCGGATAGATTCTCAGAGGCAGTTGGCCGTCAGAACCAATGGGAAATCCAAAGGGAGTTAGGCACTTCAGTCCATCAGCCAGAGAGTAGGACAGAGAGACTAGCAGTACTTAACACACCAAATTAAAGGGCAGATCCTGCAGTTCTTACTTAGGCAAAGCTCCCACTGAAGTTAGAATCAAGGGCTGCAAGGTAAGGCCCTGGCTTAGAGCATGTTCAGTAGCTCCTTGCAGCCCCAGGGGCAGAGTTTTAGGCCTCCAAAAGCTCTCTGTCTAGGCTGGATTTTCAGAAGGCTAAAGCCCTACAAATAACCTAAATTGCTAGCTTGATCTTGAATGGGTATGTCTACACTGCTGGTGGCAGCTGACTCAGGATTGGGTTGCAGGGCTGTTACACTGCGATGTAGGCATCTGGGCTTGGGCTAGAATTCAGGCTCCAAAAATTCCCCCAGGGACCTGCGAGGTATAAGGAGCTCAGGAATTTCTAGCCCACAACCACCTGGGAGCCTGAGTCAGCTGGCACAGGCCAGCCATGGGTTTTTAAACTGCAGTGTAGATATATCCTTAGATACCTACATATGGATTGAGGAGCCTAACATTAGGCCCTCAGGTTTGACTTCTCCCCCCACCGTTGTGCCATGAAGGACAATGGGAGGTGGGTTCCAGTCTGTGAATTCCAGCCTGCCTCATTTCCTTTGTTGCTATGTGACTCCAAAGATACTGCAACATGGCTTTGGTGCCTGGTCTCATCCCAAGGGAAATGCAACGGCAGGTTGTGGCACAGTCCTGCGGATTTCTTTCCTGTTTCACCCGGGTTCGCACAAGCAAAGCCCTTCACCATGGGAGAGAGAGACTTACACGCATGCCGGCTCCTCCTCTTGCACGAGAAACCTGCAGGTCCCGTGGAAGCAGAACTGGCTGTGGGAGTCGGGACAGTCGTTAAAGTGGGATCTGACTGCAGCAGCCACTGGGGGACCTAGATGGGGTGGACAATAAAGACACATTTTAACGCCAAGTCTGAGGCAGCGCTCTGCCCTGCACCGGTGTGCTCAGCTTTGATTTAGTTTTTGGGCCTGATGCAAAGTTTCAGGGGCACAGCACACAGTAAAGCCCTAAAGAATTCAATGACCAACATTAACCTCTTTAGAGGCATTTCCCCTTCTTCCCCCCCCCCAAAACACCACCCTCTAAGACAGGGCTACTCAACTTTGGAAGCCCGGAGGGCCACAATGATACTCACAGCACATGCCAATGGCAGCAATTTAAGTGTGGTTGCATTTACATGCAAATATATATGCAAATAGCTTTTCACACAGATGGGCATGAATACAAAGATTAAGGCAACACACAAGCCCCACTGAAGTCAGTTCTGCTGATATTAATACAATGCAATATTTACCCGATTTCCACCCATATGACAGCACTTTTAATGAGCAATGACAGTCCAGGAATTTAACTAACAACACACATAGCAACAGAAGACCATTGTATTGACTGCTTTTTTGTTTTAGCTCCCACCCGCGGGCTGCAAACAAATGGGCTGCAGGCTGCATGTGGCCCATGGGCCGCGTGTTGAGTAGCCCTGCTCTAAGATTTAGAGTAATTGCATGCCTGCCACAGAATTCCATCTGATAGTTCAGAACAAGTATAGTGGCACTGAAAAGAAACCCTCTTGGTTTTCCTGGATACAATCAAAGCTGCCCAGGAGATTTAGATATCCGATTCCTGTTCATATTAATGGAAACTGGACACCCAAATCCTTTAGGTGGCTTAAAATAATCCCGGCATCTCTCTAGTCAAGTCTCCTGCACAGACAGGTCCCTTGATACTATTACATTTTACTTCTTTTACTGTAGCACCCAGGTAACAGACTAGGATCCCATTGTACTTGTGTAACCTACACCCCTTTCGGGTGTGGTACGGTCCCATTTGTGGCACAGAGACCACTTACAGGGAGAACAACATTAATATCAACAGCCTTAGCCTTTGAGCTCATGCAGTAGAGGTTCGTACACTAAGCTCCAGAGGTCCCAGGTTCGATTCCACCTGCAGATGACCAGGGGCTGCTGGTGTTATACTTGGTACAGCACAAACACTCGTTTGTTGTGATTTGAGCCCAGTGTGAAGGTGAGGGGTGCTGGCGTACTTGATTCCAGGAAAGGGTGGGCATGAGCCTGCCAGAACAAGAAACCCACCCCCTTGAGTGAGGATGGGGCCGTAGCAACCAGGGTGGAGGGTGCTGGACTGGTGGTACCAGGGGAGAGAAATTCACCATGGAGCCCACACAGAGAGAGCAGAGGAAGGTTCTCCCTGGCTGCCCCGCCAAGGTGCTTTGAGTCTGACTTGGCAGAACCACCTCTGGGATGAGAGGGGAGTTTGTGCTCCATGGCCCAGCCAGCTTCTAGGCTTCTCTGTGGAAGCTGCCAACACAGGGTGAGTGTTAGCGGCTGTTCGTGGTTATTCTACATGATAGATGCTCACCTACTGAGGACTAGACCACATCTCCGAGGCCACCATGTCACCAGGGCACTGCTAGGCTGGGCTGAGTGGGTGACTTGGAGGCAAAGAGCTCCATTCCCTTGAGACAACCAGACACCCTCCTCCAGAGATTCCTGCCTGCCCCAGCCACTTGGAGGAAGGGAAGGGAAAAATTCTATAGGAGAAGAGCAAACTCCATTTCCCCTTCCAGAGAAGCCTGACACCACTGCAGGGTTTAGATTTTTAAGGTAGGTATTTGCAATCCTGCCAGACAGGCGTAGGTGGACACAACAAAGTCACATCTGAGGACCCCAAGTCGGAATTTCACCCCAGATCTGTCATGAAAATGACCAAAATCACAGGCTGAGAAAAGTTGGGAAAGCCCAAAGGGAGATTATCCACTGAACAGGAGCCAGGCTTGTTCTTCCAAACTATGAAAGCGGAGGCAAGCAGCAGATATGTTGAAGGGGCCATAGGGGGTCAATTTTGATACTCACAAAATAAGCCTTCATTGCACTAGAAGAATTTGCTAAACAGCTTAAAGCTTAAAATTCCTAGCCTGGAGGAAGCTGACAAATAATCAAAGACTTGTGTGTTTAGAGCCCTTCCAAGGAGACGCTGCACTCTTCCATTGGTTTACCTGTTGTGAAAGTGCCAATACTAGAAGAGCGTGGCACAGAGATGGGAGGTAGGAGACACTCACAAGAAAGGAGCCTGCTTTAAAGGGATCTTTTCCACCAAGCGGGTGGAACACGGCATCTCAGGGCTGGTCATTCTATATAATGCAACATTATAAGGTAAAAATCTTGGTATTAAGAGCAAGGCAGAGCCCAGGGAATTCATCTGAGAATACAAAAACTTCCATGCTCCTCCCAGTCGCAATCCTGGTTTCCATGTTGTCCTGCGCGGTTTTAAATCATTCACAGCCAACATGGAAGACAAAATACCCTGCTTTTGGACTAGTCAGTGTAGACCATGCATCCCATCTCTGCCGTTTCAAAGCCCCCCGGCGTTCCGGGTTCCATGCATTTAGGGCAGGCCTGGTCATTAAATCCACGTCTCCCCAGTCCCAGGGTTGGAGTGTTAAGGGCGGATATAGCGGAGAGAGGCAGCTTTGTTCAAATTGTGCATTTACAGGAGGCGGCAGCAGGGAGCCTGGTTGGGGACATTAGCGTAAAGCCAGAACCGCCATATGGAAGCCACCAGTCAGATTTCCAGCCCAGATGGTCTCACTACACGGGTCACAAGCGCCAGAAGGGACAATATTAACATCATGTGTAACACGGACCACCACAGTCAGACTCCCAGGGCTGGAAGAGGCCTCAGCATTGAGTCCAGCCCCCTGCCCAAAGCAGGACCAACCCCAACTAAATCGTCCCAGCCAGGGCTTTGTCAAGCCAGGACTTAAAAACCTCTAGGGATGGAGATTCCACCCCCTCCCTAGGGAACCCATCCCAGTGCTTCCCACCCTCCTAGGGAAATCCTTTTTCCTAATATCCAACCCAGACCTCCCTCACTGCAACTTGAGACCATTGCTCCTTGTTCTGCCATCTGCCACCACTGAGAACAGCCTCTCTCCATCCTCTCTGGAACCCTCCTTCAAAGAGTTGAAGGCTGCTCTCAAATCCCTCCTCACTCTTCTCTTCTGTAGACTAAACAGTAAGAGGTTGACCAAACACAAATGGGTCTTAGAAAGGAACCCAACATAGGACATAGAGGAGTTCAGGTTAAGTTAACAAATGATAAAATAGGGTCTCTTTAAAAAGCAAACCCCCTATTGGCAGGCAAAAGGCTACAGTACCAGATTTCTCAGAAACAGCCCCACACAGTCAGAGGGAAGGAATGTTACTGGGACTGTAAGCTCTTTGGAGTCTTTTTGGTCTGTGTTTGTACAGTGCCTAGTGCAGCAGAGTCAACTAGGAATAAAGCTTCAAGGCTCTACCCCTTTTTGGGGTCAGGGGCCACAGACCCACAAAAAGAAAAGTCAAGGGCTGCACAGAAATGAGAACAAAAAGAAAACCCCCAAACCCTCACGGACATGGGCCCTGACAGAGAAGGAGAAAGACACTCCCCACATTCTCTCCCACACCAGAGCCTAGGAAGACCAAGACTAGTAGATTGTGTGCTCCAGACTCATGGTGGGACGGTGGGGAGTGGGGGTGGGACTGGAGCACCAGCACAGGCTCCCCAATGCTGGGGGGAACCCATAGCTTCTAGAGCCAGATCCAGGCAAGCGGGGCTGCATCTGGCCCCCGGGCCTTAGGTTTCCCACCCCAGCTCTGCACTAGAATTGCCATACTCCAGGTGTCCCTCATTTGGGAACACCCGTGGTATGGAGCCTGGCAGCACAGACACGCTCTGCCAGAGGCTTTTCCCTGCTGCTCCCATAGGGATGGGTAGCGGTGCCTTGGAGTGGTGGGGGACATGGAGCACCAGGTAAAGCGCCCTACCCCATCCCTCCCTTCCCTGGCCCAGCAAAATCATTTATCTGGCAATCTCTGGTTCTCAGGGTTACTGGCTTAAAGAGTGTACAAGAAGAAGCAGCTTCGTTCTGGCCATTCCATGCTAACAATGCTTGGTCCTGCCATAAGCCCAGGGGGCTGGACTAGAAGTCCTCTTGAGATCCCTTCTAGTCCTACGATCCTGTGAATTGCACAGACTCGTTCTTTAGATGAACGGCAGACGTGAGAGCCATCAACCCGGCAACCTTCACCAACAAGCAATTCAGTGAGTGGCAGGCAACACGTGTGCTTCCGCATAGCATCTGGCCTGGCCTCTTAGCTAGACAAGAAATGAATGTGAGAAAACTGACCCCCTTCTCGTGGCCCCGATAGTAAAAGTCAGGCTTCCATACTAACAAGGGTGCAGAGACACCCCGACCACTCACCCCAGGAATATCCAAACATGGAACTGAAACTTCAAAATATGCAAGTAAAGCGCATTGATAGAGGGGGTCAGACATTTTTCCAGTGGAATGAGTGTCTGGAAGTGTGGACTCGGAAGCAGAACGCTTTGTGGAATTCTTTTTTTTTTTTTTTTTTAAAGAAAATTTTTAAGAGAAAAAAAATTGAGAGGAAAAAAAGAGGGGTGGCTTTTTAAAAGGGTGGAAACAGAATTTTGATTTTTCCACATAAAAAAAAAAAAAAAAAAAAAAAAAAGACTCAATTCCCCTTCTCCCATAAAACAATAAAAATTTTGCTTGGATAAAAGTGAAACCATTTCAACTGATCTGAACATGGGGGCTTTTTTAAAATTTCATTTCATTGGCAATTTCAAAAATTGTTCTTTTAATTCCATATCAGAATAGAACAAGACTTTAAACAAAGGGATTTGCCAACAGAAAAAAATCCACTTCCTGTCCAGCAGTACAAATTGTAGACTTTTATCATCATTTATATTACCTTAGCACTTCTCCTCCTCTCCAAAGGCTAACAGGCTAAATAGACTCTGAATCAACATAATACTGAACAGGAGCCTGGCTTTGTTGCAAATGTCACTGTGGCCTGGATACTGCTCAAATGATGAGCAGTTTATTGCAACAAGGCACTAGAGTTTAAGATGCGCTGCTTTGAGGGGCACGTAAGTATCCTTTGCAGTTTGGATGCTTCTCTGAAGTTCACCTAGGCTCAGACTGTCATGCTTCTCCTCTACCCGACAATAAACCACTGAAACAAGCCTTTAAAATACCTCGTCCTCTTCTACCAGTGTTCTCTGCCTAGAGATCTCATGAAACACCCATTGATTCTGAAGTGGAAGGAAGTCAGCCTAGTGTGAAGGAGGCAGAGGGAGCCATACGCTCAGCTGGGGTGAGGTAGCTTCATCGAAGCATGAACATCAATGGCTGAACACCGAGTTATGCCAGCTGTGGATCGGGCCTAGAGTTCCCAGCTTAGAATTTTCTCAAGGTGCCCATGTCCTTCAGGTGCCAAGTGAATCAGAGGGGACTGTAGGACTCCACACCTCTAAATTAAGCCCAAAACATCAAGTTTGGCAGCCAAAATTAGTGGCCTCTTGTTAAAATCTAGGCCTACGTCCCTCACTGTAGGTCACATTGAAAGTTAAGGCAGTGCTGGGAATAGAACCCTCATACCCGCAATTTTATTCTCCCTGTATTACCCACAAGTCCCACCCCCATCTCCCTTGATGGCAGCGTTCTGGTTCAGCAAGAAGTGGGGACAAGTTTTTATATTGATCCCCTCAGAGCGGTGGGAGAGTCCAGCGTTCAACCATTTCTATCAAGCCCCTCAAATGAGCAGCCACTTGGCACACACATTGTTTGGAAGGAGGGAAGTCACATTTACACTCCAGGACATCTATCCTCAGGCTTCACAGTAGCAAGAAAGGAGCAGTCCTCCCTGCAAGGATACTTGTCCCCAAATGGGCCTTTAACTTTTTCTTTGCTCGTTTTTTTGTTATGTACCAAAAACCCCACAAGACCACCACGGGAGTAGCTTCCACTTGAGAAGCTGCACCAATGCATCTTTTATTGTTCTAAGACCCCACATCAAAGGGACTTTCCATTTGTTCCTCCAAACCAGAGAGCTTTCTTCACCCCAATTACAGCCACTTGGGGATCCCCGCCCCCCATACATCAAGCCATTTCATCTTCTAGGTTAGCTTCGGCTTTGCCCCATGAGAATTCACTGAGCATGCGCCTCGGGATTCCTATGAGCTGTCTAGTAGACGAGTAGTTCTAGGTGGTATAACTAGAGCCTGCTGAAATGCTCCTATCTTCCAAACGATATTCCATAGGCAGTGGCCACGTGGGCATGGATAGGGATAAGGCTAATCTACTGGCCCTGGGGAAGGGGAGACAAACAAGGGTCTAATGTGTTGCTTGGATGTACTTAAAGCCAGCACCGCCAAGTGCAGCTTCTGAGTCTGATTCCTTGCAAGTCTAATGTGTCTAGCAACAGGGTTCTAAAGCGTCAGGAAATGATCCCATTTTAACCAGCTGTGGATGCAGCGAGAGGTGCAAGCGGGTGCTAATGCTTTTCTAAATGCTCACCACTGTGGGATGTTTTACACACAAGTTCCACTTAGTGGCCAAACAAGGTTCTCTCAAATGTTTATTCAAGCTTTCCCCAAGAAATTGACTTGCCTAAGGATGGCACAATGTCTATTTGCACCCTCATTCTTTTTAAAGAGCCACATCAAAACTGCCTTTTCCACCTCCCCCCATAATCGCTCCAACCAGCTCCACCCTTTCTGTCTCTTTCACCATTTGCTGTTCTAGAATCGGCCTTTGTGTCCATTTACAGAGGCAGTGAAAGACAAACACACACTCTCCCCCTTCCAGCTCACCTGCAAAGGACCTAGGGATGTAGCTAATCAATGGACTGTATTAAAAGATTCAGGGGGTAGCCGAGTTAGTCTGTACAGGATAAACTTAAAAATAATCTAATAGCACTTTAAAGACTAACAAAAGATGTAGATGGTATCATGAGCTTTCAGGTCCTGATCCTGCCATCTATGCAGAGAGACCTGTATTTCTGTGCAGTGCTCTATTACATCACTGGGATCCCACGCAGCTGTCCGGGCCACCAGCACAGTTCGGACTGTCGGGTGGACGTTACCATCTGTGTTTGTTTTGTTGACTAAGTTCCAGATGGGTAGCCAGAAAGCACTGTCCAGAAAGTCCATCAGACATTGCTCTCTTCTGCACAAAGCCAAGGTGCTATGCTAACAGTCTATTGCCACTGCTCCCAAGACAAGCACGATGCACACACACGAAACAAATCGAAATCAACATGTATCAGTGTGATCACATCAATGACTGGGGTAAGGCCATTGGTCAAGTCACTTAAAGGGAAGTGAACTTGTACAGCACTCTAGAATTTCCTTCTTGCCCCTTTCCTTTGTGGGGTTGAGGACTTCTATAGTTTTCTTCCAAATCTCATGGGATATTCCTGGCTGTGGTAAAGATTGCTCTGAAGTCTGCTGGTCCACGTACTAGATCTTCAATCGCCCCCTTTATGATCTCTCCCCCACAATCACATCAAGAGCCATTCCACCGATAACACTCCAGTCCACTCACACCCGCGTAGCCTTACCTTCCTCAGACTTGCCTGTGAGGCCCCTTGCAACATCGTCCTGCTTCCCCATCAAGCAATGTCCAACCATTTAGCAGCTTCATTTCCAGGGTGAAGAACATCCCAGTTTCTTTTCCGGTGACTGGACACGTACCACACAGTATGATGGGTTGAATTACAGTTTCAGTCTTGTTGCCACAGAGCTGAGGTCAGCTCCTAGGCTATGTCTACACTGGCAGGTTGTTGTGCAAGAAATATGCAAATGAGGCTAAGCGTGGAATATCGCTGAGCCTCATTTGCATACCTAATAAGCCGCCATTTTTGCGGAAGAGGCTCTTGCGCCAGAAGGAGCTGACTACACTGCCCCTTCTTGCGCAAGAAAAACCCTCTTGCACAATGCCGCTATGCTGATTATTTTCAGGAATAACGGCATTGCGCAAGAGGGTTTTTCTTGCGCAAGAAGGGGCAGTGCAGACGCTCCTTCTGGCGCAAGAGCCTCTTCCGCAAAAATGGCGGCTCATTAGGTATGCAAATGAGGCTCGGCGATATTCCACGCTTTGCCTCATTTGCAGATTTCTGGCGCAACAACCCGCCAGTGTAGACATAGCCCCACTGTGCGCACACCACAGGTTTAGTACCATGTCAGGCATCCCTCAGAAGGGTCACAGTCAGTCATCAGCAACCACTGATCCTAGGTATTCAGGTTCTTGGATTCTAAGGTCTCTGCCTCCGACATACTTTATAATGGGCCATCTCCCCACCCCCTTAGTTATCATAGCCTTGGGCAGATCAGTCCAGCCCACTCAAAAATTATGTTATCACTGTTGGCACGCAGGGTCTCCCACACATCACTAAATCATCAGTGGACATCTTGTTCCAAGCTGGCGCCCCCCTCCACATTTTCCCTGAGCACATCCACAACAAGAGCTCTGACGTAGGCCAACAAGAACAGAAAATGCTTGACTGTAGCCCCATTGGGTTTTGGTTGCAGCAGTCACTCCCTCAGGCACGTTCTGAGTCAGAAGGACAGATCCTTTTGGCACGCTTCTTCCTCCCACGCTC
Source organism: Rafetus swinhoei (assembly GCA_019425775.1). NCBI lineage: Eukaryota > Metazoa > Chordata > Testudines > Trionychidae > Rafetus > Rafetus swinhoei. Next base: position 4,371,404 of record JAFJHL010000226.1, read on the forward strand.
TCAAGCAATGCTCCAGTACCAACAGAGCTAGGCCTTCTCCGGGTCCACAGAGACAGTACCCAGTTGCAGCCTCTTTTCCCTCAGCTTCTCTGAGGACTGGTAGCACAAATTGGTAACCAGCTGTGCTCCTTTCCTGGCATGCATCCACACTGGCCCTTCCAAATTTAAACCATCCCATGCAGATGCTTTTCAGTAATCTTCTCCCATAGGAGATCAGCTTAGTGTGCTAATTCTCTAATTAATATCTCCTGTATGTTTTAGAGTAGGCACCGCCAGGCATTTTCCATACAGCATTTTCCCTGCAAGAGTACTGAACAAAAAAACCTTAAGATACTTTGAAGCCTTCCTTTTCCAATGACTTCACCACATCCATCTAGCCCAGATGCTGTCTCCATTTCCTTAGATGCCTCTGCCACCTCTTTCTCCTTTGTATGCAGTCAATCATGATCCAATTTGGCTTACATAGCCCAAGTTCTTCCCTTGGATTCTGCTCATTCACCACTCTTTCAAAACCATCAGTTTGTCATTTATTCATCGTAAATGAATATGGTTATATTGCAAATGAAAGCAAACTCGTTCAAATGCCTCATTGTTTTCTTGCCTTGGTGAGTCTAAAGATGGTCTTCTTTCCCTTAGGTCCTCCTAGTCTGGCATAGGTCTCATCATAGGCCATACTTTTAGCGGTCAACACTTTTTGCATCCATGTCTGCCATCCAATCACTGCTCAAGCCTCTGGCCTACCATTTTTCAAAGGTTCTTTTCCCTTTCTCCAATACATTCATTAGTTTGAGGATGGTACCACCAAGTCCCCCTTCTTACCCTTCCCAGCACTAGTCCCATTGCTGAGGGCTTCAAGTGCCATGTCTGAATCGGCTGTTCTCCACACTTCCCCGTGCAGTCAGGAAACGTAGGTGTTATTCAGTGTTTGAAGGTTCTCTCGTTTCCATCTTTAAGTCTCCCCCATTTGGGGCTCTCCAGTGCTCAGGGGTTCAGCTGCTTGAGGTCTGCGCATTCAGAAAGTCCCCTATCAGAGCCTAGGCTCTGAAAACCAGCAAGAGGGGGGTGGGATCCCAGAGCCCAGGCTGGAGAGCAAGTTTGAACATCTACACTGCTATTTTTAACCCACTAGCATGAGCCTAACTCAGTTGAGACTCCCAGCAGCCAGGCCTCACTGCAGTGTAAACATGACTTCTGGGATCACAGAAGTGAAGAGCTGCAGAGAGATCGTTAGAGCATCTGTTATGTTGCCATAGGTCCAAGAAGAGCAGAGTTCTAACCAAAAGGTCCCATCTTCTCCTTTGTCCTTCATGTTGTTCAAGGCACTTTCCTCCCGTAATTTCTCACCCTCCTTCCATCTTCTTCTGTTCTACTCCCCTCCATGGGACCAGCAGGGCAGAGCTCTCCTTGGCATGGGCTCTGTGGGCCTGGAAATCTAAATACCGAGAGACTCAAGCGCTTGATCAGGGAAATACAGAAGAGTAGACCAGTTATAACGTCCATTTTATGCTGCCCACACAGGCCTGTGAAAAACAGCGGTGCTGACGTGTGGTGTGGACCAGGCTGTGGTCAAACTGGGTTCCAACGAGCTGCCAGAGTGATCAGCACCAAACTGTTTCAGACCAGGATCTCCCTCAACATGGTTCCAGTAGAACGTGGCCCCTTCCGGTGTCCAGTCAAACAATGTGTGACTCCGCAGTCACGCTGCACATTGTGGGGTTAACCTCTGTGCAATGACTAGAGAGGTGCCAGAGCCAGAGGCTTCATCCAGATCCAGCATCTTCCCAAAGTTCACAGTCCAGAACCCCATCCTGGGGCTTTGGATTGGCCAAATACGTGGATAACCACCAGGAGCAAAACTCAACTGCCGATTCCAGTGGCACCAAATCTCTGAGGAATCTACAATGGGCCCCCCCTTCTCTCCTTTGCAACTGACCAACAACCTGGCTGATTCCCACAGCCCGGGGAAGTTCTTTACAGTGGTGAGATCTTGTTGGGTTTTCTACCTTTATATCCCCCACTGGGGCCCCCTGATCTTCCCCTCTGTCTGGCTCTTCTCCCCTCTCCAGGGGCTTTCTTGGGACCCAATCCAGAGTCTAATGAAGTGCCCGGGACTCCTTCCACTGACTTTGGTGACCTCGTTTGCTCAGTAGCTTTAAGCTCTTCTCACAGCAATATAAGAAATGGCCCATCCAGTCCAATAAGCTGCCTTAGGGCAGCTGGTACCTGATACTTCAGAAGAAGGCGTATATTGCTCACAATGAACCGCCTGCACCAAAGCCCCTTCACATAGGAGGGATTAGAAAGGTAGATTTGGGAATTGCCTATCGCCAGCTCAAACAAACCAAAACCGGCTTAACATTGCTTCCTTCTCCTCCTCACCCCCCCATGGAAACCCCACCCTCCACACCCAAACTAAAATCATGAACCCTTGGCACAAGCAGTTTGCTTGTAAGGATGACAGCCAGGAACACTCCCCACTTCTAAGCTCTCTGATCCCTGCCTCTAACCTCCTCTCCCATTCTGCAAGAACTTCTCAGCCAGGGAACGGCTCTGTCTCCTCCTGCATACTGCCTCTGGGTTGCATGATCAACTCAATACACCATGCCACTTCCCCGTATGCAATTTCAGGACCTTTCCACGGCTTCCCCTCTTCAGGGAGTTGCACAAGTCAGTCAGCTGCCCAGCACTGCCGAGGGACTGCTGATGGCTGCCATGGTTTGCCTAGTGCCGAAGGGGTCTATGTGGAGAGAAATCATGTTCTAAAGACCTAAGCAATGCGGAACATTCACCAGTTCTTTCCTCCAAGACCCCGAGACTCCTAAAGCTGGACACAATCTGGTATCAATGGCAGACTGAGGCAAAGGGCTCTGCCTCAAACTGACCTTGAGCAAGTCTTGTGCCTCAGTTTCTCCATCTGCAAAATGGAGGAAATTACTACTTGCCTCATGGGTGTGGGAGAGGTTGAGCCTGTTGTAACTTGCAAATCATGGAGGTCCTCATAGAGATGCGCTTAAAGTGTGTAGCATTGATACTGGTCAACCCTAGGGGAGAGAGTCAACCTAAAAGTCAACCTCAACATGGTTCCAGTAGAGCATGGCCCCTTCCAGTGGCCAGTCAAACAACGTGTGAATCCGCAGTCACGCTGCACATTGTCGGGTTAACCTCTGTGTTCTTAAAGGTAGAAAACCCAACAAGATCTCACCACTCCAGCTATGTGGATAGCTTAGCTGGAGTCAACATATCTTAGGTCAAATTTCTGTAGCATCCTCATTGTGGGAGGTCAATGGAAAAAACTCTCCCGTCAACTTCCCTTACTCCTCATGACCTGGTGGCATATTGGAGTTGACGGGGGTATGATCAGCAGTCTATTTAGCAGGTCTTTACTAGATCCAGTAAATCGAACCTTGGGAAATTGCTCTTAGGGCTCATCTCTACTTACTGCGAGATCAATGGGAGACATCACAGGGTTTAGAATGCAATGGTCTGAGGCTTTTGCTATGATGTGACCAACTCTGGCACAGAAACTGTCTGATCAGTCCTTCAGCTCAAACTGCCTCTGACCAACCCTTCAAAGGTGTAAATCAGCACACCTTTACTGATTGCAGCTGATGGGAACCGAGGCATAGGGAGGCAAAATGACTTGCCCAAGGTCACATTAGGCATTTGTGGCAGAGCCAAGATCTGAACTTGTTTCCCAAGTCCCTGTCCAGTGCCTTACCCATCAGTCCCTCTTTCAGATTAGCATCAATACCAAGAGTACAAGGAACAACCTTCTGCCCAACCACATAAACCAGCATGCTTATTGCCGTTAAATCTCTAACCTTTGAGATCATTTTACCAAAGGCTATGACTCCATCACTAGCAATTGTTAAACAAAGATGGGATGTTTTCCCCAAAAAGGTGCTTTAGCACAAACAAGGATTAATTCAGGGAAGTTCTAGGGCCTGTGTTGCACTGGAGGGGAGACTCAATGATTACATTCAAATAATCCAAGGTCAGAAGGGAACCTAAGAAAACTTTTTGGATCAACCCGTATGAAAAGGGCCAAAGCTGTGAAGTTCAGATCCAAACTGAAGCTTAGTTCCTGCCTCTTTCTAAATTTAAAAACTGTTTTCTTAGCAAGATTCAATTTTTGCTTTGCTAATGTCTGCCCCACAGCGAGATTTTTACTGTGAGGCTACAGAAACTCAAGGCAAGTTCTCCCCTCTGCTCAGAGAGCACAGAGTTCCCTTTTACATACACTTCTAATGCAGCTGGACTCCAATCCCTCCAGCCTAGAAAGGAGGTTTTATTCCACTGCCAGAAGCGATATTTACAAATATAACTTCCAAGAGACACAAATGCCTTTCAACATGGCACTGGATAAATAATCAGGTATGGATGAATTGGCCCCTTAGAAGCCCTCCGGAGTTCTCTCTCACTTTGAACACAAGCAAACCATGAAAAAAGATGACATCCGGCTTGTTAAGTCTCCATCATTCTGGCCAAAGGATCAGGACAAACCCCCTACACATGTGCTTGCTACACAAGCCGTATTTCTTTACACTTCAGAGGATGTCAGAAGGGGAAGCATTGACATGTTTATAGCCCTTTGAAAAGCCTCCTCTAGCCCATTCATAAAACCCACTTGACATTCTGTGAAATGGGAAAGTTACCAGGGCAGGGGGGGAGAAAAAAGAAAAAAAAAAAAAAATGAATGAGTTAGTGTTTTGGGTTTCACAGCTTCTTCTACGCATTTTATGAATGAAGCAATTGACTTCGCGTAAATTGATCTGTTACAATGCAAATCGGCACAGACGACTAAGGCTGCAGGAGTCATGAACGTAACGCAGAATGTGCTGCGGCTGGCAATGCGAGTTCTCAGAGCCAGATCGGTATACGGACATTTCCCGTTCTCCCTCGAAAGGTGCCCAGTAGGCTCCAGCCAGGGACTCGTTCCCCACTGAAGCTTGCTTTTGTTCCTTCACAGCCGCAGGTCAAAGTTACAGTGGATATCAAATCACCTGCCAGGATTTCTCTCAAGCCAGGTGTGACGTAGTGGGGGTGCTGTCTGTCTTGTAACCCAGTGTTAACATCCTGGATTCCCGATGATTCACTCCACATGTGTATTAGCCCAGACACCTAGTCCCAGCCTGAGCAGATAACAAGGCTGTTCCCAGAGAGAGACAAAGGAAGATAGGTGGGGACGGTGACCTGGCTGGGGGGTAGGGACAGAGCTGGAGCAGTCTCGGCTGGGTCAAGGGTTGGAGTTCAAGGCTCATGAGCGCCCCCCCCCCACTCCCCCAGAGGAATACGGCGGTCTGCTCTCGGTGCCTGTGTTAACATCGCTCCTGTGCTACACTGTGTCTCCGAGAGGCAATACAACCTTCCACTCTACTGGCCGGCTGAGAGTCACATCTGGCTGTGGATGGGGGTGCAGGGTCCCCAACGCGTCATCACACCAGGGTTTTCAGAGTCCAATTTAAGAGCCGACCCCTGTTGGCATTAAAACGGGTCAGTGTAAATCCCAGGTATGACACAGTTACACCCACCCAACGCCTGGGGTAGACAGCACTATGGGAAACAGAACTCCTGTCCAGGTAGCTACTGCCTCAGAGGGAGGTGGATAAAGTACACCCAAGGTAGCGTCTTCACGAAGCACTGGGGCTGCTGGGCCGCTGCAAACCAATGCTGCAGTGTAGCCGAGATCAACCACACTGACGCTGCAGGAGCATTAGCACCGCAAGTTACCCCGGGATAAGTGCACACGGACATGATGCTATGGCAGCAGGAGCAGCTTCTGCCACTCGCAGAAGTGAGGTTTTTATGCTGGCAGGAGAGCTCATTCCCAGCAGCACGGACCACCTTCACCAGATGCGCCGTGGCTACAACGGTGGAGCTACCCCGCTGAGGCACCGTCTAGAGCTAAGGGTAGACAAGCCGGCAGTTTCCAGAAAGTACTTGGCACTCGCTCTCACGTTCAGACCCCTTTGCAATACCTCCTGCTAGGCCCCCCAATGACAGCGAGAGGCCCTTCTTTCCTTACTGAGAAAGCAGTATTTTGAACCTGTGGTAGGCAGAGAGAGAAGAGATCAGAGGGCAAAACTCCCACTGACTTCAGCAGGGGCAGATTTTAATCTATAACGTCCACATAGCCCAGAGTCTTTGCAAAGGAAGGAAGGACATGACAGGAGAAATACGTAGAGCTCTTCCATCAGCAGAGCTCACAGCACTTTACAAAGGGAGCGAAGAATCCTTGGCCCCATTTTACAGATGGGAAAATAGAGGCACCTGGCAATTCAGTGGCTTGCCCCAGCTCACCCTGGAGGCCAGAGGCAGAATTCATCCCAAGTCTCCCAAACCCCAGTCCAATACTCTATGCACTAGGCCACTCTGCTTCCATATACCCAGCTTCAGATACCAGACGGAGGCTGCTACAAACACTACCCACTGCAGAACTTGCTTCTGAAAGTCTGATTTCTGCTGCAGAAGGCAAAAACTCTCTCTCCTGGTCACTCACAGCTATTTCAAAAGGTTCCATTTCATGCTCTAGGAAACAGTTAAGGTGGGGTGGGCAATAATTTTTGATGGGAAGCCACAACAAGATTGTCAAACATTGTCAAGGGCCGTGCTCTTCCATGGTATTAATGGAGGAGGCACGGGGTCTGGGATGGAGGTTGAGTGCAGAAGGAAGCTTGAGGGAAGGGATTGGGGCACAGGAGGGCACATGGGGTTTGGGTGAAAGAGGCAGTTATGACCTGGGGAATGGAACTGGGGGGTAGGAGGGGGTATGGGTTGGGGGGAATGGGAGAGGGTTGTGTGGGGTGGCAGTGGGTTGGGGAAGGAGGGACTGAGGTGCCAGAGGCAGGTTCTGATCAGAAGACTTACCTGGGTGACTCCTGGCCAGCAGCCCAGCATGTTTTTCACAGGCTGTGTGCGCACGCATGCGTAAGAGCCTGAGGGGAGGGGGGAGTGGTGCTTTGCACATTGCCTGTTCTTCAAACAGGCAGCTCCCATTGGCCAGAAACCGACCAATAGGATTGCATTAGGGGCAGGGATAGCACATGAAGGTTCTTCCCTCTTCCGCCCCCACAGCTGTGAAACACAAACAGCCCGGCAGCCACTCTTCTCAGAGGCGGAAGGGGCGGGCAGGGAGTCTGCCCGAGGCTTTCCGCCGTGTTCATGGGCTGGATCTGGCCTGCCGGCCCTATTTTGCCCAGGCCTGAGTTAAGGGGCAGGGATTCCCTACGTTCTATCCAGTGATAAGAACAAACATTAAACATATAAAAGAGGTTGCGGAAAGGACACGACCGCCAAGGCAACAGGGAACATGCCCGCTGGTATCTATTGGAAAATGTTCCCTGGGAACAGGTTATTCTGAATGAACTACTGTAGGCTGCCTGGCACCTTTCTCTGAAGCAGCTGGTACCAGCATCTGGGGACAGGATGTCATAAGTTCCTTCCTACATTCAGTCTGGGACCTCCAGCTGCATACATGGCAACATCTCTGTGGGGAGGTTAGGAGTTCTCAGGCTTGCTTATTAGGGATATTTTCAAGGTGCCCATCTGACCACCAATGAGAACTGGATACATCATTTTTTTTTTTCAATGTCAGGAGAATATGGGCAGGCAAAAGAGCGTATCCTGCATAAGGAGAGCTTTTCTAAATTGCTGCCGCCGCCCCCGCCCCCGACAGTGCTTACTAGCTGCATTATCTAACATGGTCTTAATCGTCACAGTATTTTTACCCCCTTCCTTCCCTGATTGCTCACGAGTCCATTTAGCCTTGCGCTGCACATCTCCTGATCACATCTCTACTCTCTCGCTCGGAAGCCCAGGACGACTCCAGTGAGCCACCTGATGCTCACTCCACTTTTGACTCCCACTGAAAGTAGAATTGGGGTCTTGCTTGGACCAAGGTCCCAGCCGCTGGCATCACTACACGAGTGCAAACCTCTGGTGTAGACGCCAGCACTGCTCATACTGGTTTCAAAGGGGTGTAAAGCACCAAGCTGGGAATTTTATGTGCAGCAGGTTTCTGGTTCGTACTCTGAGAATTTCCCCCTCACTGGGAATGCTTCAAGGGTGATATTTATTTATTGCAAGAATTCCTAGTGGTTGAAATGTACATGAACACACCATAAGGCTATTGACACGAAAGGGCCGGCTTCCCTTCCCTTAGATCAGTGGTTCTCAAACTTTCTGACTCATGGCCCACCTGGCTCACTGCAGACCACCAGTTGCTACTGGAAACTCACAGTTAATTATATAATTACACTTGGGCCATTTTACTAGTGCTGCAGCTAGGGAGAGCTGTTTAATTTAACTGGTGAGAAAGGAAATAATTATTAAACAGATTAAGCAATTTAACTTTCTCATGTCACTTTATCAAACTTCATTTTAAATAAAGTCAAATATTAATTTATGTCCAACTCAAAAGGTTCCCACGTTTTCTTGATGCCGGGTGCAGAACCTTTTTTTGGGCCAGGAGCAACTGACCCACAGGGGGCCACACAAGTGAGAAAAAAGCCTTCCAAAATTCCACAACCCTCACTGATATAGCCCTCAACTGAGACACTTCATTCCTCTGGCACTCCAGCCCCACTGGGGAGGAGAGAGGGACAGGGAGGACTGAGGTTCAGGGCTTACCATAGGCCAGATTTACTCTTCTGGGGTTCCAGGGTTAGTGGATTTTATGGACCCGCCCTTGGCTTTGTGGGTAGGACAAAAATGAGGAGTTTGGTATGCGGGACAGGGCTGCCAACTAAAGGGATGAGGGTGCAGGATCTGGGTAGGAGGTAGGGTGGAGGAGGGGGGTGAGGATTAAGGTCTGGGTGGGAGGCTAGATGCAGGAACAGGCTGGGAGTACAGTGTCTGGCCAGGAGGGAGGTTAGAGGAGCAGGCTGGGATAATGTGCCTGGCCAGGAGGGAGGGGGCAGTTGGTGCTCCAGTCTTGGGGCTGCATGGGGACTGTGAGGCTGGAGCACCAGCCCGGGCTCCCCACTGTGGAAGGAGGAGGGGGCGGAGCTCGAGCCACGGACAACTTGTAAGGCGGTTATGGACCACTAGTGGTCTGCAGACAGCACTTTGAGGACCACTGCCTTAGATGGACGTGAACAAGGAGCAGCTGCACTGAAATCGGTGGTGTTGCAGAAGTGGAAAATGAAACAGGAATCTGGATACGAGCCCAGTTCTCCTAGGGATAAGCTTTCCATTAAACTAACTTAAAACCTCCCTGAACACCTTGTGCCCACGTGCACTTCTTGTGGCTGTCTTGCCTGACCCGACATGCAGACGCCTGTTCTATCTGCCCTCAGCCCACCATCACCATTCACCAGGGACGGCTTCTGAGGGACGAGCAAAGCTTCCAATGCTGGGAACCTGAGCGAAGCATCCCCTGCAACTCGAGCCTGAAATCCAGAGTGCACGAGTACAGCACTCAAAAGGGTTGCCAGGGAGAGATTGCCCTGTTCCATACGGCTTGGAAGCTGCTGAGGGGTTCAAAGAAGATAATGCTGCTACGACAGAACTTGCAGAAGCCCTCAGCATGGGGGCAGCGGTTTAATAAAACCAGCTTTTAATGTAGTACAAGAGACTGTCCATGACGCAGGAACGTAACCCAAGCCCAGACCAGAATGGTCATGAGAACAAACGCTCGAGAGATTTCCAATCCTGGAATTGAGGCAGGCAGTGTGGCCTAGTGCACAGAGCACTAATCTGATACTCAGTAGATCTAGATTCTACCCCCAGCCCTGCCACTGTCACCCAGCACATCTTTGGGCAAGTCAATTTCCCCCTCTGTAAAATGGGCATGTTGACATTGACCTCCTTTGTAAAATGCTTTGAGACCTACAGAGGAGAGATACTGTACTAGTTGTTACCATCTAATAATTGTCACCCCTTCTGAACTATGCTACTAACCCATTACCCCAGGGTTTCTTCAGAAATTGAAACTAATGAAACAGCTATTTGGAGTAATTTGAAATTAGAAGGTCAGCTCCTTGGGGAAGGGACCATCTTGTTGCTCTGAACTGTACAGCACCTAGCAGAAGGGGACCTTGTCCTTGACTGGAGATTTAGGGCCACCACAGCACAAATATTAAAACGTGTATGTCCAAAATTTAGACGCTGATTTAAAAAAAAAAAAAAAAAAGGAAGGTGGGAGCCATTTCTATAAAATCCTCTTCTTGCATTCAAGTGGCAACATTTGTTTAAAGCCAAACAGTCCCCTGCAGCATTTGCAGCCCAAACACTGCCGCCCTGGTCTGGTGCAAATGAAAGCGAAAGACTAGAAACTGACTGCAGCAGGTGAAACTGACGTCTGTTCTCACTGTCCACTTAAAGATTTCTACAAGAGGTGAGCAGGTTGGCTTGGTCAGATTCCTTCCATTTTAGTAAGTGAAAGCAGAGTTATGCAGGTAAGGTACAAAATTCCTTCCCCCATTGCAGTCCTTTGATACTGTAGCTAGGGATGTAACTATTCAAACGGTTATGTTGTTAACAGATAAGCACAAGCTTCTTGGTTACCATAACGGTTACATGCCGGCTCCCCGCCCCACTCCCAGGGAGCCAGCTACCACCTCGTGTTGCAGACTTTGCAGTATAAGCTTTATACTGCAGAGCCTGCAGTGTATAATCACTAAGATTTTCAGTAGTTACACGGAACTAGTTAGCTACTTTAACATCCCTAACTTTAGCAGTGTTGACTCAGGGTGGAATTTTCAAAAGCACCTAAGTCTCATTTTCAGAAGCAAGTTGGCACTTAGGAGCCACTGACCTTCAAGTCTCTTAGGTCACTTTAACTTTGCTGTGTAGACACACCTAAGTTATTTTGAAATAACTATGCAATCGTGTATACAGCAATTCCGTTATTTCGAAATAACGGACGGCTTATTCTGGCTTATGTAAACCTCATTCTACAAAGAATAACGCCTATTCTGAAATAGTTATTTCAAAATAAGGCGTGTGTACATGCTCCACTTCTGCTATTTCGAAACAGACCCTCACCAGGGCCATTCTAAGTTACTCCTCCTGGGGCTCTAAATCAAGATAGCACATCTACACTGCAGGGAAGCCTCAACATTAATCTGAGGCAGGCTTCCCTACTGTAGATGTGCTATTTCGGAATAACTATTCCAGAATAGCTTATTCTGAAATAACTGTGCAGTGTAGATGGAGCCTTTGGGTGACGTTTTTTGTTTTTAATCACCCTAAAGGCTACATCTCCGTTGCCCTCAAGAGCGAGTCTTCCAGGCTGGACTGACGTTAGTGCTCTAAAAATAGCACCCAGAAGCCCCTCCTAAGACCAGGGGCCCATTGTGCTGGGTGCTGTTCCGACACTGCTGCAAAAAGCTTAGCGAGGACTGAGAAGGTGGGAGAGCAAACTGAGGTGCAGAGATGTGGTGACTCACCCAGGGAGGATCCTTGGGTCTGCTGGCTTCCTCTTAGCTGCCCTGATCACACCAGGCTTCTCAAGCACCAAGGGGCGCTCTGTTGCTTTGCTAGTTTTTGGAAGTGGCTTCAAATGGCAGATGGATGAGATCTGTGGATGGTTGGGACCTCTGGGGGGGCAAACTGCCTCCACTCCATATCAAAATCACCACTATCCTAAGTCTGCAAATAAAACCAGCTTTGAGACAGAGGCCTCTAGCAGGACTGAAGTTACTGTGTAGAGCAGGGATGGGCAATAATTTTTAATGCGGGGAGGGGGGGAAAAAGGAGGGAGAAGTGTCACTCCAAGATTTTGGAAAGTGGTCAGGGCTAAACTTCTGTGGAGGGAACATGGGGTCTAAGACAGCAGGTGGGGTGTAGAATGGAGCTTAGGAAGAGGACTGGGGTACAGGAGGGAGTGTGGGGTCTGAGAGGGAGTTTGGGTGAAGGAGGGGGTAAATAGGATGATGTTTAGTAAGGACAAATGCAAAGTGCTCCACTTAGGAAGGAGCAATCAATCAGTTTCACACATACAGAATAGGAAGCGACTGTCTAGGGAGGAGTACTGCAGAAAGGGATCTAGGGGTCATAAGTTAAAAATGAGTCAACACTGTGACACTTGCAAAAAAAGCAAACATGATTCTGGGATGCATTAACAGGAGTGTTGTGAGCAAGACACGAGAAGTCATTCTTCTGCTCTACTCTGCGCTGGCTAGGCCTCACTTGGAGTAGTGTGTCCAGTTCTGGGCACCACATTTTAAGAATGATGTGGAGAAAGTCCAGAGAAGAGTAACAAAAATGATTAAAGGTCTAGAGAACATGAGCTATGAGGGAAGACTGAAAGAATTTGACTTGTTTAGTTTAGAAAAGAGAAGACAGGAAAATTACTATCCTGTCCCAAGTATCTAAAAGCGTATTACAAGGAGGAAGGAGAAAAATTGCTCTCTTTGGCCTCTGATGATAGGACAAGGAGCAATGGGCTTAAATTGTAGCAAGGGAGGTTTAGGTTGGAAATTAGGAAAAACATCCTACCTGTCAGGGTGGTTGAACACTGGAATAAATTGCCGAGGGGGGTTGTAGAATCTCCTTCCCTGGAGATATTTAAGAGTAGGTTAGACAGACACATACCAGGGATTATCTAGACAGTGCTTGGTCCAGCTCTGAGGACAGGGGACTGGACTAGGACGTCTCAAGGTCTCTTCCAGTTCTGTGATTTGGGGCAGGGGTGTGAGGTGCAGGGTCCAGGAGGGATTATGGGTGTAGGAGGATTCTGGTCTGGGGGAGAGGTGCAGGATCTGGGAGGGAGTTGTGACCTGGAGGAGGTGGGGAGAGGGGATACAGAGGGCTTGGGTGGTGGCCTGGGGCAGGTCGTTTTGGAGGGAGAGGAGGTGAGGTACCAGAGGCAGGCTGTAGTGGGGGAGGTGCTTACCTAGGCAGCTCCCAGCCAGCAGCTCTGCAGATTCCCTGCCTGTATGCTGGGTGGGCTGCACCGTGTGGCTTGGCTCCAGCACGGGGAACGAGGAAGCTTCGTTCGCTGCCCCCACCTTCAGCAAAATTTTTCAGTTCCTATTGGCTGGAAACTGGCCAATGGGAGCTAGGGGATTTTGCTAGGGGGCGGGAACAGTGCATGAAGCTTTCTCCTCCCAGCCCAGAGTGCAGATCTGGCCTAACCGCCTCTTGCCCACTCCTTGTGTGGACAATTAAGGGCTCCAACAGTGATGAGCCATCCTCCCAGGCACCCCTGCACCTCCAGCTGTGATTACCACCCCACAGGCAGAGGCGACCCCCAGAAACCACCTCACAAGTTCGAGCTGGGCTTTGATCTCTGGGCCATTATTTACTCTACAGAGTTTCACAGCTTTGTCTGTCCTCCTCGGGGGAGGGGCAGGCTAACCACCCACGGAAAAAAGCAGCCACTTAGACACATTAGACTCCCTAGTGATTAGAATGAGGTCATCACAAATGGTTGGGGAAGGGGAAATCTTTTACAAGAAAGCATCACCTCATCTTGCACTGGGGTGAGCTCTGAGCCAGAGCCCACCCTTTTGCACTGTGTGCACTTCTGGGGTGGTGCAAAGGGAGCTGGAGGATAGAAGAGCCCATTGTTACGAACAGTCATGGCAAGATAATTTGGTAGAGATAGTCAAGGGTCCCTTGCCTCGTGGTAACACCTACAGGCCCCAAGAAGTGTCCTGTGGTGCTAGCAGCTGTACATGGGTAGAACAAGGGTGTTTAAAATGAGAGTTTTGCCCCCCACTTTAATGGGTGCAGGATCAAGATGACAGGAGAATGCTACAAATGGGGGACCACAAGTAAAAGTGAACTCAAACACCTAAAAAGGAAGCTCTCTCCTTCCTCGCCGAACTGCAGGATCCCATGCAGGGAAAGGAGCAGACCGTGCGTACGGCCAAAGAATCGCACCGAGCCAATGATTAGAATAAGGAAAAAAAACACCCAACCCACGGGTGTCGTTTTGATTTGGGTGGACAGCCCCATCATTGTAAGTAGGGGCCACAGCTCTCTCATCAATGGGCCATTCAGTCCGGGGGGGGAATGAAAGAAGCCATTTATTCAGCCAACAGAACTGGCAACAGACACGTCAACATTCCCGAGAAGAATCGAAGCTGCAAGATGAGAGGACCCGAGCACGCGGCTCAACTCTCCTTTCACCCCAGTACAACTGGAGAGCAACGCTGCTGCCATCAGGGTGGTAAAACTGAAGCAAGTCCAAGGAGAATCGTGCATTTAGTGACTAGGGTGCAGGAATTCCGGAGCAGGTAACACACACACCCCACACACGAAATGTGAGTTTTCTAATTTTAGCACAACCCCACCCTAGTGCCTTCTGGGAGAAAAGCCAGGCAGAGAATGGAATGGAGAAGTAGTTGGGAATTTGGAAAGGCTGCTGTTGAGCAACAGTATCATATATGCAGGGACTGGTGCTGGCTGGCCCTCCTTCCACCTATTTGCAAGTCAAAGCAGATGTTGCAAAACCACCTCATTCCCTGGAACTCCATTGTGCGTGCACGCACCATACCCCCAGAGCTCAGCGCTTCTCCCACAGGCTGGCTCTCCAGGTCACTGCAGGATGGGACCCAGGAGATCAGAGCCAACTCACCACCAGAGCTTGGAGGAAGTTCGGGCCCAGATACGAACTTGACAGCTCAACCCCTTTCAGGGCCAGAACGGCAATAGCTTCTTTTGGGCTAAGATAGTGGTTTTCAGCCAGTAAATCTAAGCAAGCCAATTAGCACCGACAGACACTTCATGCTTGAGCTACGCTGAATCCTGGGGAGCAGCATGAGGACTATGACACGTGACAGCTGTTCTGATTCCATCCAGTAGAGGGTGGTCATGCTCCACACAGACTAGCCAGCCCACTAAAAGATGCATCGTGTAAAAAGGAGGCAATAGCCCAATCCCAGCTTTGCACCAACCCAGCCACAGATACCATGGAATAAGGCCACATCCCGGGATCGTTTGTATATGTGGCTACTAGCATATATGTCAGCCACGCTGATCTGCACGGACCCTGTGATTAACACTAAAATAGCTCTCCAAAGCCACACCTGGAGCGTGCTGGGTGCTGTACAAACAAACAACATTCCCCAAGAGCTAGCAACAGCATTGTTTGTTCCTGGGTACAGCCAGCCCCCGTCATGGAGAGGGCCTTATTTTATACACACTACAAGCCACTGCGAGATGGTGAGCCAGAGTGTTTGAAACGCCTGGCAGCAGGCCGGCGTAGCTGGAAGCACACAAACTTCTCTCTCTGAGGAGGCGAGCCAGCTTTACCTCCACAAAGAGCCACCACAGGATTTTTTGCACTTTCAAGCACAGACATCACTCCATCCAAACACCTGACAGGAATCTTTTACTCCATCTCCCTACCCAGCTTTCCACCTTCACGGGGATGTGGACATTTACCATATAACCAACTCAAGGCCAGCTAGTGACTCCTTGGCTGTCCCTATGCAGCACACCACAGCCGGCGGGAGATTCCTACTGAAAGCAGAGCTCGGGCTGTACTCTGGGCCGTTGGTTGCATAAAGAGCTGGCCACTACTGTTTCAGCTACAAAGGAGACTCTCTGCTAGCTGCAGAAGACATAGGTCATGCAGTGGAGCAGTTCGGATTCCAAAACAGTGGCGGGCCAAGTAAGCCTGTGTTTGCCATTTCAGTGTACTAGTAGTTGAGCTGGGTCAAAAAAAATGGGGGTAGGATGGGAGTGAGATTATTGATAAATTCTTTTAAATTAAAAAAAAAAAAAATACAATGACAATGTAACATTTCAAAAGAAATTCTAACCAGCTCTACTGCACTTCTATGCACTTTCATCAGAAGGTTGCAGGTGTGACACAGATCGCCTTCCACATGAAGGCAAGTACTATTGACCTCTTATAGGCACAAACACGTTAAGTGACATGCCAAAGGTCACAGCTTTAGTGGCATAGGGATCCTATGGAAATAGGGATCCTATTTCCCAGTCTAGTAACTAGATTAAAATTCCTAGCAGAGGGAGGATTCAAAGAAGAACAAAATAGCCAACCCTCTAACCACCACCACCAGGGCTGAGAGCACAAAGCTGGGAAGGAACACTAGGGAAACATTCAAATCAAAGCTCATGGAACTTGGCAGAGGAGAAATCTGTGGGGTTTTCAGTGATCTGCAAAGGTGCCATCTGAGCTGAATAAGTAAGAGCACAGGCATGATGAGAAAGAAACCCTGTGGTCTCCACAGATTATGATTAGGAAAACCAGCATAGGCGGCTGAGAGAGTTAATTGAAACCCCACTGTGCAAAGCTCTCAATGCAGAAGACGCATAGTAATTTTGATTGTAAGATCTAGGGTTAATATTTTATGCCAGTGAACTTACCGCTCAAGGCAGATGTTGTGTTCTCCAGGGCATGGCACACAGCTAGTAAAATACCTAAGGGGGAAAAAAATATGGGTCAGATAAATAATACAACAAACCAGTTGATTTAAATAGTCAATATTGAGACATACAGAAGACTTTTCAGCTTCTAGCTTTATGGGCAGAGTCAAACATACAAAGAGACCTTTAGGGGACTAAAAAGGGGTCAACAGTTTTGGGAACAGATCCATATATTTTAAGGCCAGAAGGAGTCAACTACACACACATTACACACAGGTTTATGTCCTTAGACATATAATGCAACACACACTTGAGCTATACATGGAAACAATACTTCCCTCAATACAAAACAGAGTAGGAGCAGCAACAATACTTTTAACATCCATGGAAGCTTTCATCCAAGGATCTCAAAGCTCTTCTACAAATATTAATCTTAATACGTGAGAACGGCCACACTGGGTCAGACCAGAAGGTCCATCTAGCACAGTGTCCTGTCTTCCAACCCATGCTTGGCGCCCCAAAATGAATGAATAGAACAGGTAATCATCAAGCGATCCATTCCCAGCTTCTAACAAACAGAAGCTAGAGACATCATCCTTGCTCATCCTGGCTAATGGCCATTGATGGATTTATCCTCCATGAAGTTATCTAGCTTTAACAAAAAACAAAACAAAAAAAACCCTCTGTTATAGCCTTGGCCTTCACAACATCCTCTGGCAAGGAGTTCCACAGGTTCACTGTACATAGAAATTAGGGCTGCCAAGCGATTAAAAAAAATTCGTGCGATTAATTGCGTGCGCTGCCCCTTTGAAATGCCAGGGTGGTGCTTCAAAGGGGCAACACCACACAGCTGACCCCAGGTGTTGCCCCTTTGAAACGCAACAACAGCATTTCAAAGGGGCAGCACTGCCTGGGGTCAGCTGGGGACTCCAGCTAATCCCAGGCTCCTACTGTGCTGCCCCTTTGAAATGCTCTGGCAGTGCCACGGAAACGCCTGCAATTAACACGTTAATTTTTTTAACGTGTTCATTGTGTTAATCGCAGGCATGAAGGCACGTTAACTGACAGCCCTAATAGAAATACTTCCTTTTGTTTGTGTTAAATGTGCTACCTATTAATTTCATTTGGTGACCTCTAGTTCTCCTGGCACAGGAAGAAATAAATAAAAAAAACTCTTCACTTTTCCACACCTGTCATGGTTTTATAGACCGATTATATCTCCCTTAGTCTCCTCTTTTCCAAGTCTTATTAATCTCTCCTCATATGGCAGCCATTCCATACCCCTGGAGATTTTTCTTACCCTCTTCTGAACTTTTTCCAGTGCCAAGATATCTGTGAAATGAGGTGAGCACATTTGTGTGCACTATAGTTATATCCAGCTACAAATTAGGATGCTGATACAGTTAAATAACTTGCCTAAGACCACACAGCTAGGGTTTGATCCTGAAACCATTGACCACAATGGGCAAGTCATCAAGAACCCAGGAATCCCAAGTCCTGGTGGCTCATCTATCCAAACTCAAAGAACTGTGTGTACCATAAAGCTCTTATTCAAAGATTGTCCATTATCTACATTAAAATAGCCCTCTTTATTTGAAAGCCAGGTTTATCACATAAATTCCACACTCCCCAATTCCATGCAGATAAGCAGAGTTCCAGCTCTTTGTGTTACCAGTTGTTTATAAAAATGGACAAAGTGTGCATCAGAAAGGCAAAGTAGTGTAACAATGTAATCACTATCCTCAACAGAAGCCTAGAGCCAAACTGGTCTGAACGTAAAGGAAGGATTCTAAACAATCCTTGTTTTAAGAGGATTTAAAGAGGGGGGGGGGAAAAAAATCTCCATGCGCTATATATTTGTGAAGGTCATTCTTTTCCCATGCTGGGAGTTAGGAAGAGGAAACTGACCACTAGATGCAGAACTAATAGCAAATCCAGAAAACAATTAGGATTAGTTTAGATTCAATTCTCTGGAAATCAGGTCCAACGAAAATGTAAAGCCAGGCTTCACTGCTCTAACAAGAGGGATCACGGACTTAGGGAAAACAGTTGCCAGAGATTTCGTTCAGGCAGAGGTGCTGGTGAGGCTCACAGAATTTAAAGCCAGAAGAAACCATCAAGTCATGGAGTCTGACCTTGTGTGTCACAGGCCTGAGGAAGAGGAGCACAGTCTGGATGGCTTCTAAGATTTTAGAGTATTAGCCATGAGCCTTGAGACTGAAATTTCACCACATCAGTTCACCTGGCAGAAGATTAAAATTAGGAAATCCCATGTCAGCCAAAGATGGGTCTCCCTGAACAAGACTCTTGCAAGAACAGTTCATCTTGGGAGATTAACAAATACAAATAAAAAGCTTTGAAATTGCCTTTTGTTCTCTTGGAAAAAGGCCAAGCCAAGGCAGCAAGCTGGGATCCAGGAATCTTCCTAAAGCATGGAGAAGTTCCTAAAACATGGAGAAGTTCACATTAAAGATCCTAATTTTGGTCTTAATTAAGCAGAGCCAAGAGTGAGGCTCAGCTGTTCCAGTCTGCAGGATTCTCCAACTTTTGCCTGGTTTTGGATCATGCACCATTTGACTCCCCTCCCCTCTGAGCCTTGGGCCAAAACAAACCCCAGACCTAAACCAACACTCTACTGAAGCCAACTAATTCCACTGGCTTTGGGTCAAATCCACTAAGACTCCCACCATAAACCTCTTGCTCAATCAAAGGGCTCATAATCCCAAGTGAAGTTGGTTGGCGTTCTAGGTCTGCAATGAAAACACCAGCCAGAAAAACTGGTAATGTCACAAACAGGTGCCTGGTTATGAACATTCAGCTGTGAAGTTGGGATTGAAGCTACATGGCCTGGCAAAACAACCCGAGCGTCAATAAGGAAAAGGACCATGCAACTCACTGCCACCTCCTAGATCGGTGTGAGGAACCTTAGGCCAGATGTGGTCCTCTGGATCCAGCCCCCAGGGCTCCTCCCCTCCAGCTTTGGGGAGTCTGTGTTGGCAATGCAGGGCCCCCACCACCACCACCACCACCGCCTGACTGATTTTTCTGTGGGTCAGCAGCCCCCCACCCAAAACAGGTGGCCCTCCCCCCTGGTCCTAGATTTTACACACCTGCTGGTTTAAAAAAAAACTAAGGATACAGTCCTCGGAATGCTGTCATTTCCCCCAAACTGCGCTCGACAGAGCACTCGGCTGGGCTACCTGGTGGCAGCACAGAGTTTTAACAAGAAGTACATCAGAACCCAGGTGGGAACCTTTCCAGCACCACCTCTGCATGATTTGCTTCCAGTCTTGGGAAGTGCCCTTGGTTGACATTTGGGGCCAAACTCCCCACCACCACCCAACTGCCATGGAGTGCCACAAGAAAGAACCTAGCTCACAGACCATCACCTCCAAGCTGGGACCCAGAGAGATGCCAACAGCAGATCCAGACTGAAGAGCAGAATGTTTTACACATCCCCGAGCTGTTCTCCTCAACAATCCAGCCTGTGATGAGTCAAGGTGGCCTACAGATAGGAGCGCCTCAGAGAGAGCAGTTATTTCGGAGGGTCTTTACCTCCCACAAAGAAACAGGCAACAATTATTAGCTGGATCATGCGTGGAACGTGTTAAAAATTCAGCAGCCTGCCTTGTCCAAATAGAGTAGATGCTTCTCAGTGGAATTTTGTAAAGTTGCTGAAATCACACAGAAAATGCGTGATGTTAAACAACCAGCAACCTCCTGAAATACTGTGCCACCGACAACTCGTTAATTACGGTTTGCAGTGTTGTTGTAACCCTGCCGGCCCCAGGATGTTAGAGACTGCGTGGGAGAGGTAATATTACTTATAGGACCACCTTTCTGTTGGTGAAAGACAAGCTCTCCCACTCAGTAGAGCTTCTAACTGAAGAGCGTGTGTAGCTGGAAAGCTTGTCTCTTCCACCAACAGATGATCCAAAGATATTACTTCACCCACATTCTCTCTCATGCTCCAAGTTAGTTAATTATATGGTGTTACAGCCCCCTTAGAATGTAGGAACAGAGGGATTGCTAAATCCGATTGGGCTTATACTCCATCCAGACCAACAACTCCTTTTGTGATAGTGATTAGCACCAGCTGCTGCGAAGGAAAGTGCAAGAAATTCCACAGCAGGAAGATGCTGTCTGGTCTTAACTTATAGGAGGTAGAGACTGAATTCAATTCCAAAGCACAACATTTTACAGCCCTGCCAACACTCTTCTTTTGGCACTATTGTAATTCTCAATATTCTTATCAGCCAGTCCCTCTTAAGCAAGATTTACAGTCTTGTCCTCCACAACATCCTGTGGCAAGGAGTTCCTCAATCTACCCATTCAGGAAAAAAAAAAAAAAAAAAAAATGATGATTTCCTTTCACCAGCTTTGATTTTCTTATCTTTTAATTCCACTGACTGTCAATAGAGGGCCGCTGGTGAGGGATTCTCTTTGGCTTTGGAATTCTCTGTGTCTGAAACAATCCCAACATAATTACTTTTCAAGACGACACAAAGAGCATCTCCCACCCCAGCTGCTGGGAGAGCAAGTTTGGAAAGGTGGAGAATTGTTCGGGAGATTTGAGCTTTTATCTGGTCTGGATTGCTGGTGGCGAGTTCTATCAAATTGTATTGCACTAGGGATGTTAAAATTAGATCAGCTAATCAGTGGTGCTTCTGCTTTGATATGTACAAGAGCCCAGTGGGGACTCTTGTACATTTCAAAGACAGAATGACATTGCTGTGCCCCTGCCCCCTCCCACGGAGGTGTAGTGGGGGAGGGGAGGGGAGAACAGCTTTTTAAGCAGGCTTCCCCCAGCACTCCTCTTCTCTCCCCCACCCTGATAGAGGCAGCAAGAGGGGAAAAGCAACTAGTTGACTAGTGTGTCGACTATCCAATAAGCTTTTGCTTATCAGATAGTCGACTAGTTGCTTACATGCCTAGACTAGAAGAGATCACGAGGTTTGTTAATTTGGCCTCTCTCATTGAGGCAGAAGCAATTACACCTAGAGCTGTCAGGGAAGGTCTAAAAGCCCATGATATTAATGGAGGAGATGTGGGGTCTGGGATGGAGGTTGGGTGCTTGAGGTAAGAGACTGGGGTGCAGGGCAGCATGTGGGGTCTTGGAGAGAGTTTGGGTGAAGGAGGCAGTTGTGACCTAGGGCAGGGTACTGGGGTGCAAGGGTTTGGATTGTTACCTTGGGCAGGGGATTGGGGTGCAGGGTTTGGGAAGGGGTATGGGTTCAGGACAGGGACAGAGGGTTTGCCTTATGTGAGGCAGGGGGACAGGAGTGGGGAAGGAGGGGTGGGGTTCGGGGCAGGCTCTGGCAGGGAGACTTACCTGGGTGACTCCTGGACAGCAGCCAACCAGGCTTCTCAGGCAGCCAGCCTGCCCCCCTGGCACAGACTGCAGGGGCCATGTGCGTTGGTGAATAAGAGCCTGATGGAAGGGTGCTTCGTGCGCTGCCTGTTAGCTCCCATTGGTCAGCAATTGGCCAATAGGATTGTACTGAGGGCAGGAGCAGCATGTGAAGTACACTCTCCCCTCCCCCCCCCCCCGGGCTCACAGCTGAGAGAGAAACAACTGCAGCAGCCTTTTCTGAGCAGTATGGGGGGCGAGGGGTGTGCGCAGGGCAAGCAGGGGAGTCTGCCTGAGGCTCCTTGCTGCATCTGCAGGCTGGATCCGGTGGCCCGGTTCCAGCCTAGTCTAATGCTCCATGTTCTTGTTATCCGCACTGATCTGCCAGGGACTCCACTACTTTAGGCCACCGGTTCCCTTTTCTGTTCTCATTAAAGGGTGACTTTTCCACTTCTTCCCACAAGTTTGTTTTTTATCCGAAAGCTTGGACTCACTAACCACAGACTCCCCAGGTTCAGTCACCCGGTGATTGCTTGAGGTCAGTGATTCACACAAGCGAGGCCTGGCAGCTGAGTAAATAGGGTTTAGGTGACTGAGCACAAACTACAGTGAACGTGAGCGACAACCCAGCACCGAGGGTGGTGAATTTAGGTGCGTGCAACATGGTAGCTGTAACAATCCACTCTGGGGTCATCACGCTTTCCTGTGCGGTGTCACCTCCACAGGACAGCAGCATTCGAAAGTAGCAAGGCCAGGCTTTCCAGCATAGACCAATGGGCTACTCAACTCAAACGGGATCTGGGTGCCCCACGCTCTTCATCTCTTTGGAAAACCTGCAGCTTTCTCTGGACAAAGACTGAGGTTTACAACGTGAATCCCTCACCACCAATTGCGATTGAAGCCAGGAGCTACCGCTGGAAAGGTACAAGTCTCCACAACTTGAGCCAAAGGAGTTTGTTTCTGGTTCTGTCAGGACTGGTGCTCATTGGTGACCTGCAATATGGGGATGCCACAGATACATGGCCAATAGGGATCCATGGGTAAGTCTAGACTACAGGCTTCTGTCGACAAAGAGCATCTAGACTACATCCAGTTCTGTCGACAAAGCAAGCCGCTTTGTCAACATGACAGTGTAGACGCAAAGGACAGCGTAGATGCAATAACGCCTTCTGTCGACAGAACTCTGACAAAAGGTGTTATTCCTCATAGAATGAGGTTTACAGCCATCGACAAAACTGCCGAGTTCTGTCGACGCTGTTTACAGAACTCAGCGGCAGCGTAGACACAGGTATAGTTTTGTCGACAAAAGTCCACTTTTGTCAACAAAACCCTGTAGACTAGACACACCCCATGAGACCACCACCCATGTGGGGAGGCCATCAGAACAGGAGTGCTGAGCTAGACGGGCACCAGGGTAGGCTACCTTCCCCAGAACTCAGCATTTGATGGGGCTCGGAGGAGCCCCATGCTCAGGGGCGGCCCGTCCATACAGGCGAACTAGGCAGTCGCCTAGGGCGCCAAGCTAAATGGGGCGCCAAATGGTGGCGCAATATCATTGAGGGGTTTGGGGGGGGGGGGGGAGAGAAGACACGCTGATTGCATGGTTCGCCTAGGGCGCCAGTTGCTGGCAGCTAGTCTAGGGCCGCCCCTGCCCATGCTAAAATTTAGCTGTCATTGGTTGGCAAAGATGTCCCCTCTTTGCATCCACTCCTGACGTTTTCCATTTTAAGCAAGTGCAAATGAACAGTCCAACCTATCACTTGCTGCCAGATTCCCAGGGGTCCCTGCACAACCAAACTAAGCTTGCGAGCCAAAGAAGTTCTGCAGGGTCGCTGCACACTAGAGAGTTAGGTCACCCTAACTACACCACAAACAGGGGTGTGAAAAGCACCCACCCGAGAGACGCAGTGTGGCCCCTAGCACAGACTGCGCAAAGTTGATGGAAAAATGCTTCTGTTTACCTCCTTACAGCCTCAGAGAGGGAGATTCGCTACAGCAAGGGGAGAACCTCTTCTGTGGCTGCAGCAGGAAGCTTTGGCAGCTTCCCCGCTGCACTGCTGCTCTAGCTGAGCTACCATCGTGTAGACGTACTGTCAAAGGCCTCGCTCATTAAGAAGGTTCGGCCTCCAGCGTAGAGCCCAAAGCTCCCTCGTGGGCAAGGATATTAAAACAGGAAAGCTAATGGGAAAGCACCACTGGGAATTCAACACAGCCACCGCTCGGAAGCCGAGCACTTCCCGCTAAAAGGCACTCAATGAACGGCAGAGCGCGGCAGTCACAATGGAGAGCCATCAGTGAAGTGGCTTGGAAGTCTACGTCTCAGACTTTGGATGGGACGTGGGTGGCATTGACACCCGGGCCTTCCATTTCAGACAAGAGGCTCGGCTCTCTGGGAGGAAGGCGTTAGAGGACACAGGAGAGGGGCAGGGCTGGGGGCAGCCCTCGCTGCAGGAAGGAGGCAGGGATTGCTAAGAGGGAGCCAGAGAAGGGCCTGGGGCTGAGAGAGAGAAGCAGAGGGGAGGAGGAGAACAGGAAGAAACATGGCAGGAGCAGAACAGGGGTGGGAAGTTAATTTCTGAGCACAAGTGAGGAAAGGACACCCCCTGCTTCGTCAGTGCAGTATATGTCCCCTTCTGTCCCTCTGAGACGGAGGCCATGACAGCTGCCGAGCTAAGCTCCACGCTGACACCCGTAACAGACTCCTCTCCTCTGGATCAGGCACAGATAGGAGATGCCTGACACGGTGGCCAGTGGGTTACTCCTGCGCCGGTGCTTAGTTTCCTTTGGATCAGCTGCCCAGCCTTGGATCAGCCAGCTTCACTGCCAAGCACACGTCCAATCTAGGCTATCTTCTGCCACGCCATGGCAGAGGCACTGCTGGCTAGCCAGGGGCAGGACCTTGTGCGCCTGGCTGAGGGAGCCGGATTCCCTTGCAGGAAGCAGAGGCAGGGGTCCTTTCTGGGGCCTGCAGCACTGCTGAATCCCAAGCAGGTGCTGCCATGGCAGAGCCATGCATGGGCCCTGCTCCAGAAAGCCTATTGCAGGAACCACTGCAGCGTGCGGGAACAGACTCAGCAGAACCGTTCTGAGATGAGTCACCCAGACTCATTGTGTGGCATCCCAAAGGGAGACTCTGAGGACTCCAAACCTTTTCATTTATCAAGGAAAGGAAAAGCCACAAGACATTAGCCTTTGAACAACCCTATGTAAAAACTAAAGCCGCGATGCCGTCCATGCTAGACCAGTTACAGGGCCGTCATCTCGCAAGCAACAATGGGTTTGGAAAAGCATCTCCCCACTGAAGCCTTCCCTTTGGACCCCTCAATCCTAGAACAAATCCCAGACCACACCTTTCTGAAAACTGTCTTGCTACATCCTGTTCCCTCCACTACGGTTTTGCCTCTGAATTTAACCCCAGATTGGCTGGCAAAGCTCTGGGAAACTTTTTATTAAACCTTGGTGCAGCATGAAGAGATCCTCTGCATCGACATTAGCACAAAGACCTAAGAGTCCAGACCAAATCCCATTGATAGGAACAGGGCCAAGATACCCAAAAGGTATTTGGGTTGCTAACTTCCATAGACTACAATGGGAGTTAGGAGCCACCACATTCCTGAGTCTGGAATCCCCGAAAATCTCAACGGACTTTAATGGAAGTTGGAGCAGACCTAGGGTCTCCAGTTCTAGATGAAGATGCAGATACAGTCTAGAAATAGGGTCATTTCAACATGTTTACTGTTCCCATGTCAAGGAACATGATATTAACACCCTGTCCTTTTAATTATAAGCAGACAACAACCCCTCATTAAATTAGATCCGCCCTAAATGAATTAAGTGACTGAGTGGCAGTTCTACTTAGCAAGCCATCTTCAGAGACCATCTCTGCTAGCAAGGAGTGACTGAGCAAACAACACAGAAAGCAACCAAAGCCAAGTGCCTGTTAGGTCTTAAAAGTGAGGGACTACAGATTAGTACCCTGCAGTAAAAGAAGCCAGTCACAGGCATTCAGACAATGGTTAGTGGAATCACTAAATTTCACTAAATAGCAGAATAAAAATCAATTCCTTTCTTCAACATGAATTGAGACAGTGAAAAACAGAGAGAGGAACCATTACAGAGGCGTTGAGACAAAACTCCCTCGTTACGGTATCGGGACCAACACCGTTCAACATAATCACAAATCATCTGGGGAGAGAAAAAAAGAGGTAATCAGTGAGATGGTAAAGTTTGCAGATGACACAAAATTACTCAAGATAGTTAAAGCAGAATGCAAAGAGTTACAAAGGATCTCACAGTGCAGGAGTACGGGGCAATAAAATAGCAGATTAAATTCAGCAGCGATAAAGTGCAAAGTAATTTGTATTAGAAAACAATCCCAATGAGACATACAAAATTCACTGAATTCACTGTCACCACTCAAGAAAGAGCTGATGTTCAATGGCTATGTGAAATCAATAGATAGATCAACAAAGAGGTGGAAAATAAAATACAAGGCATTATCCAAAGCCTCAACAGCTTTACTCCTGTTTATTTGAGCAGGAGTGCTACAAGAAAATAGCAGACAGCAGCACTCTGGAGACTGCTTTAGAATTTGGACTAGGATGAATTCTCTGAATCTCAGTCTACGGTTCTAATTGCAGTGCCCGGGACCTATGCCGCACACTCGGCTGTTTCTCAGTCTCTCCGCCAGAGGCACGTGCACTCGCACTACAAGGCGCTCTTTCGGTTTGCAAAGGAACAAACAGGGCTTTTCACCAGAGCAGGCGTGCGGAAGCCTCCATCGCAGCCCAGCTGTAATGCGAGGAATTACATTCCGCCTGCCTGGAGTTCCCCAGAGAGCTCAAATGCTTTTCATATAACACCCTGGTAAACAAACAGGTCAAGTTCCCTTTGGAACAGCCCATCTCCCCACAGCTTAACCAGGGCTCCCTCAGGCAAGAGGCGGAAAACCCTGCACTTCCTATCCTCTCTGAACTGCAGGACTCCCAAGACTGAGCTCAGAACAGAATGTTGGGCTGCAGTTAGGACTACAGGTAAAATATTAACTCTCCCAGAAATGCTCCTTCATTGAGGCTGCTGGACTATTCCGCTAATTGCCAGCAGCGCCTCTCTGAAGTGCCATTGCTCTGCACTCGCCAACAGGGAGATCCGCCTGTCAGAGCGGCCGGTTTGGGGCTTTCCTAGCCGTAAGGAAAAACTTAACACACAACAAATAGTCTAGTAGCACCTTAAAGACCAACAAAACATGAAGATGGTATCATGAGCTTTTGTGGGCGAAACCCACTTCTGAAGAGGACAGGAGTATAATAAGTCCAGATCCTATTAGTTGTTTTTTTTAAGTTTTTCCTGTTACAGACTAACTCAACTACCCCTCTGAAGCTTTTCTATCTGTAAGGGTAAGTCTGCTAGTAATGCAGGGGGAAGCAGGTAACCTCACTGAACTCAGATTTTCTTTTTAACTCCCATTCTATTTTTACCTTGAAGCTGCAGAGAAGGCAGCCCCAAGTGCAGCAGCTGTAATTATGAATGATAAATGTAGGCTCCCACTTAGAGACCAGCTTTCCAGAGCAGGTGCAGATGAAATTCCGGGACACCACAAGCACAGACCATACATGACAGAGCTGCAGACTACAGCATGCTTGGCAGACAATGAGCCTAGGGGGAGGGTGTTTTAGCTGGACAGAATCAAGCTCTTCTCTTTGAGCCAGAACAGTTTTAACTGTCCCTTTTAATAGAAGCAAGAGAGTTTCTCTGGCTAGAAAATTCAGACCAATCAGATTTTCACTGCTAACTAAGTTCTAAGACCACCATCCTCTTCCCTCTCCTTCGACTTTTAAAGAAAGTTACTGATTTAGATGGCTTTTCTTGTTACAAGGCTACCACGATCCAACTAGAAATTGCACAGATGCCTGGCCTGAACTTCCTTTCTTACACAATGCACCGTATAACACACACGAAGCCCACAACATGGCCTCAGAGAGGTGGAATACCACATAGGAATGGGTTTTCAGAAGTGCCCAGAACTTGCAGCTATTGCTGAAGCTAACAGGGGCTGCCTGTGTTCAACAATAACCTGTCCTGAGCCCATCAAGGCAAACCACACACCATCACTCCTCATCCTGCACCCAGAATTTTAACTGAGCATGGGTTAAGTTCAGTACTTTGCAGAACAGGCATCCAGTCCCCATTCTGCCCTCCATCAGGAGTAACTCTACTGCTGCTGGTCCACAATCGCTCCAGAGAGGAAAAAATCAGGCCCCGTTTGGCTTGATTTTTTTTTAAACCCATCAAAGCAAAAAGGCTCATTCTGTGCAGATCTGCACTCTGGGCTTGTCAGCCCTGGTGGAGATTCCCAGCAGTGATTCAGGGCACTGAGGTGGCTTCAGCCTCAAAGATTTTGCATAGATACAGCTACACTGGTACTAAAATCCCCTCCTGCAGACAGTCACAGTAACACAGAAATAAAACCAGAAGGTGCCGGAATTCCTCCAGATTTACACCACTGTAAAGTGATATCAGAATCTGACAGCATCTATAGCTGCTTCAGAGCCTGATTTTTCTCACTGACCTCAACTGAGATAGAAAGGGAATCCTCTGAACTATCATTCATGCTTAAATTCAACACTTTACACTCAAGTTTGAATAAAGACTCTAATTATCTTACCCATTACAAAGATAGCATCCCCAATTATCACCTCTAATATCATTAGCTCACAGACATTTACTCTCCCCCCCCCCCCCATCCCCCTTCTGTTCTGAAATTTGATTTGTCCTTTTCATGTGTTCATTTTTTTTAATTGTATCCTTTGGTATATATGGTTGTGACAATTTTCTTCCACTATTTGATCTGAGGAAGTGGGTCTGGCCCACGAAAGCTCATCACCTAATAAACCATCTTGTTAGTCTTTAAAGTGCTACATAGTCCTGTTTTTTGTTTGACCTCAACTGAATTATTCATAACTTACACCAGGGTAAGGAAGGAGAACTGAAAAAAAACCTAACAACTAAGTAAACTGAGGCAATGTTTGCACAGCACCTAGCAGAGTTGGGTGTCTGATTCGTGACCAGGGCTCCCAAGTTCCAGGGTTATAGAAATAAGTGATACCTCTCCTCTTGAGTATTAAGAGCCTGACAAGCACAGTTTTCCTACAGAAGAATGAAGTAAACTGCTGCAACTCATTGGCAGGTTCTGCCCAGCGTGAAATCAGCCATTTCCATGACAAAACCGTCCCCTGCAGCTGCCGGGGAGTCAGAGCTTCCAGGCCCACTCTGGGAGAAGCAGATGAATGCACTCAGACCAAAGCTTGGTTTCCTGGGGTTGTGTATTTCTAGGCACATAACCTACCCCCGGCCTGCAAAGATCTGTAGCAGATGCAATAGCTGTGCAGACATGGGAGGCCCCCACTCTGTTCAGGAGGCAGTTGCTGGTACCCCGCTCCATACGCTGTAACTGAGCCATAGAGACCAACCTGCTGGTGCATTTCCTCACAGTGGAAATGCACTTTTGACACAAACCCGTTCTGGGAGAGTGTTTGCAGTAAGACTGGGCCCAGCCACAGAACAGACCTAGCTATTAAAATAGGACTCTGCCCTCCCCCCCCGCTTAACGGTATAATGTGGAAACCTTCCAGGCACAGAGCTCCTATTGACTCCAACGTGATCCAGAACATCCACTGGGCCCACTTCTGCTCAGCATTTTATATCAATGTGACACCACTGATTTAAAGAGAATTAATCCCAATTGGCATTAGTCCAAGAGCAGAATTGGACTTGGGTGACCTTGTCCAGTGTAAACGCTCAGGTAGATAAGCTTTTATGGGATTGGGAACTTTAATTTTCCACAGAGGGTTTCTTACATTTACACAGGAAATAAATATGCATTTTAGTGCACATGGGAAACACATGCTTCACGCCAACATGTAAAACTCTTCTCTTGTGGCAGGCAGATACTAAACTTTACATCATGGTCTTGCTTTAAATGGCCCAACACTAATCACACAGTTTAAATTTTAAACTAATATTGCCAATCATCTAGTGCAAACCAGGCCCAGAAGAAAGCAAACACATGAATGGCAAACTGCCCAAGAGATAAATAGGCATTCAAAAGATACCCAAAGATACAGGTTGAACCTCTCTAATTCAGAAACATCTGTCATCCTGAATGATTTTAAGTTAGCCAGACATCAGTTTTTCATGGGTGTGGCCAACTTTCCCACGGTCCCATAAAGTTTGTTTACAGCCACCAGTGTTAGCTCTCAGTGTTCTGTGTTGTTATTGAGCTCTAATTTAGCCCAGCAAGCAGTGGAAGTGTTGGTAATGCTGCTAGACAATATTGACCTCCAGAAAATTCTCTCGTTCGGAACCAGTCAAGTCCCGAGGGTGCCGGACTAGAGAGGTTCAACCTCTGTTTGCTTTGTGAAATTCTCAGCCAACTGCTTGTTGACAGGCACAGGCTCTAGAGCAGTGGTCCCCAACGCGGTGCCCGTGGGCGCTAGGGCGCCCGCCAGAGCATTTACGTGCACCCACCGAGTGACCAGGGCTGGCCCAAGCCATTCTTGCGTCCCAGGATGCATGGCGCAGGCGCAGCCCCCGCCCCCAGGCGCCCGGCAGCCCCCGCCCCGGGCACCTGGCAGCCCCAAAAGGTTGGGGACCACTGCTCTAGAGGAAGACAATTCACAAGGGCTCACACACAGAGTTACATTTCAGCCTCCTGGTTCAGAGCAATCCTCATCATAAAAGGACTGGGAGAAGACTCACTTAAAAGCCACCAAAGCCACACATTGCAAACTGGACATAAGTGTGGAGGGGTAGTGAAAATGTAGCTGGCTGAGACACATCTTATAGATGGGTGACTAGCAAACACCCTATTTCTTCTCTCAGCACCCGGGGGTGGGGAAGAATCACAAATCAGAACACCCCAAAAAGGTTGTTACCCCCCCCACACTCACACACTACAAGGTTTTAATGTTGCCCTCCTGCTTATATAATTAACCCCCAAGTCGCCTTGATTCAGTTAATCCTGCCATTCCACCCCCACTTCTTAAAGGAGCAGCAGATGGAAGGGGCTGGGGTCAGAGTGATCTTCCCATGGGAACCAGAGGGAGAAATCAAGCATGGGTGCTTGTGGCTCCAGGCAGGAGCAAAGGCCGCACCTTGGTCCGGAGCTTGCCACCTGAGAAAGGGGGGGTTGGGAAGCAAGCAAATGGGGGGGGGGCAGTAGCCGAGGGAAGGGGAGACCGAAGGAGGGAAAAGCGGGAGATAAAGTGGCAGGGAAGGAGGCACAAAAGGGGGGAAAGGTGCTAAAGTGAGGAAAGGGGGAGAAGAGACCCAAAGTAAGAGGCGAACGAGCACAAAAGGCTTCGACCTACCCAGAGCGACCACTGCAACCTCCCCGGCGGAGCTGACCATTTTGCAGGCGTCTCCCAGCCCTGCTGCGCCCGAAGTGGTTGCACGCCGGTTCCCTCTGCTCCCTGCGGGCTGGAGGTGGGCAGGGCTCCGTCGCAGGCGGAAATGGAGGCGGATTCACCTTTTAACCACTTGGCCTGGGCAGAGTCACCATCGACCTCTCCGAGAGGGCGCAGGACCCGCGGCTGCTGGGGGTGTCTCCTTCGGAAGGGGCAGGCGCTGGGGAAGAGCACAATTAACCCCCAATTGTGGCGGGGCGGGGAGAGATTAGCGCCTAGACGGGGGGCGCAGCAGGGAGCTGCCCCTAGATAGTGCAGGGAGGTCGGCCCCGCATCCCGAGCCGCTGGGGAAGGAAGGGAGAGAGCAGCGCGCAGAGGAGAGTCCGTGCGCCTCCGCCTTGGAGAGCCCCGGGGCGCAGCGCGCTAGGGCGCACACCGAGTCCCGCGGGCTGGGAGCGAGCCCTAAACTTCAGCAGCCCCTGCAGCCTCTTCCTCGGCGGAGAGATTTTTATTGGGCAGCCGTGTGGGGTTTCCCCGTCTGCCCACCCACGGCCCCTCCGGCCATTACAGCATAGACGGGACCAGCTGAGAGCTGCCCTCCCACGGGCCGTCCGGGCGCGCGGATTGGAGAGGAGGGGCCGCGCCTGCAGAGGCTCCTGCCGGATCAGCCGGAGCGCGCTCGGGAGCCCGCCGCGAACTCTAGGCGGCAGGCGAGGGTCAGAAATGTGCTGCCTCCTTTCCTCGGCTCCTCCCGAGATCTCGCCCCTGGCGGCCGGGCCGGACCAACTGGAACCGCGCGGGCACTTTTCCAGCTGGCTGGCTCAGGGCCTGGCGTGGAGCGACACCTGGATTTGCTGCCGCTCGGCGGGAGCGCTTTGGCGTGGAAGTGCCTGGCCGCAAACAGACTGACTCGCCCCCCAGCACGTGGGTCGGCCCCCTGCCTTTGGAAGAGGGGGGAGGGTTTCACACAAGCATTAGCCTATCACCAGAGACCTAACTCAAGTGCCCGGGGGTCGATCCGTCCTCCCCGAACTATCCTCCGAAGAACAGCCCATCAAGGTGCTGCCTGTTAGTGCCTCATCACAGTAATGACGATCAGGCAACTCATTGTGCCCGGTGCTCTTTGCGGAATGACAGTTCCGAAGCGGCAAGTATCTCAGCGCAGCTCTGCAACTCCTGAAAGGCCGGGCCGGGCAGTGCTTCACAGCAGTACACAGACATGCCACATGACACCGTGCACAGGTGGGGTGGAGGGAGCGATTTTGCCTACAGACAACCCCTTTCCCCCAATCTCTTTTATGGAACACGCTCTGAAAACTTGGAAGGCCACCTGGGGCAGATGGGAGGGCAGCTGACAGCCCAAAAGTGCAAGGGATGAAGGCTGAGCTCACCAAATGAGAGGAAATAAGTTTTTGGGTGGGGGCACTGCCCTGCTGCACAAAATATCTGCGTTCAGCTTTCTGGCTCTGCTACAGTTTTTTTGGGCAAGGCCATTTCATGTCACTGGCCCTCACTTCCCCACCTGTAAAACGAGTCATTTCTTTGGCCTGTTTCCATTGTAAGGTCTTTGGAACAGGGGCTGTCTCTTACTACCCCTATGTGCAGCCCCTTGCAAGATGGGACCCTGATCTATCTTCCAGGCACTATCATGAATACTAATGATGCTGAGATGGAAGCTAATACATCCAAGGCAGGGGCGGGTAATAAGCAGCCTGTGGGCCAGATGTGGTTCACCAGGATTATCCTGTGGCAGCCCACACGGCTTCCCATTGGCCAGGGAGGAGAGCTGCGAGTGGCCGAACCTGCAGATGCTCAGGTAAATAAAGTGTCTGGCAGCCGGCCAGCAGCTAATCCTGGTGCACTGTGTCCGGCCTGCAGGCTGCTTATTGCCCACCCCTGATCTCAGGTGTCTCAAAGCCAAAGCGTGAAGGGTGCTCCCGAGAGCAGGAAGTGCCCCGGCTCCATGCGCAAACGGCAGCTTTTTATATACAGAAGCCGTGGAGTAAAATTGGGAAATGCCTCAAGAGCCTGGCTCAGGAAAGCCTGTGTTCTTACCGGGAGGCATCGCTCAGCATCGCTAGGGACTCTTTCATATCAAATCACTTTAGAAAAAGAATATGTAGCGAATGGGCTGTGCCCTCAGCCCGCTGTGCTTAGTTTGTAGGAGGCGTGGAGCAGGAGGAAACTAAGGAGCAGCCCTGCCCTTTGTGTATGTAATCACAGATCCAAGACTCCCAGATTGCACAAACCACAAGAACATTCTTTCATTCAGGGCTGGCGGAGCAACTACGCCCCTTCCTCTCAGATCTCTCAGAGCCAGCTCTTACCTTGCAGATCTAGGACTGCTGTTATTCTGGTCTACACTACAGACCTATGTCGGTATAAGAGTGTGTGTGTGTGAGAGAGAGAGAGAGAGAGAGAGATCTATGTTAGTGTGTGTTTGTGTATATGTGGCCCTCAAGACATTTTGTTTACTGTTGGCCACGCGCAAGAATCTGCTGCCTTCCATCCACGTAGTTTTTTTCCTTCCAGTACTACATAGGGCCGCCACACAGAAGATTTTACAGTGGTGCAATTGCAGCAGGACAACTGTGCGGGTGTAAGGTCTGTAGTGTAAACAAAGTCTTAGAGTGTCCTTATTAAAGTGCTGCACTGCTGCAGCTACCCCAGTGCAGTGTGTAAATGTAGACACACCCCAGCTGGCCTGGCCTCCTCCTGTCCCTAGGGCTTCCCTGTATAAATTCCTGTTTGAATTAGAGCATTGCCTTTTGAAAAACAGCCAATCTTGATTTTAAAAATTGCTGGTGAGAGAAAAGGTACCAGCCCTTGATACATTATTTCAATGGTTAATGACCTGCGCTGTTAAATATTTGTTTAAGCTTGTCCAGCTTCAGATGCCAGTCCCTGGATCCTGTACACTGTTGTGTGCTAGGTCGGTGAGCCACCTATCATCAATACATCCTTCACTTTTTTTTTTTTTTTTACTGGATGACAATTGGCTGCTCGAAGGAATTCACGAAGTACAAAGCTCTGAATGGCGCAGACCCAACTTAACTGGAAAATTTGCCTCCCCACCATAGGGTACGTCTAGACTACAGGCTTCTGTCGACAAAAAGTGTCTAGACTACATCCAGTTCTGTCAACAAAGCAAGCCGCTTTGTCGACATGAGAGTGTAGACGCAAAGGACAGTGTAGATGCAATAACGCCTTCTGTCGACAGAACTCTGTCGACAAAAGGCGTTATTCCTCGTAGAATGAGGTTTACCACCGTCGACAAAACTGCCAAGTTCTGTCGATGTTATGTCAACAGAACTTGGCGGTAGTGTAGACGCAGGTATAGTTTTGTCAACAAAAGTCCACTTTTGTCGGCAAAACCCTGTAGTCTAGACACACCCATATAGACCAGGTGAGCCCCTGGCGAGCCGCCAGCACTATATTTACCTGTGCATCTGCAGGTACAGGCGATTGCAGCTCCCGTTGGCCACAGATAACCATCCCAATGACAGTCTAAGACAGTGGTGAGCAACATGCAGCCTGAGGGCCACTTGCGGCCCACTGGGGTTCTTTGTGGCCTGTAAGACATTCTGTTTAGTGTTGGCCACGTGCAAGATTCCGCTGGTTTCCATCCACATCGTTTTTTTTCCTACCGGTGTTACTAAAGTGACGTGGGTGTAAAGCAAGGGCCAATGGAGTGAGGGGTGGGTGGACTGCACACAGCACCGACTGAGAGCTGGGTGCTCCCTCTGCAGCCAATCCCAGCGCTGCTCCGGTTCAGTCAGCACCGCCCGTAAATTCTAGGTACACAAGTGCAGTTACCAAAACTGCTCCTCCTGGGAGCCTATCTTGGTTACAACAATCTTATGGCCCACTGAGATGGAGGAGAGCCACTCATGCTGCCCTCTCACTAGCTTAGGTTGCCCACTGCTGGTCCAGGATGTAGCTTAGCGCTACTCCAGTGATATCGTGGTAAAAAAAGTGGATAAAATAACCTGACCTCCCACAATGAGAAGTGGGTAAACCTGCCTTTACTCTCAACTCCAGCACCCCACTGCTCTAACTGCAGTTTGGTACCGCTGCTTTCCATCTTCCTCCCCGCCTCCAAGGGGGAATTCTTCGTTGGGGGCCATGCCGGCCTAACTCACCTAGCTTGAATCCAACTCCTCAGCAGGGGCTCTGAGAAACCTCCCTTCCCGAGATTGCTGGCTGACAGTTTTCTTGCTGGTCTTGCAGTACTGGCTCTTTTCCTTCGTGCCTCAGCCCAGACAGTCCTGCAGTCACAAGAGAATCTCAGCTTTCATGTAAACAAAGAATAAAGAGAGTTCATAGGTCTTGTGGCTACACAGAAATGCCAGGAAATATGAACCCTAAAGTCCCAGAAACTAGAAGGCAAATAATCCTCCTTCCCCCAAGTCGAGATTTTGGGGACTCCCTACATCCCCCTTTTTATTAATTATTAGAAGCACATTGCCATGCTTCATTTCTTCCTTTGGTGAAACCCAACAAGTCATCAGGAAACATGTGACTGCTGGGCGCAATTTTAGAGGGCCACTGATGCAAAGAAATCCTCCACTGTGTCATGTTCTGTATGACCGGGCTGATGATAACGTGGCTGTTACACCACTGAGAGAACTCCCCGGCAGTGCCGTGACATGAAAAGTCTCTGCGGTGGGTTGCCCAACTATCTAGCCACTGGCTGTCAAGCCCAAAGAATCACTGTGGTAGCCGCCTTTGGAACTCATGCGAGCACCGTTCTGTTATTTCCCCCTGGATTTCCTTTCTAGCTCTGACCCCGCAAACATGCCTCTTGCCACACATTTATTTGTAAATAGAAGCTTCCTCCCTTGCAATCAGCCTCCTTCTCTTGGGCTGATTCATTCTTGGAAGTGCTGGCCGCAGCCACAGACTCACTGAGCAATACGGAGTGAATCAGGGCAGATTAGCAATGCTGTTGGGAGTGGTGAGTCGGGGGAGATATCTTGATAATCAGCAATGATGAGAAAAACAGTCCTTCCCCCCCCCACACACAGCATGGGAATACGTTGAATGGGACTTTGATCAGACAGGTTTGTAAAGCTAGTTGCAGTCTTGTGTGTGTAAATCATACCTATTTCTCACCCAGCACTTTGCATCCACAGATCTCAAAGTGCTTTACAAAGTTGCCCCCATTTTACAGAAGGGGAAAATGAGGCACGGGGGCAGGGGAAGCTCTTGCCTATGGGTTATCCAGCAGGGCAATGGCAGAGTGGATGACAGAGCCCAGGTTTCCTGACTCCCAGGCAAGTGGCCCACGTTAACCTCCCCCTCAGCATTTGGGGCTGGGGAAAAATACAAAAGAGTTAACCACCCTGAAGACCAACATCCTCTGAGTACTGACAAGACTAGAAAGCAGCAAGGCACACGTCCCTAACACGCAAGGCTGAGGAGTACCGCAGGGGAATTCACACACCATGGCCCACACTCAAATTTGCGGTCTCTGTGCTGGGCCTGCCAATATAGGCGAGGCCCAGCACAGAGACAGTAACACTTTCCTGCTTGGGACAGAACTGAAACCTGACTTATTACACGTCGAACTCTGCAAAGCTCTCTGCTGCCTGAGTTTGACTGAGTGCCAGCCAGGGCTGCCTTTGAACCAGAGAGCAAGAGTGTCGCCTGCTACCTGTGCCACAGTTATTTTGGATTTGCTATTAGTAGGAAACCATGGACAATTATTTACTTGTTTCCCCCAGGTTTGGGCAAGTCTTAGCTGAAAGCCTAGAAGCACGCTCAATTTTCTCCCCGAATAGGTCTGCCTTTGTCCATGGGTTGTTCCGTGTTGCTTGGTCAGGGCAGCTACTTTTCAACAGGTACAAGAAAATCTAAGGGCCAAGTTGGCTTGGCTCAAAGGTTTGGTCCATTTCAGAGATGAGAAACTGGAGACGGGGCCTTTCTGATGGCCAGTGACTCCAGGGCTCTCTACAGAGAGTTTCAAAAACCAAGGAGAGCAACTTTAGCTTAGTGAGATTTGTTATTTGTATCAAATCTCCTAAAGTTCCTAACAATCATGGTAGTTAAACACTGGAATAAATTGCCCAGGGAGGTTGTGGAATCCCCATCTCTGGAGATATTTAAGAGCAGGTTAGATAAATGTCTATCAGGGATGGTCTAGACAGTATTTGGTCCTGCCATGGGGGCAGGAGACTGGACTCGATGACCTCTCGAGGTCCCTTCCAGTCCTAGTAATCTATGATTCTATGATCACAGAAGCAGCTAGCGGCCTCCACTGAGTCTGGGATCCCATTGTGCCAGGTCGGGGCTGCAGAGCGATTTTCTAGGCCCCTGGGTAAGGGTGGGTGGCGCTGTGCCCCCAGAAAGCGCAGTACCTCAGGCAGAAGGGGTAGGGCTGGGGCTAGCCTCCTCCAGCCAGCAATTCAGTGTTGCCTAGACCTCAGGCCGCTGCCGTTGCTATGGTCGCAGAAGGGGTGTCCCAGAGTCGTGGGCCCCTTTAAATCACCAGGGCCTGGAGCAGCTGCTCCCTTTGACCACCCCCTGGTGGCAGCTGTTTGCTAGACATCGCGCATTCCCCTAGCAAGAGGAATTCCTTGCTTAGCAATGCACACAATCTTTGTAGCCCAATGGCGGAGGGAAAAGATGGGGAACCGGGTACTGAAATACGTGGGGATGGATCCGTTGCTCTGGAGAGTTTTATGGAGACAGTCACCCGGGGCTATTTCTCCCAAGGGCGCTATGGGGTGACACTTACTCTGTGTCCAAAGTAAGGGGGCTCATTGCAGTCGTATGCCAATTACAGTCCCACTGCGTCCCTCCATGCAGAGACCAAGAGTCTGTCCCAGTGGCTCTGCTGAGCAGTGAGGATGGAAGCTCCAGTGACTGAACCCTCAGCAGCTGGGGTTTATCAGCGTGGAGGGAGGCGTGATGTTATTCCGCTGCTTTGCACATGGGAGGGGCGATGAGATTAGCAGCTGGGGGGTTGCGGCTGGGAGCTAAGGATACATTATCTGTTCTGGCTGGTGGCCGGGGGTGAAATTCCCCTCTGTGCAACATTAAGTTCCACTTGCGGCCATGTGGGCTGGCTCTCAGCACCCGGGTGGATGTCACCTTTACACCGAATCAGCCCTCAAAGACAACTTGCTGCTCAATTTTCATGACGTGAATGGCCGTACTAGGTCAGCCCAGTGGACCGGCTAGCCCAGTATCCATGGGTGGCGAGTTGTATGGGCCCGTGGTGCCTGGGCGCTAGGAATATTCCAGCCCCACTCCCCCAAAGTTCAGGGCCAGGGCTCTGCCCCAGCCCACCTGCTGCCCCCAAGTCATTTTAAATGGCCCGGAGCCCCCCAGCAGCACTAGAGCTGCTTCCAGCCTGTCCTTCCTCCACAGGCTGCCAGCACAGTCCTGTGGCCCTTAGGGAAGGGGTGTTTCCGCCTGCAGCCCCCGCCTGAGTGCTCCTGCCACCACTGAGAGCTGGGGAAGGGGGGTGCCTGAGGGCAGCAGTGTGCAGAGACTCCTGCTCCCTGCCCAGGAAACCAGTGCCAGAGGGTGGTGCCCCAGGTAAGCACCGCAACCCCAACCCCCTCCATCTGCACCCTTTCCTACACTCGCATCCCCTCCTGCCCCCAACTCCCTCCCGCATCCCTACTCCCTTCCCCGACCCCTCCTACCCTCAAGCTCCCTCTCAGAGCCTGCACCCCAAAATCCTGCCCCAGTCCAGAGCCTGCACCCAACAGCCAAACTCCCTCCTAGAGCCCGCACCCCTCCCCCAGCCAAACTCCCTCCCACAGCCTTGGGCGGGTGTGTGGGGGAAGGGAGTTTGGGTGGGGGAGCAGGGCAGGCTGTCTGCATTCTGGGGAATGAGCAAAATTTCTGCAAATCTGCCGCCCCTGCCAGCATCCTGTCTTTCAACAGCGGCCAGTGCTCGGTGTTTCAAAGAAAATGACCAGATCAGCGCAGAAATCCCCTGTTGTCCTGTCCCAGCGTCTGGAAGTCAAAGATTTGAGCATCGGACATCCACAGCATGGGGGATTCATTCCTGACCCTCTTAGCTAATAGCCATTGATGGACCAATACTCCACGAAGTACAAACTTCTGTTTAAAATATTCTGACATGGCAGTAAAAGAAAAATCCCATCCACACCCTGCAGCAAAGCAGCACTTAACACGGGGTCTGTGTGCATTTGCCCTACATAAAAGACTCCAGCCGTGTGTTTATTTTGGAGTATAAATGTGAAAATGAAAAGCAAAAACACTGAGTTTTTTCATTTAATCCCCCCCAATGAATTTCTTGCAAAAACAAATAGAAACCAGCTAGATGTTTTTTGGCTTGCACCTTGAACAAAAAAAATCAATCAGTCTAAGGCAACCAATAGAATCCTAATAAGTTCCCCTGTTCATTTGTTTAATGTATGATTTTAGGTTAAGCTAAATATTATGCCAAAGGTCAAGGTACTGGCTGTGTTGCTGCACTGTCTATTTATGGTACATATTTCTATGCCTTAGGCCTATCAGTAGAGTGGCCTTTTTCCTTCTAAGATAAATACATCAGTGGTGTTAATCTCTCCAAAACCAGTGACAGTCATGAAGCTAACACACTGAGCAATGCCTTGAAAATGTACTGTCTAGACTAGTCTTTGAACCAGATTCATGGAGTGTAACACTTTCTGGTTACCTTTGAATGAATTGTCTGTTATATTGACTCTCCTGCCTGCTGGATCTCATAGTGCTGTAGATCATTCATAGCTATTAAGGGCAGAAGAGACCATTACATCACCGAGTCTAATCTCCTGTATAACAGGTTATAGATCAGCAATGGATCATCTAGGCTGGTGAGTGGGCTGCAAGATTGTCCGAACCAAGATGGTTTCCTGGGAAAGGACAGTTTTGCTAAGTGCGCTTGTTTACCTAGAATTTGCGGGCTGCGGCCGAGTGAATTTGCGGGTAGCAGCGCTGTGATTGGCTGCAGAGGGAACACATGGCTCTCACAGTCATTGTGTGCAATCAGCATGCGCCTCACTCCGTATGCCTTTGCTTTTTGTGCATGTCACTTTAGAAACCAGCGTAATCTGGCAGCCCTGCACGTGGGCAACAGGAAACAAAATGTCGTGTGGGCTGCCCATAGAACCGCGACTGGCCTCATGCAGCCCACGACTCTGAGGTTGCTCAGCACTGCTGTTGAGTATCCTCTCGATAGCTCTGCTTGCTGTCAAATTTGTCTTGAGCAGAAGATGTCAAAAGACAGAGACTCCATCCCTCCCTTTATTATCACCTAATAAACCATCTTGTTAGTCTTTAAAGTGCTGCATAGTCCTTTCTTTTGTTCCATCTCTTCCTGGTACTGTAATTTGTTCCAGTGGTTAATCACCCTCAAGATCAGAAATTTGTGCCTTGCTCCTTGTTTGAATATGTTTAGCTTCTACACTGGTTTAAGGAGCCTCTTTAGTAGCCAGTATTCTCTTCCCTTGAAGATACTCAAATTTGTAATCGAGTCACCTCTCAATGTCCTGTTTGACAAACTCAACAGATTAAGCTCTTTAACCAGCTCACTGTACAGCATTTCTCCTGCCCACTGATCATTTTTATGGCTTTTCTCTGCACCCTCTCCAGTTTTACGGCACCTTTTTGAAAAACATGGACACCACAACTGGACGCAATATTCCAGTGTCACAGATAGAGATAAAATCACCAGGGCCATCTCAGAACCAGTGGTAACCACATTGGAATCTGTTCTCTCTGGGCACAATGCACACCAGTGAGGAAAGCTAGCATGCAGGCTCTATAAACAAACACCTAGGCTACATCTACACGGCGCTGTTTTGTGCAAGAAATATGCAAATGAGGTGAAGCGTGGCATATTGCTGTGCCTCATTTGCATAATTAATGAGCATCCGCTTTTTGCACAAGAGGCTTTTGTGTAAAAAGGAGCCGTCTACATGCCCAGAGCTCAGAAATGTGGGAAAAGAAATGCCTCCTCTCAAGGCAGTGTTAACTAATGGTTAAACTCATCAGTGTGCCTTCTGACTTGGCTCTGGCAGGAATGAGGCACGCGAGCCACCTCCTGAGCAGAGGAGGGAGGTACCAGGAGGTGGCTACCCAGTGCAGCTCAGACACTGCAGCTCAGCTGGGCTTGGGTAGGGCACCATGTCCTGTGTGGCAGGGAGCCTCAGCCCATGCAACACGTCTGCTTGTACCCTGAGAACTTAGTCATCAGGCTTTGGGGTGAGGAGGAGGGAAATCCTAGAGATCTGAAAACCCTGGGCCTTTCAGTTCACCTCCGGGAGCTTCTGGGGTACGGCGTTTGCTTTTTCAAAGAGTAACAAGTCACTGGGGATTTTTTTGCAGCAGTCCTTTGAAAGGTCTCATTGCTTATTTTAACTCACTGGCCTCTTGAATCTACGAGACAGGGGCCACAAAAGCACCCTGAGTACAGACAAACTTTAGACTACCTCGGACTCATAGGCACCTCCTGTAAACTCATAGACACTTGTAATGTACACAGATACTCTGGGTTTGGCCCCCACAGTTTGACAGAGTCTGAAAGTTATGTCTGCACTACAAAAACCCCACCTGCTGTAGCTAGTCTGAGAGCCTGATTAACTGACGCCAGGCTCACAGGACTCAGGGATGATCTAGATGGTGCTTGGTCCTGCGATGAGGGCAGGGGACTGGACTTGATGACCTCTCGAGGTCCCTTCCTGTTCTCGTGTTCTATGATTCTGTGCTCCAGGGCTAAACCCAGCAATGTAGATGTTTCCACTGGGGCTGGAGTCAAGTTCTGAACCCTGGTGAAGAGGCTGGAGCTCAAAGCCTGGGCTCCAGTTAAAACAGAAATGCCTACCCTGCTAATTTCAGCCCTGCGCAAGACCAAGACAGGTGACCTCGGGTTTCGGACTCATCACCACGGGGTTTTTCCTCTGCAGTGTAGCCAAGCCCTCACAGGTTAAACTGGTGTAATTCACACGCTGTCGAGGCCAGAAACCAATCTAGCATTGTAGCCTCCTTTAGAATCGCTTTAGCCTTCCTTCCGCTGGCTCTGATTGGTCACTTTCTCTTCTCTCCTCTGTCAGTGAATTGCTTAGGGCCTGATCCTGGACAGGGCTGAGCATCCACTGACTCTGCTTGGGATTGGAGGGTGTTCAGCCCTTCTCCAGAGCAGACCCACAGCTACGTCACCGTACGTACCTTATGCTGAACTGGTGCATTTCTCTCTGCTCTGAGGATTCCCCGAGCAGGTCCATGGCCAGCGGCGTGACTGCCTTTTATGTGAGCCGGAAGAATAACAAACCGCCAGGGGCAGGTAGGTGGGACAAATGTCTGACTGGCCTGTTGGGTGATCTTGCAGCATCTGTTTGCAAAGTCCAAAATGTGATGTGGAGCTGCTAGGCGGGAGACACGTGTCATAGAATCCCAGGGTTGGCAGAGACCTCAGGAATCACCGAGTCCAGCCCCCTGCCCAAAGCAGGACCAATCCCAACTCAATCATCCCAGCCAGGGCTTTGTCAAGCCAGGACTTAAACACCTCTAGGGATGGAGATTCCATCCTTCCCTAGGGAACCCAGCCCAGTGCTTCCCCACCCTCCTAGGGAAATAGTTTCCCCTAATATCCAACCTAGACGACCCCCCACTAAGACTGCTGCTGCTTAGCTGCCTTTCACTCCGAGTGCCTCTGAAGACCTCTCAGTGACAGTTTTAAAGGGTGAAAGTCACTGCAGTGCAGGGAGCCCATACAGGCCCGTGTACCACTGGAGGCCTCAATATGAGTAAAAAGCAGCACCCAATAAAAGCTGGGAGAAGACCGAGGACCTTGAGTGGAAATCTAGACGCTGAACTGCCTGTCACTGGTATCTAGAAAAAAAGGGGTCTGATTCGCCACTGGGATGCTCTGGTTTCAGCTGCGGTCAGCATATCGATGCCAATGGTATGACTGGAGTGACGTAGGGGCGAATCGGGCCCTGCATGCTTTGGTTTCAGAAGCAGATACAGAGTTCTTTATTAGTGCTGTAAAGCATATGGGAGCGGCAGCGTTTTTGTTTGCAGTGGAATGGAGCATGTCTACCTGAGATCAATGAAGAGCTTATTCAAAGCCGGAGCCAACCTACTGGTATGTACCAAGGCGACTGTGAATGCACTTTCATAGCACGGGGTGTTTTGCAGACGCACATCACGGTCTGACCCTCTGTGTCGCAGGCCTGTGTGTTTAGAAGTGGAACAACAGCGAGGGGAGTGGGGAAGAACATGCGAAGGCAAATATTTCAGTTGGAGCTGGCAGGGATGGCTGTATTTTGTTTGTTTCAAAAACACTGCGTTGATTTTGCTCAAAGTTTCAAAACAAAATTCACTCTTGGGTTGGGACCAAGCATGGAAAATTTCAGTCTGGAAGGAATTAGGTTGACAAGGTTAGGAGCAACTGCTAGTGGTGCACGTGAGAACGGACATGTCAGCTCTGTGCAGGTCATTATACTACATTTTCAATAGGTAGGTGCTTATGAGGATAGACCAGGGTGGGCAATAATTTTTGAAGTGGCCCCAGGCTGCCCCAGAAGGGGCGGGGCCTCAGGCGGAAGGGGCAGAGCCAGGACACTTCCGTGCTTCCCCACCCACAGACCCTGATTGGCCTGGGAGTGGGAGAACGTGCAAAGTCTTTGCCCCCCCCAGAGAGAAACTCCAGCTGTTCTGAACAGCTGGCGGTTCCCTCTAGGTACCTGTGCCCCTGTGGTGGGAGGAGACTTCGCGTGCTCCCCCCCCTGCTGCCCTCAGGTCAATCAGGGCCTGGGGAGGGGGAAAGTGAAGTCTCTCGCTCCCTGAGCAGCAGCTGGTGGTTGATTTTAAGTGCTGAGCTCCTTGTAGGGTGGGAGGAGACATCATGCACTCCCCCCGCCTCCAAGCCCTGATTGGCCGGGGGTGGGGGGAGTGTGCGGAGTCCCCTCCCACCCTGCCCCTGCCCTGCAAGGAGCGTGAGATGCTTAGAAGCGCCACACCCATCGCAGGGCGGGAGGAGACTTTGCACGCTCCCCCCCTCCCCCCGCCCAGGCCAATCAGGGCTTGGGGGCAGGGGGAAGTGCATGAAGTCTCCTCCCATCCTGCCAGGAGCATGCGGCGCTTCTTACAGGGCGGGGGCAGGGTGGGAGGAGATTTTGCGTGCTTCCCCCCGCCCCCAAGCCTTGATTGGCCTGGGGGCAGGGGGAGCGGCAGGGCCTCCACAGGCTGGATCAACTCACTTAGCAGACCAGATCCAGCCTGCGGAGGCCCTTTTGCCCACCCCTGGGCTAGACAGACAGACATGTCTATAGACACGCATCATATTGCAGTCACCCCTGAAACGGTCGTTCTGAGCTGGAATGTACAATTGGAAAATACACAGTGGCTCTGTGTACTGCTGTCCCCCAGCTGGGAGGGAGGGAGGGGGAACAGCAGTGTGCAGAGCTATTCCATGGATGTTCCCGGCCTAGGGACATCCAGTGTGTGGAGATTTAAGTGTATTGTGAAATTCTGCATCCCCTAGTCACCATAGCAAATTATGGTATGATTATGACATAATTTTGATGCATCTTGCCCAACGTGTCATGTAAGGAGTCAATGGAAAAGTTATGATTTGCTGAATATGATTATCCTATTTGTTTGATTGTATTGTATATGTATCTGGAGTTATGGATATTGACTATGTGTCTGTATTGCAGATGTGCTTGCTGCAGGGTAACATCCACAACTAACCTTTCAGGTATGACATTGAGGAAACTAGACTGTACTAATGACCCATCAGCAAAAACAATGGCCCTGGAAAAGTGTCTCCACCGGGGAGCACTTCAGACAGCCTATGGAGGATGTCTGCCATGACCCATGAAGCCTGGAAGGGCATGTGACTAGATCCCAGGAGACCGAACTCCATTTTGGTGTC
The DNA here is from genome assembly GCA_019425775.1 of Rafetus swinhoei. Classification (NCBI taxonomy): domain Eukaryota; kingdom Metazoa; phylum Chordata; order Testudines; family Trionychidae; genus Rafetus; species Rafetus swinhoei. The sequence goes on from JAFJHL010000226.1 coordinate 4,416,324, forward strand.
TGTATTTTTTCTACAAACTGGGCGGGGAACATGGCTTGGAACAAAGCGGTTCCCGCCCTGTGGAAGAAACTATAGAAGGGGGAAGCGACATCACCCAAAGGCTTCGCTCTGCACACAAGAGAACACCTGGAAACACCTGAGAAGCAAACACTGAACTGGAGGAGGTGCTGGTGGCAGGTTAAAGGGATTGCTAGCCTGTATATGGAAACCTGGTGGACTGTCTTTATTATCTAACAGGGCGAGATGCTGCTTGGGCTACCCTCTTCAGTCTGTTGGCTATCCCTTCACATCTATCAGTTGGGTGCAGTCCCTGCCTGTGAATGTTAGTGTGAGCACCAGCGTGGAGGGCTTTGCAGTTTGTCCCCAAGTCACAGCATGTCAGGGAGCCCAGACTGGTAAGAGAGAGGGTTCCGCTGTGCCCCAGGTCCGGGATGCAGCTCAGGGCGGCCCGTCAGAATTAGCATCAGATGTAACTGAAAAGGCAATTCCACAGATGTTACTTATTACGTCATCTAGGGGAACCCATCCAATCAGGTCTTCCCATTCAGCACACTGAGGTTACCCAAGATGTTATGGTAGGGTTGTCAACCTCCAGGATTGGCCTAGAGTCTCCTGGAAGCAGCATCAATCTCCAAGTGACTATTGAAAGCCATCCTGGAGATTTTAATAGGATATTTTAAGCAAATGATATTATGTTATGTTGGGGTGGGGGGGTGTGGAATCCTCCCAGAATAGGTCAAGTCAGAGTGGGCAATCCTGCTTCATGAGATGGCATTCAGATGCTTCTCTTTGTCGTCTGAAAGAAAAAGACCACTATCACTGTTAAAGGAGAATTTTCCTTAAAGATAGCAGTACTGGGGCTAGGACCCACGTGTGCACAGCTCTGACAATCCATCCCCCATTGGGCAGGGTGAGTAGGCTTGGCCACATCCGTGTACTCCATCAAATAACAAGAGTCCCTGTCATCAATCTTGTGCACCCGTGGACAAAAGGGATTATTTTCTCCATCCAACAGCTCGGTTGGGATGAAGGTGCCAAGTCAACACTCTCCCTTTTGAACGTGCCGTGGTTGGGGCCCCGAAATCGCTGTCTGGCTGCAGCAGAGGCTGTCGTTTCAAACCCTGAAAAGAAACCAGAGCACGAAACTCTGCAGAGCATCACAAAAGCAGCTTGATGATGTCAAGCCATGGGGAGGTGAAAGGCTCCGGGCCAGGAGAAGGCAGGCTGTGTTTGAAAAGCGACGATTTCTGTCTAGGAAATGTGTGGTTCTGAAAGGAGCCCTTCTTCATGGGTTTCCAGGAGCCAGAGCCCAGAACAAGAAAAGCCTTTGAATGGCTATGCAAAACGAGTCAGCAGGCTGCCAGCACCACTGGAGCTGCCGAAGCCTTGCGGAAAAATCTATCTGCAGCCTCAATTGCAAAGCTCAAAGCACATCCTAAAGCTGTTGGGGAAGTCAAGAGGCTACCTCCTGGGATGCTGCCTGAGGCTGCCTTCCTTAACCCAAAGAAGGGAAAGTTTGGGTGCTAGACAGATTGATGCAATGCCCCCCTCCCCACTTTTAGGGAGTTTTAAATATTCTTTGCTAGTTTCACATGCAGCTCACAGGTACTCGCAGCAGCAAGATACTCGCTCTGGGAAAAGGTCGTGGCTGCAATCAAGGAAAGCACATGAGACTGAAGCATATGCATGAAGTTAAGCACGTGGCTAAGGGCTTCCCCGAATCAGGGCCGCTCTCGGCATCCTGAGTGCACAAGGGCAGAGTATGGTTTGCGCGCTACAAAGAACACGGTAGAAGATCACAGCAGGATTGCAAGCTCTGTGGGTCAGAGACTGGCTTTTCTGTTGTGTGCTTTGTATACTGCCTAGCACAACAGGGGCCTGGTGCATCACTGAGGCTCCAAGGCACATATGATAAATAAGCGTCTGTGCCAAAAGATAATTCATTCTGAGTAATACATGTGGGTCTGTGTGTGAGAGAGAGAGGTGGTACAGCACATCTATAGGCCCTGAGCCACCAAATCTTCAAAGCATTTAAGCATGAGACCCAGTAAAGTCAATGGGACTTCTCAGATCCTGGGAATTTAAGCATAAATACTTTGCTGACTGGGGGCCATAGAGCATAATTATGCAGAGAGACCATAGTCAGACCTAGCAGTGATGGGGGCCATGTCAGTATCTAGGCAACCAGCCAGATGGAAGGAATAATGACCCACCCATCACACTGAACTGCTCAAAACTTTGAAGGCACGTGCTTCAGTCCCTTGCTGAATTGGGGCCTGCTGGGACTCCCAGACGCCGGTGCAGAACTGAAGAGGGGGCAGCTTTCTCCACAGCCCCAAATTTACAATGACCTCCCTCCCCTGCCCCCAAAAGTAACTTCTTTTCATTTCAGTTGCCATAGGCTCCGAGAACAATTGCGAAGGGAAACACCCGTCAGATGGCTCAGAATAGGACAGAAATCCGCAGCTCTTCCATCGTGGTTTCACAAAGCTTCATGGTTCCCGTGTGGCAGGTGGGAAAGCCAGTGAGGGCACTTGACTAAGCCAAAACCTGCAGAGCCAGAAGCAGGACTCATCGCCGCTGCTTGAGCTAAAGAAAAAGGCCAGTTGGCTAATGGGGTAGTGGGATGCTCAGGGTGGCTAGTAGAGGCACAAGCCTCCCTGTGTTAGTATGGTATATACAGCAGGGCCCCTGGATTCCCCATGCACGGCCCTAGTGCAGAGCCTGCTGCCTCCCTACAATAGGGCATTGGCCAATCTCATTTCTGCTTCTCCCCTTGGGGCAAGCTACTGGAACTTGGGGTGTGCAGCTGTCAGGCATTCCTATATGGTTCTCACATCCACCGCCCACTCACTCATGTTCCGTCCAGCCCTGCTAGGCTAGTTTAGCTTCCTCGGTCCTTCCTCCTCCGCAGGGGGGTGCGGAGTGACTAAGAAAGCAGGGGGCAGCTAAATGGTTTCCTGTGGCCTGGGCAATCATTGATTTGTGCAGCTGGCAAAGGCCAATGGTTTGTGGCTCCCTAGCAGAACATCAGTGGCTAATTACTAACAGCTGGGCTATTCAAAGGATGCATAGGGCAACTGGAGGGAGGGTCCAAATTCCCTTTGACAGGAGTGAGGTGTCTAACTCCCATAGGCTCCTTTGAAAAATCCCACACTCAATGTCATAGTTGATAGCAAGGATCATTAGGGTTTGGCTGGGCTTCTGCTTGCCAGGGTCATCGGGAGCAGGTTGGTAGAGGTTGAACGAGCTTGAGAAGACAGGGCGAACAGAAGCATGAGTCCAGCTCACACGGAACAGAACGGGATGGATTTTCAGAGGGCATGGACCAAAAGGCTTCAGGGCTCAGAGGAACTGCAGTGCAGAGTGTTGACAAGGTTCCCTGGAAAGTGATGGATTCCCCTTTGCTTGAAACATTGAATATGCTAAAGGGATTCTACTCACTGCTGCACTGGCTGAGAGATCTATCTGCCCCTTGTATTATCCTCAAAAGTGTCTAGGGGCTTTGGGTGCCTAATGCCCATTAAATCCCCTAGATGGCTTTGAACTTTCAACCACAGGCATCTTGAACAGGAGGAGCTAATCATCTAGTGTGTTTTTCCTTTACAGAGTCTAGATGTGCTGCAATTAGCATTCGGGGTGGGGGTGGGGAACAGCTGTAGAAGTGCTTAGAGGCTACGGAGGTTCTCTTTGTTATTTCTTTAATGTGATTTCTTTCATTAGCTATTGCAGATGTTCCCAGGAGAGAACAGTGTCTCTCAGCCTTCCCCAAACATGTCCGTATTGCCTCGCATTTGCCTGGCTGCTGTGCCATGGTATCTCAGCAGACCGTCTATTATGGCATTAATCACTGCTGCTGTTCCTCGGCCAGATGTTCCCTGCAGATAACAAATGGATTTCCTGGGCCACATTGCTTCATTAATCCACCAATTAGCAATCACAATGAGGGACCTGATAAGATTCAGGCCAGACAGTCACAAAGGAGTAGGAGGGTTTGATATGCAGAATGGGACAAGAGGCGTCTCAGAGCATGGCCAATGGCAAAGGGGCTTTCGGTGCTTATTCCACGGTGACAGCCACCACCGGTAGCAAGGGGAGGTGTTAGAGCCAGTTAAACACACACCTCAAAAGAGCCCCCAGATGGAGCCATTATAGTTGCAAGTTTTCTGCAAGCATTGTACAACACTGGATTCACTAACGCACTGGAGCCATGCGGCAGATTCTAATGCAGCGATGGGCGAGTGAGTGAGCCGCATGGGGGCCCTTCTTCAGCTCAGTGAGCCACAAGATTGCTGCAATCAAGACGGTCTCCCACGATAGGAGAGGTTTTTTTCTCACTGTGCTTGCCTGCCTGGAATTTGCGGGGTGAGCCAACAGAACCATAGCAGTGCTGTGATTGGCGGCAGAGGGAGCGCCCGGGTCTCACAATGCAATCAGCACGCACCTCACTTCACGGGCCCTTGCTTTAGGTGCATGTCAGGTTAGGAACACAGGTAGGAAAAAACCTACGTGGATGAAAACCAGCAGAATCTGGCAACCCTGCACCCAGGCAACAGCAAGCAAAATGCCTTGGCCGTAGAATCCTGATTGGCTGCATGTGGTTCTCGGGCCGCCGGTTGCCCACCATGGGTCTAATGGTTAGAGGAAGTAACTCCTAGTTTCTGTTTTTATCCTTGCCACAGATGTTCTTGGGCAAGGCAGTGCTGTCCTTTGTACCTCAGTTTCCCCAGCGGTAAAGCAGGGATTCTATCAGTTATGTAAAGCGACTGGACATAGCCGGAGGAGAAGTGCTACCTTTCAGTTGATGGGTGGGCAGGGGGCTACATTCCCTTGGGTTTGAGCAAGAGGGGCTTGGCTGGCAGGGCATGCTCCATGAAGCACCCAGTGTTGGAAGCAGAAATAGCTCTTCCCTCCCTACCCTCCAGCAATGGCACCAAAGCACTGATCCAGTTAAGCACCTAAGCCCATGCCATAAGTCCACATTGAAACCAACCAGCTGGAAGGTGTGCACATGCTTAACTGCTTCCTGGACTGTGGCTGTGGCCCTCTCCATCCCTGGAGGTGGAATGGGTGAGCCCAGGGTGAGGAGGGACAGGGCAGAGGAGTGGGCGCTGCAGCTTCCCCTCCCATCTGCCCCCCACTTGCACTGCAAGTTCCGATTCTGAACTTGGCTCCGTTGTGCTTCCCCGTTGGGCGGCTTCCAAACAGTAATGGAACAGGCCCTCTCTGGGGACACAAAACCAGCCCCTGCACCCACCCTGAGCAACGGGACTGAGTGCTGGGCAATTTCACGGGCACTCAGAGGCAGGAGAGGGAGTGAAGACTCTGACCTCACTAGGCCTGGCCCAGATCTTCGTGCAGGAGTTAGGCACCCAAATACCTTTGAGGACCTGAGCCTCTCCATGGGGGTAAATGGCTGGCAGTGCAATGCAGCCAATGATCAACCACCCCTAGACCTCGCATGGCAGTGAGCTTTGATGGCTTGCAGGCCTCTCCAAATCCTCACACCATCCCTATAAACCTGGAGTGACACCTCCCCCCCCTTCCAAAGGCAACAAATCCACTCTCTGCCATGGGTAATGCCCTCACATGGAACCACCTGACCCTACAACAGGCTTCTCCCATTGCCTGTATGCACTCCCATTGCATGGAAGGAGGAGTCAGGCATGCCATGCTAGAACCAGTGAAGTCCAAGTGTTGGGTTCATTAGCTTCCACTGATGTCGGCTGGGTCAACGCTACAGACCTAGGTCGAGGTAAGGAAGCTTGTTTGGACCTAAGGCTGTAATTGCCTACACTGAAATGTAGCTGCCACTGCACCCACCGGGGGGGCCAACAGCCGTCGCAAGACTTTGGGCATGCTGAGGGGTCTGGCTCTGTGCTCCCGGAAGGGGCAGGGCCTTGGGTAGAAGGGGCAGGGCCGGGGAAGCCAGCCCTCAGCACTGCCCAGAGCGTGGTGTGCTCCCCCCTGCCCTCGGATGCACACAGAGCATGTGGTGTGGTGCTCCTGTGGCAATTTAAAGGGCCTGGGGCGCTGGACGCTGCCGCAGTAGCTGCAGTGGCGACCAGGAGCCCCGGGCCCCTTTGCAGCTCCAGGCCCCAGGGAAACTGCCCCCTTTGCCCCTCCATGTCCGTCTGCAGGCCTGATGTCAGTGCAGACACTGCGTTGCTGCCATGGGGCGTTACTGTTATTTGGCCGCTGTCCTGCAATACCCCACACTGGCAGCTAAATGGGGGCCAGTGGGTGAGGACGTGTCCCGCCCATGTAAGCTGGCCGTGTGGAGCTGCGAGAGTGAGCTAGTGACCACGTGTAACGAAGGGCTGCTGAATTCCATGGGGCTGACTTGCCCTTGGTGGCTGGCAGTTCCCCAGCACTGGAAATGTGAGCACGTTCAGCAGTACGAGGCGATAATGAACCAAGTCTTCTCTGGGAGCTGAAGCCAGGCAGCAAAGAATTGTGTTAATGCCTGTCTGTCTCCAGCTAACAGTTGCCTGCGAGGGAACACGAGAACCACGTGCCACCGTTGCTCACAGTTGGCGCTGTTGGGATCGCGCCACTGGATCTGAATAGCACAGATGTAGGGAGGACGCCATCTGCTGGGGAGCGAAGGCTGGCTCTGGCACTCAGATTTTAAGACCAAAAGGGACCAGTTAGGACCATCTACTCCGACCTCTTGCATAGGCCACAGAGGTTCACCCTGCACCCACGTTTATTCTAGCCCCACTGTAGGGGCATGGGGCCCATGCCTTAGCTGCTGTATTATCCTCATTACGGTGGGCCAACGTTTTTCAGCACCCATATTTGGGTTGACCCAAACTCGTGTTACATTTGTGAAATTGAGTCAGTCGGGGAAGGGGGACATTTGGAAAGAACCAGGAAAGTTTCATTTGGCCCTCTTTACCGATTTTTCAGTTCGACAGGACTGCTTTCTGAATTTTAATTCAACTTCACTTTAAAATATAAAAAGGTAAAACAAACTCTGTGCCTCTTGCTCCAGTCAACTGAAGAAGTGGATGGTGCCCACAAAAGCTGATAATACTATGTAAAAAAATTTTTTAGCCTCTGAGCCCTGGTCTACACTAAGGAGTTATTTCAAAATAACCCCCCTTATTTCAAAATAATAAATGTCCACACTACCAAGCCAGTTTTTCGAAATAACGGGCTGGTTATTTTGAAATAATAATTCCTGTTTTCCTCAGGGAATAACTCTTAGTTTGAAATAGTTATTTCAAGATAGCGGTGTGTACCCTCCACTGCTGCTATTTTGAAATAACGACCCTGGAGTCATTCAAACTAATTACTTAGAGCGCTTCCTGGGGCTCTAAGTTGAGGCAGTGTATCCACAATAACAGAGCCTGCCTTGGACTAATTTCGAGACTCCCCCATAGTGGGGACACACTAGTTCAATTTTGTTATTTCGGGAGTTATTTTGAATTTAGTTTTCTGGAAATAATTTTTCTAGTGTAGACATGGCCTAAGGTGCTACAGGATCACTTGTTTAAGGGTTTGATTTTTTTCAGAAATGTTATTTTATTTCTAATCAATGAAAGTTCAGCCAGAATTTTTATTCAGCTTACACAATTGCAACTTTAGTTAATCCACTTACCTGCAGTAGCCAGGTAGCCAGAAGAATTCAGTGTCAATGTAGTGCTGTCTACAGCCAGCTGTTAGGTTAACTTAACTATGCTGCACAGGGGGGTTGATTTTTCACACTCCTGAGCAACACAGCTGGGTTGATTTAACATTTTATTCACCCCTGTGCAGTATAAAAGACTCAGTGAATTTCACCACATAGGCATGTGCCTATAATTATATGATTAATTACTTACACAATCCTATTAGTTAACAGGAATGACACATCTTAGTAAGACAACACTTCTCCCCTAGTCTTTCATAATGTTCATAAATTCAAGTTACTTAAGGCCTTAACCCCAAGTTATAGAATCAGAGAACTGGAAGGGACCTTGAGAGGTCTTCGAGTCCAGTCCCCTGCCCTCACGGCAGGACCAAACACTGTCTAGATCATCTCTGACAGGTGTCTGTCCAACCTGCTCTTAAATATCTCTAGTGATGGAGATTCCATAACCCCTCTAAGGCAATTTATTCCAGTGTTTAACCACCCTGACAGTTAGGAAGTTTTTCCTAAGTTTTTCCCACTGGGGCATCTGGTATTGGCCACTGTCGGAAGACAGGATACTGGGCTAGATGGACAGTTGGTCTGACCCAGTATGGCCATTCTTATGTTCTAATGTCCAACCTAAACCTCCCTTGCAGCAGTTTAAGCCCATTGCTTCTTGTCCTATTCTCAGAGGCCAAGGAGAACTATTTTTCTCCTTCCTCCTTGTAACACCTTTATAATACAAACCAGTAAGCCAAGCCAAAGCTGCAAAAACTATTTTCAGCCAGAAGTTTTTGTGGGAAAAAAAAAATCAGATTCAGCTACACTGAAGATTTGTGTCAGTTTCTCCAAACTATAGGTTAAAAACCCTCTAAACAAAAATTGAAAAAAATTGAAATGTTTTGTTTCAGCATTTCCATGTTTTCAATTCAAAAGGACTTTTCATTTCAAGTTTCCCTTTTTATTTTATTTTTAAAAAATCATCAAAAACCTTTTTATAGAGTGTTTCAAATTGGTCTAAATGAAACATTCAGTTTGATCCAAATTGTTTTTTCCCCACATCTGAGACGGGGAATAAAAAATATCAGTGCAGAGTCCATTTCTACAGGTCTAAGCAGGTGGATGCTGGCGATTGTACTGGTCAATTCCATTCAGTAAATAACCACAGCCCTAACCAAAATAGCTATACAAAATCCAGCCCCAGGCCTCAAAGCTCCTTACAAAGGGAGTCAGTATCATTCCATGCATTTTACTGATGGGAAACTGAGGCACCAAGAGGCGAAGTGACTTGCTCATGGTCACCCAGCAGGCCAGGGTAGAATAGGGAATAGAACCCAGGTTAGCACTTTGTCCATGGTAGTGCTGATACAAAACTTTCTGGCTCTAGTTAATTGCAGCCCCACAAGTATTTAGCGCTGGATTCCAAGACAGTCTAAATTGCCTGCCTTGACCTACACCAGATGCACTCTAGCCCTTAAAAATCACTTGGATTAGTTCATGGGAATTGTTGTGGTGTATGCACACCCTGTCCCTTGAGGTGAGAGCACCCAGGGGTGTGGACACCACCTAGTCAGCTGCCAGGTTCTCAGCAACCTCTGTCAGTCTGTAATAACAGCCCTTGGTTCAGAGCAGCACAGCCTAATGGCTAGAGTCAGTACGGTTAGCCCTCGGTTCAGGGCAACACAGCCTAATGGTTACAGTCAGTACGGGTAACCCTCAGTTCAGGGCACCACAGCCTAATGGCTATAGTCAGTACGGTTAGCCCTCGGTTCAGGGCAGCACAGTTTAATGGCTAGAGTCAATACGGGTAGCCCTCAGTTCAGGGCAGCACAGCTTAATGGCTAGAGTCAGTAGTTGGGACAACAGCGCTGGCGGGGGACCTGGGCCCACATTACTCCACCATACCCTGACCCAGGGCCCTGTGAGTGGCAGAGTGCTCCACCACTTGCTCAGCAGGGAATCCACCACAACACATGGATCTCACTCAAGTGGGAGATACCAGAGTCAGCATGGCAGTGCTTTGCATGGCCTTGGGGTCCTCCAGTTCCACCATATCAGCCTCTCCCTGGGGTTCCTCCAGCGCTGGCAGCTCTAGGCAGTCTCCTAGGTCTGTGGTTCCTGATCTCTGGCTCTCTGGCTGGGCTATTCCCTTTTATACTGCTCCAGTGCTTGAAGCATGCCCAGTCTGGGTTAAAGGGCAGGACTTCCTCTGCCCACAGGGTTTTAACCCCTCCTGCCTCAGTGCAGGGTACGCACACCCCATCACAGGAATCTTCTGGCAGGGTTTCTATTGTCAGTGAAAGACGACTGTGTTCATGTATTTTAGCCATCTTCCTTTTCCCCATGTGATGTGTCCCTTCCATGCAGAATATCCATCACGGATCTTCCATTCAGATCGCCAGCTTGATTCACACCTAATGTAAAGTCTTTTCACAGTGCCAGAAATGGCTACAGGGCCTTACGTGACAATCCAGCCCCTAGAGTGCAGCAGAGGACGGCTGAAGGAAGGCTGCAAGAAGGCACACTGCATGCCTAGGATGTTGAAACTCATTCCATGGTGCTGCCTTGTCCCATCAATAATACCCAACCGCGTCCAACCCGGGTGCCTAAAATTCAGCTTCTAAAGTTGCAATTCAGCATCTAGAGTGAAGGCAGCCGTCTGCTTTTCAAAGCTGCCTGGGGTTGCCACTGAGCTCAGGGAATTCATGACAATTCTTGGGAGGGTGTGAATGGGAGGTAATATTGTCCAGTGGAGCGGGCCCTAGACTGGAACTCTCAGATCAAACCAGTAACTTGGGCTGCCACTACAGGCAAGTCACTTCCCATCTCTGTTTGCCTTACCATGCTGTGTCTATGTAGACTATAAGTCTTCCTGTGATGGAGACAGTCTTTTTTGTACAGCACCTAGCACAATGGGGCCACTGCAATACAAATAACAACAATAAAGAAGTAAAAACTCAGGGGTAGATCCTCAGGCCAGTTACCCCAGGGCTCTAGACTTCAAAAACTCAAGTACAGACACACCAACTTTCCTGAATTAATTGTAAGAGATGCGATTGCTAAGAAAAATTAAGCTCATGCTCTCGTGGCAGAACTCTCAAATGTTCCTATGTTTTTTCAGCTGGCTGCACTTGGAAAAGGAACTTCTAACCTGCCTGCTTGCAGATGAAATGTTGAAAATGTGACCCGAGAGCATCTGAAAGGCCCAGAAACTGGAAAGGAAATAAAAAGAACCCTCGTTTAATTAAAAAAAAATCTTCATGATTTTTAAGCCCGTCTCATGATTGTGGGCATCCCCCTTGTGATTTGCCAGTGGCGGGGATTGGCAACACTGCAAGTACATAGGCAACTGACTCTCTGGACGGGCCTGTGGGGTGTAGATGGGGACCTGGAGAATGCATCACTCTGACGACACTTCCATAAGTGACAGCTCTTCTTAATGAGCTCTTGACTGCAGACGTGCAGCATCTGATTTGTACCATGTTAGCTCTGACAAGCCCACACAATGGAACATGTCATGGGCTAGACTGTGACTGGGGCATGTTTACACTGCACACAAAGCTCGCATTTGTGGGACGCCAGCTTCTGGACATGGTGTTTCCAGGCTGCGCTCGAGGAATGTCCACAGTGCATCATAAACCTGGGTGTACAGCTGGATCTCACAGCTGGGCTAACATCTGTCCTGCACTACATAGCTCTTCTGACTCTGCCCCTGGCTTGAGCCACAGCCACACTTGAGAACAACAGGGCTTGGACCCATGTCACAGAGGACTTGGGCTCTGACCCAGACCTGTAGCAGGGCCCTACAGGCCATAAGTGCTTGGTGACCTGAGTCAGACTGACCTGTGTGGGGACAGAAGGGCTCAAACCTGAGTCAGAGCCAGGCTTAGTGTCCATGTTCATGCAAAAAGAAGTAACAACTCCCCCTGGACCTCTGCCTTACCCGCATTGCAAAGCTCCAGGCTCTAGGGTCACTTACTCCACAGTGGAACAAGTGGATGGGGAGGAGGCAGGGAGGGATGGGAAACAGGCAGAGTCTCTTCCACCTCTTGATTCACTTCACACCCTAACTGAGCCAGCTTTGGGCAGGTGTGATAACTTATTGCTAGAATAGGGCAGCAGGAAGGCACTACACTCAGAGCAAGAGAGGGAGGCATTCACAATAAGGGGTGGTTGCAATCAATGGTCCCTCTAATTTTTTCCACCCGTGTGTGGAATAAATTGTGTTACTTGCACTGAGGCCTGTGTGGATGTGCACCACCAGTTGAAACACATGCTGCTGGCTGTGGGTGCTCTGCTAATCAGCTATTTAAATCTCTCCTGGGTGGCTGCCCATGCGCTCAGCTTACAGGGAACACTGGTTGCAGCGCCTGGGCTTCTCCCCAGATAAGAACAGCCCACGCACACTTGCTGCTCAGGCATGTGTCTAAAATCACATGGAGCCCAATGAGGCATACTTGGCAATTGTCTAGCCTGTGGGCAGCATGAATACATTGAAGGCTCACTACAATCTACAGCAATGCTGCAATAGCCCTTCTAGATTTTTTAATCAATCTGTAGCAGGGTGGTCACTCTGCTCCAAGATAAATTAATGGCGATGCCTATCACCTAGAACTGGAAGGGACCTTGAAAGGTCATTGAGTCCAGTCCCCTGCCTTCACAGTAGGGCCAAGTACCATCCCTGACAGATTTTTGCCCCAGATTCCTAAATGGCCTCCTCAAGGATTGAACTCACAACCCTGGGTTTAGCACGCTAATGCTCAAACCACTGAGCTATCTGTCCCCCTGCCTATATAATAAATTAAAAAAAAAAAAAGGGGGGGGGTTTAAACCAGCCCAAAGAGAGGGCTGTCCTGGGAGCCAATTAGAGTGAGGCTAGAGACAGCCAATCAGGGCTCAGCTCCACCCTTTTAAGAAGGGCTTCTGGCAAGGGACACATTCTTGCTCCAGCTCTGGAGGGGAGAGTGACTTAGCTGCCTGCTACCATGGACAGAGCAGTGCTGGGGAAAGGCAGGGTGAGCCAGGAGCGCTCCAGCCTGAGTCATCCCAGGCTGAAGCCCAGGGACAGGGGCCTGAGGGCTTGTAGTGCTGCAGGGAGACAGGCCAGGGAAGGGGGCAGGTCCACACCCCTTGTCCTATGATAAGTGGCCATTTCAGAGTGCAGTTTGCCCCGGAGCTAGGGGCTAGATGACGACTGGCAGTGGGTCACTGAAGCAAGGTGGGTTTACTGGGTTGGGGTTCCCTGAGGGGGAGGACCCCAGAGTGTGGGGCACTGCTGCAGGGCCGTACCTTGAGGGAAGGGCTCTGCAGTCTCAGAGGGATGCGGGTTCAAGTCAGTGGAGAAGGGGAACAAAAAACAGCAGGTGAGACATTGGCCGGAAAAAGGGTTCTCCAGAGCTGGTTTGAGCTAATTCGCAGAATAACCAGCAGGAGGGGGCTGGGCCAATGAGTCTCAACTTGCTACACAATCCTAAAAATATCCTTCTGTTCTCTCTGTGAGCAGGGGTGGATGAGAGTTTTGCGGGGCCCAGGCCTATTGAAGCGCAGGGCCCAGGGCAGCACAACTTCGCGCATGCGCCACGGCCACAGCCGACAGGTAGTAGCGCCTGCGCAGGGCCTATTGAAGCGCGGGGCCCGGGGCAGCCGCCCCCACTCGCCCTGCCCTATATCCACCGCTGTCTGTGAGAGTCTGATTTCATATCACAGCCAATCTCCCACATTCAACAGCCTTGAAGAAAGAGAAGGAGCATTTCATTATCTTGCCAAAATCTTCCTCATTTCTGAGGCAAGGCAAATCACGGGGCTAGTCTCTGTGGACGTGTGTCTGTCTTTGAAGCCATGACACGCAGCCTCCTAATGCACGGTGTTACAATGCTGCTAAAATACTCCAGGACTCTTGGGACTCAATATGCCAAGCAATTGCCTGAATAATGCAGCATCCTTTCCTTCCTCAGAAGATTAGACAGTAAGTGAAAGTGCTAGACTGAGCTTTGCCTTGTGTCTGGCACAAAATGAGGTATTAGTTAACTCCACTGCCTTAGCCAGTAACATTGCTGGAAACCACTGAGTTGCACAAAAATCTCCCTCAACGTCAATGTTATTAATGGACTTTCTAGAAGTTTAAGGGCCTGATTCACACTTATGATCATGGCCTTTCCCATTGGCCTGGCAGTGAAATGAAGCCTTTAAATAATTCGCTCCCATTTGAGAACTGGACTCTGAATGCACAATCACAGCCACTAAACAGAAGTTCAGATTAACTCACAAGCCCTTTCCAAATGTCCCACAATCCACAGCTTCTGGGAGCTGTGCCGGGAATTGTGGGATACACTTCCGAGGGCAATGCAAGTGCAGGGAAGTAAAATGGCAAGGTGGCCAGGGAAGGAAAAAGCCAAAACCTTGTGGTGCGTACGCAGGCCTTATGCCACTGGGGCTTACGCTGCTGGTATCTCACCAGGTCTATTTTCAGCTGCTCTCTGGAATGAAGACAGCCTGGGAGCTTTGCTGGAACTTTCTATATAGTAAAGTCAGTGGGCGTTTTGCTGGAGTAAGGCATTCAAGATCTGGCTCTGAGTTACTATAATTTTGATGCTCAATGTTGCACTTGTGGCCCCCTCTGGGGCCATATCTCACAATATCTACTTTCCTCCAGGGCTATGTCTACACTGGCGGCTTCTTACGCAAGAAATCTTGTGCAAGGGTTCTTGTGCAAGAAGTCTTGCGCAAGAAAACATCCACACTGCCATGTGCGCACTGTGCTTTTGCGCAAGAGCTCCCAGGGCAGTGTGGATGCTCTCTTGCGCAAGAAATCCCTGCCGAGCGTCCACACTGCCCTCTTGCACAAGAGCTCCTGCGCAAGAGGGCTTACACCTGATAAAAAAAGAGCATAACTCTTGTGCAAGGAGCCCTCTCTTACCATGCCGTACTGTAAATTTCCTTACGCAAGTGTGGGTGGGCAGTGTGGACGCTCTGCGGATTCTTGTGCAAGAACGGCCGTTCTTGCACAAGAACCTGCCAGTGTAGACATAGGAGTGTTGGGAGGCTTACCCAGTGCCCATAAAACACTTTGAGAGCCCCAGATGAGAAGAGTGTGATGTGTTATTGAAAGCAGCCAATGAGAGATATGCACACAGATCTGGGGCATTACACACTCTTTGGTTAGACTCTTTCTAGAGTTCTTACATTTTACATATTGGGACTGACGTATAGTGAGATAGTAGCTGGGATTTGAAAAAGCACCTAAGGGAATTAGTCACCCAACAACTTATTGACAATCTCATCCTAAATGACTTGTCATAGACATCTGAAGCAAAGCAAGAATCCAATGTCTTAACCACAAGACCATCTATTCTCTAGGCTATGCCTATTACAGACCACAGCCTGTGTAAGGAATTTTTTTTATACTTGAATAATATGATGTATATTTTTGCTTTGCTCTGAATTTATTCTATAACCTTGGAGGGTTGATATGAATCTATAATCTCACATTCACACTTATTTTATATAGTCACATTTTCCTAGACTTCTGGGCAAGTTACTGTGCACATCTTGGGAGAATTCATACCTGATATAGGCATTGTTAAAGTTGGAGGAATTTAAAGGCATTGTTAAACTTGGAGGAACACCACTGACTTCAGTGGAGCTACTCCAGATTTGCACTGGAACAAGACTTTGGCTCTTTGTTTTTATTTTCTCATCCACATTCAGTCAAGCAATCATAAGTTTAATTTCTGATCATTAATCAAAATTTGCCAAAATCTTTATTAGCAGGTTTTTAATTTAAAATCTGAGGTCTGTTACAAATGACTAATGAATGATTCATCAGCAACCATTTGACTTTCTATCAAATGGTACTTTCTTTTCTTTAGCCTAAATTTTCACATCTCTTATTCAGGTATGCAGGGAGATAGATGGAAGCTACTTGCCTTAACCTCAAGTGAATCATAGCAGTCAGAGATGAGAAACATCAGTGGAAACCCATTAAATTAAAAAATAAAGCAAATAAATAATATCTAACTGTATGTATTAAGCTTTTCTTCAGTACATCTCACAGGAGGTATAATTCACCCCATTTTACAGATGAGGAAACTGAGGCACATAAAGGGGGGGGGGAACAACTTACCTAAGGTCACCAGTAGAGCAGGGAATAGAACCCAGTCTCCTCGGACCTCACTCAGTACTTTATCTGCTATGCCACACTGCCTCCCTTCCCACCCAAGAGTGTTCCCACTAATATTTTCCTATACAGCTTTAAACAGATCAGATACAACACTGGTGTAAGCAAGAGAGTTCTCAATGGCTTTAGATGATGGAGTCAATAACATTAGCAATTGAGCTTCCAAGTAGACCTGGTTGGAGAATGAGGGGTGAGTCCTTCCACAGAAAATACTGAGATTTTGGGGAAAAACAACAACAGCACCAACCAGACAAATTTCACCCAAAAGTTGAAACTCTTGATGAAAAGCTCTTGAGCCCTCATGACAGTCACATGACCACAGTGCATCATGGGAGATGTAGTCTGGCTGAGGAGCCTGGCCAACAGGGGAGACTGGGAGCATGAGGCAGCTGAACTACAAATCCCATGAGGCATCATGGCAGCATTTCAGAAATTAAATAGTTTTTGGCCAAAAACTGAACATTTGTTGGTTGTCAGGCATTGTTTTTCTATGAAAATTTAAAAAAAAAATCTGTAGAAAAGCAGACACTTTTTGCAAAAACAAAACAAAAAACGTCCTATATTTCCGCTGAAAAATTAACGGTAAACTTTTCACCAGCTCTTCTTCAACATTTTCTTTGGGAAGTTTCAGATATTACAATGATGAGTGCAGATGATATATAGGTAAGTTGCTAGCTAGATGCCTTCATGAATAGACAGACTGATGGACCATATTATCAGGGAATATTTCCTGATATTTAACTCATATTTTCTCTAATTAAATCCTATTACCGGTAGAGGTTTCATTTTTGGAGTCAGGGTACATTTTATATTGCTTATTAAGTCTTAATAAATTATTAATGTTTTAAAAATGGTTAATACACTGGTATAACATCCAGTATATTAATATGCTGTTAACTATTTAACACCTTCTATTGGTTGCTGATAACCATCTGTAATATATGCTACCATATTTGTAATATATTTGTAACATCTATTAAGCATTTATTCACACTTTATAAATTACTCATAAATATAGTTATATTATAAAGTGTGTTCTTCTTAATTAAACCATCTTGTGCCATAAAACAATTCATCTCCCTCCTGGGCATCTTTAGCCTTTAAATACCTCTGTGGGCAAAGTATAAAGGCAGATCATTTCTATGTTCTGTCAGAGGGAAAATGGGGCTCTATTATCTCTCTGAGAAACTGTCGCTCCAGGAAACATCTTCCTCTACTAACAGCTTGACATTTTCAGTGAGAAGAGAAAGGGTAAAATAAGGCAAAGGTTAAACTAGCCACCAGTGACCACAGAGTAAGACAGTAAGGTGCTTCTACACTGCTCAAAATAAGCTAAGCAATTAGTGAATTAAGAACACAACATTTTTCCTAGTGAAGACAATGCCAGAGTGTATCCTGACAGGACATTCTGGATGAGATAACAGGGCAGTTTGTGAAAATCCTGAAGTCTCTCACTACCTAATAGTCAACCTTAAGCTCCCCCGCTGCAGCTTGAGATCCATTGCTCCTCATTCTGCCATCTGTCACCACTGAGAACAGCCTCTCTCCATCCTCTTTGGAACCTGCCTTCAGGAAGTCGCAGGCTGCTATCAAAAGACCCCTCACTCTTCTCTTCTGTAGACTAAATAATCCCTCAACCTCACCTCATAAGCCATGTGCCTCAACCCCCTAATCATTTTCATTGCCCTCTGCTGGACTCTCCCCAATTTGTTCATATCCTTTTTGGAGAGGGGCCCCCAAAACTGGACACTATACTCCAGATGTGGCCTCACCAGTGCCTAAATAAAGAGGAATAATCACCTCTCTAGATCTGCTGGAAATGCTCCTTCTAATGCACCCTAATATGCCATTAGCCTTTTTGTCTACAAGGGCACCCTGTTGGCTCATATCCAGCTTCTCATCCACTGTAATCCCCAGGTCCTTTTCTGCAAACTGCTGCATAGACAGTTGGTCCCCAGCCTGTAATAATGCTTGGGATTCTTCTGTCCCAAGTGCAGGACTCTGCACTTGTCATTGTTGAACCTCATCAGATTTCTTTTGGCCCAATCCTCCAATTTGTCTAGGTCACTCTGGACCCTATCCTTCCCCTCCCCTAACTTAGTGTCATCTTAAACATGCTGAGGGTGCAATTCATCCCCTTATCCAGGTCAGTAATGAAGATGTTGAACAAAATCAGCCCCAGGAATGACTCCTGGAGCACTCTGCTTGATACTGGTTGCCAACTAGACATCGAGCCATTGATCATTACCTGCTGAGCCCAAAAATCTAGCCAGCTTTCTATCCACCCGATAGCCCATTTAACCAATCCATACTTCTTAACTTGCTGGCAACAATACTGTGGGAGACCATACAAAAGGTTTGCTAAAGTCAAGGTATATCACATCCACCACCTTTCCTATATCCACAGAACCTTGTCATAGAAGGCAATCAGGTTGGTCAGGCATGACTTGCCCTTGGTGAATCCATGTTCACTATTCATGATCTCTTTCCTCTCCTCCAAGTTTTTTAAAATGGATTCCTTGAGGATCTTCTTCATGATTTTTCCAGGGGCTGAGGCAAGGCTGACTGTTCCCTGGATTGTCCTTCCTTTTAAAAGATGGGCACTACATTTGCCTTTTCCCAGTCATCCGGGACCTCCCCTGATTGCGATGAGTTTTCAAAGATAATGG
This sequence comes from Rafetus swinhoei, assembly GCA_019425775.1. NCBI lineage: Eukaryota > Metazoa > Chordata > Testudines > Trionychidae > Rafetus > Rafetus swinhoei. The sequence continues at coordinate 4,434,787 of JAFJHL010000226.1, forward strand.
CCAATGGCTCTGCAATCACATCAGCCAATTCCCTCAGCACACTTGTATGCATTAGCTCTGCCCCCATAGGCTTGTACATGTCCAGCTTCTGTAAATGGTGCTTAACCTGTTCTTTCTCCACTGAGGGCTACCCACCTCCTTTCCATACTGTGCTTCCCAGTGCATTTGCCTGGGAGCTGACCTTGTCTGTGAAGACAGAAGCAAAAAAGCTTCAGCCTTTTCCATGTCATCTCTCACCAGGTTACCTCCCTCATTCAGTAAGGCTTCTCATCTTCCCTGATCACCCTCTTTTTTCTAAACCTTTCGGCTACGTCTACACTGGCAGCTTCTTGCGCAAGAACTCTTTTGCGGAAGAGTTCTTGTGCAAAAACTCTTCCAGAAGAGAGCGTCTACACTGGCATGTGCTTTTGCGCAAGAGATGTGCTTTTGCGCAAGAGCATCCATGCCAGTGTAGACGCTTTCTTGCACAAGAATGCTCTGATGGCCATTTTAACCACAGGGCTTTCTTGTGCAAGAAATTCATGTTGCCTGTCCACACTGGCCTCTTGCGCAAGAACAGTTGCGCAAAAGGGCTTATTCCTGAGTGGGAGCGTCATAGTTCTGGCGCAAGAAGCCCTGATTCCATACATTAGAACGTCAGTTTACTTGCGCAAGAACACGCAGCCAGTGTAGACAGGCAGCAAGTTTTTGCGCAAGAGCGGCCGCTTTTGCACAAGATCACGCCAGTGTAGACACAGCCTTCTTGTCCTTCACATCCTTTGCTAGCTGCAACTCCAGCTGTGCTTTGGCCTTCCTGATTGAACCCCTGCATGATGAGAAGAGGTCATCACCTGCCATAGTGGATTTAAAATAATTAGAAAAGTTTTCCAAAGAAATTACTTCCCTTGTAAATGCCAGATTAGAGACCTCTGTTAATGCTGGTGTCATTTCCACTGGAGGTCCCAATAGCCTGCGTTAGCTAATTTGATTTAGGCTGGAATGGCAGGGTTTATCTTTCTCTGGTGGCTTTTCCTGCACTTCGTGTTCAATGGACATTTCCTTTAATAGAATCATTTTAAATGCCAGATTTAATTGAATTTGAGTTAATTACTCAGATGTTAACTATCCTTGCTTGGAGAAAGGTGCAACTAATTGCCAGATTGATTAATTATGTGTCCAGAGCTCTGGCTGGTTTTCAAGAGCCAATTCTCCCCTCTGGGCCTTGTAGGGCATTGGCTCATGCTTCTTGGGAAAAGACTGACAATTTCCTGCAAAATCCTAGATGAACTTTATTGCATTATGTTAAACCTCATTGAATTAGAGCTAGTACGGTTTGGGGTCCACTGTATTAAAAAGATAACTGTGTAGTGGTGCTGTGGTACTATATACATATCCCTAGAATTATACAATACTACAACTGGAAGAAACCCGGAGAGGTCATCAAGTCCAGTCTCCTGCCTTCATGGCAGGACCAAGCACCATCTAGACCTTCCCTGACTGGTGTTTGTCTAACTTGCTATTAAAAATCTCCAATAATGGAGATTCCACAACTTCTCTAGGCAATTTAATCTGGTGCTTAACAACCCTGAGAGTTAGGAAGTTTTTCCTAATGTCCAACCTAAACCTCCCTTGCTGCAATTTCAGCTTCTTGTCCTATCCCCAGAGGTTAAGCCGGGGTGGGGAACCTAAGGCCCAGGAGCTGGATGTGGCCCCTGGCTTGCCCGGATGTGGCCCCTGGAGCTCAGGGTTCCCCCTAGCATTGGGGAGCCTGTGCTGGTGATCCAGCCTCCTCCCCCACCATCCTCCCACAGGGCTGGAGCACACAAAATCTACTAGCCTGAGCTGCTCAAGGCTCTAATGTGTGAAGGGAATGTGGAGAATGTCTTTCTCCTTTTCAGTCGGGGGCCACCTCAGTGAGGGATGGTTTTTTTGTTTTGTTTTTTTGCTTCTCACCTGTGTATGGCCCACACCTGATTTTTCTATGAGTCAGTAGCCCCCGAACCAAAAAAAGTTCCTCACTCCTGGGTTAAGGAGAATAATTTTTCTCCCTCCACTTTGTCACAGCCTTTTAGTTACTTGAAAGCTGTTACCATGCTTGTAATCATTTTCGTTGCTCTTTTCTGGACCTTCTCCAATTTGTCCACATCTTAACTGAAATGTGGCGCCCAGCCCTGGACACAGCACTCCAGCTGATTAGTGGTTAACAGCTCTTTAAGATGCCCTCACAGACACACCCCAGGCGGGCTGCACAAATATTAGCTCGCACGGAGTTCTTTAGGAACCAACAGTTGAAGAACGGGGTTGGAGGGACGGGGTATCCCGAGGCCCCGTACAGCTGGCTGTTTGTTCTGAACTGAAGCTGCAGTGAACTCGACAGTACAAGGAGTCCCCTTGGGTGGGGATTTGAAGGACGGCTCCTACCAGCATCTGCAATGGGGTTGGGGTGAACGCTGCTAGGCTAATTACAGGGCATGCTGGTTCATGCGTCGTTTTTAATTGGTTTGCTCTATAGTGCTTTCCCCACAGAATGAAGCAGGCTTGCATAGGAAGAGCTGTGTGGTTGCCGGGGGGCACTGACTGTCGCTCTGTGATCTGTCTCTGAGGTGAAAGCATGCACGTGTGCTTGGCCAGTCTGCTGGGAGTAGCACAGCGAAGGCCGGGGGCTGTGCAGCCTGGAAATATCTCAATGCGAAGGAAGGGAAATGGAGCTTTCCAGCCAGCAAGGCGGCCTGTGGGGAGCTGGCAGCCTGAGCAGTAGAGCCCTGGCCGGACCAGTGAGGGGAAACATCCATGCGGGTGCTCTGCACAGCAACGCCTGCCCTGCTTTCTAACACAACCAGGCAGCTCAGAGCATCTCCCTTGTAAGAATGCGGGAGGCCCTGTACTTCCTGCACCCAGTGGGAGCCTAGGGACACAAAGCTTAAACCACCACTCTCTTAAATAGTCACACGCCAGGACGGCGACAGCAGACACTGCCCCTGCAGTGTGCAACCTGTGTGGACCTTCCCAACGGGTCAGGCTGGCCTGGCTAATTTTATAAGAAGTATCACAGAACACGCCAGTCATGGGCCTGCTCCTCTTGCTTTCAGGCATTGCCTCCGGCTGATCACTTCAGTGACTCTTTCCTTTGTGCACCTTGATCCTTTGGGGCCAGCCCCACTAGTGCGGCTTCATTGACCTCCACGGAGCCCCACTGATTTGTACCAGCAGAGGATCTGGCCCCGAAAAAGGCACCCTTTTAATGCAGCAATGCAGATGTGAAAATGCCTGGCCTTGGCAGGCTAAGTAGGTAGGCTTCACTTTTGCAGTTTGCAGGATCTATTCGTTGACACTTATGCACGGGACAAGAAGGGGTGTGATGCCATAGTCCTTATAAGTGGTTATAAGTAACCAACAATTGGGTAGCAATGTTAACCAACTAGCCAGAAAATTGATTTAGGGAGATGTTGCTGTTTGATGACATTTGTTGGCACAGATTGGGAGCTAAAGAATCAAAGAAAAACATAGAATTGTCCAGGGCCAGCAGCCTAACAGAGTTGGATAGGAGACAGTTTTCCTATCTTATAGACATTAATGCGTTTCCCTCACCCCATACTGGGATAAAGTCTCAAAACTTTGCACAAATTGATAATCCAAAAAAAAAAAAAAAATCAGTCTGGGTCAATTTGGGATGTTTGGATCCATTTGGATTTTTTGAAATTAATAAAACAAATTTCTTTAGACTGTGACCTTTTAAAAATTATCCTTGTTTTGAGTAAAAGTTAACTCCAGTTTCAGAAAGCCAGGACGGGAAAGGTCAGCTGAACATAAGCAAGCTCATCACAATGAATCCTTTCTAAGAGGGGGACTGGTGTGAATCATTTCTACAAGCATTACACCGGGAACTGTAACAGACAAGCAAAACCTAAACACATGACTGGCTGCACACACACCCCACACCAAGGGAGGTCCCCTCTTTTGGAACCTAATCCTCCAAAGTGCCCCTTGAGAGGTGCTGGGCCTCTTCAGTTTCTACTGTAGTCACTAGGCCCTGGTCTACACTATGGCTTTATTTCAAAATAATTCCCCTTAGGTCAAATTTATAAGCGGAGCAGCCACACTGCCAAGCCCGTTATTTCAAAATAAGGGGCCATGGAATTAGAAATCTGGACTCCTGCTTTCCTCGGAGAATTACAGTCATTTCAAAATAGTTATTTCGAAATAGCGGTAGCGTGGACGCGCTGGTGCTGCTATTTTGAAATAACTGCTCCCCAGAGTAATTTGAAGTAATTACTCCCCAGGGCTTTCTGGGGCTCTAAGTCAAGGTAGTGTGTCCACATTAATGGTGCCTGCCTTAGACTAATTTCAACAGGCCTAGTTTCATGCAGGAAACTGAGAGGAGCACTTGAGGGCCCGTAGCACTAAGGTGATGGAGCTAGGAGGCTCATTAAGTGGACCGCAATGGGTCCAAGCATTCTATCTGGGATTCCAATAGCAAAACAGCACAATGGAAGGGGCACAGTGACCTCTGTACAGCGAGCTCTATGGCCCTGAAATCAGCCTGATGAAGGGAGGGAACCAAGTCAGGTAAAAGAAGAACCACCATGAATGAGCTTTGTCCCCCCCGTAAAAGCAGAACCTGAAACAAGCCCATTTGGCCTTGCAGTTTTGTCAGTCCTTGGATTTTTGTCCACAGAGAACTGGGGCAGTGAGGGTCTCTGTGCTGGCAAGCAGTGTGGTCTAGTGGTTAGGACCCAAGACTGGGAACTGGGTAGATGTGGTTTCTATTCCCATTTGTGCTATTGGTTTATTGTCTGACATTGGACAAGACACTTATCCCATCAGCTCTACAGGGATGAATCTCCTTTGTAATGTGTCTGTACAGCACAGCAGGGACCTGATCACAGCTGTGGCTCCTAGTTGCTACTGGAATATAAATAGCTATAACAACGTCTGCACAGCAGCAAGCTACATGGGAGCAATCCCATTGAGAGATATTAGGTCCTTGCTTAATATAAAGGTTTAATAATAATACTAGAGCAGAAACTAATCTATTCAGAGGCTCCAGACCATCCATTGCATTGTAGTAATTTCTTCCTACCTCCAGCCTGTGCTCCTACTGCCGGCTGAATCAGCTCCCCTGTTTCATTTCATGACAATTCCGTGTGAAGTTGGTTCTTGGTGTAAAGTTGGTTTCATCTAAGTTCATTGTCAGGCCTAACCCATATGTGTTTATTAGAGCCTCAGAAAAAATCTCAGATCATCTAATCTTCTAATTCCTGGTAATTTTCAAACAGGGATACACGAGCTTTCATCATCAAAGGATACGTAAGAAAAATCCTGAAGTGGCAGACAGCTCACTTTAGTTAGTAAGACTTGGCAATCTAATCATGGATATATGGTCCTATCAAATTCACAGTCATGCCAAATGCCTCATGGACTGTGATATCTGGTGTCCTCCCATGAAATCTGGCCTTGTGCGTGCTTTCCGCCTGTACTATACACATTTCACAAGCGAGACCAACATTTCTCAAACTGGGGTCCTGGAGTTGCAGAAGATCACAAGGTTATTTTAGGAGGGTCACGGTATTGCCACCCTTACTTCCGCATTGCTACCTTCAGTGCTGGACAACAGGAGAGCAGAGGCTGTAATCTTGACCGGGCACCCAGTGCTGAAGGCAGCGCCTCACCGGGGACAGCACAGAAACAAGGGTGGTAATACCATACCCATGTACCCTCACTTCTGCACTGCTGCTTTCAGAGCTGGGTGCCCAGACCAAGGGCTCAGCTCTGCAGGCAGCAGCACTGAAGTAAGGGTGGCAACACCATACCAGGCCATCCTTCCTGCTGTGCTGCTGCTGGCGATAGCTCTGCCTTCAGAGCTCAATTCTTGTCCAGCAGCCGCCGCTATCCAGCTACCCAGCTCAGAAGTCAGCAGCTATGCAGAAGTAAGGGCAGCAATACCACAACTCCCACCAGTAACCTTGTGAGCCCCTCCCCACAACTCCATTTCGGGCCAGGACTCCTACTATTACAACACCATGAAATTTCAGATTTAAATATCTGAAACGTACCATTTTTAAAATCCTATGACTGCGAAATTGGCCAAAATGGACTGTGAATTTGGTGGGGCCCTAATTATGACCCTATCTGAGATGGGTGTTCACAGTGAGCTACATTATTTGGAAAGAGGGACACAGACTAAAACGTCTGAAAACCATTGCTGGAACATAGTTGCATCTCTCAGGCTACATCTACACTACAGGGGTTTTGCGCAAAAATGGCTGTTTTTGTGCAAAAACCCACAGTGTCCACACCTCAAGCACGTTTTAATGCAAGTAAATTACAGTAAACCCAAAGAACAGAGGGGTTTTTTTGGTGTAGGTATTCCTCTTTCTACAAGGAACAACTCCTTTTTGCACAAGAGTTCTTGCACAAAAAGGTATGTGTGGATGGGCAACGGGGGGGGGGTTGCACAAAAAGAGCCAATCAACAAAAGCACAGGTGCTCTGGTGGCTATTCTGTGAATATCAATCAGTGCTTTCTTTTGAGAGAGTGTCCATGCAGCGTGGACGCTCTCTTGCGCAAGTGTGGATGCGTTCTTGCGTAAGAAGTTTTTGCAGAAGATCTTTTCTGCAAAAAGCTTCTTGCGCAAGAAGCCTGCAGTGTAGACATAGCCTCATACACGGCAATAGCACCACCGAACGCTAATGGTACAACACCAATAGCAGCAACAATCCCACTCTGCAACAAGCATGTTCCAGATCAGACATTTCATGCTATGATCTTCATGGAATTCTGTTAAGGCATCAAGCCACTCCAAGTGTTTGTGTTTCAGAAAAGATGACTTAAATTCCTACTTCCCCCAGGCCTTGTTCTCCCCTAGTTTAGCTGATGTGAATCAAATTTATCTCCTGGAAAAAAAAGCCCAGCCAAATTCTGCTCTCAGCTACAGTGGTGTAAATCTGGAATAATCCAGTGGAGTCCATGGGCTTTCTGCCTGAGGACCTAGTCCTCTGAATATCTGGGCATCGAATCGGAGTGGGGAGATGTATCATATCAAAATGGTTTCACTTAGACTCTTTTCAAACTGACTTTCTAGATAAATTTTCTAAACTAGACCTGCAGCTTGTGTATCAGCAGCTCCTACTGACTGCCATGTGGATTTACACCCACCGAGGACAGGCAAACCTTCCAGGGCTCAAAGTTTAGTTTCAGATGAGATAAGGACCCAAAAGTCAGCATGCTTTCTGAGAACACCTTAAATGTGGAGGGTGAAAGCCCAGGCCCACTGAAGTCAATAGGAGTTGGAGTTTTGCCATTTTTACTTCAAGTAGCATTGGGATTCACACAGACACCCCAGGTTCAAATCCTCAGTGGGAGTAAACCTGATGGAATACTTGTTGCATTCAATAGAATGATGATTTACACCAGCTGAGGATCTCCTCCGTCAAGCTTTTGAGGAGTCTAAAAAAAAACCCAAAGAAACAAGGATCACATCAATGTTCCATGTAATCTTTTCCATCAATGGGTAGATTTTTTTCCATCCCTGTGTAGAATAAATTTTTAGGTGCACCAAGGCACGTGCAAATGTGCATCAACAGGAGAAACACTCACTTATCTGTGGGTGCTCTGCTAATCAGCTGGGTGGCATTTGAATCTCCCCGGAGTGGCCGCACAAGCACACAGCTTTCAGGGAACACTGATCAAGATAGATTGCACAGGCTTGCACAGTCATCTACAGCCACCCATTCTGCTTTAATAGCACTCCTCAACCTCTTTGCACAGGTATAAACCAAAGATATTCATATGCCCCCTGCCTCTGTGCTATGAATGCCTCAGTCTTTACTGGATCCCCATTTGGCAGATGGGCTACTAACGCACAGAGAGGGTAAGTCACTTGTGCAAGGTCACCCAGACAGGGCCGGACCGAGCCATTCCGGCGCCCCGGGCAGACAGTTTAATTGTGCCCCGGGTTGGGGGAGGGCGCATGTGCAGCCCCGCCCCCGCGCCGGCGCATGGGGGAGGGCACATGGGCGGCCCCGCCCCCGCCCGGCAGGTGGGGGAGGGCGTGCGGAGCTGGTAGCAGCAGGACACATGTGCCCGGCCCAGCCCAGCCTGGCTACCGCCACTGGCAGGCAGCCCGGGGCCGCCTGGGGCGGGCCGAGCCTGGCCGTGCAGGGCCCCGCAGCCGCAGGGAGAAGGGCGCTGCTGGCCGGCGCTGCAGAGGTTAACGCGGCCCCCGCCCCGGGCGGCTGCTGCAGGGTGGCTGCTGGGAGCTGCTGCAGCCCACGATCCGGGAGCCGGTGCGCGGCGCCTGGTGGTAGCTATAAGGGGCGCTGCCGGGCTAGCCCATGCCTTAATCCGGCCAGCCCATGCCGTAATTCGGCCCTGCGCCCAGGAAGTGTCTAGAGAGCATGAGACTGAATCTGGGTCTGTTAGAAGGTTTGTCCCTTCATCCTCCCTAATGCTTCTCCCATGAACCGAGAAGAGCAATACCTGAAATCTGGAGAGGCAAGGAGTTGGATGCAGGAAGCCAGTTTCCTTTCTTTTCTTTCCCTCCGTCCCTTGTTTTCCCCACTTACTTCTTGTTTGCCACAATGTCTACAGTAATATTTTCAGGTATCCCCTAACCCAGAGACAGGGAACCTTTTTTGGGTCGGGGGCCACTGACCCACTGAAAAATCAGTCAGGGGCTGCACACAGTGAGAAGCAATAAATAAATAAATAAAAACCACCAATACCTCACTCATGTGGCCCCCAACTGAGAAGCAGAAAGACATTCCCCCGGCACACCAGAGCCTAGTGGGGCCTGGACTAGTAGATTTTGTGGGCCGGTCTGGGATGGGGGGTTCAGTGTGTGGGAGGCAGCTGCCAGGAGTCAGGCTTGGGGTGTGGGGTCTGGGTGAGAGGGTTGGTGCAAGAGGGGTCGGGGGCTGGTGAGCCTGGGAGGGTGTCAGGCAGTGTCCCTCTAAGGTAGGGGGCAGCACAGTCTCACAGGTGATTAATCAGCCCCGCCCAGTCAGAGGCTCCCGGTCATGGAGTTGACTGACTGGGGGGGCTGATTAATCACCTGTGAACTGTGCTGCAGTGCAGCTTAGAGAGACACTGATGGCAGGGTGCAGGAGCGGAGTGGTGGTGTGGGGTCTAGGTCGGGGGAGGCGCAGGGCTGAAGCACCAACATTGCTTCCCACCCCGAGCCTCCGGGGCCAGATCCAGGCAAGCTGGGGGCCTCATTTGGTCCCGGGGCCTTAGGTTCCCCACCCCTGCTGTAAGCAATCAATCTACTGAAATGTATCTAACCAATCCTAACATATTGTAACGTGATTATCTAACCAATTATAGCCCGTCGCCTTAATTGGTTTACACACAGCAAAATTAATTATACGGGAGACAAACAACCAAAGTACCAGACAGAGACTGCACAGCTAAACAATAGAGAGATGGGGACAATTAAGAAATGAGGATTTCAGAACCCCGATTGATAAGTGGGACCTCGCCAGACACAAAGCTGTCAGCCTAAGTTTCCTTTAAATCGTCTGTGCTCCCCCTTGCTCTGGGGGTGGTCGATGGGGTCACCTTTCCAACAGCCCCAAAGTGCCTTATTTCAGGGTGGCTGGTGTGGTGTGTCAGGACATGGCTGCACGTTTCCCAGCTTAGGGATGTGCCTGCTGCTTAGCCAGAAGCCTTAGCTCAAGGACAAGGTCTCAGACCATCAGATTCAGATAGAGTGTGATTCTGGTTCTTTGTTTTTATACCCCTGTAAGAATACACCTACATTTTTAAAGTATAGGCCTTTATAGGCAGGCCTGAATATCTAGATCCTAACAGGGTCTCTCAGGGCCTGTCTACACTGGGGAGTTGTTCCAAAATAACAAGGTGAGTGTCCACACAGCACGCCTGTTATTTTGGAATCATTTCAAAATTATTTCAAAATAGTAACCCCCTGCTTCTCCTGAGGAATAACTCCTATTTCGCAATAGTTATTTTGGGGGTTATTATTTCGAAATAACGTCTTTTGAAAGAATCACGGAGGGTGGACACAGCCTCAAGTTCCAATCCAAATGGACGAGCCAAGTCCGTGGAGAATCCAGCCCCAAGACTCCAGAAGAGGATTCCACCAGCTACAATCTGGAGTCACATCATACTGAACTCTTTTGTTAGGGTCATGCCAATACAGAGATGCTCTAAGATTTACTTATTAGAGCTGGAATTCAAACACCAGCCTTCCCAGTTGGCAGATTCGTCAACAAATCCCTCAAGACTCTTCCATAAATGAGGGCCCAAGACGCCTCCGAACGAACTTTCCAATACCATAAAATCTCGAATATAATGCTCACCGATGTATAATGTACACCCTGACTTTTGAATCTTATCATAATGAAAACAATCTATACTCCTATATATAATGCACACCCCAAATTTGCCGTATTTCCTGCCTTTTTGTATTGCCGGTTGATTGCACATGAGCGTACAACTATATAATGCAGACGGCGTTTTGATGCTCTCTTTGTGATACCATGAGTTGTCGACGATCTTACACTGCAGCTGAAAAACTTAAGGTAGTTAGCTATGCTGAGGCTCATGGCAACAGAGCTGCCAGTCGTGAATTTGATGGCATAGCAGAGTTGAACATTCGACTTTGGAGACGACTGAAAGAACGCCTGCAAGCAATGCCTCGGATGAAAATTCAACTTTACATCCAGTGTCCAGCAATTAATTAACTGATGCAGAACTGCCAAAATAAAACTTTAAAAAATAACTCTTATATATACTGCACACCCCGACTTTGACGCTAAAAAACCCAGAAAAAAAGTGTGCATTATACTACGATTTTACAGTAATTAATCCTTAAAACTCTTCTCCATATTTATTCTGTGGCAGATGTACTCTAATTGGTAGTCTGGAGAGGTTATTTCAGAGACCTGCAGGAAACTCCTGCTTCACACCCCAAAGGCCTGACTGATTCCCAAGTGATACTGATTACCTTGTACTGCTCACCTTCTGGCAGGTCCACGGTCCTGAATTGCACATCAATTAGGACTTAATTGTGCACCAGGATTTTTGGCTACTGACAAGGCAATTTGAAGTCTCTTTTCAGCATGGCCAAGGGAAATCAGACTTCGCAAATGGACTGGAGTGAATTAGCATTTACTATCTGAATAACACATCTCGATTTGCATGATGCATCCCCATGGCTGCAGAAAAGAAGTGAAAGCCCAAGCTATCCTGTAAGCATCTGGAGTGACACAAACTACAGAGAGCTGGTAGGTGTGGGAAGGACAGCTTTTGTGTCAGGTGGGTCCCCTGCCCAAAGCAGGACCAACCCCAACTAAATCATCCCAGCCAGGGCTTTGTCAAGCCAGGACTTAGAAGCCTCTAGGGATGGAGATTCCAACCACCTCCATAGGGAACCCATCCCAGTGCTTCACCACCCCCCTAGGGAAATAGTTTTTCCTAATATCCAACCTAGACCTCCCCCGCTGTAATTTGAGACCATTTTCCTTGTTCTGCCATCTGCCACCACTGAGAACAGCCTCTCTCCATCCTCTTTGGAACCTCCCTTCAGGTAGTTGAAGGCTGCTATCAAATCCCCCCTCACTCTTCTCTTCTGCAGACTAAACAGACCCAACTCCCTCAGTCTCTCCTTGTAGATCATATGCTCCAGCTCCCTAATCATTTTGGTTGCCCTCCGCTGGACCCTCTCCAATGCATCCACATCCTTTTTGTAGTGGGGGGCCCAGAACTGGACACAATACTCCAGATGTGGCCTCACCAGAGCCGAATAATCACATCTCTGGATCTGCTGGCAATGCTCCTCTTAATGCAACCTAATATACCATTAGTCTTCTTGGCTACAAGGGCACACTGTTGACTCATATCCAGCTTCTCATCCACTGTAATCCCCAGGTCCTTTTCTGCAGAACTCCTACTTAGCCAGTCGGTCCCCAGCCTGTAACAACGCTTGGGATTCTTCCATCCCAAGTGCAGGACTCTGCACTTGTCCTTGTTGAACCTCATCAGATTTCTTGTGGCCCAATCCTCCAATTTGTCCTAGTCACTCTGGACCCTATCTCTGCCTTCGAGGGTATCTACCTCTTCCCCTAGCTTAGTGTCATCTGCAAACTTGCTGAGGGTGCAATCCATCCCCTCATCCAGGTCATTAATAAAGCTATTGAACAAAACCAGTTCTAGAACAGAACCTTGGGGCACTCCGCGAGAAACCGACCGCCACCCTGACATTGAGCCGTTGATCACTACCCACTGGTCCGACATTCTAGCGAGCTTTCTATCCATCTTACCGTCCATTTATCCAATCCATATTCCCTTAACTTGCTGGCAAGAATATTGTGGGAGACTGTATCAAAAGCCTTGCTAAAGTCGAGGTATATCACATCCATTGACTTTCGCATGTCGACAGAGCCAGTTACCTCATCACAGAAGGCAATCAGATTGGTCAGGCACAACTTGCCCTGGTGAATCCATGTTGACTATTCCAGATCACATTCCCCTCTTCCAAGTACTTCAAAATGGATTCCTTGAGGATCCCCTCCATGATTTTTCCCGTGTCTGAGAAAAATGACTGGTCTGTAGTTCCCTGGATTGTCCTTCTTCCCTTTTTTAATGATGGCCACTACATTTGTCTTTTTCCAATCATCCGGGACCTCTCCCGATCTCCACGAGTTTTCAAAGATAATGGTCAAAGGCTCCGCAATGACATTTGCCAACTCCCTCAGTTCCCTCGGATGCACTAAAAGTAAGGCAATTGAATGCCAAATATGTTGCCATTCAGAGGTGCTAAGTCCTTCCCCCCAAAAGACAAAAGTGCAGCAGTGTCAGGGTGAACAGTGCATTGTTGGAAGGAGCGCTTTGATCAGTGCTCTCCTGCGATAAGGCAAATGCCGTTCACTGGGGGAGGAAGAGCCAACAGACAGCGACTACGCGGCCTGAATTTTAGCAGCATGGTCATGTCAATATGGCCGGGTCACTAAAAGCTGTGTAGTGTGGACAAAACCTTCGCTGAAGTTGTGAGTTCCCCACTTGACTTCAGTGGGATTGCTCACGTGCCCAATGACAAGTCGGCGTTTCACACGACACGGGAATGTCATGATCACAATTCACCATCTCTGGGGATGGATGATCCCTGTGAGTAGCCGTCCAGGAAGGGGGAAAAACTCATGTTTAAACAATCAGCGATGCTAACAAGAGTTTCCTTTCTATATTTCATATGGTGCCTGATCCAATCTCCATTGAAATTGGAGTAAACCTCTGATCAGCAGCTACAGGCCAGGTCCTAGGAAGCCACCAAAGGATCCTGCAGCAATGTGGTTGGCTCCCCATTCTGGATTTCCTCCAGAGGGATCCCCGGGTGCACTGTGCACCAGGACACACAAGAGTGGGGTGAAGCAGGGTCAGAAATCACAAAATCCCAGGTATGAGAACTTAGACCATCTTCTCCCCAAAGAAGGGAAGATTCTGACATGTGGCAACTCTTGCGCCTGGCACCAATGTACCAACACGCTGCTTCCTCCAAAGCACCCACGTTAGACTTCAGGGCCTGTGTGACGGGGTGAGGTCACAGACGACCCCTCGTGGGTGCCTCCCGGGGTGCTGACATGGCCACTGCCACTCGCCTTCCTGCTCTCTGGGGCTCCTCACCACCCGGTCCTGCTGGGCCAGCTCCGCTGGTCTCCCCCAGCCAAGGCCCCGAGCTGAGGTCCCTGCCCCCACCGAGAAGCAGTACAGACACTGAACCACTCCAGGTCCAAGGAGAGTGCAGTTTAGGGCCCAGCCTCCTGAGAGAGCACTCCCCAGATGGGATCAAAACCCAAAGAATTAGGTAAGCCCCCTTTAGCAATGAAAGAGGGAATGTGCACACTGGCTGCCCCCCCAGGTAACAATCGCTTACACTGGGTTTGATAGAAAATAAAAATGGTTTTATTAAGTTGAAGCAGTAGGATTTAAGTAGTAATAAGAGAAAATAGGCAGAGCAAAGTAGGTTACAAATAATCAAAAGAAACAAAACCACTTGGCTAATTCTCCACTGAAACCTCAGTGCAAACTTAAACTCACCCTAAAACCTCTTTTCCAGCTGCCATTCTAAACCAGGGCTGTCTTCCCCACCCTGGGGTCTCAGGCTCCTTCCTTCAGGTGCAGCCCAGCCAAAAGACCCAGGCCCCTGCTTTCCTATTCCTTTTGTTAAGGAGTTGAGGCCACTCCCTACTAACCACTGCTCAGACTGAAGGACAAAAGATTGTTTAATAGTGGCTCATCTATAAGTTGCTGGAAACATCCTCCATGTCTCCCCTTCACACATTTGAAACTCACCAAGTATTCCCCACTCCACATGGGGAATGATTCCAATCTCAATGACATTGGTGTAAATCGGGGATGACTCCTGTTAAATCAATGGAGTTAGAGCGAGGAAAAGGGGAGGAGCTTTGGGTCCAGCCCCGTATTCCATTTGTCACTTGAGCTGTCAGGCTGGTGAGAGTTCATGGCTCCTATTCCTGAGTTCTGCTGTTTCTTGTACTGACCTTGTAACTTTTCAGGCCAGATAAGTCTAATGGAGTTTGACTGGCAGGTGTTCTTCCCAGCGGGCCAATATCAGGGAGGGGGGTGGTGGATGATATAACAAGTGGAGCAAAAAGGAAAATGAAGCCTGTTCTTTGCTCGCAGCCAGGGCCATCTCCTCAGCAGGTGTAAATCAGCATGTCCTGATTAAAGTCATCACCTTACACCATTAGAGGAGCTGGCACCAGAGCCTTAATTAACACCAGAGGGAGTTCTGTGAATAGGAGCTTGTCTATACACAGAAGTTACTGTGCAGCAAGCGTGGGTGTGAATTTACAGAGCACTTGCTACTCCACACTAGCTCCTTGTATGTGCACTCTGGGTACGTCTACATTGCAATGGGACACTCACATCTGGCCTGTGCCAGTTGACTTAGGCTTGCAGGGGTCGGGCTGGGTGGCTGTTTAATTGAAGTGTAGGCATTCTGGCTCAGGCTCCCACCCAAACTGTGGGGCCCTCACACCTCACAGGGTTCTGGAGCCCAAACTGTGGGACCCTTGCACCTTGTAGGATTCTAGAGCCCAAACTGTGGGGCCCTCACACCTCGCAGGGTTCTAGAGCCCAAACTGTGGGGCCCCACACCTCGCAGGGTTCTAGAGCCCAAACTGTGGGACCCTCACACCTCGCAGGGTTCTAGAGCCCAAACTGTGGGGGCCCCCCCACACCTCGCAGGGTTCTAGAGCCCAAACTGTGGGACCCTCACACCTCGCAGGGTTCTAGAGCCCAAACTGTGGGGCCCTCACACCTCGCAGGGTTCTAGAGCCCTGGCTCCAGGGCTGTCCAACTCATAGGGGTCTTCAGCCATGTCTCCAGGACCCTTCCATCTCAGAGTTCTTGAGCCCTGGTTCCCTCTCAAGCCTGGCCAGCTACACTGCCTTTAAACAGCTTCCCTGCGCAAGCCCCGGGAGCCGACATCAGCTGTGCCCTCTTTAATTGCAGTGTAGACACACGCCAGCGGGGCAAGGCACCCGGTTACATGACCCTGCCATGCTCTAGCTTTAATTAAAGTGACACAACAGTGTTCTAAGATCAAGACTGTGCAGCACAGCTAATTCCCAGTGCCAGTGCCTGCAAAGAGACCACCCACCAGGACAGAACCCATGCAGCTCACTATGCTTCAGAAAGACAAGCTTTCATGGAAGGGGATAAAAATAAAACCAGCAAGGAAAAGGAGAGCTATTCAATTGGGGTCTCAAATATTCATCACGGCTGATAGCCTCCTTAATGAAATAAACGCAGTCCCCTTGCACTCTTCTCTCAACTCATGTGTCCTCGCGCAGCTCTTGTCTCGCAGGTCTAACTCTGGCTGAAGTCAGGGGAGTCACCTCCTAGCGTGACAGACAGTTTCAATCTAACCACATGTATTCTTGAGCCCCGGCTCCAGCGCCCTTCCACCTCGCAGTGTTCTTGAACCCCGGATCCAGCACCCTTCTACCTCTCAGGGTTTTTGAGCCCTGCCTCCCGCACCCTTCTACCTCGCAGGGTTTTTGAGCCCCGGCTCCAGTGCCCTTCCACCTCGCAGGGTTCTGTACTCCTGGATCCATCTCGAGCCTGACCAGCTACATTGCCTTTGAACGGCTGCTCAGCCCAAGCCCCATGAGTCCCAATCAGGTGGTGTGTGCCAGCTGTGGGTTTTTAATTGCAATCTAGACACATGCTGATGGGGCAGGCTACCCTATTCCATGGCCCTGCCACACTCTAGATTTAATTAAAATGGCACAATAGTGTTATATGCCTCAAGACACCACGTGCACACCACTGGCAGATACAGCTCTGCTGACCTAACGCCCTGTGTGCACAGCGCTAGGTCGACAGAGGACGCAGTTACCACCTCTTTGGGGGAGGGGGATTACCTGTAGTCACAGGAGAACCCCTCCCGTCAGGGGCAGTGCTACACTGAAGTGCTGCACTTAGGCCTGCCAATGGAGGGTGGGGTGGGGGGCAAAGGAGGCAGTTGCCCTGGGGCCTGGCAATTCAAAGTAGCTGCAGTGGTGGCCAAAGTCCTGGGCCCTTTAAATTGCTGCCAGAGTGCAATGCTGTACTCTAGGCAGGGCTGAGGGCCCTTGACCCCGGGCCTTAGGTTCCCCACCCCTGAAGTAGGGCGTCATCCCAAGCCCATTGGAGTCAGTAGAAGCCCTCTGTTGAGTTCCACAGTCCCAGACAGGATTTATTATTGTTTGGGTTTGCGCTAATGCTTAGTGGACCCAATGGCGCGGGAACATTTTTAGAAGTCGGGGTGCTGGGCCCCTTTGTCCCTGCCCACCCCACCCTCAGCGGAGGCTGTTGCCACACACACTGGGGGCTCTGCTTCCCACCAACACGTGGGGCTCCAACCGGGACCCCAGCATGCGGGGCTGGCAGCAAAGCCCCCGTGTGGGGCAGCAGCCAATAACCCAGCTCACAGGGCCAGCAACTGAAAATCCAGCAGCAGGGATCCCAGGCTCTAGGCTGGGAGCCTAAGGGAGCTGTAGCCCCCCCTGTACCCCTAGTTCCCTATGAGTGGGCCCAGCTGGGATTGGGAATCAACTATGCCAGGTGCTGCACAAAGAAGTCTATGCCCCAATGCGCTTGCAGTCTCAAAGATAAGCCCAACAAGCTGAGAGACACACAATAAATAACTCAATAAGCAGGACTAGGATTAATCAGTCACTAACGCTGTGCTGCTTTGCACCAGTACAGAGTGTGGTCCTTAGAACTGCAACCAATTCCTTCCACACACCAGGCTCTGCTCCCCCTTTCACTCACAGCTGTTTTGCCCTGCTGCCCCCCTCCATTGTGTTACTTCTGATTTACACCAGCACAGATGGTCTCCGGAGCTGGTACAATATGTTCTGCTTTAAAGCATGACTGTCAGTCCAAGGGCGGGCAATACGATGGATGCAGTTTGCCATGGTGAGCCCCTGGCAGGCTGCTGCCGCTGTGTTTACCTGGCCTCTGCAGCTAGGGGGTGTTTTCAGCTCCTGTTTGCTGAGAGCTGCAAACGTCCACTTTCTGCTGCTCCCATCACAGCTGGGATGAGCAATCCGCAGCCAATGGGAGCTGCAAACACCTGTACATGCAGTGGTGCAGGTAAATACAGTGGTGGCGGCCCGCCTGGGGCTATCCCTGTTGAACCTAATCCAGCCCACACGCCGGTTATTGCCCACCGCTGTGTTAGTCCCAAGAGACACCTACACACAAACAACTCATTTCATCAATATGTATTTTCAGTTACGTTCGTCAATATGTAACAACAGTTACGTTCTCCACAAGCAAGCCTCACCTGCTGGTGGACCCCACCGGGAAGACAGAAATCCTTTGTTTACGACAGAATGGGCTGCTGTGTCACAAAGCCAGTCGTCTGTCATCACAGCAGGCTAGAACGGGGACAGGAGAACATTAGGCAGCTGCTGTTTAAACAAAAGGCACCGATATTCAGCTCCAATATCTTTGATCATTAAAAGCCAAAGAGAAGTAACATGTGACTGTAAGTGGATGTAAATTCCAACCCTTTTTTCATCAGAACATTTTTTTCGTGCAAAATGCTGGTTTTGTCAGAATTCTGACATCTTTCAAAATGTGGTGATTTTGAGGGCATTTCATTTATTGCTAAAGTAAATGAAGCACTTTTTATTTCATTTAAAAAACTGGTTTTGAAATGAAATACATTGTTTTTTATCTAAAACAGCATTTTTAAAAGTTCTAAAAGGTCCAGATGAGAAACATTTCACTTTTATTGAAACAAAACATTGGCCTGAAACATTTTTTTAATCGGAATTTCATTTTGCAGGACATTTTGATTTTTTTGGTTTTGTTCCATTTTGGAGGAGATTTTTTTAATCACGCAATTTCTCAACAAATGGAGAATCTCATTCTTGCTCAACTAGTTTCCATCTTAGCCCACTGTCCAAAGTAAGCTCTGAAGTAAGCACTAGCAATTCCCAACAAAATCAACAGGTAATGAAATCACTGACATAGAAATGAACCTGGCCTTTAACTCTCATTTCAGATGGATGCTTATCTATTTTTGTACGTACCTCTAGAATCCTTATTTGCAAGCACTTCCTCCCAGTTCCCCTGCAGCTTTGATTTAATTTGTCATTGCCAGTCACTTTAACAGTACCATCTAAGGATACCAATTCCTGGTAGCTGCTTAAAATTTAGATTAAATTTTTCACTTACCATGCAAATGAATAAACAGTAAAATAAGCTTGCTTTCCTTTGGGGCTAGAAAAAGTAAATAGGTAGTTTGTTCCCTCATTAATTTTTATTTTAAAAAGGTGGAAATATCCAATTTCATTAACATTTCTTGAAGTTTAGCAAGTCTTAGGCTATGTCTAGACTACAGGCTTCTGTTGGAAGAAGCTTTTCTTGAAAAGATCTTCTGGAAAAAACTTCTTCCAAAAGAGAGCGTCTACACTGCAAAAGCACATTGAAAAAGATCTGCTTTTTTGAAAGATAGAGTCCACACAGAATGGATGCCATCACGCATTTCAGCTGTGATTACTATGGATGGAGTGGTCACAAGGGCACCTGTGCTTTTTCCTCTTTCCTCTTCTTTCGAAAGAACTCCCTCTTCCTCCACACACCTTTTTCCGAAAAAGGTCTTTTGGAAAAAGGCTTCTCCCTCATAGAATGAGGCTTACCAATGTCAGAAAAACCCTTCTGTTCTTTTGATTTTCTTTCAGAAGAACGCGATTGCAGTGTGGAAGTAACTGAAGTTTTTCCGGAAAATCTCTGAAGTGTAGACATATCCTTAGGGATGGATAAAAATAAGTTTTTCTCTTTTTTATGATTAAGATGATATGAAGGTTTTGATAGTTGGTTTTAAAGTTTGCTATTTGTATTATAAATTCAAGTCTCATCTGTCTGGTTTTCCCCAGAAGACTCTGCGGATGACTGGATCATGATCCATCAAAATACTTGAACTAATCACATGAGTAGTTCCATTGACTTCAATAGACTAACTACATGCTTATAGTTGAATAAATACTTATGTCTTCCATTGGATCAGTAAGCAAGGGTGTAGAATCTAGTTAATTGAGAGGGGAAGGGACTGACAATAAACATATTTAAAACTCCTACTTTTTTAAAACACCTATTTAACTCAGATGCCTAACAAACAGCTGGGAGAAAAGCTGTCAGTGTCCATGATTCATGCATTTCACCTATAGACCTTCCTATCCCTTTCTCTGGGTCATTCAAAGAGACCTCCAGCAAAAAGATGGAGAAGACTTACTTGTCCTAATATTTCTTAGGGAAGCAAAAAAGGGAAACAAACTTTAAACAAAGCAGAAACTTTCTGCACTTTATACAATATGGAGGGGCAAAAAAGGGGTGGGGCTTACACAATTTGTTTTCGTTTTCCAATTAATTTTCAATAAACAAAGCCACCTTTACATTATATACATATAGTGCATATCTCAGTTTTGGCTAAGGCTCAGGGTCATCTGACAATATACCATCAACGCTGCAAAATAGCATTAAGTGTGGAGTCTTTGAATGCTGTTGAAAACATGCAGATTCAGCTCCCATATTCATGTATTCCCAATAAATGAATCTTTCCCTAAGCGTCTCCCAAGCAGGCTGTAGAAACGCAGTGCAACTCTTCTGCAGACACAGCTCTAAGTTATGGGTTAACATAACTATTCTATTGTAACCCACACACAAAGGCTACATCTACTTTGCATCCCCTCTTGCATAAAAGCCTATGCAAATGAAGCGTGGATTAGCATATTGCCACAGGTCATTTGCATAATTAATTAGGGGCCGTTTTTGCGCAAGAGGCTTTTGTGCAAGAGCCATTCTTCCTGAAAAAATGAGGAAGAACGGCCCTTGTGCAAGAGAGGGTTTTTTTGCGCAAAAAGGAGCTGTGTAGACAGTTCCTTTTTGCGCAAAAGCCTCTTGCGCAAAAACGGCCCCGAATCAATTATGCAAACAAAGCGCGGCAATATGCTAATCTGCACTTCATTTGCATAGGCTTTTGCGCAAGAGGGATGCAATGGAGACGTAGCCCTAGTGTGGGTTACTGTTCCATGTAGTGGCACTTAGCCCACTTATAGCAAGTGCTAGGCAGGAGGGAGCTCTACAGCCCAAGCTGGGAGACAGCTGGCTTTATAGCTCAAGCTGTAGAGGCTCCTATACAGAGGTCCCAGGTTCAAATCTGCCTGGTGGTGGTTATGCTATTCCTGTCTGCATCCTTTATATGCATCAAGAGTGCAGAAGCCTCCCACTGCAACTGGTTTGCCTCTGCCCACCTTTGGCATGGGGCATAGACCAAGTCTTGGCAGAGGGATTAGTTCTGACAGAAGCGGGTGCAAAAAACTGAAGATGTTGAATGAGGCTCCTGCTGCTAAATACAAACACTGCACATCCCGTGCTTGCTCCACTAGCAACCCCGCTCAAAGGGCTTTTAGCCACCGTGAAAATAAGGTTCATGCAATTTTCATTAATGTCAGCGATTGGCATAAAACACAGATAAGAGTAAATGGAAATAAAATCTCTGCCAAAAGGCTTCATTCTAAAATTCTTGATGTACCTATTAAGAGTAAAGCAGACAGATAATTAATTGCTGCAACTTTCTATACTTGACCACTAATGTGTGCTCTAGATAGATGGATACAACTAGGCAAAAGGACAGAAAGCTGAGTAGACAGAAGTCCAATTCTCTGGTGATCTAGGTTGATAAATGGCTAGAGAAACCACTGGATAGGTAGATGCATAGATGTCTATCAGTCTAGCTTGCTGGATAGATGGATGGATGGATAGATGTCTAGAGAGACGGAAGTCTCGTTTACTGGATAGATGGATGGATAGATGTCCAGCAGTCTAGCTTGTTATACACATGGATGGATAGATGTCTAGAAGTCTAGATCAATAGCTGGAAGTTCCCTATAGTGATGAATGGATAGAACGGTGTATCAGTCAACAG
This sequence comes from Rafetus swinhoei, assembly GCA_019425775.1. NCBI lineage: Eukaryota > Metazoa > Chordata > Testudines > Trionychidae > Rafetus > Rafetus swinhoei. The sequence goes on from JAFJHL010000226.1 coordinate 4,456,229, forward strand.
AAAAGAAAGACAAAGATGGCAGCCAGATTATTCTATTTGTCTGCTTCCTCAGGGGTAGACTAAATTTAAAGCAGAGCCCTTAAACAAGTTTAGTACTAGCTGAAGGCAGCTCGCTGAGCAGCAAGTTTTCCAATTCCACGTTCTCTTGGGATTTTTGTACTGTGGCCCATGTAAAACCAATGGCAAAGATACCTAATCCCAGGCTGAGATCTCTTTGGTGCTTCCCTTAGAAGACACAACAAATAAGGAGAATCTGTAAACCAACAGGAGGGACTGAACTTGATCTCCTCTCATTGAAACAACCCACAAAGATTGTTCCGGGTTTTTCCACCCCAGAGTATTTTTCTCAACATAAAACTAAAAACCTGCTTCTGAACCTGCTTGGGGAAGGGCAGTCAGCTTGTAATGCACACCCAAGAAGTACCGGCTCAGCCACTGACCTGACTTTTAAGGAGGCATATTGCTGATGGTGAGACAGGGAGTGAGAACGCACCTCAGATAATTAATGACTTAAACAGCCAAATACAGCACAAAAGAAAGGGTGAAGTTTCTTATGGACGGTGGGAGTCTGGTTAGAAAATCAACAGGGAACCAGTGCCACAAGTGCTTAAATAAATTAAGAGAGCCTTTTGAGATCAGGGTGCTCTAAAAAGACGACTTGTGTATTATTGCAATAAATAAAGACCCCAGCAAAGCCACCCCTACTCTTACAGAAAGTACCTTTGTTATATTAGTACCTAGCTGCCCAATATGAGATCAGGACCTTGTTGTGCTCCACTGTTCATACTTTTTACACACCTAGTGGGGTAAGGTGCCATGATGATTAGAATTATGCATACATACCTGCTGGGAGGCACCATGGTCTACCATAGAATTCACATGGTCCGACGAGTAGGCCAGTGGTCTGGGACTCAGGAGAGATCAATTCTCTTCTTGGCTCTGCCACTAATGTGCTGCTTGACCTTCGTCAAGTCACTTCTCCTTCACTTCCCCTGCTACTTTGTCTGTCTGGATTATTTGGACTGGTGCTTGGAGCAGGGACTGTGCCTTACTATGTGTTTTTACAGCACCTAGCACAATGGAACCCTGATCTCAGCTGGAGCATCTAGGTCCTATCAGAATGAAAAATAAGTAAATAAACAAAAGCAGCTTTCTATGTACTCAGTACTTTCACCGGAGCATCTCCAATCGTACAAGCAAGCTCCTAACCATCCCACTAAGTTGATATACTATATCAAATATAAAAATATTTATCAAATAGATCCCAAAACAACAGGAGGAAGGCATACAACAGCATTTTCAAATACATTAAATTTTATCATCCAGTCTGGAGAGTGCAACCCAGAATTTATTAGCGTATGGAATCTTTTGAGATTCTTTGTACACAGCTTTGATGCTGCCAGCCAGAGATCGTGTCAGGTTAACACTCTTTTGCTGCTAGGCAAATCTGAAAATCCAAGCAGCTCTGAAGACAAACTTCTCATTAGGAAGTTGACAGAGCTCATTAGCTGATTACAGCCATACAAATTGCTATTCTAACAGGTCCTGGTACAATCCGTTCCAGGGATGAGTCAGAATGGAAACAGCTGCTTATTCTCCTAACAAAAAGATTCACCTGAAAGTGATTAATCAAACACATAAAATGATTCTGACAAGCAATGCAATGGGATAGTGTTTGCACTCCCAGGAAAAATTATCTTCTCATACTGTGACAGGTTATAGGTCTCAACTGGCACACCTATAAGGCTGGTTGAAAAATTTCTCCACTAAATCTGGCTTTTGATGGGAAAATTGTGGTGTTTTTTTAGTAAAAATGATATTTCACACAAAAAGCATCTGCTTTCTACAGAGCATTTCAATCTTATGTCGAAAAACTGAAAAAAAAATACCTTGATCAAAACCGAGCCTATTTCAATTTGAACGGGCACCAAAGTGTTTCATGGAGGTTGCAGTATTTTGGCTGAAAAGTCAATTGTCTGCAGAAAAAAAATATTTTCTGTCAATGATCCTATTCTGTGTCCTGAAGCCATAAAATCTCACATGCCCTGTAAGAAGGTCATGTCTTCATTACAGAAACTCATTGTCATTTCATGGGATTTTTCCATCAAAAAAGCAGTTTCAGTGGAAATTTTTCAACCAGCCTTATAGGTGCTCCAGTTGGGACCTATAACCAGGGCCAGATTAAGGATATGAGGGGCCAAAGGCTAATGAGAGGGAAAGGCCAAAGCATGAATTACATATAGCAAAAAAAAATTAAGTCATCATATTTACGTAAACTTAATACATTAATTCTACTCAATTCTCCAAACAAGCAATTTTGTTTACCTAGCTTTAGATGTTGCAAAGTCATGAATGATGTCGTCGTAATTCAAAGATCTGACAATTTCATTCTCAGTGCTCAAGCGGGACAAAGCATTGAGGTGTTCTTAAGTCATGGTGGTGGACGGGGAACATTTATGACCCTTGGTAGACAAGAGAAGGAATGTTCTTCACTACAGTTAGTGATCACTAGTGACAAATGCAGCCGTAATGCAGTTTCAACATTTGGGAAAGATTCTATCACATTGGATTCAGTGATAACTCGGTACATCCAAACAGATGAGCTTTTGTCATCTTTTCTCTCTATACCTTAGAATAATGGGACTTCAACAAAGGAAGAAATTCTTTAGTAAAATCTACTGGGAGATCATCTGGGTACTTCTGACATGGACATTTGATACCTTCACTGACTTTGGAACTTGATATGTTGGGTGAAAATTTTTTTGGCTCACTAAAGGTTTTGTCAATATTTTCATAAGCCTTGATCCGCTATTCTAATGAACTCTTCAGTTTGTCGATAATTGCAATGAAGGTACTAACTCTGAATGCCCCTTTGTCACTGAATAAGTGGGCATTGGCATCCTCACATGTCTTCTGTCTTTTACGGCATATGGCTGACTTATACTCATGGTTAGTTGTCCTGGCAGTCCCCTGAATTTCATACTCACCAAAACTCTTCCGCATTGGTTGAAGAACAGTCCCAAGACTCTTCAAGGGGTTAACAGCAGTGGAAAGGTCAATTTGAGCATGTTGAACGTGTAGTCTGCACCTGCTCAGTGGCTGAAGTGTATCGTTCCAGACCTCACCCAACATACCAGTATCCTTGCTGTTCTCTAGTGCTCCAAGGATGGTGGGGTATCCCAGAAGAAGTGAAACAGCTTCGTCATTGGCACTCCACAATATCTCCGAGAGGGATTTGGGCTCTGGGCATCCCCTTGGTAGTGAATCTCTAAGAATCATCCAATGACTGGTTGATGCTGAAAAAAAATTGCAGAATTTGAGGACAAATCCAAAGAAACTGCTTCCGCACAACAATCCACAGCACACAAGCAGGCAAGGTGGAGTGAGTGTGCAGCACGTATGTAATCAACCAATGCATTGTGCTTTTGTCAAGGCTGTTCCCCACTCTGGCACTCCGAGTGCAGAAGAACATCAAAGATGATGAATCTCAAAAATCAGCAAGAAGAAAAGATGCAAAGTTCCTGAGTGATGCAAGGCGCACTTTGGAAACTAGTATGTTGGGTGAGGTCTGGAAAGATACACTTCAGTCAGTGAGCAGGTGAAGCCAAAGCTTTCAAAGTGCTCAAATTGACCTTTCCACTGCTGGGGGCCCTCAAAAGACTTTAAAAATATCTTGCCTCTAGAGGCTTCTGCTTAAAAGCTTCCTAAGGTCACAGATTCCCTGGCCTTGGGAAGTAGCCGCCACCACCAAGAGAAAAGAAACCCTTTCTTCTTGAACCCAGGAAGAAGCACTTGGACTTCTTCTAGAGCGGTACCCCCAAGCTCCTTTACCACAAGAGAGCTTGGAATAAAAAGAGAACACAAACAGCAGTCTGATAGCTGACTCTCAGTCTCAGGCATGCACACACAGACCTCCTGTTACCTTCCAGGACACAAGAATCAAATCATAGCCTTTAAAAAGTGATTTTATTAACAAAACAAGAAGCATACTTGATAAAGCATACTTGGTTGCTAGGTGTTACCAAGCAATTGAGAAAAGAACAGATTAAAACAGAGAAATTTTATCTCTGGGATACAGCTTAAAATACAGTGTATGTGGGGGCACATGGATTTAGCACAGAGAAGTTTAACCAAACAACAAAACAAAGAAAATAACCTGATCACGACTAAACAGACATTTCCCTAGCTACTTACGATCCATGCTTCAAGCTCCAGGCCATGTCCATGCTCAGTATTCTTTGTAGGCATGAAAGTTCTGCCTGGTTCAATTCACCTCCTTCCCCCAACTCCTGGCTTAAAACTCACACAAAGAAAACAGCAGGCAGGTATATCTTCCAGTTCAAATCTCAACACCTTCTCCCATTGGCTCTCCTGGGTCCCTGCCAACACCCCCTACCTACCTGAGTTTAACACTTTAGTCACCAAATGCTGGCCGCACTCCTCCTATCCGTCACAGCTCCTGTATCTTTGCCTGCATGCCTGAATATATCCTACTCATATTACTTGACAAAGCCTGATGTCAATCCCATTTTCAGTGAGGAACCTGAGTAGGCATGAGGCAAGTTTCTCCCCGTGTGGCTGGTGATGTTCATGAAGGTCATGAAATGCTCAACTGGTCCACTGGGTAGCAGATAACGCAAGATGACAGTCAGCTGATCTACGTCACACATCCGGTGTGGCATCAAGAGAGCCTGAAAAATATCCCACACTTACAATCTCATCGACAATGGCTGCTAGTGTCCCCTTTGCCAGCAGTGTAATGGATTCATTACAAATAGTCTTTGATAGGTCCGATGTATGGCCTTCCCACCCCCACTGCTCCATCCAGCTGCAGTTCACTCAGTACTTCTGCCTCCCGGAACCCTGCCGGTTCCCCCCCCTCACTGGGCCCTGGCCCTACCTGACCAGGAGGCCTAAACAATTGAGGGGCCTAAGGCTACAGCCCTATTAGCCTAGTGGTTAATCCAGCCCTGCCTATCGCTTCTCATCGCTTGAGAATCCCAGTGCATTTTGTCAGAGGCTGGGAATGGGTGACAGGGGAGGGATCACGTGATGATTCCCTGTTCTGTTCATTCCCTCTGGGGCACCCGGCATTGGCCGCTGGCGGCAGACAGGATCCTGGGCCAAATGGCCACTCGTATGTTCTCATGGAAGTGGTCACACAGGAGAGGAAAGCCCCTAAGCAAAGGTGAAACTCAGCAGGTGCGGCGCTCCGGTAAGAGAGTGTCTGGCTGCAGGTGGGGCCCTGGATGCTACCGGCACTTTGGGCTGCATGGCCACAGCACACCCAGGCTCCAGCTCCCGCACTTAGATGGCTGGGCATCATCTGCTCAGGGAGGGAGGTGGCTTGTGGCTCCCTCTGAAGGAGGGAGGATGGGGGCCCACTGATGTGTTGTCCTGGAGCCCAGAATTCCTGGCAGTAGGCACAGTCACCGGAGAACCCGGGTAGCTGCAGTCTCAGCGGTGCCCTGTCCAAGCATGCCGCCCGACGGGGGATGATGAAAGAGGTGCTGAAATTGCAGGCCCCTCAAGCAAAGTGCAGGCCCGCGCTCAGGAAGGAGTTCTGCTAAAATGGCCGTGGGAAGGACAGGGGCATAGTGCAAAGGCAGAGCATCCCCTGTCGTGTCACGAGAGCCGGACATAGACTCGCCCAGAGAGAGGAGCTTCTCAGGCAGTGCAAGCGTCTTCCTCTCGTAGGGTCTGACCTTCCGCCCCTGGCATCAGCGGCAAACGTGCCAAGTGAATTCAGTGAGAGCAGGAGCAAGCGCTTATGACTTCAAGCCTGGGCCGTGTCCTGCCTCTTCTTATTAGTTGCATTACAATCCAAGAGGCTCCAGCTGGGACTGGGACCCTGGTGAGAGCTGGACAAGCCAGAGACAGGCCCAAGGAGCTTACAGATTAAACAGACTCAGGACTTGTCTACACCCCGGTGCTGCGGTGGAGAGCTGCTCCAGGCAGCGCAGGTGCTCCAGCTCCCCGAGAAGCAGTAGTTCTCTAGACAGGAGCAGCTTTCAGGGACATAGTTACACCAATAGAAGATGTAGCTTGATCAAGCCTCTGGCTGGAAGAAAAGAAAGGAAAGGAAAGATCTTTGCCCCCAATTTCTAGAGGGGATGCAGGCTACTGTAAACTGCCTTGCAGTGACCTATTGTCCATGTTTCTATGCTCAGATTTGTCCCCAGATACAAGCACCTCGTTATTCTGATGCAATAACCCGTCTGCCCGAAAAGCTGACACGATGCAAGCGTAGGCACCATATAGCTGATGTAGACCCTAGCAGTCATCCAGTAGCTGTCCCACAAGACGTGACAATGACAGCTCTGGTCACCTTTGGGAACGCCATTGCACAAGGGTCATGGAGACCCGAAACCATTCCCATGGTGCACTGCATTGTGCATCAGCGCATGCACTCCACCCGATGCAAGTGGGCATGCATGTATGTACACAAGCGATACACTAACTGTGATAGATTTATGGCTGTGTCTCTTGTATTGATAACAGGTGGCAGCGGCCTTACTCCACTCCATTGACTGCAGCACCAAGTACTTTGGGAAATCCAGTCCTAAGTGGCTTGCTCCGAAATGATGCAGGGAGGCTGTAGTACCGATAGGAACGGAACCTCAGTCTCTTGAGTTCTAATTCCATGCTTTAACCACACAGCCCCCCTTCCTCTTGCTTCTCGAAGGTACTGGTGGGCTCCAAAGCTGAATTTCAGCACTTTCTTTCTTGCAAACTAAGATGCCGGATTTCTTCTTTTGCAACTTTTTATCACGCAGCAACCTACATTATTTTTATTATCTGTCTAAGACAGAATTCTATTTTCCTTTTGCTCTAGCAGCCTGGGCCCAGCCAAGTATGCCTGCAAAAGTAATAACTTGAAACGTGGTCTCCGCAGCAAAGCCAGTTCCCCCTGTGAGAGCCTCTCTCTTCAGTTTGTTCTCTGCAGTGACACAGAATATAAAATATTTGGCTGTGGAAAGGACTACATGATGCAATGTTTGGATAGTATCTGGAGTATTCCTACTATGGTATCATTAAATCAGCTGATAGCCTTCAGGGGACAAACTGTGCCACTTTAGATTATTTTTGCTTTCTTAGTCCTTGTCTATACTACACCCCCCACACACCCTGTCAATTTACCCTAAGCAACTTCAGCTACACAAATAGCATAGCCGAAGTTGACATACTTTCCATGGTGTCTTCAAAGCGGTACGGTCAGGAGGGTTGTTCTCCTGTTGACACCAGCTACTCTTCTTATCTTGCGGATGTACCAGAGTTGATGTGAGAGCACTCGGAGATTGATTTATTGTGTCTAAGCAGACACGATAAATCACCCACTGGTGGATCAATCGCTACAGCATCAATCCACTGCGTAGTGGAGACAAGCCCTTAGTGTCTGGAGTCAGACATGTGAAAGTACTTAGGCACTTAAAAATGCCCATCATTGCTTCTGTATCTGTCACTAGGCGCTGACATGAGTTAGGTGTCTAACTCCGTAGACTTTCAATAGGAAGTTAGGCCCTAAGCAGCTTTGATTTTTGGAAGATCTCATGAGGCACCTGTTTGCACCTAAATCCCTTCCTAATTCTGGCCCTATCTCTTCTAGGGGGAAAGTCAATTACAATCATCTCAGTTTGAGCTTAACAACATCACATGACTCTTGGTTTCCCTGCTTACATTTCTAGTGAGCTCAAAGGCTGATCCAGACCCTGCAGAAATTCAAGGAAATCTATTTATTTCATGGGAACTGGATCAAATCTTTTGCACTTACAAAAGTGCCATGTTGAAACTGGAGCATGGAGAACTGTCAGCACAGAGGCAGCCTTAGACAATGGTGGTGCAAAGTGAGGACCTAACACACGGTTAATAAATATCCCCCAAAAATAGGTAACAGGAGGTCTGCCATGAGAAAATGGTGCTATGCTGATTTACACCAACCTGAGCATCTGGCCTCAAAAATGTAGGTTCAGAGTCTGCTTTCATTGCACTGGATGGAAATCAGGAGTAACTCCAATGATACAAAAAGGATGTAAGTGAGAGGAGAACCAGCTCGCAGTCACCTCTTCATGTAATTTCCATCCCCTTACACATCATCTCTTCATCTGGCTTCTGACTCGAAGAGAGTCTAAGCCGTCCAATGGGGGGAATGGGAGAAGAGTGTGGCTCGAATAATTAGTAGGAGGTTGTAAGAAGGTTCATTGTAAAATTGGCCATTACCTATGGGAAATCTGCCTGAATAAATTCAATGAGCGCCTCCCGATCTGGCCATTATTATAATCTGAACTTGACTTACTGCTATTTATGCTGCCTCAGGTGGGTATTTGTGCTGCTTGAATGGCTCTACTTGACTTGATGTCTTGTTTGTGGGTTTGTTTGTTTCTCATCTTCCTTCTGCAGAGGAGTGAGACTTGTTCTTTCTCCTGGTTTGCCCGTCCTTTGCCCAGCTTGCAGCCTTTCTGGGTTTTGTCCCTCCGCCTGTGACAGTATTCACAACATAGTTCCTACTACTGGCTTTACACCACTGCTGCTTGCCTGGGTGGGGAAAGTCTGCAGTAGTTTCATAATGATCACATGTGAGGGGTGGAGCTTGCGTAGAGCCCCTTCTACGCCTCCAAGCAAAAGCAAAGCTCTCTATTTAATATCTGTCCTCCTGACAGTGGATGGGGAGCTCTTCTGGGCCAACTCCCTTGTCACTTTCTTTCACCCTTGAAGTCAGCAGTTTCAGTAATTGGGTCCCTTGGCACCGCCCTGAGCTAGATAAGTTGTGTCGCCTCTTTCTGGCAGGAGGCAAAAATCTTCACAGATATTCTGCTGACTGTGTCTCAGATTGCTTATTAACCAGGAACCAGACCCTCAGTGGGTGTAAATCAGTGCCCCTCTATTGCATTTCAGGGAATGACACCAATTTCATTCAATAGCTTAGGCCTCATTATTTTACCTTGTTGTTATGCACATCAAGTTTATCCAGAACCGTTAATTAACAACAACAACAACAACAATTGTAGAATATTGTCAAACTTAAACCTAGCACATCTGGGCTTTTGCCCATCTCCAACTAATTGAGAAAGGGTGTGAATCCCAAGGAATAAGCAATTGAATCCATTGATTGTTTATCCATTTATCGTACTATACAAAGAATTGAGCAAAGTATCATAAAAATAGTCACACGCTAATCATGAAATCATTCTGTGATATGTATAGGGATGGGATGTAGAGAGGCATGTGCTGGAAATAGGTTCCCAATATCTGTTTTGGGGGCAGAATTGATAAACAAGTTTGTCTAGACAAGGAAGAGTGGTTTGCCTATGTCTCCAGTGTAAGTTGAACAAAGCCATGTGTAAACAAGCAGTCTTGCTCAATCCTGGGCCCCTGACTGGTGCTTAGGCCTATACTTATTAGTCCGGCAGCCCCTTTAAGACAGTGGGGCCTAGGGCAGGGCACGCCGTAATGCCCGCACCAGTCCACCGTCAATAGAACCCGGGCCCTGGCTCAGGCCGGGGCAGGCAAACAAACAAACAGTTCCTGGAGTCAGTGCTAGTCCAGGCCCTGGTTCAGGGCGGGCAGGCAAGCAAACAGTTCTCAGCACGAGTGGGGACGGGGAGACTGCCACCCAGTATGGTGGGAGTGACGGGGCGCAGGCCCTCCCTACTCCACCATGTCCTGGCCCAGGGCCCTAGCTGTGGCAGCCTTGGCAACCACTAGAGTCAGCAAGGAATCCGCTCCGAAACATGCTGACTCACCTCAAAGGGCTATCAGGTCCACCTGACCATCCTCCGCTTCCCTTGGGCCACTTCTGGACTGCCCCTCAGTCTGTACGTGGCTGCCAGGCAGCGGCGGGTTCACAGGGTCTGCGTAGTCCACGTTTGGGGGTAGGGAAAAAAGAGTCTCTGCCTCAATGCCAGGGCCCAGTGGTCCGGGCCAGTCGTTGGCCTCGGCCAGATCCTCAGGGTCCTCCTGGCGTGAGAGTTCAGGGTAGGCCTCTGCTCCCCTCCGGCAGCTGGACCCTTACTGAGCTTCTAGGCTCAACTTTTATACGTCCTGCTCCACCCCTACGCCTCTGTGGACTCAAAGGGGCAGGCTCCATCTCAGCCCCCCCCCCAGGGTTCTTCCTTCTCGGGGTCAGTGCGCGGCCAACCCTGCTCACTACACCATGCCAGAGACAATGGAAGCTACATCTACATTCGCGTCGCCACGGGGATAGGAAGAGCTTCACTTTTCAAAGTTTTATTGAACAGAATGAGACACATTTGTGCAAACCAGTGGAAGCAACAAGAGAACTAGACTGCTTTCTCGTGCCCCAGATAAGGGATATGGATTTTTGTCTGTAAATCTACTGAGAGCTTCGGAAAGCCTCTATCGATACTTTAATGATTGCTATTGAACACGTAGCTGTAGCATCCCATGAATTGACTGCTAGCAATCAGGCTTCATTGTAACTGCTGTTCACCTGCTCTGTTAGTTAATGGAAAGTCAGGTCATTTTTTATTTCCTTGATGCAAGAGGATTGGGTCACTAGCCACAACAGACAAATTAGAACGTTGCTCAATCCAGCTCACGCTGTGTGCACAAGCCAGACAACTTTGCCCGGCTCAGTGGCAAGGAAGAAAACTGCACACAAAGGGAAGCTATTTTGCAGTCAGAGAGATTTTTTTAGAAAGAAAATAGACTTTTGAGAGGTGACTTAACCCAGTGGGTTTAAACTGACTGAGGCCAAATGGATACCTTGTGTTATTCAACATTGCTCCATTGACGTCAATGGGCCAGATCTTCAGATGATGTAAGTTAGTGTAATTCCGTGGATGGGCTAAGTGCTTAGTTGATATAAATCAGCGAAGCTTCACTGAAGTCAATGGCTTGATTTATACTAGCTGATGTTTTGATCCCTACAGCTCTATGAGTCTGTTCTAGGAAGTGCATGCTTCTGTGTAAGCTCAGGACATTTTACCAGCTTTGTAAAAGGTTCCCACCTTCTAGCAGCTTATGAATCGGTGCAAATTGTGGTCTGAATGGCTCCATGGAAGTGTCTAACACCAGCCAATTATTTTAGCAGGAATGCTGTATGTTGGCCCCATAGCAGTGTTATTCAGTAATTATTTCTTTGAACAGGTGGTGATGTTCCCACACAGCTCTTTTTTTAACTTGGAATTTTAATTACCACCATGGAGGCGAGAAAATTGTTAACGGCAGAGAAGGCCAGACGTGGGCCTGGTTTTCTGACAAATCACTTTTACCCACTGAAACTCCACTTGGCCAAACCCTTCCTGTGAATCAGAGCAGGCTCAGGGTCTCATTGGCTCCAGTGGAGACACTGCTCATTTGCACTGGGAGAAGTAGGAAGAGTTTCAGCACGTTGCTCTTCTCACTTTAAAGGCCTGGCCTGCTCCTCCCACTTACTCTGCATTCATATCATTGACTATAGTGCAGGGGAGGGAAATCATTTTTGTAGGGAGGCCACTTCACCTATGTTGGTAGTGGTCACGGGACAGCTCTGGAAGGGGTGGACCTTAGGTGGAAGGGGCGGGGCCTCAGGTGGAAGAGGTGGTTCCCTCTAACCACTGCATGAAGAGGGAGGAGACTTTGCATGCTCCCCTGTGGGGCAGGTCAGCATGGGAGGTTTCTCTCTCCCCGTCCCTTCCAGGGGCGCGTGGCTCCCAGAGGAACTGCCTGCCACTTTTAACAGCTGGTGGTTCCCTCTGGTGCCACACACTCCTGGCGGGGGGAGGAGACTGATTGTCCTGGGGGTGGGAGAGCGCACAAAGTCTCCCACTTAGGGGGAACAACCCGCCATTTTGAACAGCTGGCAGTTTCCTCTGCAGCCGTGCGCCCCTGCTGGGTGGGGGAGATGTCGCGCGCTCCCTCACCCCCGCGGGCCGTATCTAGCCCACCCCTGCTATAGTGCACGTTCTTCTGATTTACCCCATGGTAGGGGAGAGTGGAGAAATGGGCCCTGAGGCTTTGCTGTCATAGAAACACTGCCTGAGCCTCCTCTCTCACGGACTCCAGTGAACTCCAGAGAAATGCCAGCGAAATCATCGGTGATACTAGAGCTTGTCTACACGTCAAACACTGCGGCAGTGAAGATGCTGCCTGACCTTAGAACAGAGGTGGGCAGGAATTCTCACAGGGGGGCCACTTCATGAATTTTGGAACATGGTCATGGGCTGGCTCCAGGCCCCGCACAAGGGGCACGGCCTTGGGCAAAAGGGGGTGGGTCTGGGGGCTACTGAGACAGACAGAGAGTGCGTGAGTGTGAGAGAGACACTCTGTGTGCGAGAGACAGACATTGTGACACAGCTTGTCAGTGTGTGTGTGTGTGTGTGTGTGTGTGTGTGTGTGTGTGTGTGTGTGTGTGTGTGATAGTGACAGAGTGTGTGCGCTGGCTGCTGCCGGGTAAATTTCTGCGAGAAGCCAGGCGCTGTCTCTTCAAGGGAAATCTGTCCTGCTCTGTTGTCTGCTCCTTCCCCTGCCCTGCACTCCTGAGTCACTCACCATCCCTGCTTCAGACTGGGGCAGCACTGCTGTGCGTCTCCCTCGCCCCGACCCCTGCTCTGCAGAGATGGGGCACAGGGGAAAGAGGGCACCTGACTTCTGCTCTCCCCTTTCCCTTCCACCCATCCCCACTGTTCCCCCTGGGAGAATCCTGGGAGCAGCTCGGCTGCAGGATGGAGCCAGGTGGGGGGAGGGGCAGCTGCACACGCTGCTGCCTGTAAATCTGCACCTCCGCAAATCAGCTGGGCGGGCCGGAGAGAAATGCTGGGCCAGCGGATCCAGCCCCCAGGCCTCATTTTGCCCACCCCTGCCTTAGAGGTGACAAAAACCAACCCAGGATCTGCAGGCCCGCTAAATGTATCAGAAACCACCCATCATCCACATAGGCGAGTCTCACCGGCCAAAGTCCTTCCCATCCATTCACATGGTTTGGGCCCTGCTCAGATGAAAGTTCCTCTCCATTTGCTGAGTCAGAAGGGAGACCCGGAGTGCGTTCCAAACTCAGCATCGTGCCAGATGCCTGGCTTTACATCCCCAGCTCCTGCAACCAGGGACAACACAGTCACTGGGCCTTTTCCCCACGAGGCCAGACTTCCCAATTAGCCTGGCAGTTTGCATTCACCGCCACCGCCATCACCCCATTCCAGATTCTGCAAGAAATCTCTTCTCTGAGCCAGGGAAACACAAATACCCAGAGCAGGCAGTGGAATAAAGAGCTCAGAATGTTTCCTGGGTTCATACCATCTGGCCCATCTCACTATAATGGCCTTCGAAGGTTTCATGCTCTCAGCATAAAAAGCAATAATGTAAAAAAAACCAAAACGGTGTCACAACTACATAAACCCACCTGTTCTTTAATGTCAGCCATCACGGGGAGACTTGGAGAGAGACGGGTCTTCCTGGGAAAACCGAGGGTGTTGTATCATTGCAATTTGAGGGATCAATTCCTCAGCTGGTGTCAATCAGCACAGCTCTGCGGCTCTATGCCAGCTGATGCTCTGGTTCGGTGTGCACAAAAGCCTGTGGCCGGTAATGATGTCCTGAGGTGAATGCAAAATTCTCAGAGCAGTGGCTCCCCAGACAGGGGTCCCTGAATCAGGATGGTCATTTGCTGGTGCCTGATGGAGAGGTGCCGGCTCACCAGTTTCTAAGGTCTTCAGGCTATTCTTCAGTGAATAGCCTGGAAACCTGCAACTGGAAACGGAAACCAGGGGGCAATGCCCAGACGAGCTGTCTCTGCCAGGGAGGATGAGAAGGAAAGGAAAGAAAAATGGGTTTGTGGTCAAAGCACTCGATTGGGACTAATTAGAGATCTGTCCAGATCCCCTGGGCATGTCGTTTAGGACACTTATTTCCTTCCATGGGCTTCAGATCAGGTCTTACTGTGACTAGACTGTTGTTCCTAGAGGGAACGTGTGAAACTTGTTTCTCTCTCTGCATCATTAACTCCCATGGAAGTACAATAAATATTTGCTAAACACTATTTCCCCTCGGCTCGCGATCGGTGACCTGTTGTTGAATGATGTGTATGTACCCGAGGGAAGGTAACCGTAGGAATGTTACCTTGTAGGTTTTTGGCTTTGCAGATTTTGGATCTCAGAATTAAAAGTTCTGGTGAAGCCAGAGGGGCTAATCCCACAATCTGAGCTACTAGGAAGCAGTGTTCCCTCCCTCTGAGATTTTCCATCCATGAGCAGAGTAAGTTTTGTCTTGTGCACCAGTATTGAGGTCATGTGTTATGATGTGTACCACCCAAGTTATTAACATATATAAATTGTTATGGAAGAAAAATACTAAAACAAAGGATAATTAACAATGACTTTAAGTATTTATTTAATATGAAGTAAAATAAAAAGAAAATTAATACTGCAAAATTTTAAGTAGCCAACGTCCTCTGTTTATAGCCCTCTCCCAGACCCTCCCCCAGCTGGACTAGATGATCTCTTGGGCTCCCTTCCAGCCCTATGATTACTGTCTGAATTCAAACCCCAAAAGGTTGTTGGAGTGTTTGTGAGCAATATCAGAAGTATGGGCTCCATCAGAAAAGTTTGAACTACAGAATCCCTCAACTTTTCTTAGGATACCAAGGCACGAGCACAGTGCATCCATGCAGGGCTGATGAAAAAGTGAAAGATCTAGCTAAAACCCCTTTGTGCCTTCTGTATTTTCCATCTTGCCAGAAGCAAGTCCAGCTGCTGCTGTATGCTAGATGAGATGAGATGTATGCTCAAAGCTGCTCTAAGTCTGCACTGCCCACAATTCCATAGAAGTCACAGGAGGCCAAAAATAAGCACAGTGGAGCATGGCTCTAGTTTTCCTCCAGAATGCCCCTATCCCGCGAGCTGTGGAGGGGGGCACCACACAGCCGTTTCATTGGGTCTAGGCAAGCTAAGGCGTCCCCTCCCTACACTGGGGGTAAGACCCAAGCAGGGAAGTGAGATCACTGCCTTTAGGGTACCTTTGCACCACTGGAGTGCAAAATGGCTCTAGCGCATCCACTGATGTGATGTGTGAGTTCTGGCTTGCAGGGGAGAGGACGCCCTGGGTCTCCAGGGCCACCTCCATGCCCTGGTATCTGGAGCTGCTGGGTGCCTCCTTGTGCAGGGAGTGCCTTGCCCAGTCTTCTCCTTCACATGGCCACACAGCAGAATGTTGCACAAATAGCTTGGACACCCAGGCCGCATCCGGGGCAGGGCATACCTTTCCCCGCTCAGCAGAGGTGCTGGGAGCCTGTGGCACGCCACTGCAAGAGTCAACATCTAAAGAGAGATGCAGCATCCTCCACATGTAAACTGACATTAGCACCAGCCAGACAGGAATCATCATCGTCATGAAACATGTAGAAATGGCCTTTTGCAATAAACACTCTAGCCCCAAAGCCACATCCGTCTGCAGGTCATTTCATCCCAGATATGAAACCTAGACCACACAGATATTAATGAGTGTTTTGCTGTTGACTTTATCAGTGAGGTCAGGGTTTTGTTTAGAGTTACAGATGCTACATTATGGAACAGAATATAAGACAGTGGTTGCCAATCTTTTTGAGCATAGGGGCTCCTTTTCAATCTATTAAAATTTCATGGATGCCTCAAACAGTAGAGCTGTTTTCAAACATTCCAGTACTTGATAATCATTTGATATGTATAATAGTTCATGTTATCTAAACAAATATAGTAGAGAGAGGATACAGGGTATCCACATTGAAATGTAGCAACTTTGAGGTGCCATACATTGTTATTGAATAATGCAAACAGAAGAATATGTACACAGCTCATAGGTAATATGCTTAAGTTACATTTGGCATATGGGTACACATTATTAGGGTACATTAGAGTACACATTCGACATGTGCACCTTTCCTAGCATGGACTATGTCACACCGATCCTCAATTTTCCTCCACACATTGTCTAACATTGCAGGTGTCAATCTAAAACACAGAAGAACATAGATATACAATGAAACATACAGAAATGAGATATACAGAAATATAGATATACAATGTGGAATCTATGCAAGATTCAACATTCTCATATTCATACATAAAAAATGATAATGCTTCAAAGTTGTTATGAGCAGTAGTCTCCTATAGACAACCACCTAACCTCAGGAAGATTCTTACCAACAACCACAGGACATACCACATTAATATCAACCCTTGAACTTTCCCTTGCAACAAACCCCGTTGCCAACTTTGTCCACATATTTACTCCGGTGACACCATCACTGGACCTAACCATGTCAGCTATATGATCAAGAACACATATTCCTGTTCATCCAGAAATATAATTTATGCCATCATATGCCAACAGTATCCTTCTGCTATGTATATTGGACAGACTTCTCAGACACTTCGCCAAAGAATTAATGCCCACAAATCAGACATCAGACATCTTCACAAGGAAAAACCAGTTGCTTTTCACTTCAGCCTAACTGGACATAGTCTTAATGACCTTACTACGTGCATCTTACTTCAAAGAGACTTTAACACCAAATTACAGAGGGAAACGTTAGAACTTTCTTTCATGCTTACATTTGACACTTTACGAATGGGCCTTAACAAAGATGCTAATTACCTTAACGATTACAAAGATAGCTTCCCACTTATCATCCCGATTAGCCATTTATTGACTCAAATAGCTATTCCCTCTCTCCTTTCCTCCCCGCCCCCTCACCCCACCTTCTGTACTAAATCTGATTTGTCAGTTTAATAATGTGTTCACTTTTTTCATTGTATTCCTTTGGTATATATGGTCATGCCAATTCTCTTCCAGAAGATGATCTGAGGAAGTGGGTCTGGCCCACGAAAGCTCATCACCTATTAAACCATCTTGTTAGTCTTTAAAGTGCTACATAGTTTATCCTTTTGTTTTAGCAAGATCAGACTAACACGGCTACCTCTCTATTACTATTCAAAGTTGTTATGTTTCAGTGTGGACACCCTGTACTTTCCTTGCTTAATGAAGTGGCTGGTGCTGTAGAGCGGATGACAGCGCACAGATGTCTGGTTGGATTGATGATAGTCTCAACCTTAGATCTGATACCACGTTCAGTCAGCTCCAGTACTTCCATTTTAATGCAACCAGTGTGGAAAATCCAGTCTTACAAACATAAGTTGCTGGAAAAGGCATCAAGTATTTTGCAGCCTTGTAAGAAAGTTCTGGATACTCAGTAACAACTTGCAGCCAAAAATCAGTCAGGGGCTTCTGTTTGAAGACAAGCTTCAACAATGATGGTTCAGAGAGATGGTTCAGCGAGACTGTCTTGTTCTTGGGATGTCAAACATATGTTTATGTCAGTAGCAAGGTCCACAAATGGGTTTCTGATCCAGTCATTTTTCATGTTGATAACAGAAAAGTTCTCACGCAGCTGCACTTGGAGGTTTTGCATGTGCTCTCTGATTTCCTTTAAATCGGCTACTGACTGGAAGATAGCTAACGTGACACCAATATTTAAAAAGGGCTCTAGAGGTGATCCTGGAAATTACAGACCGGTAAGTCTAATGTCGGTACTGGGCAAATTAGTCAAAACAATAGTTAAGAATAAAATTGTCAGGCACGTAGAAGAACATAATTTGTTGGGCAAAAGTCAACATGGTTTCTGTAATGGGAAATCATGTCTTACTTATCTATTAGAGTTCTTTGAAGGGGTTAACAAACATGTGGACAAGGGGGATCCAGTAGATATAGTATACTTAGATTTTCAGAAAGCCTTTGACAATACAGCTCCCAGTCCCTGCCTTTTGCTGTTCTGGGTCAAGGGGAGTGGTGGGAAGCAGCGGCCAGCATGTCCCTTGGCCCACACTGCTTCCTCAGCTCCTGCCCTCTCTATCCTGCCCATCTATGGAGGATACGGCGCAAGGGGGACCTCGTGGCCAAAGGGAGCTCTGGAGTTGCCAGGTCCTCAAAGGCAGAATTTCAGGAGGGTGGGGGGCAAGGGCAGAATTTTGGGAGCATGGGGGGGCAAGGGCGGAATTTTGGGAGTGTGGGGGTGCAGCAGCCAGGTGCTCTGGGATGTGGCTGGCTTTTCATCCCATTCCCTCGATGCTAAGGGAGTGAGGGGAAATACTTGCATTGGATGCATGCCTCTCACACCTCCAGGGAACAGGATGAAAAGCAAGCCGCATCAGGGGAGTGCACAGCTGCTGCCCCCCACCCTCCTGAATTTCCACCCTTGCAGCTCCTGCCCCAGTACTCCGCCCTTGGCCGAGCAAGGAGCTCAGGGGAGAAAAAAAGAAAAGGAAAAGAAAAGCAAGGATCAGGCCCACAGCGGCAAGCCCGACCTTATTTTAAAAAAACTTTGTGGACCCCCTGCAGTACCATCACGGACCACCAGGGGTCGGCGGACCACAGGTTGGGAACCACTGCTATAGGACAATAGATAGATGCCTAAAGAGACGGCTGTGCAGAAGCGGACCCGCGGGGGCAGTTTGCTTTGCTACACAAGCACACTTTCTTCTAAATGATGCTCGTGCTTTAAAAACTGCTTACAAGACACCGAACTGAGCACGGAAACAGCCGGAAAGAAAGTTCAGGGGGAGGAAGCAGGGAACACCCGCCCTGTGCACCAGCTGCAAGGCTCCCCGTGGCTCAGCACAGAATGTCATTTTTTAAAGACAATTCTCCCTCTACAAAGAGCATGGCACCACGTAGTGCACTCATACTCTTCTCGGGGGGGGGGGAGGGGGGGATCGTCCTCTTTTTTTAAATTGTAGCGCAATTAGACAAGCAGTAAAACAAAATAAGAGAAAACAAAGACAGAAAGAAAGGGTTAAGCAGCCAGCTGCCGGAGCAACCTGATCTGCGCTGGGAAGGAGAGCAGCTGATTGGCAGGGGGCTGCCAGAAGGCAGGAGTGGGGGGCATGAGGGGAGCCTGGCTGCCAGTGGTGCCATTCATTTATTTCCATGGGGGCTCCAGCCCTGGGCTCTACTCCGGTCCACAGCCATCTGACAAGAACTGGGCTCCTCCTGGGTGCCAGGATCTGGTGGCAGGATAGAGCCCACCCTTCAGCTCAGCTCAGACTGGGGATGTCCACAGCCTGGATGCGCAGCCCATAGAGTGTGGTTGTTTGTCTTTAAGAACCTGGCTTGGTTTTTTTTTAACTTCTGTGGAAGTGTTTCGAATGAAAGACAAATGTTAATAGTTTCTCATATGCTAATTCAAACTTTGTATCCCATTGTTTCTCAAATGAGGCACCATCCCCTGCCCCTTTTTTAGTTGTTTAGTGTTGCTGATTACGTATATCAGAAACAACATTAGCAATGCAGCATGTCAGGGCACATGGATCTCCCTGTAACAAAAGGAAAGCTGGCTGGATTGTCAGGCTCAATGGGTAGTGATCAATGGCTCGATGTCTGGTTGGCGGTCGGTGTCAAGCTGAGTGCTCCAGGGGCTGGATCTGGGTCCGGTTTTATTCCACATCTTTATTAATGACCTGGATGAGGGGATGGGTTGCACCCTCAGCAAGTTCACAGGTGACACTAAGCTAAGGGGAGAGGTAGATACGTTGGAGGGCAGGGATAGGGTCCAGCGTGACCTAGACAAATTGGAGGATTGGGCCAAAAGAAATCTGCCCTTGGGATTGGAGAATCTCAAGCACTGTTACTGGCAGGGGACTGACTGGCTAAGCAACAGTTCTGCAGAAAAGGATCTGGGGTTTACAGTGGGTGAGAAGCTGAATATGAGTCAACAGTGCACCCTTGTAGCCAAGAAGGCTAAGGGCATATGAGGTTGCATTAGGAGGAGCATTGCCAGCAGATCTAGAGAAGTGATTATTTCCCTTTAGTTGGCACTGGTGAGGCCACATCTAGAGTATTGCGTCCAGTTCTGGGCCCCCGATTACAGAAGAGATGTGGATGCATTGGAGAGAGTCCAGTGGAGGGCAACAAAAATGATGAGGGGGCTGGAGCACATGACCTACGAAGAGAGACTGAGGGATTTGGGTTTGTTTAGTCTGCAGAAGAGAAGAGTGAGGGGGGATTTGATGTCAGTCTTCAGCTACCTGAAGGGCGGGTTCCAAAGAGGATGGAGAGAGGCTGTTCTCAGTGGTGACGGATGGCAGAACAAGGAGCAATGGTCTCAAGTTGCAGTGGGGGAGGTCTAGGTCGGATATGAGGAAAAACCATTTCCCTAGGAGGGTGGGGAAGCACTGGATTTTATGAAAAGTAACCGAGGGATGAAAACATGCGCCTGGATGTCCTCTCATTTACACTAGCTATAAACTTGCACAACTCCAGTAAAGTGACTCTCATTAGAGTAAACGAGAGGAGAAGCCCTGGCAATATCGGTGTTGTACATGGGTCTCATTGTTGCCTTCTGCCCATGGAATTCCAGAGGAATTTCCCGGAGGTGAGTATTGTTACACACTGCTGGGAGCAGGAGATCAGTCTCCACGCAGGGGCAGCTGTTCTTAGCTAAGAGCTGCACAAAGTGACCTTACAGCTGTCTGTCCTAAAGGCCTCAGAGGCTTTCCCAGGCACAGGTTGAACCTGGCATGTGTAAAGTTTGTCATAGTCATCAGTATGGTAGCCCCTTTGAGGCAGGGGAACACTGAGGCGTGGTGGGAAAGGGGAGCAATGTTAGGAGTAGGAAGGGGTGGAACTAAAGCACCATGCTCCCCCCAGCCAAAGGAACGATCACCTGGAGGCAGGCACCCTTCCAGCAGGAATAGGTTGCAACAGCCATGGGGCTGCTCTCATTTGTTCCAGGAGCCAGTTTAGCCCTGGCTGCCCCCAGACAGCTTTGCCTTCCCCCCACCTCAGTCACACAAAGCATGAGATCAGCATGGCTGAAGACCATGCCCTGGGTCTTCCAAGTACAGGTTGGACCTCCCTGGTCCAGCACCCTCAGAACCTGACTGGCCCCAAACGAGGGAGTTTTCCAGACCAGATCAGGTTAATACCTGCCCTTCTGCCCCCAGCCTGGCTGGGCTCCTGGCTCTAGCAGGGCTGCCGGCCCCATGGCCACCAGTCTGGCCGGGCTCCCAGCTGCTGTGGCGCTTGGTCCAGGGACATCCTAGTTGTCGGACCGTAGAGTTCTGGTTACAGAGGTTCAGCCTGAATGAACATGGAGATGTTCACAATCAAAGTAAACCAGGATATGCCTGCTGTGGAAGGGTGCCGTAAAATCAGTGGGCTTGTTACGAGGAACTTGCTACCGCAGCAGCCTGCTGTCCAGTCATGTTAAGAGGGGCATGGCTCCAGCTCTGCCTAGCACAAGGAGGATGGGCTCTTTGGCCGGGTGCCAGGGGCTGTGTCAGAGAGCAGAGGAACGTCTGCAAAGCCAGTAGTGCCAGCCGTGCTGTGTAACTAATGAATCTGATCTTGTAGGAGGCGTTGGTATTCCCACCTACTGCACAGTGAGGAAAAGCTGGCCTGGGACAGGGCGATGGGAAGAGACTGCTATGGTTGGCTCTTTCTCCCCACTCCCCCCATCTGTCAAAACTCAGCACAGACAGCAGGACTCGTGGCTAAGGCCAGACAGGAAAGTCAGGGCAAGTTTCTTCTTCCAAACTATGTACCCCTGAATAAGGTGGCATTAAGCAACACCTCTTTGTTCCAGTCACTTCCACTGGGGGCCTCGTCCGACCTGGTTCTCCCCTCACTGGTACCCAGCAGTGAAAGTCACTTAACTTCTCTGACAGGTCCTGTCCTGTTGAAACTCAGGGCCATGCCAGCTCTTTCAGTCGTTCCCTGCTGGCTTTTGCTGCAGCCCAGCCAGCTCTTGCCAGAGCTGGGAACCAGGGCGCCCCCATGGACTTTCACCTCTGCTCGTCCCAGGTGACTCCGTGGCCTTTCTTAAGTGGAACCAGAACAAGAGAGGAGGAGGAGGAGGAACAGGGCATTGGGATGCCCCCGCAGGTCCTCAGTTCTTTAGCCATTGCAAGAGGGACCCTTGGAAGGGTACAAAAGGAAAAAATTAGGGATGTCAAGCGACTACAAAATGTAATTGTGATTAAGCGCGTGCGCGTCTCCTTTGAAACACTGTCGCAGCGTTTCAACAGGGCAGTGCTGCATGGAGCCCAGGATCAGCTAGAGTCCCCAACTGACCCCGGGGTCCATGCAGTGCTGCCCCTTTGAAGTGCCGCAGTGGCGCATCAAAGGGGCAGCGCAACACAGAGCCCAGGATCAGCTGGAGTGCCCAGCTGATCCCGGGCTTCATGTTGCACTGCCCCTTGGAAACTCCGCTCCAGCGCCTCAAAGGGGCAGCACATTAGGAGCCCGGGATCAGCTGGAGTGCCTAGCTGACTGTGGGTTCCGCTGCCATGGGGAGCTCAGGATCAGCTGGGAGTCCACAGCTGCCCATGGGCTCCATGGCTGCCCCTTTAAAATGCCTCTGCATGCATTTCAGAGGGGCAGCCCGGGAGCCCTGGGTAAGCTAGGGACTTCCCAACTGATTCTGGGCTCCGCATGGCAGCAGAACCTGGGGTCAGCTGGGGACTTCCCTTTGAAACACACGGAGGTGGCATTTCTAAGGGGCAGCCTCTGCACAGCTGATCCCCAGCTCCACTTGAGGCGATGGCTCCTTTGAAACACTGCCTCTGCACGTTTCAAAGGGGCAGTGGAGCCCGGGG
The DNA here is from genome assembly GCA_019425775.1 of Rafetus swinhoei. Classification (NCBI taxonomy): domain Eukaryota; kingdom Metazoa; phylum Chordata; order Testudines; family Trionychidae; genus Rafetus; species Rafetus swinhoei. The sequence goes on from JAFJHL010000226.1 coordinate 4,478,788, forward strand.
TCAGCTGGGGAGTCCCCAGCTGATCCCCGGCTCCGCGTTGTGCTGCACCTTTGAAGTGCTGCAGCGGCACTTCAAAGGGGCAGCGCAGCATTAATGCCTGCGATTAACACATAAAAAATTGAACGTGTTAATCCTGAACTGTGTTAATCGCAGGCGTTAACGCATATCAATTGACAGCCCTAGAAAAAATTGCGGCAATGTCTGGCTGGGAAACACCAGCCTTAGCTGCAGGGATTCCCAGCTCCTGCTACGACTCAGAGCCATGAGTCCAGGCTGGTCTGCATCCCTGCCTGTTCCAGAGTGAAATGCGTCTCCCAATGGCCAAGTTTCAAAACCCGCCTAGACTCTGTCGGAACTGATTCCCTTCTCTGTGTCTTGACAGCATAGGGGAAAAGATGGTCCATGGCAATGAGAACTTTAATACTCTGCAAGTGTAACTTCACCTAAGCTAAAATGGAACCAGATCACTGGCACTTAACATGGAAATGTCATAGAGCTGTTTTTTAATCCAGGGCTGGGGGAAAGCTAACAGGTGCAGAGGAGCACATGGATCAGACAGAGACATCTCTTATGGGAGGGTCTATTCATAGAGATTCTCTATGTCCTAGTAAAGAGGAGAGGATGGATGATGATAAGGTATGGGTACGATCAGATAAGAAACAGTCAAATGAAAAAGAGTCGCATTCAATCACATAAGGCAATGACAGTGGTAAATTGTGACAAATTTTTAAAGTGCATATATACAAATGCTATAGTCTAAATAATAAGATGGGTGACCTAGAGTGCCTCATATTGAATGAGGATATTAATATAATTGGCATCACAGAAACTTGGTGGAATGAGGATAATCAATGGGACAGTCATGCCAGGGTACAAAATATATTGGTTATGCTGATGTGTGTGGGGAAGGGGGGCGGAGTTGACACTATATGTGAAAGAAAGTGTAGACTCAGATTAAGTAAAAAACTTAAATGAATCAAACTCTTCCACAGAATCTCTGTGGATAGTAATTCCATGCTCCAATAATAAGAATATAGAAGTAGGGATATATTACTCAACGCCTGATCAGGATGGTGATAGTGACTATGAAATGCTAAGGGAGATGAGAGAGGCTATAAAAATTTAAAAAAACCTCAATAATGGTGGATTTCAACTATCCCCATATTAACTGGGCATACGTCACCTCAAGGAGGGATGTGGAGATAAAGTTTCTTGACACCTTAAATGACTGTTTCTTGAAGCAGCTAGTTTGGGAACCCACAAGAGGAGAGGCTATTCTTGATTTAGTCCTAAGTGGAGAACAGGATCTGGTCCAAGAGGTAAATATAACTGGACCACTTGGAAATAGTGACCATTATATAATTAAATTTAATATCCCTGCGGTGGGAAAAACACCACAGCGGCCCAACACTGGCATTTAATTTCAGAAAGGAAAACTACAAAAAAATCATAGAATCATAGAATACTAGGACTGGAAGGGACCTCGAGAGGTCATCGAGTCCAGTCCCCTGCCCTCATGGCAGGACCAAATACTGTCTAGACCAGTGTTTCCCAAACTATGGGCTATGGCCCAGTACCGGGCTGCGGGAAAAAAATACCGGGCCTCAGCATGGCTACTGGGAGGGGAGCAGAGCGGGGCGGGCTGGGAGGAGGGGGGGGGGGGGAACCGGCTGCCGGGAAGCAGGGTTGGGGGCAACAGGGCTGTTCCGCAGAGATCGGGGCTGGCGGGCGGGCAGGCGGCGGAAGCAGGGTTGTGGGCAGCGGGGCTGACCGGCAGAGATCCGGGAGGGCAGGCGGTGGAACCAGGGCTGAACGGGGGATGGGGGGGCTGGGGGGGAGATTGGGAGGAGGAGGACTGGAGAACCACCCTCTGGAAGCAGGGCTGGACGGGGGCAGTGGGCTGGCCAGGGACGGGGCGGGAGTGGGGCTGGCCGGGGAGATCGGGAGGAGAAGGACTGGAGAACCACTCTCTGGAAGCAGGGCTGGACGGGGCAGCGGGGCTGGTGGGGTCATCGGGGGAGCAGTGCTGACCGGGGGAGATCGGTGGGGGTGGGGGGGAACTGGCCACCGGAAGCAGGGCTGGACAGGGGCAGCAGGGCTGGACTGGGGAGATTGGGAGAAGAAGCAGGGGGGAGCGGGACTGACCCGGGCACATGCAGACCCGGGCACACAAGTGAGTCTGGCCCCGGGGATTCCATTTTGCCCTCCCCCCCCCATACCCTCCCTCGAGTAGTTGCGAACTGCCTGGCCGGTAGACACACTCACGCAGCAAAGGACTGATACACCTAATAATAATAAAACTTACCTAATTAGAAAATACTGGACATTTTATATGTCCGGTATTTTTTCAATTTGTTTCCCGGACAGAACCCTCAAATACCGGACTGTCCGGTACAAAACCGGACACCTGGCAACCCTACCCCTCCTTGCACTCTCCCTCCTAGCCAGATACCCTACCCCCAATCTGCTCCTGCTCCCGCCTCCTGGAGTGCCCATGTGGCGCCGGGTCCCCAAGCCCTGGTCCAGGCTGGGCGGAGGATGCAGCCGGGTGAAACACTGAAAATTTATTCATTTTTAATTCTTTTTTATATGCGTTTATATTTTTGGGCTGCAAAAAAACAGTACTGAAAAAAACGGGTTCCAACTAAAGTAAAAAGTTTGGGAAACCCTGATCTAGCCAGCTTTCTATCCATCTTGCAGTCCATTTATCCAATCATATTCCCTTAACTTGCTGGCAAGACTATTGTGGTGGACTGTATCAAAAGCTTTGCTAACACTGGCACTGGGGGCTTTGGGAGGACCAGAAACAACTTAGTTGAATATTCATCAGTTGCTTAATGAATATGCAAATATGCAAATGACTGTTACCGGTCCTCCAAAAACTTGTGAATGGTCCCCGTGTCAAAAAGTTTGGGAACCTCTGGTCTAGACCATCCCTGATAGACATTTATCTAACCTACTCTTAAATATCTCCAGAGATGGAGATTCCACAACCTCCCTGGGCAATTTATTCCAGTGTCTGACTACCCTGACAGTTAGGAACGTTTTCCTAATGTCCAACCTAAACCTCCCTTGCTGCAGTGTAAGCCCATTGCTTCTCGTTCTATCCTCAGAGGCCAAGATGAACAAGTTTTCTCCCTCCTCCTTATGACACCCTTTTAGATACCTGAAAACAGCTATCCTGTCCTCCCTCAATCTTCTATTTTCTAAACTAAACAAACCCAATTCTTTCAGCCTTCCTTCATAGGTCATGTTCTCTAGACCTTTAATCATTCTTGTTGCTCTTCTCTGGACCCTCTCCAATTTCTCCACATCTTTCTTGAAATGCGGTGCCCAGAACTGGACACAATACTCCAACTGAGGCCTAACCAGTGCAGAGTAGAGCGGAAGAATGACTTCTCGTGTCTTGCTCACAACACACCTGTTAATGCATCCCAGCATCATGTTTGCTTTTTTTTTGCAACAGCATCACACTGCTGACTCATATTCAGCTTGTGGTCCACTACAACCCCTAGATCCCTTTCTGCCATACTCCTTCCTAGACAATCGCTTCCCATTCTGTTTGGGGAGATTCCCAAACCTGAGCCATTCTTTTTAGATGATAAATGATGTTAATTAAACAGAAATTAAAAGATACAGTTCCAAAAGTAAAATCCCTGTGAGCTGCATGGAAACTTTTCAAAGACACCACACTAGAGGCTCAACGTAAATGTATACCCCAAATTAGAAAATTTAGTAAAAGAACCCAAAAAGTGCCCCCATGGCTTAACAACCAAGTAAAAGAAGCAGTGAGAGATAAAAAGACATTGTTTAAAAAGCAGAAGTTAAATCCTAGTGAGGAAAATAGAAAAGAGCATAAACTCTGTCAAATGAAGTGTAAAAATATAGTGCGAAAAGCCAAACAGGAATGTGAAGAACAGCTAGCCAAAACCTCAAAAAGTAATAGCAAATGTTTTTAAGTACATCAGAAGCAGGAAGGCAGCTAAACTACCACTGGGGCCACTGGCCAATCAAGATGCTAAAGGAGCACTCATGGACAATATGGTCATTGCGGAGAAACAAAATGAATGTTTTGCATCGGTCTTCGTGGCAGGGGATGTTGGGGAGATTCCCAAACCTGAGCCATTCTTTTTAGATGATAAATCAGAGGAATTGTCCCAGGTTGAAGTGTCATTAGAGGAGGTTTTGGAACAAATTGATAAACAGTAACAAGTCACCAGAAGCCTGGCAATCCACCCAAAAATGTGAAAGGGCCCAAGTTTGCCAGCTGGTGCTACCGCGGCCAGAGGACCCTGGCTCCTTTAAATGTCCCAGGCCCCTGGGCAATTGAATTGCCCCTTTTGCCCCCCCATGGTCAGTGGGCCTGCTATAGATTGCATCCATGAGTGAATTTTGATACTGGCAATCAAACAAAGCAATTTACACCTGACCCTAACCGCACAGACGCTAAGGGAAAGAAGCCCTTTGATAAGAGGCCCTGATGACAGTGCTTTGCATTAACAATGTAGATGCAAGTGCTTTGCTGGGAGGGGTATACAAAATGTAGCGACACTGTCAAGAAAAAGTGAAAGCATTTCATTAAATTCTAGCTTTCCTATTAAAAACACAAACAGCCTTTTTGTCTGCACAATTTTTCCCAATTTTGGGTTGGATTCCCTGCATTGTCACAGATTCTGCTAGCTGGGAGCCGGCTGTCAGAGCTTTAGTGTGTACACTGGGGAAGTTAAATATTTTATTTGTGGAAGCACAAAAGGCAATATATTTGGAATGTACCCAGTGCACCTTGCATGGCAGCTTGGATGATTTATTAGAACTATTGTACACAAGCTTCATGTGGTTTTTATTGCTCCCATATCTTTTTGAATTACATCAGATAGCAAGAACATCTGCTCCTACCCAGGCTCCCATGTCTAAGTACACAGCCCCAAATTCTCCCCCAAATTCTTTGCTGACAGTCATTAACATCAGCCCAAGTGGTTTTATCGAAAACTGGCCTTGTCAAACAAACCTGATTCCATTTATTGAGCTTACCAATTTGGTTGCTAAAGTTAACAGTGTAGATGTAATAGTACTGCATGAAATGTTGGTCAAAAAATTAGCACAATACAGTTTCAATACAGCATCTGTTAAATCATATATATAGTAGCCCAGTGTCTGAGAGTCTGTAACGCCGAAATGCTGGCTGTTCCCCTCTGGGGGGCGCTGTTGCCTGAAATGGTGGCTGTTCCCTCTGGGCGACGCTGTTGCTGAAATGCTGACTGTTCCCTCTGGGCGGCCCATGCTGCATGAGGAGTGCGGGGCCCAAACAACCGCTTGCGCCGCTTGCTCCCCCGCAGCGGCCCGGCTGAGCTGCGCAGAAGTCAGCCGAGTGCCATGGTGGGAGGGGAAGGGGGGCGGGGCGGTGACGTGCGGCGTGACAGCGGCTCCAAGCTCCGCCCCCTAGCCGTGAACATCACCGCCCCGCCCCCCTTCGCCTCCCGCCGTGGTGCTCGGCTGACTTCTGCGCCGCTCAGCTGGGCCGCTGCGGGGAAGCAAGCAGCGCAAGCGACTGTTTGGGCTCCGCGCCCCCCTTGCAGCACGGGGAGTGAGGAGCCCAAATGGCCATTTGGGCTCCGTGGTCCCCTGAGTGAGAGGCAGGAGGGGGAGGAGAAGTGAAAGAGAGAGACAGAGAGAGGCAGGAGGTGGAGGAGAGCTGAGGGAGAGAGAGAGGGGGGAGGAAGTAGAAGGAGAGAGAGAGAGAGAGAGACGGAATGAGAGACTGGAGGCTCAGGAGAGAAGACCGACGTGGAGGAGAGACCTGAAAATCCTGTCTTATGACAGGCTAATTGTCTAGTTAATTAAGAACTAGCTAACAGAGATCTCCCAAAATAGTTGCAATAGGGAATCACTGAAGGGGGATGTACCCGCTGGTGTTCCATGGGGATCAGCATCACACCTGGTGTTATTCAACACTTTTATTAACAATCTGGAATTAAATATAAAATCCTCACTGGTCAAATTTGCAGATGCATCAACTGTATATGTGCAAGAGCTTTGCAGGACTGGGATTGAAACACTTGAAAGCATTTCATTATATTCCAGCATTCCTCTTGCACAATAGAAACAGCCTTTTTGGCTGCACACTTTTCCCAGGCTTGGGTTGGATTCCATGCACTGGGAGCCAGGGATGTAGTTTCCCGGCAAGCACAGATATATCCATGCTACTCGCATTGAGCTAAAACCAGTCAGGCAGCTGCTAGCGGCGGCCTGGGCTTAGCCATGCCAACTACAAATCCATGTGAAATCTGTGAGTTCTCAGCATGTCTTGTTGCTCATCCCTGCTTACGCTACTGTGGCTACACTGCTATTTTTAGCTCAGTGCTAGTCAGTGTGAATACAGCTGCCTAGGCTAGGAGCACTCTCCAAGCTCCATAGGTTAGATGGAGCCAAAGACTAAGGAAAGTGATCAGTGATGAGGACAGGGTGGTCAGACAGAGTGATCTGCATCACTTGGTAAGATGGGCGCATTTAAACAACATTTATTTTAAGGCAGCCGCAGGCTAAGTTATGCATCTAGGAACAAGGAACGCAGTCTGTCGCTACCGAGAGCGGGACTTGGTCCTAGAAACCAGTGACTCTGAAAAGGACTGAAGGATCCAAGTGAACAAGCAACTTGATCCGAGTTCTCCAGTGTGATGCTGTGTCACAAAGGACTCATGTGATCCTGGGATTACAAACGGGGGAGCAACAAGCAGCAGAAAGGAGGGGATTTTAGCACCGTACTCTGCCTTGGTGAGACTCAGAAAGCTCTTGCAGTTCTGCCGTCTGCATTTTAAAAAGGAAATTGTAAAATTGTAAGGGCCACAAAAAACGAGCTGAGGCTCAAGAAAGTGTCTTAGCGTGAGAGACGGCCAGATGTCAGTCTAATTTATCAAAATGGAAAATGGTGGTTTGACCACAGTGCCGAAGCACTTCACTGGGGAGAAAACACCGGGTACGAACAGGCTCTCTAATCAGGCGGGGGAAAGATAGAACAAGAACCACTGGCTGCCAGATGAAGCCAGACAACCTCAAATTAGAAATTAGCCAATGATTTGTCCTGTGACACCTTAGAGACTAACACAAATATGTAGAATCATGAGCTTTGCTGGGTAAAAATATATTTGCTAGTCTCTAAGGTGCCACAAGGCTACTCGTTGTTTTTAAAGTTACAGGCTAACATGGGAGGAGAGACTGAGGGATTTGGGTTTGTTTAGTCTGCAGAAGAGAAGAGTGAGGGGGGATTTGAGAGCAGCCTTCAACTTCCTAAAGGGAGGTTCCAAAGATGATGGAGCGAGGCTGTTCTCAGTGGTGGCAGATGGCAGAACAAGGAGCAATGGGCTCAAGTTGCAGTGGGAAAGGTCCAGGTTGGATATTAGGAAAAACTATTTCCCTAGGAGGGTGGTGCAGTACTGGAATGGGTTACCTAGGGAGGTGGTGGAATCTCCATCCCTAGAGGTGTTTAAGTCCCGGCTTGACAAAGCCCTGGCTGGGTTGATTTAATTGGGATTGGTCCTGCCTTGGGCAGGGGACTGGACTTGATGACCTCCTGAGGTCTCTTCCAGCTCTATGATTCTATGGCAGCCCCTCTTAGAAATTAGACACCCACTTTTAACAGTGAGGGTGAGTAGCCATTGGAGACACTGCCATGGGAAGCAGTGGATTCTCCATACCTTGATGCTTTCAAATAAAGTCTGGTGTTTTAGTCACACACAATTTACTGGGCTCAGTACAGGGGTGACAGGTGAAATTCCATGGCCTGGGCTATACAGAAACTCAGACTAAATAATCTAATGCTCCCTTCTGGCCCAAAACTCCCACGAATGTACAAAAGGGCCAGATCTCCATCAGCTGTGCAATGTTGGAGTTCTGTTAACTTCTGAATCACAATGATTTATAAAATTTTGTACTTTTTTATACAGCCGTACACCAACATGTTACTCCCGGGGAAATTCTGCACTAAAAAAATAATTACAATTCTGAACAAAAATGTTTTTAAATTTTGTAAAATTCTGCATATTTTATTTGATAAAATAATCATAGAATCATAGAGCTAGAAGAGACCTCAGGAGGTCATCAAGTCCAGCCCCCTGCCCAAAGCAGGACCAATCCCAACTAAATCAACCCAGCCAGGGCTTTGTCAAGCCGAGATTTAAAAACCTCTGGGGATGGAGATTTCAGCACATCCCTAGGGAACCCATTCCAGTGCTTCACCACCCTCCTAGGGAAACAGATTTTCCTAATGTCCAACCTAGACTTCCCCCACTGTAACTTGAGACCATTGCTCCTTGTTCTGTCATCCGTCACTACTGAGAACAGCCTCTCTCCAGCCTCTTTGGAACCTCCCTTCAGGAAGTTGAAGGCTGCTATCAAATCCCCCCTCACTCTTCTCTTCTGCAGACTAAACAAACCCAAATCCCTCAGCCTCTCCTCATAGGTCATGTGCTCCAGCATGTGCTTAATAATTTTGGTCACCCTCCACTGGACCCTCTCCAATGCATCCACATTCTTTCTATAGAGGAGGGCCCAGAACTGGACACAATACTCCAGATGTGGCCTCACCAGAGCCAAATAAAGGGGAATAATCACTTCTCTAGATGGGCTGGCAATGCTCCTCCTAATGCAACCTACTTTGCCATTCACTTTCTTGGCTACAAGGGCACACCGTTGACTCATATCCAGCTTCTCATCCACTGTAATCCCCAGGTCCTTTTCTGCAGAACTACTACTTAGCCAGTCGGTCCCCAGCCTGTAACAATGCTTGGGATTCTTTCGTCCCAAGTGAAGGACTCTACACTTGTCCTTGTTGATCCTCATCAGATTTCTTTTGGCCCAATCCTCTAATCTGTCTAGGTCACTCTGGACCCCTATCCCTGCCCTCCAGCATATCTACCTCTCCCCCTAGCTTACCAATAAATCACTCTAGTTTCAATTATTTCTTGGATTGATTTAAGGTACAATACAATGGACGGGCGAATGGGAGTGGGGAAATTGGAGGAAAGCCTCAAATAACCTTGCGTAGCAGTAATGTTCTTTTTTGTTATTAGTCAACAAACAAATGCAGCCATATGCTCAGTGCTATATAACAGACAACTGACGATCGAGCAAAGGCTGGGGAATCAGCCTCACAATTTATATTGGCTACTGACCATCTCCAGAAAGGTCAGTAGCAAACAGTTCATGGAGCACATTGTGATAGAAAATTATTTCAGTCCAAAAATACTCTCCTGTCCCAGTCTGTGCTTTGCAGAACTGCCACACCCAGCCATCTGTACCTGGAGATCGGCCTTTTCCTGCTAATATCTCCCCTGTTTGGAGGAAGAAAGAAGAAGAGATCCTCCCATTTAGACTCTTTTATATGTGAACTACACTGGATCACAAGGGCAGAGTGCTTAAGGGAGATTTAAAGGCAGTTTGACCAGCTATAGCACAGTACAATACTATTGTACAATTCATAAATGCTCAAGATGTCTGTGATAGGAGAGTTCAGTTCCATTTAATAGAATGCCATTGGCTTATACCAGGTCTGAATTTGACCCATAACAGCCAGGAAACTGTGTACTAAACCTCAGCTGGTGTAAATGAAGCTACTTTAGGGCCTATATCCCATACATTTACTGCTGCCTGTCAAAACAACAACAAAACCTTACCAAAACAAACCGCTCCATTGCACTCACTGTTTTCCCACTGGGAGAAAGAATGAACCAACATGTGAGATATGCACAACTGAAACTTGCATTATGCACAACTGAAATGTTTGGCTACTGCAATGATCAAGGTGGCATAAGAAACAATTCAGAACAGATTTTTTAAATTTTAAAATAAAATGTATTTGAACTATTTACCTAACATTTTCAATTTACTTTTCACAAAATCTTTAAAGTAATAATAATTAACACTTGGGGCTTGATTCACTACAGTGATACTCCAGTTTGACTTTGGAGTGAGTTTAGTGAAATCCAAGGCATTACACCAGGGTAAATCTGGGAGAAAATGGTGCAACTCAGGCTCTGGGTTTGCAGGGTAGCTGAGCAAAGTGTTTTGCATGTGGTGTCCCCAGGCTACACATGACACTAGCTGATAAAGAGGACTGAAAGTTGGATTTACAAATCAGGCTTCATTGCAAAGCTATAACCAAGCTAATTACTTGCATGATTTGTTGGGGGGAGGGGCGTCATTAATAAACCTTTTAAGCTACACACAAAACTATCAGTGACCATGCAAGGATTATTCATGATACAGCTGGGGAAATATTGTCCCCAGTCCCTGTTTCTTAAAAGAAGTTTGCGACTTTAAAGAGACTTAAGTCTTCTGAGCTGGTGCCCTAGGACTGTGCAGCGTGGGCTGTTGTTAATTCGGAGCTGGGGCCAGAAGTGGCAGTGAACTGTGATGTCCCCCTCGGTTAACTGAAAGGAGAGGTTACTCGAGCCCTGCTTTCTGTTTCTGATTGGCGTCTAGAGGTCTGCGCCTTTAATGTACCCGTATTGTCTGTCATTGCCTGTGAGTTCTTCCTGGAAACTCCGGGTGCCACCAATTTTGCCAATCAGAGAGTGTGTGTGTGGGGGGAGTGGAGGGGTGTAGAATATATCTCATGGGACTGTGTCATGCTGCAAATGAGGGTTCCCCGGTCTCCCTCTAGTCCTGGGAGGGAGAGAGAAACGGCTCTGCCAGCGCCGGAGCGATACGCGTCCCTCACGTCTATAAATCGCGGAGGCGAGGCTCCTAGAGGAGAGAGACACAGAGACAAGGGAGCAGGCTCCAGAGCCCCAAGACAGCCGATCCTAGCAGCACAACTCCCTGGCAAGCTGCAGCGGCTCAGGGAGGCGGCTTCGCCTGGCACGGGTATTGTTTAGCCCGGAGAGAGTGGCAGGAGGCGCTGCTCAATCCCAGCGCGCACGCGGCGTGCCCGGACCAGCAGGAGGGGGCTTGCAGTTTGGTCTGGCTCCGGAGCGCACAGATGGGCACCGTGGAGTGAAGCATCGAGGAGAGGAGACCGAGACGGGCAGCAGCCCCATGGACAGGGCTGGGACACAGAGGTCAGCACGCTGGAGAGCGCGCCGGACCAGCGTTGGATGGCGGGATGCAGCCCTTAGCTGAGCCGCCCCAGGGATCAGCACCGCAAACCGGGCACAGGGGTGAGCAGCGGCCGAGCTGAGCAATTGACGCTCCAGCACCGTGGAGCGCGCTAGTGTCCTGGATCCAGCACCACGAAGAGCGCACTGCGCGGCTAGTGTCCTGGATCAGCACCATGGAGAGCGCACTGCGCGGCTAGTGCCCTGGATCCAGCACCATGGAGCGCGCACTGCGCGGCTAGTGTCCTGGATCCAGCACCATGGAGAGCGCACTGCGCGGCTAGTGTCCTGGATCCAGCACCATGGAGAGCGCACTACCCGGCTAGTGTCCCGGATCCAGCACCATGGAGAGCGCACTACGCGGCTAGTGTCCCGGATCCAGCACCATGGAGAGCGCACTGCGCGTCTAGTGTCCTGGCTTCAGCACCAAGGACAAGGCTCTGGCGAGAGCCGCGGGTGGGTTCTAGCCCCATGAACCCGGTTCGCCCCACCCCAGCACCATGGAGAGGAGACTGAACGTGACCCCAGAGGCGCTCAACAAGCTCCTGCGAGAGCACAACATGACCAGGCAAGAGTTCATCGCCGCCTACGGCCTCAAGCCCCTGGTGTACATCCCAGAGCTGCCTCCCCGCGCCAAGGTCATCTTCCTGGTGCTCTACATCTTCATCTTCGTGCTGGCTCTTCTGGGCAACAGCCTGGTGGTCTACATCATCATCCGGCGGAAACCCATGAGAACAGCCACCAATATCTTCATCTGCTCCCTGGCTTGCAGTGACCTGCTGGTAACTTTCTTCTGCATCCCTTTCACGCTTCTGCAGAACGTCTCCTCCGAGTGGCTAGGGGGTAAGTCCAAGTCCCCCTGTCCAGCTGGGCTCCCCAACCCCCTTCTTTCTTCTGCCCCCCGCCCCAGGTCTTGAGATGTTCCACAGTTTGTCTGCTGCCCACCAACCAACCCCCCTCCCCACCTCCTAGGATGGAGACCATGTCCATCACTCGGTTGTTTCAAAGCCAAATGCTCCTTCGCTTTAGCTGAATCATTTTAGAAGCTGGTGCAGCAATTGAGTTCCTTCCACCCTTAACACAACAACTCATGGCAGCAGACGCTGGGGGTGGAATTTAGCACCCTGATCAATACATTGTGGCTATTTTCTTGTTAAAAGAAATTAGGGTCACATGAAGAAAATGAACCTTCCTAACCTTTTAAACTATAAACATACAATCAAGTTGCACAAGATGGTTTTCTGTTTTTCTAACAATTTGCAGTCTCCACTTCTTCATTCGCTGTTATTTTCGTCAGCTTGTATTGTTTTTGAGTCTCTCTTCATAGCTTAAATTAGGAATCTGTCACTTAGCGAAAACCTGTTTTGGGGTCACAAATGAGTTATGTGTATCCTTTTATGCAGGATATGAAAAGTAATGTTAGAATCCACATCTGCATGTATGCAGCTATGGTGTTGTTATATTATTTATTTGTATTACCAGAGTGCCGATAAGCCCTAATTAGAGATTAGAACCCCATTGCGTTAGATGGTATCTAGGTATACAAAAGAAAATGTGGCCCACTCTGACATTCAGAGAGGCAGGAATAAAAAAAATCGATAGAACATTATAAAGGGGTGTTTAATACTCCCTGAAATCACGTTGTGCATGAAGTTGTGAAATCAAGTTGACAAAAATATAACTGAATCACTATAAGAGGCATCACACTGAGATCTTCACAAATCACACATGGGCCAAGAAATGAAGGTTTCATTGGGCAAGAACAGAATGAGTTCAGTCATATAACTGTTGGATCTAAGTAGCATGCCCACAAGTGGTAACATTTTCTAGTTGTGGCTTACTGCCAAAAAGTATTTCCCTTTGAAAGCAGCGGGGAAACCTGGAAAAATGTGGCCAGTCTGTTAAAATCTGAATGCCCCACTGTGTGAACTGAGGGTCAAAATGGCAGTTATAAAATTAGGGGTTATAGGGATTTGAATAAACACTATAGGATGTCATCAGTCAGAATTTGGGGTTTGTTCCTGAGAGGGCCTCTACTCCATCAATGATGATGAACTTTCGGCTGCGTCCTGACCCTAGGTCAGTATGTACTTTATATGCAGGGAGGTGGTTGGTACCAAGATATTTCTCAGTGAGGCGTTCTGTTACAACCCCTCTGGAATGTGCCTACAGCCTGTGCTGTGTACCTTTTGGTGTTCTTTATGCTTGATCTGGTTTATGCTATTTCTCTTCATCCAAGCCTCTTTCCTCCCTGCAGTTTCACTGAGCCAGAGTCTTGCTCACTAGATTTCAGGCCTGATGATTTGATATTACAGACCCTCAACTTGCTACATTCCCCCACTTTTTGTTTTTTCTGTGGAGGATGCTTACCCATCATCCCAGAAGAGCATACTGCATGAACTGAAGGTGACCCAGTGGGCTAAACACTGTCATGCGGGCACCTTGCCTTACCGTTTGCACATTTATGCCCCATCTGTCCCTTAGTCTGCACATTCCCTCGTACGACTGATGGACAGATTTTATTTTCCAATTATGTTAAGTCCTTTATGGTGAGCCTGGGAATGTTAGGCCTTGGGACCATGACTGAGGAATGTATTTTACTGACTTAATCTTAGAAGCCCTCCCAAATAATTAGCAATGTATATATTTGTAGTGTATTTGAGTACAGCATGTATGTGTATAAATGACACAACCTTATAACAATTTATTTTCCAGTTTGATATTGTGATTTGGCCCTTGCGAACTGCTGATAGCAACACACTCCTATTAGGGCATTTATAGTTACCATTTATATTATTAAAAATAGTAGGCTGCGTGTTTTCAGTGGCGTGGTTATAGTGTGTCCCACTGGATTATGTATATAAGAAGTAAAACAGAAATTTGGAGTGGTGACACTATAAATGAGGCTGTTATATAGAAATGTCTTGTTGCTAATTAATTACTACCCAGTACTGTCCATTCATGTTCTAAGTTACCCTCACTGCTGTTTGTCACCCTCCGGGGGTAAGCCTTACTGGGCAGGAACTAGGAATAGCTAGCTTCTCTGTTCCATTGGTTGCAGTGCTCAGTGATACACCAGTAGCTGACATAGATACAGTTTCAGAGGGGTAGCCGAGTTAGCCTGTAACTGGAAAAACTTAAAAAACAAGCAGCACCTTAAAGACTAACAAAACATGTAGATGAGCTTTCGTAGGCACAGCCCACTTCTTCAGATGACTGGAGTATTAAAGGTCCAGTTCCAGTGTTTCTTATTCATATTGTCTTCCAGATAACCTACTGAATGGACAGTGAGCAATTCTATTAATTATTGTTGTGGCAGGATTTAGCATGGGTAAACACAATGCAACACAATTGTTTTGAATAACATGTGCCTCAGTTAGGGTGCAGTGTCACTGATCCAAATTGTGCCTGGTAATAACAGGGAACTTCTTTACCCAATTTGCAGTTCTATGCAACTTAATTTTTTTCTGTTTCTTTCTTTCTCCTTTTTTAAAAACTCTTTTATTTTTCTCTTTTTTTAATGTTGTTTGCTGCTATTTGTTTGTTGATATTTTACCTGTGATGGCTAAATGGTTTAAATGGTGTGTAGCAATAATACAACAATAATACAGCGATACAACAACAGTACAGTAGTCAACAATTGGTTTTACATAATAGCCAAGTTTAAATTAACTAACAATGATTTCTAGCTGATTGCCAACTTAATTGTCCATACATGGGAGATTATAAATACAAGACTATTCACTTCAAAGCACTTCTTTTTTTTTTTTTTTTTTTTTTTTGATGCTTGGGCATTTCTTTACTGTGTACTGTTATCTTCTAGTGTGTTTGTGGTGTGATGTCTTCTGGTGTTTTTGGTCTGTAGGATGAAACCTTAAACAATTTCAGTTAGTTACCATCATAAAAGTTTTTGTTTGTTTTACATTTATCTTGTTTTTAGTAACCCAAATTTAATAAACAGGTTAGTTTAGTTTGTTTATAATGTAATAGGGACCAAGTCTTTTATAATATAAACTAAACTTTTGCAATTGTTGTATAGACATTTATTTTCACTTAAGGTTTATTACCAATATTGTGTCCTAAACATAACACTAAACTGTTAAAATAGATAATCACAATGCTCCATGAGAAGGTATATTGCTTTCCCCTGCTAAACACTTTGGCTACGTCTATACTGCACTCTCTTGCACAAGAAAATATGCAAACAAGGAGAAGCGGTGAATATCGCCACGCCTCATTTGCGTACGTAATGAGCCGCCATTTTTGCACAAGGGCAGGTCATTAAGTATGCAAATGAGGCATGGCAATATTCACCGCTTTGCCTCGTTTGCATATTTTCTTGTGCAAGAGAGTGCAGTCTAGACGTAGCCCTAGAGCAAGAGTTAGTAATGTAATTTTTACCAAGCTTTTTAGAGTTAATTTGCTTGTGATACCAATTCCACTTTTGTTAATTGTTTAAAAAGTACAAACATTACTATTTTCTTTTAACATAATATAAAAGAAAATAGAATTTAAATCAAAATGAATTTTAAAAACAGGTGTATGTAAATGCTTTGAGGATATTAAACATTCATGATGCTTTGTTATGTTTGGGAGTCCAAGGTGGAAACCTGTTGAAAAAGTTTGGTTAGCTTTATACATTATTGCTATGCCATTCTTATAACTGCATTTAAAAGTAAAAACAAGTTTATAAAAATCCATACAAAAAATTGACATTTTGTTAATGTTGCCTTAACCTTAATGCTGAGGTTTCCCCTTACATGTTTCTTTGAATTAAAAAATAAAATAAAATAATGTTTTTTGATTAATATAAGAAAAAAAAATGTTTGCTATGGCATTATTTGTTGAGGCAGAAATACATGTACATATATGTGTAACTGAAACCTTTTTGAACTTTGCAAAAAAATTAATATTCATAATATGATTATACTCCAAACATAATAGTAAAATAGTGTGGTAACACATTTTGAATTTTAAAAAAGGCATAAAATTGACTTACGTTGCAACAAAAAAAGTAATTTAAAAAAATAGTTGTGTGATACACAACATACAACAAAATTGGCAACATACATGACATATAGGACAACTTATAATGAAAAAGCAAATGGCACCAACATTACATTTATAACTAAGACAAAAAAAGTTGGAAAAATAAACAAAAGGGTTAAACATTTAAATCAGCAAGTTATTACTTTATTTAAAACTTTTAATAAAAATGTCTATTACTATTAATATTTGTCAAATGTGTTGTATTAATTTAATAACTTATGGCATCGTCCATTACTTTATATTAAGCTTTATTTTAAAACTCTGCTATACAGGTGTATTGAAATAAGAAAAGCGAATGTTTCAGATACTAGTCAGTGGTTAAGGATTAGAAGCAGTCTGCATGTCTGTTGCTTAGCAACCTTATCTCCAGGAAAGTTGGGAGGAATTCCAGCTGTTGTATTCCTGAAGGGTTAAAATAATTAATTTACTGGTTTTATTCAAAGTAAAGTTTTTACCTTACTTTTTTGTTCCTTGTTTTGTTTTAATTGCTTTATATTTTGAAGATTTCTGTAAAAACTAACTTTTAATTTTTAACAGAGAGAGAGAGAGTCAAAGGGAGGAGAAGAGGGGGGTGAAGATCAATTTAGGAAGGTAGGGAGACTTGAGCCAAGAGATTAACTCTTAAAGTTGTCTTAAGGTCCAGGCAGCAGCAGCAAATTTAGCAAATTGAGAAACGCTATAAAGGAACACATACCGGTATGTAAGACTATTTCAGAAAGAAGGGTACATTTTTAGCTGAGGGTGCATCTAGACTACAGGGTTTTTTCGGAAAAATGGCCATTTTTCTAAAAAAACTTCATTTACATCCACACTGCTATTGCGTTCTTTTGAAAGAAAATCGAAAGAATGCAGGGGGTTTTCTGACATTGGTAAACCTCATTCTACGAGGAAGAACGCCTTTTCCGAAAGAGCTCTTTCGGAAGGCAGAGGCGAAAAAGGGAGTTTTTGAAAGAAGAAGCCTCCAGGAAAAAGCACAGGTGCCCTGGTGGCCACTCTGTCCATAGCAATCACAGCTTAAATGCGAGATAGTGTCCATTCAGTGCGGACGCTATCTTTCGAAAAAGCAGACCGCTCTTTCGATGTGCTTTGGCAGTGTGGATGCTCTCTTTTGGAAGAAGTTTTTTCGGAAGCTCTCTTCTGGAAAAGCTTCTTCCATAAGAAACCTGCAGTCTAGATGTACCGTGAGTGAGGAATGTGGGCCCGTGGGTCAGAGCAGTTGGGAACCCGCATCCCGGATTTTTATCCTGACTCTAAGATTAGAGTAGGGTAGTTACCTGCACTTGTAAAAAGTGATTGTTCCCTCAGAGTCTGTTGCTGTTGTCTGAATGCCAGATGGATTGCAGGAGTGCCCGTACATGCTGCAGTTAACTGTTTTGGGGCAACTCCATGAGTTAATGCATCAATTCTCATTAACCTGCTTAATTTTGCTTTTTCACTTTGAAATTCTTTTTTAATCACTTCCCTGTGGTCAAGTCGCAGCTCCTGCCTCTTAGTGTGCTCTGTGGACTGTTCCATTTTTTCCTTCATTTTATTTACCAATTCAGTGAACGTGCTGTTAGCTACTTCTTCCTCCTGTGCACTTACTTTTCCTGTTCCAACAGGCACCAGTCTAGGTCTCAGTTTAAGTTCAACTGGAACCTGGCTTTGATCACATGGTTGTGGCTGCAATGCAGTGGACCCCCTCTCATCTTTTACTTTGCCAGGGCCACGTTTGTCCATTTCTGTCCCACAGCTTCAGGTACCGTGAAAGTTCCCGAAGCCTGTTGCTTTGTCTCTCTTTTGCAAGCTTTCTCCAGCTTCTTCCAATCTCCTATTTTCCTGCTTTACTTGTTCAAGCAGATCGTGTGTTTGGATTGCCTGTCATCCTGCCAGCAGGGCTTGGGCTCTCTTGCTTGTATTGCTTCTTCTACTTCCCTAGTCTGTTCTATGACTCGGGAGGCTAGCAGTGGGGCATGCTGTTTAACCCATCTCACTGCCACAGGCATTACTTGCAAACTGCTAGGCTTTTACGACGACGATGACGACTATTTTTCAGTGTTTCAGTTTCTGCCATGACTCTACATTTACCGGTCCATGTTACCCCACACTCTTCTTTTACCTCATACCCTAGCAATACAATGGGTCCATATCTCATCAAACTCTGTGGGGATTTGGGGGGAAGGGATCAGGTTTTCTGTAGTTTTCTGTGGTTTTCTGCCACGTCAGATCACGATTCCAACAGAGGATAACAGTTTGTTTGCTTACCAGCTCAGTGGTCAGGGTCACCAGTGTCATCAGTCAGGATTTCAGGGTTCATCCTGATGGGTTCCTGACAGGTCCTCTATTCTGTCAATGATGATGAAGTTTTGGCTGCATGCATGCATGCATTTGCTTCCCTGTCTGGCACGTTAACCATGCACAATTAGTCAACACGACAGACTCCTGAGAGATTCCCCCAAATCAGATTAGGATCGAAATCACCCAAGCAGGTTTATTGCCAAATGACATACAATAATAGTTGTCAGCGAACAGACTGCTGCTGCACCTCTACACATTATATAAGCCATGGTAATGGACTACACCCATTAAATGCCCTAGATTTCCAGCACCGCCTCCCCCCCCCCCCCCCCCCCCCCCCCCCAGTCAGTCAGTGATCACCCTTTCTCAGTGAGGTGTTCTGTTACAACCCCTGGTACCTTTTGGTGTTCTTTATGCTTGATCTGGCTTATACTATTTCTCTTTAGCCAAGCCTCTTTCCTACGTGTAGTTTCACTGAGCCAGGGTCTTGCTCACTAGATTTCAGGCCTGCTGATTTTATGTTACAGAGGAACGTCCACACTGCAATTGCATTCTTCCACAAGAAAATCAAAAGAACAGAGGGGTTTTCTGGCATTGGTAATCCTCATTTTATGAGGAAGAAACCTTTTTGCGAAAGAGCTCTTTCACAAAAAGGCGTATGTGGATGGGGAAAGAGGAGTTCTTTCAGAAAGAGGAAAACGTACAGGTACCCTGGTGGCCATTCCATCCATAGTAATCACAGCTTATATATGACAGAGCGACCATTCAGTCTGGACGCTTTCTTTCGAAAAAACAGAACACTTTTTCGATGCACTTTTGCAGTGTGGATGCTCTCTTTCGGAAGAAGCTTTTTTGGAAGATCTCTTCCGAAAAAAGCTTCTTCCAAAAGAAACCTGCAGTCTAGATGTAGTCTCACATACTCTCACCATCTCCTGTAGAACAACCTGAAAAATTAGCCATCATCTTCCTCATCACCACCACCTCATCATCACCAGTGGCTATCAAATCTGGCACCTTCCAAGGACGACATCTTTCCTCCTCTGCTGCCCCTAGACTGGGATGCCACTTTTATAACATTACGCTGACGGTGTTATTTCTGATGCATATTCAGTGGGGGATTCCTCCTTTTCCTTATTTGTATTTCCTCACCTTACTGATGTTGGACTGTCTGTTTCCTACATGTTAGTATCTCAATGACCAATTTGTTACCATGGCCCTTTTGTGATTAGGCATCACATTAGTTATTTCTGTCCTAGCCAATTATTTTCATCCTTTCTAGATTTCAAGTTGTGGCATACCTGTTAAGTATAAAAGGGTATGCCCTTAGGAAAGCCCCTATGCCAACCTGATGCAATGTATCATCTGTGTTAAAGGTCGCAGCCATATGTGGGTCCTTTTGCATTAGCTCATCCCCATCTATTTAGGTGAAAGGTCTCAAACATATGTCTGCTAACATTGCCCTATCTTGACATACATGATGTGGTCTGCAGATCCCTCATGTTACAGCCAAAACATACTCCAATATAATCCCATCATAATAAATAATCAAACCCATGAGCAAATAAGAAACTTACAAGAAAAGATATCTAGGCAAGCTAACAGGCTAGCCTTAGATGTAGCTCATGTACCTGTCATATATGTCATTTCATTGCCAGGATGTTTTATGGTGAAGTCATTGATCTGTGGTCAGAATTTCCCCTTGAGCTCTATTTTCAGCACCCCAAAAGTTTGGGGGATTGCACTGAGCCAGCCATTTGTCTGTGCAAAGTTCATAGGCCTCATGCCTTATGCCAGGGGTTCTCAAACTTTGTGATACCGTGACCCCCCTCTAAGTTGCTCGCGACCCCCCGGGGGGTCGGGACTCACAGTTTAAGAAACGCGGCCTTATGCTAACTTGCTGAAGCTATTGTCTTAAAAGATCCAGGCCTGTTGGTTTCTTGCATTACTGCTGGATATAAGGCAAAGCAGAATATAATAGAAGCAAGCTAGCCCACTGGGCTACAGACATCAGCTCCTCTTTATCTGTGAAGGCAAGGTCTACTAAAGAGCTCCCCCTTGCTGGCTGCACAATCTTTTGAGTTAAGAAATGGTCCAGCTCTAATGTCTGTGATTGTAACTCATTAGCCAGAGTGTGTTATGTGTTTACTCCCCTGTGTCTAATCCACAGAGGATATGGGCTGTTACAGGCCAGAGCCTTGTTCTTTGGCTACCGCTGTAGAGACTGGGGTTGGCTGGAGAACAAGAATTCCATTTCAGGAACACTGCTGAGCTTTCCAAATCTGTTTTCATTCTGATTCAGTAGACAGAAGCCTTTCAAAAGTTATGGGGAAAATGTGAGGGGAGGGAGAGAGACCCCAGCAAGCTCAGAATAGCCCAAAACCTAGTGGTTAGGGCAGCCACCTGGGCTGTGATGGAAACAGGTTTAGGTCCTAGGCTCTGCCTGGTTTGAAGCAGAACTTTGAGAGCTCTCTAATGGGAGCCTTAACGCTTGGGGCAGACAGTCAGCCTGTTCTCTTGGACCTGTTCCACTTTGTCTGAGTAATACAATACGCACGGGGGCAGAGCAAGAGACTGATGTTCAGGGCACTCATCCAGGATATAGGAGACCCTGCTCCAGATCAGGAACAGCACATGTATTGCTATGGCAACACCAAATCAGTCAGAGCTGGGATGTGAGTCTGTGTCTCCCACAACCTGCATCCATACCCAAAGCGCTGGGCTATTAGCTGTTCTGTGGCCCTTCTCTTTCCCCACCCAATACAAAGGGAATGTGAGAAACCTTCGCCATTAAAGTGGGTGGAAAGACGTCTGTTTCCCCAAATGTTCTTGTTTTGATGAATTGGCATTTCCAATGGGGAGGGAAACACCCCCATGCAGTCAAAAAAATCCCAGCCACCCCAGCCAACACACACTGGTCAGGCCAGGGGAGTGCCCTGATTCAATGCTCCCTGTCCACCTCAGCTTAATAGTGACCATGTAAATTGCCGTGGAGGGCCAGACATTCCCCTCACACACACGAGTTTACATCTGCTACTGCATGGATCATAACCGAGCTATTCCTGATTTACTCCAGTGCCCATGAGGGAGACTCTGGCCCAAAATGCTGCCTGTGTGGCTGTCATTCCGCTCGGTTGGTTTCAGGCATGAATCACAGAGAGAAAAGCTGGGTTCGTTCCTTTTGCTCAGACAGCATGGGAAGGGAGGGCGCATTTTATTCACATGCGTCTTTCACTTTCACCTTTCATTTGAAGTTGCTGCCCACGTGAGTCACACCTTGCATCTTTTTCGTCTATTCCAGTGCTTGATTCATTCACCAGAGCGATGAATGAATAACTCTCATCCGGTGACATTTTACACCCGTGAGCAGGCAGGCAAGAATTAGTCTCAGATTCCTGTCCTCACGTTGCAGAGACCTTTGGGACTAGTTTACAGGCTTATTTGCCAGATTCTGCCACTATTTCGAGCTGTTGTTTTCACATGGTCAGGATTTTGGGTTTCTCTCTGGGCTTCTTTCAGACCTATGTAGTTATTTGGTGATACTGCTGTTTGTTTTGCCGAAAAGATATCTCCTTTGAGGGCTTTGCAGCATTGGTACCACTTTTTATATGGCTATCCTCCCAAATTCTATTTTTATAGTTCCATTTCATTCCAGATTAAAGATAGATCATTAAAAGATGGTTTGTGGACTGATGGTAATGGGGCTATTTAGAAAAACATCGAGTATAGAGCACCTTAGAGACTAACAAAAATATACATAGTATCATGAGCTTCCATGGGCAAAACCCACTTCTTCAGATGAGTGGAAGTGGGCCATAATGGTTACAGCAGCATCCACTGAAGTAGCCCCCGAACGTACGTCAGTTCACAGGGTGAGTGAGGCAGAGTCAGTCCATTCACACTCTTACAAAATGCGCAGCTAAGCCCAGGCACTTGACCCGGGGCTCTGCCATTGTTCTGTTGAGATGCCTCCCTTACTATTGTCTAATCACTCTTTCGGGAAAGGAAAACGATTAACTTTTGGGACAGGGTCCATTGGTTCTATTTGCCCTGTATTGAAATAATTATCAGCTCCCGCTTGGGCCAGCCTATGGGCTTGCCTGCCCAGCTGAGAACACTTCATCTCTACACCTCTATAGGCTGGGCTAGGGTGTGAATGGCAGCCCAGGTAGCGGTATCCATGCCAGCTCCCTAAAAATAGAAGTGACGATGCCCCATCTTGGCTCTTTAAGCCCACCTGGGCCTGGAGGTGCACACTCACATCTGCACCCTCATTTCTATTGCTAGCAAGCTAGCTGGAGTGCAGCCAGCACAGACCCCTGGCTGCAGCAAAGGCTTATTCCTCCTCCCTTCCTCCCCCAGGGTATATCAGACCCCCACGGGTGAACTCCAGCCCCACCCAGACAGCTGTGCACCACTTCGGCCCTCACCCTGGTCTTCTGTACAAGACTGGCTCCCGCAGTCCCAGTAACACTTTCATTCTTGGTTGCTCCCTGAAGGCCGACCCATCAGCTTTAAGCAGGGCCTCCTCTTTCCCTCAGTTCTCTGCCCAACGTTTGCTTCATGAGGCTCCTAAGCTGGAGTGGCCTGGGCCCTGCTTTTTGCTGAGGTTTCCTGCTGCAGGGGAAAGACTCAGCTGCTTCCTCTCACTTTTAATATCTTTGATCAATGATGCAGTTGTTCCAACTTTAATAGTGCTCCCTGATACAATCTGTTTTTTAG
The DNA here is from genome assembly GCA_019425775.1 of Rafetus swinhoei. Taxonomy (NCBI): domain Eukaryota; kingdom Metazoa; phylum Chordata; order Testudines; family Trionychidae; genus Rafetus; species Rafetus swinhoei. The sequence goes on from JAFJHL010000226.1 coordinate 4,501,923, forward strand.
CAACTGGCAAAACAGTTTCTCTTGTTTTCATCATCCGTGCCTTCATCCCCCTAAGGCACATAGAAATATCACAGAATTCCTTATGTTTTAATCAGGCCTCTTATAGAGAGAGCTACAAAGGCATATGACAAATCAGCGTACACCAGTGAAATCAGTGGTCTAATGCCAGTTCTCCCCAGAGAATCATCTGGTGTGCATGTGTAGATGGCGCGCACACACACACACACACACACACACACACTTTTCCTATAACCCAGGAGTGGGGGGGTATGGAGATAACCTAAAGAAAATCACGTCACAGGAGAGCTTCTTAAAAAACCCTTCATATCCCAAGTCCTTCCCGCTGTTCCTCCGCTGCAGAAAGGCCCTAAACACAACGGGACCACCAAGATTTTGCTACATAATGGAGCCATGCTAGGAATCCATGCACTGGCTTTCTGCATAAACCCCTCACCCCCATGCAAGGTGGGGAATTGCTCCCTGGAAGGCTCCTTTGATGGCTGGAGGTGCTACCTCCATCGGGGTTCCCTTTGCTCAGAGACCTCCCATCCCCAGATCAGAGGCTGGAATGAATGTCCATACCCAGACCACAGGCCGTACTTGTTTTCTTGCATAATTCAATTGAAAATAGCAGTTTATTTTCTCCCGGTTGCTCTGAGTGCAGCATCCGAAAGTAGCTTTTATCCAATTTGTTCTGTTAATTACCAAATGAGCTCATACCCTTATGTGGAAGCACGGCTCCCATTTAGTCACCGCTCATGTGAAGTTTTAGGTAAATGAGCCTCCGCAGCTGGTGTTTCATCTGAATCAGCACAAGTAACCTGTAACTGAGCAAGTCCTGGAAATCCAGGGAGGTCCCTCTATCTAGGAGGAACGTCTGGGGGATCAGTTCTGTTTCCCACGGCCAGGAACTCTGACCCTAGAGCTGTCTGTGGGGCGGAACTGCAGGCTGTGGAATGCAGGGCAGTCCAGCCCCAGATTTATCCCGTCAGATTTTCAGTGACTCAGGTGTTGGGGTTTCTAGCACCTGAGAAGGGGAATTGCTAGGAGTTCAGTTATTTGCCTAACCACAGTTTTCCTGGACCTGATCCACTATTACCCTGCCCTTTGGGGGTCATTCGCACCAGTGCCAAGTGAGTACCACATGACCAGACCAGATTGGCAGCATGTACTAAACAAGACACAGGGCAATGGTGAAGTCACATGATCTTTTTTCAATTCTCCCTTTACAAATAGGACACCATCTCTCTCTTTCACGGCAGTGTAGTGAGGCTAGATTGGGGTGGGCAAGATACTGCCCACGGGCCGCATCCAGCCCTCCGAGCCATTTGATATGGCCTGTGGTCCAACCTGCCACACCCCCAGGCCAATCGAGACCCTGGTTTGGGGGAGCATGTGAAGTCTCATCTCCCTAACCAGCGGCGCACTGCACCAGAGGAAACCATCAGCTGTTCAAAATGGCTGGCAGTTCCCTCTGGGTGCCACACACCCCTGGTAGGCTGGAGCAGGGAGGGGAAGAGACCTCCCGTGCTCTTCCTCCACCCCACGGGAGAGCGCACAAAGGGAACTGCTCCTTCCGCCCAAAGCCCTGCCCCTCGGGGCCGGCCCGCAACCACTATCAACATCAGTGAAGTGGCCCCGCTACAAAAATTATGGCCCACCCCTGGGCTAGATTCATTAACATTTGCAACTTGCTCTCAAATCCCTGATGCAATGTACTAGAGAACTGCAAGCCACACGTGTTCCCTCGGGGAAATGGGTCCACTCTCCTACAGCCCTAGATTCTCCCCACTACCTATTGCAATGATACAGGCTATTATAAAACTATTAGCAAGGTTGCAATTAGAAGGGAGTCTTACCAGGAATCCCAGAGTTTAAAGGACACCAATCATGGCCACCTGGGGGTAGGGCATCAAATGTTGGCAAGAGAAGAGGCCAATCCCCCTTTTCAGTGCCTTGAAGATACATGGTGTGAGACATTTGTTGCAACTAAAGTTTCCCCAAGGAATAATACCCAGGGACTAATTCATGAGGGTTGCTAAGCGCATTGGTTTCAACGAGAGCTGCAGGTGTAACCCACACACCTGCTGGCTGTAGCGTACTGTTCCACCGAGTGACACTGAGACCACTTAGAGAGAGACTGATGCATCTGCTCTACAGCCTTAGCTAATAGGCAGCTGGCTTTTATCTCATGTGGTAGAGGCTCATGCACTGAGCTTCAGAGGTCACAGGTTCCATTCCACCTGTGGGCGTTACACAAGCCCAGAAACCGCAGAGGAGAGCCCCATAATCCAGAAGTAAAGGACGAACCTTTAACCTTCCAAAGTACTCTGGTACTATAGGATATGTCTAGACTACATGCCTCTGTCGCCAGAGCCATGTAAATTAGACTATCCGACATAGTCAGTGAAGCCGGGATTTAAATATCCCCGGCTTCATTAAAATAAAAATGGTGCTGCGCTGTGCCAGCTCAGCTGATCATCGGCAGAGCGCGGCAGTCAAGACGCGGATCGGTCAACAGGGAACGCCTTTGTCAACCGCTCCTGTAAACCTCATTTCACGAGGCATAAGGGCGCGGTCGACAAAGACGTTCTCTGTCAACCATTCCGCATCTTGACTGCCGCGCTGAGCCGACGATCAGTTGAGCCAGCACAGCGCGGCGGCCATTTTTACTTTAATGAAGCTGGGGATATTTAAATCCCGGCTTCACTGACTACGTTGGATAGTCTAATTTACATGCCTGTGGCGACAGAGGCATGTAGTCTAGACATACCCATACTGACAAGTGCCATTGAAATGCCTCTCAAGCTGGAAGAGGGAACAGATGCTGCTGTAACAAAGGCTTCAGCTCAGCTTGTCTTTCACAGAACGCCACGTTCAGCAGCTCTATTAGTTCTTCATCTTGAACAGCCCCTCCACACGGCCTCTCTGCTTCCCCCTCCTGCCCCATCACACACCCAGACAGATGCACACTTCCAGGGCCTTGACCCTGAGTCCCTGGCCTGGTAGGTTTTGCCACAGTGTGCGCATGGCTGAGGTCCTGCCCCCCACCCTCCGCATGGTTCCGCATGGTTCATGAAAAAACTTACTTTGGATTCCTCCCTGACTGCAGAGCTTCTCCCAAACCGTGTCTCACCCCCGAGATCAATTTCCTACAGTTTTCCTAACCCCCAGAAAAGTCCACTCAGTCTCCAGGGGCGACCTATTTTCTTTGGCACCGCTTCACTCATGCAATTAGTTTGTTTTCTTGGTGTGCACATGAGAGACACAGGAGGGTTGCTGATAAACCCTGTTCGCAAACTCTTTGCCTCTGAGCAAGGAGGGAATTGAGACGATTCCTTCCCCAGGATGCTTCTGGAGCTAAGCTTACAATGGGGGAGTCCTCTACACAGCCCTGGACCCCAGTTGTGTCTTTGGGAAACAGTCTAGTCCTAGAAGAATAGCAAAGGCTGCCTGAGAACACACCTCCGCCAGCATCCCTAGAAGGCATTATTATTTCTCCTGGACGTCTCAGGCTGCCTCCAGTTAAAGCCTCAGGAAATGTATCCTCTCCAGCTCAGCTCTGGCACTTGGCACCACTCACCTGCCCTGATACAACAAATATTATTTCCAGTTTGATTGATTTAATTATTGGTCTGAACCAGAGATCTGAAATTCTTTCCCACAATTCCCAGCTACGTATGCCATTAAAAATGCGCTTTTTGTGTTTGGTTGGCCAAATAGGCTAGTTTAAAATGTCTGGTGCCTTTGAAATATTCTGTCTGGGTTCAGCAGAGCAATATTTTATAGAAAGGTTTTGGAGAAAAACTCTCATGCAGGAACAATGCTGCTTTCAGTTCTGATATATATTCTTCTCGGCCTTCATATTTCTCTTCTCTGACTCAGGGCTTAGCTACATGGGGACAGTAGCGCAGAATGAGGTTGGGGGTGCATTTAAAGCACAACAGCTACTCCAAAGTGGGCTCAATTAAACTGAACAAAGGTGCTTGGTGTGGAATAGCATGTGCATAAGGGCCACATCTACACTCCCAGGTTATTTCGAAATAATAACTCCCGAAATAACTATTTCAAAATAGCACGGCCACACTAGAGGGAAGCCTCAAAATTAGTCCGAGGCAGGCTCCCTTAGGCTATGTCTATACTGCACCCATTTTGCGCAAGAAATATGCAAATGAGGCTAAGCGTGGAATATCACCGAGCCTGATTTGCATAATTAATGAGCACCCACTTTTTGCACAAGAGGCTTTTGTGCAAAAAGGAGCCATCCACACAGCACCTTTTTGCACAAAACTCCCCTCTTGCGCAAGAGCCGTTTTTCCAGAAAAAAATGCGGAAGAATGGCTCTTGCACAAGAGGGGTTTTTTGCGCCAAAAGGAGCTGTGTAGACAGCTCCTTTTTGCACAAAAGCCTCTAGTGCAAAAAGCAGGCACTCATTAATTATGCAACTGAGGCTCGGCGATATTCCACACTTAGCCTCATTTGCATATTTCTTGCTCAAAATGGGTGCAGTATAGACATAGCCCCATGTGAGTATGCTATCGCGACTTAGAGCCCCAGGAAGCTCTGAGAGTAATTACTTCGAATGACTCTGGGGAGTGGTTATTTCAAAATAATAGCAGCTGAGCATCTCTGCTAACCCTATTTCGAAATAGCAATTTCAAAATCGGCATTATTCCTTGTAGAATGAGGGGTTATTATTTTGAAACTAGCCAATTAGCCCGTCATAAGACGGGATTTTCAGGTCTTTCCTCCACGTCGGTCTTCTCTCCTGAGCCTCCAGTCTCTCACTCTGTTTCTCTCACTTTCCTCCTTTTGAATCCAGCGCCCTTTCCTGATGTCAGAGACGCCACGCTTGTCCAGGCCCCGCCCCTTGGCTGTTCCCTCTGGGTGGCGCTGTTGCCTCCCGCCGTGGCGCTCGGCTGACTTCTGTGCCGCTCAGCCCGGCCGCCACGCGGGAGCAAGCGGCCGTTTGGGCCCCGCGCTCCCCATGCAGCACACCCGTGCTTCATGGGAAGCGCAGACCCCAAACAGCCACTTGTGCCGCTTGCTCCCGCGCGCGGCCGGGCTGAGCAGCGCAGAAGTCAGCCGAGTGCCACGGCGGGAGGCAACAGTGCCGCCCAGAAGGAACAGCCAGCATTTCAGCGTTACAGAGTCACAGACATACTATACTATATATATGATAACGGGCTTGCCCTGTGGATGCTCACTTGGTTATTTCGCAGTAGCTCTGTCATGTAGACATGCCCAAGGAAAGAGAGTGCAGAATAGCTATTCTAGGCCACCTCCCCATGTAGGCAAGCCCTGATAGCTGTATAACTATTTGTCTGTGGGAAGGAGAATCAGCTATACTGGTATAGGGCACTTTTACACTGGTATAAATGCAGCCACACTAGAGCTTTTACTGGTTTAGCAATATCAGTTAAAAAACCTACTGCTATCTGACACAGTAATACTGGTAGAATTTTTCTGGTGTAGGCTGGCTTTTAGGTTCAGGGAATCATAGAAATGCAATGCTGGAAGGAGGTCAACAGGTCATCAAGTCCGCCCCACCCCTTTTCCCCATGCTAAGGCTGAATTAAGTATCCCTTAATCAGGGAGACTCAGATGGAGGCTCATGAGCCACAAATGGCTCTTTTCAGTCAATGCAGCACATATTAAAACACCAGGTGAGTTAATTATTAACCAGTCAGGCTGCTTCTATTCTTATTAGACAATTGTACTTGATAAAAAACTTGATCGATCATTTTGCTGTGGGAATGAATTAGGGCTGTCAATTAAAGCGCGTTAATGCTTGCGATTAACGCAGAGCACAATTAACACATTAATTTTTTAACGTGTTAATCGTAGGTGTTTCCACGGCACCACCAGGGCGTTTCAAAGGGCAGCGCAGTAGGTGCCTGGGATCAGCTGGAGTCCCCAGCTGACCCCGGGTTCCGGGCAGCGCTGCCCCCTTTGATACGCTGTGGCGGCGGCGTTTCCAAGGGGCAGTGCTGCATGGAGCCAGGGTCAGCTGGGGACTCCAGCTGATCCTGGGCTCCCGTGGTGCTGCCCCTTTGAAATGCCACTGCAGCGCACACGATTAATCACGTGATTAAGCGTGATTAATTTTTGTAATCGCTTGACAGCCCTAGAATGAATATATGGACGAGAATGAGACAATAAATTCACATGGCAACAGCTCGTTTGGGTAATGCTGATAGCTAATTTGGCTCCTGAACCACTGAGGTCTGAGTGTTACTGACCTGAACTCTCCCTGACAAGTATTAGTCTAGTCCCAAACTCCCACAAAGCCCCGCGTCGTGGCTCACAGGGTCTCTCCTGTCCCGGTACTTCCGTTGCCTAACTCTACCTGCACCCTGGCTTGGCATTTAAGATCCGAACAGACTGAAATTTTTTGAAATTTCAAAGCTAGCGGAGAGTGTGGAGAAATCAGGAGAAACACCCTGTCATCTGTTTGTGAGCTCGGCTCCTCTTTTGTTTGTATGAGCTGGCAAAATGTTGGCAATGCCATAAAAAGGGGGAAATTGAGAAAGTGTTCACTAATCCTGCTCCTCCACCTCCCCTTTTTAAGGCAGCTTTCCTTTGGATTGTCTGGGTGGCTCCTACGGTGGGTGTTTTGTTCTTCAGAATGCACTCGTTCAGTTCCCTGAGGTACAGGGGAGGCCGCCATCAGGTCACGAGTGTTGCTGCGAACTTTGGATTAGTTTGGCTTCTTTCCGAGTGTTAATCCTGCCTTTGCATTGCTCTGCCTGTGGCTGGAGATGCTGTAAGGGGTGCAGCAGCGAGAGTAGTTTTGCAGCCTGTGGCCTCATCTACACCTAAACCGTAGGCCAACCTAGCTATGTCGCCCAGGTTGGTGAAAAATTCACAGCCCTGAAAGACAATTAAGGGGACCTAAGACCTAGTGCAAACAGTGCTAAGTTGCTGGAAGAATTCTTCCATCGGCCGAGTTACCATCTCTGGATGGGTGGATTTACTACAGTGATAAAAGAACACCTGTCGCTGGAGCAATGGCTGTGCTATGGGGATGTAGCTGCAGCTGTCCCATTGTAGCACTTGTAGTGTACACACAGACGCTGTCTCTTTTGGGTAGCTTGTACATTTTGTGCCAGATTCCGAGCATCTCCCCTATGTCCCTGCATGGTGGTGCGTGCCCACCCCTGCCAGAGAAAGCAGGGTAATCGTTGCACGGACATTGTCTGTATCCAACCCCACTACCCCAGGATCTGAGGATCAAAGCAAAGGTGATGGTCTCGGTGCCTGGGGCAGCAAGGCCTAACAGTCACAGTCAATACCATGACCCTTTAGTTTAAGGCAGTGTCGCCTATTAGTCAGAGTCAATGGCATGGCCTTTTCGGGACAGACCGCATAGCCTAATAGCCAATCTTAATAGAGCAGCCTTTCAGTACAGGGCAGCAAGGGGCCACCAGAAAGGGGAGCTGGTGGTCCAGGTAGGGGTGCCCAGGCTCAGCATCCTCCACTGGGCTCTGACCCAGAGTCCCCTAGCAGAGGCAGAGTGAAACAAGCTGAACTTACCTGGCAGGGAGACACTACTCCATCACCCTCCCTCGATCACTCTCTGGTGAGGCTTCAGGATCTCCAGGGGCCTCATCAATGATCACTTCCTGAAACTCTGTTGGGCACAGGTGTCCAAGCCAGCCCTTGGGACCTCCAGCCTCCACCGTATCCAGTCCTCAGCAAGAGCTCCTGGTCTAGGTCCTTCCCCTCCAGTATCTAGCCCAATAAGCTGGACTTCCTCCCTTTATACAGTTTCAGGGGTTAGCTGAGTTAGTTGGTATAGAAAACAACAACAAATGGTCTGGTAGCACTTTAGGGTACGTCTACACTACAGCGTTATTTCGAAATATCTTATTTCAAAATAGTTAATTGTAAATAAGTTATTTCGAAATAACACGTCTACACACAAAATGCATTTCGAAATAGCGTTTTGCTATTTTGAAATAGCGCGTCCACACTGAGTGGACACTGAATCACATTTAAGGATGGCCGGAACCAGTTCCGGCAGGGCATCAGGTCAGGAGTTGTTTTGTGTGGCTGTTGCCTGAGGCTATCTGAGGCCTGTGCTTAAAGGGACCCCCCCTGGACAGCTGGTTCTCAGCTTCCCCTGCTTGCTTGCCTACATCGATGAGGGACAGCAAAGCATTTTGTCTCCGCGTGCTCTGGTTGCCCTCACTCGGGACGCCACAGCACTCTGCAACATGGAGCCAGAGCTGCCCCTGGGCACTCTGGTGCTTCTTGTGGACGCGTTGCTGCGAGCCTGGCTGCACTTTCTGCAGGCTGCCATCCGGGAGGTCCATCAGGGGGCTGTCAGTATCCAGGAGGCCCTGCGGGAGAGCTTCCACCCTGAGGAGCACTAAGAGCCTCCTTGGTCTGCCCCACTGGGGTCTTGTGCCTCATTTGTCCCTCATGTCCTTCCACTTACCCTTCCCTAACCCCCCTTCCTGATGTCAAATAAAATACATGTATTTTCATGAACACAAACTGTCTTTATTTAACAAAACTGGGGCCGGGGAATGAAACTCTGGTGAGACTGGGGAAAGGAGTCTGGAGAGGGGAGAAGAGAGGGTGGGAGAGGGGAGGGAGAAACCTGGGAGGAGGGAGCTGGAAGGGGGAAGCAAGGGGAAGAAGGGGGAGGGGAAGCTCAGGGCTCAGGGCTGGGGGTCTCACCGGACCAACTTGATTTTCATGCAAACCTGCTCCTGGGTTTGCATGTGGCCTTTGGTGGCCAGGCTGGCAGCTATCCTGCCATAGACGGCCACTTTCCTCCATCCCCCGCAAACCTGAATAAGGTCCACGATCTCCACCCTGGACCAGGAAGGCGCTCGCCTTCTCCGGGCCCTGGCAGGCTCCTGGGAGCTGGCAGACTGCTCCTGGGGAGCAGTGTAGGGCTGGCTGCCAGTGGCTTGCTGGCTCATGTTTTGGGGCCACTGGGTCAGGGTCAGTGACTGCTGGCTCTGGGCTGGCAGGCTTGGAGCTGGCACAAGCACTGTGGCCAGAGTCTGCCCCTTTAAGGGCTCTAGGGAGGGGGGAGGGAGAGGAGTGTTCTTGGTTGAGGCTGGAGTGGCCACCAAGGCACCGTGGGAAGGCTGGAGGCCCCCTATTTTGATATGTGTCTACACAGCACTTATTTCAAAATAGCTATTTCAAATTTGGCGTTATTCCTCGTGGAATGAGGTTTACCAAATTTGAAATAAGCGCTCCGCTTCGTTTTAACTACCCAATCTTCAGATACGTACTGATTCCCTCTAGCTCCCTATCTCCCACCCCGCTCCTTTTTTCCCTTCTCCCTCTCCCACTTCTCTCCTATTTATTTTGGGTCTGCACATCCTAAACTCAAAACTCCGGTCATCTGAAGAAGTGGGCTGTGCCCACGAAAGCTCGATACCATCTACATGTTTTCTTAGTCTATAAAGTGCTACCAGACCATTTGTTGTTTTTTTCCTTTTATACGGTTATAGCCTCTGGAGCATGCCCAGTCCAGCCTGGGGGCAGGACTTCCACTGTCTATAATGTGGGTTTAACCCTAACGGGGCTAGTGTGGGATATGCCTACCCTGTCACACCCTGCTTTTGACTGAGGTCAGGGAGATACATGTTAAAGCACCAGGGCCTTTGTACATTTGTTGAAATGTCCGAGCACCTCAAGGACATTTTAAAGTGGGGATTGATAAAAAATAAATAAGCCAACTGACCTTTGCCAGGAGAGTGTTTTTTTCTTCCCAGCAGGCATCAGCAGGTATAAAAAAATCTATACTGCCACCAATAACTTCACCCTACCTGAACCTGACCCAGCATGTCACTGATAACTCTGGGCTGGACAGAGGAGAAAACGCAGGGGGTAGCCCTGAGCCTTTGAAGCCAATTAGCACTTTTGGACAGGGAGCAGCTTTTTTTTAATCCAGCATTTTAATCCTCTTGGAATCAGAATCGCTCAGCCATTTGGAAACAACTAAAGTGGTCAGCAAATTGCTTTGCTGGCCAGGGTATCTCCAGACACAAAATCCAATTTAGGGGAAGTGTTAGAGACTTGGAAAGATCAGATAAACTGTGACAGCGCCCTTCCTCTGGGGGAGTACCCAAGTGGACTCTCAGTGTGACAGATTACAGTTTGACTGAGGAGATATGCAGCGTTATGGTCTCTAACCCTCGATTCTGTGGCTTATTTAACTCAGCCTTTGGTGTCAACGAGCAATCCACTTGTGTGTCCAAGGATCCCATTTCAAACTTGAGCAGAGAAAAGGCATTAACTAAATCATTTGAAATAATGAGGTTAAGCACAATTTTGCCCTTTGAGTGAACAAAGATAGTTGTGTTTCAGCATGGTTAACTCCAGAGACCCACAACCAGCCAATGAATTTTAAATAAAGAGGGGCCCTGCCTACACTCAGGGTATGTCTACACTGGAAGAGACTCCCAGTGTGCCTCAGAGCCTGGTTCCGGTAGTGGGGTTAAAATTAGCAGTGTGGATGTTTCAGCCATGGTTGATGCCTTGTCTCTGCAACCCAGTGAGTGAGACTCAAGAGATCTGGGTTCTATTCCTAGGTCAGCCACTAGGTGGCCATGACAAGTCATTTCCTTGCTCTGTACCTCAGTTTCCCCATCTGACAAACAGTGATGAGCACCTTTGTAAGTCCCTTGGAGCCCTACTCATGAAAAGAGGTAGGCTTTATTAGAACACTATGCACAGAAGCAGTGACAGCCAAGTCAATGGTACTACCCATGTGCTTACAGTTAAGTATGCAACAAGTCTTTGGTGGACTGTAGAGGCCGGGAAAGTTTATGCGCCAGATTTTCAAAAGTATTTATGTGCTCAAGAGGCAGAAAAGCACTATAGTGACATTTTCAGAAGCACTTAAAACCATCCAAGGGGAGTTAGGTGCCTCATCTGCTCCAATGCTTAGGAAAATCCTTTTAGGTGCCTCGTTACATCATGAAGTCTTGCCCATGAGCAAGGGTAATTGCTCTGTTCCTCAGTTTCTCTTTCTGGAAAATTCTACATCAGAGAAGTTTTGTGAAACTTAATGAGTCCACTGCCTGACACTTTGGCCATTGTTGTCTTAGGGTCCTAGGGCTGGCAGAGACCTCAGGAGTCACTGAGTTCATCCCCCTGCCCAAGGCAGGACCAACCCCAACTCAATCATCCAGCCAGGGCTTTGTCAAGCCGAGACTTAAAAACCTCTAGGGATGGAGATTCCACCCCCTCCCTAGGGAACCCATCCCAGTGCTTCACCATCCTCCTAGGGAAATAGTTTTTCCTATTATCCAACCTAGACCTTCCCCACTGTAACTTGTTCTGTCATCTGTCACAACTGAGATCAGCCTCTCTCCATCTTCCTTGTACTCCCCCATCTGTCTGCACCCACCTGTTCCTATAAATTGTACCAACTCTTCCCTGCCAACTTCATGAAAAATTAACCCCAAGATCCTATTTTTAACCTTTCCCTTCCTTTACATTTTCTTATTCTTAGTCCACTCTGCCCCTTACATCCAGCTACATTTGCTAAAGTGAATTCTTCCAGCAGCCAAGTTTGTGAAAGGACTTAGAATGGAAATACACATTGTAACACAACTCATGACGCATAAGGGAGCGGTCAACAAAGGCTTCCCCTATCGACCGATCCACGTCTTGACTCACGCACTGTGCCGACGATCAGCTGAGCTGGCACAGCGTGGTGGCCATTTTTATTTTAATGAAGCCGGGGATATTTAAATCCCCGCTTCATTGACTATGTCAGGTAGCCTATTTTATATGCCTTTGCCGACAGAGGCATGTAGTCCAGACATACCCAGAGAGAGAGAGAGCTGCTGTGTTGTGTGCTGCTTGCATAAAGTTTGCTCCACCAGAAGGCTGTATTTGTTTTAAGTTATCTGGTTTAAGACAGACAACACAAGACCCTACTCATGCAGACCTTCAGCTGGTACAAATCAGCATAGCTCAGATGAGCTCACTGGAGCAATACTGATTTCTACAAGCAGAGAATTTGGCTCTAAAGCAGTGACAGGCAACCAAGGCTAGTGAGCAGACCTTATGGCTGTGTCTAGACTGGCATGATTTTGCGGAAATACTTTTAACGGAAAAGTTTTTCCGTTAAAAGTATTTCCGCATGCAAAAGAGCGTCTAGATTGGCACGGACGCTTTTGCGCAAAAGCACTTTTTGCGGAAAAGCGTCCGTGCCAATCTAGACGCGTTTTTGCGCAAGAAAGCCCCGATCGCCGTTTTAGCCATCAGGGCTTTTTTGCGCAAAACACTTTTTAGCTGTCTACACTGGCCCTCTTGCGCAAATACATTTGCGCAAAAGGACTTTTGCCCGAACGGGACCGTCAAAGTATTTGCGCAAGAAGCACTGATTTCTTACATTAGAACGCCAGTGCTTTTGAAATTCAAGCGCCAGTGTAGATAGCTGGCAGTTTTTGCACAAAAGCGCCGCTTTTGCGCAAAAACTTGCCAGTCTAGACACAGCCTATGAGTGGGCCTCCTTTAGCTCAGGGGGCTGCAAGATTGTCATAACAGAGATGGTCTCCCAGGTCAGGGTAGTTTTGCTCACTGCACTTGCATGCCTGGAATTTGCAGGGTGTCCTGATGGACCTGCAGCAGTGCTTTGGAGGTTGCTGGCCCTCACGGTCAGTGTTGTGTGCAATCAGCATGCGCCTCACTTCATGTACCCTGGCCTTTCGGGCATGTCGCTTTAGTAACACTGGTAGGAAAAAATGTATGCAGATGGGGAACCAGAGGAATCTTGCAACCCAGTTGCATGGGCAGCAATACACAAAATGTCTCCCGGGGTCACACACAGAGCATGGCCAGCAGGCGGCCACCACTGCTCTAAAGCGTTTTGCAGAAGCTTGATGAAAATTCCACCCTCTTCCTCCTCCCTCGGGTTACCTTGTTGCAAGCAGCCCTGAAGAACAGGTGCTTCACGAAGTGCTTCAGGCGAGGGATAAACGGCTGGATTCTGAGCTCCTTGTAACTGCAGAGCTGATGGGATGATTCCGGATTGACACGGGCCCAGCTGAGCTCAGAATCCAGCCCCTGCTTCTGCCACATTTGTCCTATTTCTTCAGTGCCTCAGGCCAGTTGTACATGATCTCCTGCATTTAGAAGAGGGCCCGTGAGGTACATAAGTATTCAGTGCAGGTGCTGAGGGAGAACACAAGAGGTTAATAACCTCACCTCTAGTGCTGCTTCCCAGCCCTTAACATCACACACTAGAAACATAGAATCCTAGAGCTGGAAGCAACCTCAGGAGGTCATCAAGTCCAACCCCCTGTCCAAGGCAGGACCATCCCCAACTCAATCATCCCAGCCAGGGCTTTGTCAAGCCGAGACTTAAACACCTCTAGGGATGGAGATTCTACCCCCTCCCTAGGGAACCCATCCCAGTGCTTCACCACCCTCCTAGGGAAATAGTTTTTCCTAGTATCCAACCTAGACTTCTCCCACTGTAACCATTTTGCATTGATGGAGACTTCTTATTGCTATAAAGAATGGGATGTAAATGATCATTATCAGGGCTCGCCGAACCACGGTGAGCCCTGCTCGCCATCCGCGCTGTCCGGCGATCTGCGCATGAGCAGATCGTTCTGTGCAAGCGCAGATCGCCCGAACCCGGCTCTTCCGGGTTACAATCTACTCACCATGGGCGAGTAGATTGTATTATTTGTTGAGCCCTGATCATTATATATATCTATATGTTTAGACTCAGGCGGAATTTATGGGTTCCCAAACTGGGGGGTGGGTGAAGAAATTCCAGGGGTGCGAAGTGACCCAGCCCCCGATCAAGTTTTGCCCTGGTCAGTTCCTTTTTTTTTTTTTTTTTTTGCTCAGCAAGTTTTGCTATTTTGGGGGGGAGGAGGCGTGAGGGTTTTTCAAAAATCAAAAAGGGTGCGTGATGCTGAAAAGTTTGGGAACCTCTAGAAGGAAGCGTTATATTACACTGGTCTACAATTTTTTAGAAGTCGTCTGCTTCAGAGATAAAATGTGCTATTTATTATGTATTTTGATGTGCTGAATTCAAATATGACAATTAAAACAACTGATTGGCTACTGTTACCAAGATATTTAAGTTTTTACATTTTACGTCTATGTATATTGTGTAGATAGTAGAGTTTTAATCATAAATTGTAAACCTAGGTCTTTTCATGTGTTTATGGTTGCTTTACATGATAATATTTCACCTGTCCTGTTTATGTAACACTTTAAAAATCAGCAAAAGGGTTATATAAATAAAATTTATTATGAAACAAAAGGCAAAAAACTATTATGTACATAGTTTAGACCTATTCAGTGTCTACTCGGCGCTTCTTGGCTTGTCTCTTGTATTCATTAAATGGAGCATCTCTTGTCATTGTCCAGCAATAGTCTGCAAGCATTGATGGGCTCCATTTGCCCTGATAGTGTTTCTCCATTGTTGCAATGTCCTGGTGAAATCACTCGCTGTGCTCGTCGCTCATTGCTCCGCAGTTCGGTGGAAAAAAATCTAGATGAGAGTGCAAAAAATGTATCTTTAGTGACATGTTGCAACCAAGGCTTTTGTATGCCTTGAGGAGGTTTTCCACCAACAGCCTGTAGTTGTCTGCCTTGTTGTTTCCGAGAAAATTTATTGCCACTAACTGGAAGGCTTTCCATGCCGTCTTTTCCTTGCCACGCAGTGCATGGTCAAATGCATCATCTCGAAGAAGTTCACGAATCTGAGGACCAACAAAGACACCTTCTTTTATCTTAGCTTCACTTAACCTTGGAAATTTTCCACGGAGGTACTTGAAAGCTGCTTGTGTTTTGTCCATGGCCTTGACAAAGTTCTTCATCAGACCCAGCTTGATGTGTAAGGGTGGTAACAAAATCTTCCTTGATTCAACAAGTGGGTGGATGCTGAACACTTTTCCTCCCAGGCTCCAATGACTGTCGGAGTGGCCAATCTATCTTGATGTAGTGGGAATCTCTTGTACAACTATCCCATTCGCAGAGAAAACAGCAGTACTTTGTGTATCCAGTCTGCAGACCAAGCAAGAGAGCAACAACCTTCAAATCGCCACAAAGCTGCCACTGATGTTGGTCATAGTTTATGCACCTCAAAAGTTGTTTCATGTTGTCATAGGTTTCCTTCATATGGACTGCATGACCAACTGGAATTGATGGCAAAACATTGCCATTATGCAGCAAAACAGCTTTAAGACTCGTCTTCGATGAATCAATGAACAGTCTCCACTCATCTGGATCGTGAACGATGTTGAGGGCTGCCATCACACCATCGATGTTGTTGCAGGCTACAAGATCACCTTCCAAGAAGAAGAATGGGACAAGATCCTTTTGACGGTCACGGAACATGGAAACCCTAACATCACCTGTCAGGAGATTCCACTGCTGTAGTCTGGAGCCCAACAGCTCTGCCTTACTCTTGGGTAGTTCCAAATCCCTGACAAAGTCATTCAGTTCACCTTGGTTCAGAGGAGGAGGATGGGAGAAAATGTGGGTCCTGTGACATTGATGATTCAGGACCAGAAGTTTCATCCTCTTCCTCTTCCTCGTCTGACTCAAGTGAGAATGATTCTGGTGCATCAGGAACCGGCAGTCCTTCTCCGTGGGGTACTGGGCGTATAGCTGATGGAATGTTTGGATAATGCACAGTCCACTTTTTCTTCTTTGACACACCTTTCCCAACTGGAGGCACCATGCAGAAGTAACAATTGCTGGTATGATCTGTTGGCTCTCTCCAAATCATTGGCACTGCAAAAGGCATAGATTTCCTTTTCCTGTTCAACCACTGGCGAAGATTTGTTGCACAAGTGTTGCAGCATATGTGTGGGCCCACCTCTTGTCCTGATCTCCAATTTTGCAGCCAAAATAAAGGCGATAGGCTTTCTTAACCATAGTGGTTATACTGCGCTTTGTGATGCAAAAGTCACTTCACCACAAACATAGCAGAAGTTATCTGCACTGTTCACACAAGTACGAGGCATCTCTGCTCACTTTGGCTAAACAGAAATGTGTTCCTTTGCAAAATCAAACACTGACAAATAAGAGAGCACGACACTATATGATTTCTAGAGCTGATATAGGGCAATTTGTTCAGCAGAGTGATGTAAGCTTCGTTATGATTGCATCATCCATGACTTCTAGGAATAACATGATGCAATTCATATCATGTATGACAATACCAGCTTCAGATTGCATCATTCATTGTTTTGCCTAAAAGCAAGTACTGTCCAAACCCAGTCATAGATTTATTCATAGATCCAGTCAAAGATGTATTTTAGTCATTTCTGGTTTAAATTGAGATCCCTTCCCTTTATAACTCACTTATCCTCCGCCATTCCCAAGTCAAGGGTCGTATATACTGACCCAATAGCATATCTTGAAAACTAGAGCCAATCAGCAATTTTAAGCATCATTTTCGTTCTCAGTGACCCAGAATTAGTAAAGTTTGACTACATTTATTTCAGAAGCATTTTGGCTGTAGAGTAGTGTTATTTTTTCTTAAACAAAATGTCAGCAGAAATTTGACACATTCCCACAGAACATTTTAATGTCATCCAATCAGCGTTTTCCCATGGGGCGCTTTCAACCAGCTCTGCCGGCCAGCTCACTAGAACCATAGAATCATAGAGCTGGAAGACACCTCAGAAGGTCATCAAGTCCAGCCCCCTGCTCTAGGCAGGACCAATCCCAACTAAATCAACCCAGCCAGGGCTTGGTCAAGCTGAGACTTAAACACCTCTAGGGATGGAGACTCCACTACTTCCTAGGTAACCCATTCCAGTGCTTCACTACCCTCCTAGTGAAATAGTTTTTCCTAATATCCAACTTGGACCTCCCACCACAACTTGAGACCATTGCTCCTTGTTCTGCCATCTGTCACTACTGAGAACAGCCTCTCTCCATCCTCTTTGGAACCTCCTTCAGGAAGTTGAAGGCTGCTATCAAATCCCCCTCACTCTTCGCTTCTGCAGACTAAACAGACCCAACTCCCTCAGTCTCTCCTCATAAGTCATATGCTCCAGCCCCTAATCATTTTGGTTGCCCTCCGTTGGACCCTCTCCAATGTGTCCACATCCTTTTTGTAGTGGGGGGCCCAGAACTGGACACAATACTCCAGATGTGGCCTCACCAGAGCCGAATAAAGGGGAATAATGACATCTCTGGATCTGCTGCCAATGCTCCTCTTAATGCAACCTAATATGCCATTAGCCTTCTTGGCTACAAGGGCACACTGTTGACTCATATCCAGCTTCTCATCCACTGTAACCCCCAGAGAACTCTTAAGGAGGAACAGATTGCCTTCCAGCTCCATGAAAAGGGGGTGGAGCCTCCACACACCTGACCTATTGCAATCTCTCTACTCCACGGAGTACAAGGACCGTTCAGTAAAAGGGGTGGGACCACAATGCCTGTTAACAGAGCAGTGCACACAGCATCCTTCTAAGGGCCATGCTACCCAGTGACATGTCTATTTTCAGCACACGAGCTTAATGAGAGCCAGTAGGAGTTTGTGTATGTGAGCTGGGAATCCCAGCCTTAGCTCATAGTGTAGGTGTAACCCCTGAGCAGTGTACCCTCTAATTTTCCATTCATGTGCAGAATAAATTGTGTTGCATGCACCAAGGCATGTGTGAATGTGCACCACCAGTAAAAACACCTGCTGGTGGCTGTGGGCACACTGCTAATCAGCTGAGCAGCATTTGAATTTCTCCTGGGTGGCCGCCCAGGCACTCAGCTTACAGGGAACACGGCCCATAAGGTAGCAGAGGAGGCATGCTCTCATAGTGCACTAGGGGTCTCGAGGAGGTGTTCAGCTTGCTGGTGGCATAATCTTTCCTGGTGCAGCTCAGCTCAATGCACCCACAGTGAAAGCCTGTGCATGAATGTCACCAGCTGGTCCTTACAGAGCACAGAGACAACTAAGGAAAGTCTAAGGAACTATCATACCCATTCTTCTCCTACCTCCGCATGAGTGACTCAACCTATCAACATACATCTAAGCGTTCACCAGTGCATGGCTGTTCCTAGACAGCCTCCCAGACAGGCCTTCTCTGGGCTCCTCCTTTGCTCCTTCTGCCTTGTCAAGAAACACTCAAAGCACTTTTCTGCACTGAAGTTGGAGCCACCTGTTCTGGCTGCCAGGGTGAATCGGCAAAGCACAGAGCCCTACTGGTTCTATGGTCAGGCTGAGCGCTCCACTGCCCTTTGTGCTGCATAAGAGGCAGCCCTGCCCCCAAAGACTTTAAACGTCACAGTGAACTGGCTGAATAGCTCCCCAGCTCTTAGGAAGGGCCAAGTATCCACAAGGGGCTGTTTGAGCAAATGAGCGTGCTCACCAGTGTTCCCTCTAACCTTTTCCACCCATGTGCAGATTTTTTCCATCTATGTATGGAATAAATTTTGTTACGTGCAACCGGGGCGCGTGCCAATGCACACCACGGCTAGAAACAAAAACCTAGCGGTGGGCACTCTGCTCCTTAGTGCGGCAGCACTTGAATCTCTCCTGGGTGGCTGCACAAGCGCCCAGCTTACAGGGAACGCTGGCCCAGCCTATAATGCTGAGCGAGAACTGCCCGTTGGTAGCAAATAAAATCCTTAATCCGGTTGGACACATTCAATGTTGTGTTCCTAGGACGCAGACACAATTTCTGAGTTACCGTGGAGAGCAAAGGCGACCTGAAACTATGTTGACTTAATGAGATTATCATATTAAACTAGCGAAGGCACCAAACAATTTTCACTGAACAACGCCTCCTCATTAAGGACTGTATCAAAACACTTCTAATTACAGATCCATAATGTGCAGAGCTTGTTTAATTCATGACGGCGTATCCTGCGAAGGCTGGGTGATGCTCAGCACTCCCTGTTGGTTAGGCCAGCGATTAGCAGTTCAGAGTGTCCCTCAGTGCACAAGGTCATTCGTTTTAGACAAACCTGGTCTAATTGTTCTCACACTGTCACGAGACGAATATGAAAGTCACAATCTACCCTCTTCTGTGGCACGATGGTAGCAAAGAGACACATGCTTGGTATCTCCAAAGGATCTGTTTTGTTTTAACGTAGCCCTTTCTCCAAAGTCTAGAGGAATGAGGATCTAGGGTTTGGGGTGACTTGTAATTGCCATAAAAGCAGCCAATAGAAATATCCCCCAAATCAATGGGAGATAGGCACCTGTGAAATCCCACTAAGCATCTGTTTCTTTAGGTACCTAAATGCCTCCATCGATCTGCCACGACAGCTTTTTTTGACAGTGGCTTTGTGATGAAGTAGGGCCTGTATTTGCTCTGTTCACTTTGTTGCATTGCATGTGATTTTGAGTGTCCCGTGGTAACCCTGTGTGCGTGCCTCAGTTTCCCTGGGCACTGCACCAATACTGAGATGGGGATGGGAATTTCGGGTGTGACTCTCAATGAGGGTGGCTGCTCCAGCCCAGCACATACAGAATGGCCCAGGCTGTCTGTAACATGAGTCTGGGAGGGGTTGCAACCAAGTGACACCTTTTGCCTGGGAAGCCGCAGGGCTGGGACTGGTTGCTGGGTTGTGAGTTAATCATGGCTGGCTTAGCATACAGGGAGGGGGCCCCAGAGCCTTGGACTGTACCAACTGCTTCTGGTTCCTGTGCTTTGTCTGTTCTATGCTGTGTCCTTGTGAACTGATTAAACCGATAAACCTTTCGTCCTACCTGCTGGCTGAGCATCACATCTGACTGCAGACAGGGATGCAGGGCCCAGAGACTCCCCACATCTCCGCGACAGACTCGCACTCAGTCAATCTAACAGAATTTTCCCACTTCCACTTACTCTGATCTGATGCTGCCAGATGTCTCTGGAGCATCCTGCCATGATTGTGGCTGGTCTGATTACACACGGAGCTGATACTGATGCACAGACTGGGGTCAGTCAGCAGAGTTCTATTAACTTTCGTGTGAAGTGAGGAGTTAAAACAGGGCAGGAATAGTCAGATGAGTTTGGGATTCATTCCATCTGTAGAATCTAGACAAAACAAAGAAGTCCTACTCTGCTGTTTTGGCAACCTGGTCTCCCAGGGCTGAAGATGAAGTTTGTTTTTATAGCCAGCTGCCTTTCCTATCCACACTTGGCAACATTACATGCTGCAGTCTCATTTAAAATTAAACTTAAGAAATGCAACCTTCCAAAAGAAAAATTAAAAAGTGCCTGTGTACCTTCTAAGGGTTCGTCTACACTGCGGCGCTATTTCGGGATACCGGCGGCATCCTGAAATAGCGTTTTCCATGTCCTGACAGTGCACTGATTTTTTCAAAACGTGATCAAACTAACAGGTGTGCTATTCAGACATCCCAGTAAATCTCATTCCACAAGGATTAAGGACTTGTCGGAATAGCAGTCTATTTAAAATTTGGCACCGTGTAGGAAAGCGCCAAATTTCAAAACAGACTATCTTGAAATAAGCTCGAAATAAGGTATGCCATTTGCATAGCTCAAATTGTGTAGCTTATTTCCAGCTAGCGCTGCAGTGTAGAGGCACCCTAACTGTGCTAGTTCTAGTACGATATGGTTGCCACTTCATAAAAGGCTTAAAACTCATTTATAGCCATTTCTTTTTTTCATAAGTAACCAAATGCCATTAATAAAAAGGAGCATTATGCCTTCATTGGGACAGAAACAAAGTCCATCCTATACTGCACTATTTGCAGTGATTCCTACTACTTGGGTTTCAGGAAAGCTATGTCAAAGCTATCAGCCGTATCCTAGTTGAGAGAGTCTGTTCCTCTGTTCAAGAATGCATCCTACATGGTAAGAACTAGGGCCACCAAATGTAGTACACAGTTTCCTCTTCTCCTGACTTAAAATAGCACAAGAGAATTTTTACAGACATTTCAATCAGCTGATCCCAGTGCTGCATGAGGATAGGCATCCCTTTGTGTGGGTCCAAGCCCCGATGTTAGAAAAGAACAGCTGACCCAGAGGCAGACGGAGTAGGAGGGCTTCTTTATTGGCAGATACTTGTTCTGCCCCACCCCACCCCCAACCCTTGTCCAAGTGAGCAACAAAATTAACCACAGCAACACTCTTCTATCCAAGTCAGTATGTAAATACACCTACTTACAACTCCCCTTGACCTCTTATTTAGTAGTATGAACACCCATCTAATGAATAGTAATAACCATGAGATGAATATAATTATACCCACCCCCCTGTTTATTGTTCATAGCATTTTTAGCTGAAGCATTAAGTTTTTACATTACAAACTCCTTGGCTACGTCTAGACTGGCATGATTTTCCGCAAATGCTTTTAACGGAAAAGTTTTTCCGTTAAAAGCATTTATGAAAGAGCGTTTAGATTGGCACGGGCGCTTTGCGCAAAAGCACTTTTTGCGGAAAAGCGTCCGTGCTAATCTAGATGCGATTATGCAAGAAAGCCCGATCACCGTTTTAGCCATCGGGCCTTTTTTGTGCAAAACACTTTTTAGCTGTCTACACTGGCCCTCTTGCACAAATACATTTGCGCAAGAGGGCTTTTGCCCGAACGGAAGCAGCATAGTATTTGCGCAAGAACACTGACAATCATACATTAAATCGTCAGTGTTCTTGCGCAAATTCAAGTGGCCAGTGTAGACAGCTGGTAAGTTTTTCCACAAAAGCAGCTGCTTTTTCGGAAAAACTTGCCAGTCTAGACACAGCCCTTGAGTCAGCAGCTTACTGGGGGGGAAAGGGAGAGAAGGAGCTTTGACCCTGAACATATTTCAGGGTGAGTGGGAAAAGATGGGAGAAAGGGGAGATAACATGGGGTTATACACTGTGGCACTCATTAGAAGTTACATTCTTGGTGCAGCTGTGTGCTTATCCATCCCAGGCAGGCAAGAAGGGAGGAAGAAAACAGATCCATAAATCAATAGGAACAGTGCTTGCCTTATTCCCATGGTAGCAACTACCCAGACCCCTTATTTAACCCTTACGTAACCCAAAGCCAGCATTACAAAAAGTTTTCAGAAGAGAGTTGAGATTTGGGGTGTCCCAAACAAGACACCATAGCAGGGCTTGCTTGTCAGAAAACGCTGAGCACCTGCCTACCTGCCTATCTGAAAAGTCAGCCCCTTTGAAACATCTCAGGGTGGGGACGTGGAAACTGAGGGCACCTCAAGTCATTAGGCACTTAGATCACTTGGCTTGTGCATATTCCAGTAGCTTCAGTGCTCAAAATAATGTAACCCAATACAGGGCAGTGGAATTCATGGGGCTAGCACAGTACTTCAAAGAGGACTGGTCATCTCTGTGATCATAGGTGATTGCTGGCTCCATTTTTGTAATTCATTAAAGAGAGGCTAACGAAGCTGCATGCACCCAGATTGCTACTTTTCCTCGGGGCACAGCAGCTTTGTCTGGTGGAAAGAGAAGCAGATGTAAACTTGGGGTCTAGTCCCAGTTCTGCCACTAACACATTATGGGAACTCGGGCAATTTGATTACAGATAAACTTAAAAAAAATCCAGCTTCTAATAATGCCTAATTTTCCTGTGCACCTTTGAGGTGGACACCCCACAAAATGAGGCATCAGACTCGATAACCACTTCTGACACCGTGCAGCTCTCTCTCGCTGTAAAATGGGGATGATTCTTCGCTTCTAAGGCCAGAAGGGTTCACTGTAATCATCCAGTCCTGGATAAGACAGGTGACAGACAATGCCTCCCCACATTCTGCCCCAGGGAACATCTGCCCTGGCTGGAGTCATCAGTCAAAGTCTCTACATCCACATGGCACTGATGGTCTTTAAATTCTTTGGGACACCTCCTTCTCTGCTTGTTCAGGACCAAGTGCAACAGGACCTGTTCTCGGTGGGTGCCAAGGTACTGTCCTAATATATAAGAACAGGGTTCAAAAAAGAGCTGGATAAGTTCATGGAGGTTAGGACCATCAATGGCTATTAGCCAGGATGGGTAGGAATGGTGTCCCTAGCCTCTGTTTGTCTAGAAGTGGATGACAGGAGAGGGATCACATGAGGATTCCCTGTTGTGTTCCCTCCCTCTGGGGCACTTGGCATTGGCCACTGTGGGCAGACAGGACACTGGGCTAGATGGATCTTTGGTCTGATCCAGCCTGGCCGTTCTTAGGTTCTTACGTTGTGTTTCATCAAGAAGGAGTCCTGTGCATTTACACTACAGCGTTATTTTGAAACAACAAGGTGAGCACCCACACAGTAAGGCTGTTATTCAAAATTATTTTGAAATAATGGGCTTCTTATTCCAGAATAATAACCCTTTGTTTCACAAGGAATAACACCGATTTCAAAGTTGCTGTTTCGAAATAGTGGTATGGTGGACACTCCACTGCTGCTATTTCAAAATAGCTCCTCCCCAGGGCCATTCAGAGGAATTACTCCCCAGTGCTTCCTAGGACTCTAAATCCCCTAGTGCGTCCACATTAGGGGAGCCTGCCTCGGACTCATTTCAAGGTTTCCCGGTAGGGTGGATGTGCTATTTCAAAATAGTTATTTCAGGAGTTATTATTCTGAAATAGCTTATTTCGAAATACCTTTGTAGTGTAGCCATACCCCTAGAGAGTAACAGATTTCTTAGGGCATAAGCTTTCATGGGCAAAACCCACTACATCTTTTACCCACAAAAGCTTATGCCCTAAGAAATCTGCTTGTCTCCACAGGACTCCTCATTGCTTTTGCAGATACAGACTAACACATCTACCCCACTGAGACTTTGTGTTTCATGTTTACCTTTAAACATCTGATATGCACCTATTAAATTGAAAATATTGGGCCTGATTCTGATCTAACTGATCTTGTGCAGTGACTCTACTGGTAAGTGGGAGTGTAACAGTCCCCCACAGACTGTAAATTTTGAACAAGTTTATCTTGTCCTGTCTTGCCAATGATTTCTTAGGAAGAGGAAAGCGCTAAAGAACTTGCTTGGAAAATGCGTCCTGTCTCCGTTCCATTTGTCAAGTTTACAAGCAAGTCTCCTACAGGAAAAAAAAACAAACCCCAAACCCCATGTTTTATTTTTGTCACGGTTCCAAGCTGTAATCCAACAATGTCTGAAGTCCCTGCCATTCCTCTCCTTTGATAAGGAACTGTCGCAGTGATCTTGTCCTACCCCCAGCGCCACATCTCTCTTCCAGCCTGACAGGCGCTGCCCAGGGTTTTAAACCTGAATGTGCATTGAAAGTTGGTTTCCCAGAACTGCTCTCTATGTCTAGGATGTCCAGTCTCTCAGCACCAGTGCATTGTTGCTTTGCACCACTCGTTCTCTCGTGATTGAAGGACTCCTGATTTCACAGAATCACAGCAATGCAGGGCTCAAAGGGACCCCAACAAGTCTTCAGGTCCAGCCTGCTGTGCTGAGACAAGACCAGGTAAACCAAGCCCATCCCGGATGTGTGTTCGTCCAACCTCATCTTAAAAACTACAGTGATGGGGGTTCCGCAGCCTCCCTTCGTACTACCGCACAGCATCATTCTCCCGTTTACACTAGCACAGATTTCTGGATGACACCTCTGCTACAGCACCATGTCCAAGTCTGGGCTCCATACGTCAGGAATCACGTGGACAAATGGGAGCCCACTGTGGTCTCACCAGTGCCAAATCCAATGGCACAGTTACCTCCAGTGTCTTACATCTGGCACTCTTGTTAATGCACCCCCAGAATAACAGCCCTTTGCACAACAGCATCACATTGCTGACTCTTATTCAATGTGCAATCTCCTATCTACCCTAGATCCTTTTCGGCCCTGCTGCCACCTAGCCAGCTACTCTGCATTTCGTAGCGGTCTGTTTGATTTCCAGTTCTGAAGTGCAGTCCCAAGCATTTAGGGTTGCCAGATGGTTTCAACCAAAATACCGGACACACTTGACATTACATCACAATCTACATTATAGCTTATTTAGAAAATACTGGACATTTATATTTTCTCAATTTGTTTCCTAAACAGAAAGCTCAAATACTGGACTGTCTGGTTCAAAACCGGACACCTGGCAACTCTACAGGCATTTGTCTTAACTGCATTCCATCTTGCTGATTTCATATCAGCTCTCCAGTTCATTTAGAGCTTTAATCCTGCCCTCCAAGCAGTTGCAACCCCTCCCAGCTGGGTGTCATCTGCATGTTTCCACTGGTGTAAATAGGAGACAGATTATACTCTGCATCAAGATATCTCTAATTACTTTCAAACAGCAGATGTGGGCATTCTGAACAGTAACTACTGAATGAATATTGTACCTGCTCTACTTAATGGGTGCCTTGCCTTCTGTCCACATGCAAGTATGTGACTGGAAAGCATAATTGAGAGTGCAGGGCTGTAAAAACCTTTCTTGGCTTATGGAGAGTTCATAGCGAGAGGCAGAAGCTAGAATTCCTCCCATACATAACACAGAGCTTCTCAGAGGAAATACGTTTGATACCCTAGATAATATGAGCCAGGGGATGAAGACTGGCTACTTAGGTGATCAGAGGGAAAAGAATATTATGAAATTAGAAATCCCTGTTTCCACTAAAGATTACAGGCCAGGGTGTAGAGCAGAGGTGGAGAACAGCAGGCCCGGGGACTGGCTCTGGCCCCCAAAGTTCAGGGGTCCCCGCAGCATTGGGGAGCCTACGCTGGCTCTCCAGCCCCCTGCCACTTCCCTGCGGGGCTGGAGCACACAAAATCTACTCGCCTGGGCCACCCCTAGGCTCTGGTCGGGGGGGGTGGGGAGAGAATGTGGGGCGTGTTTTCCTCCTTCTCGGTCCGGGGTCACCTCAGTACGGGTTCTCACTTGTGTGCAGCCCCGACTGGTTTTTCTGTGGGTCAGCAGTCCCCGAGCCAAGAAAGGTTCCCCGGCCCTGGTGTAGAGAGAGCCAGGACCACGGGGCCTGATTCAATGCCTGAAGCCCAAACCAGAGGCTGTGAACCAAAGTCAGGCCATGTATTAACACCGATGCTTACAAGCCCACTGTCCAATACGTGACCTGCTAGCGTTGCTAAAACACAGGCACTTGGAAGAAGCAACAGATCCAGGGTATGTGTAAACACACTTCAGGAGGTTAGCCCAAGTGCACCCCGACCTACCACCAGATAAGCGGGTTTGACCAAAGTGAGGAATAGAGACGTTCTGCTTGAGACATCTGGAGCAAGGTACAAGGGGAGGTAACAAGTGCACAGGGTGGCACATAAGCTGTTTGTCCCATTTTATAATCATTGGCGTCAGGGCCAGCCCACAACATTTTGGCACCTGAAGAGGGGAGCTCAAATGACGCCCCCATGCCCTTTCGCTTGGGCCAAAACTTTGAAAGGTCTCAATTCTGCCTTCTTCCTGTTCTACTCCTCCCATGGGACTGCAGAGAGAATACATATGAACCAGCACAGACACAATTTTCTACACTCTGGGTCTTTTGACTGCTGCTGCACATTTATGACAGTGGATGAAAAGCCGGATATGAGTCAACAGGGTGCCCTTGTAGCCAAGAAGGCAAATGGCATATTAGGGTGCGTTAGGAGGAGCATTGCCAGCAGATTGAGGAAAGTGATTATTTCCCTTTATTCAGCACTGGTGAGGCTACATCTGGAGTATTGCGTCCAATATTGCCCTGCACCCTCATTACAGAAAGGATGTGGAGGCATTGGAGAGAGTCCAGGGAAGGGCAACCAAAATGATTAGGGGCTGGAGCACATGACTTACAAGGAGAGGCTGAGGGACTTGGGCTTGTTCAGGCTGCAGAAGAGAAGAGTAAGTGGGGATTTGATAGCAGCCTTCAACTCCCTGAAGGAGGGTTCCAAAGAGGCTGGAGAGAGGCTGTTCCCAGTGGTGGCAGATGACAGAATGAGGAGCAATGGTCTCAACTTGCAGTGGGGGAGGTCTTGATTGTATATTAGGAAAAAGACTATTCCTCTAGGCGGGTGGTAAAGCACTGGGATGGGTTCCCTAGGGAGGGGGTGGAATCTCCATCCCTAGAGGTTTTAAAGTCCCGGCTTGACAGAGCCCTGGCTGGGATGATTTAGTTGGGGTTGATCCTGCTTTGGGCAGGGAGCTGGACTCGACTCCTAAGGTCTCTTCCAGCCCTGTGATTTTATGGGCATTTATCTGTCCATGTGCCTGTAGCACGTATAAGGCTCTACAATTGTGCTTTGTCAACAATAAACCTGGCCAAGTACCTTTGCTGCTGCTCCTTCTGGCAAGATCTGCTAAACCTGTGCAGAGCTGGGATGGCATACGGAGAGAAAAACACATGGGACTCTACTTCCTCTCATTTACTCTGCTCAACACCCAGAGTAACTCCTCGTCAGTCACTGGAGTTAAACTATGCATGAATTTTCTCACTGGTATTTAAAACACAATAAAGTTTGATTCTCTTTCATTCCTTTCAGTCACACCAGACAGCTCATAACACAGACAAGAGATCGGAGTTATTACAATCAGCACTGATGTGCTTTTCTTTAGCAGAACTAAACCAAAGATCCATAAAGGAGGATGCCTGAAATACCAAACACAAATGAGAAATGACAGATTTTTATTAGAGTTAGGGAAAAGTCACAATAGAGATTCAGCAGCCTTGACGTTTTAAGAATCTGAATCGCTGCATACATGAAAACAAATTGTGCGGAATCATTGTGGGTGGCCTTTAGCACAAACCAGTCGTCAGCATACCGCCGCTATAGCTATCAGCATAAAGAAAAGTTTTAGAGTACAAATCAAGAGCATGGGGCATGTGTTAGAGCAGGCTGGCGAGACAGAATTACTCAGCAGGGGATACGCGTGTTCTGCAGCTTAATTCAAAAATGCTAGTGAAGTGCTTGGAGAACTTTCAAAAGGAGCCATAAAAATGCATAATGTTTACATATTTCCACTGAGAAGACTTCAATTTTTCAAGTCTTGTCTGTACTAGAAAAAGGCACCAGCAGCAATCCAGATCTGTTTAGTTTGAACATTAGGGGTTGCTTAGCCAGATCCGTTTTAAATCGATTTCAGTGCATTGGTTCAGATTTCTAGTGCAGGTCAGGTCAAAGGCTGAACCAATCTTGCAGGACCTGAACTACAAGTGTTGGGATCGAACCTGTCAGGACTGAACTACAAGTGTTGGGATCGAATCTGGTCTGAAAACCAATCAGTCCTCACAGGCTTGGGTCAAGTCATCTCCACTCGCTTCTTTTTGCCTGTGGCTACTATCAGGTTGCTGTGCTGTGAATGCCACGGGGCATGTGCTGATGAGTCGCACCTTTCTTACGCACATGTAAATCCTGCTCCTTAGTAATAGATGATATAGATAGAGGTAGGAATAGCTATAGATGTGTGTGTAAGAAAATATGGCTAATATTGTATGTATCTGTATATACAAAGAAAAATACCTAGTTCTTGTATAGCACTTTTCATCTGTAGATCTCAAAGTGCTTTACAAAGGAGATCAGTATCATTATTCCCAGATGGAGAAACTGAGGCACAAAGCAATGTTGTGAGTTATCCACAGTCATCCAGAGCCTGGACTATAGCCCAGGTCTCCTAGGTCCAATCCTGTGATCTCTCCCTGTGTAATATAGCACAGATACACGGCCAGCACCTCAGCTGGTGTAAATCAGCAGAGCTTCCATGAAGCCACGTCAAATTCAGGATGTGGCTTCATAACTTTGCTTTGGCAGGGGTGGGAACGCAGTGTTCTAGATCTGGGTTCCAACACGTGGCAGGAAAGGGGTAGAAGGGTAGACTGAAGGTTTAAGTTTTGCCCCTGTGGCAAGGCTCCAGCTATTCTCCATGGCTATGTCTACACTTGCAGCTTCTTGCGCCAGAAATATGCAAATGAGGCTAAGCGTGGAATATCGCCAAGCCTCATTTGCATGCTTAATGAGCCACCATTTTTGCAGAAGAGGTTCTTGCGCCAGAAGGAGTGGTCTACACTGCCCCTTCTTGCGCAAGAAAAACCCTCTTGCGCAATGCCGTTACACCAATTATTTTCAGGAATAACGGCATTGCACAAGAGGGGTTTTCTTGCACAAGAAGGGGCAGTGTAGACATACATGAGTCTTGTGCTATTGGTGGATGGTGTTAGGCTCACAGCTCTTCACTAGAGGCAGGAGCCACAGCCTGCTGAGCCATGCTCATCACAGGCCAGTTCGTGAGTTTGGGGTAAACTCACTTCTGGAGCCCTGATCTCCCTTCTCAGGGCAGAGGTTGAGATGTCTGGGAAAGTTGGGAGGGACCCAGGCCTGTCCACTGCTCTGGGTTCCAGTCCAGGGACCTTAAGGCTGTGACACCAGGCAGAGTTACTGCCTCACAATCTGGGAGCTTTTCTCTGGGCCACGTCCCAAACGATCCCTCCCAGCACCTTCCCTTTGGTACCTGCTCATCATCCCCCACTCAGCCCTCTGAACACAGCAGTCCCACCTTCCTGTTTTGCTCTTTTCCCTCCTTGCCTGGGGGAGCCCTTTTATAACAGCACCACAAGCCTGAATGGGCTGCAGGTGTCTAGTTAGCCTGTGGCTTCTAGCAAGCTCCAGTTGACCCCAGGTGCCTGCCTGATTATGCTGGACTTAGGCTTGGCCTTTTTCTCATGCAGGAAAGAGAAAGCTGTCCCCCCACGCTCCAGCCGGTCTTCCCTCCACTGAGCAGCAGACCGCTGGTCTGGGTCCGTTACATCCCGTTCGTCCTTCTGTGCAGCCTCGTCATTGGACAGCTGTACTCTCCTCTTGCACTTAAAGTCATTGTGTAGGAGGGGGGACTGGAGAGGTGAAGTGCTGTAAGTGGACGCACAGAGCCAGATTCAAACAAAGGCAGCGTTCAAGCAAGAAAAAACAAAGTTACCCCCCAAGGGAGGGCAGATGGATACCACCGGGCCCAGGACAGGGAGAAGTGGCCATTACCGACGTACGGCCTGATCCCACTGCCACTTTGTGCCATGGGGAGTCTTTAATCCCTGGGTTCAGTGAGCGGAGTGTGGATGCAATGTTCTGCCAGTCATAGACTTCAAGGTCAGCAGGGACCCTCACGATGTGTCCGACTTCACAGCCCACGGAACCACGTCCATCCACTCCTGTAATAGGC
The DNA here is from genome assembly GCA_019425775.1 of Rafetus swinhoei. Lineage (NCBI taxonomy): Eukaryota > Metazoa > Chordata > Testudines > Trionychidae > Rafetus > Rafetus swinhoei. The sequence continues at coordinate 4,531,916 of JAFJHL010000226.1, forward strand.
CCATAATCTCTGGCTGGGTTAACGGAGTCCAAAGGTCTTGGTTTAAAGACCACAAGTTACAGACTATGCACCATTTATTCTAGTTGGAACCATTGAGTGACCCATGTCCCATGCTACAGAGACAGGTATGTCCACCGCTCCCCCCACCAAGATCTCTGCCAATCTCACCTGGGGGAAATTCCTTCATGACCCAAATATAGCAATCAGTTAGATCAGTCACACTCAGACTTCAGGGGTTCAGGAGCCAAATTAGTGATCGACATTACCAAAAAAGTAATAGTTTCATTTATTATAATACTGTATATTCATATTTACACAGTACGACAGGGGGAATGTTTAATGTAAAGAATTCTCACAGCAAAATGACTGACCAAATGTTGTTGTAATTTTATCATCAACAATTGATTAATGACATAGCAAATGTATCCTGATCGGTTAATAATTAAACCACACTCTGCTTTATTATGTGGTGCAGAAGACACATTCAAGAGCCATTTGTGGCTCATGAGCCTCAGTCTGATTATCACTGATTTAACCCCTGAGCTTGTGGGTAAGGCACCTGGGAAAACCTTCTCAGCAGTAACGGAAGTTTTGTCTACACTATAAGGTTTTTGCAGCAGAGAGTATGCTGATGACAGACTCATTAGCATGAGTTGCGATGTCATTAGTATATTTTCTGCCGATGCTTTTTGCACAAAAAGAAGCAGTGTAGCCGCTTCCGGTTTGCGGAAAAACCCCAAAGAGGTATAAGGATCTTGCGCAAAAGGGGATTTTTGTGCAAACCAGAAGCGGCTACACTGCTTCTTTTTGCACAGAAAGCCAACCTTTTCGAGCACAAGGATCCCTTTTCAATCTGTTAACATTTTATGGCCCCTCCACCGGGAAGTGGTGGGAAGCGGCGGCCAGCACATCCCTTGGCCCACGCTGCTTCCTCAGCTCTCACTCTCTCCTTCCTTTGCCCATCCACGGAGGATACAACAAGGGGGCTCTCGTGGCCAAAGGCAGCTGCTGCCCCAGCACTCTGCCCATAGCCGGGCCCAGAGCCCTGGGGGAGGGGAGAAAAGAAAGAAAAAAAAAGAAAAAGAAAAGAAAAAAGATCGGGTCCACCGTGGGATGGGGAGGGAGAAGGGGGCTGGAGCAAAAACAGCAGTGCAGCTGGCAGTGGGAAGACGGATGGTGCCTCCTGGGGTATCGAGATCCCATCCCGAGGGCAGGAGGCAGCATGCCTGCGGACGGTCATGAATGGTGAGCCCCAGGTGAGAATCGCCTGAAGGAAAGTCCCAGTCCTGCAGTGGGCCCAATCCTTTTCCTTTCCTTTCCACAGGCCCCCTACAGTACCGTCAGACCCCCAGGTGTCCTCAGATCATAGGTTGGGAACCACTGATCTAGAGCAGCGTTTCTCAACCTTTTTTTATAAAGTACCCCTTTTTGGAAAATTATATATAAAGTACCTCAGTACCTACAATTTTCAGACACACAAAATGTTTTTCTACCATTGCAACACATTTGTTTAAACAACTTAATCGTAGCCGGGTGGGTGATGAAATTTTTCGGTGTAAAAAGTACAAAAATAATAAAGCGCTATAAAACTTAACAAAAATTCAGTTCTCCAAATTTCAGTTGTGTTGATGTACCCCCCCAGACTTCTCTCGAGTACCCTAAGGGTACGCGCACCACTGGTTGAGAAACACTGATCTAGAATGTAATGTTTGGTGAAGGGTATGCAGCGATGTCCAGGTAGCTGCTTTGCAGAGGTCTATGATGGATACACATCTGAGAAAAGCTAAGGACGTGGACATGGCTCTAGTGGAGTGTGTGCAGACTCTGGATGGAGCTTGCCAATTGCAGCTTTGGTAACGTAGCCTGATCTAATTGGAGATCCGTTTAGAAAGTAGATAAGGACACTGCTGCCATTTTGACCGAAATCAAGGGTGGTAGAGAAGGAACTGAGTGACGGCTGGCTGCATGCTCAGAGTAGCCTCTTGGAGCGGCACAAGATGGCTGCTGCACGACCAATCAGGACAGTGCTTTCAAAAATCTCTGACTAGAAGCACAAGGCACCAAAACACCCGAAGTGAAGAATCCACAGGGATGCTCCTCAAAGAAGAACATTTAGCTTCACTCAAAACAAAACATTCTGTTTAGTTTTCAAGTGCTCTCATTTTGGGATTTTAGGGGTTTCAAAAATATAAAGCCAAGCTACCTTGAGAAACAAAAAGTCATTTAGATTTTTTATGAAGGTAGGATACAGATTCACTAAGGATTTTGACCAACTCAAATCTGCATTTTCAGCCACAAACATTTTGAACCAGCTCTACATAAAAGGTGGAGCCCACGAGCTGTCCTTCTTGGGCAAAAGAGTAAAGAAACCGGTGTCAGCCATTGGAAGTGGAGTCAATAAGGATAGTGCAATCCAACAGCAAAGCTCGGTTGCCTTCTCGGAGCAATGCCACTCTAATATATTTATGGCACCGTGACATCACAGTAAGACTTCCACAAGAATCCTCTGAAATAATGCACCAGAGCGGAGACAAAAGCATGCTATCCTGACACATCATTACAGCAATGCCACTGCCGCACAGCACCAAGGGGATGCAGCAGCCGAGCCGTGGAATTTTTACGATCTTCCCGGAGAGCCTATTTGGACCAATGCTACCCTAATGAACCATGGGCTTGAAGACATTGGTAATGCTGAGCAAGTCAAATCACTGCGGTTTAGCATGCAAGATGGGGAATAGCATTGATGCTGCCTGAACTCTACAGACACCACTGAGTTTTGCACAAAGTTGGGCAGTTAACTCTTTATTGGGATGCTACAGTTTAACATTAGACTTCAGCTCCCTGAGTTTCATGACTCTAGCAGCATCGGGGACCTGAAAATGATCTGAAATCGCTCCCCTGAGAATAGAACCTGTGCAGAACTAGTGTAGAGACTCTACCACTGGCTCTGCTCCCAGCTCCCAGCATAAGGGATAAGGCTGGACTGCACTACAGTACATCAGTCTGTTTCGCAAAGCTGCTGGGAGGCAAAGTGTAATTTAGAGTAGCCACAAGGCTGCTCTAATTTGACCAGGAGCCAGACAGGGCGTGGTCCCACGGTACTGAGAGCACAAAGGTGGCTTTAACCACCCTCACCTGAACCCCCTCCAGCTCTGCACCCACACGGGTAAAGAATAAGTGATGCTCTGTCCATGCTACAAATGCAGAGTCAGCTAGTGTAGATGCAGCTCATGCTGACAGATGGTTTTCATGTATCCACCTTCTCCCCGAAGGATTCTGGCTGTGCCAAGAGAGGCATTCTACTCTCAGCGCTGTGTCTACACTGGAGGTTTTGCTGGCATAGCTGTCAGCAAGGGGCTGTGGGTTATTCACTCCCGACTGACATGGTAAGCAGACAGATCTGTGTAGCATAGTCCTGGCCTGAGACAGGGTGACCCTACCAAGCAGACACTGTCCAGGTAATTGTGGGTGCTGTATTTGGGAACGTCCCCTGCTGTACGAAAACACTTGGGCCTGGTTTACACTTGAAAATTAGATTGTCCCTCAGAGCTCCCTATACAATGCAGTTCAGTCCCCAAAACAGACACAGCTAGTCTGAGGGAAGAATTCTTCCTCAGAACCACCTCTCTATGAAGGCAAGGGAAGGTTTTGCCTACCCAAAGACACATGGGTGGTCCCAAGCCCCCTCCATCCTGCATGCAGCAGGCTGCCCTTGGCCCAGGACTGGGACTGGTTGCTGGAGGGGGACAACCACCCAGCCCCAAATGTGGAGGTCAGATCTGGCAGCAAGGTCCATGCTTCTTCCCCACCCCCCTACCCCTCCAGCACTCAGGGGCCAGACAGGCTAGGGCCACATGTCTTCCTGGCAGCCCAGCACTCCAGGGTGGGGGGTTCACTAGCCTGGGACAGGGGCCAGCCAACAGCCATAATGGGGAGAGCCTGGGTGGGCAGGGCAAAGGGCCAGTGGCTACAATGGGGCGAGGGGGGCTCCAGTGAGCACAGAATGGGTGGCGCCTTGGACAGAAAGGTGGATCTGGGGGATCAGTGGGGGGAAACCCCTTTTGTAAATGTAGGAAGTACAGTAAACTTCCAATAATCCAGCACCTTTAGAACCCAGGGGGTGCCGGATTATCAGATATGCCGGAGTACTGGAAGGGGGGCTATGAGGGGTCTGGGTCGGCGGGGAACTGCGCAGTGTGGGAGAGGGCGGCGCTTCAGGACCAACCCGGCAGCACCCCAGCTGCTCTGTCCCCGGCTTCCCCAAGTCAGCCACTGGTCAGTTTCAGCAGCAGCGGACTTGGGGAAGACGGGGGCAGAGCAGCTCCAATTGTCCGGCTGGCCGGAGCACTTCCGGGTTCCAGTTGGTGCCGGACTATCAGGAGTGCCGGACCACTGGATGCCGGACAATTGGAGTTTTACTGTATCTCCACTACCGTGTGACAGGGGCACAGCTGCTGCACCACAGCAATGTCCCTGTATTGTAGACATGCCCCCAGCGTAGGGAGGCCAACAGAATTGCCAGGCCCCAGGAGGAGATAGGAGGGGGAGGGTCTGCTCCTGAAAGGGGTGGGGTCTCCTCCACCACACCCAGTGCTGATTTAAAGGGCCAGGCTCCAGCCGCTGCCGCAGTAGCAGTGGGGTGGCCAGGACCACCTTCTCCCCCCGCCCCTCAGGCTCTTTCGAATCCCCGAGCTCCAGGGCAGCTGCCCCCACCTTCCTCCATGTGTGCTAAAGGCTCCACATTTGGGGCTGGGCGGTTGCGCTCTGAATTATACGGGCTAAGATCTGAGCAGGAGCTATCAGCTAATCCTTTTAAAAGATGCCTAGTAACCTCGCACGAGGGAATACTCATTCTGCAAGGGAGTCACCTAGTCTGCACCTTTGGCTCATTTCTACATTGCCATGCTCGTAAAATCAGAGTTGTTCTCTGTTCCTTTGCGGTAGGGACACTCTGAGCAGTCTGTGTCATGGACTCATTAACACAATGTGAACTACCTCGCAGACTTTGCCAGCCAAGAGCCTTTCATATGGTGGTAACAGGACACATGTCCTATAGCAAATGTGCTTCTAAATTTGCCTGTCACCCAGATCCAGAATAATTCCCTCGGGGAAGATTCAGGTGCAATGATTCAAATCAAACACAGATGTAAACTTGACAATTATCTTTAGTTGCTGGAAACTAAACTTAGCTGCTGTTCAACATCATCTTTTGCTAAGAATGGATTTGCAATTGCTGGACTCCAGCTGAAATGCTCAAACCTGAGCATTGCACTATTGCCTGAATTTCTTGTTAGGTCCAGAACAGATTTTGGTCTCTGGCATGCTCAAGCCTGGCTCATTTCATGTGCAATAAAACAGGCTTGGGAATATTTGCAAGGAAAAAACCAAAAACAAATATTGGATGTTTTGCTAGGATTGCTTTGATAAAAGTATCCATGGGAATGAAATCAAAGCAAAGCCCTAGGGTTGAGCTTGTAGGCTTTGGTTTTGCTGTTGGAATAATTTATTCCACAGTTTTTAGAAATGCATTGTGTGTCAGTGCCGGTGGGTGCTATAAATTGTAACCCTTCTGCCGGTAGCAGTCAGCAGCCAGAAGGGCCGGGTTCAGTATCCAGGGAGGTTCTTTCAACAAGGTACCCAAACCGGCTCAAGCCACCACCCAGTAAAACTGGGAAAATTCCAACCTACCCCTTCGGCACCTTTAGAGACAATTCTCCCCCTTTCAGAAGCACTGAGTCGGAGATAGAAACAGTCAGTTTAATAACAGTAGTCTGGCATCAACCTCCAGGAACACACATAAACAAAGAAAACCCGTAAGCAAGGTATGATCCCTGGAGTCCGCAGAGCAGAATCTCTTACTTAAAGATCTTTAGTCCAACTCCCAACTCATATAACGTGGTTTCCCCCACTTCAAACACCCCACTCATGGCTCTATCCAGTCAGTGTAGATCCAGAGTCCATAAGTACATCATCCTGATGTCTCCACTCATTGAGTATGTGGCAACGCCATCTATGTGCTGCTCCCACAGCACAGGCCAGCCAAATATTCCAGCATCCACTGGAATAAAATTTTAAAATAATAAAGAGACTCCTTATGGAGTCTGTTTTAGCTCTATCATTAGAACAGGGTGGGGGAGAGAAACAGGCTGAACCAGGAGAGCATGTAGCCTGCTGTTTCAGAGCTCTGCCCTCACCCCCCTCCCCCAGTTGACTTCACAGAGTTTGGAAGAGAAAGCCTTGTCCATACGAGATTTTTTACAATGACAGTGTCTCTCCTTTGAACTTAGTTAAACAGTCTGCTTTTCTGCATTCCCAATAACTTCAAGCATTGGTGGTCATATTTTACAATTCCTACATTTAGGGTTAACATGGTTTGTGAATTGGTTACAATAGGCAAAATACCATTCTAACAATTGAATATCTAGCAGGCCTAAGCAACTGAGTGAACTCTATTTACATAACCACACCCAGGATTCCTTTCCTATTCCAGCTGGCTGTAATGGAAGCATTGATTCAGACCCTAATTACAAAATGAATGGACTTCAGTTTGATCGATGGCAAAGTCATTGTGCCTCTGTGGGTAAAACAGTCCCCTCTGGCCTTCTTATTTATTTATTTTTACTCTGTATATTACTGAATGGTTTCAACAAAAAACAGGACTATGTAGCACTTTAAAGACTAACAAGATGGTTTATTAGGTGATGAGCTTTTGTGGGCCAGACCCACTTCCTCAGATCAAATAGTGGAAGAAAATAGGCATGACCATATATACCAAAGGATACAATCAAAAAATTGAACACATATGAAAAGGACAAATCAAATTTCAGAACAGAAGGGGGATGAGGGGGGGAGGTAAATGTCTGTGAGCTAATGATATTAGAATGGTTTCAGAGAGTCAAAAAATGAAGCATCCAAATAGCAGGCATATGCCCTCCAACATCTCTCCTCCTCTGAAATTATTGGCAAATAGCATAATAACTGGAATTCTGCCACTGCCAATAAATGGCTTTTGCTAACATTTCACAGAATTTGGAGGATTCATAATCTGAGCTGGAGGAGACCACAGAACATTAGAATTTTCTGGTTTGTTTTCCTCTCTTAAAAAGCCTCTGTGCTTGCCAGACAGCAGCCTGTGTTCTTGCCTGGTAAATGTCTATGTTTGTTTTCTCCCATCTCAAGTCAGCCCCAACTCTGTGACATTTTTCAGTTTGGTTTTAACTCCCTGAAGATGCGCGGGGAGAAAAGACGTCTCTCCAAAGCACGGACGCTTCAGATTCTAACTCCCAGGTGTCAAAGCAAGCACTGAGAACATTATCATTTGGCGAGAGATAAAGTGGGTGAGCTAATATCTTTTATTAGACCAGCTTCTGGGACCAATATAGCTTCAACGACACTGCAAGCAGCATTTGGAGAGTCTTTTCTATAGTCTGCTTTAAACTTCTTTTAAGGATCAATCAGAAGGTTTTTTTAACCTGCAGAGACCAGAGACCAGGACTCTGAAGCTATCTCTACACTGCTGGGGTTTTTTCAGCAGAAGATATGCAAATCGTGCTCTGATTTGCATATCTTATGCGGATCCTTTTTGTGGAAGAGGCTTGGCCGATAATTTTGAGGAATAAGGGATCTTGCAAAAAAGGGTTTTTTTCTGACAAATGGCCCCGTCTACATGGGGCTTTTTATCAGCAAAACTTCATCTGCAAAAAGGATCAGCGGAAGATATGCAAATGAGAGCACGATTTGTATATCTTCTGCCGGAAAAAAAACGCGTAGACATAGCCTGAGTTTCCCCTGAAACAGAGAACAGGGAGAAAAACTGCTCTGCAGTGGGAGGGGCTGATTCCCCCTCCCATTTTACTGAGGGTATGTCTACAGTGTATAGATATTTCTGAACTAGATACAGCAAACCCAGGATGGGAACAGAAGCTGAGAAGTCACAGCAGCAGGGGTTCCAGCAAGCCTGCCTAGAACCTTGGCTAATCACTTGAGTGTCTAGCCTGTGTCACAACCCCCGCTAAAAACTGCACCCAAACTAGCTAGATTAAAGCTAGCTCAGGTATGTCTGCATGAACTGCAGAGGTGAGAACATTGAAGAGCAAACACAGCCAAAACAATAGCCTACACTCATCCTAATAAGCTTACTAGAGACCACCCCCTTTCAGCTGCACAAAAGTGGTAGTTGGTGTCAGTTCCTCCAATCTTTCCCTAAGGATTCAGGGCCAGCCATTTGGACAGAAAGTCCTGTCCATTTGGTGGAGCAGAAAGGAGGCCAGCAATCAGTTTAAACTCAGACTGGCAAGTTTCTGTGCAGCAAATTATTCCTGTTTTATTCAAGTGGTTGACACGCTGTTGTGTGTCCACACTGTGCGCCACACCCACATTAGCAGCTCTTGCAGTGGCCCAGAGAGCAGTGCATTGTGGGAGCTATCCCACTGTGCAACTGGATGCAGGGTACTTTGGGAAGGGTTTGCAATTCCCAACATAAGCCTTCCCTCCCCTCCAAGGCTCTTTGCGTGCGCGCATGCATGCACGCACACCTGCCTCTGTATCCAAGATCATGAACACTCCACCCGAATGTCCCAGAGCAGATCAGCACAGCACACAAAGGCTGTCGGAAATGGAGCTCTGTAAGGGGAGAGGCCCACACCTTCAGGGCAGCCAGACGAGCTCAAAGCAAGCAGCAGAGCAGCCACTTGTGGGATTATGGGACACTTCTGGAGGCCAGTTACGATGCAGAAAGCCAACGATGTGTTATACTGACAACGGAGCACAGAAGCCACCGTGCTGTCAGCCTCTCATCAAGGTGGGTTTACTGCAACGCTGCAACTGAAGTGTTTGTGCGCACAACGCAGGCTGGCAGCGCATACATCTCGGCAGCTTGAGCACAAAAAGCTGCTTTATTGTGCTGCAACTTGTCCCGTGTACAGTAGGCCTTTGTCTACTGGTCTGTGGAGAATCCAGTTTGCACCATTATATAGGAGCCTCCTCGGGTGTGGGTACCTTTCTGGAGGGTTTACAACCTGAGTGAATTTTCCTAATCACCCTTCTCTATTATTAGCTGTTGCATACAGTTCCTGGCCCTCAATGATACATTAACTTAATGCACTCGCTCACCCCGAGATATAGCAGGAAATTGCCATGTCTGTCACTGGTATCCTGTATAGGCTTCGAGGAAGAGCAAGAAATTACTGCAGTATTTTTCAGCTGTAATGATCCAGGTGTACATCATCTCCTCGCTCATGCTTCCGAAGTATGCTCCAGTCTGCACAGTCATTTGAAGGTGTGTCACTTGAAGAAGGGCTCTCCCGTTCACTCTGGAGAGCTTATCAGTTAGCACTGAAAAGCAGCTGTCCCTTAATGCATGAGTGCTGGTTAGTATACAGGCTGCCAATGGTTCCCCAACATTATTGACTTCCTCTGTCAAATATGCCTAGCAAGGCTTGTAGAAAAGGAAGGCTGGTTTAAAAAGACACTGCTTGTAACCACAGCATGGAAGTGATCTAATATTTTTCAAAGGACTAAAACAATGTTAGACTTCAGTGGCCCAGATTCAGACCTGGTGTAAGTGGGGATTGAATTACAGCCTGTAGCCTAAATTCTTTGGCCTGGTCTAAAAGCAGAGTTTATACTGGTATAACTCATAGTTACATTGGTATAAAGGCACTTCTTCCACATCCTGTGTGGCTATACCAGTATAGTTAAAGCAGCACAACTTTGAGCATAGACACAACCTTTGGCCCAATGCTTTCAAAGCACAGGTATACACATATCATCTGTGCCACTCTTTGGTGGCATTGCATATGAGGGGATGGCCTAAAGGACTAAATAGTAGGTAAGGACAGGAATAGTCAATAAGAGGCCCACAGTCCAAATCCAGACCGTCAGCAGCTCTTCCGCTGAACAGGGATGCGTCAGGACTCAGGGCTTCAGCCCACTGGAAGAGACCACATCTGGAATTGGGGCCCACGGGAGGGATGCCGGAACTGAAGAGCCTCCTCCCTCCCAGAGGCTGAATCTTGAGTCCCAACAAACCCCGTGATCCACCAAAAAGCTCTGGCAGTCCAGTCAGGCTGCCTATTGACTACTGCTGCGTATAGGACTATCAACATCAATGACAAGATTTGTCAGAGCACAGGAAGGGAAGGGGAACCATTCATTTCAATGGTTATTTTTCAACTCATGCATTGGAGAAAATAACAAATATATCACAGGGGCTTTGGAGGGACTTTAGAGGAGTTATTTTTTGGAGCACCAATACAAAATTAATGGATTTTTAAATTAAAGACAGAATAAGGAAAATCTTCAGTAGAAACACTGCTGCCAAAATAATTAAAATGTCAATAGCTTCAGGATATGGTTGCTAGAGCAAAACAAAATTCAAAATGTTCATCTGACGGCTCAGTCCAACCATTTCAATATTTGTTTTCATCCCAAATCAGGAGGAAAAGTTGAAATTTCCCATGGAATGGAAAGAAAGCAGTTGCTTTGTGGTTTGTTACAGTCATTTGTGCTCACCCACTGCCTGCTATCCTTAGCTGTCAATTTCAGACCTCTTATACACACACAACATTCTGAACCTTCATTTGCTCACTTCATTTCAGAGTGATCCCCACCAACGCGTGTTACTTCTTCTGCGTTGCAATCTGTTCCAACTTGCATTTAGCCAGATGCTCTGTTTCCTTCCCCAGACCTGAAGAAGAGCTCCGTGTAGCTTGAAAGCTTAGGTCTTCCACCAGGGATGTCCTTAGGATTTACAGGGCCCTATGCAGCCACTGGGGATGATGGTTTTTTTTAGAGAGATGATTTTATAATCTTCAGCAACACATGAATGAAATTGTTTTAGAGCAAACTGTAACTAACGCAGTACATTCAGAAACTGACAGTGTGTACCTGGGGTTGGCAAATGCCTCTTAAATGGCTCCATTACCACTTGAATGGCTCTTTCCGAGGTTCGGTGTCTGCTACTAGCTCTGGCCGGCTTTGTCACTTGTAAGTTAACTAGCTTCTCTCTGGAGGAAGCAGAGCCACAAAGCAAGAATAGGAAGAGGCGGGTGGGTGGACATTAAGACCCAGCGGTGCCCCAAATTTTGGGGTGATCTACGCAGCTGCATTTTCTGTGTATGGGCAAAATGATCCTGCCTTCCACCAACAGCAATTGGTCCAATAAAAGATATTGCCTCCTCCTTCTTGTCGCACACAATTTTACTCATTTCAAATAACAGTAAGCATCAGCAATTAGACTGCTTAGCCATGCGTGGGTGCAACTTATCCATGTGCTAAAGGTCAATGCTAGGTCTATGAGCTACGTAGGCTTACCTGAATTTGCCCCTAAACTGTTTATTTGCCACCTAATCTACGATATATTTTAGAGAGTTTGTGTGTCTGTCCGTCTGTGAGTCCATCCATCCATGAGTCCATTTGTTCAGGAAATGGTCCTAAATGGTAAGAGTTGTTCCATCGCATTTGGTAGGCAATTTCCTCTTATCCTAACTTAAAGCAAGGTTGGGGTTTGGTTGTGCCAGGAAAACAGGATGTGCCTGGAATGGGATTATTTTCCATAACATGGAAGAGAGAGGGGGGCTGCTAGGAGAGACAGCTGTGAAGAGCTCCCCCAGGCCTCCCAGCCCCCTGCCTGAGCCCTCTGGCCTGAGTCCCTCCCCCCACCTTACCCTGAATCCTGCACTCCCCAACCTGCCCTGAGCTCTCCACCCCCTGCCCTGACTTGTGTACACTTCACCTCCTGCCCCACACCCAACCCACTGCCCTGACTGCTGTACCCTCCACACTAGGCCCTGAATTACGCACCATCACCCCCTCCCCCGCAAATAAAAAGAGTTAAGGACCCAAGCAACACCAGGTACATCTGCTAGTAAAATATCATATAATCCATATATGAAATGAATGGATTGAAATGAAACCTGCCTGATCTGCTCTTCCTTTGTTTTGTTTCCTTCTTGGCATGAAATTCACCCTGTGCACCATAGTGTAGCCTCAGTTTTGTTTCTGCATGATTATTAAATTAAAAGAGAACAGCTTCCAGTGAAAACCCATCACGCTGAGCAGCCTGGCTTCCCACGCATTAGGAGCCGGAGCTGCTGTTAGCATCACTTGGCTTTATTTGGATAAGCAGCATCACTAGTTATTGTGGTCCTGGCTCCTCTCTACCTATTATTGCTGTATTGTTGCATTGCTGTCATCAGGGTGCTAACAGTCTGTGGGAGGAAACCCGCCACTGGCTAATAGCTGTGCCATTTCCCTGTAATAGTTCTCTTGTTTTTTTAATCGAATAATGTGCCACTCTGCAGTACTCACACAGAGCGCTTCTTTGTGCTGAAATTCACTCCAGCCTCTCTGCTGGCTCCCATGGACTGTGGGTGACCCCATGGCTTGGGGAGACAAGCCCCCCCCCCCCAGCTTTGCCCACCAGAGTCCATGCTTCCCCCCACACTGTGGCATGCTGGCCCCTGTCCAGCCTCCTGACCCCCAGCCCTGCACAGCCCCAGCCTCCTCTAGCCCTGGAGCTCCAGAGAGCTGGCCAGCAGGCCTTGCACAGGGCTGGGCATGGGCGAGGCCAGGTGAGTGGCTTCCTCTGCCTAGGATACCCACCGCCCATGCTGCCTCCACTGGAGAAGGGTGAATGGATGCAGCACAAGCCTCTCCCTAATTTCTGGGCCTTTTACTAAGGAGCAAACGGCAAAAGAATGACAGTTCAAAACCACCTCGACAAATGGGAGAACCAGCTGGATTCAGCAAGAGGAAATTCCAGAAGGACGAGGACCGAGTATTTCACTTTGAAAAGGGAAAATCTGCAGTGGCAGCAGTTGGAGCCCTGGGCCCTTTAAATTGCTGCCAGAGCTCCACACGGAATGCTCCCGGCAACCTGAAGGGCTGGCAGGGGGAGGCTAGCTCCAGCCCCACCCCTTCTGCCTGCAGCTCCACCCCCTCTGGGGGCAGGGAGCTGGGTCCTCTCCCATCTTGCCCAGGGGCTGTGCAAGTCTCTCCACAGCCCTGGGATCTGAGAGTTAAAGAAGATCACAAACTGAATGTGAGTCAGTCTGAGGCGTACTAAAAGGAGTGTTGTATAAGGCCTGGGAAATCTTATCATAGAATCATAGAGCTGGAAGAGACCTCAGAAGGTCATCAAGTCCAGCCCCCTGCCCAAGGCCGGACCAATCCCAATTAAATCAACCCAGCCAGGGCTTTGTCAAGCCGAGACTTAAACACCTCTAGGGATGGAGACTCCACTACTTCCCTAGGTAACCCATTCCAGTGCTTCACCACTCTCCTAGTGAAATAGTTTTCCTAATATCCAACCTGGACCTCTCCGCAACTTGAGACCATTGTTCCTTGTTCTGCCATCCATCACTACTGTGAACAGCCTGTCTCCAGCCTCTTTGGAACCTCCCTTCAGGAAGATGAAGGCTGCTATCAAATCCCCCCTCACTCTTCTCTTCTGCAGACTAAATAGACCCAACTCCCTCAGCCTCTCCTCGTAGGTCATATGCTCCAGCCTCCTAATCATTTTGGTTGCCCTCCGCTGGACCCTCTCCAATGTATCCACATCCTTCCTGTAATTGGGGGCCCAGAACTGGACACAATACTCCAGATGTGGCCTTACCAGAGCCGAGTAAAGAGGAATAATCACATCTCTGGATCGACTGGCAATGCTCCTTTTAATGCAACCTAGTATGCTATTAGCCTTCTTGGCTACAAGGGCACACTATTGACTCATGTCCAGCTTCTCCTCCACTGTAACCCCCAGGTCCTTTTCTACAGAACTGCTACTTAGCCAGTCGGTCCCCAGCCTGTAACAATGCTTGGGATTCTTTCATCGCAAGTGCAGGACTCTACACTTGTCCTTGTTGAACCTCTTCAGATTTCTTGTGGCCCAATCCTCCAATTTGTCTGTGTCACTCTGGACTCTATCCCTTCCCTCCAGCATGTCTACCTCTCCCCCTAGCTTATACTTGAAACTGGTGAGGCTTCAGCTATAGGATTGGGTCCAGTTCTGGGTGTTGCCCCTTAGGAAAATGTGGACCAATTAGAGCCCAGAAAAGAGCAACAAAACTGACAAAAGTTTCAGAAAAGCTGATGTGTGAGGAAAATGTGACTGAGAGGAGACCTGATAACAGTCTTCAAATACAGTAAGGGCTGTTATAAGGAAGGCATGACCAATTGCTTGCCATACTGCTGGAGGCTGGACTGGAAGCAATAGGCTTCATCTTCAGCAAGGGAGATTGAGGTAAGATGATAGGGAAAACTCTAACTCTAAGGGTCGTTGTTTCTGGAATAGGCTTCCAAGAGGAATCCCCATCATGGGAGGTTTTAAGTACAGGTTGGACAAACACCGGTCAGGAACAGTCTAGGTTTACCTGGTTCTGCACCGGGGACTGGACTGGATGACTAGAGAGGCCCTTCCAGCCCAGTTCTCACACCCCTATGGTTGCCAGTGTGAATGGTATTTCATGCTCATAATCTGATGGGGACATGATGTGGACAGAAACTGCCAACTCCTCTGACACAACACTGAATAGCCCTTGGTAATTCTCTGTCACTAAACCTCAAGTAGACTCAGGCCATCAGCCTAGAGGCAAATAGCATGGTGTATTATCAACAATCCCTGAACCAGCCACCCTGCACACCTGTGCAGCACTGGTTTATAAAGAAAACTGAAACTTGAGCCTGATTTTGCATTGCAAACCCAACTGCTCCTCCACACACCTATTAAACCATCTTGTAAGTCTTTATAGTGCTACAGTTTCTCCTTTTGTTTTAGCCACATACCTGTGAATACAAACGTCCAGCAGCAATGCCCATTTTAGGCTCTAGGCTGAGATTTAGCAAAGCTACTAATGGGATGTGGCTGTTCAATATTCAGTGGGACAAGGAGTGCCCCCCCCCCCAACCTGTGGCAGCTCTGAAATCCCAGGCCAGCTTTGTAAGAGCTCCCCTCCCCTTTTGCGCCCACAATTCAGAAGTACAAACCCTTGTCAGCACAGCCACTCAGCCCTTGTGTTCTGTAACTCTGGGCAGGCGGCTGGTGTGTGAGGCAACAACCTACCATGTTCACACCAGCTTTGCCTCCTTCTTTCCTTGCGCTCCCCCCTGTCCGTCTGCAGCCACCTGTTCTCCCTTCTCTTATCCGTCAGTGGAGAGCCCTTTGGGCAAGACCTGCTTGTGCAGAGGCGAGCCCAACAGGCTTCTGGCCCAGGACAGGGGCTGCTAGGTGCTATTAGGACACAAATACACCCATCCTTCATCTCTGTAATATAGGAGCAGCTTCCGAGAGCACTTTAAGTGCGACGGCTAAAACCTGTCCATCCTGCATGTGCTGTGGATTAAATACAGGGAGCCAAAGGCACCACTGACCTAACCTGGCATATTCCAAAAACCTTTGACAATGGGGAGAAAATTCTTATCACAGGACTAAGGAAGCCCCATGCACAGCCACAAGCATGGGTGGTAGGGCCTCTGAAGAAGTCAGCATCAAAGTTGTACAAGCGTCACTGTAGCTTTTCTTGTCATCACAGTAGTGACGGATGGCAGGACAAGGAGCAATGGTCTCAAGTTACAGTGGGGGCGGTCTAGATTGGATAGTAGGAAAAACTATTCCCTAAGAGGGTGGTGAAGCACTGGGATGGGTTCCCTAGGGATGTGCTGGAATCTCCATCCCTACAGGTGTTTAAGTCCCGGCTTGACAAAGCCTTGGCTGGGATGATTGTGTTGGGATTGGTCCTGCCTTGGGCAGGGGGCTGGACTGGATGACTCCTGAGGTCTCTGCCAGCCCTGGGATTCTAGGATTCTATAAGAAACTTTACAACAATAAAAACAAGTAGTCCTGTGGCATCTTAGGGCATGTCTACACTAGCCACCCTAGTTCGAACTAGGGTGGCTAATGTAGTCATTCGAACTTGCAAATGAAGCCCGGGATTAAAATATCCCAGGCTTTATTTGCATGTTCAGCGTCGCCATTTTTAAATGCCGGTAGTTCGAACTCCGTGCAGCGGCTACATGCGGCACGGGCTAGGTAGTTCGAACTAAAGCCTAATTCGGACTACCGTTACTCCTCATTGCAGGAGGAGTAACGGTAGTCCGAATTAGGGCTTTAGTTCAAACTACCTAGCCCGTGCCGCGTGTAGCCACGGGCACGGAGTTCGAACTACCGGGCATTTAAAAATGGCAACGCCCGGGAACATGCAACAAGGAACATTTGCAAGTTTGAATGACTACATTAGCCACCCTAGTTCAAACTAGGGTGGCTAGTGTAGACATGCCCTTAGAGACTAAAAAAATATATAGGATCATGAGCTTTTGAGGGCAAAACCCACTTCATAAGATGAGCTTGAGGTGATAGGCAGCATTCCCTGTAAGCCATGAGCTTGTGCGGCCCCTCAGAAGAGATTCAAATACTGCCCAGATGATTAGCACAGCACCCACAGCTAGGTTTTTTTGTTTCTACTTGTGGTGCACATCCACACATGCCCTGGTGCACATAAACATTATTCTGCACTGTGGTGGGGTGCTCCCTCCGGGCCCCACTGGCAGACAGGGAGGGACCCCACGTCCACGAACCCAGATACCGTCTACCCCTCTAGAACCTGGCTCACTGGCCTAGGTCAATAAGTACAGTCTCTGGATAGCCCTTTAAGGCAAGGCCCTCTGGCCTGAGTCCATAAACACAGTCTCAAAGCATGGCCCTTTAAGTCAAGGCCTGCACTGGCAGATCAGGGTTATAGCGGGGCCGCATCCCTGGTAGGGGGACCCGGGCCCACCCTACTCCACCGGATCCCAGCCCAGGGCCCTGTGAGTGACAGGACGGCGTGCCACTGCCTCGGCAGGGACGTCCTTCCAAAACACGCCGAGGTTCCCGGGGCGGGAAAGGCAGCTCCCGCTCCTGCCCTGGGCCACTTCCTAGCTGGTCTGCTGGAACTACTTCCCACGTACTGGTCAGGTTTGCTGCCCTCCCTGGGGAGACGTCTCCTCAGCGGGTGGCCTCTGCGATGCCCCAACTCACCTCGGTGTCTCCGCTGGCCTCTCCTCGGATCTCGGGTTGTTGCTGATCAGGAGCTTCCTTCACAGGTCCTTTTCCTCCGGCTGCCAGCCCAGACTGAGCCCTTCCCCAGGCTTTTATAGTTGCGCTGCAGCCTGGGCATGCTCGGTAGGGCTGCAGGGGAAGGGCCTCTGCAGCCAGGTAACCCTGGCTGGGCCCTGCGGATTCAGTGCGGGGCTGCCTCGCCCCGTCACATGCACCTGGATGGGAAAAAATCTGCACATGGATGGTAAACATTAGAGGGAACATTTGTGATAGGCTGCTTTATATTTAGGGGCAAATTTTCAACATGCCTCGTTAGCCATGTCTTCAATATTTGGAAGTACATTCCTGCTCAACCCCCCTCACCCCCTTATTTGCATGCAACAGTGTTGCTCTTGCCCATTTTGCAGGCAGCCTGCTGAAAAGCCAACCTTTAAAGTTATGGGACCTGATCCTGCAAGCTCTCACTGATTCAAGCATCTGTACTCAAAATGCTGTACACGTAACTCACATAAGAATAGGCTTACGGGATTGATGAAACACTGCACTCTTTTGAAGCTAGTTTCCTTTTCTTCTGGGTTTCACAGCCGGCTGCCCCAGCTTTAGACCGCACAGCCTGAGACAGGCTCTGAAACACCAGCTCCTTTGGCCATCAACAGCAACCCAAAGGCAAACGTGATGCTGCTAATTAGTCGAGAGCCCGGCTCAGAGTCATGCCTTTTCTTTAATCTGACCTATTGTCGCTCTGTATGCTAATAAGCATTAGCGCAGCATGTTCAAAGTCAGTGAGGATTCTGATCCTTTTAATTTGCTGCTTTATTTTTGATGCAAATAGGGAAGAACATAAACTGCGGTTACATAAATACGCACGGGCTGAGTTCGGCTGCTACAAATGAGCAGAGCTCTGTTGAAGTCAGTGGAACTGCTCTGATGGACACTGGCTGAGTGTCTGGCCCTTACAGCTCATGGACAAGGCTGAGTGTGGCCCACGCGTGGTCTCGCCTGAGACATCTCAAACCTCTCTTGGTGCCTCTTGGTGCCTCGCAGAGCGATGTGGCTGAACGTGGTTCATGGCGAATTGGCTCTTGTGGTGATGGTCTTTGGGCTCTGCGCGGTGTATCAGGCATTCTGCATGAGACTGGACAAAACGCTAACCAAAATACAATAGGAAATATCCCTGCATTGGTTCCTAGCTCCCCTGTCTCTGTGGGCTCAATGCTGCTCACACCGAAGTCCATAGGGATGTTTGCTCCCAGGGGGCATCGGGCTTTATACTTCTGTAATCAGCCCTCCATTGTAAGCGTGGCACTGCAGGGATTTAGGCAGGGGAGGGCAAATATTGGTGCCTGGGCCTGATCCAGTTCCCCAGGGTTAGCCCCTGGCAGGCTGCCATCACTGTATTCAGGCCCGTAAGCAGGAATTTCTGAGGGGGGGAGGTGCTTTTTTAAGACCACAATTTTTTTAAATAAAAAGGAGTTCAAAATAGTCATGTAATGAGTGTGCATAAGAGAGATTAATGAAAAATTTGAGTAGAAACAGCGATTGGTAAAATGATTTTGTTATAACACACTAACATCAGACTCCCCCCTCACGCTTACTTGGGGGACCATGGAGAGGTGCGGTCGCACCCTTCACACACACCCTGTGTTTACCTGTGCCTCTGCGGGTACGAGCAATTGCAGCTCCCATTGGCTTCGGATCGCCGTTCCCAGCCAATGGGAGCTGTGGGAAGCAATGCCTCAGTCTGCGCTAGGGAAGTAAATTCCCACTTAAAGAGTTAACCAATTAAACGCTGTGTTTAACCAGTTCTCCCTTGAGCAGCTCCCCACCTGCTACAAAAATGTATAGCAACCAAACAAATCACCCAACCCTCCCCACCCACCCCCGAAAATGGTAAAGAAACACACCAGAACAGAAGTATGCCAAAGAAGAGGGTCTTATCCGGAAAAGATTCCACTCAGGTCTTCGCGATTGCTGTTGGCTTTAAAGTGCTCAGATAGGGGGCAATATAAAACTAGAAGACAGATAGAACAGCTTTTCCATGCTGTCGCATCCATTTACTAACATCTGGGGGAATCTTTGGACCAACAAAAAAAAAAAAAAAAAAAAAACCCACAAAAAAACCACAACAAACATTTGTCATTGTGCAGTTTCTTTTGGTTGGTTGTTTGCTTTGTGAGACAAGGAGCTAGACTGGGACACAGGAAATCCAAGTTTTGTTCTTTATTACTATCATTTATTTTCAGTTAATAACATTTAGCATCTATAAAGCACTTAAAATGACTTTTAGAAGCCAAAATGCTTTACAAATATTAACCCTCCAATCCCTCTGTGAGGTAGAAATTATCCCAAATTGTCATGGGGGAAACTGAGGCAAAGAGTGTTGAAAAGATTGTCCCACACACAAGCAGTGGCAGAGCAAGGAAGAAAATACAAATGTTCTGATTCTCATTCCTGAGCTTAATTTGGCAGACCACTGGGCCTCTCAAAATACAAATATGCAGCTGTTAGATGTTTTCTCACTGAAGTATGTCCCAAAAGCATCTTGCTTCTGTAAATCTCTCTGTAGTCCTTTTTTCTAAACCACCATGCAAGGAAGATTTGTATATCATCACTTGCTTTTCAGCTGGTATCGATCTGCTAACAAAGTTTTGTTAGGGCTGAGGGAACACAATGAAGATACTTATCAGTCACTACAGAACTTCAAACAAATGCAAGGAAATAATTTCCATTCCTTGACTGTGGAGAACTTTCCTCACTCTTCCTTGCTTGAAGCAGATTTCCAGCCTCTTCAATCATATGCCATTCCTGACCAAGCGGGGGGTCGTGAGGTGATCTGTCACATTTCAACATAATGTGACCACCAAGAATGCACCTTGCCTGGAGTGTTCGCTCTGAATGCCTGTAAGAGCTTTCCCATGCTATCCTTGCAAATATCACTGCATTTGCTCTATAACTGACCCGATTTCTAGAAGTCTTACAAACCCACCATGGATTCTTTTTCTCACTGTGATAACAGTGAGGGGGCAAACTAGAGCAATCATTGCTTCAAAGCATTTCCAAAACATTCTCAAGATTTCATTGAAAAGCATTAAACTTTTCAGGCTACTGGAGAGAAAAAAAAAAGACGGAGCTGAGCAGAAATGGATGCCTAGTCAAACTCCTAGGTCCATATGGCCTCTGATTTTCAAAACAGCTGAGCATCCAGGGGCTCCCATTTACATTAGGAGCCTAATGTTAAACTGCCCACAAAATTGTCTTGACCTAAGTTTGTTGTATGGTGGTAAGATCTGAGGACCTAATCCTGCCCATGGATGTGTGGACAAATATGCTTTGTGTGGACACCACATGCTTGCTTTATGCACCTCCAAGTTCCAGGCAAGTTGAATGGTTGCACACATGTTATGTCACAGGGCGTGCTGACATAACAGAGGGAAACATCAAAGTCCTGCAGTGCAGAGCACCTGACTAGAGAAGTCATGCCTGATTATGTATCTCAGATACTTCCCATCACCACACTGAGTACCATACAGTGTTCAGGGCATTTGTCTTCAAAACTCCACTGGGAGATAGGGAAGTGCGATTATCCCCAAGAGAACAGAGGGTATGTCTACACTAGCCCCCTAGTTCAAACTAGGGAGGCTAATGTAGGCATTCGAAGTTGCAAATGAAGCCCGGGATTTAAATATCCTGGGCTTCATTTATCTTCAGCGCCGCCATTTTAAATCCCCTTAGTCCGAACTCCTGCCTGCGGCACACGCGCACGGAGTAGGTAGTTAATTAGGATCTCTAATTCGAATTACCGGTACACTTCATTCCACGAGGAGTAGCGGTAGTTGAATTAGAGATCCTAATTGAACCACCTACTCCGTGCGCAGCCGCAGGCACGGAGTTCGGACTAAGGGGGATTTAAAAATGGCAGCGCTCGGGAAGATGCAAATGAAGCCTGGGATATTTAAATCCCAGGCTTCATTTGCAACTTCAAATGCCTACATTAGCCTCCCTAGTTTGAACTAGGGGGCTAGCGTAGACATACCCAGAGACACCGAGGCCAAGCACCTTATCCACCGTGCCACTGGAGGAACCCCACAACCTCCCTACAATCTGGACTCCCCTTTTACTTCCTTTGTTCCAAGGGTGCCAGCTCCATCCCTCTGGAAGCTAGTGGTGGCTGTCCCCAGGGGCACAGGGCTGGAGCCCTCAACCTCTCGCTTCGCAGGCAGTGAACCCAACTTGAGACAGCTGAAAGAGGACTGATGTTAATAAAGTCCTAAGTGACCTTCTCCCCCAAAACAGGCTCCTCTTTAAAGTGTCTCAAACTGAGCATTCAAAAATTGAGATGGCCAAAATCATTAGTTGCTTTTGGAAATCGTGGCCAAAATCTGCAGCGCACAGTCACACAAGAAGTCTGTGGCATTGGCAGGAATTGAAAAACATCTCCAAATGCTAAAGTGAACACCTTATTCACTAAGCCATCCTTTCTCTTACTGCACTTGCCAGCAGTTCAATCTATATTTATAGATATTTTAGGGTGCATCTCTCTGTCTATGAGTCCATCTGTCTGTGGCTACATCTAGACTGCATCCCTCTGCCGACAGAGGGATGCAAATTGGGAAGTGCAAATGAGCGGGATTTAAATATCCCGGGCTTCATTCATACTCACACGTTCGACACTGTGCCGATCAGGCTCAGTGTCGAAAGTGAAAATAAAGTGTAGCAGCGGCTCTGCCGACAGCGGGAGCTTTTCGGCAGATCCTGTACTCCTCCATTTTTGAGGAGTACGCTCCCGCTGTCGGCAGAGCCACGCTACACTTTACTTTCACTTTCGACACTGAGCCTGATCGGCACAGCGTCGGAACTTAAGTATGCAAATGAAGCCCGGGATATTTAAATCCCGGGCTCATTTGCACTTCCAAAGTGCTTAATTTGCATCCCTCTGTCAGCAGAGGGATGCAGTCTAGACACAGCCTGTGTTTGTGTCTGCAGTCTGTTTGTTCCTGCAAGTCTGTTTATTCAAGAATTCCTCCTAAATAGTAAGAGCTAGGGCCATCAAATTTGCTATACAGCTTCCTCTTCTCCTAATTAAAGCAAGGTCAGGATTTGGTTGGGCCAAGGAAATAGGAAATGCTGGGAATGGGACTGTTTTCCATAACGTGAAAAGAGAAGCAGACAGGAGGGATGTGATACTCACAGAAACCACTGGTCTCAACGACTTGACTACCTGCATCCTGCTTCAAAGACATTTTAACACAAGACTTCAAAGAGAAACCTCTGAACTGTCATTCATGCTTAAATTTGACACTTTACAATTGGGGCTTAACAAAGATGCTAATTATCTTACCCATTACAAAGATAGCTTCCCCAATTATCACCTCTAATATCATTAGCTCACAGACATTAACCTCTCCCCCCCAACCTCCCTCTGTTCTGAAATTTGATTTGTCCTTTTTATATGTGTTCACTTTTTTTGATTGTATCCCTTTGGTATATATGGTCATGCCAATTTTCTTCCACAATTTGATCTGAGGAAGTGGGTCTGGCCCACGAAAGCTCATCACCTAATAAACCATCTTGTTAGTCTTTAAAGTGCTGCATAGTCCTGTCTTTTGTTTCAGAAACCACTGGGGGGGCAGCAAACGCAGGGGACAGCTATACTGCAGAGTGACCATGGGGGGCAGCCCCATCAGTAAGGCACTGGCCAGCTGTGGATGGGGTTTTGTATATCGCTGGCCAATGGAGTGGTAGGTGGCTCCCTTGCCCCAAATAGTGTCAGGGGGCACCCCCCAAGCCCTGCCCCCCATAGGCTCCAGGGCAGGGAGCGGGTTGATGCTACGGCCAGCCCCCAGAAGTTGGGCCCTGCCCCAGACTAGCTGCAGGGCGGGGGACCGCTAGAGGCTGGGGTCAGCCCATGGACCTTCACCCCCCTTCCCGGACCACCTGCAAGGCCTAAGCCCCTGCTCTGACGCCTGCACTCCCCACACCCTCAGCCCCCTGCATTGAACCCATCCTTAATGACCCGAGCAACACTGGGAACATTTGCTAGTACTCAATAAAGTATGCATCTGAGATTGGCATGATCAACTTGCCCAGAATTTATTACACACGGATAAGTATCGTAAGAGGCAATACTTTAAAAAATCAGTTAAGGAGGAGAAGTTATTATTAAAATAAATCATTTACATCTGTTCACACATTTCAGTGATGAATGACCTTTTCCGCAGAGATATTTGTCCTTGGAGACTTAATTTACTTGTTAGCCCACTGGAGTGTTGCAAATGAAGCACCAGAATGAAGACTCCAAGTAACTTCTTGTCTAGCTGGTTACGCCACCTCATCCAATTTCTAATTCAGATCTGCAGACCTCAGCTACAGTGAAGTTCAAGCTGCAGGTGGGGAAGTAGTATTCTGAATGTCTAATGCCTGCCAAAATTACATGGGAAGCCTTTTAAATATTAGACCTCTCGGTTTAAAATCACTATATCAAAATCCCAGAGCTAAACAGTCCCAGACTTAGGAGACATTTGACTTCTCTGACTGCAGTAGGGTCCTTATCTAGAAGGTCTGTTAGGTTAAGAGCCGGGCTAATAACTGGTTTTTCAGTTTCCTGGCAGTTCTGAAAAATATCAGAAAAATAATTTGGTTCTGGCTGGGCCTAGTCCAAAAATTACAGTTGTTTTGGCAAATCTGATACATCGATTTTGGGTCAAGTGAAACATATTTTGTTCTACCTGGAACCAATTTTTTTTTCAAGCAGCAAAAGAGGCCTCCCTTATAACCAGTTTCCTAGTGGCTAGACCTCTCCCCCTGGATGTGGGAGACAAAGGTTCAAATCCCGTCATTGCCAGAGGTGGGGAAGTTGGGTCTCCCACATTACAGGATAGTGTCCTAACCACTGGGCTAAGGGGTATTCTGAAGAATCTTCCCACTCGCTCCTGTTAAATTAGTCTCACCTTCTTTCCCTCGCCCGAAGACAGCCCTTGTCATTAGGAATGGCTTTGTATAAAATACACTAATTGCCCCTGACCAGCTAGGCAGTGAGAATGACTCTACAGTGGTGGTGAGAATCTGAGACCCGAGGGCTACATGTGGCCCATTGGGGTTCTGCATATGGCCCACGAGAAATTTGTTACCGTTGCCCATGCACAGGGTTGCTAGATTCTGATGATTTTCTTCCAGGCAGCTTTTTCTTATCGGTGTTACTAAAGTGACCCACACCTAAAGCAAGGGCATATGCAGCCAATCACAGCGCTGCTATAGTTCAATCAGCATCCCTCTCCCTCCTCTCCCCCCCAAATTCTAAGTACGCAAGCACAGTTAATAAAACTACCCTATCCTGGGAGACCAGCTTGCCTACACCAATCATGTGGTTCATGAGAGGAAGGCTACTCATGTGGCCCACTCACTAGCTCTACTGCATGGTACTTAGGGCTCTCACATGGGAGGAAGAAGAAAAACCTGCTTTTAAGAGCCTGATTCAAACCAGGGGACTCCCCCAGCCTAGCTGAGTGCCCTGGCCGGTAGAGTACTGGCTGGACGGAACCTAAACTGCTCATGAACGATTTTGCTGCAACATTTGTGGGTTTTTTCTTTTCCTTTCTGTCTAGGACCAAAACAATTTGCCAAAACTGACACGAATTCACAGAATGTTTCGGTCGACCCAAATGAGCATTTTTAGTTTAAAAAAAAAATGTTGCAGTTGAAGAATTTTGTTCAGCTCTGTCTATAGGGCTTCATCCTGCTCCACTGAAGCCAATGGGGAGTTTGGTTGCCAGCTCCAATTGCAGAAAATTTGGCCTGCAGGAAGATCTGCAATGTTTCTCCCCTCCCCTCTCTCTCTGCACAGCCTGTGCTTGGAAGTGACAACAGATTTTTTTCTGCGGGGGAGAGTGTGGGAGGGGTGCTGCTTCTTCAACTGACACCTTAGAGAGCTCTGAAGGCCCTCTGGCAGAATAACAGTGGGGAAAAAACTAAAAGTGAATATACTGCATTGTGTGCAGCTTTGTGAAAGCGCAGACCTGATGGGGGATTAAAGATAAGAACCACTGTGATCTGCAAATCAGTATTTAGGAGGAAAGAAGCAGCCGCTGTGTGCAGGGGAGATAACAGGCTTGGCACACAACCCTTCAACTGGACACATATCTGTGATCTACTGGAAGATAAAATATCAGTTTGGGATTCAACGGGGTGCGGGGGGGGGGTGTTAAATATTAGGTCACTCCTGTGCCTCTGTGAAATTAATCATGCACTGTTCTGAGATACAGACTTTGTTCTAAGTTACTAGGGATAAAATATTTGGTGAAAAGTGATTTAGGGGCCCTATAACCAGAAAAAATAAGTATTTGTATTTCTAGAAAGAAAGAAAGAAAGAAAGAAAGAAAGAGCAAAATGCCTATAGCAGAGATCTAAGCACCTTGACACTAATTTAAATCTGGAGTATAATACAGCCAAGCAGCTTTAAAAAACAACCATTCAAACAGGAATAAATAATTCAACCAGCCAACCAGTTACATAATAAACCTTTTTCACCCCTTCCCTGTCTCATTCCAGGAGCAGATCCTCTGTGTGCCTTCAAAGTCCTGCCAAAGAAATATCCTTTGCATCATGCTTGGAAGGTCATCAAGATTAGAGATGTCAAGGTTAGGTTATTTCAAGTCAAATGGAGGTAGAATTAGAACCAGATTTCGAGATCACTCCTAAAAAATACACTGTCAGCAGCCTCCTCTGCTTTATAACAAGAGGGTGTCGTTTATCCACAAGATCAGTGCTTTGGACAGTCTCCAAGAGGAACCCGTTCAAAGCGCCAGGCCCCAAAAGAGCCCATTCATCCTCAGGGTAGGTCATGCAGTCCTGACACTGGACCTTTAGCCCTCCAACACTGCTGTTTCACGCTGTGAGCTCCGTCCATGGGGTCCAGCTGGAAGAGATGCCTGGCAGTGGCTTGTCCACAGGGATTTTCAGGGCCGTTCCCCACTCTGGCATTCTGAGTACAGAAGGTGGGGGCCTGCCAGAGACCTTAAATACCTGGCCTGTCTAGGCTCTGCTAACAAAAACTCCCCAGAGTCACAAATTCACTGGCTCTGGGAGGCCGGCTGCCACCATCAAGTTAATTTAAAAAAAAACATGAAAACCAGCAAGCAACACTTGAACTTCTTCCCGAGGAACCCCCAAGCTCTTTTACTAAAATGGTATATCTACACTTGCAGCCTATTTCGGAATAGGGCTGCAAATGTAGGCATTCGGAATTGCAAATCAAGCCCGGGATTTAAATATCCCGCTTGATTTGCATCTTCCGAGCGCCATTTTTGAAATTTACAAGCCCAGAATAACTGCCGCGTCTGCTCGCGGCAGTGAAGCGAGCGTTGAAATAAAGCCCTATTTCAACTACCTGTAAAACCTCATTGCAGGAGGAATAACAGGTAGTTCGAAATAGGCTTTATTCAACGCCCATTTCACTGCTAATGCGTGTACGCGGCAGTTATTCGGCTTGTAAATTTCAAAATGGCGCCGACGAAGATGCAAATCAAGCCTGGGATATTTAAATCCCGGCTTGATTTGCAATTCAATGCCTACATTTGCAGCCCTATTCCGAAATAGGCTGCAAGTGTAGACATACCCTAAGGCTGTGTCTACATTGGCAAGGTTTTGCGCAAATACTTTTAACGCAAGAGTTTTTGCGTTAAAGTATTTGCGCAAGAAAGCGTCTACACTGGCATGTGCTTTTGCGCAAGAGATGTGCTTTTGCACAAAAGCATCCATGCCAGTGTAGACGCTCTCTTGCACAAGAAAGCTCCGATGGCCATTTTAGGCATCGGGCTTTCTTGCGCAAGAAATTCATGTTGCCTGTCTACACTGGCCTCTTGCGCAAGAACACTTGCGCAAGAGAGCATATTCCTGAGCGGGAGCGTCATAGTTCTTGCGCAAGAAGCACTGATTTCTTACATTAGAATGTCAGTGTTCTTGCGCAAGAACTCGCGGCCAGTGTAGACAGGCGGCAAGTTTTTGCGCAAAAGCACATACTTTTGCGCAAAATCTTGCCAATGTAGACACAGCCTAAGAGAGTTTGAAAAAGAAAACAGAAAACAAAGAAAAATCTGATAGCTGCCCTCTCAGCCGAGGCAGACACGCCTGTTACCTTCCAGGACACAAGAATCAAATCGTTGCCTTAAAAAAGGTGATTTTATTAACAAAACAAAAGATATGCTTAATAAAGCAACTTGGTTGCTACGTCTTACAGAGCAACTAAGAAAAGAACAGATTAAAAACAGAGAAAAAAATGGTCTGTCTGGCACAGCTTAGGTAGAGTGAACAGGGGGAGAGAGGCACATGGATTTCACCCAGAGAAGTTTAACCAAACACAAAACAAAGAAAAATACCCTGATGGCCACTAAACCTACTTTCCTCTCTCTACACATGATCCGCACTGATCTGTACTTCAAGGCCCAGTTCTTTCCCATGCCCAGTATTTCTTGTAGGCATAGTAATTCTGTTGATTACTTCATCTTGCTTCCTCCAGCTCCTAACGTAGAACTCACGCACAAAGGAAGAGCAGCCAGGTAGATCCATTTAATTTACATTTCAACAGTCTTTCCCATGGGCTTTCTGCCAACACCCCCAGTGGTTCCCAAACTTTTCGGCATCACGCCCCCTTTTTGATTTTTGAGTAACCCTCACACACACACACCCCAAAATAGCAGCAAAACTTGTTGAGGGAAAAAAAATGTTTTTACCGGACGGACCGGGATCTTTCTGGGGGGAGGGGATTAATGATGAGGATGGGTCGCCTTGCGCCCCCCCCTGGAATTTCTTCACGCCCCCTCAGGGGGGCACGGCCCCCACTTTGGGAACCTATGGGGCCTAGCTACTTGAATTTAACCCTTTAGTCACCGGGTGCTGGCCAGCTCTCCTCCTAGCCATCACAGGGATTAATTCACCATCCCAGGAATTCACAGACACCAGGAAGCCTCTTCAAAACACTGGGGTTTATTAGTTAGCTGGAGCACAGCATAGGGAGCCTTTAGGTTAGCTTAGAGCAGTGGTTCTCAAACTATTTGGCCTGCGGCCCACCCTGCTCAATGTAAATCTTTCCATGGACCACCAGCCAACCACCTATATGACAAAATGGGTCAGGAGGGGGTGGGCATGCATAGCCTGGGCGAGAGAAAGGGTTCAGGAGCAGGGTGGGAGTGTGGGGTCTTGGTGGGAGGGTGTGTGTGAGGGCAATGGGGGTGCAGGGTCTGGCATGAAGGGTATAGGGGGCACTTACCGGGCTCCGGGTCCCCAGGGACTGCCCCCTTCTGCTCCCATTGGCTGGGATTCCAGCCAATGGGAACAGCTGGGAAAGGCTCCAGGCAAGCAGTTTCCTGCGCTGCTGTTCCCCCAGCCAGTGGGAGGGGGGTGGCAGTGCACAGAGTTGCTTTTCCCCCCCACAAGCCGGCTCCAACTCTCAAGGCTCAGGGCTCGCCTGCAAGATAGTCACAGACCACACTTTGAGAACCACTGGCCTAGAGAAATACAGATTAAAGCAGAGTCCTTCTGGTCAGACCCTGTTTCGAATGGAGAAGATAGGGTGATCAACTGGTTACCTGAGGTGTTTGTACACTAATGCGAGAAGCCTGGGCAACAAACAGGAAGAACTGGAGGCCCTGGCCCAGTCCGAGAAATATGATTTAATTGGGATAACAGAGACTTGGTGGGATGACTCGCATGACTGGAGCGCTGTCATGGAAGGGTATAGACTGTTCAGGGAGAACAGGCGGGGAGAAAAGGAGGAGGAGTTGCACTATATGTAAGAGAGCACTATGATTGCTCTGAACTCCAGTATAAAGAGGAGAAAAACCTGTTGAGAGTCTATGGGTTAAGTTTAAAGGAGCAAACAACAGCAGTGATGTTGTGGTTGGTGTCTGCTACAGGCCACCGAATCAGGTGGATGAGGTAGATGAGGCTTTCTTCGGACAACTGAGAGAAGCTTCCGGATCGCAGGCCCTGGTTCTCGTGGGGGACTTTAATCACCCTGACATCTGTTGGGAAACCAATACGGCAGTACACAGGCAATCCAGGAAGTTTTTGGAGAATGTTGGGGATAACTTCTTGACACAAGTGCTGAAGGATCCGACCAGGGGCCGTGTGCAGCTTGACCTTCTGCTCACAAACAGGGAGGAACTAATAGGGGAAGTGGAGGTAGGTGACAACCTGGGAAGCAGTGATCATGAGATGGTAGATTTCAGGATCCTGACCAAAGGAAGAAAAGAGAGTAGTAAAATACACACCTTGGACTTCAAAAAAGCAGATTTTGACTCCCTCAGAGATCTGATGGAGCGCAGAATCCCCTGGGATGCTAACATGAAGGGGAAAGGAGTCCAGGACAGCTGGCAGTATTTTAAAGAAGACTTATTGAAGGCACAGAAAGAAACCATCCCGACGCGACGCAAGAGAGGCAAACATGGTAGGAGACCAGATTGGCTTACGGGGGAAATCCTTGGTGAACTTAAGCACAAAAAGGAAGCTTACAAAAAGTGGAAACTTGGACAAATGACCAGGGAGGGGTTTAAATGTATCGCTCGAGAATGCCGGGGGGTTGTCAGGAAGGCGAAAGCGCAAATGGAATTGCGACTGGCTAAGGATGTGAAGGATAACAAGAAAGGTTTCTACAGGCATGTTAACAAGAAGAAGGTGATCAGAGAGGGTGTGCACTGGATGAAGGAGGTAACCTAGTGACAGATGATGTGGGGAAAGCTGAAGTACTCAATGCTTTCTTTGCCTCTGTATTCACGGACAAGGTCGGCTCCTGGACTTCTGCGCTAAGTGACGCAAGATGGGATGAAGATGGACAGCCCGTGGTGGGTAAAGAACAGGTTAGGAACTATTTAGAAAAGCTAAACGTACACAAATCCATGGGTCCGGACTTAATGCATCCGAGGGTACTGAGGGAGTTGGCAAATGTCATTGAGGAGCCTTTGGCCATTATCTCTGAAAAGTCGTGGAGATCGGGAGAAATCCCGGATGATTGGAAAAAGGCAAATGTAGTGCCCATCTTCAAAAAAGGGAAGGAGGACGATCCAGGGAACTATAGGCCGGTCAGTCTTACCTCGGTTCCTGGAAAAATCATGGAAGGGATCCTTAAGGAATCCATTTTGAGGCACTTGGAAGAGAGGAAAGTGATTAGGAATAGTCAGCATGGATTCACAAAGGGCAAGTCGTGCCTGACCAATCTGATCAGCTTCTATGATGAGGTAACTGGCTCTGTGGACATGGGAAAGTCAGTGGATGTGATATACCTTGACTTTAGCAAGGCTTTTGATACAGTCTCCCACAATATTCTTGCCAGCAAGTTAAGGGAATGCGGATTGGATAAATGGACAGTAAGATGGATAGAAAAATGGCTAGAAGGCCGGGCCCAGCGGGTAGTGATCAACGCTCGATTTCAGGTTGGCGGTCGGTTTCTAGCGGAGTGCCCTGGGTTCGGTTCTAGGACCGGTTTTGTCTAATATCTTTATTAATGACCTGGATGAGGGGATGGATTGCACCCTCAGCAAGTTTGCGGATGACACTAAGCTAGGGGGAGAGGTAGATACGCTTGAGGGCAGAGATAGGGTCCAGAGTGTCTTAGACAAATTGGAGGACTGGGCCACAAGAAATCTGATGAAGTTCAACAAGGACAAGTGCAGAGTCCTGCACTTGGGACGGAAGAATCCCAAGCACAGTTACAAGCTGGGGACCAACCAGTTAAGTAGTAGTTCTGCAGAAAAGGACCTGGGGGTTACAGTGGATGAGAGAAGCTGGATATGAATCAACAGTGTGCCCTTGTAGCCAAGAAGGCTAATGGCATATTAGGGTCCATTAGGAGGAGCATTGCCAGCAGATCCAGAGACGTCATTATTCCCCTTTATTCGGCTCTGGTGAGGCCACATCTGGAGTATTGTGTCCAGTTCTGGGCCCCCCCACTACAAAAAGGATGTGGACGCATTGGAGAGGATCCAGCGGAGGGCAACCAAAATGATTAGGGGGCTGGAGCATATGACTTATGAGGAGAGGCTGAGGGAGTTGGGTCTGTTTAGTCTGCAGAAGCGAAGAGTGAGGGGGATTTGTTAGCAGCCTTCAACTTCCTGAAGGAGGTTCCAAAGAGGACGGAGAGAGGCTGTTCTCAGTAGTGACAGATGGCAGAACAAGGAGCAATGGTCTCAAGTTGGTGGTGGAGAGGTCCAGGTTGGATATTAGGAAAACTATTTCACTAGGAGGGTAGTGAAGCACTGGAATGGGTTACCTAGGGAAGTAGTGGAATCTCCATCCCTGGAGGTGTTTAAGTCTCGGCTTGACCAAGCCCTGGTTGGGTTGATTTAGTTGGGATTGGTCCTGCCTAGAGCAGGGGGTTGGACTTGATGACCTTCTGAGGTCTCTTCCAGCTCTATGGTTCTATGATTCTATGAGTCCAGAGCCCCAGCCAAGTTCAGTGAACTCCATGCTCAGTTCTTTCTGTCTCTCCTTCTGACTCAGACTGGTCCCAGATGAGAGTTCCCAAACTTGCTCCATATTGTGGCCCTTTGTTCTCAAAGCTGGGGGCATTGTCTCTCTGGCCTCCTTATTGATTTGGGTCAGAGTCAACCGTCTCCTTAAGAACGCTTCATAAGAACATCAGAACGGCCACACTGGGTCAGACCAAAGGTCCATCCAGCCCAGCAGCCTGTCTTCTGACCGTGGCCAATGCCAGGGCAGTTCCATCCAGACTCAGAGGTGAACACACACCTAAGTCTCAAACTCCATGAAAAATATGACAAAAATTCCCACTTCATCACAGACTTGTCCAGCTTCAGAGCTTTTGACAACCACAGCTGCCGAAGTATTGGACAGGACCCTGATCGCTGTGCTTAGAGCAGAACTCCCCTTGAGACTTCAGTGGATTTCCCTGGGCAAGTAAATCAGGACGTTGTCCCAGGTAATGAAAATTACACAGCGCTCTTGATTTTAAGGCCAGAAGGAACCACAGTGATCTAGTCAGGCCTCCTACAGCCCAGGTAGGCCAGAGAATTTCACCCCATGATTCCAGCAGCCGAGAGAATCAATTTGCCTCCTGCATAATTGAATTCCATCACTTGTAATTGAACCACTAGAGTGTATCTTTTACAATGGCATGTCACAGATTCCTAGCCATGATGATTTTAAAACCCATTCCAGTTATAGACCATCCCTGTGTTCATTGTTTCTAAAGATCCGTAAAGCCTTTTTCAGTGAGAGCTTTAGAAAAATTAGGATAGTTAAAAAAAACTATTTCCCTAGGAGGGTGGTGAAGCACTGGGATGGGTTCCCTAGGGAGGGGGTGGAATCTCCATCCCTAGAGGTTTTTAAGTCTCAGCTTGACAAAGCCCTGGCTGGGATGATTGAGTTGGGGTTGGTCCTGCTTTTAGCAGGGGGTTGGATGCGATGACCTCCTGAGGTCTCTGCCAATCCCAGGATTCTGATTCTATGACTACATTTCTAAGTTTCACTCTCTGCTGAATTGAAGTTATCCTTTACCTGAAGACAGATTTCTGAGGTAGCCATGTTAGTCTGTTTCAGCAAAAACAACAAGGAGTCCAGTGGCACCTTAAAGACTAACAACTTCATTATAGCATAAGTTTTCATAAGTTGCAACTCACTTCATCAGATGCATGAAGGGAAAGAAAAAGAACCATAGTAGGGATACAGCGATGGGACTGTTACATCAGGGCTAATTCAATCAGGGCAGATGTGGATAAGAAGGTGAGAGTACCTAAAGTGAAAAATTATTTATGGTAATGAGTGAGCCATTCCCAGACTCATTCTGATGATGTCATATAAATTCCAGCTCAGCAGTTTCATGTTGCAGCCTGGTTTTGGAGGCTTTTTTTGGCGGTGGGGAGTTGTTTGTTTGTTTGTTTGTTTGCGTGAGGATGACAACTTTCAAATCCGTAACTGTGTGTCCAGGGAGGTTCAAATGTTCCCCCACTGGTTTTTGTATGTTACCATTCTTGATGTCTGATTTGTATCCATTTTTTTCTGTTGCATAGACACAAGACAGAGGGGCATTGCTGGCGCATTACTAGCTGCGTGATACCACATTAGTAGCTGTGCAGGTGAACGAGCCTTTAATGGTACAGCTGATGTGGTTAGGTCCTATGATGGTGTCACTAGAGTAGGTGTGCGGACAGAGTTGGCAATGGAGATTGTTGCAGAGATTGGTTCCTGGATTATTGTTTCTGTTGTGGGGGTGTGTGGTTGGTGGCAATACATCCAGCCTAGTGACAATCCGTTGCCTCCTGGATTCGGGGGGGACTTGCCCACAGGACTGGGGAGGAGGAGAACTGCGTCTGCTTGATGAGGGCAGGAGGTGGCACCAGCTGAGTAGGGACTGGATAAGGTGATGACCCGGTACCTCCCTGCCTTCTGGACTTGGGGTGTCCGGTCAGTAGATCCAACTGGACAGTATTAGGTCTCCTTTACTACCAGATTCTCCAGTTGAAAACTGGACACCTGGCCACATGAAGGAAAGCCCAGAGGAGAGCCCTGCTTGTAGGCTGGATGTCAATTTCACAGGGGATGCCTTTCTAGGCACTCAGAGTTGCAAAAACAGATGGGGCACATCTAAACTACATTTTTTTTTCAAATGAGGATATGCAAATTCTGCAGGATCTCACTTCTGAAATTCTTCTGATCTCACTTTCAAAAGAGGATCTTTCAAAAGTGAAAGTGGTCTGGACACTTTTTTGGGGGGGAGAAACCCTTTTTCAAAAAACCCACATAAACCTCCTTTTTTAAAGGAAGAGCGGTTTTTTTCAAATAAGGGTTTTTTTCCCCGAAAAAACCCGCATCCAGACTACTTTCACTTTCGAAAGTGAGATCAGAAGAAATTCCTATGGAATTTGCATATTCTCTTTCGAAAATTCTACGTAGTCTAGCCATAGCCATGGTGACTGAGCCCCTTTCTGCCTGAGTGAACCTCAATGTGTTGCCACAGTTCCAATGATTAATTAAAAACATAAGAACGGCCATCTAGCTCAGTGTCCCATCTGCTGACAGTGGCCGATACCAAGTGCCCCTGAAGGAATGAACAGAACAGGGAATCATCAAGTGATCCATCCCGTTGCCCATTCCCAGCTTCTGACAAACAGGGACTAGAGACACAATCCCTGCCCATACTGGCTAATAGCCAGTGATGGACTGGTCATCCATGAACTTATCTAGTTCTTTTTTGAAGCCTGTGTTGGCCCTCACGGCATCCTCTGGGAAGGAGTTCCACAGGTTGACTGTGCGCTGCATGAAGAAAAACTTCCTTTTGTTTGTTTTAAACCTGCTACCTATTCGTTTCATTTGGTGACCCCTAGTTCTTATGGGAACAAGTAAATAACTTGTCCTTATTCATTTTCTCCACATCAGTCATGATTTTAGAGACTTCTATCATATCTTCCCTTTGTCTCCTCTCTTCTAAACTGAAAAGTCCCAGTCTTTTTAATCTCTCTTCATATGGCAGCCGTTCCAAATCCCTCAACATTTTTGTTGCCCTTCCTTTAAAAATGCCTGATTCATTTCCTATCTGAATTTGTTTAGCATCAACTTCCAGCCATCGGATCTTGTTTTATCTTTGTCTGCTAAGCTGTGGAGCCCATTATCGCATTCTGTCCCCGGGCAGGCAACTATCAATAAGGTTACATTTAAGTCACTGGCATTATTAGTAAGAGTCATGGACACGACACAGGCAGTAAACAAAAACTCACAGCCTGTGACCTGTCCCTGGCTCTACTATATACCCCTGACTGGAACTTGAGCCAAGGAACCAGGGCTGCTCAAGGGGAAGGGGGAAGGGGTCAACCTGGGGGCACCGCGGGGGCTAGGGGCTGGCCCATGACCCCCACAGGTGCTGGGGGAGGGTCGACAGGACTGGCAGGCTCTCTACCTAGCTCTGTGCGCTTCCTGGCAGCATGTGCCTGCAGTTCCTGGGGGGAGGGAAGGCCAGAGGTGCTCTGCACCCTGCCCCCCACCACGAGCGCTGGCTCTGCCGCTCCCATTGGCCAGGAATCGTGGCCAACAGGAGCAATGGGGCAGCATGTGGAGCCCCTGACCCTTCTGCTGAGCAGCTGCAGAGACATGCTGGCTGCTTTTGGGGAGCCCCCTGAGGTAAGCACCACACTACACCCCAAACGCCTGCCCCAGCCCTGAGGCCCTCCCCTTCCCAAACTGCTGCTGCTGGGGGAGACTGCCTCAGCAGTGGCCAGTGTGGCTGGCGCAGGGGCTGCCTGAGCGGATCTGGCAGGGCAGCCCCAGACCCAACAGCGCCGGTTGCCATAGAAGTGGCATAGAAGTGGCACGAAAAGTCACCGAATCCGCTTTCTGTGACCTACGTGACAGACATGCGGCCTTATTAGAAGCTGTGATTGAGTCATCCTGAGCCTTTGTGCAGTTAAGCCAGACAGACTGAACGGAGCTGCAAGTGTTTTAATGCCACACACGGAAAGTGACAAGGTGCATGCTGCCTATTATCAAGCTGTCCTGCTGCCATGAAAAGACTCTATTTTCAGTCTCTGTAA
Organism: Rafetus swinhoei; assembly: GCA_019425775.1. NCBI lineage: Eukaryota > Metazoa > Chordata > Testudines > Trionychidae > Rafetus > Rafetus swinhoei. The sequence goes on from JAFJHL010000226.1 coordinate 4,567,478, forward strand.
CTTTACCGAACTGCAACTGAACCGTGTATATTCCAGGTGTCTGCCTCAGGCAGAATGTTTTTGGGGAGGGGGAAATACTACACCAATGAGGAAAGCAATAGTTAGATGTTGAAAGAATTTTTGCTCCCAGAACACTTGAAGACTTTGGCTGGTTTTGCTAATTGTGAAGTAATGAAGCATTAGCTTTTAAAGAATAGCAAAGTTATCAGAATAAGATGTGTGGGTGTACAGAGAAGGCCTGGACGACCTATGGAAGCTGTGTAGTCTCCCAAGTGGGTAGAACTGCTATACCTGATGATGCTGGAATATATCTTCCCTTCTATCAGCAAAATAATGTCTTTTGGCTGCCGTGCTGCTCCCTATTGCAAACAAGAAAAAGAAAAAAGAAAAAGAAGAAGCCTACACTGCTTTCTTTAGGTTAAGGATTTGAGGGGGATTTGATAGCAGCCTTCAGCTACCTAAAGGTGGGTTCCAAAGAGGATGGAGAGAGGCTGTTCACAGTAGTGACGGATGGTAGAACAAGGAGCAATGGTCTCAAGTTGCAGTGAGGGAGGTCTAGGTTGGATATTAGGAAAAACTATTTCCCTAGGAGGGTGGTGAAGCACTGGGATGGGTCCCTAGGCAGGGGGTGGAATCTCCATCCCTAGAGGTTTTTAAGTCCCACCTTGACAAAGCCCTGGCTGGGATGATTGAGTTGGGGTTGGTTCTGCTTTGGGCAGGGGGTTGGACTCAATGACTCCTGAGGTCTCTTCCAGCCCTAAGATTCTAAGAGCAGAATCTTTGGACTGAAACCAGAATGGGATACAATTTTTCATCTGTTTTGGGAAGAGGGGAGGAAAGAAAAAAAATGTCCTGCCTTCTAAACTTTCACTCACCAAAGAAGACAAACTGTCATACATCTGAAATTTGGAAATGTTTCAGCTTCCACAGAAAACTGGAAATGTAGGAAAAACAGCCTTTTGTGCTGTGAGTTTAGAAATTAGACCATTTTGGTTAAAAAAAACAAAAAAAAACCCACCCAGATGAACATTTTTATCCTTTTTTTAGTCCCAGATCAGCATGCTGCTCATAAGGCTCCATTGCCAATTTACACCAGCTGAGAATCTTTCCCACTTTGATTCGAATCTTTCATGACATTGGGCCACATATTCATCTGCTGCAGACAAGAGCAGCTCCATTGAAATCAGACGCACATTGGCATTCCTAGACCTCAGACTTCTGTGTTCAGCATGGCTGGTGCTGGGGCAAGACACCGGGAAGCCAAGCTATTCAAGACGCTATAGGGATGCTGTGGCAAAGTGGGGATTTTCTGTAATATTTGCATGAGTCCCGTGGATGCCGCAATTTCCTGCTATAATTTGCAGTAGGACCCCGTGGGGGGCAAGGGAGTAAGTTGCTTTCGAGGCAGACTAAGAGATGCAGCTGTGCAGGTGCCACCTCTTTGTCTGGGTAGAGGGAACAGAGTCTTTAAATAACTGGTTGAAACTGGCTCAGCGTAACAAGGGGTGCAGAGAAGCAACGTGAGCTATGTGGCTCAGGAACTGACACTCACTAGGACGCAGCTCCAGCCAGAGGAACCGTGAATCCAGCGTGGCCCTGCCTGGAGGGCAAAGGCCAACCCATCTCTAGACCAACCAAGGCCTCCCACGGCAGGAATTAGCTGCACCCTCAGCATCCAGAGGACGTGTGAAGAAAAGTCAACTCACTCTTCCGAACTAAGTGATCCACTGATTGTAACCTGAGTGATAAGACAGAGGAAGGCTCTGTTCTGATTCTGTTGCTCAGCAACACTTGAAAGAGCTCCCTGGAACCTCACCAGGCTAATAGGAATCAGCATCTAATATCTTGCTTGCATTCCCGATGCCACAATAATTGTTGCTTTCTCTCCACTAACGCCTTCTCGGGTAGTGTGATGCACATACCCCATTCGGCTACATCTTGCACAGAACATGCTGTAACCCAGCCCAGCAGGCATTAGGGTGGGCTGATGAGAAATAATGAAGATAAGAGAGAGATCCAGGGGAATTCAGCTTCCCTACAGCCTTTCCGCATTACAGAGCTTAGCAGAGATCCCCTCCTGGGGCATAGTAACAACATTTGCTATGCCAGCAAAGTACTTGTCTTCCAGCATAGTTGCATCCACACCCAGCATAGCGTCTGTCGGCAGAGCTATCTTGGCTACGGGTTGAAATTGTCTCACATCCCTCTCTGGCATACTTATGTCTGTGCAACAGGAGTGGAGAACCTAAGGCCCAGAGGCTGGAGGCAGCCCCCCGCTTGCCGGGATCTGGCCCCTAAGGCTCGGTGCTCCCCCCAGCATTGGGGAGCTCACACTGGTGGGGGGTGGCTTTTTTGTTTCTCACTTGTTTGTCACCCCCAACGGATTTTTCTCTGAGTCGGTGGCCCCCAACCCAAAAGAGGTTCCTCACCCTCCCCCCCTCCGCTGTACAACTTTCTAATGTAGACCAGAAGATGGCGAGAAGCTGAGCAGATGAGGCATTGCCAAAAACTCAAGTACAGTGGTGGTGGGGAATGGGGCTGGCATTGACAAGCATGAATGAAGCGGCTCAGTTACAGCCCTGATTCACCCTGCCTTGCCCCTGGTGTGACCGGTCTCACTTACGCCTCGTACTGGCAGATGTGCCTGGCATTGCTCGGGTCCTTAACTATAGTAAAGTGTTGTTTCAATTAAAAGGAAAATGTATCGGGCAGGGAGCCAGGAGGTGTAGGGGGTTGGGGCAGGGGGTTGGGTGTATAAATGGCTCAGGGCAGTGGGTGGGGGCTCACTGCAGGAGTGGGGGTGCAAGAGTTAGGGCAGGGGCTGGGAAGTACAGGGAGGCTCAGGGAAGAGGGTGGGGGTGTAGGAGTCAGGGAAGGGGATGGGGTCTAAGCACAGGGGTCTTGGAGGTGTGGGGGGGCTCAGAGCAGGGGTTGGGCATGCAGGATTCAGGGCAGGAAGCTGGGAGGTCTGGAGGACTCACCAGGGCTACCTGTGGTGGTGAGGGCTGCTGTAGTAGCTCCCCAGGGAGACCTGGGTGGAGCTGCTGCCACTGCAGCAGCCCGGGGTGCTCACAGAGAAAGGGACTGTACTGGCTGCCTGGGCTCCCCCGTCCAGCTCAGGTGCCAAGGGGAAGCACGGGGGCAGGGGGCTGAGGGCAGAGTATTGGGCTTCCCCTGTAGGATATGGGGGTCAGCCAAGGTGGTGCCAGGGGCATGCCCAGCACCAGCATGGGAACCTTACCCATGGATGGTGTCATGGTCATGAGAGATGGCCAGCAGCCTGGGGACGAAGGGGTTAACTGTACCTAGCCACGTAGCAGTCATCCAATAGAAATGCAGATAGGGATTTCAAACTGAGACAAAGGAATTTTGGGGTTTTCCCTCTTTTGTCTCTGAGCCAGTTTGCTCTAGATACTGAGGAAGACAGAAGACATGTCTCTCTCCAAGAAAAAGACTCTTCATAATGTGTAAGTAGGGTAGAGTTTAGATAAAGCCATTAGGTTTTATTGTTTTCTGTTGTGGGACTTTGGATCTGATGTCTGTGCTGTTAGAAATGGGTTTTCCTCTCTTTTGTAACTAAGTTTCAGCCCATGGGAAAATTCCCCAGAGTGTATTAATTGGTGACTTTTTCCATCTAGTCATTATGCTTGCAACAGGAGTATTGTTTGGATAGTAAAAGTTCTTTCTTTTTTATTAACCTGGTATTGGTTCAGTTCTGTGTCCTGGAAAATCTGTCTGTGGGATCTGCCTGCCTCTGACTAGGGGAGAGCAGCCACAGACTGCAATTTGTAGTCTCTCTTTTCTTTTTCAGGCTCTTTGGGGAAGAGAGCTTGGGGGGCCCTGGGGTTGGTTTCAAGTGTCCACCCCTGTTTGTGAGTTCAAAAGCACTTGATGGTGGCAGAGGATTTTTATCCCCAAAATCTAGGTTTTTAGGACTTTGGGGGGAAGTTTTGTACCAAAGCTTGGAAAGAGAAGGTTTTGGGGTACTTTTGCGGGCCCCCATCTCTGCATTCATCGTGCCAGAGTGGGGAATCAGCCATGACAGATGGTGGCTAGCAATATTCAGAGCCCCTCCCCCACTGGCCACTGTCTTACTGGTGCAGCTACCTCCCTGTGGTCGCTCTGTAGTGTAACTGTCCCTCTCAGCAGTCCCCTCCCTTTCTGAGTTATAGAAAACAGGCTGTCACGCACCCACCCCCACCCCCAGGGTATGTGGGATCAGGGCACCCACGTGAACACCACGGAGGCCCTGCTCCTGAGTTTAGTCTGGGCCCGTGAGTTCTAGGGGGCAGGCATGCCTGTGTACAGGGGCCGAGCCCGAAGCACGGTAGCCTATGCCCCCTGGGCCGCCCGCCCCCTTACGACAATTATAGGCGATGGGGATATAGTTTGCGCCCACGCTGGGCGTCCCTCCCCTTGTCACGCTCTAAAGTTCACTAGAGGGCAAACCTCTCCCAATGTTCAGTCTTCCCGGTCTTTGCAATATTTAAATTAGGTTAGGTAGGAGAACTCGGGCCGTCCCGCGCTCCCGAGTTCCAGCCCCAGGATCCTTAGGGTGAGGCCATGCGGACCTTACCCGAATGGTGAGGTGTACTTGATTCACTCACCACCCCTCTCAGGGGTTGTCTGCCGTCCGTTTCGGTGCCCCCGTCCTGGACCTGCTTCCTACGTGGGTTAGATAATCCTTCTATGGGCGTTTTGCACGGGCGAGGGAAGAATCGGGGCCGGTATCCACGGTCGCCGTCCCCGTCCCGGAGTCCGCGTCTTGGATTCAGCCATACTGGTTGCCTCTGGCTCGTTTCCGGTGTCCCTTCCTGCTTTGGCTTCGGTCACGGCATCTCTGGCCGCACCCGCCGCGGCTCCGATTTCCCCGACTGTTACCCGGCTGGCCCTGGCTCCCCCGGCCGCTTCCGTGCTGGCCCCAGCATCCCCGGCCGCTTCTGCCCCGGCCTCGGCGTCCCCGGCCGCTTCTGCCCCGGCCTCGGCGTCCCTGGCCGCTTCTGCCCCGGCCTCGATGTTTCCGGCCACTTCCGCCGTGGCTCCGATCAGCTGAGCCGGTGCCGCTTTTGAATGCAGTGCCCAGCTCAGGGCGCATGAGCAGCAGCGTCGGGGGGGGGGAGGGGCGGGGTGCCGCACCGGTCTATCTCCGGGCCAGGAGCTTCTGGTGCACTCCGGCCCGCGAGAGGGGACGGGTTGACCCCATCACACAGGCCCATTCCAGGCACCTCCCATTTTCCTGGCACAACCAAACCCTGACCTTGCTTTAAGTTAGGAGAAAAGGAAGCTGCACCCTAAATTTGCAACCTAGCTCTTACCATTTAGGAGGAGTTCTTGAACAAATGGACTCAAAGACAAATGGATGGACACAGACAGACTGATCCACAAATGCTGTAAAATATATAGTAGATAAAACAATACCAGGTTAGAACAGTCGCAGTATGTCCAACCACAGCTGTTCAAAATTCACGAGTGGGACCTCAAAAACCAGTAGATATTTTAAAATAACTTTTGTGTTCTATTTATTTGTCTCATGGTGTTGTTGTGTTTAGGGATCTCGTTTTCAAGTTTCTCCCCTCCCCCACAAAAATGTGGGCAAGAAACACTTTTATTTTAAAATCGCCTCACCTAATAAAATGCCTCCAGGAGTTGGATCTTCAGGAGAAGCCCCAAAAGCCAAATTAAATTCACAACAATTGGCAACTCTGTGGTAGCTCTTGGCACTCTCTTTGCACAGGTGTGAATGATGAGAACTAGGCTCCTCTCTGATTCTTCCTTTTCTTGTAACCTACAATCCCCAAATGTGTCCAAGTCTTGTCACTTTTTCCTTTGCCACATTTCCAAGATCCATTCTGCTAAAATGCTCACCTAAGCCCTTTGGTCTATTAATGGCACACACTTTTTGCATCTTGCCTTAACCTAAGCTATACGTGGGGAAAATAAGGAGTCAGGCAATGAGGTTTTAGACCCAAATCTCTTTTCTCTCTGAAATACATCACGTCTCTTTTCTCCTCCTCCATATCTCCTTTGCTACCATCTGGTTCTTTCAGGACTGGTTTCTATGCAGAATAACCAGTCCTCACAGATGGGTTTCTACACAAAGCCTCTTGCAATAGGGGTCACCCCTCTAAATTTCTCATCCATGATGCTTCTAGTCTCTGCAGTGCTGCATAATAAGTCAGAGTGGTGTTTAAGTTCAAGAGCATTATCCTTGAATCACGTTAGATGATCTCTTGTGCATCTCCTCCTTAAGGGAAGCCTTGATTATTCCTTTGACTTTCACTGCACATCATGAATCACAGTGCAGTCTCTTGGAGACACAGCCTGACCTTCAGTCAGAATGCCTACAGAAGTCAGAGCTGGTCTAAAATGCTCCATGTCCTACCCGTAATACAAACCCACTTATTTTACTGGATCAGCCCAGAATTTGGCCTCAGAGCTTTGTGTGTTAATACAGACTCCTAAAAACAACTAAGCAAGGAAGAGAGGAATATTTTGCTTTTTACAGTGGCTAATACTCAAGAGTGGGGATGGCCAAGTGGTAAAGGAACTGACCTTGAACTATAGGAGATCTGGATTTGAACTCACAGCCCAACTATAAAGTCTCCATGACACATTAGGCAAGCTGCTCTTTCTTTGTGGGTCAGTTGTTCATTTGTAAAATAAGGACAACTATTCTGCCTTGTCTTAGAGGGGTAGCCATGTTAGTCTGTACGGGCACGTCTACACAGCAGGGCTAAAGCCAAAATAAGCTACACAACTTCAGCTACATCAATTGCGTAGCTTAAGACAAAATTGCTTATTTCGGCTTTCAGAGCTGTTTACACAGCAGGAAGTCTGAGGAAGAGCACTCTTCCTCTGACTTCCCTTACTCCTCGTAAAATGAGTGTTATGGAAGTTGGAGTAAGAAGTCCTCCAGCTCGATATTATTTTGACATTATGTCGAAATAAATGCTTGAAGTGTAGACATGGACTATGTTATTTGGGAATAAAGTCAGTTATTCCAAAATAATACCGCTGTGTAGACGTGTCCAATCTATAAATACAAAGAAGCATCCTGTGGCATCTTAAAGACTAGCAAGTTTATTTGGGCATAAGCTTTCAAGGGTCAACACCACTTCAGCAGATGCATGAAGTGAAAAATCACAGGGGTAGGGAGATAGATAGCTATAGCTATAGATACATGCATATACATACACACACAATTTTGATATGCGTGTGTGTGTGTGTGTATACACACACTAGTATATCAAAACTGTATGTATCTATCGATATACTAGCATATAAGAGAAGAGTGAGGGGGGATTTGATAGCAGCCTTCAACTACCTGAAGGGGGTTTCAAAGAGGATGGAGAGAGGCTGTTTTCAGTAGTGGCAGATGGCAGAACAAGGAGCAATGGTCTCAAGTTACAGTGGGGGAGGTCTAGGTTGGATATTAGGAAGAACTATTTCCCTAGGAGGGTGGTGAAGCACTGGGATGGGTTCCCTAGGGAGGGGGTGGAATCTCCATCCCTAGAGGTTTCTATGTCCTGGCTTGACAAAGCCCTGGCTGGGATGATTTAGTTGGGGTTGGTCCTGCTTTGAGCAGGGGGTTGGACTTGATGATCTCCTAAGATCTCTTCCAACCCTATGAGTCTATGGTTCTATATATCCCTACCTCTGTAATTTCTATTCCACACTTCTGACAAAGTGGTTTTTACCCACGAAAGCTTATGCTCAAATAAATCTGCTAGGCTACATCTACACTGCAGGCTTCTTGCTCAAGAACTGTTTTGCGCAAGAACGGGTCCACATTGCCATGACTTTTGCTCAAGAGATGTGCTTTTGTGCAAGAGCGACCATGGCAGTGTGGATGCTCTCTTGCGCAAGAAAGCTCTGATGGCCATTTTAACCATAGGGGTTTCTTGCGCAAGAAACCCCTGTTGCCCATCCACACTGCCTTCTTGCACAAGAGCTCTTGCACAAGAGGGCTTATTCCTCAAGGGGAGAGGAATAACTCTTGCACAAGAAGCCCTCTGTTCTGACGCTTTACTGTAAATTTACTTGTGCAAGAACACGCGTGCAGTGCAGACACTCTGCAAGTTTTTGCGCAAAAATGGCCGTTCTTGTGCAAGAAGCCTGTAGTGTAGACATAGCCCTAGTCTTTAAGGTCTTACAGGACTTCTCATTATTCTACCTTGTTAAGTTAGGACAAAAAGAGTGTCTCTGCCTACATACAGCATCTTGGACAATAAAGTCTCTGCAATATAAAATGTTAATTCTAAAGGATCTAATTCACCCTAGAATTATACAGTACAGAGAATATTTTCAGATGGAAATTCCAATTTTGACCAATTTAAAAATATGTGGGGGGCCTTCAGCTAGTTCAGTAGAAGACAAAGAATCCTGATTTTACATGGACAAAGTAGAACCCATGTATTACATGGAGCATTTTTCCCAACTGCCTCCCTCCCCCAAAAAATCACCTAACGAAAGGGATGCTGAGGAACAACAAGCTGTCGTGTTCCTTCAGTGAACTGGAAATCAGTGAACTGGAAATCTCTTTGCAGTGAAGGACAAGGAGACACCAATGCAATACATAATTCTGCAACTTATCACTAAAACTTCTGCAGTTTTGAGATGCACAATTTTACGAACACTTCCACCTTCACTTTGCTTATGAAAAAGGGATTCTACTGTAGACAGGCAGACCTGCGGGAAAGATTTGACTATTTTTCAGCTATACAAACTTTGCCTCAGTAACATGTATAGTTTGGGGGATTTTCAATCACTGGGCATTTTAGCAGACACAACACAGCTAGCAGATGAAAAGTTAGTGGATATTTCTCTTCTGTATAAGTTAATATTGTGTTACATTTTCAGCAAGTAAAGCAATCCATACAGAAGGGGAACGAACAATGCTCCTCAGTGATACAACACAAGGCAATTATTAATTCATACACAGAGAGTACTAACCACCAAGCAACAATTCGTCCAACATTTGACCTGCAGTCTTCTATCATTTCTCTTAAATCCAATATTTTACTGAAACTTCTGGCAGCATCTTGGGTAATGACTGACATCAAATGGGAAAGTCATTAGATGTTGTATCCATATGCATTATGCCAATGTTTCATTTTCATTTTGAGAGACTATCATGAGTATAGTGCCAGCAATAAACTTCATTGTCCCAAAAGAAAACTCACATAATAAGAAGCAAAGAGCAGGGAGAGGGGGGAGGGGAGAAAATGAGAAAGATAATGAAATTCTTCCTTATAGATCAAAAAGCAAAACTGCAGTGAAACATCAAAACACAAAGCTAACTGCAAAATCTGGTCCAGGGTTCAGAGCACGTTTGGGTCTCAGCCAGTGAGAAACACTTGGGAGACACAAACAGGGCTGAATACTCAGCCCCTCTGATGGCTTGGAGCTCCACTGCATTCAGTGGACCTGGGCCAATGTACTGAGGATCTGAACTGCAAATCCCAACCCAGAAGAAAAGGCAGTGTTTATACATGTAAACTCAGAGAATGTTGAAATACTGGTCTCTAGAGCCTTTACTCTTAACAATCGCTGCAGAGATCAGCAAAGTTTGCCTCCAGCTTACAGCTTATGCAACAACCCCAGGACCTGACTTTGTCTCATGGAATAAATCAAAAGTAACTCCCCCAAAATTCATGATGTTACACCAGTATATAACCAATTTGAGAAGAGAATTAGACCCTAGAGGGTCTAAGAGTTATACAGATATATATTTAAACACAAATCTATCATGCTCAGACTTCTGCAGAACTTTAATCCAACTTTCACACAAAGGAAACTTCTCAACTGTTTTTGCTAAAAGCTGAGCAACAGAGTTTTAAATTAGGAGGCCCAACTCTCTTCTCCCTTCAGCTGCCAGGGTAGCTCCACTGGTTTCAATGACATAAATTGGGAGTAACTCCACTGAGGTCTATTGTATTAGTGTCAATGAAAATAGAATCAGACCCTAAGGGCTACAGGAACTGAAAAGGTTTGGTGACAAAATGCAACAGTGGCCAAAACTGAAAACTCATCAAACCTGGTTTTCTGCCACCCACTGTCAGCATTTCATGGCCACGTCATTAGTGCCCCGTTGACAGAACGAGCAAAGCAATGTGGGTGAGCACCCCCCGTGCCTGGCATCACCTTCAGTCGTTAAGCACTGAGGGAATGCGCCACGTAGCGCTAGACATTCTGGGAAGACGAAAAACGCCTTGTCAGCCATCTCTTTGCTTCCCAGCCCTCCCGGGGCTTCTGGCTTACTTTTGTGTCTCTTGAATGACAGTCCTTGCTGCGAACTGCAGCACCTGCCGTGAGAAATCCTGGATCCCAGACTTCTCTCCCATGCTGTGTTCAATGTGCTTAGGGCAGGGGTCACCAACCAGTCAATTGCGATCTACCGGTAGATCTTGAAGCCTCTGACAGGTGATCCTGACTGGTTTGGCCGGGAGACTATCAAGCACTGGCACTTCAGCTGCCCCTCCTACCACTGCCCAGCACCTCAGAGCTGCCCCTGGGAGCTTCCTGCTTGTTGTGCAGGGTGGGGGAAACAGAGGCAGGGGGGCTTTGATGTCACTCTGTCCCCTCCCCTGTACCCCATATTCACAGAGTGAGGGGGCGGGGCCTCAGCAAAGGGGTGGAGCAGGGGTATTTGGGTTTGAGGTAGATCCTGGACTGACTTAAATTCAAAAAGTGATCTTGTGCTTAAAAAGGTTGGAGACCACAGGCTTAGGGCGTTGCTGCTTATGCAATTAATAGCAGCCGTCGAAGACTCGGATGCAGACGACAATATGAGTGACAGGGACAACACCAAACTGGCATCACATTTGGGCTGTCCCAGAGCCACTGTGCACACACGAGCGCAATTTGGGGGCTGGGGGAACCAGCACTGAGCAGTGGGATTGCAGTGTCAGGCCTGTGTGGGATGAGAGCAGCAGGTACAGAACTTTTGGATGCACAAAGCAACCTTGCTGGAGTTGTGCTGAGCCGGCTCCTGAGCTGCGGCGTGAGGACACCCGAAGGAGAGCTGCTCCCTCAGCAGAGAAGCATGCGGCCATTGCTTTGTGAAGCTGGTGACTCCTGATTGCTACCGTTCAGCTGCAAGTCAGTTTGGAGCAGGGAAGTCTGCCACCGGGGCGGCACTTCTGCAAGTGGGCAGGGCAATACATTGTGTTTTGCTGCGTGGGACTGTGACTCTGGGAAACGTGGATGACATAGTAGCTGTGTTTGCTGAAATGAGCTTTCCAAACTGTGGCGGGGCAATCGAAGGCACACACGTTCCCATTATAGCAGTGGCATAGCGAGGGGAGAGTGTGTGTGGGGGGCGGGGGAATTGCCCCTGGGTGCCAAGCTAGGGGGGCACCAATTTATTCCACCTCCACTCCCCCTTCATCCCTCAGCTCGCCTGCTCCTCCTCCACCCACCACCGCCGGCCCGACCCTCCTTCATCTCGGCCAGCGGGTTAGTGCATCCGGAGGCCCAGCCCCAAACTGGAGGGGGTGGGGGAAGACACGGTACAAACTCTTCCCAGAGTCAGGCTCAGCCATGCGCCAGGTTCGGGGCCCTGCCACACGGCAACAGGGGACACAAATTTTGCCTTTGCCCCCAGGCACAAAACACCCTCGCTACGCCACTGCATGATAGCACCCCTCCACTTTGTCTCAGAGTACAGCCGTCAGAAGGGGCACTTCTCCATGGTGCTTCAGGCACTTGTGGATCACCGGGGGCATTTCACAGACGTAAATGGGGAGGTCTGGAAAGGTGCATGACGCACGCATCTTCAGGAAGAGGGGCCAATACACAAAGCTGCAGGCTGGGACCCTCTTTCTAGACCAGAAAATGACAGCGGGGGATGTGGAAATGTCCACAGTGGGCCTCAGTGACCCGACTTACCCCTCACAGCTCTGGCTCATGAAGCTTTGCACGAGGCATCTGGACAGCAGTACAGAGCAGCTCAATAACAGGCTAAGCCAATGCCACATGATTGCTGAATGTGCCTTGGGCAGACTGAAAGGGAGCAGGAGGTGTCTCTATGGCAGGATCATATCCCCAGCGTGGCTGTGTGACGACGCGTCAGGGTTCCCCCGACTCCTGCACCCCTGTAGTGGCATGAACAGACTCCACCAGCCAGTAGAATAGAGTGAGTTTATTGCTTCTCCAGGATACAGCACATCATAGATGTAATCCGGTTACAGGGCCAGGCCTAGGATGCCTCAGCCCCCCTTGAGATGGGGGAGACTGGGCCCCTAAATCCCAGCCCCTGGCTTAGGCTGCTTCCTCCATGATACCAGACAGAAACTAAAACTCTCTTCCAGTCCTGCCCCCCAGCCAGGTGTTGGTCTCCGCCCTCCTCCCTTTGTCTCTCTCCCTGGGAGGCTGAGCCTGGGTGTCTGGGTTAATACACATTTGGGAGAGTCAGTGAGAATCTCACATCACAGCTCAGGGGGACCCCAGGTCACAGAGCAGACAGCACCCCCACTACGCCACAGGCTGTTGCTTGCATAATTTGTGTGAGGGGTTTGTCTGTGGGTGGAGCATGGAGACACAGGGCCAGGATGCAGTTTAAACAGCCAGGATACTTGGTGGAAAGGGAGGGTAAGTGTTATTGGAAAACCTCACAAGGGTGTTAATATCCAGGTGTCAGTCACAGCTGTTTTCACATGGAGTGGAGTGTGCTGGGAAAAACACTGCTTGATAGTGAAAATGAGTGTGTGGGCATAGAGGGAGGGTAGCTGGATTTGCATGTGTAGCCACGGAGGTTGATGTGTGGGCATGGGGGGACAGTAGCTGTGAAAAGAGTTCTGCATGCATTGACAGTGAGGCTTTTGCTTCTGTTTGCTCTGCATCTTGAGAAGACACTTCAGCATCTCAGTCTGGTCTTCCATGAGCTTTAGCATGTGCTCAATGGTGTGAGTTCTCACTTGCATCTCCCTAGCTCGTCTTTGCTCCCTTTTCTCTGTGTGAAGCACTCAACGCTGCAACACATCCTTGACCAGGGGAGGATCTTCTCCCTTGTCCCCTGTGGTTTTTTCCTTAGTTGACAGAGTCTGTCTGTGGGGGAACATGCCTGACTTCTCGAGGCATTAACAATTGAGTGTCTGAACTGTTCCTGATAAAGATTGGACCATTTCACTGACATGGACCTCTCTGAACAAAACTCTCCACTTTTCTTGTTACACTAGAGGCAAACACAGATCTCTCCTGCCCCACTGATCATGGTGAGTTTTAAAGGTGGGGAAAGAAGGAAATGAAGGGTTGGCTCTGGGTTCCCAAGAAAGCACAGTCATTGCTTGTGCAGCAGGTGTACATGGAAACAATTTGTAATAACCCTACACTTGTCCACAGCCTGCCTTTACTGTGGCTGACATCTCCCCGCTGAAGGTTAACAGGCAAACCCGGGCTCCACTTCTGCATGCGGGGGGGAGGGGGAGGGGAAAGGAGAGAAGAAGGGGGGGGGCACCGCTCCTTATGCAGCCAAACTCTGGGCAGACTTGGCTCCGGCAGCGCTATATGGGGAATGGTTTGGGAGAGCGTCGTACCACGGCCGTGGGGAAATGGCAACCCTGCCATGGAATCTCTGTGAGAAAATTAATAAGCACCTCAGCCAACACTTTTGTAGGAGAAAGAAAGAGCCCGAAGCATGGGCCTGGTGCATGATTTAAAGTCAGCAAGAGTTATACGCTGAGTAAGGGGCAGACCGTGTCAAAAGCAGATGCTTGCTTGCAAGTCAGTGTCTTTCTTGGCATTAGAACTGCTAGCGCTGCTGAAAGCACATGGAATATGTAAATACCTTGCACCAGGACACCCCAACTTAGCACATAATAAAATAGTTTGAAATAACAAGAGTGAAAGCATAACAACGGCTGGGGAATGCTTTGAAGGAAAGTCCATGGGGAGGTCCCAAACATGTCAATAATGCCTAAGATGATACGTACGGTGTGCATTATAGATTGTTTATGTTTCTTTAGGAATGTGGGGATACCTCGACTTAACTTTTTGGCAGGCGTAGGGGGCAATAGTGAAATCCATACTATTGACTGAGCCATGTTCATTGTTACGGGTTCAAATGCATTAGGGCTTGGAGGCCATCTGGCTACCGCCAACTATCAAAGTACTTTGTTTGACAATAAACCTGATTTGGGTGCCTTTGTTTTTATTTGAGTCTGTGGTCTCTGGGGGCTTTCGGGAAGTTTATTATGCTAGCTACCTGCGCAGAGCTGGCAGGATATACCGGGGGAACATACGGAAACGCACGCAGCCGAACGTTTATCATCCCTGATGGAGCAGGAGACCTGTCAGGATACCACAGGAGTAAATCCTGAATTAACTACATTGCTGATCTGACCGCCTACACTGGTGGCCCCATCTACTGATCTAGTAAGTGAGCAAGCTTACCCCCGTCACTATGTCCCAGCAAGATTCTATTGGTTTCTCCGTTCCCGTCGATGCTCTGTTTGGACAGAATGCAGACCCAGGCAGGGCTTGTCCAGCTCACAGAAATACAACCTCTGGTCAGCCTGCACTGCCGTCACACCCCCCCCTCCACCTGGCAGCTGCAAGAGTAACTTCCCATGCTGCCACCCATCCCCCCCCCCACACCCAGCTGCAATACACAGCCATCTACCATGCCCCTCCCTGGATGCACTAGAGCAACTTACCACCCTGCATGACAACTCCCATCCCTGCACTACCAGCTGGCTTCACAGCAACTTACCCTATGTCTCTTCCCTTGCTTCATGTGCTGCATCCTGTTGCTGATAATCCTCACAACAAACCCCAGGACTTGACAACAATTCCCTGCTGCCTAGTGCGTAGGTTGTCACCGGATTGAGCCCCACCTCCTTGTCCACTTCTACCTCTTTATCACTAACTTCTGCCTCCAGGTTAACTCCTGGTTCTGACTCTCTGCAATGGGAAGCATCCGCACTCTCCTTGTCGGACGTGGGGTCCCCGCCAAGGACTGCGCCCAGTTCTTTATAAAAACGGCATGTTGTGGGTGCAGCACTAGACCGTCTGTTTGCCTCCTTTGCCATCTGGTGCACTTGCCCAAGTTCCTTTATCTTGGCTCTGCAATTCAGGGTGTCTCCATCCTGCCCCTTCTCACACAGGGCTTGAGAAATGTGACCGGCCGTGTGCCAGTTTCTACGGGTCACTCGCAGCTGGAATTGTACCGATTCTTCACCCCACACACTGATAAGACCAAGAAGTTCTGGGGATCTCCAAGCAGGAGAACATCTTGAGAGACAGCTGCCCCTGGTTCCCTGCGAAGACGCCATGAGTACCACTACACAATGAGCCAGACAGCAGGAAACGGATTTTTAAAGTTCCCGGCATTTGCAGGGGGAAGGAGCGCAGTTCTGTTTACATGGCTGCAGAGCAGCAGAGTTCAAAGCACTGGCCAGAGTAGTTACCTGGGCATTATGGGAAATGTGCTGGAGGACAATAAACTTGACAAGAAACCTACTGTAGCACACACTACGTGATGGTCGACAATAAAGGGAGGAGAGACAAAAATCTTGTGCATTTGTCATGACTTTTGTCATGTCACAATGTGAACACTATCCAAGTGTTGTCACCAAAAAGGGGTTTTTGGTAACAAAACCTGCATGTGTAGACAAAGCCTAATGCTGGTAAGTGTTAAGAATGTTAGGACATATTGGCTCAAATGTTTCTGCCGTGCTCATGGAGTAATTTCACCCAAGTCAATGGTTTTCCTTGTATTTACACTAGGGTAGATACATCTGTGGTCTCTTCTGTAACTTACTTTAATGTTTTTTCTCCTTCCCAACTCAGTAAAATATTGAGCAAGGGCACCGTAGCCCTCTGGAATTTTGGTGCTTCTGTAAATTGTGGATTGTAATTAAAACATTCAGTACTACCTACTGCAAAAGAGCCCTATTAGTTACAGAAAGGAGAAATGAAACGTTACATTTCCATCAGAAAGCATGTTATTACTGGCTTAAGTTCACTTTAGAGTCAGCTGGTAATTGAGTCCATCTAATGAAGACAAAATAAATTTTACACTACAAAATGATAAAGTTCTTTATGAAGTCCAATAGCAAAATAAAATGACTCAGGGCTAATTATAATGAATTACTGGTTATATATTGTAATATGTAACATCTCAAAGCAACTATCCAGAGAGGGTGGTTAATTATTAGTAATATGAGAATTCGAAGTAAGAGGTCTCATTTTAATGTCTCCCCCCCCACCCACATAAAACAAGAACAATTCCAATAAAGTCAAAGGAATTACACAGATGTACATGAGAACAGAATCATGTCTGATGTCCTGTTAGCTTTATCATCATGAGTCTAAGCTGCTTTGTAACTTTGGCTCCAGTTATATCCCTTGAAACACAAATTAAAAACAAAACCCAGTCTCAGAACATCATTAGTGTTACGCTTTAGACAGGACCTTTTGGCACTGAAGTGTGGATGGTGATGTGGATTAGAGGGATGGAGTTAACTTAGATATTGTTAGACTCATCATTTTGAATAACAAGGAGAGGTCTACCTGTCTCCCTTTCTTGTCTGGGACTGTGGTTTAAGTCTGAAAGTCATTTCCAGGAATGAATTAGGCTAATTACTGATTATTAATATGGATCCTGCTGGCACAATCCAGCTATATCATCACATCTGAGTCCTGGCAGGGCGGGAGGAGACATCACACGCTCCCCCTACCCCAAACCCTTTTTGTCCACCCCTGACTTACCACGTACTATCTGTATTTGACTTGTACCATGAGCTTCCATGCACAGATACATGCAATGCAAACCAATCGTCACACAACACACAGTCATAAGAACGGTCATTCTCGGTCAGACGAAAGGTCCGTCTAGTCCAGTATCTTGTCTTCCCACACTGGCCACATGCCCAGAGGAAGTGAACAGAACAGGGAATCAAGTGAGTCATCCCGTCATCCATTACCAGCCTCTGGCGAACAGAGTCTAGAGACACCATTCCTACCCATCCTGGCTAATAGGTATTGATGGACCTGTCCGCCATAAATTTATCTAGCTTTTTTTTGAAGAGTCCTGGTTAAAGTCCTGGTCTTCACAACATCTAGCAAGAAATTCCACAGGTTGACTGTGTGTTGCATGAAGAAATATTTCCTTTTCTTTGTTTTAAACCTGCTACCTACTACTCAACTTATGGAACTCCTTGCCAGAGGATGTTGTGAAGGGCAAGACTATAACATTCATCTGCCATGCAGAACTTCAATGCAGTTGTTAAATAAGACAAACCTGCCACCACTCTGTCATTCACCACTAGACAGATGTATACATTGGCTTTTCTTTAAGGGGGGTAGTGAGATCCAGTGGATGTAGTCCTGCCCTAGGTTCAGCAGACATAGATTCAATTTGCAGCTCTACTACTGAGAGGCCAAGTGATTTAACCTCACTGTGCCTCTATTTCCCCATCTGTGCAATAGAAATGATAGTTGATCTCCCTTGCAAAGTGCTTTGCAATCTATGGAAGAAAGTGCAAAGGAAGAAGTAATCATTATGGACTATAACGGGTTTTCTGTCCAGAAGGCAATGGCGCAGATCCTTGGCTGATGTAATTCAGCATAGCGCCTTTGAATTTATGCTAATTTGCACCTGCTAAGAGCTTACACTCAGTTATTTTATCCATGTACCTTTGAATTATAGTTTTGCAAGCAAAAATACACTAGTTGTTGTTCAAACATTTTACTAAACCCATAATGCATGTTCACTGCTTCCCCTGTAGCCATTAATTTTGTAAATCCGTCAAAAAAAATCATCAGCTGTGTCTGGCCAGACTAGTACCTTGGGAATTAATTCTGCTTTTTGCTCATGGTTCTATGCTCAAGGAGGTTTTTTCTCCTGCCTCCTAATATCTTAGATTTGACAGACGCTTGTCAAATATTCAATCAGAACCCACCACCATAAGTGAATTAGGCTTGGCTTTGTATTTCCACCTTACATTTGTTACCATATAATGTCAGTTTCAAGTGCTAAATTCAGTGCATTAGTACGAAATGAGATTATTAAATTACTCATCATTTTCCACTCCAGTTGATCCACCCAGCCTACGAGGGGGCAGAGAGCCATAGCTTCTGAATAAAGAAAACAGTGGAAAAGGCTGAGATGGAATGAATACAAATGTGTTTGATATGTCTACCTCTTGTTGAGCTGGAGACAAGAAATATCCCACTGCCTTTGAGTAAAGTAATTAGCTACAGGAGTAAAAAGTCAGTTTCTCTTTCACAAACAGTTCCCTACTTTCTTTAAACTAATAATACTTCATTCTGGTCATAGACCCAGTCCCCCTTCTGCTCGCCTACTGCACTGCTATGAGGGTCAGAAGATATAACAATATCTTTTCCCAGCTTGAGCGCATCCATTTACTAGCTCTGTTGCCCATTCCAAGCACCATGGTTCGAGTTAAGTACCTCCCCATTGACGTGAGTCTGAGGAAGATACATTTTCCAAGCTGGTAAGGCAGCTCTGTGTAATTTGGAAGCTTGTCTCATTCACCAACAGAAGTTGGTCCAATAAAAGATATTACCTCACCCATGTGGCCTCTCTACAGTCAGATCCCCAAACGTCACTGCTCCTAGATAGGCACTTTTCTTCCTTAGCTCACTGAGCATATTACAAAGTTTTCATGGGGAAACTGAGGCACTGTACAGGGAAGCAACTTGCCCAAGGTCACCCGACAGGACAGTGACGGAGCTGAGAACGGAAGCAAGGTCTCATGACTCCCAGGCCTGTGCTCCAGCCAGCGAATCACAGAGTCTCCTCAGAAAGCTGCCTCATATTAGAACATTAACAGAGGAAAAAAACATCAAATAGTCAGGGAGCACTTTATAGACTAACAAAACATGTAGATGGTATCATGAGCTTTCGTGGAAAATGGCAGCCTTTAAGTTGTAGCCAGAGAAAGACTGTGCGACCAAAAAGGGGAAACTCAAGCTGAGAGTGTATGAAACCAGCCGGGCACAGAACATCACGTTTCTTTCTTAAGTTGAACTAGCTTGTGTGCATCTGACTGGCCTCTTCAGGATGGAAACTGAACTGCTCAACTGGGTGTTATCGATCCTATCCTGCTAGCGCCTAATGGAGATTTTCCTTTAGGCATCAGTGCTTTCAGAAGTCTCTTTCTGCTGCCATTGCTGTGTGGTACTGAGAAATGTGAAGTCTTAGGTGGGATGGATGTGTTACAATATTTTCATCCAAGTCCTATACCATGTTTTTAGTTGGTTGATCTCAAAGCACTTTGCAAGAAGGTCAGTATCATTTCCCCCATTATAGAGGGGGAAACTGAGGCACAGAGCAGGGCAGTGACTTGCCAACGGTCACCCACTAGCCAGTGGCAAAGCCAGGAATAGAATACAGGTTTCCTGAGCCCGATTCCAATGCTCTAACCACTAGGTATAATATTAAGCCATTAATAATTACTGCCATATATTTCCAGTCCAAAATCATGAGATGAAAAAGCAACAGCAAACGAAGTGACTATAAACAAGTATCATTAATTACCACGTATTTCAGCCCCTTGTCTAAAACCAAATGTAAAGGTTATAATCATGAGCTAGATTGAACCAGAAGATCATTGCAATTTTAAAGAGCATGGATGTAGGGGCCAGAACCTCCGCTGATGTAAATCAGGAGAGTTCTGCTGAAGTCCAAGGAGCTAGACTGGTTTACATCGGATGAGGATTTGACCCATCGTTTCAGCTCAGTAGATGGCTTAATACACCGACTGGCTGGCTGTGTCACACCATGCGGAGTCACAATGGCTGTGACTCTGACATGGCAGCTTTTTACGCTCCCTCGCCCTTGTGCAAGCACCGCACGGTGCTGTGAAAGAGAATCAGACCCTTTGGTTCTGATTTTGAACCCCAGAACATCAGGAGTAAATCTGCAGTCAACGGAGCCACACTGCTATGCACTGAGGGTGTGGCCCATTCTCTTTAAGTCTTGGGCAGAGAATAGCCCAACACACTAAGCAGTTGCTTAGTGCCCTGAGCAGTTGTTGGGGCCCTTTATTCCTTTTTATTATAAGAACTTCCCTGGGTTAGTGGGTGGGGGGGATATTCCTGCTCAGGGCTGCGCCATGCCTGTGGATGGTCACTGTGCACAAAATTTCCCGTGGCTGGCCAGCAGCTTATTCCAATGGGTGGCGTGAGCTCTGGGCTAAGCAAGTGCATGGCTCCTGGGGCCCGATCCCCAGCTAGCATTCACCAGCATAGCTCCAGAGAAGCCAAAAGAACTGCACCAGTGTAAAGCACCTGAGGATCCAGCCTTTGGGCTTTGACTCGCTCCACTGCTTATCTGCCTTTGTTCCCATCTCCTTCCAGTCTCTTCTCCCCCCTCGCCTGATCCGCTCCCATCCCTGCTTTCAGACGGGCGGCCCGTATCTCCTGGCTTTGCTAACACACACGCACAAGGAATCACTACACTGCAGATACACGTGCCTAATGCTTGGGTAGCCCTTTTCATCTTCAAAGCAACTCCCCACACCACCTAATCTTCACAACGGTGGTGAAAGGGAGGCATTATCCTATTAAATAGAGAAAGAACAAACGCTACAGAAGAATTGGACTGCTTTATCCATATGCATCAGGGTTCTTAAAAATTAACTTTAATAATATGTTTATTTCAACTAAAAGTCTTCACGTACATCCGTTAACCCTGGTAACACCCCACTGGGGTAGATAAGGGTTCCCATCCTTATTTTACAGATAGGTGTGGAACAAATAGTTCAGCAATTTGAATACCCCAGGCATGATCTGACATTGCAATTCCTGGCCCTTGATCTTTGGCTTTTCCCACTTGATCATATCTTAGACTTTTCTTCACTGAACAAAAACATCCCCCGTCATGCAGACAACATAAACCCTGGCAAGCTGCTGTTTGCAATGGTGCAATTTGTCTCAAGCAGGGGTTGTCTCCACTGGTGAAAACAGCAGCTTGGCCTGGCTGAGCTAGAGATCAGGCTGGTGCAGCTATGCTGGTAGCTGCAATGAAGGCAAATCTCCAACACTGACGAGTTCTCAGTTTTACCAAAGAAGGGGATACACCTGGTTTGTAAGGGACAGGGAAGGATGGAGACCAGCACCTGATCAAAGAAAGGCGGGGAACACCCCCGCCAGAAATGGACCTGTGATGGCTTAAATTGCAGGGTATGTCTACACTTGCACCCTATTTTGAAATAAGGATGCAAATGAAGACATTCAAAATTGCAAATGAAGCCGGGACTTAAATATCCCGTGCTTCATTTGCGTAATTGCGTTATGGCGCTATTTCAAAATAAAACACGCTGTGTAGACACGTTATTTCGAGAGAAAATCCTTCTCTCGAAATAACTGTTAAACCTCATTTTATGAGGAATAAGGGTTATTTCGAGAGAAAGGTTTCCTACACTAGTTATGCTACAGTTGTTTACCGGGTGTGCACGTACCTGGCTCAACGCCATTCTTATCACTCTTATGCACTGAGACCAAGGTCAAACTTGTTGACTGCTCAGTAGTTTCCCAGCTCAAGGCACAGGTTAGAGCTGATAAAGCCCGGCTGTTGTTTGGGTTTGCAGCATCCCACACCATGCTAAGCTGGGTACAGCAGGGATGGAAACTTCCATCCCAGGCCTGCTAAGCTGCAGGACCCACATATCATTTGTATGTGACACAGGGCTACTCAACACATGGCCCGTGGGTGGGAGCCCAAACAAAAAAGCAGCCAATATAATGATCTTCTGTTGAGTGAGTCAGTGACCAGGGAGCTTTCGAACAGGGGCTGTTAACAGGGAGTTTGGAGAGGGAGTTCTCCAGGTAAAGGAGGAAGCTAATAAAGGAACCTTGAGGGAGTGGCTGTCTGTAGTGTGTGTTTGTGTTTTTTTTCCCTCCTTTCCCACCTTCCCCCCACCCCATGGAGTGTGTGCTGTGGCTGGCAGGTGGAAGCTGTGAACTTCTAACCAGGGTTTGAAATCTAGAAACCTCTGCTCATTGGTTGAGCCTTAATCAGGGGGAGGGGCTATCAGGCAGTCCAGGGCTTTATAAAGGAGCGAGTAAGCAACCACGGAGCTTGTGAACAGGGGCTGTTAACAGGGAGTTTAGAGAGGGAGTTGGGATGGGGATGAGATACACTCGCCATTATTTAAAATCTTTTCACTACACTCCTGCCCTTCAGGGAGGCATTTAATAACTGAGGAATCTCTCCGAAGGAAGGCAGGTATGCATGGTGATAGGTCTGCTGTTGTTACCTGCACAGCATGTGCCATGTTTGTCTTCCTCCCAGGAGAAAGAAGGGATTTCATCTGTACTAAGTGCAAGCTGGTCACCATTTGGGAAGAAAAAATTAGAGGACTTGAGGACCTACGTTTTATCAGAGAGGATGAAGACTTCCTCGATAGAAGGCAGCGTTTAATCCTGCAGGCACAGCAGACTGAAGAGCCAGTCAGGGAAGTACAGGACAAGGAAGAAAACTGGCAGCATGTAACCTCTAGAAGGAGAAGAAGGCCAACTCAGGTATCTCCCATTCCTGTAGAGGTAAGTAACCGCTATCAGGCTCTCTCCACCAGGCACTGTGGTGGAGAATGCTTTGGCAGGGACCTATCAGGGAAGAAATCAAAAGGGAACACCATCAACCGGAAGGCATGGGATGCATAGTCTTAGGGATGGTGGTCCCACGACCACCACCCCCAAAAGAAGAATATGGGTGGTGGTGGTCGGAGACTCCCTCCTTAGAGGGACTGAGTCATCCATCTGCTGTCCAGACCTGCAATCTTGAGAAGTGTGCTGCTTACCGGGAGCTCGCATTCAGGATGTGACTGAGAATCTTCCAAAAGTGATTAAACCTTCAGATCGCTACCTCTTCCTGCTTCTTCATGTAGGAACTAACAATACGGCCAAGAATGACCTTGAGCAAGTCACAGCAGATTAAGTAGTGCTGGGAAGAAGGATCAAGGAATTTGAAACGCAAGTGGTGTTCTCGTCCATCCTTCTGGTTGAAGGAAAAGGTCCAGGAAGGGATCATCGAATCGAGGAAGTAAATGCATGGTTGTACAGGTGATGTCGGAGAGAGGGCTTTGGTTTCTTCGACGATGGGACTCTGTTCCGGGCACAAGGATTGTTAGGAAGAGATGGGATCCACCTAACAAAGAGAGGAAGGAGCATCTTCACAGGCAGGCTTGCAAACCTAGTGAGGAGGGCTTTAAACTAGGTTCGTTGGGGGGACGGTGACCAAAACCCTGAGGGGAGTGGGGGAAGTCGGATACCGGGAAGAAATGCAAAGAGGAACGAGCAACAAAGGAGGACCCCAGATTCGAATGGAGAGGGTAGGGCGATCAACTGGTTATCTAAGGTGTTTGTACACAACTGTGAGAAGCCTGGGAAACAAACAGGAAGAATTAGAAGCCCTGGCCCAGTTGAAGAACTATGATTTGAATGGAATAACGGAGACTTGGTGGGATGACTTGCATGACTGGAGCACTGTCATGGAAGGGTATCAACTGTTCAGGAAGAACAGGCGGGAGAGAAAAGGAAGAGGAGTTGCATTGTATGTAAGAGAGCAATATGATTGCTCGGAGCTCCAGTACTTAGAGGGAGAAAAGCCTGTTGAGAGTATATGGGTTAAGTTTAGAGGTGGAAGCAACTGGGGTGATGTTGTGGTTGGTGTCTTCTATAGACCACTGGATCAGGTGGATGAGGTAGACAAGGCTTTCTTTGGGCAACTGAGAGAAGCTTCCAGATCACTGGCCCTGGTTCTCATGGGGAACTTTAATCACCCTGACATCTGTTGGGAGACCAATACAGCAGTACACAGACAATCCAGGAAGTTTTTGAAGAATGTTGGGGATACCTTCTTGGTACAAGTGCTGAAGGAACTGACCAGGGGCCATGCGCAGCTTGACCTGCTGCTCACAAACAGGGAGGAACTAGTAGGGGAAGTAAGGGGATGCTTACATGAAGGGGAAAGGAGTCCAGGAGAGCTGGCAGTATTTTAAAGAAGCCTTATTTAAAGGCCCAGGAAGAAACCATCCCGATGTGCAGCAAGAAAAGCAAATATGGTAGGCGACTGGATTGGCTTACCGGGGACATCCTTGGTGAGCTTAAACATAAAAAGGACGCTTTCAAGAAGTGGAAACTTGGACAGATGACTAGGGAGGAGTATAAATATATTGCTCGAGAATGCAGGGGAGTTACCAGGAAGGCAAAAGTGCAATTGGAATTGCAGCTAGCAACGGATGTGAAGTATAACAAGAAAGGTTTCTACAGGCATGTTAGCAATAAGGGGGTGATCAGAGAGGGTGTGGGACCCTTACTAGATGAGGGAGGTAACCTAGTGACAGATGTTGTGGGAAAAGCTGAAGTACTCAATGCTTTCTTTGCCTCTGTCTTCACAGACAAGGTCAGCTCCCAGACTAATGCACTAGGCAACGCAGTATGGGAAGGACAGCCCTTGGTGGGGAAAGAACAAGTTAAGAACTATTTAGAAAGCTAAACATACAAAAATCCATGGGCCCGGATTTAATGCATCCGAGGGTACTGAGGGAGTTGGCAAATGTCATTGCGGAGCCTTTGGCCATTATCTTTGAAAACTCATGGAGATCAGGAGAGATCCTGGATGATTGGAAAAAGGCAAATGTAGTGCCTATATTTAAAAAAGGGAAGAAGGACAATCCAGGGAACTACAGACCAGTCAGCCTTATCTCAGTCCCCAGAAAAATCATGGAGGGGATCCTCAAGGAATCCATTTTGAAGCACTTGGAAGAGGGGACAGTGATCAGTAATAGTCAACATGGATTCACGAAGGGCAAGTCGTGCCTGACCAATCTGATTAGTTTCTATGATGCGGTAACTGGCTCTGTGGATATGGGAGTCAGTGAATGTGATACCTTGACTTTAGCAAAGCTTGACTTTAGCAAAGCTTTTGATACAGTCTCCCACAATATTCTTGCCAGCAAGTTAAGGGAATATGGACTGGATAAATGGACTGTAAGATGGATAGAAAGCTGCCTAGACTGACAGGCCCAGTGTCAGGTTGGTGGTCAGTTTCTAGTGGAGTGCCCCAAGGATCTGTTCTTGGACCAGTTTTGTTCAGCATCTTTATTAATGACCTGGATGAGGGGTTGGATTGCACCCTCAGCAAGTTCGCAGATGACACTAAGCAAGGGGGAAATGTAGATACACTGGAGGGCAGGGATAGGGTCCTGAGTGACCTGGACTGATTAGAGGATTGGGCCAAAAGAAATCTGATGAGGTTCTACAAGGACAAGTGTAGAGTCCTGCACTTGGTATGGAAGAATCCCAAGCATTGTTACAGGCTGGGGACCAACTGGCTAAGTAACAGTTCTGCAGAAAAAGACCTGGGGATTACAGTGGATGAGAAGCTGGATACAGGGGCGGCCCGTGCCTACAGGCGAACTAGGCAGCCACCTAGGGCACCAAGTTGATGGGGCGCCAAATTCCTGGACCCTGCTGCCCCTGCTACACTTTCATTTCCCCCTCCCCTTCCGGAAATGCCTTACCTGGCTGTGAGGAGCACCGTGACCAAGAGCACACGTTCCCTGCAGC
Organism: Rafetus swinhoei; assembly: GCA_019425775.1. Classification (NCBI taxonomy): domain Eukaryota; kingdom Metazoa; phylum Chordata; order Testudines; family Trionychidae; genus Rafetus; species Rafetus swinhoei. Next base: position 4,593,017 of record JAFJHL010000226.1, read on the forward strand.
GTACAGGGGGGTCACAGTCAGTCCTGGGAAAGGGGCGTGCAGGGGAGGAGGGTTCCCCGCACCTGGGGGAGTGGGCGCCGGCTTCCCCTGCCGCAGGAGCAGGGGTTGCCCCAGAGAAGCCAGGCACCGGCTTCCCCTGCCGCAGAGGGGGAGTTGGCATCAGAGAAGCCAAAGCCTGCCAGCTTCCCTGGGGGGCGGGGCGGAGGGATCAGCCACAGCAGGGGAAGCCGGCCATGTGCCTTCTCCAGAGAGCCAGTCGATCCCCCCTCCCTTCCGCGGCAGGGAAAGCCGGCTGGCTTCCCCGCGGAGGGGAGGGGGATGATCGAGCTTTCTCTAGAGAGCCAGCTGATTAAATAAAAATCAATGAGAAATAAAGTGTAATAACCAAAATCTGAAACAGTTTCTATTTTAATAAGTGTGTTTGAACTTTCTGAGAAAGCTTTTTAGATTATTCTGTTAGCAGCAATTCAGTTTGGCAGGTCAGGTTATAGTGGTTACAGGGGCGGCCCGTGCCTATAGGCCAACAAGGCAGCCGCCTAGGGTGCCAAGTTGCATGGGGCGCCAAATTCCAAACCCTGCCCCTTCCATTTCCCATGCCTTACCTGGAGCACGGCTTCCCTGCGGCCAGGAGGGGGGTAAGTCCTGGGAGTGGCAGCGCGCGGGGGGGTTTCCCGTGCCCGGGGGTCGGCCCCGGGAGGAGTAACGCTGGGGTTCTCTGCCCGCGGGAGGAGGGTCAGCCCTGGGGGAGGAGGAATGCGGGGGTTGCCCTGCGGGGGATGTCAGCCCGGGAGGAGGAACGCTGGGGGCCCCACGGGAGGGGGGAGGGTCGGCCCCGGGGGAGGAGGAACGCGGGGGTTTCCTGCTCTGCGGGGAGGTCAGCCCCGGGAGAGGTGCATGCCGGCTTCTCTCTGGGGGTGGGATCTTGGGAGGAGGCGGGTGCAGGGACTCTCTCCCCGACTGGCACCCTGTTCCTCTCCCGGCCCCAGCCCCGGCCTCCATCCCCAGGCCCCGGCCCCAGCCCCAGAACTCCAACTCCATCCCCAAGCCCCTGGCCCCAAGCCCCCAACCCCTGGCCCCAGAACTCCATCCCCAGCCCCTCGGCCACCAGCCCCAGAACTCCATCCCCAGCCCCTGGCCCCAGCCCCAGAACTCCAACTCCAGCCCCAGCCCCAGCCCCAGCCCCAGAACACCAACTCCATCCCCAGCCCCTGGCCCCAGCCCCCAGCCACAGAACTCCATCCCCAGCCACCAGCCCCTCGGCCACCAGCCACAGAACTCCATCCCCAGCCCCCTGGCCCCTGGCCACAGAACTCCATCCCCAGCCCCTGGCCCCGGCCCCGGCCCCCAGCCACAGAACTCCATCCCCAGCCCCCCTCTCCCCAGCACAGAACCAAAACCCTCAGTCGATATCTGCCCTTGGGGGTTGGGGGGGGGCGCCAAATGCATGGTTCGCCTAGGGCGCCAGTTGCTGGCAGCTAGCCTAGGCAGCTACCCTGAGTGGTTAGCTAACAGAAATTAAAATTGAAATAAGCTATGGTATTGAGAGTACCACCGTGATAGGATTTTCATCTGACTGACCAACCAAACATAGTAAATCACTGTGATTTGAGATGAGAAGTGTCTGGATAATCTGGGACAAAGTGAAAAATAATCTTGTAGTCTGCCACAGGCTTTGTGTGCAGCTTTTGGGTAAATCATTTAATTTCTCTTTGCTTCAGGTTCTCTGTGAATCTGGCAGATTTTTCCCTATCATAAAGATGCATTGTGAGGCTACATTTAGGAATGAATGTTCACCACTCTCAAATGCCAGGATGGAAGGAATTGTATAAGGGCAAATATTATTATGAGACTAAACTTTTGTGTTGGGGCAAGTAAACTAAAGAAACAGAACCCATGAATGGGATTTGCGGAAGCTCTTTCACACCAATGTATGATCTCAGAAACTAATGTGCTTTCTGTTACTTTCTTCTGAAGTCAAAATAAAACTTAAAAGAGACTTTGCTGCCTTTGAAGTGGATAATGACTGGACTGGAGGAATAACATGGTGCCCAGGTTTAGGAAGAGTCTAATAAAGCAGATGGATGAGGAATTCATTGAGTTAACTGAAGGAGTAACTTGGTGAGGTGCTTTAGGGGGGAGTATTAACAGGGGCTATATCCACACCACAGAATTATTCCAGGATGCCTCTGGTATCCTGGAAAAACTCTGCTGTGTCCAAGGAATGCATCCGCTTTTTCTAATCAGTTTCTGAAAAAGCGGGCGCGCTCTTTCGGAAGCCCTGTAGTCCTCATTTGATGAGGAATAAGGGCTCTTCCGAAAGAGGAGGTTTTCCCACATTTGGCCCCGTGTAGATGGGCCAAATATTGAAAAAGCCTCTTCTGAAAAAAGAATCAGAAAAGGGTACTCAAATTGGGGTTCGCAATTTGTGTACCTTTTCTCAAGAATAACCTGCAGTGTAGACATAACTCAAGAGCCAAAGAAAGGGCACAGCAGATGGGCTGAAAGAAAGATATCTTGATCAGGTTAGTGGAAGAACACATCACCTGAGAGGCACAGGGAAAATTTAAAGGCAGAGTAAAAGTGATGTACAGCTGCTAAAATGGAGGAAGGGTATAGCAAGAGAGCTGAAAACAGGAGTCATGTAGACAATTTGGGGGGGAAGACTGGCTGCTGTGATGGGGAAGATCTGTGATAGGAAGGGAAACTGTGTGGTGGTTTGGAGGAGGCATTTGACCGCATAGGAACGAAAAATGGTGTCTTGATTGAACAAAAGATAGAGTGAGGTAGGTTGGAGGAGGATTTACTTGCTGAACTGCTGAAAGATCCAATGTGTTGAGCTAGAGAAGGAGCAAAGTGACCAGACTAGACATGAGCACAGTGGTGTAGGCTGGAGAAGGGTACTTGCTAGCCACTTGGCTTAAAAAAGAATAATGATAGAATTTAGTTCTCCTAGGTACATCCACACTGCAGCTGTAGCTCAAATTGTGTAGCTTATTTCTAGTGTATTTTGAAATTTGGCGCTGTCTACACAGCACCACATTAAGAAATAGAGCACTATTCCGAAACATCCCTTAGTCCTCGGGGAAAGATATTTTGAAATAAGGGTGCACTATCAAGATGCAGAATATGCTATTTCGGGATTCCAGAAGTATCCCGAAATACTGCCACAGTGTAGACGTACCCTCATATTGCCGTTCATCCACATATTTTAGAAAGTTTTTCTCCTCAACTTCTTTATATTCAACTACAGTAAACTCCAATAGTCCGGCATCCAATAGTCCGGCACTCCTGATAGTCCGGCATCAAAATGGCAAGAGCCTAGTGAGTGAGCTTTGGCAAAAAATGAGTCACAAGGTAACAGCAGCTGAACTGAACAAAAGGGTAAAAAAGGCTTAAAAAAACTAAAACATTACAGTATACTGTATACAGTATGTACAATAAAAAGGGTTAAGAACACTTTATATACAGTATATAAGGTATACAGTATATATATAACCTGCTTATAGTACCTCCTGATAGTCCGTCATATCTGATAATCCGGCACCACCTAAGTCCCATAGGTTCCGGATTATCGGAAGTCTACTGTATTCATTAATCGGCAGTTTGTGGGGAGTTAAAGTTCTACTCTAGGAAGTTCAAGTCTACAATGTAGACAACTACATCTGTGCATAGTGCATAGGTCCGGGGGATGGTGCGTATATGGAACTTCTTTGGCTTTTAATCATGAGTTCCATGCCAGATCAGGTTAATAGTTGCTGATTGAAAATTGTTCCCACCTGATGACTGTTTGAACCTATATAAAAACTTCAGAGGGGTGTATAGAATGTGTTTGCATGTCAATTCAGTAGTTGGTGGTCAGATGTCTGCATTGCAAAGCTAAATTATTACAACTGATCATCTGGTTGGTAGTCTCAGCTCAGTCCAAGGACAAAATGGGAGGGAGGCTAAAAAAAAATAATCTCCTCTCCAAGATGTGGTCCCCTCCAGGTCAGGCATATTGGAAAGAGGCAGTATGAGAGGGAAAATTGTATTAACATTCTGTAGCTGTTTTGGGATTAGAGGATTTCAAGTTTGTTTTGTTGTTGCCTTGCAGGAGTACAAAATTAACCTTTAAAAGTTATGAAATAACACAGTTAAACTGGGAATTCAGTATAGGATGCGATTTCCATCACTGATATTACACACTGAAAGACAGAGCAATAGAAATTTATATGTACTTAATGACATCTGCTTCTCTTTAAAATGGACACTTCATCCAATAGGCTGTACAGGTTGCACCTCTATAAACCTGAACTCTCTAATCTGGCAACATCTGTGGTCCAGAAGGACCATGGATGTTCCAGGATCAGAGAGTCCTGGTGCGCTACGCGGAGGGATGCAGGGCCCCAGGAGCCTGGTGCGAGGCAAGTGGGTGGGGGTGGCACAGGGCCCAGCTGGGCTGAGAGTGTGGTTGGGACCCAGTGCATGGCTCATCTGGGCTGTGGGGAGGTATGGGAGCCAGGAAACCCTGCGTGCAGCTCAGCTGAGCTATAGGGGTGCAGCTCAGCTGGGCTGCAGGAGGAAAGCTGGGAAGCCCAGTGGGGGGTGGAGTAGGGCAGGGGTGGGGTTGGCAGCAAGGGGGTCGGATCCGGAGAAGCCAAACGCCGGCCGGCTTCCCTTGCCGCGGAAAGCGGGGGATCAGCTGGCTCTGTAGAAGCCAAACACCGGCCTGCACTGCCGGGGAGAGAGGAGGGGAGGGGAATGGACGCCAATTGCAGGGTTCACCTAGGGCGCCAGTTTCTGGCAGCCAGTCTAGGGCTGCCCCTGGCTGGATATGAGTCAACAGTGTGCCCTAGTAGCCAAGAAGGCTAATGGCATATTAGGGTGCATTAGGAGGAGCATTGCCAGCAGATCCAGAGAAGTGATTATTCCCCTTTATTCAGCTCTGGTAAGGCCACATCTGGAATATCGTGTCCAGCTCTGGGCCAGATGTGGATGCATTGGAGAGGGTCCAGCGCAGGGTGACCAAAATGATTAGGGGGCTGGAGCGCATGACCTATGAGGAGAGACTGAGGGATTTGGGTTTGTTTAGTCTGTAGAAGCGAAGAGTGAGGGGGGATTTGATAGCAGCCTTCAACTTCCTGAAGGGAGGTTCCAAAGAGGATGGAGAGAGGCTGTTCTCAGTAGTGACGGATGGCAGAACAAGGAGCAATGGTCTCAAGTTACAGTGGGAGAGATCTAGGTTGGATATTAGGAAAAACTATTTCACTAGGAGGGTGGTGAAGCACTGGGATGGGTTCCCTAGGGAGGGGGTGGAATCTCGATCCCTAGAGGTTTTTAAGTCGTGGCTTGACAAAGCCCTGGCTGGGTTGATTTAGTTGGGATTGGTCCTGCCTTGGGCCAGGGGGGCTGGACTTGATGACCTCCTGAGGTCTCTTCCAGCTCTATGATTCTATAATATGCGTTTTAGTAGTTAAATTCCTGGACTGTCATTGCTCATTAAAAGTGTTGTCATATGGGTGGAAAATGGGTAAATATTGCATTTTATTAATATCAGCAGAACTGACTTCAATGGGACCTGTGTGTTGTGTAGTCTTGCCTTAATCTTTGTATTCGTGCCCGTCAGTATGAATTAAGATATTTGCATATATTTGCATGTATATGCGACCACATTTAAGTTGCAGCCCTTGGCATGTGCTGTGAGTATCATTGTGGCCCCCGGGGCTTCCAAAGTTGAGTAGCCCTGATCTAGACCCAGGTTCACAGCTTAAAGCGCTCTCCCCCCCTCGACGTGTTGGGGCAGTTCTCCAAAGAGTTTGCTACTCGGGAAAACATATTCAGCCTCACGCTGCTCTGCTGGGCTCTTTCAATCGGCGGCAACAACGTTTAAATCTCATTCAACGCTTCCCTATAAATGAGAAGCGAGGCTCTGAAAAGGCAGCCTCACATGTCCTGTCTGTTGCGACGGAGCCCGGCAGATGAGCAACAGATTAGATTAGCTCCCTTGAAGGATTTTTCTCTCGGGGGATAGGCTGTAAAAAGAGCAGATAATTGTTCAGAAACCGACAATTTCATCGGGCGGCGGGAAAATTTTGGATGCAGATAAATCCCCAACAGCCAGCGAGAACATCAGATGCTGGCTTTAAAAGTAAGCAGGCTTAGAAGAGAAACTCACCCTTCCAAGAGAGGTGGGGGGGATGTTCATCCAGGCAGCCAAGTAAAAACCCTGGATATGATTTTTGCAATGCTCCTCTTAGAGGGATGATGCACAAAGCCCACAGCTCAGAGGAAGTGAGGAAGCAGCCCATGCAGCCCAGAATTGGAAAGGCCCCGGGTATGTACTCAGGTGGCTGGCCTGCTTGCTTCACTGGATTGTTGTTTGAGCTCACTCGGCCAAAGCTAACTCAGGTCTGTCTCCCATGAAGCAGCCATGTCACTGACTTCCGTGAAGTGTCACCAGTCAGATTAGCTGCTTATGTATTCCCTCTCTATGGTCCAACAAGGGCTCCCGCTCTGGATCTTCCGGCTCCCAGGCATTGCCTTCCTGAGGTGGAGAGCTGCCTCTGTCTCCTTTCTGACTGGGCTGTTTCCCGCCAGACCCATTCCCGGCCTTTGCTACGTTATTCCCCGCAAGAGACTGTCTGCCTAAGCAGGCCTGAGTCGCTTCTCCCCTCAGACGGGACAGAGCCCTGGCTACAGTTACGTTACCACACTTCTTTCTGCCCAGGCCGATTTAATTCTGAAGGTAAAAGCTTTGTGGAGAAAGCTTGTTAAATGCGATAAAAGAACCTACACGCCTGCTAACAAAGGTACCTGAAATAGAGCCCCTCCCCCGTTCACCCTGGGCACTAGCCGAGGATTAGTCTTTCACGGGCCTGCCAATGGGGGAGGGACAAAGGGGGGAGGCCCAAGGTTCCCGGCCACCATGACCACAGGCTTGGTGTGGCCAGAGCCCCAGGCCAATAAAATCGCCTCCGGAGCACCGCACAGTGCACTCTGGGTGATGCTAAGGACTGGCTGGGGGGTGGAGGAACCAGCATGGTGCACTCTGGGTGATGCTAAGGGCTGACTAGGGTATGGGGGGGGACCAGTGCAGCCTTCTCTGGGTAACACTGAGGGCTGATTGCCCCTGACTCCACCCCTTCCACCTAAGGCCCCGCCCCTTCTGGGAGCATGGCGCCGGGGGTCAAGGTCCCAGCAATTTTCTCCCTTTCTCCCCACGTCTTTCAAACCCTGCCAAGGGCACAAGTTCAGAGCAGTGTCGTAGCTAGGAGTGGAAATTTGGATGGGCCCCAACTTTCGGGTGGATGGGTAATGACAGACTGTGCTAGCTCAGCTTCTCCCCCAATGCCACGCCCTCTTCCTAGCCCTGGGGCCCCCAACACAGGGCTGCTCCTGCTGAGCTGGGCATGCACATGGGGTGGCTCAGAAAATGGCAAGGCAGTGCCACCGGGGCATAGGTCTCTGGAGGGCAGGCGCAATGCTCCATCCTGGATGTAAGGTTCCCGAGTGACACTTGAGGCCACTGGGGCCGCACTATGCCCGGGTTCAGAACTGCTTCTGCTCAGGACGAGCACCCGTCTCAGGGGACATGAGCAGGCCAAAGTCCCTCCCTAAGGTTTGGGGCCCCCAGTGGGCCGGAGGTCCTGTCCGTTTGCTAGATCAGAGCAAGAGCCCGAAGTCTGTTCCCCACCAAGATATTTTCTTTGCCTGCTGCGGTCTAGAGAATCCAGTCAGCACCGTGGAAGAGACAGTGAATAAGTCACCAGCTCGCCAATCATTTAGGCAAACCCCTCCTCCGAAAGAAGCGCCACACACTAGCATACAGACAATGGCACTTTGAATTCAATGGGCCCCCAAGGCATGAAGCACAATCCAGTGAGGGTTATCCAGGATACTGCAGAGCTGTTGCGGGCGACTCTAAAGCCGCCCAGCCAAGCAGCCAGTGTCCTACAGCCCAGCCAAAACTGCGATAGTTCTACTGACACCCTGGCATGCCCAGGGGCCTATAGCGAGTTGTGCCAGCTTTACACAGCGCCTGCCCTGCTAGCTCCTTGGCTTTCACAGCTCTTGTGCGCTCAGGGTGACCATACATTCCATGCTGGCTTGGACAATCCTGTTTGTCAGCTCTGTCCCACAGTCACGGGGTCGAGCGCTCACTGCCACGGCACCTCCTGCTGGATGTTCTGGGGAATTAGTCCTTCTGCAACAGGGCGCCTCCTCCGTGCTGGTGTCTCAGCCGTCCATGCTCTTGCTCTGGATCTGCGTCTCTCCTCTGCCCACAGCGTCCTCTCTGGAAAACTGCCCTCCAGCAGTGCCACTCCGGAATCCTTCATCTAGAACCGCCCCCCATGGCCAGCTGCAGCCTTAATCTATTCTAGCCCCTCACTCCAGGGGCAAGCCATAGTCCTTGCAGGCCACACAACAATGGTGACTAGACATGCTGCAGAGGGTGGTGTCCAAGCCAGGGACCCTGTGGCAGCAGCCTTGTCCTGCCCTGTCTCCTCCCTGGGCCATTTCCTCTGTGACCCTCTGCACCCTCCTGGCCCTTGAAGCAAGGCCGCAGCCTGGCAGGTATCAGGCTGGACCCTCCCTCTCTAGCTCCCCATGCCCCCAAGGCTGCCCAGCGCTGCTCTCCCAAAGGTGCTTCTCCAGGAACCAGGCCCTGCACCTCCCCCTGGTCAAGGCTTCACTGACTCGCTCTGCTGGGCAGCTCCCTATATACAGGGCTGCCCTAGCAAGCCACACCCTGATTGGCTACTTGAAAGCCACTCCCTAATTAGCCAGGGGTCCGTGAAGGCTCCCTCCAGCCTGCAATTACCCCTTCTAGCCAGTGTGCGGCAGCCACCCCACCACACCCAGCCATCCCTCCTTTCTCACCACCACTGGGTATTTGTCCCTGCTACAAGGGGGAATGGAGCTGCCCCAGCCCCAGCTGCAGGCAGCACCGGGCTCAAGTGCTCAACCCCAGCACAGGCAGCATGAGAAAGGCATCTCTGGCAAGTGCTATGTGCGGGGAGGGGGGAGAGCTCAGGCGACCCCCCGCCCACCCCAGTTTTACTTTCAGAGATATGGTTACCCAGTTTGCTCCAGCAATGTGGGGGCACTGCACGAAAACACTTAGGGTATGTCTACACTACAAAGTTTTGTCGGAAAAACAGCCGTTTTTCCGACAAAACCTGAGTTACATCCACACTGCAATCGCGTTCTTCCAAAAGTAAATCAAAAGAATGGAAGGGTTTTTCCGGAGTTGGTAATCCTCTTTCTGCGAGGAAGAAGCCTTTTTCCAAAAGAGCTCTTTCGCAAAAAGGCGTGTGTGGATGGGGAAGAGGGAGTTCTTTCGAAAGAAGAGGAAAAAGGAAAACGCATAGGTGCCCTGGTGGCCACTCCGTCCTTAGTAATCACAGCTTAAATGCGAGATAGCATCCATTCAGTGTGGACGCTATCTTTTGAAAAAGCAGATTGCTTTTTCGATGCACTTTTGCAGTGTGGATGCTCTCTTTCGGAGGAAGGTTTTCCGGAAGATCTCTTCCGAAAAAAGATTCTTCCAAAAGAAGCCTGCAGTCTAGACATAGCCTTACTCTACGGGGCCATTTCTGCTCCCACCCAGGTCAGTGGGGTTTTGACATTTATTTAGTGGTAGGGTGATCAGTCCAGAAAAGAACCACCAACGACCCTGGGGACTCCTCGCTGTGGTATTTGGTGTATGCAGTGCTGTCCAGCCAAGCCACCACTGTCTTATCTGCAATGTTCAAGGCACAAGGTCCTCAAGGCAGTTGAGTCATTTACTATTCACTCAATGCAAATGTCGCTCAATGTTCTAGCATCCCATTGGGAAACTGGATGCATTGTACCCAACATCTGTCATCTGGAGCAAAACACAATTTCAAATGATTTTCATGCCAAAGAAAACCAAATAAAGCCTCCGTCTACTGATACCCGCATGGCTGCTTTATGTGCTCAGACTCCTGCACATCACCATTCATCTTTGGCTGGCAGGATCAGACTTTAACTCTGTAGTCTGTACTTTCCCCTCCTCTCCAACAGAACTAACACCCTTTACAGCTTCACATTCCACTGTTGTGCAAGGTAGAGTTTTAGTGGCGGGGAACTCTGTTATGCTCATGTCAATGTAAAATCAAGTGGAGTGACTCTGGATTTACACCTGCAAAGCTGAGCAGAGTTTGACCCTCAGAAAGGAAGCTATCCTAAGAACAGTGTTATAATCCTTCAGAGTAGCTTGCTTAACATCCCAGCATAATGACTTTGGTGCCCTGATGAATGATGCATATTCCACAAACTATGTCCCCTTAGTTCCTGATACCAAGTTATTCTGTTCCTGTCATTGGGCAGGGTCAGAGGACATTTTGGAAAGACATGGAGGAAGGTGGTTTTTAAGCCATCTTTGATTTCATATCACCCTACTGCAAGTAAAAGCAGCCTTGTGACTACTCTACCTTACATGCTCCCCGTCAGCCCTGGAAGGCAGAAAATACCACAGTAGAGTGAACACGTTTCTGATTGACCCCAACACCAGGTTCTGGGAACCGGGCTCATGTTGAGCAGTGTTCCCTGTAAGCCGGGTGCTTGTGCAGCCATTCAGGAGAGATTCAAATGCCACCCAGCTGATTAGGAAAGCGCCCACAACTAGGTTTTGGTTTTACTGGTGGTGCTTATTCACACATCCCTTGGTGCACAAAAACATTTATTCCACACATGGATGGAAAAGATTAGAGGGAAGACTGGTGTAGAGACCTGGGGGCAGCACTCTGCTGGCTGTGAAGGCATTTCCAAAAGGGTTTTTTCCCAGAGGGCGAGAGATGTCTACACTAGGAAATTATTTCAAAATAACTTATTTCGAAATAACTCCCAAAACAGCTATTTCAAAATAAGCAAACCCACGAGTCAAAAAGGTTGGAGTCCCCACAAACATTTTATTTTGACAAAATTATTTTGAAGTTTTTAAACAGTTTTATTAAAAAATAAAGAAAAATTTGAAACAGAAACTCATTTCCATCTAAAAAATCCAAACCGCGTTATTTATTTTGATTGTTCCCCTGTCTAAACAATTTGCCGAAACCTGTAGGAATTTGTGAAATGTTTTGGTGGCACCAAATCTGCATTTTTCATCCAAAGTAAGTTTTGGCATTAAATCTGGCTAACTCTAGTTACAACCAGTTCCTCGACTGGGCCTTCCTCTCCTGGGCTAAGCAGATCTCTTTTCAGGAAAGAATCTGGATCAAATTATTTGACAACCCATAGTCCACGCACAGAGAACAATATGAGTTAGAACTGAGCTCCCCCTTCCACCAACGTGAACATGGTGCCTGCTGAAATTTGCTCCCAGGCCTTAGAGTTAGGGTGTATTTTTGCCGTAAGAGCCAGTACTCTAAAATGTGTCTTTCTCTTCTAGGCCCCTTTGTGTGCAAGATGGTCCCCTTCATTCAGACCACTGCAGTTGTGGCCAGCACTCTTACCATGACATGCATTGCCGTAGAGAGGCACCAAGGAATAGTTCACCCACTGAAGATGAAGAGACAGTACACAAACAAGAGAGCCTACAAAATGCTAGGTATGGCTGCGGAAATATTTAGGCTAACTGGTAACGGGGCGTGGAGCTGTGCACCTCTGCAGTATTGCCAACCCCAACCGCTCTGAGATTGGCTTTCAAATCATAAGAGTATGTGCCAGTAATAGACGTGGGTTCCATGTATTTGCCTTCTATTCATTCTATTCCTCCAGAGCCACGTGGCTTTCACACTTATTTTTTCTTTTGTAAGAATGAAAGCTGAAGTCATCCATGACTCCAGCAGCTGGGGCTTTAAGGAAAATAATCATGATTATAAGACTCATGGCTAAATCATGGGAGTTGGCAATGCTGTCTCTTGGACAAGTTCAAATCCAGCCATGTTTGACATGCCCCAGGATGCTAATAAGGGAGCCTGCTCGTTGACTTCCTTGAGCATTGGCTTTGAGCAGTTCTGGGTTGAGTTTCCTTCTCCTTCATCCCAAAGACAAGTCCTTCAGACTGAAAGCAGGTGGTTTCATTTTGTGTCTGACTAAACACAGCACTGGGCAGGTCGGATACTCCATCTAACAGAGGTCAGTTCTCCCACAAAATCACACCAGTATGTTCCACAATTGAATCCCTCGCTATTTGTCTGAGTCCACTCTGAGGCTCTGATTCCGCTCTCATTTACACCATGTTTCTGTCAGTGTGATTTCCGGGGTGCTCTTCCTGATCCCCCCTTCCTCAGAAGTGTGGGAAGAATTAAGTTCTGCTGCTTTCAAAGCTCTCCTGCATTATGAACTCAGGAGAGCCAGTTTTCATCCTCTTATTCACTCTGAATAGCCACTTACTCTGTGGCTACGTCTAGACTGGCATGATTTTCCGGAAATACTTTTAACGGAAAAGGTTTTCCGTTAAAAGTATTTCCGCAAAAAAGCGTCTAGATTGGTCCCGGAGTTATCGTTAGAACGATGCGTTTTTGTGCAAAAGCGCGTCTAGATTGGCGGCGCGCTTTTGCGCAAAAGCAGAAGCCCGGAACCATTTTGAAGAGGGCAAAAGGGCACCAGCCCTTTCCGGGGAAGGGGCTGGAGCTCCATTCAGACACGTGCTTAAAGGGGTCTCGCCGGACAGCCATTTGTCTCCTGCTCCATGCGTTAGGACCTCTTGCAGGGACTGACAGCCATAGCAGGTTTGGTGGTTGCCCTCTGCCTTTTGGACACCACTGCCTTTGGCCCCCTAGTGCTTTTTCCTGGCTTTGGTTTCTTGTGCCTTGCTTTGTCTGCCATGGAGCCACGGGTGGCCATGTGCCTGCTCTGGCCCCCGTCGGCCATTTTCGAGGGCCTGCAGCTGGTGCTCCAGGCTGGTGCCCTCGTGTTCCAGGACCAGGAGGCACAGATCGCCTTGGACTCCCTCACCAGGGGGGCCCTGGATTCCTGTGGCATCCCCACCCCACCGTGTGGAGAGGCCACTCTGAGACTGGACACCAGTACAGACTGGTGGGACCGTCTGGTCCTTGGGCAATGGGACGACCAGCAATGGCTCCGGAATTTCCGCATGCGAAAGCGGACGCCTGGAGCTGTGTGCCTGGCTCACCCCGCGCCCAGAGAGCCACCACCCGGCTGTGCACCCATCCCCGTCAACAAGAGGGTCGCCATCGCGCCATGGAAGCTGGCCACCCCGGACATCGGTGGCACACCAATTGGGTGGGAAGATCCACCGCGGTGTGATCGCCATGGAGGTAAGTCCCAGGGGAGTGGGGAGTGGGGTGGGGAGGGTGCTGCACTCCATGCCCAGGGGCAGCCAAGACTCCAGGCTGGGTCACCCAGGGTTTGGGCCATCCCTCCCTGCACAGGCCTGCTGGTGGGGGACCATGGGGCGAGGGGGCCCTGGTGTGTGTGTGCGTGTGAGGACAGAGGGAATCACGGGGGGGGGGGGCCAAGGAGCGCACACTCATCCCTGCCTTATGTGATGTGTTCCCTTGTGTTTCTCTGCACCCTTCTGCAGGTCGTCCACGCCATCAATGATGTCCTGCTACTGAGAGTGATCTGCCTATGCGATGTGGACGCTATGCTGGCCGGCTTCGCTGCCCTCGGGTTCCCCAACTGCGGGGGAGCCCTGGATGCAACCCACATCCCCGTCCGGGCCCCGGAGCATCGAGCAGCCCATTTCACGAACAGGAAGGGGTACTGCTCGATTGTTCTCAGGCCCTCGTGGACCACCAGGGCCGCTTCCTGGACGTCTACACGGCTGGTCCGCAGGGCACACGACGCCCGCATCCTCCGCAACTCCGGACTGTTTCGCAGGCTGGAGGCGGGCACCTACTTCCCGGGCGGAGTTGACTGTCGGGATGTGCCTATGCCCATCTGCGCTGCCGGGACGCGCCTACCCCTGCAGCCCTGGCTAATGCGGCCCTACACGGGGCGGCCGGACCAGAACCGGGCTCGGTTCAACGACCGCCTCAACCAGGCCCAAAATCAGGTGGAGCTCGCCTTCAGCCGCTTAAAAGCCCGCTTCCGTTGTTTGCTCACCCGTCTCGAGATGGGTGAGCGGAATGCAACGGAGGTACTGGCCGCGTGCTGCATGCTCCACAACATTGTGGAGCGGAGTGGGGAGGCCTTCCTCCCTGCATGGATGGCAGCCGAGGCACAGACGTTTGAACAGCCCCACACAGCTGCCATCCGCCAGGCACACCAGGATGGGGTGCGCATCCGAGAGGCCCTGACGGACATGTTCGCACAAACCCCATAGTAGGGTCGCCTCGGTCTCCCCATACGACTCCCTCCCATCCCCTACCCTTCCTCCTCCCCTTACCTCCCCAATTGTAAAGCATCGGTTCCAAGCACATCGGCCGCCATTGTGAATGTTCATCGGGTGCGCGGACGTAGCTAGGTTTTTCTTTTTAGTTTAGGCTAGGTTTAGGCCACCATCGCCTGTCCGAGCTGTCCCGAAGAACAGGAAGAGGACGATGCGAAGAGGCCTGAGTCAGCGCACCGATTCCAGTCGTCTTCAAGGGATCTCCTGGCTGTTCCTCTCCGAGGCCCGGAAGGACCAAAGGATTGAGGTTGCCAGCAACACTACAATCGCCCCTGCGCCTAGACTATGTACATATTCTTTGTGTGCGTCTTTTAACCTTTCTTGCTTGTTTGTAATCTATGTTAATATAGTTGTGGTTTAAATTTTACTTAAAAGTGTCAGTATTTATTTATGCGCCACAAACCAATGACCACTTAAAGGAACAACCGTGATAGATACAGAAATTTGGTGTCCGCATTTTGTAATCCTCTTAAATTTAGTTGGCTAATTGGCATCTCAAATCATTTATTACAGTTACCTCGAGTAACACAATAACCAACACAGTTTTGTTTTCAACTGAAAAATGTACGTTTTTATTTACAAGGGGGAGGGGAAGGGGGAGGGAGAGGGAGAGGAGACCTTCAACTGGGAGGGGGAGGAGCTACTCCTGGGAGGGGTGGCCCCTGCGAGCGGTCCTGCGGGGGCGGACCTGGACATGCGGGGCAGGCCGCATCGGGGCAGGCAGCACGGGGAGGTGGGCAGGAGGGGGGGCGGCAGGAGGGGGCATTGCAGGGGCGGCAGGAGGAGGCATTGCAGGAGGGGGCATTGCAGGGGCAGGAGGGGGCATTGCAGGGGCAGGAGGGGTGGCGGGGGCACGGGGTAAGGCCATGCCATAGTGAATGGCATGGGCTATGTGGGCAGTGAGGGTGGCGATGGAGTCAGCCATCCGCGTGCACTGGGCCTGGAAGGCAGCCCAGGCCTCCTGGCGCCACTGCAGTTCCCCCTGGACACATTGGCGAATCGATGCCTCGATTCGCTCGACGGCCTGCACATGCTGGCGAAGGAGCTGGTCCTGGTGGTGGAGCCTGTGCCTGCGTGGTTGGGCAGCTGGGGGTGCCGCTGCTGCCGGACTGGAGGGTCCCCGGCTTGTGCTTGGTCCCGCTGCAGGGAAGAGAAGAAAGGATGGGTCAGTCAGGCAGGCCAGCCACTGTCCCCACACCTCATGCCCTCTACCGCACCCCTGAGCCCAGGTGACACCACAGTAGTGTGGCTTGGGCCCACTCGGGCCCCTCCTGCCCCCCGTGTTGTATGTTTGCAAGGAGGACCGCCCCTGGAGTAGGGTCCTCCTTCATGTATTGTAACCACTGGTCTGTGTCCTGGCCCCGTGGAGGGTGGGAGGGCGCTTGTGTTGCGTTAACCTGTGGAACTCCCTGCTGGTGGAGGCTGTGAGGCTTTGGGCTAATCACTGGTGTTTGACAGGGAGCGAGATGCATCCCCACACAGTGCCTGGGAGCACATCTGGCAGAGGTGGTCTGGGCTCTCAGATCCCCATCGTGTGGGATATCTCCTGGACGGAACCAGGAGAGTGACTGGGGGGGGTGTCCCATCCTTGCAGCAAAACCCGAGGGCTCCTCCCCTTCTCCCTCCCACTATCCCTCACACACATAGCCCAGGGACATGTGTGGCCGCAGTGGGGACTTCCCTCGGGGAGCCAGCCAAGGAACCGGGAGCAGGCGAGGGGCTCAGTGGGGGCCACGTTCACAGGGCTGTGACGCTGCGGTTTATCCAGGAGCAGCTGGCCTCACAGCCAGGCATGGGACAGTGTGCTGTTCTCCGTGCTGCACCCTTGCAGAGGTGCGGGCTCTGGGCTGAGTCCCTGGGGCCCTGGCTGGTTCCAGCCAGCATCCACCCTTCCCCCTGGTCCCGCCGAATGTGTGTGAGCAGCACGGTCCCAGGCGTGCCCTGCAGCTGCCTGCCGCGGCCACATGCCGCTCGGTCACCAGGCTGCACGTGGTTGCATGTGCTGCTTGCTGCCTAATGCTACACAGCGTGTAGCTCACGTGGCCTGAGTGACATGCTCTCCCCCTCCCCGCTCCAGGCACCTGGCTCCCCCCTCGCCCCCCGCCCTTGTGAGTGCAAAGTGCAAGACTCACCAGTGGATCCTTCCCCGGCCTCGGAGGATGCGCGGGAGATGTCGGGGCTGCTGGAGGGGGTCTGCTGGATGGCAATGCTGGCCTCATCCTCCGATTTAGTGCTGTCGTCTCCTTCCCCCGCCTCGGTGGTCCTGGTGACGGGGGGCCGCACGCTGCTGTCCACGGGCACATCTGGGGCTTGCGGGGCTGGCTGGCCCAGGATGGCGTGAAGCCGGTCGTAATGGGGCCAGGTGTCTGCTCCTGCCCCCTGGCCCTCGCTGGCCCGCACATAGCCCAGGCACAGCTCCTTGACTTTCGCCCGGACTTGTTCGAGGGTCCGGGCTGGATGGCCTTGCTGGGCTAGCGCCTGGGACATGCGGCCGAAGATGTCGGCATTGCGGCGCCGCAAGTGGGTCTCGTGGAGGCCCTCCTCCTCCTGCCACAAGTCCAGGAGGGTCTCCAGCTCCCCCGAGGACCACAATGGGGCCCTTCTTTTCCGGCCCCTGGGGGCCTCCTGTGCTGGGGGTGCAGGTGGCTGAGCGCCCGGAGCTGCCATGCTGGCTGCGATGTGGCGGCTGGGCACGGCAGGGGCACCGTGGCAGACCTCAGGCAAGACGTCTGAGGCACGCTCCTGCCACATGCGCTCAGCAGCCTGCGGCTACTTTAAGAGCTCGGGTTACCAGGAAGTCCGGGGCTCCTACAGGGTCTCCCAGCGTCCAAACCGCTTTTTTCCGTTTAGCCTGCTTTTGCACAAAAGTCTTACCTAGCTGTCTACTCTGGCCCTTTTGCACAACAGTTTTTCGCAAAAAAGACTTTTGCCCGAACGGGAGCGTCAAAACTTTTCCGGAAAAAGCACTGATTTTGGACAGTAGATCGTCAGTGCTTTTGCGGAAAATCAAGTGGCCAGTGTAGACAGCTGGCAAGTTTTTGCGCAAAAGCGGCTGCTTTTGCGGAAAAAGTGGCCAGTCTAGACACAGCCTGTGAGTGGTCCCACTGAAATCAATGCTATAGGACTCTGGCCCACAATGACTATCTGGTTTACCTTTGCTCTTAAAAAGCATGAGTTTGAAAAAATTCTCGTGTCAGTGGTGTGTGTTTTTTATTTTAATTAGATCCATTTATCAGCTAAATCCTTGATGCAAGAATGCAAGTAAACTCTTCCCACAAGCTTGTCTGTTTCTCCCACTTGACTAGGTACTTAACACCTTAAACTGATCTTAGCTGACATTCTGTTTCATTATTTTCCTCTCTTTTCATAGTCTTAAGGAGGAAAACATTGGGCAGTGCATCATATCACCCTTCACCTTCTGTATCAATATCTAGTATGGTTGATTCATGCAGCTTCTTTCTTGCTGTGCAAGAAATTAAAAACAAATCATGAAAGGATATTCTGTTGTATGGAGACATTAAACCTGGAGGTTCAATGATAAGAGACACGTTGTGGTAAATTTAATTGTAACTCTTGTCTATGCAGAATAGGTGCCTGATCTTTGGGTGATTTCAAACCAGATTGCACAAAGCTCTGGCAGGACACAATCTATGGAAAAGATCTGCATGTTTGGGATGGACTAGAGGACTTGGTTTTGGAGCTGGTCAACAAATGTCCAACAGAAGGTTTTTCCATTGGTGTTTTTGCTGTTGAGGAAATTCCATCAAGGAAAAAGAACTGGAACGAAGCATTTTTGTGATGTCAGAATGGGAGGTTTTGTCGAAGCATTTTTGACTCTCAGAATATTCCATTTTGGCTTCTCCTTTCTCAATGATGTTTCACTTGGAAATTTTAATTTATTTTAATTTTAAAATCAAAATTGGTATCAAACATTTCAAGTTTATGGAAACAGGATGTTCCCCAAAGTGGGACTGACTCAAAGTGAACATTTTCAAAAATTCTGTGACAAAAAAATTCCAAACAAAAATGCTCGAATGCTCAGTTTTGTTCCAATTGAGAACAAAGTTGGGTTTTCTTGTGGAATGAAATTTTCATTTCCTACAGATCTTTACAAGGTAGGGCTAGACAAGAGGAAACTGCAGCTAATGCCACATTAAAAGGGGACGTGCTACAGAAGGAGACCTTAGACAGGGAAAAGTCAAGCTGAATACTTCTGGGGCTGCTCCTGTTTACACTCCTACCAATAGCAACTCCCCATTTGCTCATAGGGGGTCCCTCAGCACCACTCTTCCACCTCTGGGTTCTTAATACTAGTGAGGAGTCTTTGCTGGGAAATGCACGGTAGGGGTGCTCTTCTCAGGGAATCCTCCTGCCTGAGAGAGAAAGCGAGCGAGAGAGAGAGAGATGGGGGTGTGAATAAGGCTTCCCAGACCCACCTCCCAGTCCTTAAAGACCCAGTCATCAGCAGGACAAAGATAGCCCCGCCACACTGCAGCTATCGACTGTGATTTTTGGTTTTACTTTGCACAGAATTCAGCAGTTTGTCTTATTCATGCTTGATCCTGCCCCTTCTGAAATGAATGATCAAGCTCCCTTCAGTAGAGCAGGGTCAGGCTCACTCTAAGAAGAACTTGTCGGTTCAGGACTTCTCGCATACTGCAGGGTTTTCCATTTCCTTCTCAGGGTGAAATTCACCCCTGCATGGAGGGCTAAATAATCTGTCAGAGTCTTGGAAACACAGGCCCTCACAAAAGGCTGCTGTGAACCAGGCAGGCTTCATCCGTCTTATCTCAAACCCCACAGTGTGATGGCATTTTTTGAACGGTTGGACAGCAGGTGCAATTGACAGGAGAAAGCCCATTCACCACCCACACTGGTGACATCTCAGATTTGATCCAATGCCCAATGAGGGCAATGAAAAGCCTTTGCTTGAATTAACTGAACATTTCCTCACACCCATACAGCTGTTTCCCAATGTGAGAATATGGAATATTATACAGACGAAACCAGGCAAAGCTGAGTAACATGGAGTGAGAAACTACTGTCCTTTTTAAAAAAGTTATCCAACATATTGGGGAAATTGGGCATCTCCAATGGTACAGCTCATGTTTACAAACACATTGACTCTCCCCATAAGCAAAATTAATTAACTTGAAATTCACCCCCGGGCCAGTCCCCCATGCATGGAAGAGAATGCTCATCTGAAAACCATCACCCTGTGTTATTGTTAGGGTACTGTCCTCACTGCAATAAAACACCCTCCGCTGGCCCAGGTCAGCTGTATCGGGCTGGCGAGGTCTATGCACCACTAACTCCCATGTGAACCATATTTTGAGCATGATGAATAGCTCTTGGCATAGCCTACATTCTTATACTGATGAATTATTCATCTCCTTTACACACAGTGGCCTGTAGTTTTCTTTAGGCTGGCTTCATTGAAATCAGTGCAAGGCAAGATGCTACTGAGCACGAGCAAGGGAAGCAGAATGAAAACCCAGTGTGGTTATTAGTTTGGAATAATTTCCTTACTCTGAACATTGGGTATAAAGAGAATAGTATCTGGAGTTGATCAGCTCTGGAGATGGGAAAATCTTTCATTTTAAAGCAAGAAAAGATGCAAAGGGCTCGAGATTAGATTCTTATTCCATGACTGATACACCTTGACAACAAGCGACAAATGCTCTGCAGCAAAAGGCAGAAAGGCTAAGTGAGCCCTGAAGGTATGTATAATTAATAAAGTGAAAAAACAAGCTGTTTCTCAATTCGCAAGCTCTCAGTTATTAGAAATCTAGATCCTCTGCTCTTTCATTCAATCCCATTCACCTGGCAAAAATAGATACCGACACATGCCTTGAGAGAACTGCGGGAAAGGAACTGCCACAACGGAAAGAGTGAATTCTTCCTTTTTCTCTCTTTGACACAGGATTCGTATGGAGCATTGCAGTCATTGTGGGGTCGCCCATGCTGTATGTTCAGACTCTGGAGGTAAATGCCAGTCCCCCATTCATGGAAGAGAATACGCATCTGAAAACAGTCACCCAGTGTTATTGTTAGGGTATGTCCTCACAGCAGGAAAACCCCCTCGGCTTGCCTGGACCAGCTGTTTCAGGCTGGCAGGGCTCGGGTTGCAGAGCTATGAAGTTGTAGTGGAGACAGGCCTGCTAACGGGGGCCGGGGGAGGGGCAAAGGGAGCAACTGCCCAGCGGCTTGGCAAGTCTAAAGGGCACGGTTCCCCAGACTCTTTAAATTGCCACCGGAGTGGCTATGCAGCGGGCTCTGGGCAGCTCTAAGGGCTGGGGGAGGCATAGTGCACACCAGACGGAGCTGATGGCTGGCTGCTGTGGCCCCGCCCCTTCCACCTGAGGCCCCACCCCTTCCAGGAACATGGAGCCAGGGCCTCCATACCATGGCCAGAGGCCAGGCATGGCTGTTGGTACCCCTGAGTATAGACATTCAGGCTTGGGCTGGATATGACTATCAAATTAGGACTGAATAGAATGGTTCTTTCACTACAAAGGCAATTTCCCCTCTCTAGGTATTCACACTGCTGGGAGTGAATTAACACTGCCCCTACACTTGATAAGTAACCCTCTTCTTTTAATATACTAGTACACCCCCACACATGTATCCCTGCCTCTGTAATTTCCACTCCACAGGGCTTAACTTGAAATGAGCTATGCAAATTGAGCTACGTCAATTGTATAGCTTATTTTGAAACAGCTTATTTCGAAATTGGGAGCGTCTACATAACACTTCTTTCAAAATTTCTTCCTTATTTCCTCCGACTTCTCTTACTCCTCGGACAAGGAGGGTTACAGGAGTCAGAGTAAGAAATCCTCCAGCTTGACAGATTTTCAACATTAGTTCGAAATAACTGCCTGCTGTGCAGTCGCAGACTACGTTATTTCAAAATAATGTTGCCGTGTAGACGTACCCTTAGTCTTTAAGGTGCCACAGGACTCCTCAGAGCAAGCCCAGTGGTTTCAGTGTTGTTGTTCCCCATTTGCAGTGGTGTCAGAGGAGAAGCAGGCCCAGAATGAATAGTAAAATTTTCCAGGGAGCATCAGCAGGTATTTCAAAGAATGTTGCTTCTGCTGGAG
This sequence comes from Rafetus swinhoei, assembly GCA_019425775.1. Classification (NCBI taxonomy): domain Eukaryota; kingdom Metazoa; phylum Chordata; order Testudines; family Trionychidae; genus Rafetus; species Rafetus swinhoei. Next base: position 4,614,419 of record JAFJHL010000226.1, read on the forward strand.
GACAGTCAAGCCACCAGTGCCTATAAACACAATTAACTGGAGTGTTTGCATACAATATAACTCGGAACTCCCTCCCCACCTTCCTCTGCAGAAGTGGATATCCTGTGTGCCCAGCAGCACTATGTACTGCTGTCCTACATGTCAAGCAGAAGGGTCTTGCTTTATGATACAGCATTTAAAATCTCATTCTGCACCACATTGCATACAGTTTAGACAACAGGTCAGATCCCCTGTTGTATCAACATCACCCCACTGACTTAAATGGAGCTCCGCTGTTCCACGCCAGCTGGTGACATGGTTCCTTTGCTCTGTTACTCTAGTACAGTTCAGCTAGGGGGGCACATATTCCTGGGGGTACACAGGGATACATCAAAGATACAATTCTTCTGTTCTTCTCTGCGCTGATTAGGCCTCAATTGTAGTACTGTGTCCAGTTCTGGGCACCAGATTTCAAGAAAGATGTGGAGAAGAGCAACAAAAATGATTAAAGGTCTAGAGAACATGAACTATGAGGGAAGACTGAAAGAACTGGGTTTGTTTAGTTTGGAAAAGAGAAGACAGAGAGGACATGATAGCATCTTTCAAGTACCTTAAAAGGTGTTACAAGGAGAAGGGAGAAAAATTGATCTCTTTGACCTCTGATGATAGGACAAGAAGCAAGGGAAGGGAGGTTTAAGTTGGACATTAGGAAAAACTGCCTACCTGTCAGGGTGGTTAAACACTGGAATAAATTGCCTATGGAGATTTAAATATCTCCAATGAAGAGATTCCACAAAACAGGTTAGATAGACACCTATCAGGGATGATGTAGATGGTCCTGCTGTGAAGGCAGGGGACGGGACTTGATGACCTCTCGAGGTACCTTCCAGTTCTATGATTCTTTGATCTAGAGATTTGCTGAGTTTTACAACAGGCTACATAAAAAGCATTAGCAAAGTCAGTACCAACTAAAATTTCCTACAGACCCAGTTTGGCCATTCTTATGTTCTAATGTGCTGTGACACTTTTGTAGTTTTATGTCTGATTTTGCAAGCAAATAGTTTTTAAGTGAGGTGAAACGTGGGGGTACGCAAGACCAATCCAACTCCTGAAATTTGTCCGGAAAGACTGAGTGCCAGTGGTTGACACTGGCCTGACTGAGACCAGAAACAGACCTGATGCAGTTAAGTCATTATTTCAAAGTGCGAGTGTGTGAAACTAGTGAGTTCTCACAGAGATGATAAACCAGAGAGCTAAGATTTGGCTCAAATGGGCACAGGCATTTAGAGGCATGAATGCCCAGTGGGGGAAGGTAAGCACCAGCCCCACCCCCTCCGTCCAAGGCCCCACTCCTTCCTCAACCTCCCCTCTCCCCGCATGGAGCCAAGCCCAGCTCCCACTGCAGCAGCTGACCCTCACCCCAGGTTACTTCCCCCTGGACCTCGTAGCCTCCCCTCTCTCAGCGGGTGGTATGGCCCCATCCTCCCTGGCTGGACAGAGTTGCTGTCTCCAGGCAACCGTGTCGCGGCCCAGTTCTTACCAGCCAGCAGAAGAGATGGGCAGCTGCACTGCAGCCCTAGCCAGCCCAGCTAGCTGCAGCACGGGCAGTCTGGGGAAGACAATGCTCCCCCCATGTTTACAAGCATAAAACAGAATGGGAAAAAATCCCATCAGCAGACAGAGAGAACTCTATCTCAGCTGTGCAGCTTCACTGGAGACATGCTCTGTCCCATGCTTACGCCAATGGACCAATGCCAAGTCACAGAAGCTGGTGAGCTGGGGGGGACGGTTTTACCATTACCTAGCACTGAAGTCACATTTTTCATCTTCAAAGCACTTTACAAATGTAAACTAATTACACAACATTTCAACTGCCTTGCTAGGAGCAGAGCTTTATGTGTGCTCCAAAGCACGTCCCTTTCATCAACAGAAGTTGGTCCAATAAAAGATAACACTTCGCCCACCTTTTCTCTGCTCAGGGAATTCGTTTTACAGATCTGAGTGCTTATTTAAATACCTTTCTGCCAGTAGCCACTTTTTAAAAAGGGTATTTACATTTTCCATTCACTGCATTTGCTGACAGACAGCAAGGACTGGCATGAAATAAGTGATTAACTCCCATTTCCTCTGCAGTTTCTCTGCCACATTTTGCATTGTTCCCCTGGCCTCTTTAGAAGGATGGTATACTAGCAATTAGGGGCTAATTTAGCCATGGCACATCAATTTGTAGAACAGCATCCAGAGTAATAAACCACATCATTCATTTTTGACTTTACATTGTCATCAAAATATGCCAAGTGCCAGGCCTGTCTGAGTTTTATCTAACACTACACCAGACAGAACTGTAGAACAGCTACAGAAGTCTTTAGCCAAAACTTTCAAGGAGTGTGAGTAAAGGTATGGCAGGAGCAGGCAGAACTTTGTTCAGTGTATTCAGCAAGAGGTGGCATGCGGGCATATAATAGGCTATGTCTAGACAGCCACTTTTTGTCGGCAAAAGGTATGCAAATTGCCCTCCGCAATTTGCATACCGTTTTCCAATTTTTTTTGGAAGAGGCTTTTCCGAATTTGACCTGTCTACACTGGGCCAAATTTCAGAAAAACCTCCTTTTTTGGAAGAACCCTTCTACCTCCTTTCACAAGGAAGACAGGGCTTCTGAAAGAGCGTGTCTGCTCTTCTGCAAAAAAAGTGGGAAGAGTAGACGTGTTCCTTGGATGTGGTGGAGTTTTTCCTGGGAAAAACTCTGTAGTCTAGACATAGCCATATTAAGAGCAGTGGGGACAGGAGAGGCAAGGTTCCTGGGTCTAAACTCTGGTTCTTCTTGTGGCTTTGAGCAAATCACTTGGTCTTGAAAATGATTCAAGGGCTGGGGGGAAAAAAAACACCCCTCTCCCTCCAGGCTGGAGCAAAAGTGAGCTGTTCCTGGCCAGCCAACCTTTCATAAAGCACTGCTGGGCTCTGATTGGTTGCCACAAGCCCTCTTCCAATTGGATCCTAGCCATCGCCCTCTCTCAGGGCTGTTTTAACCCTTTATACACCAGTGAGGGGCAACCGTCCTGTCACAAGTGTATAGGTACCAACACTATATGGTTCTTTAGCAGAGAACGGCATAGCTAGAACAAGAATCAACAGCTGAAAGCTAAAGGCAGAAACATTCAAATGAGAAATAAGGCACATCTTTTTAACAGTGAGTGTGATTAACTGTTGGACCGAATGGAAAAGGTTCAGAAAAGACAACAAAGATGATCAAGGGTAGGAAATGGCTCCTATAGGAGGAGAGACTAAAAAGAGCAGGGCTTCTCAGCTCAGAAAAGAGACAACAATGGGGGTGGGAGGGAGAAGATAAAGGTCTATAAAATCGTGACTGGTGTGGAGAAAATGAATAGGGAACTGTTATTAAAGCCTTCACAGAAACACAAGTACTAGCGTTATCCAAAGAAATTAATTTCAACAAATCTTAACTGACAAAGCAAACCTCTGGACATCTGTGATTAAATAGACGGAGATTTCACAGCTGGGCACATCCTCTCTGGACTGCTGGGTGAAGGCCTCCACCCAATTCTCACAGTAGCTTCCCTCATAGGCTACAGTGGGGATAGAATTGCACAAGAGGAAGTACTTTTCACGAACTGCACAGTTAACTTGTGGAACTCATTGCCAGGGGATGTTGTGCTGTCCAAAAAGTGTAACTTGGCTCAAAAAAAGAACTAGATAAGTTCATGGATGATAAATCCATCAATGTCGGTCAGGGATGAAACCTCATGCTCAGACAGACCATAACTCTCTGCCAGCCAGAAGCCAGGAGGGGAAAACAAGTGTGGAGCTCTCCAAGATGCCTTGCTCTGTGCACTCCCCATGAAGCACTGGTACTGACAACTACCCGAGAAAGGCTACTAGGCTAAGTGGCCCATTGGTAAGATCATATATACACAGACAATTGTCTTTTAAATCTTGGTGTTTCTGGTTTGAATTCAAATTTCAGGGAGTTGTTCTATCTACCTACCTAGCTAGCTTAGGGGTTTATACTACTGCCCATCACCATGGTATCTGAGCATCTTCCACAAAAAAACCACCGCAATAGCAGAGTCCTTCGAGGACTACATGGAGTCTCTGATGCTCCTCTCTTCTTAGCTTTTTGTTGCTTTTAGATTTGATTCATCCTCCGCCCCTTTTTTATTTATTATCAGTGTTGTGTCACTCTTGTTCACATTGATGGTTATTTTCTCTGCCACTCCCTATCCGATGCATTGATCATCTTGTATAAGTCTCTGAACTTGTATCTTTGCCCCATCTCCCCCCAGGTGAAATATGATTTTCTCTATAATCTTAATCACGTCTGCTGCTTGGAATCCTGGCATAGCATTGAGCTGCGCCGAGCATATGCAATCTTTATCCTGGTGGCCCTGTTTCTGGTCCCACTCACTGCCATGCTGGTGCTCTACTCCAGGATAGGATACGAGCTGTGGATCAAGAAACGGATCGGAGACTCTTCAGTGCTGAACACCCTGAGTCGTCACGAAATGGCTAAAATAACAAGGTGGGTAACAGCCTTTCCTACTGGCTTTACAAGACATTAATCCTAACCAGCGACCAGACAAGAAGCATCACAACTTAAGCACACAGGTGAGAACTCATACACAATGCTGGCAAGTGCTTAGAAGAGCAGACTGGTCATATGGACTCTTGGGTTCTATTAATTGTTCTGCTGCCGACTTACTGGGCAAGTCCTCTAAGACTGATCCAATACACCCGGAAGTTGATGAGAACTTTTCCACTGACTTCCATAAGTGCTGGATTAGGCCTTTCTATGGTTCAGTTTCTCAGACTGACACTTAAGTCCCACGGCTGTTGGGAAGCTCCAACCAAAGGACAGTCCCCAGAATTTTGGCTGCAATTTGTACCACCCCTGTGAGACTTTTTCCCGGGTCAGGTTCAAACTCCCACCCTTTTCCAGGGACCCACAGAGTGAGGCTCTAAGGGAGAGGCATAAAAGCAGCACAGTTGAATGGAGAGCAGATTATCCTGGGTACTGCTAGTGGGCACTGATGCAGCCAGTTATTCAGGCCCAGCCAGGTACCCCTGGAGAAACAGGCAGATGCAAAGAGCTGTCAGAGCGAGGGAGGATGTTTGGAGCATCCCAAGAAGGAAGCACCCAGAGCTCAACAAGTCTGGTAAGGCCCAAATAAACGCTGGTCTCTTTGCCAACACCCATTTTGCATCCGTGTAACTCCAAGAGCTTCCGTGGATACCCCCAGATTTTCATCAGAGTCAATAAGAGCAGAATTGGGCCCCTGAGCTTTCTGGGTGCTTATCCAACTAGAAGCAAAGCTACAAACCTTGTGGGCTTTACCCAACCCTTCTAGAACACGTATCCATCTCCTGGCCAATGAAGAGCGGTAAGCAGGCTGGTGTAAGGGTCATAACATGGTTGTGATGCAGTCACAAGAATTTCCATACTCAGACTCACCTGGTCCCTGAGCAAGGGGGGGCGAGTGCCTGGTTCCACACTCATGGGAGAGGCGGGGCCTCAGGCAGAAGGGGTGGGGCCAGAGCAGCCAGCCCTCTGCACCGTTCAGACTGCGCCACCCAGCGCTGTGGTGGTGATTTAAAAGGCCTAGAGCTCCGACCACCACCACTGCCACAGTAGCAGCAGTGGTGGCTGGGAGCCCCGGGCCCTTTTGAATCACTGGGCCCCAGAGCAGTAGCCCCCTTTGCCTCCCCCTATCAGCAGGCCTGGCCATACTAGGGTTTGACCAGTGGTCAATCTGCTTCAGAATTCTGACTCTGACAGTCACAGGTATTGGCTGCTTCAGAGGCCTTGTAGCGGTGAGTTCCACCGCTTAATTTCACATGGTGGGGGGGGGGGGGAATGTTTCCTTTTATTAGTTTGGTGGGGTAATTTTTTATTGGCCTTCTTTCGGTTTCATGTACCGTCCTCTTGTCCTTTTATCAGGAAAATGAATGTTTTACAGTGAATGCTTTTAACCCTCCTGGCATCTGAATGCAACTAGCCTATTTCTCTCACTTCAAATGGAATTTCTGCTTGCCTCCTGCTGTAAACGTCTCTTTGTCAGCTCTTGCTCTCTGTCTCAAATGGCTTCCTCCAGGAAGAAGAAACGAGCCGTGATGATGATGGTTATTGTGGTGCTGTTCTTCGCTGCGTGCTGGGCACCTTTTCATGTTGTCCACATGTTGTTCGAATACAGTGAGTAAACATAAATTGAGCTGTTTAAAATGGTGTGTGTGTGTGTGTTCCTAAAAGTTCTTGAAATGACCAATAAAAATAAAACAAGAGACATTCCCTTGAGAGACAGCTCTGAAATAGTCCATGAGCAGCAATATATACTTAGCTTTTCTAAAGTCTCAGAGGGGGAGCCATGTTAGTCTGCAACTTTAAAAACAAGTAGTCCTGTAGCACCTTAGGGCATGTCACCACTGCGGAGCTATTTCAGGATACCGGAAGTATCCCGAAATAGCTATTCTGCATCTTTGGAAGCAGCCCGTTATTTCGAAATAGATTTTGAAATAATGGGCGGCTTATTCTGACAACCCTCGTTCCATGAGGGTTAAGGGGCATTCCGGAATAGTGAGTTATTTCAAAATTTGGCACTGTGTAGACAACGCCAAATTACAAAATAAGCTATTTCAAAATACACTTAAATATATATAGTATCATGAGCTTTCATGGGCAAAACCCACTTCTTCACAATTTGTGTCAAATCTATATTTGTGTCAAAGGTGCCACAGGACTACTAGATTTTAGCTCTTCTAGTCATTCTTCAAAAATCCATTGCTTATAGCCTTGATTCTTCTCTGAACTCGTCAGTTTGTCCATATCTTTCTGATACACATTATCAGAATGAACTGCAGTACTTTGGTAGTTGGAGATGATAGCTAAGGGCTAGTAATACACAAGGAAACTGACCAGAATAGCTATTGAAGAATAAACTGTTTTGCAAAAACTATTCCCCCGAGTAAGTCCCCAGAGGGACATTGTTTTCTGGAATCACTTCATTCCAGTGTAATTACTGCATTTCCAAAGAGCAGTAACTATTCTGGAATAAAATCCACAGGCTCTTTCTTGTGGGGGGAGAGGGGGATTGACGGGTGGCCTCGCGCCCCCCCCCCTGGAATTTCTTCACTCCCCCCCAGGGGGTGCACCCCCCAGTTTGGGAACCTATGCTTTAGGGAATAATGACTGGTGGGGCACCATTGCCCAGGGGCGCTAGGCTGCATTCCAGGTTAGAGCTAAGCTGTGTGGACTGAAGGAATTCCCTGACTCCATACCCAGGGGCAGCAGATTGCGTGTGTTGGAGCAGAAAGCCTGGCGAGGTAGTTGCGAATGTGGCTCTGAGAGGTAGCAGTAGGACCGACCTTCTTGGGCACAGAGCTCATCAAAGTGGCAGACTTGGGAATTTCTGAGCAAGGAAACTACCAACTGCTGTTTGTTTCTAATGTTTCCAGGGAGATGGGATTTTGTGCACATTTTTTGTAGCTACACAAGATGACACCAAGAGTAGATCTGACTTGCAGTAGAGATTTCTCATCCTACTGGAAACAATCCAGCAAAGTCCTGACCTCTGGCTGACAGCTTGAGCCAGAAAGGAAATGCTATTATCTAAATTGAATAGCATGCCTGATCCATTTGCTTTCGCCTGGCATGCGCCCTCAGGGAACAGCCTGTTTTGGACATGAGCTTGAACCAAAAACCTAATTCCAAATATTCTGACCCTGTTTGGGTGGGCTGAAATCTACATTCTTTCACAAATACTCCACTTTCTATCATGCACTGAAGCCAAAACCAAACCAGATCCAATTTTTACAGCAAACCAGATCCAATTTTTACAGTCCAACTCCAATTATTTTATAAGAGAGCTCTCCAGCTAGAGTGGCCTCTTTGCTCTCTTAAAATAATACGGTTATGGCTAAGGAATAAATATACCAAATACACCCACATTTTCTAGCTTCTCAGCAGAATTCACCACAAGAATTGAATGCAGCAGATGAATGAAGGAAAGTTTTTACTCTCCGATTCACCAAGATAAGTCCAAAGTTAACCCTGGTCCCTCTCCCCCTGCAATCAGCAGTCATTCTGGCTTTGTGCTGACAAGAATGAGATCTGAATTTAGCCCAGGTTTACAAGCAAATGAAAGCAGTAATCACAGAGTAAGAGCCAGATGGTGTAAATCAATGTATCTTCATTGAAGACAAAGGAGCTATGTCAAAAAAGGAGGAACTGGCCTGATATTTGCAAAATTTGCCTCCCAGCATGCTCAAGTGAGTTCTGCTTCCCTCCCCTTGGGATATGGAACATTATAAAAGAGATTCTCAGATAGCCAGCAAAAGAGACGATCCTTGCCGCAGTACATACAGTGTGTAATTCCCTGATTAGTGCACTGTGAGCATAGAAGTTCCGCAAGATGCTGCCAACACAGCAAGTTCTCACTCCACACATGAATGATCAAAATGTCAACTGACAGCCTCTGTTACACGAAAGACCTTCCAATTCAGAAAGGGTGCCTGTCTCCATATATACAAATGTATTCAGGCACTTTAGTTAATCTGTGGTGACAAGGCGGGGGGGTGGGGGGAGGTTGTAAAAATAACCTTGCTTGCTGTGTTATTCCCATTACTTGAAAAAGTGGAATAGGAAGCTAGGGAGTCTCCTGCAGTCTAATATTAGCTCTGCCACGGATTCACTGCCTAGCCCTGGTCAAGTTCTGCAACTTCTCTGCCTCATTTTCCCCAGGCGTAATATTGTGACAATATTCCCCACTGTATGCAGGGTATTGTGGAGACTAACAGGGCTGACATTAACAATATGCAGACAGGAAGCAAAGTCTAATTTTGGGGGATTCGGTGGGACTTCAGGAGGGCATGGGCCTCAGGCTGGCTCTTGACACTCCCTGGGAACTCCAGTTATGATGCAAGTAGTGTTGTGAGCAAGGCAAATCAAACATTTCCCAATTCCTCAGTATGTTTGGCTGGGACTATGGTCAGCTTCCCAGTTCTCTTCAAATACCAGCATTCCCCACAGTAACAATACAGGGCTTGCTCCTGTAACCCTCTACCCAGCAAGAAGCTCAGCTAGTGTCAGTGACATGCCAGGACTATACCCTTGTTTTGTACGCAGCCCTTCCCCTGATAAAAGCTCTAGAACAGTTAGAACTGGCTGCAGGTTTGGCAACCAACCTGGCTTTCAGCAGAAAATTGGCTTTCTGACTAAACAAAGCTTTTCCCAGCAAGTGTCTGCTTCCCACGGCAAATCGCAGCTCGTGGCCAGCAAACCGAACTATTTCAGTTTGGAAATCCTACTGCATTTTCCTCGGCAAGTCAGGCACTCATCTCCACCTCCTGGGCCATCCCCACCCACAGGCGAACACACCGCCCGTAAGGCACCAGGAAATCTGGAGCACCCAATTGTCCCAAATGTCATGGTGCCCTGTGCAGACGTGCTGCTTTTGGGGTACGGCCGCCCCCAGCCCTCTCCATGTCTGCCCACCCCCACCCACATCCTCCAGCCACCCCCTTGGCTCAGCACCAGTCCCACCTCCTCCAGCCCCATCCACTGACTCAGCACTGGTCCGACCACCTCCACGCCACCCCCAGCTGGCTCCCAAGGGCTCAGCACCCAGCCCAATTTCACCAGACAGAGGTGAGCAGCCCTCACGGGCTGGAGGACTGAGCAGGGGGCAGCCACACCGTGAGCCACTAAAAGGAAGTGGCACTTTCCCCCCTTAAAAGCGTCACTTCTTTCCAGCCGGCTGCTCCTCCAGCCTGCGCCTCCCTCCCGGCCCTGCTCCCAGTTGTCAACTCTCCTGAACCAGATGGACCGGACATCACTCCAGTAAAAGGGGTCTGAGCCGTCCGGTCCAGGCGAGTTGGTGACCTCTTTCCCACACAGCTTCAGGGCCTCTCCCCGGGGGGAGGGTACCGGTTACGGGCTGTGTTGGGATTAGCACAAGTAGGGAACATCTAAATTATGGGGTTTTTTGAAAGAGGATATGCAAATTCCGCGGTCATTTCAAAAGAGGATCTTTGAAAGTGAAAGTAGTCTGGACACAGGAAAAAAAAACCTTTTTTTAAAAAAACCACATAAACCTCCTTTTTTAAGGAAGAGCAGTTTTTTTTCGAAAAAGGGTTTTTTTTTTCCAAAAAACCCTCGTCCAGACTACTTTCGCTTTCTAAATGGCTATCTGCCATTTAGAATCTCCTCTTCCGAAAGTTCTTTCGAAAGTGAGATTGGAAGAAGATATGCAAATTACCATGGAATTTGCATATCCTCTTTCGAAAACTCTACATAGTCTAGACTTAGCCATAGAGACAGCCCTGAACCTCCCCTCCAAGAGGAAACCATGGTGCATCGTGGGTGAGGTAGGCCAGCCTCTAGAGGGGAGTGGACTCATGAACCTCCTGGGCTGCAGCTCCCCTGAGGCACCACGGTGTCATTTCAAAGACCAAGTATTTCCATTGCCAACTTGTCACAAAAAGCCTGTCAATTCTCTGTGAAAAACTATGGCAAAAATATTTGTTTTTAATATCCCCCGCTGAAACACTTGCACAGCTGCCGGCTGACCAAAGAGCAGCAATGAGAAGAGGGACCAGGGGGTTGCCAGGCCCAGAGGGGTCTGATTTGGAAAGGGCTGACCTGAAGAGTGGCAGATGGGCTAATCTAGATGGCAGGTGTTGCCGACTAGGCCGCCTCACTGCAGGTGAAATTCACCCCGGAGAAGAGGCCTCTGCTCTTCTTCGGTCCTGTTTGTAAATGCTACGCAGGCCTCCCGCTGGCCTCACGTACCGGAGTAAGCTTCAGCCCCCCATTGAGTGGGCTCACGTGAAGGGCTGGCGAGGAGGCTGGTGAGCGATTGAGCCGGGCGTGGATACAACTTCCTGCCCATGGATGCGGATAGCCATTTAGAAATCAGTATCCACTGAGCCGCAGGGTTCTACTTCCAGGAGACGCTGAGGTCAAAGGAAAGGAACATGGTGCTACTGCTCCCAGGAGCCAGCAGCTCCTCCTGGCCATGCATCTGTACCACCCCCAGCCTGCCTGTACCACCCCAGACAGGAGACAGGGCTGGGGGTAGGGCTGGGGGCAGCACCATGTTCCGCTCCTTTGGCTGCAGCATCTCCTGGAAGCAGAGCCCTGCACGTCAGCGGATGCCAATTTCTATACCCACCTTTGCAGGTAGAAACTGTATCCACGCAGGGCTCTCATGGTAAATGTGGCAGGGGAACATGTAGTGGCACAAACAGAGAGGTGTGATTCTAACAGGCATGGCTCTCTGGTGGGTTTCTGCTAATCCAGAAGTTCTCAGACTTCCCTGTGCTGCAACCCTCTTCTAACAACAAAAAAGATGCCATGAACCCCACAAGGCAGGATCAAAGCCTGAGCCTGCCCAAGCCCGATTGTGACAGGTGGGAAGCCAAAACCAAAGCCCAAGCCCCCCCAGCCCAGGCAGGAGGGCAGGGGAAAACCCAAGAGCATTAGCCCCATTTGTTGGGGCTCAGATTTCAGCCCTGGGTGCCAGCGAGTCTAATCCAGCCCTGGCGATCCCATTAAAATGGGGTTCTGACCCACAACTTGAGAACAGCTGTTCTAATCCAGTCCTTTGCTCCCCAGATAACCTGGAAGAAAGCTATGACGACATCACCGTAAAGATAATCTTTGCCATTGTCCAGGCCGTTGGGTTCTTCAACTCTTTCAACAACCCCGTGGTCTACACCTTCATGAACGAGAACTTCAAGAAGAGCTTTGTGGCTATTCTCTTCTGCCACTTCCGGAGCCCTGAGCCAGCTGACAAGCCGGAGAGCCAGCAGCTGGAAAGGGCCAAAATGGGACCCTCGAACTTTGGGGTCAGGAAAGAGGGCAGAAGCTTGCACAGCCACCTGAGTGCGGAGAACCTGGAGTTGAGACTCTGTGAGCAGGTGCCCTCTGCGAAGCTGGAGTCCGTGCAGTCAGTGGCGGTCGTTCCCTATCCCATGGTGAGCACCCAGAAGGAGAGGCTGCCCAATGGGCAGTCAGCATGATCACTACTGACGTCAAGCATGCATGGACCAAAATAACTTTGCTTTAGGGAGCAGCATCCAGCTGAATGAGAACACGCCCCGCTGTTTGTTGTTTCCAGTGTACTGTTTAGTCCTTGGTTTCTATATTGCATTCTAGTTTCCGAATGTCCAACTCTCTGTTTCAGATGTAACCCGTGGGATATGGGATGTGGATACAAGGCTGCCAGTTTTCCCAATGCACAGGGAGGGAGGGAGGTGGAATGTTCCTTCTTTAATTATTGTTATTTCGTTCATCTCCTCTCTTGAGCTGATGGTTCTGTCTAGTCCCAAAGAAATAAAATTAACAGGCTGGACCCAGAAGGCATTGAGCTCCTGATGATTAGTAGGCACTGAAGGTGTTTTGCACCTTGTGGGATCAGGTCCCCCAGTAAATTAGAAGTTGGAAATGCATGAACCTTGGAAATCTTGATTTAGGAATTATCTGCCCTGGACTGACTCACAGGGAGAGGGTGAGACAGCCTGCTCTGTGCACAGGCCCTTTCTCATGGACCTTGCTCTAGACTCCACATGGCTAACAGCTGTCCCACCTGATCACACAATGTCGCATCCCGTCGAGTTGTGGCCACTCTCACACAGATCTGACTCCAGTGTATGCAGCTGGGCAGGCAACGGTTTCTCCAGCCCAGGAGTGGTTCTGAGATTTCAAAATTTGCTTCCATCAAAATGGGGACAAAAAGTCAAAAGCTCCAAACCGTTCACCAATCAAAAATGTTTAAAAAAATCAGATTGGGACTGTTGAAATATTCTGTCTTGACCCTTTCTTTTCTAACAGTACTTAACTAAAATTACACACACGCACAAATCCTTTTCGAACCAGAGCATGAAAACTTCCCTGGACAAAACAGGACTCTCTCATCTTTTTGGGAAAACAATTCACCAATGTTTTGAAATGGGAGATTCCTCCTAAGCGACCCTTTTCCAGGCACTGCTTCAGTTCTGATGACTCAGAAAAGTTTCAAACAAAAAAGGTGGCTTTGGCTGAAAATTCCCGACCAGCTCTACAGACTAACTGTAGTGAAACTGACTTGAGCCATTGACTTCAAAGAAGTCACTCCTCGTTGGTGCCGGGATGAAAGTACACCAAGGGCCCACAGTTTTGAATCTCCATGAGTTTGTTCTGAAACAACAAGGACTCACCAGATTGCTGGCACATCTCGCTGATGAGCGAACACAGACATTCCTCATGTGCTGGGAGGAAAAGGCTGTTTTATACGGGAAGCTACTGATCAAGTGCATATTGCTGTCACCCTTGGCTGCACACTCTCAAGTCAATAATGCTCCATCATAATTAGTCCACTGGTTTGTAGTGGCTTTGAAGTGTGTTGAGATATTTTCCTTATTGTGAAAATTCACTAGCATCCATGCCTCTTGCTGCTGTGAAGCCTTTTCTTTCTAACGAGAAGGTAAACTTGCTTTTGAACTGTGACATGGAACTGGCCTCTGACATAAAATTCTACACACCGTTGAGACTTTCATTTTTGGTTAGGTCAATCGCTTTTCTGGGTTCTATGTCCCTGATGTCTGGAAAATAAAGTGTTGACTCAGAGCACTACCACCAGCCACATAGGCTATTTCATGGGGAGATCTCAAAGCCCTTGACAAAGGTGGGTCAGTATCATTTTCCCAATGTTATGGTTGGAGGGGTTATAGAAAGAGGACATGAAAGGAACTTTCACTCAAGAAAGAACCATCAACAAATCAGGTAGAGAAAAAATCCAGCATGGATTCTGAATATAAATATTATATGTGTTGTGGTCAAAGCTAGGAGCCCCACCATGGACCAAGACCCCGCTGTGCTGGGAGCAATACAAACACAGAACAAAAGGATGAACCCTTCCCCAAAGAACTTGCAGTAAGTAAAAATATATTCAGAGGTGATGTGTAAAATGACATGCTGATTGGGCCATCTCCTGGGGTACGTCTACACTGCGTGGCTATTTCGGGATACTGGAGGTATCACAAAATAGCTACCCCACATCCTAACAAGCTGCTCATTATTTTGAAATATTTTTCAAAATAACAGTCGCGCTATTTCGCCATCCCTGTAAACCTGGTTGCACGAAGGTTATGGGATGGCTCAAAATAGCATGTTATTTTGAAATTTGGCACTGGGTAGGTGTGCCACATTTCAAAGTAAGCTATTTTGAGTTTAGGGTGCTGTGTAGACACACCCCTGGTGAGGCGACCTTACCACAAGGGGCCAGAAGAAGATGGATGTTGAAGTAGGAAATGTCCTTTTTTTACTCCCACCATCTTACCCCTTCTTGGTAGCTGCTTTTCTTGTAGACTCCTGCTTTTTTCTTACCGCTTTGGGCCAGATTTTCACATGAGCTCAGCTCCCATTTAGGATACGTCTACACTGCAATGAAAGACCCACTGCATGGCCACAGCTGGCCTGGGTCTGACTCTGACTCTGCGGAGCAGACATTCAGATTCGGAGTGGGGGAGGTATTGCAGTTGAGGTTCACTCACAGGTACTACTAGCATGAGGGAGCAGAATTCCTCAGTTCAGTACAGGGGGGTGGGTGCTGAATGCTTTTGAAGAAATCTGTCCCTGGCAGTGGGAGCTGAGAACCGAAAGAATTTGGCTCTTAATATACAAGGGTGCGTCTACACTGCACCATAACTCAAAATAAGATCCGCAGTTTGAGCTACGCAAATTGCATATCTTATTTCGATGCTATTTCATAATAGTTCCACAGCACCCAATCTACACAGCACCCAATTTTGAAATAAAGCACTATTCTGAAACGTCCCTTACTCCTTGTAGAATGAGGTTTATAGGGATGTCAGAATAGCAAGCCCGAAATGACAAGCTTGCTGTGAAGACGCAGGATAGCTATTTTGGGATACTCCAGTTTCCCTAAATAGCCCTGCAGTGTAGTCAGACCCCAAGAGGCCAAAGGCTCCTTTTGTCCCATTCTCACATCACCTCTCCCTTGGCCCCTTCTCACAGCCTTTATAGCTGTTTGCAATTACTGGGCCAGATCTCCGGTTGGGTCAAGGCCCTTATGAAGTCAGTGGAGCTACATCAGCTCAGGACCAGTCTCCACTGAGATCTCCATATCTCTTTCAGGAAAAATCAAAAAGTTATGGAAGAAAAGGGGAGAGAAAGTGGGGTCTGGAGTAAGAGAAAAGTGCATGGGCATGGAGGCGGTTCTCCCGACAAGGAAAACAACAGGTTGGTAAGCTGAGGATAGGAAAAAGAGGTAAATCACAGAGGAAATAAGAGCCAAAGAATGTCAGTAGGCGGGATGGAGAGAAAGAGACAGTGTGTAAGTGTGGCATATTGGCAACTGTGTTACCATTGTGATCACTATAAATGCTCAAGGTTTTTTCCTGTTCCTGCTTGCTGGCAGAGGTTCAAGAAGGAAGCCTGTGATCAGAGTGCATTCAGCAGACAACCTAGGGTGTGAGTTTTGCCTCTCTGTCTTAGGGAGCAACCTGCTTTGTCTCTCTCGGTTTTGGGTGCTTGTGTGTGAGCGTGTTGAATTGAGACAAGACAGGTACGGTGATGCTTCAAGCAGACCAGTTTCTGCTGGTGAAAGAGACAAGTTTTCAAGCTCCCCAGCGCGCGACTCTTTCATATGCTGAGACCAACACAGCTGTAACAACCCTGCATGAGTCACTCTGAATTGTAAAAAATAGTGTTACACTGCAAGCTTCCAACATGAATATTTTTATGTATATCCTCTGTGTTGTATGCCAGGAACATAGTAACAGGTGAAAGCAGACCCAGAGAAAGACTGGGGTAGATGAGGACAAAAAAAAGAATGGAAACAGAACAAAATAAGTTTAAAAAGGTAGAAGGAGAGAGACTAAGAGGAGGGGAGCCAAGTGGGAGGAGAGGGAAAGGAAGAGAGAACCTAAGAAAGCACCATGTGTTTGCATTCTGTTTACTGATGCTCTGAGAGACCTAGCGCCTAGGCTGGCAGAACAGAATGGATTATGCATAAACTGCCGAGCCTTCTTTTTCTTCATGCTTGCGCAAGGAAGGTGCCAAAGAATCGGTGGCTCAGGACCCCTGCATCAGGCCATCCCTCTCTCCAGCTGCTTCCCTGAACAGATGAGGGGCAGCAGCCTGACACACTACACAGCTGCTGGTGACACTAATTGGTCTTCCTGTTGGCAGCCTTGGAAAACGAGCCACTTCCTTGTGCTGCAGTGGAAGGACCCCGAAGGCCAGGCCTGAGGCACATCAACAGTTTGCACCTCTGCTGCCCGTTATGGGGTCAAGAGAAGACGAGGCCCAAGCGGAGCGCGATAAAAGACGGGCAGCTGGCCTGAGTTCGCTGCTCAGGCTGCAGGGTGAGACAAATGCGAGATTTGGGGGCTCAGGTTGGATACCAGGCTCTGAGACCCTTCCCTCTCATGGAGTCTCAGAATCCCGGCTCTAGTGGGCCCACGTCAACATGGCAATTTTACACCCCCACAGCCCAAGCCCCGGTTAGCTGAGCCCAGCCAGACGCGTGTCTTTTACTCAGCCTAGATGTACCCTTTGTCTCCAGGGCTCTCACGCCAGCTCTTTTCTGCAGTGCTGAAGTGACACAACTTTTAGACAACCCAAAGAGAAGGGTCTGTATTAAGCAGCTCTAGACACCGCAGCAAATTAGAACACCAGCAGCCATCATCAGTGGTTACAAATTAAAGCTGTCCTGGAAGATACTAATTGTTCCAGATTCAGATAAACGCTTTTTCCCATATAGACCCCATATCAGTCTGCACACCCAAGGTTATATCAGTTTGGGACTTCTTGGTGTGAGACACACACACCGGAGCTAGCTTTGACCTGGCTACAGCAGTGAAGCTGCAACATCAGGGGCAAGCCCACCTCCCTCTGTGGGTAATGACATGGGTTGCTAACCCCCTCTTGCGTTGCCATGGCTTCACTGAGCCTGTGTACAAACTAGCTTTTAGCCAGTGATTGCCATGTAGACATACCTGCCATGAGAGAAAGTCCCTGCCCCAAAAAGTTCACAGTCTAGACAAGACAGACTAGACAAGGATTATCATTTACTCTATGCTTGTATAGGGTCTATTAGGCTACATCTACACAGCAACATTATTTCAAAATAACCTCGTCCGTGTCTACACAGCAGGCAGTTATTTCGAAATAATGTTGAAGTACTGTCAAGTTGGAGGATGACTTCTTACTCCAACTCCTGCAACCCTCATTGTACAAGGAGTAAGGGAAGTCGGAGGAAGAGTGCTCTATTTCAAAATAAGTGCTGTGTAGACGTTCCCAATTTCGAAATAAGCTACACAATTGACATAGCTCAATTTGCGTAGTTTATTTCGAATTAAGCCCTGCTGTGTAGACGCACCCTTACAGTGGAGTCCAAATTGGCTCTCACCTTTTGGCATTAAAAGTTATGTAAGAAAGGGAGTATTAGTAGCCCCATTGTACAGATGGGGCAGCTGAGGCATGAGGAGACAATGACTTGCCCAAGTCACACGGGAAGCCTGTCGCAGAGCTGGGAATAGACTCCTGGCTTTTATAATCCCAATGCAGCACATTAGCCCAAAGCTGCACCTTCCGTTTGGTTTGCCTATTAAAATGTTTGGTTGGTTCCCAGTGCAAAGGAAACTGGTGAGGAAGCAGGGATGGAACATTCTTGCTTTATCCCTCTGCTGCTGTAGAACTGTTCAGAGGCCCCAGGCACTCAGAGCCCATGTCCTTAGAGCATGGTACTCAGAGAGGCTCCATCATCTGTGAGCACAAAGGCAAATCAGAAGTTAGCATGTGTCGAGAACAGCATGTAGGTTCAATGACTTCCAGGGTATGTCTACACTATGCGCTTATTTCGGAATAAGCTATTCTGGAATAATAATTCCCAAAATAACTATTTCAAAATAGCATGCCCACCCTACAGGAAAGCCTTGAAATGAGTCGGAGGCAGGATCCCCTAATGTGGATGTGCTACCTCGATTTAGAACCCCAGGAAGCACTGGGGAGTAATTACTTTGAATGGCCCTGGGGAAGAGCTATTTCAAAATAGCAGCTGTAGAGCATCCACACAACCACTATTTTGAACCAGTAATTTCAGAATAGGTGGTATTCCTTGTGAAATGAGGGCTTATTATTCCAGAATAGGAAGCCTGTAATTTTGAAATAATTCAGAAATTAGGGGCTTGCTTTGTGCACGCTCACCTTGCTATTCTGAAATAACGGGAGTTGTTTCGAAATAATACTGTAGTGTAGACGTGCCCCCTCCCCGAGACTAAAGCCCATTTGTTTGGCACCACAAGTTCTGAGGCTTTTACTTCGGGGAGTTCTGGACTAAGGTACCTTAGAAATGCTATTCCACATCAGTTCTTGGACTACCCTCGTTATCAGAGTATTGGAGCATTTTCCAGTCGTGCATTAAGCAATGTGACTAACATCTGTTACGTGAACACAGAAACGCTTCGGCCAATTCCTCCTCAGAGCAAAGCTGCCGTGATCCTCATTAGCTGGGCTTTCTTCAGGACCTTTTGCAAAATGGAAAACAAGAACTTAAGGGGATGGATTGTTAGATTCTGCATCCCAGACATGGGAAATGGAGGCACCTGGCACCTAAACTCACCGCGATGACATTTTTTGGTTTGCAACACAAATTCAGGATAATTATTTCCAAAGACATTTTTTTCCTCCCTTGCTGCTTTCATTTAATGGTGTTAATGGGATGATGAATGCCCCACAGTACGGCCTTTCCGAAAGGACTCTCTCTCCCCATTACGTCGATGGTTTTCACCTGCTCCGCATCCATCCTTTGTTGTTAATGGCAGCCTCTCACAGCTTTTATACAATGGAGTGACCTTTTGAGACTATAAAATAAGCCACAGACTCTTGACAGCCTTAAAAACATAACAGCACATTGTGACTGCTGACTTACGATCCTTTTCAATAGCTTTTGTGTCTGTTTCACTGCTTTGCGGTACAGTCAAAGTCTGTATATTTAAAATGATGATTTGAGAGCAGAACATAATATCATAGATAGAAGATTAGGAGGAGACCTCAGGAGGTCATCGAAGCCAACCCCTTGCTCAAAGCAGGACCATCCCAACTAAATCATCTCAGACTGGCCTTGAATACCTCCGAAGATGGAGATTCCACCACCTCCCTAGGGAACCCATTCCAGTGCTTCACTGGAAATCGTTTTTCCTAATATCCAGCTTAGACCTCCCCCACTGCAACTGGAGTCCACTACTCCTTGCTCTGTCATCTGCCTCCACTGAGAACAGCTTAGCTGCACCTACAAGGAGATTGATTTGTTGCATTGTAAGGATACAAGGCCAGGGGTGTATTCTTTCTAGCCAATGCTGGGCATGAGAAAGGGCAATTTCAAGCCGCCTTTGGACCTCCCTAACTCTGCACTCAGCCACGAGGTCAGCTCTCGCACCTTGTCTACACTACGGTGGGGACTGACACTGCAGCGATCGATCCACTGGCCATTGATTTATCGTGTATGATCTCCGAGCACTCCCATCGATGCTGGTACGCCACCAGGGCAAGAAGAGTACTAGCTTTGATGGGAGAGCAGACTCCCGCGGACCTTACCACAGGCGAGATACCGCGGGAAAAACATCAGCTTCCAATACACTATTTGCATAGCTGAAGCAGATCGACAGAGGGGGTTAGTGTAGACAAGGCCTCAGTGATGTGGGATTTGAATAACTGTCTGAGAGCCAACAATGTTGGAGCACAGCACTGGAGCCAGGCAGGAAATGGCTTTCCCATCCCAGATATATTTACAGGGTTTCCAAAGTTTTTCCCATTCTCCTCCCCCTCCCCAAAATAACCCCACAACAGTATGAAGTGAAAATCTGATTTTTTTCCAGATCCGTCAAAATATTTCATTCCAGCCATTTCAAACTCTTTATTGTGATTTTTCCTTTTTAATTTTTGTTTACCATACACTAACTTCTGTGTCTAAACTAAAGGCCACTTGAACCTCGGTCAGAAGTGTCAAAATGTGACCTCTCCACCGCTTTTAAACATTTTCTAAAACATTTCCAAAATGGGAAAAGCATCGAAGTTGCCCCTCCCCAAATTTCTATTTCCATAAATTGTCATTTTTTGTTCAAAAACTTACATTGAACATTCCCAGCCAGCCCCACACACTACACCCTGAACCCTCGCCCCGCCCCGCCCCGCCCCGCCATTCCTGGCACATCAGGAGAGGGAACATTGCATGGCTCTCTACCGCCCCCTACTGGGGGACACTATTCTTCATGGGGCATTTGCAGCCCCCTTATATTACAGCAGCCGCCTAGAGGGGCCATTTCATTACACAGGGTATGTCTACGCTGCATCCCGGCCCAAGCCAACAGACTCATGCTAGCGGGGCTTGAACTGGCATACTAAAAGTAGCGTGGATGCTCCACACCCAACCCTCCACCCCGAGAGCCTGACTTCCATCCTGAGCCACAACGTTCATGCTGCAATTTTTAGCTGACAGCTGCAGCCCTGCTAGCGTGAGTCCATCTGCCTGTGTAGCCAGACTGACCACAGACTTTATGGACAGTGGGGAGGGGGGCGAAATGGCCTCTCATGCTGGCTCCAGAAACCCAAGGTCTGGCATTCTGGGCTTATTGAGGAAGTTTCCCCTCCCATGGACAGGGACAGAGGGGAAAGGGATGTTTCAGAGTGGATGGAAACGAAACAGCTGCCCCTACCAACCAGGCTGTTCTCCTTCTGCTGTGCTCCCGGTTTGTTATTGCAGGGTTGTTCGGGAATGTTAGGCTGCTGGTGCTAACCTTTTAAGGTAAAAACTCAAATAATTAAGCATTTTTTAAAACGTGGGCGAAGGGGGATGGCCTCTAAAAGCTGAATGGAAGGATGGTACCGGGCAGAAGAACAGTGGAAACATCCTATTGCACCCATAGATTTGCGTCGCTCGTTCTACCACTGCACCTTTCATTTTATTACCTAAGCTGCACTTTGTATTTGATGTTACCATTCAATAGAGTCTAGTCCCAGTTATATTTTTTGCTCTCTTGTTCACCAAAAGCCTTGTTTTCCCCAAAGCCGGAGGGGGGTTGAACCACCAAATGGGGCTGTTTCAACTCAGCAGTTGCAAGAAGGGTAATAAAAAGCTGGTCAGTTTCCTACATCTGCTGTTTCCCTTTCCCTTGCTGTCGGCTGCAGGGTGATTTTCCCACTACATGCAATGTGGAAAGTGTGTTGTGGGCCTTTTCCTAGAAAGAGTTAAGTGCAGGCTGGGTGCAGCTTTTAGTATCTGTTAGCTATGGAACCCTTTTAGCTAGATTAATCACCTCAATGCTCCTGTTTGCCAAAGCTTATTTAAGTTGGTGGTGGGGGGGATATTGATTTGCTCAGTGCAGTAAGCACAGAAGGAACAAGCTGTGAAGGAGGGGCTAGCTGGCCCAGTCCCAGGCCAACTGGGCTGGCTGGAGTGGCCTGCCCACCACAGCTGGACTGGAGTGCTCCTGTCTGTGGTGTGCTGCAACCAGGCTGGGAGCACTCCCTGCCCAGGCCTGGCTGATGGAGGAGCCGGGCTGTACAGCCTCTCTCATGCTTTCCTCTTCATGCTTCTCCTCACATTCAGCATTCGTCTCTCAATGAAGCTGTGGTGAGAAAATGGATGAAACAGCACATGGCGGGCATGACACTTCATGAGCCTCCGGTTCACTGCAAGGGGTCAGGCGCATGCCAGCAGTCTAATGTTCTTCGTTTGCAGGGGAGACCGTTATTTCAATCCAGCTACAACCCACCCACGAGGGTCCTTCACCTCAGCAGTAGGATTCCCATAGCATTTCATATTGAATGAATGAAGGATTTTTGTTATCATCCACTTGTGAGACGTAGGGTGTAAATACACTGCAATCTGAGGTGTGATTGCAGCATGGCTAGCCAAGCCTGAGCTAACTTGGCGCTTGCTAACTTGAATAGATGCAGCAACTCAAGCTATTCCAGCCCACCAGAGACCCTGGGTAGGTAGTCAGGTGGATTTTTGACCAATATGCAACCGATTTACACAGTTCTGCCAATGGAAAGGGGACTTCAGCTAGGAACACATTATATTTACAAACCTGTAAGGTCTAGAGGGCTCGTCTAGACTAAAAAATTAGGTCAACCCAGGTACTTCACTCGGGGTGTGAAAAATTCACACCCAAGAGAGGTAGTTAAGTGAATGTAGGCCCCAGAGCAGGCAGCCCTAGGATGAAGAATTCTATCCTAGCTACCACCTCTCGGCAAGGTGAAGTTACTACAGAGATGGAAGAACCTCTTTTGTCACTGTGGTAAATGTCTACACTACAATGCTAGCGCAGCTGCACCGCTGTAGTGTTTCTAGTGTAGACAGACCCTGCAGCCATAACTGCACTACAGAGTCTGTGTCAGTATAGAGGCATGTCCACAAAGTCCCCCTCCCCAGACAACATTAGCTATCTCGAGGGAAGCTCTCCTCCAGCACAGCTGCGTCTACACTACGTTTTTGTCAGCATAGCTATGTCACTGGGGGAATGCGGTTTCTTCACACCCCTGACGGGGAGAACTGTGCCGGACCAAGTGTAGATCAAGGCTTGGTCTAAGAGAATCCAGCCCACTCCACATGGTGTAGCTTGACTGATGGATCTATCAAGATAGCAAGAAGAAAATATATGGTCAAGAAGGAAGAGTTAGGGAGAGCAAGGGGTCACTGCTCAGTGTCAGGACACTCACCAGAAGTGGATGTTTGGCTTCTTTGACTTTAGCCGCAGTCATTGCTATTCTGTTTGCACAGAGTCAGTGCGGTAGCTTATCCTCCCACCCTGCTGGTTAGCTTTTATCATGTGCTGGGGAATGGTTTCTTTGTATCCCACTGGCCGAGCACACGGTACCCCCAAAAGCTTTTCCATTCCAGTGTTGTTGCTGGCACCAAATGCTCAAAATGGAGATGACTTTGTCTTCTTGCCCTGCCAGTGGCTCTCGCTTGTGCGGTGGGGACGCTTCGCCTCCGGGAGTCGGAGAACAGGCCAGGCTGCACGGGGTTCGGGATGGAGAGACTCAGGGGTGCTGGGGTGTCGCTGACATTTCGTTACACACGGCTGGTTAGCCACGCCAGAATCAAAAGCACTGTGTTCAGGCATGTGGCGTGCCTGGCTCAGCATCAGTAACAGTCACTGCACCCCGCAGAGCTCACGTTCAGGCCCCCACACAAAATGGGGGGGAGGTTCACTTTTCCAGGGCTGCAATTTGTGGCACGTGCGTGGGAGGGGCCCGCGTTACAAGCTTGTACGGGGCCTGAACAAATTATGCTTGAGCCCTGCTCACGCTGCTGCACCCACAACAGCTACATAGACACTACAGCTTGGGCTGGGGCCCGGGCCCTGAAGCCGACAGGGGAGGTTGGATTTCGGAGTCCAGCTCCCATCTGAGCAGGAATGTTTCCACAGCTATTCGGAGTGCCACAGCCCAGTCTGCCGACGTGGCTCAGAGGCTCGCAGCCACGGCAACGTGGCATCATGCCCCGCTGAGATAGGCCATGGCCTCCAAGTGCTGAGACCACTGCCCGCCATGCTCATTAATAGTGTCTCGTTCCTTCGTATGTCTTGTCTGACACGTAGATTGTAAAATCAGAGGTGCTGGAACGAGGGAGGCCGCTGCCCCCGCCCCTGGCTTCAAGTGCTTTTCACCATACACAAGGGTTACAGTTTGGTTCAGTGTCTCTCAACAACCGCACTATACACACTGTTCCAGCCCCCTGGTAAGCTCTGTCTTTTTACTCCAGATGTGCACAGCGCCTAGCACCATGGGGCCCTGGTCCACCACCAGAAGTCCTGGGTGCCATTGCAACATAAATAATAAATTTGCGACACTGCCACCAACTCAGGGCAAATCAGTTAACTTCATTGTGCCTCCGTTTACCATCTGTAATAATAAAAAATAATAATAATAATAGACACAAATCAAGCTTCTCGTCCACAAGTTTAAAAATAAAGTTCAGTGTTGTTATCCCCATTTTACAGAGAAGGAACCAGAGGCCCAGTGCTTAAAGGCTGTGATTTTCCTAGGGGAGTTGTATGCTCATTGACTTTCAGTTGGGTGCCTAATTTCCTGAGGCTCCTTTCAAGACCCAGGCAAAGAGACTTGACCAAGGTCACACAGCAGATGAGTTGCAGAGCTGAGAATGAAACCCAGCACGAAGGAACCCCAGCCGGAAGCTCTAGGCATTGGCTCCCCATTGGCCTCACCAGGGTGCTGGAATGCTTTCATTAATGTTGGGAATGTACTTTGCAGTTCTCAGATGAAGGTGCCATAGGGCAGCATCTTGTTATTAAACTAATCGGTCATGGAGATTTCACACTCTTTCTAAAGAACACCTCTTTCCTAACCCCTCCTATGGGCTAATGACTTGTTTATTTGCTTTTCTTTGAAACCCATTTATCGTGTCAGAAATTACAAGGACTCTGTAGAGGAAAGACAGTGCCTGCTGGACTGGAGTCAGATTTTGAAAATGGCCTGGGAATTTCTTTTCTGTTTCCACACAAAGTAACTTCTGTTGTTTGACACCTGTCACCACAGGGGCAGGAATTCACTGCCTACCGTGGGGAAATTAAATGTTAGAGTCAGAAAACAGACATTTGTATCTAGTTGTGTGAGACCTGAAAAAAATCTGAATTATAGTGATATTGCACAAAAGCAACAACTGTGACAAAACCACCACAAATGCACCAAGAAGAGTACTCTGCTCTTTCACTTCATTTTTTTACTTACTGCTTTATGGGTCCTGTCACTGCAACATTACCCAGATCCCGGTGTTACATTAGTTTCCCTCCAATTCTAGGTACTTACATGGCCTTGTTAATATAGCATCTGAGCACCTCTGAGAGGCAGGGCAGCGCTATTATTCCCATTTTACAGACAGGGAATCACAGCAGAGACACAAATGACTTGCCCAAGGTCACACCGGGAAGTGTGTGGCGCATCCCTGAATCATATACTTATTCCCATCCAATATTAATGTAAAACCCTCATATCTAGACCCAACTATCTACTTATAAGCCCCCCCCCCCCTTACTGCAATATGTGAGTACTTGGCAAACAGTAATGAAGTTATTCTCAGAGCATCCCTGTGAAGTAGGGAAAGAGGGACTTCCTTTCGGAGGAAGACAGATGAAGAGGGACTCAGTTGGATTAGGTGGAAGGATACGAGGCATGATCAGTGAGGGAGGGAAGGAGGAAGGATATCTTATAGTGGCAGTACATCTAGTGGGTGGGTCATATGGTCATAGCACACAGAAAAAGAATCTCTTATATCTTTGAGTCTCTGTGAAGATGCACTCAGAGAGAGGATTTATGCTTGGGATAAGAAAAATCAATCTTTTCTTATTAAGCTGGCCTCCCATTATGGTAGTACTTCTTTCATGTATTTGTCCACACAGAATACCTGGGAGACACAGCAGTGCTGTGATCCTCATAGTACGCCTGGGGAATTAAGGCAGAGGGAGAGAGACTATGGGACTTGGCTAAGACCCCACAGAAAATCTGTGGCAGAGACGGGACCTGAACCCCTTTTTTTTAAACCTCCTTTCAGGAGGAATAACGGTAGTTCGAATTAGGAGCTTTAATTCGAACTACCTAGTCCGTGCTGCGTGTAGCCGCGGGCAGGGAGTTCGAACTACGGGGCATTTAAAAATGGCGGTGCCCGGGAACATGCGTTCGAACTTGGGTGGCAGTGTAGACATACCCTAAGATGCCAGAGGACTACTCATTGTTTGTAAAGTTACAGACTAATACTGTGACCCTCTGAGACTTCTAAACACGCAAGATAACGTTATAAAAGCAGAAGAGGGAAATGAGGAAGAAAGGAATTAGCAGACATGGCCTCCCGCAGAGCCCTTGCAGGAGTTTAATTTACATAAATACTAAATCCACTAATGGATCCTCCCCTCCTGTTTTCAAAAGGGAATCCACTCCATGCTCCTAATAGGCCAGAGATGATTTCCGCTTATCAACAAGTCTTTGTATTGAAGTCAATTGCAGGTTGACATGGATGAGTGCTCCGCAGAGCTTTCCTGCCGTGATTAGGTATGCTGTTTGTATGCCTCCTCTCTTTAAACATTGATGGCCCAGCCACGGTGCTTGCTGCTTTCAATCCTTTGTCACATCTAGGAGATTAGCGCATTACAGCAGCGGCGTTCCAGCAGCCTGGGAAAGGCGTGAATTAATTTCACACAAGATTTCAGGCAAATTTTTAGTAATTTATAAACTACCAGTTGCTCAGAGTTTTAAGTTTTAAAATCGTACTTCACAAGGGAGAAGGGATAAAGATTGTGCATTTATGTCTCATCTTTACCAGGAGTTTAGCTAGCTCGAGCTAGAACACACCTTTTTCCTAGTGATGACAAAGCCCGTGAGGTTTGTCTGTGTTGTATGGATATGCATAGAATGCAGATGTGATGAATATGACTTGGGCCAACTTCTCCTACCACAGGTCGTCCTTCTAGGTCAGATCTGAGGCAGAGCTATAAAGCTGTACAGGGCGGAGTTGCCAGACTTCCCTATCTGTACCTACCCCATGGGTAAACTGAAGACTCAAGTCTTCAGAACTAAAATCTTTTGACAACTCCCCCGTAGGATTTGTAGAAGACTCTGCAAGTCTGGGAGATTTGCCAAAAACTCTGCTGTCTGCAGCAAGGGAGTATTCGGAAGACTCCATCTCTAAGCAGCATAGTGAGCTATGGAATTTTCCCCAGAACACTCAATTTTATTGGTAGCAGTCTTGTTATATTTCAAAGCCCAGAATAACTTTCTGAGATTTTCAGTTTTAGCCAAACTGCTGCAGGTGGAATTAAACAGGAAGCAACTCATGCTGTCAGCCAAAGGGTTTCCAGGACTATAAAAAAACCTCTTTCCATTTGACCTCAGCAGCCATTGACAAAACGCATGCAAATGGCCTGAAAAGTGTTTGGATGCCAACTGGTAAGGCAAAAAGTGGGCGAGCAAAGGTTAAGTGGCACTTTGCACAGTCACTGGAAACTGTCAGACACTTAGGCTATGTCTACACAGCAGCATTATTTTGGAATAAGTTACACACAAAATGCATTTTGAAAGAGAGCATCCACACTGATTGGATGCTGAATTGCATTTAAGGCCACCCGGAACCAGTTCAGGCCAGGCATCAGGTCAGTAGTTAGCCTCAGGCAGCAACCACACAAGGTATCTGAGGCTCGTGCTTAAAGGAACCCCCCCCGGACAGCCATTTCTCAGGTTTCCCTGCTTGCTCACCTATCTCTCTGAAGGTGTGTCTAGACTACATGGCTCCATCAACGGAGCCATGTAGATTTGTTTACTCGGCAAAGGGAAATGAAGCGGCAATTTAAATAATCGCCGCTTCATTTAAATTAAAATGGCTGCCACGCTGTGCCGATCAGCTGTTTGGCAGCACAGTGCTGTAGTCTGGATGCTCCGCGGTTGACATCAAAGGCATTTGTCAACCTCCCCGGTATGCCTCGTGGGATGAGGTTTACTGGGGAGGTTGACAAATGCCTTTGATGTTGACCTCGGAGCGTCCAGACTACAGCGCTGTGCCGCCAAACAGCTGATCGGCACAGCGTGGCAGCCATTTTAATTTAAATGAAGCAGCAATTATTTAAATAGCTGCTTCATTTCCCTTTGCCTACAACCCTAATCTACATGGCTCCGTCAACGGAGCCATGTAGTATACACGTGCCCAGAAGGACAGCAAAGCATTTTCTCTTCTTGTGCTGGTTGCCCTGACTCAGGACACCACAGCACTCTTCCCTATGGAGCCGGAGCTCCATCCATAGTCTTCAGCTTTTGGAGCTTTTGCTGCAAGTCATGCAGCACTTTCTTCAGGCTGCCTCCCAGGCTCTGCAGGAACCCAGCCCCCAGGGCTTCTTGAAGACCCTCCTTGGGTATGTGGGGGAGCAGCTACAGGACCTGCCCATCCCCTGCCGGGGTCTGGGTGCCGTGCCCCGGGCATCATGCCCCGCCACATCTGGCATCTGGACACCAGTGCAGACCAGTGGGACCACATCATTTTGGAGCACTGGGGAGACCAACAATGGCTCCAGAACTTTTGAATGAAGAAGGTCACCTTCCTCGAGCTGTGTGAGTGGCTCGCCCCTGCCCTGGGGCGACGGGACACGCACACGAGGCCCGCCATTCCCCTCCAGAAGCGTGTCGCCATCGCCCTCTGGAAACTCTCCATCCTGGACAGCTACCGATCGGTGGGGTGATCGACCGTCGGTGCCCTGCTCATGCAGATATGGCATTCGTGGGCTTTTGTCCCAGGAGGGGGGTGAAAGGATGGAATGGTCTTCCCACAGGAAAAGGGGTTAAGGGGACTAGTGTAAGACCTCTCCCGGGAGGGTTTTTTCTGTCCCGCCTTCACAAAGCACTGCCTGGGGTGACCTCACGGTCAGGGTGGGGTTACTCCTGGTGAGTGGAGGGGGAGGGGGAGTACGAGCGGGGTCCAGCTCCTTATAATAGGGGTAGGTGTGAGGCTCTGCCCTGGATCGGGAGCTGCCCTCCTTGACCTTGCCGTAAGCCTGGCGGAGCTCTTTTACCTTCATCTGCACCTGTTCTTGGGTGCGGATATGGCCTTTGTTCCCCAGGCTGTCTGCCATGCGGCCATAGACACCCGTGTTCCTGCAGCTTTAAGGGCTCCAGGGGATGGAGAGGGGATAGTTTTCCTGTGTGTGGACAGAGTGGCCAGCAGGACACCCTGGGAAGGGCTGGAAGCTCCCTATCTTGAATTAGCCCCTATTCTCTGTCTACACAGCACCTATTCCAAAATAGCTATTGTGGAATAGGCGCTATTCCTTGTAGAATGAGGTTTACAGAACTTGAAATAAGCCTTCCGCTATTCCGAAATTATTTCGAAATAGCAGTTCGGCTGTGTAGACGCTCACTAAGTTTTTTTGGAATAGTGGTCATTATTCCGAAATAACTTTGCTGTGTAGACATACCCTTACTGACCATTAGCATCACCATTTTTCTCCATGGCTATGTCTACACTGCACGCTTCTTGTGCAAGAACTGTTTTGCGCAAGAGTTCTTGTGCAAAAAGTCTTCCACAAGAGCGCGTCCACACTGCATGTGCTTTTGCACATGAGATGTGCTTTTGCGCAAGAGCATCCATGGCAGTGTGGACGCTCTCTTGCGCAAGAAAGCTCTGATGGCCATTTTAGCCATAGGGCTTTCTGGCGCAAGAAATTCACGTTGCCTGTCTACATTGCCTTCTTGTGGAAGAGCTCTTGCGCAAGAGAGCTTATTCCTCGTGGGGAGAGGAGTAACTCTTCTGGAAGAAGCCCTGTTTTCCGACACTGTACTGTAAATTTACTTGTGGAAGAACATGCGTGCAGTGTAGACACTCTGCAAGTTTTTGTGCAAGAACAGCCGTTCTTGCACAAAAAGCCTGCAGTGTAGACATAGCCCATATGTTTATATTTTGCAGACTATCAGCAATTGCAAAAAACAATTTTTGTTGTACTGCAGCTCTGGCAAATTTGGGAGTAAGAGCAGCTACAGGAACAATAGTTTAACATATATCACTTGAATTATCTGCACTGATTAGTACAACAGAAGTTAGACTGTAGCTGTATGAGAGGAAAACAAAATACCTGTGCTTCCCAAGCCTTTTAATTTCCCAAAGGGAAGGCACATTTAATCCCCATGTAACTTTTTACCCCACAACGTGCACTGATTCATTGCTACAAGACTTTGTCCAGGCAAAAAAACTCAGCAAGTTTCAAAACAAAGAACTAGGCAGTAAGGGGAAAAAAATCAAGAGTTAACAGTAAGGTCCAAAAAACAACTACCAGGGTCTTGGAAGGTATATAAACCCTCTGGCTTCCCCGTCTAAGTCAACATCTAACTAATGGGGGGGAGGGTATTGAAAGGACTCTCTCTCTCTTTCTTTGCAGGCAGATTGTCTCTTAAACGCCTTCCACAGAATAACTACTTCTTCTGTAGGATATTTTACTAGGGACAGTGACCAAGTGTCCCAGCCAGTCAGAGACAGAATCCAGCTGGTCAAGCTCTGTATTTCTATATTCCTTGTTGACTGAAGACAAGAGATGGTCCTTGGAGCCTCTCTTGTAAATACAAATGGCCTGAAAGCTTTGAAATTGCCACTGTGAGTTGTACATTCCTCAATTAATGTGGCCAATATTAAACTGAGACTTTCCCCTGCTGCAGCCAGTAATAAAAATAATTGAATCAGGAAAAAACCAGAGGAGCTCATCCCACTGTACTTATGGCAGACTAATGCTTACCTGTAATCCTCTTAGCTTTAGACATTTACCAAAGAGGTATTAACAGGCTGTGATTTCGCTTGTGTTCTTAGACTCCAGGTTGGTAATAGCAAGAGATTGAGAGAGAAGGAAATAGAAAATAGTTTGGATACCTTGACAACAAGCAAGTGTGGGGTGGTGTTCCACATTCATAGAATCATGCAATCCTAGGCTGGAAGAGACCTCAGGAGTCATCACAAGTCCAGCCCCCTCCCCAAAGCAGGACCAACCCCAACTCAATCATCCCAGCCAGGACTTGGTCAAGCCAGGACTTAAAAACCTCTAGGGATGGAGATTCCACCCTCTCCCTAGGGAACCCATCCCAGTGCTTCCCCCACTCGCCTAGGGAAATAGTTTTTCCTAATATCCAACCTAGACCTCTCCCACTGCAAATTGAGACCATTGCTCCTTGTTCTGCATCTGTCACTACTGAGAACAGCCTCTCTCCATCCACTTTGGAACCCACCTTCAGAAAGCTGAAGGCTGCTCTCAAATCTCCCCTCATTCTTCTCTTCTGTAGACTAAATAAGCCCAAATCCCTCAGCCTCACCTCATAAGTCATGTACCTCAGCCCCCTAATCGTTTTTGTTGTTCTCTGCTCAACTCTCTCCAATTTCTTCACATCATTTCTGTAATGGGGACCACAGAACGGGACGCAATACTCCAGATGTAGCCTCACCAGTGCCGAATAAAGGGGAATAATCACTTATCTAGATCTGCTGGCAATGCTCCTCCTAATGCACCCTAATATGCCATTAGTCTTCTTGGTTACAAGGGCACACTGTTGACTCATATCCAGCTTCTCATCCACTGTCATCCACAGGTCCTTTTCTGTTCAACTGCTGCTTAGCCAGTCAGTCCCCAGCCTGTAGCAGTGCTTGGGATTCTTCCGTCCCAAGTTCAGGACTCTGCACTTGTCCTTGTTGAACCTCATCAGATTTCTTTTGGCCCAATCCTCCAATTTGTCTAGGTCACACTGGACCCTGTCCCTACCCTCCAGTGTATCTACCTCTCCCCTTACCTTCGTGTCATCTGCAAACTTGCTGAGGGTGCAACCCATCCCCTCATCCAGGTCATTAACAAAGATGTGAAACAAAACTGGCCCCAGAACTGACCCTTGGGACACTCTGCTTGAAACTGACCGCCAACCTGATATTGAGATGTTGATCACTACCTGTTGAGCCTGACAATCTAGCCAGCTTTCTATCCACCTTATAGTCCATTCATCCAATTCATACTCATTTAACTTGCTGGCAAGAATACTGTGGGAGACCATATCAAAACTTTGCTAAAGTCAAAGTGTCAGATCCACTAATTTCCCCATGTCCACAGAGCCAGTTACTGCAATCAGGTTGGTCAGGCATGACTTGCCCTTAGAGAATCCATGTTATCTGTTCCTGATCAGTTTCCTCTTTTCCAGAAGCTTCAAAATGGATTCCTTGAGGATCCCCTCCATGAAGTAGTAGTTCCCTGCATTGTCCTTCTTCCCTTTTTTAAAGGAGTTGTAGCAATTCTGTATGGAAAATATGATCAGATCATCCATGGAATGGACAAATCACTTGATCCACACTGGATTAGATCTACATTAATGTCAGAATACATACAGGTGTTTGTAAACGAGAGAGAAGAACGCCCTGCTAAGATTCCCCAAAGGCCTGGACAATTCAGACACTCACCTTTCATTAGACTCTTTTAAATCCCCTGAAAATCTCAACTTTTAAATTTCAGAGGCAAGCAGAGTCAGGAGAGAAAGAATCTGTATTCTTTAATTGGGGAACTTAATCAAGCAGCACAAGAACAGCATTTGTTCTATTGTAAACAAATGAAGCATGATCACAACGAGCTGCTTCTGTTTAGCAACTACCCTGATGCTGGTTACAGTACATTAACTTGGAGATATACTCACATAATCCCTTTTAATTTGCCCTAAATTTGCCCTTTGCGGAGGGCAGACGGTGCTGTTTCTGGCGGTGCCGTCTCTCTTTGCCAGGGCGCACGGCCGAAGGACAGCGTGTGGCACTAAAGTGATGCAACAAATGCAGCTTGGTTTGCTGAGATAAAAAATTGAGACACTACAGGGCATCAAGGCTGATGCTTGTGGACAGCAAACTGTGGGAGCTTGGGGTTACCAACTTAGATTCCTGCCCCCCAGCTCCTGCTTGGCTCTCATCTACCTGCCGCATCCTTGTCCAACACATATGGGGCAAATCCATGGTTGATGTAAATGGCCATCGCTTCTCTGAAATCAACAGAGCAATGACAACTTACATCAACTGTGGAGTTGCCCCTTCAATTGGAAGTTCTCCTGGGCTTCTCTTCTTTGATACTTGTTTGTGGTTCTAGGCCCTGTACAGGGTTCCTTGATGCTCCCATAATAGAAAAATGAATCATTTGAAGAATGATCAAGGAGACTGTGATGGGGTGTGTGCACCCTGCACTGAGACAGAAGGGGTTAAAACCCTGTGGGCTGAGGAAGTCCTGCCCCTCCACTGAGTCAGGGCAGAACTTGACCTCAGTCCTCCACTTTTGCCACTAGAGAGACACCACTCTTGTCTCTTACATTTTATGCTTGTTTAACAACCAGTGCAGGAGAAAACCACCAAGGGCTACTGACAGCTGCAGTTAGAGCCTCTTAACATTATGGATGCATATATAGGGTCTTCTGATGCTCCTAAGGGTCCCAGCTGGAGACTGAAAAACTATTCAAGCTTGTAATCTGCTCCCCCAGCATGAGGAGAATAAAGAGTACCTCTCCCAGCAAGACCTCCAACCAAATTAATTCAGTTTATCCACCGAAATCCAGTAAAAGCGGGGAGAAAGATAGACCAGGGAATAGATCCAATGTGTCACCTACTGTGGTTTGAAAATACACTGAAAATGGAAAGCTTGGGGGTTAGTTTAAAGAGCTGTAACATCAGTAATTAAGCACTTGTCGTGTAAAGATAGGAAACAAAGGGCAGGTATAAATGGTCCGTGTTCAGAATGGAGAGAGGTAAATAGTGATATTCCCAGGGTCCTGTTCTGAGACAAGTCCTAGTCAACATACTCACAAATGATCTGGAAAATGGGGTAAACAGGGAGGTAGCAAAATCTGCAGATGATACAAAACTGCTCAGGGTGCTGAAGGCCAAAGAAGATTGCGAAGAGCTACAAAAAGACCTCTCAAAGCTGGGTGACTGGGCAACTGTGACGGGGCGGCATCGCCCCGCACTGAAATGCCCTCCCCGGACCTTCAGGCAGGGAGGCGAGGCGGACCGAGCAGGCGGAGGGCCGCGGGGAGTCCCGTTCGGGAAGCGGCATAGGCCCCGGCGGACGGCAGAGCGAGGGAGGCATCTCGGCGGGCCCCGGTGACGCTCGGGGTGACATCGGCGGGGACGTCATCCCCATGAGTCAGGTGGAGGCGCGGGGGGAGGACGTCAGGGGGAACGTCATCTAGGGGAGACAGGAGGGGGCGCCTGGTGATGACGTCATTGGGCACATCATCATGGGTGGCCGGGAGGGAAATTTAAAAAGGGCTCCGGAGGCAAGGGAAGAGAGGGAGGACGGAGGGGAAAGACAGCGGCAGCCAGTGAGCGAGGACAACAGGAGGAGCTCCGGAGGGACCCGAGGTGAGACTTAAGGGCCCTCCGTGCTGCCGTGAGTGGGGCGGGAAGAAGTGACCCAGGGCGGGGCGTGGACCCCGAGAGCGGGGAGTTTAGGGGTTACGACCCTCTCCGCTAGGTAAGGATGCGCGTCCTTACCTTAGGGCCCTGGGTCGGGGTTCGGAGAGAGGGTGGGCCCGAACCCCCTTCTCCGCCCCTGAGCGACCGAAACTTGGCCTTGTGTGGGGGCAACTCTTCTCTCAGAGTGACCCACGAACCGCTGAAGTACCTAAGCTAGGTGACTGATACAGAGCACAAAAAGGGTGAATTGGGGGTTCGGACTTGGACCCCACGGGGGAATTCGTAACAGCAACAAAATGGCAGATGAAATGTAATGTTGATAAGTGCACAGTAATGCACAGTGGAAAACATAATGCCAGCTACACATATAAAATGACAGGCTCCAATGTAGCCGTCACTACTCAAGAATGAGATCTCAGTCATTGTAAGTTGATCTCCAAAACTCTGTGTGTGTGTGTGTGTGTGTGTGCGCGCGCGCAGTGAGAGAGATGTGGATTGTTGCTTTTGTTTTCACTTCAATAGCCACCATGATTAGGGTGACCCTATTTCCTTATGCTGAATATGGGACACCTGGTAAAATTACTTGTATTCAAGCAAATTGAGCGGTAATCAGAACTGTGCTGTACATACATTCAAATTAACATCAAGTTGACTGATTCCCGGTTCAAAAGAAATCCTGTCTCACTGGAGTCTTCATTCACCTTCTCATCTTTCTGGTTTGTATGTGGAGAAGTGACACGCACGTTCCCATACACCTCCCTGACATGGGGATAGGGGTGACTGACCGACCTGACCCAACCTTCCCTGCTCAGTGTCCTCCAGGCTCCAAATCCATCTCCCTTGATACCTGGTGTTGCATAAAAAAGCCTCCGCCTAAGCCTGCTTGATTTTACACATGCATTTTCTGGAAATACACTAAATTGTAAAGTCTAAGGCTACGTCTACTTTGGCATGATCCTGCGCAAATACTCTTTAACGCAAGAGTTCTTGCGTTAAAGTATTTGCGCAAGAGAGCATCTACACTGGCATGTGCCTTTGCGCAAGAGCATCCGTGCCAGTGTAGACGCTCTCTTGCGCAAGAAAGCTCCGATGGCCATTTTAGCCATCGAGCTTTCTTGAGCAAGAAATTCATGTTGCCTGTCTACACTGGCCTCTTGCGCAAGAGGGCTTATTCCTGAGCAGGAGCATCATAGTTCTTGCGCAAGAAGCACTGATTTCACACATTAGAACATCAGTGTTCTTGCGCAAGAACTCCCCGCCAGCGTAGACAAGCAGCATGTTTTTGCACAAAAGCAGCCACTTTGGCGCAAGATCGTGCCAATGTAGACACAGCCTAACGTTTTAAATTGCAACTCATTGTAACCTTTGTCAAACCTTGCTGTAATCTAAATAATCACTCTTTTAAAGATCTCCAGGTGGCTGTTTTTATCACAAACCAATTCTACAAGTCAAATACACAGAGAGGTATTGGAATTACTATTCATCCACAAGTTCAATTCTCATGCTAATGGCCTCAATCCAAGATGAGGGATGGCTGAGACATTATCAACCTAATATTGAATGAAGATGCAAACAGCCCTTTGTCTGTGTAGATTCTCGCTATTGCTATCCTTTGATCCTTATCTGCTTCTTTTCAACTATCCAATCTTCAGGTGTTTATAGATGCCAGTTCTCCCTACTTGTTTTTCCCTTTGATATTTTCATACCCTCTGCTCCTTGTTTCCCACCCCCTCCTTTTTTTTCCCTCCTTCCTCCATCCCACTATTTATTTTGGGTCTGCACATCCTAAACTCCAGTCATCTGAAGAAGTGGGCTGTGACCATGAAAGCTCATGATACCATCTATATGTTTTATATGTTTTGTTAGTCTATAAAGTGCTACCAGAGGGTGGAGATGGATGGTAGGAGAGAGATCGCTTGATCATTACCTGTTCGATTCACTCCCTCTGGGATACCTGGCATTGGCTACTGTTGGCAGACAGGGTACTGGGCTGGATGGACCTTTGGTATGGCCGTTCTTATGTTCAGACCATTTGTTGTTTTTTTGTAATCTTTGTAACTTGCTCTAAACTGCATTCTCCCCTGAGTGAATGAAGGGGGGGGGAGGAGAGGGTGTGTGTGTGTTTGAAGTTGCAATGCTGAGACTGGAACACATGGTGATGAATCATCAGAGACTGCTGCTTTGCTGGATAAAGGGAAGTCAGGGCATGCTCCCTGGTGAGGAGGTGGATGAGTCACAGGGGCCATTCAGACACAATAAAAGGAGAGGGAGCACATGTGAGACTCTCTCTTTCTTCCCCTGCTCCTGAGAAACTCCTTGCTACAGCAAGTCTCTTTCCTGACCAGCTCCCTAGCCATGATGAGCAGACAGACCCTCCAGGATCTACATGCCTTGGCTCCTTCTGCAACCCATATGCCTGTGTAAGAGTGTGAGTGCCTGAGGGCAGGAGTGAATGTGTGCGAATGAATGGAGGGGGGAGGTGCTTGTTTGTGTGTGTGTGTGAGAGAGAGAGATAGCCAGTTCCCTCTTTAGTTTAAACCTTTGGCAGCAGCTCTATTTTTGTAGTGCATACAGTGGAGTGCTAATGCCTCAAACAATAAACCCATGCTAGTGGAACCCTGGGTGGTCTCCAGTGGGAATGTGTTTTGGGGTAACACCTGGCCCCGCATCTTCTCAAGGCAAAATGCAGGAGCACAGGCCCACCCCCAGATTTCTGTCAGGGTTCACACCAGAGCATGGCCAGCAGCAGCAGCCCCCCTGTGCAGCCCCCCTGTGCAGGAAGGAAGGGATGGGAGCATCTTCCAGCTGCAGGGAAGGAGGGAGTAGAGATGACCTGGCACCTGTTCTTGCGGAGGTCATCTCTTCCCTCCTCCCCCGCACCTCATGGCTGGAAGCAGCTTGTCCCATCCTACCTGCAGAGGTGAAAGGCAGCTCACACCCCCAGGCTGCTGCTGGCCACCAACACCCTGGAGCAGAGGGTCTTGAGCTTCCCTTGGGGGCCAGCCCAGCCAGAGAGAGCGGGGAAGGAAGGAACCTTCCAGCCACGCCATTGATGAGCTAAACGATCCGACCAGGGCTGGTTCTTTGCACCGCGCTGGGAATAGGATGTGCCCCACAGAGGGGATATGGAGGAGCAGAGGGGATGGTGGGGGAGTGCATGGGCACAGCAGGGAGAGGAGAGTGAGAGGGGAATCATGCAAAGGACTGATGGGTGAGCAGCAGAGGGGGGACAACCTGCCACTGTCAGGCTCCAGCCCACATTCACCAGCCACCAGAGCAAGCAGCCAGTGCTGGCTGGAAATGGGGCAGGGGGGCGGGGGTGAAGGGTGCCTGCTGGCCGAGAGCCCATACACAGCAGAGACCGCATTCACGGACCGGAAGGGGCTTGCTCCGTAGGCTGCAGCTTTGCCCAACCACCAGCCTTTCCCATTCACCCCATCAGCTGCTGCTGGACACCCCCACCCTGGCACCCAGCAGCACTGATGGGAGGGGAGAAACAGAAAATACAGGGCAATTGGCCTTTTTTTTTTTTTTTTTTTTTTAAGTAGGGACAGCTGCAGGAGGGCTTAAATACAGACCCGCCCCTTTAAAAAGGGGACATCTGGTCACCCTAACCAGGACAATTCTAAGTTCCCATTGTAACAAAGAGACCTCACAACCCTCTCCAGGCAGCAGGGCTGGCCTTACCATGAGGCGAACTGAGGCGGCCGCCTCCGGTGCCAGACTGGGAAGAGGGGGCTCCACTAGGACCCAGAGTGTAGAAAATTGTGTCTGTGCGCTGGTGCATACGGGGGCGTCATTTGAGCTCCCCGCCTCGGGTGCCAAAAGGTTGTGGGCCGGCCCTGCCAGGCAGCCAGAAAAACCCACAGGACCAAGCTGCAAGGAACTTAAACTGCCTCGGACTGAGAGCCCCAGGAAGCACTGGGGAGTAATTAGTTCAAATTACTCTGGGGAGTGGTTATTCCAAAATAGCGGCACCGGCACGTCCACACTACCGCTATTTCGAAATAATTATTTCAGAATTAGTGTTATTCCTGAAGAAAAGCAGGAGTACAGATTTTGAGCAGCACTGGGGAGTAATTAGTTCAAATTACTCTGGGGAGTGGTTATTCCAAAATAGCGGCACCGGCACGTCCACACTACCGCTATTTCGAAATAATTATTTCAGAATTAGTGTTATTCCTGAAGAAAAGCAGGAGTACAGATTTTGAATTCCATGGCCCGTTATTTCGAAATAAGGGGCTTGGTAGTGCGGATGCTCTGCTTATACCTTATTTCAAAATAAAGTCCTTGTGTAGACCAGGGCTTTATGTCCAGGATTGGAAAGAAGGGTGAATAAGCCATTTGAGGCTGGAGTTCCCTCTTCCATACACTGTTCTTACTCTGCTGCAACTAACTCCCTGGGCTTGTGGCCTAATGGTTAGAGCGCTGGATGAGAACTCAGGATTCCACTCCCAGGTCTGCCAAGGGATTGCTCGGTGACTTTGGGCAAGGGACAGCTACTCCCCGTGACTCAGTTTCCCATCTGTGTAATGGTAATATTGCTACTGACCTCTTTTGTAAAGCACTTTGTGATCTGCAGGTGAAAAGCTTCAGATATGAGCTAGGAATCATTATTCTATAGCCTTTCCCCCCAAAAAAGTATAAACAAGAGGTGAGTCAGCCTCTGTCTACCTATGGCCATAGCAGCATTCCCAGAGGAATCTGAGCTGTTTCTAGAAGATATGGCACCGAGGCACTGCAGTCGCCTGTGTGCTTGCTTGCAAGCCTGTTCACAAGGGAAGAGTAAGTTGAAAAAAAATGGATTTGGCTCAGGCCTATGATCCTGTTTGGCATAAAAATGGTCTCCTGGCACTTACGGGCACTAAAAACCAAGGACAACCTCTGTTTGTACAGCACCTAGCACAATGGCTTCCTGGGTCTCCGAGATGCTACAGTAACACTTCATCATCATCAAACCATCTATGAACTGAAGAATGTAAGGCCAGAAGAGAGCCACTAGCTCATTGGGCTGGAGTCTAATCTCCTCTCGAGCACTGACAATCGTCTCTCTGATCTTCCTGTTACACACTATTGGCAGCTGCAAATTTGCCTCTGATTAAAGAAACAACTGACACGGCTGTTGACAGCTCCAGCCATTTGGCTATTTTTAAAAACTTAGGCGTTTTCCTGTAGGACGGACTCAGCTTAGAAAAACATTATTAATGATGTTCCATCTGTGGCAACAACCACCTCTATGAAACATCAGAAAGAAGCAGGAGCAAAGCAAGTGTGAAAGTTGCAGCCAAGAGTTTGCTGAGAAGCCTTTCTGGGACCACAAGATGGAGAACTTCTTTCTTGATCTCCTTGTGAAAGACGGCATTAAATTTGCCAGCCCTGGCACAGAACTATCACTGAGAGCAAGCCAAGAGCATTGAAGTTGCTGCTAGTAACTTTCTCAATCTGACATTACAAGAACAAATCCTTCATATTGACAACTTGGGGGAAAAAAAAGATCAGAGATGTTCCCAGACCACCAGCATAGACAGCAGAATACTAACAACATCCTAGCTTCTTTTATGGCCCATCTAAAGTCAGAGAGAGGATGCTTTCAAGTAGCTGCACACTGTTTGCAGCTGCACTCTTGTGAATACCTTCAAAACATAGCCACTCCAAGCAAAACCCCTAACAGTAATAGAGAAGCAGATTTTCTGTGAGCTGTATAAAACTAAAATAGGATTTCTGAAAGAAGAAGGAAGCTAGTAAGCAGAGCTGAATGAATGATTGGTTTCTCAGTTCAGTGGCCAAACAGGGAAGGGGGTTGGAATCCAGTTGATTTCAACCCCAAACCATTTTTCCCCCTTGCTGAAACAAAACAAATTTCAGATTGAATAAAACATTTGACTTAAAATTATTTTGTCAGTCATGTTCATTTTGAGTGGGGTTAACCTTTTCTTTTAAATAAAAAAGAACAATTAAATTTCACAACCTCATTCCAAAATTAAAAAAGTCAAAGCATTTCATTTAGAAAAATGTTGAAACAAACCATTTGACTTTTTTGTACAAGTCGTTTTTTTACTCAGCCAAAACTAGACACTGAGTCGGTGAGCGGTTTTGGCCACTCTGACGCTGCGTTTTTCAGCAGATTTTCTATCTGACCAAAAAATCCCACCGAGCATTATTGGCAAACCTTGGCACTGTGACAGCAGAGGAAAGGGTGCTGGCTAATATAAGGAGCAAGTATTTGAGAGAGGCAGAACGAAAGCAAACACCTGGGAACTGGAATTCCTGGGTTTTAATCCGGCTTCAGACAAATCCCTTTGCAGCCTTGGGCAATGCACTTTACTTTTCTGCTTCTATAGCCCATCTGCACAATTAGGATGTTTACCTACAATACCTCATGGGGGTGTCTTGAGGAGGACTTTATATTTGCAAAGTCCATTGAAGATGAAAAGGCTATTTCCATATTACTATTTTATAAGAAGAGGGAGAAAATTGCTAGGAATTAAGTTTTTGCCAAGAAAAACTTAACTTTCAATTTAACTGAAAGTTTAAAAAGCTCAATGCTGCAGTTACTTTGTTTTAAAAATCTTTTTGCCGCAAAACAGATAGCTTGCTACTTGCAAGGCAGAGCTATTATCTTTGTCTTCCAAGATGATTTTTCTCCTACTGCCCCTGAATTAAGTTCATTCCTTCACAGACACGTTCAACACATTCAGCAGATCCTCTACCTTTGTGAAGATCTTTAATTCTCTCAGATCTTTTTCACTTCTGCCCTTTGGCTATCAGACATTATTTATCGGTATATTTGAACCTTCCCTGATAATGACCCTCCTGGCTGAATTCCTTTAAAGACGGCAGAAGCAAACAAATGCTATGAACAGGGACATCGGCTGGCTAGCACACCACCTTCCACCTCCTAATGACTTAAGAACAATTAGCACCTCCGTTGGTTGGTTATCAGCCTCTTCTAACTACTTGAACCATCTACTCACTGTCTCTCCTTCCCCCTTATTTATTCTTGGATCTGGACTTCTAATACTCCAGTCACCCAAAGAAGTGGGTTGTGCCCACAAAAGCTCATGATACCATCCACTTGTGTTGTTAGTCTATAAGGTGCTACTAGACTATTTGTTGTTTAAGTTTTTCCTTTCTTCAGAAGTAGGAGAAAAATCTCTTTTCTTTCAACCAGCAAAATTTCTCAGAACACTCCTAGTTGGTAGGTTTGGTTCTAGCTTCCATTCAGCTGATGGCCTTTTCACAGTACTTCACATATTGCAATGCTTATGTTTTTACACCCAAAGCTTGTTATTTACTGAAATAAAAATGTTTAAATCGAAACTGATCACCAAATCTGATCCAAAAGCCCAATGGGATCCTGTCAGCTTAATATGTTTTGGATCAATTTGACAGATTTTAAAGCTAGAAGGAACCTTTGTGAACATCTAGTCTGATATCCTGCAAAGCCTGGAACCATGGATTTGACCAAGTGTTTCCTTCATTAAGTCCACTTCTGGCTCATCTACAGTCAAGACATCCAGTCCAGGCCCCTGGCCAAAGCAGGGCCAACCCCAACTCAATCATCCCAGCCAGGACTTTGTCAAGCTGGGACTTAAAAACCTCTCAGGATGGAGATTCCATCCCCTCCCTAGGTAACCCATCCCAGTGCTTCCCCACCCTCCTAGGGAAATAGTTTTTCCTAATATCCAACCTAGACCTCCCCCACTGTAACCTGAGACCATTGCTTCTTGGTCTGCCATCTGTCACCACTGAGAACAGCCTCTCTCCATCCTCTTTGGAACCTCCCTTCAGGGAGTTCAAGGCTGCTCTCAAATCCCCCCTCACGCTTCTCTTCTGCAGACTAAGTAAGCCCAGACCCCTCAGCCTCTCCTTGTAGGTCATGTGCTCCAGCCCCCTAATCACTTTGGTTACTCTCCACTGGACCCTCTCCAATGTGTCCACATCCTTTCTGTAGGGGGAGGCCCAGAATTGGATGCAATAGATAAGGAGTCCAATAGTTAATTGCCTCACTCTTAATAATTAGCTTCTTATTTTTAGTCTGAATGTGTCTAGCTAGACTTCCAGTTACTGGATTTCATTATGCCTTGTCTGCTAATTTAAAGAACCTTCTGACCATAAGTCTTCTTTCCATGCAGGTAATTATATGCCATAATCTCAATTTGTTGGTATGCCACAGACCCTACCATCCAATTAATTTGTGTATTGCTAACAAAACCAACCTTTCACAGCTAATTATGGTCATCAAAGGCATGTCTTAACCTTGCAGTTCAATACTAGATACAGGGGCTTTAATACTTACATCGAGTGGTTCTTGTGCAAGACCCTTGAGTACTTTACAAATGTCACTGCAGCACGTTGCTTTCTAAATACATGTTGTGACAAAGCTCCCCAGCCTTGGTGGGTCCTGCACTGTCAGGTGGTGCGTTGCTTGCCTCAGGCTCACAGCAGCCCTCAGTATAAGCACTTTCTCTAGGTCCCCATCTTCCTG
The DNA here is from genome assembly GCA_019425775.1 of Rafetus swinhoei. NCBI lineage: Eukaryota > Metazoa > Chordata > Testudines > Trionychidae > Rafetus > Rafetus swinhoei. The sequence continues at coordinate 4,656,864 of JAFJHL010000226.1, forward strand.
TTTGTGGAGCTAGACTCATTATTGGACAGCAGGGGGAAAGAGGGGAAACCAAACTCCATAGTCTCTGTTGCCTTTCCAAGTGGTACATGGCTGGACAAATCCCTTTGCCAAAGCCAGTCCTACTCTGGTGCTAAAATGTGGGGGTGGGAAAGAGACCCAGGCCCACCCTCTATTCCAGGTTCCTCCCCAGAGACCCTGTGAAAACAGCTGCCTGCAAATGTCTCTATTAACAGTTGTGTGACTGCTATGATTCTCTAGGCCACTTCTCCACAGCATTCCCCAGTACCTTCCTTATCACAGGCTCTTCCTCCGCATACCTGCTTACACTTGCTCCTCACTGATCCTCCACCACCCTTCTCACCTCAGCTCCTTACATGCACACTGAGCTTACAGAAGGGAAGCTTTTTGAACCGGTCTCAACTGGTTCTTAATTGCCCCCCAGGTGTCCTGATTAGGCTGGAGCCTCCTAATTGTCTCTAGGGCTATGTCTACACTGGCAGCTTCTTGCGCGAGTAATATGCAAATGAGGCTAAGCGTCGAATATCCCCAAGCCTCATTTGCATACCTAATGAGCCACCATTTTTTTCAGAAGAGGCTCTTGCGCAAGAAGGAGCATCTACACTGCCCCTTCTTGCACAAGAAAAACACCCTGTGCTTTTCAAAGCAGCAGTGCAGCATGGAGCCCGGGGTCAGATTTGAAATGCCACACAGAGCCAGGGCCAGCTGGGGAGTCCCCAGCTGACCCCGGGCTCAGCTGTGTGGCGCTGCCCCTTTGAGCGCTACACAGTAGAATAATAGAATCATAGAATTCTATGGATAGTCGACTAGTCCTTAACATCCCTACTCCATACGACGGTACAGTAAACAATTCCTGCCCCCAAACTTACAGTCTGAAACACTGTACCTTCAGTAACGCTTCAACACAGCTTAAGGAGTTCAGTGCCCATTGTAGCAAACACCCTTCTGACTTGGCAGACTTAGCTAGGGTTGCCAACTCTGACTGAAGCTATTCCAGGAGGTTCTCTCCTAACCCTAACACCCCCCACCCGACATCCTATTAAAATCTCCCAGATTGCTTGCCATAGTTGCTGGGAGATTGATGCCAATTCCGGGAGACTCCCAGCCAATACCGGAGGGCTGGCAACCCTAGACTTAGTCCTTCCCCCTCTGGCGATGGTGAATCAGCCCCAATGTGATGAAGTGGGGATTTTATTCACCTTGCTTTGTTGCATGAGAGTTCTAATGTCCTATAGTAACCCGCTGTGTGTGCCTCAGTTTCCCAGGGTACTGCACCAATACCTAGAAGGGGATGAGAATTTCAGATGTGACTCTCACGGAGGAAGGCTGCCCTAGTCCCTGCATGTACATGGTGGCCGATGCCCTTCATAACCCGAGCAGGGAAGGGGTGCAGCCGGGTGACACCTTTTGCCCAGGAAGCAGAATAAAGGCCAGAGAAGGGGCTTAGGGCCAGGTTGCTATGTGTGGGGTTGGGCTTGGCTGGTCTGGGGTGCAGGGAGCAGCTCAGGACACTGGCTCTGGGCCCCCTTCTCCCCAAGATGGATTGTACCAACTGTGTCTGGTTACTGTGCTGACAAGTCTGTTCTATACTATGTCCCTGTTGCCTAATAAACCGTCTGTTCCACCTGCTGGTGGAGAGTGTTGACTATCTGCTGACTGCGCATGCGGGTGCAGGCCTGAGACTTCAAGGTCATCAAGCAGCTGAATGAGGTGAACTACGTAGCAGAACTATCCAACCAGGCTCACGGCAAGTGGGTGCATCATGTCAATTGGATGAAAAGTACTGGGGCAGGGAGAATTTGCTGTGGTCCTATAGGCACTGGGAGGGGCAGGGAGATTGTTTAGTAACTTTTAAAGCTAGAGATTTAGAACTAGCTGTAGTGCTAAGAAAATAACGTTCTTTTCATTTGCGGGAATATATTTGTATATTAGATTAACAGTGTCAAGATTTTCCTTTGTTCAATGGGATAATAGTTACCTGCTGGCACCATAAACACTCCATTTTTAAAAGATAAGAGTTTTATTGCCTTTCATAAAAGTCTTAATGTTTCATTTGTTTGAGATTACATTGAATTGAATAAGTCTCATTCCGGCAAACAATATCTGGTACTACTTAGCATTTATCTATGAAGTGCTTCACAGATATTAACCCTCAACAACCCTCCAGCAGGTATTCTGTTTGCCATTGAACTTCTGCTCCTGACAGCCTTCTAAGCTAGCATCTAAGGCAGGGGAAGACAGTCATTTTTAAGGGGGTCACTTCATAAATTTCTGAAGTGGCCCAGGGCCACCGGAAGGGGCAGGACCTTGGGTGTAAGGGGCGGGGCCAGGAGACTTCTTGTGCAATCCTGCCCACAGACTCTGATTGGCCTGGGAGTCAGGAAGCGCATGAAGTCTATGTCCCCTTCCCCCGGTGTCTACAGAGAATCATCAGCTGTTTCAAAACAGCCGGCGGTTCCCTCTAGACACTGTAGCAGGAGGAGACCTCGCATGCTCCCCTTGTCCCCCAATGCGCCTGGGGGTAGACAGAGCACCCAAAACAGCTGGCAGTTTCCTCTGATGCTGCGCCCCTGGTGAGGGGAGGAGACTGCATGCTCCCCAATCAGGGCACATGAAGTCTCTCACCCCCAACCATGTTCTGCCAGGGGAGCGCAGCAGCTAGAGAACCGCCAGCTATTTGAAAACAGCCACTGGTTCCCTCTGGTGCTGCCCTCCCTGGCACGAGAGGAGACTTCATGTGCTCCCCTACCCCCCAATTGGCCTGGGGGCGGGAGAGCGGCAAGGCAGGCTGTGGGCTGGATCCCACCTGCAGAGGCTGTCTTGCCCATCCCTGATCTAAGGGTAACACTCCATTTTAGCCAAAACAAAATATAAAGCAACAGTCTGGGAGAAAAATGAGGGTCACTTTCTACATATGTTTGACTTTGTAGGTAGCAAGCATTAATAAAAAGCCAAAGCCCAGGGCTGTAGCTGATCAGGCAGGATAATTCACCTTAAAATTGTTATATTTAGCTAGTGTAGCCCCCTCTCCACCTGGTTACCTTCTTTAAGGCCAATCTGCTTACAGGTTTTGATGGATAGGTCTGGGTTCTTCTGGATCACGCCACCCATTCAACTTTATTTTTTCCGATGGATTTATTTGGCGGTGCCTCCACCCCCCTCACTCCTTCCTGGCAGGGTCACCAAGGCAGCTTGGAAGGAAAATTCTAACCCAGGGTAATCCCCACCTACTTGCAAGATAGTTTGAGACTCCCAGAAAATAACACAAACACATACACTATAATAAACACAATTATATTAAACAGAAGACAAATATAACATAACAGGGTAAAACACTATTTTTAGGGTCACCAGTGCCCAGCAACTGTAAGGTTAGCGTCCCATTGGTACACGTACTTTGTTGGGGCCCTTGATGACTTTTGACTACAAAATTCTTCTCTGCAGTGGTTTAGCAGTGGGGCTGACTGGGTCCAGTACAGCCCAAAGGACTCACAAGTGGGAAAAGGCGGTAAATCCCTCCACAGGTTTAATATGCAACAGGTTATAAAATCTCCAAACAAATTCCCTGACTTACTAACTAAAAGATGGTGCACTCACACACTCCATGAATGAGCCTCAGGTTCAGAGATGACTCAGTCACTGCAGAGGGGCTGGTCTCTTCTGGCTGGGATCCTCTTCGGGCAGGAATCAGGCTGCTTCAATCCCAGAATTTCCCCTCACCACAAAGGGGTGCAAGGCTCAAGGTGCAGGCCACACAACTGCACCAAAATTCAAACTATAATCTCCTACCTCAGCATTCAGACACACACACAGCAGGCAGCAGACCCAAACCAGCAGACAGAGCAGAGCTGACCATGCGGTGACTGGTCTCATCCAGGGAGCCGGAGAGCCAACTCAGCCTGGCTGGGGAAGCCTCCCAGCAAACTCCAGGAACTGGGACTCAACAGTGGAGAAATAAAACCCAGCTGAGGGGTCCTGCCTTCAGGTCCCTAGAGGCCAGTTCTCAGGGGGAAACCCTGCATGCAGGCCTGGGGCTTACTAGCTCCCACACAGCCAGCCTTCCCCTTGCCCTGGCTGGCTCCAGACTCCCCCAACCCCTCCTCAACTCTCTGGGAGGGGCATCTCACTCCCTATGGGTTGCCAGGCAGACTCTGTCCCTGGTAGGGAGGGGGAGCCAAGACAAACTCAGTGCGCCTGTCCCTGAGCTGCCAGCAGACAGAGCCCCAGGAATCTAGGGAATCTCCTTGGGGGTTACACTAGGACTGGAAGATGCTCCCAAGTGCTTTAGGAACTGCATTTGACTACAAAAACCAGTTATAATTAGGTCTGTGGAATATCAGATTCACAAAAGCAACACATAGTATTATTGCTAACGTTCTGCCTTTGAAATTTAAATACTTGGTGCTGATCACTTTTTTATGAAGCATGTATCTTTCTACAGAGCCCTTGCTTTCTTATTACAATCACACTAAATTCTTGGTTAAATGGGAAAAAACATTAGGCAAATGTTTCTAACTTTAGGAAGAGCAAGAGGACACACTGGACTGAAAGGCAATACATTTTAAATGGGTAAGAAACAAAGGGTACAGAGAGAATAATTTGCAGAAATCCTACTGCAGCGTGTCATCACACAGTTGTAACTTAGGCCTTGTCTACACTGGCAAGTTTTGTCCCCATAACCTGTGCTCAGGTTTGATGACAAATACTTCCAGCTACACAAGGGACTTCTCTCTCCCTTTACTGTTGACAGTCATGTAGTGTGTGCTACAGTAGGTTTTTTCCTGAGTTTATTGAACTCCAGCATCTTTCCCGCAATGCCTGATTAGCCACTAGCGCTTTGCTCCGCTGCTCTGCAGCCACCTAAACAAGTAAACAGATGACGCCTTCCCACCTGCAAACCCCAGGAACTTTCGAATCCATTTCCTGTTATCTGGCTCATTGTATAGTGGGCATCTTCTCAGGAGATCCCCAGCGCTTTTGGATCTTATCAGTGTGTGAGGTGAAGAACCAGTTCAATCACAGCTGCAAGTGACCTATAGGAACTGGGACTCATACAGTCATATTTCTCAAGCCCTTTGTCCAAAGGGGCACAATTGAACACCCCACAATGCAGAGCCAAGGCAAAACAGCAAGCGCACCAGAATGCAGAGGCAAACAGCCAGTCTAGAGCTCCACCCACAACATGCTGCTTTTATAAAGAACTGGGTGCAATCCTGGGAGGAGGCCCAAGTCCACACCCAAGGAGTGCGGATACAGGAAACCCCCAAGATGCAACCATTTCTGTAAGTGCAGAAGGGGCGCCGAAACCCTCCGACTTATGTCCTCGGCCTGCATTTATGATGGCACACGATGCCTATTGTAAATGAGGGTTTGAGTTACGACGCCCCCGAATTGCAACTCTTCCCCAGGAACCGATCACATCACAAGTCGAGGGCCGCCTGTACTTCCCATAGCACAGAGTCAGAACCAGGAGTTAACCCAAAGGCAGAAGTTAGCGATAAAGAGGTGGAAGCGGATAAGGAGGTGGGGCTCCATCCGGTGACAACCTACGCATCAGGCAATGAGAATTGTTCTCAAGTCCTGAGGTTTATGAGGACTCTCAGCAACTGGATGTGGAGCTTGAAACAAGAGAAGAGATGCAGGGTCATGAAGCAAGGGAAGACACAGAGTAAAGTGCTGTACTGGCAGAGGTGTGGGGAGGAGCAGTATGGGCAGCAAGGTAAGTTGTTCTATTGCAGCCAGGGGACTGGAGGGGTTGGGTGGGAGAGTGTGGTAGATGCTTGTGTATTGCAGCTGGATGTGCGGGGTGGGAATAGGCGGCAGCATGGGAAGTTGCTCTTGCAGCTGGGGGGGAGGTGGCGGCGGTGCAGGGCAACCAGAGGTTGTATTTCTACAAGCAAGATAAGCCCTGCTTGGGTCTGTGGTATGTCCAAACAGAGCATCGGCAGGCACAGGGATACAAAGGATCTTGCTGAGAGATGGTGTTGTCGAGTTGGCTGAGGTGCTTATTAATTTTCTCACAGAGATTCCATGGCAGGGCTGCCATTTCCCCACAGCCGTGGTACGACACTCTCCCAAACCATTCCCCATACAGCGCTGCCGGAGCCAAGCCTGCCCAGAGTTTGGCTGCATAAAGAGCACTGCCCACCCCGCTTTGTCAAGCCGAGACTTAGGGTGTGTCTAGACTACAGGGTTTTGTTGACAAAAGTGGACTTTTGTTGACAAAACTATACCTGCGTCTACACTACCGCCGAGTTCTGTCGACATAACGTCGACAGAACTCAGCAATTTTGTCGACGGTGGTAAACCTCATTCTATGAGGAATAACGCCTTTTGTCAATAGAGTGCTGTCGACAGAAGGCGTTATTGCATCTACACTGTCCTTTGCGTCTACACTCTCATGTTGACAAAGCGGCTTGCTCTGTCAACAGAACTGGCTGTAGTCTAGATGCTCTTTGTCGACAGAGGCTTTGTCGACAGTATCTGTCGACAAAGCCTCTGTCGACAAAAGCCTGTAGTCTAGATATACCCTTAAAAACCTCTAGGGATGGAGATTCCACCCCCTTCCTAGGGAACCCATCCCAGTGCTTCACCATCCTCCTAGGGAACCAGTTTTCCCTAATATCCAACCTAGATCTCCCCCACTGTAACTTGAGACCATTGCTCCTTGTTCTGCCATCTGTCACCACTGAGAACAGCCTTTCTCCATCCTCTTTGGAACCCCCCTTCAGGTAGTTGAAGGCTGCTATCAAATCCCCCCCTCACTATTCTCTTCTGTAGACTAAATAAGCCCAAATCCCTCAGCCTCTCCTTGTAAGCCCCCTAATCATTTTGATTGCCCTCCACTGGACCCACTGCAATGCATTCACATCATTTCTATAGTGGAGGGCCCAGAACTGGATGCAATTCTCCAGATGTACCTTAACCAGTGCTGAATAAAGGGGAATAATCTCTTCTCTAGATCTGTTGGAAATACTCCTCCCTATTCGCCCTGTTGACTCATATCCAGCTTCTCATCCACTGTGATCCCCAGGTCCTTTTCTGCCCAACTGCTGCTTAGTCAGTCGGTCCCCAGCCTGTAACAATGCTTGGGATTATTCCGTCCCAAGTGCAGGACTCTGCACTTGTCCTTGTTGAACCTCATCAGATTTCTTTTGGCCCAATCCTCCAATTTGTTTAGGTCACTCTGGACCCTATCCCTCCCCTCCCCTCCCCTAGCTTAGTGTCATCCGCAAACTTGCTAAGGGTGCAGTCCATCCCCTCATCCAGGTCACCTTTAAAAATGGGGAAAGTCAGGCAAGTTCCCCTCAGACTTTGTTAACTAAGAAAGAAACCACAGAGGACCAGGGAGGATCTGGTCAAGGATGTGTTGCAGCATTCAGTGCTTCAAATAGAGAAAAGGGAGCATAGAAGAGCTAGGGAGACGCAAATAAGAACACAAACCACTGAGGGGCAGTGGACTGAGAGGACAGTGGCAGGGACCTCCCCTGGCCTACCAAATTCCCTCATCCGGGACTAATCAGCTCCCGAGGGTGCCAGACCAGGGAGGTCCAACCTGTAACAGGTTTTGGCACTTCATGACTTCTCCTTCCCTACCCAAGAGTTTTAAAAAGCTATAAAAGCAGTAATGTGTTCAGAAAAGATTCATCTTATTTAACTCCTCCTGCTATTTTTGTTTTGGATATTAGACATTTTCCAGACATTAAATGGTTAATTCATGACCCTTTCTTCAGAGGACACACAATTGCTTTGAACTCACAGTTATAATAGCTGCTAATTTCTCTCTCTCAAAAAGGTGGATGTAAAAATTATTCTAGCTGTTGTGGCTTGAAAGGCCAAGAGAGGCTCCGAAGCAAAATCAAAGTACAACATAAATAGAATTACCAAAACTTAATTGAGAAATAAAATCAGTGTTCGCGTGTGGAAAGGGCACCTACATTCAAGTCTAGGTTTTCAAACCAAGAAGCCACTTAAAGTCAGACACAAATAAGTGATGTGATTCTCCATCTTCCTCCTCCCCATCCCCCCAAGTTACTGAGCACCTACAACTCCTGCAGAAATAAATGCGAGTTGAGGGTTCTTAACTATCTGAAAAAAATCTGGTCACTTATTCAGGTGCCCGCACAGAAGTTAGGTTTCCAATTTATTTTTTCAGGGTCTAGCTTGACATTTATTTCTTCGGGCTCTAGCAGGATAAAGTCCTGACTGATTTCTTCTCAGGTACTGTCCAAAAATACTTTTGACATTCTCATTCTGCTAACAGCCAACATGTTTGGTGTGACTTGGAAAATATTTCTGGCAGAAAAGATTAAGGAGCACTGCACTATTAAATCCACTTTAAATGATTTATTCACAAGTTGTCACTGTTTTTATCATTTTGCTAAACATGTATTTGTATCCTTGTTACAGTGTACAAAGAGTTCTATCCTTTTCTGATAATAGTAACATTAAAAAAATAGGGTACCTAAAGAGGCAAGTTCTCGCTTTGCATTCATAAATCTATAAGTAGGAATTCAATAGACAAACATAAAAAACAAACCAATATGTACAAAACCAATAGCATGTACATCTTATCCTTGACTGAGATCAGTTAAACATCAACTTGGAAATGAATCCCTTGCTCTCAGCTCCTACTCTGGATCCTGTGACCTTGTTAACTGATGTGAAGTTTGTGTTAGCATGTGTAACTCAAAAGGCACTCAAAGGTCACAAGTTCCTGAGCTTAAGTGGGATACAGATTCCCAATGAAAAAAGTTAAAACAAGGAGATAGAGAAATCCAAAAATTAAAAAAAAACCAGATATTTGGTATACACAAATATATTAGCAGTCAACTTGAATCCGTGCTGAAAATTGTGATTATGTTAATCACAAAGGGGTGGACAATACACCTTTGTAGACTTCTCAGTACATCAAAAACAATGCATTTCTGAATGAACTTGTCTTAAAATTTCAGACTTGTCTTTCTTATTGTTAGACTAAAAAATGAACAGAAGATAAATATTTTCCACAACATTTTAAAAAAATGGTCTAAAACCATGATAAACAAATATACATATGACATGTGGAAGGTTTAAAAACTAAGAAGGGTCAAAAAAACTGTACAACAGTTAAATAACTATAAAGAAAATTCAAGGGAAAATTTAGCCCTGGTGTAAGGGCCACTGGAGTAAGCGGAATTTAGAGCTCGCTATTTACAGTTATGCTACAAAGAGCACAACCTAGTGGCTAGCAATGGAAAGCTTTTTTACCCAGATCAACCAAGTAATCAGGAATTTTACAAATAAAAAAGGTTAGTAACATTTCATTCACATAGATTCACTTTCATCAGTTAGGCTCAGATTTTGTGCCACTCCCCATTCCAACAACAGAAAAAGTCCAAACAAACTGGTACAGATTTCATACAAACTTGGAATGGCCATTCTCTGGTAACGTAGAACAGAAAATACAAGAAAAAAAAGGTATGGTATAACTAGTTTCAGCCTATGTGGTTTCAGATTTTTTTCAGATATGCATAGGAATACACTGAGGATAAAGAGTAGACATATATATTTATCTGCTACAGTATAAGGCCTTTTTTAATTTGTCATAGCTCTGTGCATCAACAGGGCATTTAACTTAAAGCAGGCATACAATTATAAAAGTGCTACTGTGTTCCACTGAATGGGTGTCTCAGTTTTCTGGGTTGTCTAGCAGTCCATCACTCTCAGTTCTCTTTTCTGGTGATGTATATAAGAAGTTACAGCAGATATACAGAGGAAAAATCAGAAGTCTACTGTCCAAGTTCATTACTACTTGTTCCTGTAGAGCAAATATGAAGGAACATTTTTAACTGAGTTTAGAACAATAATTCATACTGAGGAACAAAAATAAGGGGTGGTATAAATAGCTGCACATAAAAACAGATTCAAGTAAAACAGCAAAAGATTGGAGAGTCCATCTAACTGTACGTTACCTCCAAAAAAGAAGACAGAAATCATCACAGAACTTAAAGCATGTTGTAAATTCACAGCATTGGGTATGAAGAAGAAAAAAAAACAGTGCAGGAGGTGGCCAAACCATCTCTGTTCTTGGGGAACTCTGTGATGGTAATCTATTGCCATCTAGATATTTCAACACACTGGATAATCTATCTACGATGATGTGCTGAAATTTCTTGGTAGTGGAACTAGCCAAAACATTTTTGTCTGTCACCCTCACAATGAATTTGGACCCATTAAATTTGCAACTGTATTCTATAGGAATATTTGAAAATTACAGAGAAACAAAACTTATGTGTGTGTGCCATACAAATATTGCCTTAATCAGGAAATAAAGGAAACAAGACAAGGATATTATACATGAAAACATGCTCCCTCTCCTAGACTATTGACCCCAAAGTGAAGATCTGTGTGTTATTTATAAAAGAAAACAAACCTTAGGAACAAGTAACTATACAATGAATTCTAACAAGGGCCCATGTGACAGTCATGTGCCAAACTCTGCAACTTATTCTTAACAGAAAGGCATCAAACTGGCCCTGAATTTGTTCTATATCTATACACAGGTAGCAGCTAACAGGCGTATTTTCAATACTCAGTAATATACTAAAATATGATTGAAAATACAAGATCTGCACAGATTTTATATTTAATATTAAGCTATGTGATACTATAATTGGAAAAAATGCAATTGTACCTAGAAATTTTGGTCACAGCCTAATGTTAGTTTTGGCTACTATGAAAAGGCTCCCTCTTCCACTAACTTGTTAAATCAAATCTGGTTAATTTCTCAAGCGTTGGAATTCTGGTTAACAATCATTCTTAGGGTGCGTCTTCGCTGCACCCTTAGCTCAAAATAACCTACGCAATTTGAGCTATGCAAATTGTGTAGCTTATTTTGAGTCAATTTCAAAATAGCTTATTTCATAATTTGGCACTGTCCACACAGTGCCAAATTTCGAAATAAACTGCTATTCCAAAACATCCCTTAATCCTCATGGAATGAGGTTTACAGGGACTTTGGAATAGCACACCCGTTATTTTGAAAGATATTTCGAAATAATGGGTATGCTGTCCAGACGCAGAATAGCTATTTCAGACTACCGGAAGTATCCTGAAATAGAGCCGCTCTCTAGACGTACCCTTAAAGATGTTAAGATAATGGTGTATATTTTCAACAGAACCCTGAGAATTTCATTACAGCCAGGAATAAAATCCAACTAGATAATCTGATTTAGTTCTCCCATTTAAACAAGTAGTATTAACTTCCATTACATGTAGCTGAAATATTTTAAATTGCATGTCTGCAACTAAAAAATGAAATGGATTCTTCTCAATTGTTTTGATGCTTTGGACTGTTACTAGGTTTAAAAATAACACAAACGTACCTGATCTTTCTCAAGGGTCAGTATCTGATATCCTGTGGTTCTACTGCAAATAAGTTTCCCATTGCTGTCAAAAGAAGCTAGACGTAACCTATTGATACAATGAGAGTTAAATTACTTGATTTTGTCTCCTGTAGCTTATTTTTCTGATGCTATAAGAAGCAGACAGCATTTCATAGGGAGATAGAAGCACACATTGTTATATAGCATATCTTGTGCCAATGAAGCGGTCATCAGTTAATGAACCAATTTCAGTAGGAAATCAGTTGAAATACTAACTTTAAATATAAAACTTCAGTGACGTAGGAACTGTTGGCCACTCCTTACCTGAATGCTATGCTTCTCCGTGGTTGCAGACTGACTGACCCACTGCACGGCTGATTCAGTGTGTTTCGTTTGAAAATGATGTAGCGATTTGTATATGTGACGAGCAGGTCAAAGCCAAAGTTGAACCCAGTCCATCGCCAGCAGTACTAAAGAACAGAGAAAACGTGTAAGGCGTATTTTATTTCAATGCGTTATTCCAATAAGAAGATAATGCTTTTCACTATGAAGGATCCCAAAGCACTTCATAGCCTAACATACATACTAAGGCCCAAAATCTGAATCTGAACCACATAACCCAATGTCTGCTTAGAGTCCTACTCAAACAATAGACTGCATGTGTGCAAGTGCCCACTCAGATCTGATTGCAGTATCAGGCTTTAATTCACCCACCACTGAAATGCAGCCACTTCAGGTGTGCGATATCTTCTATCACATAAAAACCCTACAAAACAGTTTCTATACAACTCATAGAAGAGCTGCCAATTGAAACAGATGTGACATTTAGATAGGGTAATTATGTAACTGTCTACACAGTGGAATTTGGTCAAGCCACATGTTTTAGTAACCACCTAATTCTTACTTAAAGCCATGGAATTATACACAATCAGGTTTCAATTTAAATCCATCTGTCCGTAAAAGATTTTACAATGTACCAATTGCCAGAGTAATTCTAAGAAACATAACTCCAGAGCCCTCTGGACCAAGGGTTGAATATATGTATGAAGTGGTTACTTCAAACAACAGATCCTTCAGTTAAATGACTATAGTGTACAGTTGGGAAACAAGTCCTTCACCCTTCTAATGTTATTCCATAAGGCCTGCTATGTAAGGATATAGACAACATACTTTCTGCATTAAGAATTACCCGTTAGCTGTTTACAACCAAATTGTGATGTAATCTTGAGCATTAATGAGTCTATTGCAGAAGGTGATCAAAATTGGCACTGTGGGGTTCTATGTTTAATGAGTCACTGATTTGCATAATAATATGTTCAGGTTATGGATGTAAACATATTTTTGTCCAAATGCCATTCCTGAAAACTCAACCTGCAATCTAAGAGTCAAATTATTTACTTTTTATGCCCGGTCACCAATGAATTTTTTTAAGCCAAACTAGGGCAGATGTCTAGTCAACTTTATTGTCATCAAATGATACTCTCTGGTGAGCCTGGAAAGCATCATTTTCTTCAAAAGCTTTGCTCAGGTGTAAATAACCAGAATTTAGCAAACAATTCTGCATAAGAAGAAAATACATACGACTATCTTTACCGGTGTGTTGGTTCTTCAGAACACAGCCACTTTCCAGATAACAACTACATTAATATTTTACAGATGGTGTTGTGCACATTGTATTTAAAATTATAGTTTAAGAAGCCCACGATTTCTATTACTTGGCAAAAGTTATAATTAAGTAACTCAGAAGTTTCCAACAGCAGCTCAAATTTCCCCCTCTAAAAATGCTCCATATTCAGACTTTGTATTTCACTAAGAAGAAGATTTATTTGTGAAAGTATCATTTTCATTATAATCTTCCTTTTTGGTGCAGTTTCTGAAAAAATCCACTGAAGACAATCTTTCTGAAAATATGTAACACTTTCAAGATAGCTTATTTTTTTTTTACAAATTAAAGCATGGTTTATACTTACATCACCATCCTTTCCAAGCTTCCTACCACACCTCATGCTGTTTCCTTCAAGTTCTTCTTTATTGATTTCTTGAGGCCTATGAGCATATGAAGTAGACCATTTTGCGAATGATTCCACAATTTATTGTTTATTTGTAAGAAAGAAATATCAGTAACAGCAGCAAGAAAATACTCTGTGGAATTTTAGTGCAAATCAGCTCCTAAATCAGAGTACAAGTCAGTTTCTTACTGTATTTTGATCAGATATGCTTTTACTAAATATAAACCTTCCGAATAAGAAAATAAATATAATCCTTACAATAGGGATGTAAAATCCCGTTTAATTAACCAGTTAAACGTTTACATTTAAAGGTTAATTGATTGAACGGAGTGGTTGCTGGGGAGGAATGCTGCCAGCTCCCAGACCATTAGCAGCCTCATGGGGGCGGGGGGGGCGGGGGGGGGAGGACTGAAAAAAATGAAATATTAAAATATAAGACACTGAAAGCTTCTGCCTTAAACACTGAAGGTTTTTAGTAACATACATAGATTCATAAAACAAGGTAACTGCCCTGAGGGCACATTCAAATCAAGGAACACCATTAGCATTCAGCTGAACTTTATAGCATGGATGGGACTCTAGCCGTGTTGCTGCCCAATAGGACTAAATCCTTGGACATTCATGCTAAGTTTTATCTGCATTTTAAAGAGGTCAGATGGAACAAATGGGTTTTCTAGTTGTGATATTTTTGTAGAGTAGACATACTCAGACAGTATTTACCTGTAATTCAGAAGGATTACACAGAGAAAGATCATCTACCAGAATAACAATTGGACCATCCAAGCTAACAGGTCATGTAAATTACAGCTGTGGGACTGCAGAAAAGCAGTATAATCGAGGTGCACGTAAAGGGGAGGAGGAGCTGTCATGAAGGACTGCATGTGTAGGTGGATGGTTAAATAGCATGCTTACATACAAAAATCATACCACTTTAGATATTAAGCATAAAGAATACCTATTTAACTTATTGTGTGACATCGCAGTGGCAAAGGGCTGGGCTGCAGGCCAGTTCTGGCCCCTAGAGCCCTGGCCTGCCAGACCAGCTGCAGGGTGGGCCGCCCCACGCCTCAAAACAGGCTGCAAACAGGTGGGGAGGACAGGCCAGAGCTGCCCCAGGAGCCTTAGCTCTCCTCTCCCCCAAACCAGATGCAGGTTGGGGTGGGGGGAGAAGAAGCTGGAGGCTGGGGCCAGGCCATGGAGGCCCCCCCCTCAGACAACCTAGAGACCAGGGCCAGCCTGTGGAGACCCAGCCCCTCCAGACAAGCCCTTTCCCCCCCTGCCTTGAGCCCCCAATGCCCCCTTCAACCCCTCACCTTGTGCTCATTCCTGTACCCATCCTTTCTATTCTAGCAAAAGGCAAAAAAACTGCAAATACTGTCTACCAACAAACTCTAATGTTTGAGTCACATTCCTTCTTTTATTAATACAATTTTTTTCATTAATTTTTTTGAAAAATACTATCATTTGCATAAAGCATGTACATTTTCCTTTTATTTCCCACACAAACCCCAAAACACATTACTTCACTAAGATTTGAGCAATGACAGGTACATCTGCTAGTACTTTATTGGGAAAATTAAGTGGACTATAAACATAAAATTCTATACAACTTGCCATAGAATTAATTTTTATTTATGGTGTCCTAGCTAGCTGATAGTCAAATATTTTACCAATTCTTGACATTGAAAATATGCACTGTGGATACAGAACTTCATTCTTTCTATCCGAACAGTAATTAGTTTTCAAAATCATAACCAAGAAGTTTCTAGTTATATATTAACCTCTTTTTACTTTTCCCTACAACTAGCTACACAAATTTAAAAAGTATAACCATTCAGCACTTTATCCTAAGCATTTAGGCAGCATTACTCCTTATTTACTCCTTCACACTACACAAGAACCAGAGATCACTTCATGAAATTAACAGGCAACAGGTTTAAAACAAACAAAAGGAAATACTTCTTCACATCACCTGTGGAACACAGTACAGGGGATGTTGTGAAGGCCAAAAAATAACTGGGTTCAAAAAATATTTAAATAAGTTCCTGGAGGATAGATCCATAACTGGCTATTAGGCAAGATCATCAGGGATGCACCATCGCATTCTGGGTGTCCCCGGACACTGACTGCCAGATTCTAGGAGTGGAGAACAGGGGATGGATCACTCAGTAATTGCCAGAATGCAGGGCTGAAGGACGAAATCACTCTTTTAATCAATGATCTCTACCAATGTGATTGTAACCACTTTTGGATGAATTTGTTAGTAGCCTGGCAAGAATCAGTTATTGTAACTTTTTAAATACTGTAACTAAAACCCATATTCAACAGTTAATACTCCATACTGTAACTGAACCCCCATTTTAAACTTTGTACTGCCTTGACTCTGTTTAAAGTCAGGTGTGTGTGTCTGTAATCTCATAAGAACGGCCACATTGGGTCAGACGAAAAGGTCCATCCAGCCCAGTACCCTGTCTGCTGACAGTGGCCAATGCCAGGTGCCCCAGAGGGAATGAATCGAACAGGTAATGATCAAGCAATCTCTCTCCTGCCATCCATCTCCACCCTTTGACAAACAGAGGCTGGGGACACCATTCCTTACCCATACTGGCTAATAGCCATTTATGGACTTAACCTCCATTA
Source organism: Rafetus swinhoei (assembly GCA_019425775.1). Taxonomy (NCBI): domain Eukaryota; kingdom Metazoa; phylum Chordata; order Testudines; family Trionychidae; genus Rafetus; species Rafetus swinhoei. Next base: position 4,672,897 of record JAFJHL010000226.1, read on the forward strand.
ATTTATCTAGTTCTCTTTTAAACCCTCAGGCAAGGAGTTCCACAGATTAACTATGCACTGTGTGAAAAATAACTTCCTTTTATTTGTTTTAAACCTGCTGCCCATTAATTTCATTTGGTGGCCCCTAGTTCTTACATTATGAGAACAAGTAAATAACTTTTCCTTATTCACTTTCTCTACACCACTCATGATTTTATAGACCTCTATCATATCCCCCCTTAGTCTCCTCTTTTCCAAGCTGAAGAGTCCCAGTCTCTTTAATCTCTCTTCATATGGGATCTGTTCCAAACCCCTAATCATTTTAGTTGCTCTTCTCTGAACCTTTTCTAATGCCAGTATATCTTTTTTGAGATGAGGAGACCACACCTGTATGCAGTATTCCAGATGTGGGTGTACCATGGATCTCATTTAAAAGTATAAATGTGGTAGTGTATGCAATGGGATCAGTCCCCCACCCAGCCTGTCTCAGAGACTAGCTGCCAGCGCCACCCTGATTAGGGATGTTAGATATCGTTTAATTTAATAATCATGTAACCGCAGTTACATGATTATTTGAAAGTCCCTGGGGGCGGGGCCGGCAGCCAGTGCACTCACAGCCTCACTCCCAGGGAGCCCCCTGTACTCTGTGATAACATTTCAAGAAGAGCGAAGAAAGTTCAAGGCCCTTTAGTTGTAAACTACTTTAATGAAGTGGGAAGGGTTGTTACTTCTGGGCTCTCAAGTAAAGCAAAACGCTGAAATCATGCAGCATTGGTCTACCACCACATGTAGGCAGTAATATGCACAAAGAGTAATACACACTTTTAATGAAAAATTATTCCATTTTCTGTAGTCTCAAAATAGCATGTGCCCATTAAACTGTGCACCAGATGGGATATGAAAAAACGATGTCACTTAATGAAGTGACAAACAGTTTTCACGTTTTGCTCAGATTATTTGGTTTGTGGTTTTGGTTAACTCTTCAGATGTCAAATACTATAGCATCCTATAACCGCGCCTCTCAGAGAGAGAAAATTGAGCTGGGGGGGATGGCAACTGGCTTGGACAAAATATGGGAAAATTTCTGATAATCAATTTATTCTTTTACCCACACATCTGCCTTCTAACTTTAAGATATCTTCCTTCTGATGAAGCAACACCTGGCATCTCTTTTCCTATTTGAAATATTAATTAGGGATCCAAGCTGCCTCTGTCTTGGGTCCCAGGAGGATATGTTCTGCTGACAAGCAGTGAAGCCTTTTCACTGTGGAGCTGCAAATCAGAATCTGGTTCACTCTGGAATCTGTAACATCACAGACCAAATCCCAAAATGAGGAAGTGCCAAGACACAGGAAAAGGGGGCAGTATCTCCCTCCTACACAATCCCAGAGCAGAAAAGAAGAAGGAAGAAGAAGCTGGCTCGTTTTAATAAAAACACTGATCAATAAAATTAACTAGGGCACCACTAAAAAATTCTTAGGACATCTGATCTTAAGCGAAACTACACAATTTTCACTGATTAAACTAAGAAATTCTATTTTGCCAAATCATTCTCCAGCTCCAGCTCCGAAGTGCTATGTGCTCCTGGCAGGGTAGAGGAAACTTCGTGTACTTCCCCCGTCCCCAGGCCCTAATTGGCCTGGGGTTGGGGGAGTGTGCAAAGCCTCTTCCCGCCCTGCTAGGAGCATGGGTACTTAGTGGGAAAGGTGGGGGGGGGCAAAGGGGCTCCCCCACCCTCAGACCAATCATGGTCTGTGGCTGGGGAAGCACGGAAGCATCCGGGCTCCGCCCTTCCAGGACGGCCAGGGACCACTTCAAAAACTTTTGAAGTGGCCCCCGGCCAAAAATTATTGCCCACCCCTACCTTAACTGCTGGGTGATCAACTTAAAGGACAAACAAGACTGTTCTCAAATCATTAAGTCTAAGTAGTGGCTGGTCTTAGGAAGACATTTGACCACACCAGTGAGTAGGAGGATACCAGTTTGGCCAAGTAATTTTCCATGGAAGGTGGGAGAGAGAACAACAGGTTCCTGCCCAAAGAGAATCTATAAAAACAATGGGAAGCTATCTGTCTCTCTGTCTTTGGCTGGCATGACACACTCAAAAGGATAACTGGTGACACCAGGGAGAGTAAAAAATTTCCCCAGGCTTGAAGGGCATTGCCTGAAATTAGTGTAGTTTTAGGGTAAGTCTGCAATGAGTTTTACTGTGTTAGAATGATATGTTCATTTTCTTTTATTTTAAATTTGTAATTTACTCTGCTCTGTCTGTTTTCACTTGTAACCACTTAAACCCTACTGTTTGTACTTAATAAAATTACTTTTATTTACTATCAATCCCAGTATAAATAATTGTTACCTGGGAGAACAGTGTATACATCCTCCTTTCATTGTTAAAGGGGCCTGAATGGGCTTTCAATGTGTGACACTCTCACACAGTGAAAAATGGATTTGGGGTTTTGATCATATTTAGTCCCATTTGGGGGTTGGTTTCCTTCATGCTGTGCCTTTGAACTGCATTCTCCTCAGAGCTGCAGTAGTCTCAGCTCTGTTTTTTGTCTGGGAGAGACCAGAAGATCTGGCCCAGCAGCACAGGGTGGTGAGGAGCACCAGAGAGTAAGGTGGCAAGTGTCAGTGGCTTTATCAGCACACTAGGAAGCAGCCTCAAGAGGTCTTCTGTGATTGTGTCCCATCACAGAAACATCCAAAAATATTTAAATAATTGGTATTCTATTATTGTTTAATCACATAATAAATTGCAATTAATTTGTAATTGTTTGACAGCCCTAAAATCTACAATTGTCATGATACTCCGGAATTCATAGACAATAGTACTAAAGACTTGTTAAACGCTATTTTTTCTATTAAATGAAACTTGCTTAATTCAGCTTAACATTTTGAAACAATTAAGCAAACAGCTTCTCTTTTCAATTTGTTTGGGATGTGATCCAGAAAGTTATCAAAAAGTCTTTTGTTTAGACAGCAGGGATGTTAGATGTTGATTAATTGAATACTCATGTGACTGCATCAAATTTTAGCGGTTACATGACTATTTGAAAGTTCCCAGGGGCAGGGCCAGCAGCCAGTGCGCTCTTATCCCCATCCCGTGCTGCTGTCTCTATCAGAGGCAGCAGCATGGGGCGGCAGCACCCCATGGTGCAGCCTCTGCCCACGGTGAGCCTGGGCCCGCATGGACAGAGGCTGCTCCATGGCAGCTTCCCCTGCCCCATCTCCACCCTGCTGTCTGTGATAGAGGCAGCAGTGTGGTGGGAGGGGGAGCAGACAGCTCTGCGAAGCCGGTGAATGTGGGGAGCTGGCTCCCCCGAGCACTGGCTCCTGCCCCTACCCCACCTCCGTGAGAGGCAGCAAGCAGGGGGTCAGGAGGCTCCATGGAGCTGGCATGCTCTGAGAGCTGGCTTAAAAGCCGGCTCCCCATGCGTATCAACTCAACCTGCCCCCCTCGCTCTCTGCACTGCTGCCTCTCTATCAGAGGCAGTGGCACGGGGCCGGGGAGAGCAGATCTGTGGGATCTGGTGCTTGTGGGGAAGCCAGCTTAAAAGCCAGCTTCCCACAGACACTGGCTCCCGCCACCCTGGACCTTGCTTCCTCTGTATCAGAGGCTTATCAGTTAGTTGACTACACATAGACATCCCTATCAGATAGCAGATATTACTATTAATAAAGTAAATTTTTTCAAGAGCAACAGAAGCATTAAAATACTCCTAAATGCAATTCACTTTATCTTCCTTGTTTATGCTAATATTTGACTTCAAGAGGAGCAGAGCCAGAGCTTAATAAATCTCAAGCTTAATAAAACAGCTGTAATGCTCACTGTGCAGTGTTTTACTAAATGCTAGATGCATAACAGCTCTCGCATTTTCAAAATGTTCAGTTCTTGTAATACATTTGATGTAATGATTAAAGCACAGAAACTCATAACTGCATACTTTATTTGCCTTTCTGAGATAATACTGTTGCCAAGAAGAGGCATCTGACAAGCAAGTTAAAAAAAAATCAAGCTTACCCTAGGCCTATCTCGTACATGTGTGTATTTTCTAAAATCATGCTGGTGTGACAAAACTGATGCAAGAAAACCAAAGTAAAAGGAGTCAAAGACAGCCCACAAAGCTGAAATAGTGTTAGTTATCTCTATAATTATCAACAGTTTTGCAAAGCCCTCTAATACTGAACAGGGTACAAAGCTTCATTATTCTCTCCCTTCTCCCCATATTGCCTCAGTTTCCATATCTATACAGAAATGAAGTGACCTATTCAAGCTCAGATAGCAAGTCAGTGAACAAAAGAATAAAACACACTTCTCCTGGCCTCCAGATACTGAAATGATTATTCCAATGGTAGTTGGAGAAGGGATAGCACATTAATACTTCTTAGTTTCTACTGATCAGGGTTATGCTCAACAATTTTGTATCCACTCTGAACAACAGGGAAAAGTAAAGTAATTACCATTCTGTTAGACGGTTAACCAGAACAAGAACACTTTGACCACTCAGACTAAATCCTGGGTTAAACAATTGATTTTTGAGGTGGAAGGGCCATCAACTCCATGAAAGTGAAAGCGTTTGAATAAAACAGAATAAAATAATCCCTGAAGAGCCAACATAAAATTGGGTCTGCAATGCAAATGGGGACAGGTAAATGAACTGGAGCATTGCAAAGAACATTATAAAATGGCTAGGAAACAGACTGCACAGGAAAATATTGGGAACAGAGTGCCACCACATATTTGAGTGGCAACTATCATACTACAAACAATTTAGGAGCCAAATCAGAAAAAAAAAGTTATATCAGACTTTATGCTATGCAAGCTCTTCAAGATTTCCAACTAAAACAGCTAGTGATTTGCATGGAAGCAACACACTATTTTCTAAATAAGAAACTGAAGACTTATTTTTGAAAATAAGAAAAACTGAATACCAGGAAAGTCACGACCGTTGAGAGGAAAAAAATGCTTCTTGTTATACACATTTGAAGGTTGAGAGCTATCCCTCCAATATTTACCTAATTAAAAATCATCTTATTTATCCTATACACTTTCCCTTGTGTATGCAATGACAATTGCATGACATTGCAATGTAATGCTAATGGTGACAAATAATAAGCAGGATGAAAAAACCCAGAAAATAATGTCCATCCATAAGTTATATTGTAGAAAGCAAATGCTCAAAGTCTATTTTGCAGATAACTGGAAATTGACCAGATGAAAATCAATTAGATGGATTGCTCCACAAAGAATTTGGGTGTGAAGTTGAAAATAAGCGATTCAGCCAAATTTTCTCATTTTGATGCAAACACTAACATTTATGCACATCTGAGTCTATTCCAGAGAAAGATTCTACTTAAAATAAGAAATAAAAGAAAACCTGTAATATACCTACCCAATATCATTGTCTTGTTCTGCTCTGAGCATGGCAAACCACTGCTGTTTGTAAACAGAGGACAGCCATTCTAAAATTAAAAAAGCATACATAAATGTTGGAATTTCTTTGGAGGCAGGAAAGGGGATTTTATATAACATTTAAAATAAGGAAATAAAATTATATGAAATGAAAAGATTTTGTATTAATTAAAAACCCAATTCATATCCAGTCAATTGACATTTCACTGGTATGCCTACCTCTAAGACATATCTGAACTATTTTAAGTTGCAAGTACTAATAAAATTATCCTGCTCAAACTGGCAAAGTAACTTACAAGAGTACATACATCTTTTGTTCTCAAATCAGCACCATTCCCTCTGAACCATATGGGTGAACAGATTCCCCTCTCTCCTCCTCTTGCCCCCCATCTCTGCCCCAAAAAGAACAGTTATAAAAGGGTTGGAATGCAGTTCAACTATAGCTTACTAGTATACAGCATTTTTCACATAATAAATCAAAAAAATTATGATACTTAGAGGTACAATAGAACAAAGGAAATCCTTTACATAGCAGGCATTCCTGTCTCCATCTCAAGTGAAAGATCATATTTGAACATTATGCAATTAAAAGCATAAAACTGAAATGTAAGAGCAGTGAAGAGTCAAATATGCCTACACTCAAAGGAAATGGAAGGATAATGCCTATTTCTTATGTAACACTTTTCATCTGTACATCTCACAGCACTTCACAATAGAGATTAACCAATAAGCATCAGCTTACCGGTTCCGGTTAAACTTTTCTGCCAGCATGCTCCGGCTCCCACATGCCATCTCACGCTGCAGGCTGTGCAGTATAAGGCTGCTTATACTGCAGAGCCCGCAGCGCAGCCAGCTCCCTGGCTGCTGGCCCAGCTCTTGGAAAGGCAGCTGCTGCCCCGCATTACAGATTCTACAGTATCAGGGACCACAGCACAGGGTGGCAGCTGGCTCCCTGGAACCAGGGCCATCAGCCAGCTGTGCTGCAGGCTCAGCAGTATAAGCCTTATATTGCAGAGCCCACAACACGTGTAACCACTAAGATTTTTAACAGTTACACTGTTACTTTTTAAAAACATGTTTTACATCCCTCCTTTGCAATGTTCAATGTATTTATCTTCACAACACAACCGTGTGATGGGAAAACAACAGCATCCCAATTTTACAGGTAGGGAACTGAGGCACCAAAAGGCTAACGCCAAGATAACACAGCAAATCCACAGCTCAGCAGGGAACTGAACTAGTCTGCCATACCCTAAGCCAGGGCTACTCAACTCTGGAAGCCCCGGGGGCCACAATGATACTCACAGCACATGCCGAGGGCCGCAACTTAAGTGTGGTTGCATATATATGCAAATAGCTTATTTCACACTAAGGGACATGAATACAAAAATTAAGTCTAGACTACACAACACACAGGCCCCACTGAAGTCAGTTCTGCTGATATTAATACAATGCAATATTTACCCAATTTCCACCCATATGACAGCAGTTTTAATGAGCAATGACAGTCCAGGAATTTAACTACTAACACACATAGCAACAAAAGACCATTATATTGACTGCTTTTTTGTTTTAGCTCCCACCCATGGGCCTCAAACAACGGGCTGTGGGCTGCATGTGGCCCGCGTACCACGTGTTGAGTAGTCCTGCCCCTAAGCTAGGCTATGTCTAGACTACAAGCCTCTTTCGAAAGAGAGAGTCTAGACTGCAACCACTTCTTTTGAAAAAGCGATCCGCTTTTTTGAAAGAGAGCACCCAAGCAGTCTGGATGCTCTCTTTCGAAAAAGCCTGGTTGCATTCAAGAACGTCTTTTTTAGAAAGAGCACTTTCGAAAAAAGGCATTCTTCCTTGTAAAATGAGGTTTGCAGTCAAAAAAACCACTGTATTCTTTCGATTTAATTTCGAAAGAACGCGGTGGCAGTCTAGATGCAGTGGAAGTTTTTTGGAAAAAAGGCCACTTTTTTTTTAAAAAAAACCCTGTAGTCTAGACACACCCCAATGCCTTACCCACAGGGCCAAAACCTGATATGTGGGGTTATAGGAAAATTTATAGCTATCATAGTTTTATAAGACAGGACAGTTCTTAGGTAAACATTAAAGATGGCTAATGCAGCAGTAGGTAACCTGCTGATCATAGGGGTTCTATGTGTAGCCTGCAAAACATTTTATTTACTAGTGCCCACGTGCATTCTAGCCCACAAAAGCTTATGCCCAAATAAACACGTTAAATCTAAGGTGCAACGGGACTCCTCATTTTGGCTAAAACAGACTAAGGCAATTATCCTTCAAATTCAGGTGGTTTCAGTCTGCATAATTTTTTCCAACCAGTATTACTGAAGTGACACATGCATAAAATAAGGGCATGTAAAGTACAGTACATTCTGATTGCACGCAATGTTGACTATGAGAGTTGTGTGTCCAATTAAGGAGTCCCTCTATATCCAAAGCACTACCATGGTTCAATTGACACACACTACAAATTCTAGGTAAACAAGTGCAATTAGTAAAGCTGCCCTGTACCAGGAGATTGTCTTTGTTACGACTAAGGATGTTAAGTAATGGTAATTGACTAATCAAATAGTCGATGAATTTTTGCATCAATTAGTCGATAGTGCACCTCTGCCTTTGAAGTGTAGCAACAGCCTTAGGCAGTTGCTACACTTCAAAGGCGAAAGCACCGAAGCCTGGGGTCAGACTGGGGACTCCCCACTGACCCCAGGCTCTGTGCGGCACTGCCACTTTGAAGTGCTATGAGGAGCCTGACACCAGGCTCCCCGGAGTTTTAAAGCAGCAGCGCGGCACAGAGCCGGGGATCAGCTGGGGACTCCCCAGCTGATCCCAGGCTTGCCGCTTTGAAGTACCCCCTCTTCTTCCCCTCCCCGTTGCTGCCTCTGATAGAGGGAGCAAGGGCAGGGGGGAGTGACTAGTCAACTATTCTGTCAACTATCTGATAAGCATTTGCTTATCAGATAGTCAACTAGTTGACTATTCCTTCACATCCCTAGTTACGACAATCTTGTGGCCCACTGAGATGAAGGAGAGCCACTCAAGCAGCCCACTCACTGGCATAGGTTGCCCATCACTGGGCTAAAGGCTCAGTGGCCTAGAAGAGTGGAAAAGTTCAGTATAAAGTTGAACAAGTTCACAGTGAAGAGAGATGAGAAAAAGGATAAACAGACAGGTAGCTGAAGTCAGGTGTAAGGTACAGATATTCTAAGGAGAGTTGGGGAGACAACTCAATGATTTAAACAGGGAGTCAACAGTGGCTAAAAGAAGGGAAGAATGAAGAAAGTGCTCAGGATCCCCAAAATTTGGGGGTTTTGAACTGATAAGGGATGGATACCAACTCTGACGGACTTCAATGACAAAAAAACTCAGCCTTCAAAAGGAAGCAAACCGGGAGCCAAAGAATAAAAAAAATGGAAGCTGAAAACTATAAAAAGGATTTCAGCAAAGCCACAATCAAAATGAAGAAAAACTCTGGAAAATCACTGGACAAAGAGGGGAGAGAAGAAGAAAAAGGAATTTGATGCTAAGGATAATCTGAAAACAATAGAATCTGCTTTAAAATATTTCATTTATTTTTAAATTCTAATTGTATTTTAATGACTTTAACACATGACATTAACGAGGGCAACGTTATTGTTCTGGAACTCTTGAGCAAAATTATCAGAACTACAAAAGCAAGATAGTTAAAGCAGACTAGGGATATGAAATAATGTTTTAAAAGTTAACCGGTTACGTTTAACCTGTTAACTGAGATCCCATGGTGCACTTGGCCAGGATGGAGTGGCCCGCAGGATCCTGGTTAACCCATTAAATGAAACCAGTTAACTTTTTAAATGTTATTTTACATTCATTGTCTGCTTTAACTATCTTGCTTTTTGTAGTTCTTCAAGAGTTCCACTGTGGTGGGCCCAGCTAGGCTGGAGCATCTCCCACCTGCAGTGCAATGGGCCCAGCCAGGCCACCGGTTAACTGGTTATCCTGGTAATCGGTTATCTGATTAACCTTTTTTATTTCTAAAATAGACATACATCTGTATGAGAGCAAAAGTACAATTTTGTTCTAAAACTTGAGTGGCAAGCACATCATGGCTGTTTCCTCTTACTACGCCTACATACGGTCTGTAGCATATCTTTCAACTACTCAACAAAAAAATGTTTACATTAATCAGAATTTAATCTAAAAAGTTTACATTACAACATATTTAGTGATGACATCCAATCACCAAAGTTGTTCAAATTTTCAACTACCAAGTAAAAGACACACACCTGGCCAGATCTGTTGTCGAGTAAGCAGTATTAGTGGCTTATAAATCTAATAAATTTTGAAATCCACAAACATATCTTCATGCATAGTTTAAGAAAACCATGTCACAAGCGTATACATTTTAAGAAAAAACTCTTAATCTGGCTTTTTGAAACAGATTCCACAACAATAGTTTTCAGGTAATAAAACTTGAAAGTAAAGGAGTCAGACTTTTTCCTCACTGTGAACCACATCCAAAAAGTACTCTCATAGTCTTATTCCCCTACCATCTGCAGTCATATATTTGATACGCGCCATGACAAAGACTGATAAAGGAAACCAGGATAAATCGTCCTGCACATACTGTTTTCCTTCTTTTTTGCTCTCAGTGAGAAGATCAAAACACATGGTATATAAAAAAACACCCCATAAGCTGTATATCTTGTAATGACTTCAGGAAAAAACGGTTACTTACCTCGTAACAGTTGTTCTTCGAGATCTGTTGCTTATGTCCATTCCACTACGTGCATGCACATTGCATGCACGATTCCCAGAACTTTTTTACCCTTGGCAGTACCCGTTGGGCCAGCCTGGGGAGCCCCCTACAGTGGCGCCGCTATAGCCGCGCATATATACCTCTGCTGGCCCCAACTCCCCTCAGTTCCTTCTTGCTGGACATTCCGACAAGGGGGAGGCAGGCGGGATTGGATGGATATAAGCAACACATCTCGAAGAACAACAGTTACAAGGTAAGTAACCATTTTTTCTTCTACAATTGCTTATGTCCATTCCACTAGGTGATTCCCAAGCTATACCAATGGACGTGGGGTCGGAAACCTAGCAAGCAACGGACTGCAGCACTGCTGCCCCTACAGCTGCATCCTGCCTAGCCTGCTGCATGACTGCGTAGTGGGAAGTAAACGTGAGAACAGATGACCACGTGGCTGCCCTACAGATGTCCAAGATCAGCACCTGTGCCAGAAAGGCTGTGGACGACACCCAGGCACTGGTCGAGTGGGCCGTAACGGGGGGCGCTGGCCTCCCTTGCAGGTCGTAACACACCCTGATACAAGCAGTAATCCACGATAACAGACATTGCGCTGACACCGGGGAATCCTTCATCCTTTCAGCTATGGAGACAGAGAGCTGTGTGGACTTACGGAATTGTCTCGTTCTTTCCAAATAAAAAGCTAGTGCCTTCCTGACATCTAGCGTGTGTAAGGCCTGTTCTTTCCCATCCGCGTGTGGTTTTGGGTAGAACACCAGAAGGTAGATTTCCTGGGACATGTGAAAGGGGACACCACCTTGGGCAGGAAGGCCAGATGTGGCCGCAGGGTCACTCTGTCCCTAGAAAACACCGTGTACAGGGGCTCTGAGGAGAGGGCACGTAACTCCGAGACCCTTCTGGCCAAAGTGATGGCTACCAGGAATGCCACCTTCCATGACAGATGGGACAGGGAGCAGGTGGCCATTGGCTCGAAAGGGGCCCTTATGAGGCCACGGAGAACCAGGTTCAGGTCCCACTGAGGGATAGGTTGTCTGATGTGGAGGTACAGCCTGTCCAACCCCTTGAGGAACCTCTGAACCATGGGTAAGGCAAATACCAAGTGGCCACCCTCCCCTTGGTGGAAGGCCGCAATAGCTGCCAGGTGGACCCTTATCGAGGAAGAGGACAGTCCTTGCTGCCTGAGGTCCAGGAGGTAGTCTAAAATCCTCTGGGTGGGAACAGACTCCGGGGTCCCACCCTCCTTGGCAACCTAAGCCGAGAACCTGCGCCATTTGGCTCTATAGGTGGCCCTGGTGGAGGGTTTCCTGCTTTCCATCAGGACCCTCTTCACCTGCTCAGAGCATAGGAGTTCCTCCCTGAGCCACTGATCTTCCAGGCCATGAGATGCAGGGAGCGGAGGTCCAGATGGCAAGTCAGCAGGTCAGCAAGTCTGGGACCGAGGGAAGCGGGACGGGATCCTCCACAAGGAGGTTCCAGAGGGTAGTGAACCAATGTTAATGAGGCCATGCTGGCGCGATGAGGATTAGTGTCACTCCAAAACGCCTGACCCTTATGAGTACCTCGTGAAGGAGGGGAAAAGGGAGGAAGGCGTACAGCAGACGTTTCGGCCACCGTAATGTCAGGGCGTCCCCCAGAGACTCCAGTTCCCTCCCCCGATAGCAACAGAACGTGGGGCATTTCCTGTTGCACCTTGTCGCAAATAAGTCGAGGAGGGGAGTCCCCCACCTGTGGAAAAGCGAGCTGGCCACTTCCCGTTTGAGGGACCACTTGTGGGCTGCAAATGCCCTGCTGAGGTGGTCCGTTAGTGTATTGTGAACCCCCGGGAGATAAGTTGCATGCAGAAAGATGTTGTGTGCAATGCAGAGCTCCCAGAGGGCTACCGCCTCCTTGCAGAGGGCAGAGGAGCGAGCACCACCCTGTCTGTTGATATAATACATGGCAGCCGTGTTGTCTGTCCGTCAGGGTTCACAGTCCTGATGTGCCCTCGCATCCATGGAGGGCATTGGGGGCGACGGGCCGGCCAAGGCCTCATCCGGAGACAAGGAAGACGACTCCCTCGCCACCGGCGGATCTTGCAGGACACCAGTCCCAGATTCGGACATGTGTCGGACATGACACTGACTGGGCCTGAGCGGGGGGCTGGACGACCTGCTGGGAGGGAACACCTGTTCCAAGCAACCCTGTGGGGCTAGCCCTGCTCACCGACTCCACTCTCACCAGCAGAATGGCCGAGGGGACTGACCTACGCTCCAAGTAGGAAGAGGCACCAACTGACCCTGACCTCACCAGGTCCTGACCGTGGGCCTGGTGGTACGCCCACGGGGTCCATAACAGCCACTGCGGATGGGGTTGCCACTGGGGAGCCCAAGTCTGCACCTCTGGATGCTGGTGCCTCTGGGTCTGCGACTGGGAACTCGAACAGTGCCGAGACCTGGACCGGTACAGAGGGCTTGACCTACGTGACCTGCCGGAGCACCTGGAGGAAGCCCTCGAAGAGAAGGACTCTACATCGGATTCGGAGGAACACTCCGATGCCGACCAAGGCTGTGCCGCTGAGCATTCCAGGTCCCTCTGGGCCTGACTGGACATTGCCACTGGCTTGCCTCAGTGCCAGAGGCGGCATGGACGCGGAGTCCGGTGCCGGCGGACATGGAAGTAGAGACACCTGTGGCCTATCCTTTGCCTGGTCCTGAGCCCCCAAGGGCAGTGCCGGCCAGCTCGACAGGGCAGGCAGCACCAGGAACGACAGCGCCGAGGCCCAAGAGGCCGGAGAACGCAGCGCCAAGTGAGACAGTGGCGCCGTGATGGGTGGTACCAGAGCTGTCGTCGGCACCAAGACGAGCGGTGCCGGGGCAGACGGCGGCGGTGCCGGCGGAGCCATGGGACCACGTGGTGCCAAACCGGTAGATGCCATGAGTTCGAAGAGTTCCTGTGCCGCCAGGAACGTCTCTGGCGTCAACGGCGGACTGACCTCCTCCACGGACAGGTCTGGAGAATCAGGACTGCTCCCCCTGTGAGACTAGGTCCCCTGCGGTGCTGCTCCCACGCCAGAGATGGGGAGCCCTTCCTTAAGGTGCGCCTCTCTTCTTGAAGGCGACCTGCCCCTGCGCGCCTTCTTGTGCGACTGCGGGGCCAGGGATTGAGAGCAGTACCGCGGAGCCGGGCGATAGTCCCGCACCAAGGAGCTCTCTCCTGGTGTCAAGTCGCGTACCGACCCCGGAGCACTCCGTACTGATGGAGTGTCCGGTGCCGTGGGTTGAAGCGCCGACTCCATGAGAATCAACCTAAGGCAGGAGTTGCGTTCCCATTTAGTACGGGACTTGAAAGACTTGCAAATCTTACAGGTGTCTGTAAGGTGCCCCTCGCCCAAGCACTTTAAACAGTCTTTATATGGGTTGCCGGGGGGCATAAGCTTGGAACAATGCCAGCACGGTTTGAAGCCATGCGGCCCCGGCATACCATCCCCCGACACAGGGGTGGGAGGTGAAAACTATCCAAGTACACTAACTATAGAAAAAACAACAAACAACAGTAACTATAAGTAAACTATTTACACCAAGATAAGAGAAAGCTAAGAGTAGTCTCACAAGTGAGACGAACATTTCAGTCTACCGTCACGGGAAGTAAGCAGGAACTGAGGGGGGTTGGGGCCAGCAAGGGTATATATGCACGGCTATAGCGGTGCCACTGTAGGGGGCTCCCTAGGCTGGCCCAACAGGTACTGCTAAGGGTAAAAAAGTTCCGGGAATCGTGCATGCAACGCGCATGCACCTAGTGGAATGGACATGAGCAAGCACTCGAGGAAGAAACAGATTTCCTTCTTGTAGTAAAACAGATATACAGAAATGACTTCTTGTTGTGTTCAAAAGACTTACTCCTTTTCTAGAATGAACAAGAAGTATCTTATTCTAAGATGGATATGAAATATTAATGTGGTCTGGTGTGGTCTATGTTTTGCTGACCACTACTCTATGTTCATGTATTTGAGACAATTATTTTCTTAGCTCCAACTGCTGGAGTTCTGTTACAGTTTCTGAAATAGATCTTGTTAAAAGAAGATAACTTTAAATTTTCCCAAACTAAAAAGGGAAAGGATCCTCACCATTTATTATAAATCCATTTATAATTTGGTATATTGTGAACATAAGATTAAAATTACAAAATTAAAATTATGTTAAAAATTAAAAGCAAATACTAAGACTTGAGAGTAATAATAAAATACAGCACTAAAACTAAGTTTAGTCTTGGCAAATGGTTAACATTCAGTAGCTCTCCAGCACCAGTAACATTTATGCAAAATATTATATATTGGTTTTAAGAATGAAGTAAAAAAAATGACTAAACTAAAAATGAATAAAATCTTATCAAACCAGAAAAACTGTTCCACCAGCAGGGCACAAAATTTAACTGAACTGCTCAGCCACGATAAGACCACTTATAGGGGCCTGATATCAAAGCAAACTTCAATTTCCTGTCTCCACCTCCTGTTAGGAAAATATATGACTATCTGGGGTGACTTACTCGACCATTTCTCCAACTTCCTTTAATCCTGACAAAGTAATGGAGAAAGGAGAAGGGCCTTTAAGGACGTAAGGGGTCTGAAAGTTCTTGCAAATAAATTTGAAATAAATAAGCAAGCAGTAAGGGAAGGTAGTACAAGTTGAAACTCTCTAAACCCGGACTCTTTGGTCTGGCAACATCTGTGGACTTGCGCAGATATTGTAGGACCAGAGAGTCCCACTGGATGGCCAGCAGCAGGGACCCCTGGCAGGTCAGTGGGCTGCCCGCAGCGAGCTGACATCAGGATCGTCCAGCGTGTGGCAGTGGGTCCCAGAGGCTCCATGGCAGCAAAGCTGCCACCATCCAGTGGATCCTGGAGCCTTGGCAGTGGTGGCTACTCAGCAGGTCCTGGAGCCATGGCAGTGGTGGCTGCTCAGCGGGGTGGCAAGCCAGTAGGAGGTGGGGAGCTGGCCAGGACGCCAAGTCAGGGGGCCAGTGGCAGGGATTCAGAAATGACTGACCTGGTGTGGCAAAATCCCTCATCCAGGACTGGTCAGGTCCCGAGGGTGCTGGACAAGGAAGGTCCAATCTATAAGATTTAAGTGAAGGGCTTATGGTGCTAACTGATCATATTTATAACAGAAAGGAGTAAAATACCTCTCCAAAAAAACTAAGCACCCAAAAAATCTAGACACAATCAGCCTTTTAGTTTCTTGTAGGTGTCACATCAGAACCAGGTTTTCAGGAATGACCCTGAAGAAGGTGACACAACAGGTGTTCCCTGTAAGCTGCGTTCCTGCGTGGTCATGCACTAAAAATTTTAGATCCACCCATGTCATTTTAAGAGCCACACAGCAGCACTCACCACTCACCTTCCTGCTAGAACAGAAGGTGAGTGGTGGCGGTGGCGGCAGCAGCCAGTGGCCTGGTGGGTTCCTGGCAGCGGGCAGCTGCCCTTTCGCTTCTCCAGGAGCCGGGGCATGTGAGATGAGGCTGTTCCAGTGAGGCTGCCCCAGCTGGAATGGGCCTTATGCGGCTGCCGCTTTACTCCAGCTGGAGCCAAGGCTGCCCATCGTCCTATTTTTAGTGCCAAGGTCCCACGGGGACCAGGACCGCGGTACTAAAAATAACATCACAGGCAGCCGCTGCTCCAGTCCTGGCATGTGGTCACACCTCAGGAGCAGCTGGCGCTGGGGAAACTTCTGGGGCCAGGACCACAGTACTAAAAATAGCATCGGGGCCCCGGCTCCAGCCCCACACATGGCTTTCCACATCGAAGGTAGAAAGTTAGGGAAGGGGCAAGGAGAGAACTAAGAGGAAGGTGGGGGTGAGGATAGGAAAGGGCTTGTGCTGAGGGTAAAGGAGGGGGCCAGGGCAGGAGAAAAAAGGGGCAGGCACCAAGAGGCAGGGTGGAGGACAGACAGATGCCGGGGGCCAAGAGAAGACAATGAGGAAAAGGGCAGGAGGGGGGAAAATGGTGGGAAGTTGTTAGTGGGGATGCAAGAAGGGAGGGGACAGGTTGATGCTGGGAAAGGAAAGAGGAGGGACAGTGGAGGCAAAATGGAGGAAGAGGCGAGGGGAGGAGTGAGTGCCAGGAGAAGAGGGGTTGAAAGGAGGGATGGGCATGAGGAAGGCAGGGGATGGGGCAAGTCATCTGTGAGGGCACATAGGGGCATGAGGAAAACTGGGGCAAAAAGTGGTGAGGGGTTGGACACCAGGGAGAAAGAGGGCAAAGAGGGAAGGGAAGGCACCAGGAAGGTGCAGAGGTAACAGAAGGTGCAGGTGCAAGGGATACTATAGGGGTGAAGCAGAAGGGCAGACACATAGAGGGGGGAGGGACGGGCACCAGAGGAGAGAGGCTGGGCAGGCGGGTAGACGGAGGTTTTAGGAGAGGGGGTGGGGATATCTGTAGATAGTAACTACAGATGATCAGAGTGGGGCTAGAGGAGGAGGAGTGGGCATAGGGGGAAGAGAAGGATGGGTGCAAGGGTCAAGGAGGATGGGAGGCAGCAGCAAACACCAGGAGAGCAGATGAGGGGAGGGTGGGAGACATGGTAACAGAGGCTATGTCTAGACTACAAGGTTTATTCGAAAAAAGTGGCCTTTTTTCGAAAAAACTTCACCTGCATCTAGACTGCCATCGCATTCTTTTGAAATTAAATTGAAAGAATGTGGCGGTTTTTTAGACAGCAATAAACCTGCTTTTATGAGGAAGAACGCCTTTTTTCGAAAGAGCTCTTTCGAAAAAAGGTGTTCTTGAACGCAAACAGGGCTTTTTCGAAAGAGAGCATCCAGATTGCCTGAGTGCTCTATTTCGAAAAAGCGGATTGCTTTTTCGAAAGTCTTGTGGCTGTCTAGACGATCTTTCAAAAAAAACCTCTTTTGAAAGAGGCTTGTAGCCTAGACATACCCAGAGGGAAAAGGGAGAGGTTTATAAGAGATTTGTTAATAACTTTGGTGCCACAGTGACACACATCTGAACAAGCGCACATGAACTCAATACTGGTGCACAAGACAAAACTCACTCGTCTCATGGGTGGAAAATCTTAGAGGGAACACTGGACACCACTGAGGGCACGCCTAGACTACCCTCGGCTTTCAAAAGAAGATATGCAAATCTGGCACAAATTTGCATATCTTCTTCCAATCCCTTTTTTGGAAGGTTTTTACAAAAAAAATAAAAGCAGTCTAGATGGGGTTTTCCCCCTTTTTCGAAAGAACCCTTAATTCCTCAAAAAATGAGGTTTACAGGGTTCTTTCAAAAAAGGAGGTTTTTACATGGAAAATCTAGACTGTGGGTTTTTTTTTTTCCAAAAACCTCTTCCAAAAAAGGGATCAGAAGAAGATATGCAAATTCGCACCAAGGCTTTGAGAGGAAAGATAAAGTGGTTAAAAATGAAGTGCTTAAGTCTAATTTTTCAGTAACATCAAGGAGGTAATGTCAGAGAGGCTAAGATGCAAAACTAGATAGGCAGTGATAAATAAGGAATGGAGAGATGGGTTTGTGCATTATCACAGACATTGTAAATTAAAGTACAGGATGTCGCCCAAAACAGTAACACAAAAAGAGGGATTCAAGGATAGAGCAAAATATAACCCATAGACAAAGAAGGCCATGTAAAAGGAGAAATGGGTGGAATAGACAATGAGGTAGCAGAAGAAGCAGAAAGGACAGTTTCATAAAAACCAAGCGTGGATAAGAAGTTGAGAAGATTTAAACACTGTCTTTCTCAGAGATCAGGGAGGATGAAGTACAGACCTTGAGATCATCACAAAGCTTTGTGAAAACAGTTTAAGTGGAGTGAAGGTGATGGAAACCAGATCCAAGAGGATCCAAGATAGAGATATGGAGAAGAGGAAATCAAGGCAAGTTGTATAACAGCAGGAGCGGCCCGAGGCGGGCTGTGGCAGCTGGCGCCAAGGCGGAACGTGCGATCGGCACCCCCGCCTGCACGGTAGTCAATGGGGTGACGTCATCATCAGGCGCCCAGGGCGCCCTGTGACGTCATCGTCGGGCGCCGTTGAAGGCGGTGCCCTAGGCAACGGCCGAGTCGGCCTATAGCCACAGGCCGCCCCTGTATAACAGGCACACTCAATTAACTTAGCAGTGAAAGGAAGAAGGAAGTTAGAAAAGCAAGTGCTCCATCTACAGGAAAATGTGAATGCCTGGTAGCAGCACATTTTCAGTTCAGGCCCCGACTAAGAATTAATATTTCTGATCATCTGGTAGTGCCCACGTTTATTAAGCTTCAGAGCCAGAAGCAAAGACCACTTGCTTACTCAGGATTGTGCCAAGAGAGCAAGGATGGGTCCCATTTATAATGCAATTTATATTAACATTTTAGTTCAACCTTTTTCTTTAATACACATTCTTTTTCTCTTAATAGTGACATGTGAACCTCAAATCAAAAGAAGTTGGACATATCTTACACATTAGAAAAATAGAATAACCGAACAGCCAGCCAACTGCCTTGCTGAAGACAACACAAGAGCTTTCATCCCTCCAAACATTATCTATTGGTAAAGTTACATATGCCTTCTGAGACACAAGAGAACAAAGCGATCAGCTCTTGCAACTCCTTCAATTTCAGACACTGACCTATTAAATTATTACCTTTCAATCGAATGCTTTACCCAATTTTCTATTAAACAGATGATGCATATGAAGCTTTGTTATTAAAAAGGATATTCAATTAATATTTACATTCTATTACATGTTTTGTTATTGATTTACATTACTCCAATAATCCAGCGATACTGAGGCAATTTTACAACTGTGCTGGTCATGTTGAAATAACCAACAGTCCAACAAACATTTTAGAAAAGTATGTAAGTGAATAAAAACGTTATATCAATGTATCTAACAAAGGCATTAGCTCAAAACAATTTGTTTTATCAGAAAATATGAAAAATGTCCAATTAAAATATTTGCTTACCTGAAGGTACTAAGGCATCTCGCTCAATGATGCTTGCTGATGCCAAATCACTGATGATATATTGCAATCTCAGGTGTTTGAATACTGTCAGGAATGCTCTTCCTTGCTCAGATTCTAAGAATGCAATGTCATCCTCAAAATCTGCAACATTACAAGAGACATACACATCTAGGAGTTTCCTAGAACTTTCTCATTTTGATTTAAAATATTTATACACATTTAACTGAAGGTCCTACACTCTCCAAATAGAGAAAGGAAAATTACATGTTGCAAGCAACTTTAACAGCCTGCAACAGAATAGATTGCTCAATTTCAAGGAAGTTATTAGCATTCAAATAACTGCAATGAAAAGTTACAGGTTCATTTTTCCTACTGCAGCACTGTTGGGACCTGACCAGTGCTGAATCAGAGAATTTGCCAAACGACAGGTCAATATTGCCAAGCAGTATTACCAACACTTCCACTGCTTACTGGCTCTTGAAAGACATTTAGGGTAAACAACAGCACAGACACAGATAGCCTGGACTGTTGGCTGTAAACAAACTTTATGGTATGTGGGAAACTTGGCCGCACCCAGTAGTGGACAGTCCGCTAACTAAAATCATGCCAGACCATGGAGGTTACTGGACCAGAGAGGTTCAACCTGTATTAGACCAAATTGTCTTTATCCACTGAAATACGAAAGAGTTTGGCCAGAATTTTCAGAAAAATAGAAGATGTCACTAGACAAGTCAATAATAAACAAAGCAGTTTACCCTGAAATGATTTTGTTTCAACACGCATGGCCAAAACGGTTAAAGGGAAGACTTCTTAACAGTATAATGAGAACAGGAAGTTAGGTCAAATAAATTAATGCACCTCTTCGGTATACATGGGGCACTGTTTCTGGAGGGAGCTGAAGGACAATTGCACTGTACCTGCTGCTGGATGTATTGAGCACTGAAATTCTAAATCCAGCACCTTTTTCACAAACACTACATCTATACAAATAGACTTACCTTTTCTACGCTTGGAAAACCAGGCATCTGCTTCAGTTAACAATTGTTTTAGTGGTCCATTCCAAGAAGGCACTAGCTGAAGGAACATCCACTAAACAAAAACAATATTTGTAAGCTTATTTTAGAGTCATACAACATAATATAAACACCCAAGATTAATAAATTTAATGTTATAGCCACTATGAAGCTCCTCATAAAAACAAGTAATGAATTCTACTGCTTATTATTAGACATTAACTTTGTCTTCACCACAACACTAGTATAATAAAATATAATTATGATTAGAAGGATGTTTTCACAATAAAATGATCTGAAAACAGTTTAAAATTGTCTCTATACAGATTTTAATGGTCACAGCAAAAAGTCAAAATATAATAATTTCATAACATTACTTTACAACACTGAACTATCAAAAATTTTAAACAAATCAAACTAAATTAAATCCTGATGCAACTTCACTGGCTTCAATAATCTTACACCAAGGGCAATCTGGGCCCTAAGTAGGTACCTTCTTGAGAGCGGTATACACATCCATCTCCACTTGCATTACAAATAGGTTAGAAGAGCTGATCAACTGTTTCATGAGGTTTATGCTGGAAAAGACAAAATACTATGAGATGGGATGTGTAAAACTAAGTCAATCAAGTAATTAGTAATAGCACAGAAGAAAGAGTAAAGGAAGTTAATTCACTCTTCCCATAGGTAAGTGAAAAGTAGAGCTGATTGGGCATTTCTTAACACAGCAGTTTTTTGTTGTAAAATGCAGCTCTGTCAAAACAAACTTAAGGAAAGGGCTGCTTCTGACAAAACTTTAGCTAGGAAGATTTTTCCACCATCACATGGGAATTTCTGATCACAAACAGCACAGAATTACCGTTAGTTAAGTGATTAGGATATAAGAGTCCTACTCTGTGTGATCTGGATAAAGCGAGTTTCCCTAATCACCAGACTACTCACTGGCAAGTCTGAAGTGGATCTCTACAACCTCTCCTATTCATTGGGCCAAAAGGGCATGTCTACACAGCAGGGCTGAACTCGAAATAAGCTACACAACTTGAACTACGTCAGTTGAGTAGCTTAAGTTGAAATAGCTTATTTCAACTTTGGGCACGTCTACACAGCACTTATTTCGAAATAGAGCACTCTTCCCCCAACTTCTCTTACTCCTCATAAAATGAGATTTACAGAAGTCAGAGTAAGAAGCCTGTTATTTCTAATTTATTTAGAAATAATGGACTTGCCGTGTAGACACACACTAAGCTATTTCAGAATAACTGATGTTATTTTGAAATAACACTGCTGTGCAGACATGCCCTAATAGAGTAGTCTGTAAGGGCACTCACCTAGGGTATGGGAGACTCATATTCAAATCCCTGCTTCAAATCAGACTTAACAGGGCCTTACGCCTTGGTCCCAAATCACCACCAGATCCTAACCACTGGACAAGCGCTCTTGGTTTTTACAAAAAACACACCACACACCCTAAAAGACTTCAGTTTTGCCCGAGTGTAGAAAAGGAAAACAATTTAGGAGGGAAGTCGGGTCCATAAGTAAGTGAAGATTAAAGGATTCAATCTAAATTTACCAGGATACATGAAAAGTAAATATTTAGCCAGAGTTGAAGAAGTAAGTGATTGGCCACTAGGCAGGCATTCAAAAAGAAAGTACTTTCTTAGCCAAAACCTAAAATTATATTTTGAAGTTAATTTCAACCATAACCACGGAGGGACTAAGGAGCCTCACTAATAAAACTCTGTCAAATATCAAAAGTTTATTTTTAAAATTATGAAAATAGATGCATTACCAAGAGCATTAAATAAAAATCGCAAGTATCTAAAGAAAAACTTGTCAAACTTTGAGGAAATTTTAAAGCTAGATTATATAACACACATATACACTGCCAACCTTGGAAGGGTCCCATAACTTAATTAAAAAAAAACATTTTAAAAAACAAGTTGTCCTGTGGCACCTTAGTGACTAACAAAAATATATGTATAGTATCATGAGCTTTTGTGGGCAAAACCCACTTCTTCAGATGAGATGATCTTGAG
Organism: Rafetus swinhoei; assembly: GCA_019425775.1. Taxonomy (NCBI): domain Eukaryota; kingdom Metazoa; phylum Chordata; order Testudines; family Trionychidae; genus Rafetus; species Rafetus swinhoei. The sequence continues at coordinate 4,695,036 of JAFJHL010000226.1, forward strand.
TGGGGAAAAAAGGGGGGACCCTCAGAATAAAAAGGGGAGAGAGGAAAGACATAATAAAATGGTTTATGGTCTAATTCTTGTTGTAATGGTCATCAATATTGTAATATGCCATTGGCAGCATGTTTTAGTTACTTTAACCACCTAATTATCCAAGTTAATTGAAATCTTCATACCTGAGTTCTTTGAAGAGTTCAACACTCTGGTGAGTCATCAGGTTATTTAAAAGCCATTCAAGGCACCTAGATAAAAAGAAATCCGTTTGCTATTCACAATTTTCGGATATCCAAGTTAAACCACTGATCAAACCCTAAAATAGATTTTATAACTTCTAATTGATTTAATAATGGAGGATCTGAACAAAAAACTCCCAGGATCTAAAAGCTCTGATACGTCTTTTTCTTTAATGCTACTTTAACTCGAATGATCGTAAATTTTAGGAAGGACTAAAGAAACATTTAAGACATTTCCAAAATATCAGGTTTACTTAGACAAGCATTACACTAACGGTAAACTTTTCAAAGGTTATCTTCTGTGACAGCAAAGGGAGGGTGGGCAGTTTGAATTGAGAAGGTGAACAAAGTAGCTCAGTGTGCCACAAAGGACTGTGGGATCATTAGTTGTTGGGAAGAAGGAACTGGCTACAGCACCCTGCTCACCAATTCTTTCAAAACCTTTTCTGCTCGGAACTTAAATGTATTTCATGTTGAACATTACAGCAGCACAGATATCCAACAAATTTAGAACAGAATAGTCAATTACATTCACATTGTACTATTCTTCTGCAAAGTTAACCTGTCTTCTTTTCAAATTTACAACCAATTCTTTGCATTCTCTAAGTTACACTTTTAAAAAGAAGGCCCACTGTTTTCAAGATAGAGATTGAACCTCTGTGATCTGGGACTCTCTGGTCCAGCATTGCTGAACTAGAGAACCCCAGCATAGAGATTACTGGCAGCTAGGAGCACAGCCGGCCAGCAGGGCACCAGAACCCGCAGCTGGCCAGGCTGGGAAGCCAGTGGGGTAGCAGAGCTCGCAGCTGGCAGGGCTGGAGTGCGAGCGGGGCTACCAGAATCCATGGGGGGAGGGACCGTGAGCCCACAGCCGGCAGGGCCACGGAAGGGGGTGGGATGGGGCTGCAAAGCTCACAGCTGGTGGGGCCACGAGGGCAAGCAGGGCTGCCGCCAGAGCTCCCGGCACTAGGTGGGCGACCAGCGCTAGGGCCCAGAGCAGCACTGTGGCAGGGAGCTGGGAAGAGGAGCCCAGTGGAGAGGCTAGCACACCACCCCCCCACCCCAGATCTTCCCTGGTCCAAAAAACTCCCTCATCTTGGACCGATGAGGGAGCCGGGGCAGGGAGGGCCAACCTGTTGTAGAAACAGGAGAACTAAAACACCTTGTACGACCCATGTTACACACTTAAAAAAATTACAGGGGACTAACTTATCAGTCACCAGTCACATTTATATTTTGGAAAATCTTTCATCTTTAAAGAATATTTTGGTTTTAATTAACATATGAAAAATTGCCTAGAGAAAAAAAGGTTAATTCTTACTTTTTCTTCACAGAGTCTAATCCATAAGTCCCTGCTGAATTGTAATAGCCACACACAGTTTTCACATTAATTGTTTCCTTCATTGTCTCGCCACATTGCTGTATTAAACCATCCTGTGAATAAAGCCACATATATTAAAAAAAATTTAAAGCATAAACTTATGGGGTTCTTAGTGATAATTTAGTGAAGACCATTTATAAATATATTAAGTTTTCAAAGTTAGGAGCCAGAACAGTATGACCAAACTCTTTCAGATAAGGAAACTAATATAGCTAAACATATTTAACAGCAACACCCACAATGCTGTTCTAACAGCTAATTTAATCCTATTTACATTGCCTATTTACATATAGGCAATTTTATATTTCAACTAAAACTGAGTCTTAGGCATGTTTACATAAAACTGCTTCACTGATGTGTGATAAATAAGTATTAAGCAGCCCACTCTTTTTCCAATCAGCATTCTGCAAGTGGTTTTTATAATCCATTTGGAGAAAGAGCGAACTTATTTAACATTTGCTCGAGTGTGCCTTTTAACTACACTCTGAATTTTAATGTTATTCCAAATAAACCATAAGACCACTATACTATCTGAATATGGCCAGTGCTTTATATATTACTTACCAGCTGCAGCATGCAGGCTGCTGCTAGAAGGGCAACAACACGACTGGGCTTTATTAAAACATCATCTCTATATAGTGAGCCAAAGGCTACCTGCAGAGCTAAAAGAGCACAAACTGTCAAATCTAAAAAAAAAAAATAGCTATAATCTCACGTTTCATAATGTTTAAACACTAGGGATTCCTTTCAATTTATGCTGGTGCTAAAATCCTAATTTGTTAATCAAGAAAAAAGATAAATTGAAAAAGTTAAATCAATAGAAAGCCAATTGACACAGAATTACTGAACTACTGAAATGCACCTCACTCCCACAGATATTCTGATTATTTTTAACTGGGTTATTAGGAAATATTTATGCTAAAAGTATAACTTCTATAAGCACTGCAGTTCTAAGTACACACAGCATCTATACTCAGGATAGCTCCATATTTTGATTCACAAAAGAATTGAGAACTCTAAACAGTTCTTTTCTGTTCACATTTTTTAAAAGCAGAAGTAATACCTGAACAGTACAACTACTCTGCTGTTTAAACAATTAGTATTCATTCTAACAACTGAAAAAGTACTGGAACCATCAAATAGTTCCAGGGGACCCTAACACTGCAAAGGGTGATGCCTATAAATTATAATCCCACCTTGCCCATCATGGTAATAACGCAATGTCAGGTTTTCAAACTGAAATTGTGTCTCTTCGTTAAGCATTCCAAGAGAACACTAAGCTAGGGGAAGAGGTAGATAATAGGGACGTGAATGTGTACTTGGGCTCATGGGTTAATGTACATGGTTACAGGCAGCTCCCTCTTCTCCCCCCAGTACAGCTACCTCTGATAAAGGGAGAGGCAAAGCTGCCTTTGAAATTTTCAGCTATTACACATTTACCTAAATAAATGCATTTTAGCATCCCTAGTAGATACGCTGGAGAGTAGAGATTAGGGATGTTAGCAAACATTTCTTTTTGTAAACGTGTAACTACCTCTCCCACTTCACTCCCACGCTGCAGAGGGGCAGGCAGCTCCACAGGAGCCTGTACATGCAGAAAGCCGGATTGAAAGATGGCTTCCGATGTTTACCAGCTCCCGCCTGCCCCCCAACACTGCTGCCTCTGGGCAGGGTAGCGGGGCAGGGCAGGGCAGGCGGCTCTGTGGGAGCTGGCTTAAAAGCTGGCTCCCCATAGGCACTAGCTCCCACCTGCCCCCCACCCCACTGCCTCTGATACAGAGGCAGCAAGGGGGAGGATGCATGTAGTTGTTAGTATTAACCGATAAGCCCAAGTTTATAGGTTAATCATGTAAACTACACACTAGGTTCAGATAGATAGGGTTCAGAGTGACCTAGACAAATTGGAGGATTGGGCCAAAAGAAATCTGATGAGATTCAACAAGGACAAGTACAGAGTCCTGATACAAAGCCAGCAGCAAGTGGTAGCAGCCCAGGCTTATCCATTAACTATTTAAATGGTTATACTTTTACATTCCTGCAGAAAAGAATATAAAAAGTTCCAATACATTTTCTCAAATCTGTCCCAAGGGGAGAATCATGAAGAGTACTCCTCTGAGTGGTTGCCTTTCCAAGACAACACAGAAAGAGGTGCTTCATTCAAACACCTTGTGGGTCTTCACAAGAGTTACATATGTTGTTCAAATTACTGTTTTAGACTGCGTTTCTTCAGTCAGTTTCTGAACCTACAACACAGTTGCTCTTATGATCAAAGACTAAACTAAGCCATAAACAACTCATGCTTTCTCTCAGAGCAACTGATTAGTTACTGGCTTTTTCAGTTTTCTTTTTCACATTTTAGAAAATGAGCCCTCTCTTTTCAAACAGACATGTCAGATTATCATCATACAGTACATGAAGAAAAATTTAAAGGTTGAAAATAAGTGAACTAACAATACTGAGGCAAAGGCCTTTACTCACCTTCTATATCAATATTCTGGTCAGGAATCTCCAGTTCTATGATGTTCATGCTAGACTCCCTCCAAGAACCACTGAACATGCTGGAAAAGTAGCCAGACTATTTAAAAAAAAAAACACACACACACACACAAGGAACCATTTCATTCAAATAATGAAAAACTGTAAGAGTTTGACATATTAGCCAAAATTATTAATAATCTTCAGCTATAAATCAAGTAAATTATGGGGTAAGTAAGCTGAAATAATTGTGATATACTTCCATGTCAAGAACTACTAATAATATTTCTTCCAATTATGTGGAAATATTTATAAACATTGACCAACATTTCAAGTCTGTTTACAAAAGTAGAGGCATTTGTTTTTCAAGTTATTTTTCATCAATAAATTCAATTTTAAATAGGCAGAAAAGCTAAGAAAAGTTCCATTTTAAATCATGATATCCATAGTGTGTACTCATGTCCAAAATTTAAAGTTCCTATAACTATATGTAGACAAAAAAATCCTACAGGCATTGATTTTTTAAGCCAATTAGAAAAGAATGCATGCAAAACATACAGATTAATTTACATGATTGTGGTCTCAGACTAAGGACACACATACATCTTAAAATTCATGTGTAGGTAAATTCATACAAACACATACACATACACCATTTACATAGGTATACCTTTTTTAACAAAGTGTAAGGCATATAAAACTAGTATTTGATAGATTTCCATCCAAAGGAAGTGAAAAAAAGTGCTTTACTAGGATTCAAGATTTTCCATCTCGGCAGAAGGAGTGCCCATTATGTGATGCTATCACACAGTGATGTTTACCTGAGAGATTAAAAAAATAGAGTCTATTTGTACAGTAGCATCTTCTGCACTATTACCCAATGTTTCCACTGATGGCAGCAAATTATAAACACACGTATCTAAAACCAAAAGTTTACTAAATCTGTATGCCCCCACCATACTATTTATGAGCAAAGAAATATACCGCTGTTGGTTACTGCTCTTTTATCAAGAACCTAGAGAGTTTGTTCCATTCAGATGGAGAGCTTAATATATTCACAGGTTATATCCAAATGTACTGTGCTAACTCCTAGATTTCATGGAGAATAGTGTGTTTTGCAAAGATCAGTCATTTATATACTGTACTGTATAAGTAGTACCTCAGTGCCATCTAGTTGGAAACATTCACTAATTCACAAGCTAGGAGAACTAAAGCTGACAGATGGTGATCAAGACACAGAAGCAATCTATCCAATACATAAGTAGAGTCGCAGCTTCACCAATAATTTCAGATATACTGTATAATTGAGAAAACAGTTTAACCCTGCAGATTTAGTTTAAATAAAAAAAATAATCACTTTTGTGAACCAATTTGGAGAGTCAACTCACCAAAATTTCCCTTTACAAAATATCTCAACCTCAGAGACAAGGTTAATATTCAACATTTTCTCAAAAGAACTCTGGAATTTAACTTAATATATTCAAATGCATGTTAAACATCAAACTTTAAAAAGGAAATTTTACAACTTTTTATGAGATTATGCCAAAGCAGTGCTGAAAAAATAGACTTCTTGTGCTATGCTGGACAAATCACTTAATCTACGGCTGAACCAAGACTAGAACACAAGTCTAATTCCAGTCCATATTTGAATGACAAAACCATTCTTCTCTGGAAGGTAAACAACATAACCAAGAGAAAAATAAACTGTTCTATTTGGGATTTTAAGTAGTATAGGAAAGATTAGGCAAATTTTTCACCTCTGACTGGTAACTGCAGAAAGTTAATTCTTTCTATTAGCTATTATCCATATTTTATCCAAACATGTCCTATTGAACTATTTACACCACAGCACACATATAAAGAAAAACAACCTTAAATTAAGATTTGTCCAAATTTATTTCAACCACTTATATCTATAATATCTACAAGGATTATAATGGAAAGTTTGTCTGCCAACTTTGTGCAATAGTACCAGCAAAAATTGGTAGGATTTTCAGGTGTAGCACATGAAAATACTTTATATTCTTTAAAACTATATCCGATGGTGACTGTCATTTTAATTAAATTAGTAATTAAAATATTGTGTATTATGACTTCAAACTACAATTTTGTTTGTCCCAGTTTTTGCCATGAAGAATCCATGGTTTCTCACATTTTTTCCCCCTATGGCAAAAAACTACTTGTATGAATACTACTCCTTGATAGCAGAATTCCCATTGAAGTGTTACCTTACTCTCCTTATCTGCTCATGTCCCCATGGTTTGCACTACAGGGCATAGATAGTTTCGGAATATGAAACTCAAAATTAAACTTGAAAACAAAATAGTAGAAACTGCAGTAGCATTTATTCAGAGTTGCTGTAGAGCTGGGTGTGTGATTTTGGTTGTTTTAAATGCTCAACAGTCTCAATTTTAAAATCTAAGAAACTGAAACAGAACATATTCACAGTTCACACCAACAGTACACCCCATGAAGTGTATTTATTCTGATTAAATCAAACTCTATTTAGGGCTTCAGGTGGTCAAGATCTGTTTGGCAGAAATCTGGAGGTTGCCCTGTCATACAAATCTACTAAAAAGCAACATGTATAAGACTGACAACCCAACAGTAATCTCAGAGACAGTTACTTGATAAGTAGTGGTTCTAGAATGAAGCAGTAGTGGGCTAGAGTTAGGCTTGATTTCATCTTGTTCAGTAGGGGTTTTCATTTCAAAGGGAGGCTGAGCAGGACCTCAGTCCTGAGGTTGAAATTACATCTGCCACTGTCAGCCAGAAGAATCCTACTCGTAGTCAATACCTAGGTATTTGTCTGGCAAACAGCTTAGCTGCTGATGCACATGCACAGGAAGACAACTTCATTCTAAGTAAACTGTCATCCAAGTTCACTAGTGACCTCTTTGGGACATGCACCTTATATTTACAATTAAGCAACTCAAAGATTTGGAAATAAGAAGTGCATCTTCGGTATTATTACTTTAAATATGTTTGTTTTATCTACTGAGCTGACATTATGTAGTCTAGTAAAAAAAAAACCCTAGTTGTTTAGAAGCAGAAAGTGCACTGTTTCTTTCAGGCTAACAGAAGCATTTCTACAGAATCTCTTTCACATCCTACCCATTACTCCTAAGTAAAATAGTACATAATTTTTGGCTGATTTGGAACAGTTTTGTGCACAGTATACTCCTTGCTTGCTTGAGATATTAAGAAAGAAAGCTTAAAATCACAATAATCTCAAAACAGAAGGATCAATGGTGATAACCATAATCTCTGTTTTAGAAACAAAACTCTACATTATCAGCATCCTTTGCACTGTCTTATTAAGAGACTAAATAGATAGTAACTGTTTTCACAGTCACTGTCTTGATCTTTTTGAAACCAGAGGTCTTCAGACTAGCACAGAAAGGAAAGGAACACATATTTTTGAAGTATAGTATTCTTCACAGGCCCTGTAACAAAGGCTTTCCTAAATGTATTTTCACACAGCGCTGTAATCAATGTAATACTATGCTCTGAAAGTTCATCCAAGTTGAGGGATGGAAAAAGCTGTTCACATTTTTGCCTTCACACATAACACTGTTAGTTTTATGCATGCAGATAGTTCATTTTACTGCAGAGAACTGGCCATTAATTGTTCTTATTGGTTACACAGATTAGCAGGTAAATTGCAGTATTTAATTCATTGTGTGCACAGCTCCTATACAAGTCCACAAATCTTTAGAAAGTTTACACAAAAGGATAAGAGGCCTGGATCAGTGACTGGCAACTGAGTTCCATTATCAGAGCATCTGAAGCACAAGATAGGTGCTTCATACTTTTAAACATAAAGAAAAAAAAATAGAATTAGAAACTGGAAAATGGTCAATGGAGGGAAGGAAACTGATGGACAAAAAACCAGATCTAACCTTGAAATTTACAGTTTAATTTACCAAAATGTTTCTACTGCAAAGAAGAAAAATCACCTACCTGACACAAATATATCTTGTGCAAGTTCCATTCCTCTCCCAGAGCACAGATCTTAATATCACTATTTTCACCATTCAAAAACAGAGTCTGATAAATATACTTGGATGTACTTTTTAGTTTTTTCCTGGATTAAAAAAAAAAACAACCACCCTAAGAATACACAACTGTGGAATTCTGCCACAAAGAAAATTAAAGTATTTGTTAAGCACTTGATTTTAAAGCACCACTTATTAGCTGGCTATCTAGATTTTCTTCTCTCTTCTTAAGCACTGACAGACCATTTCCCCCAGAACTCACGTGACTTATGTTTACTTCATTTTTGTTTACTCTAGCTGAGGACTTATCAGAGTGCACAGGAGAGTTAATAGGGAGCCCAAGACCCAAACCTGCCAATTGCCATGAACTAGAACCCATTTTTCCAGAATTAGTTTTCTCCCCTCATCCCCACTTCTATGTGATAAACCTCCAGAGAGCAGAGGGAACTCAGCCCTTTCTACATCCTCCAAATCTCCTAGGACCCACTCAACTGGATTCTCTTCAGGCTAACCAATTCCCCACATTTCTTCTCAACCAACCCTTCTGCCCTCCCCAGTCACCCTCCAAATCTCCCCCGTCACCCCTACCTTTAAGGCTCCTTACCTATACCCCCCCACACCAGAACCAAATACACCCCACTTCAGAAACCCCACCAGCTATAACTCCCCAAATCCCTTCACCGGTCATGACCCCTGCCAGCCAAGACCCCATGACCAGCCCAAGACTCCCCAACCCCAAATCCCCACCAGCCCAGACTCCCCCACAAACCCCTGCCAGCTAAGACTCCCCAGCGACGTTCCCGCTACTCTCTCCCATCCATGTGCGGAATACAGTTGTGTGTGCGCACGGGCACCACCAGGGAAAACACAGACCCCCCCGAAACTCTCCTGAGGGGTGCACAAGGGCACAGCTGGCGGGGACACTGCGCCTTGCCAGCCAAGACCCGCCAAATCTGACAGCCAAGGCTGCCAGCCAGGACCCCCCCCAAAATCTTTCAGCCTGGACCCCCCCATCCGAGAGCCCCCAACCGCCTCTCGCCAGCCCCCGCAAACCCACCAGCCCCCATTCCCCGCCCCTACCTGCGGGGTGTTGAGCAGCCGCTCCTCGCGCTCGCCGTCCCCGTCGCTGTCGCTCTCGCCCTCGGGCCCGCCCCGCTTCCTCTTCCCGCCGCGGCTGCCCCCGGCGCCTCCTGCCCCCGCCCCGCCAGGGGGCGCCCCCCGCCGCCTCAGCACCCGGCTGCTCAGCGAGCCCATGGCGGCTCGGCCGCCGCCTCCTCATGGGGCCGCCCGGCGCGGAGCGGGGCGCCCGGCAAAAGGGGGGGGGAGGGGGCTCAGCGACGCCCAGCCGCTTCCATTGTCACCGCCACAGAGGCCGCGGCCACACGCCAGGGCGCATGCGCTGAACGGGACACGCGGCGCCTGCGGTGAGACAGTCGCCCTACGGCGCATGCTCCTACCCTGCTCCGCGCGTAGGAGGGAACGGGGGGGATTAGCGCGTGCGCACTGGGCTGTCTTGTGGGGTGGGGGGTGAGCGCGCGAGCCTGCGTGCAGAGCCGTCGTGCTGCAAAGCTGCTTCCATTGCCTGCAAGGGCTGCTTGGTGTGGCAGCTATTGCAACGGGTTTCCCCTCTCTCCTGGCCTCAGCGAGCCTACTGATGAAGGCTGTGTGCCCTGTGCTGAGTTCAGGGTGTGTTGGGGGGGGTCCCCTTGCAAGAATTCCCTCTGCTGATGTGTAGGGGGAGTGGGTTTGCTCCTGTTAGAACTATAGAGGCCCCGGTCTTGGCTTCAGCTGGGGTTGCAGTAACTAACCCCGAGGGAGTTGGCCCACTGGCGTTTTGGGCAGCATTCCCAGTATACCTTGGTGCACACAGATGGAAAAAATCCACAGATGGATGTAAAAGATTACAGGGAACGTTATTAGTGTTGGGTATTGCATGACACCTAAAATGGTCAGGGATGTGCCTGCCCACAGCTAACAGCCCCCTATCTTCCTCCAGTCTGAAGAGAGGAGCTACAGGATCCAGGCACCAAAAGCTTTTGGGAGGGGGGAACAAAACAGGGATGAGAGGGGAGTGAAGTTAGGGTCAAAATCAGGAAACCAGAGGGAGATATTGAGGAGAGACACATACTCCCAACAGCACCTGCTGCTCCTCTGCGTGAGGTAAACAAATTGTTGGCCCACTGAGATTACACCATGCCATTTGTCTGTACCTATCTGTTATTCTAGTTTTATACTTAAAAGCGTAAACACTTTGGCTGTGTCTACATTGGCACCCTTTTCCGGAAAAGGGATGCTAATGAGACAAGTCGGAATTGCAAATGCAGCGGGGATTTAAATTTTCCCCGCGGCATTTGCATGAACATGGCTGCCGCTTTTTTCCGGCTCGGGGCTTTGACGGAAAAAAGCACCAGTCTAGACGCGGCTCTTGCGGAAAATAAAGCCTTTTCCGGAAGATCCCAATGTAGACACAGCCTTTGGGACAGGGATTGTCTTTTTGCTCTGTGTTTGTGCAGTGCCTTGCACACAGTGTTTCCTGTAAGCTGGGTGCTTGTGTGGCCGCTCACAAGAGATTCCAATGCTGCCCAAGTGATTAGCAGAGCACCCACAGATAGGTTCTTTTTTTCTACTGGTGGTGCACGTACCTCAGTGCACATAACATTCATTCTGCACATGGATGAAAAAAATCTGTGCACAGATAGAAAAAATTACAGGGAACATTGCTTGCACGGTGGGGTCCTGATCTGTAACTGTGGCTCTCCTAAGTGCTATGATAATACAAAATAATAGTAAAAACGTGTAAGGTGTGGCATTGAAGTGAGTCAGAAAATGGTTGGAGAGACAACGGGACTACGTAGCTGGTATCGTAGGCAGGCATCAGATTTAGGGCTGATTTATGTTCAAAACTTAGATCTCTTGGGGGGGGTGAAAAATCCACACTGCTAAGAAATGCAGCAGTGCCTACCAAACCCCCAACGTAGACAACAACAGGCTGACAATTTTTCCATCGACCTCGCCACTACTCTTGCGGAGGTTGATTAACCACCAGGGATGGGACTAGCCCTCCCGTGCCTCTAGTCCAGCAGTTCACAACCACCGGGCCGTGGCCCACTGCCGGGCCATGAACCACTGGCCGCCGGGCCATGGTGGCTGTCCAAGCTCTAGCTGGCTGTTCCCAGCAGCTCACCTCCAGCAGCTGTGGTGGTTCAGGAGGAGGCACCTCCCTCCCTCCTCCGTGCTTGGGACGACACGCTTGGAGAGGAAGGGGGCGCAAAGGAGGGAGGCACGCGCACCGCCAACGGCCGCTCCCTCTGCCCACATAGCCGCTTTTGCCACCGGCGGCAGGAGGCAGAGCAGGAGGCGGCTCCCCGCTCTCCCTCCCTCACCCACACAGCCACTTTGGCCGGTGGCAGCACTGGGGCTAAGGCAGCAGCAGGAGGCAGCAGGGCAGGCAGCACTTCCCTCCCTCCTCCCCCCGTAAGGGCAGCTGGCCGGGACACTGCGCTGCTCCCCTGTCATGGGGGCACAGGATGCACTTGGGGAGGGCAGGAGTGTGAAGGAGGGCTGCTCTCCCTACCCACATGGCACTAATGGCCATGCTCCCTAGAGTGGGCAGCCTCGCTCTGGGGAGCACAGGGTGGAGTGGAGGCAAAGGGGTCATGGGGCAAGAGGGTGTTGGCATGAGCTGTAGGGGTCAGAGGTTAAAATACATGGGGCATAGGATTGGGAGTCAAAGGGTGTGAAGCACTGGGGAACAAGGGACTGGGTTGGGGCTAGGTGGACCATATCATTTTATTTGCATATTTATTATTTGCCAAGCATTTGTGAATGGGTTTGCCTGTCCCCGGCCTAAAAAAGGCTGGGAACCACTGCTCTTGTCTACAGGTTGTCTATGTTGAAGTGCTACAGCTGCAGCAACTCTGGCAATGTAGTCTTTTAAGTGTAGACAGTCCCTTAGACAAAAGAAACTACCATGCACGCAGAGTTTTAAAGATAAGGAGAAAGAGCTTGAACTTGCTGTAGTATAGAAGGAACAATGTAGCTGTGTTGTCCTGTTGCTTCTGCTCTAGTGAAGAGTTGATTTTCATATGTGGGGGAGGGAAACCAAAGGCCAAAACTACTTCTGAAAGACAGGATCTTCCTGTGCAAGACTTGATTTAGCTGTTCTGAGAGGACTTGTAGGCTGGTCTCTATCCCATCCTTATTTTGCAAGGAGAATAAAAATAGATTTTGTGGTAAAGCGGGCAGTCTAGGCTATGCTTTGAACAGGCAGCTGATGTGAACAGAAGCGAGAAAAGACAAACCTAGGTAAAACATGGCAAGGTGCGTATGCTATTTCATCTCATTCAGAAAAGACACATTTTGCTATTCAAATAAAAAAATGATTGGTTTATTACATTGAGCACTGGCCAGCCAGCCATTTTTATTGTAAAGCCAGAGGGCATTTATGAGTCTGCTGTAGTGATAAATCTAATTGGTTTCTTCTTATTGAGCAGCACATTAACATAGTGTGCGACAGTAACCCTAACAAACCTCCTCTAAGTATGGCACATAAAGACAGTGGAACAGAGAGGCAAAGTGGCTTGACCAGAGCCAGAGAGAGTCCAGTTTTGCTGTTGGCCAAGTCAATGGGAACAAAGCAAATGGCAGAGTTGGGTTTACAATACCATAGATCCTGCCTTCTATTTCCATTCTCAGCCCACACTGCTCCCTTCTGAAGACACTGCATCACTCAGTCTACGACTGCACTACAAAATATGTTTTTTGCTTTGTTTTTAAACAGCACAACAAACAGCTAACTCATTAGCTAGCCCTGTCCTACTGTAAAATTGTAGTATGGCTAAGACACTGCTTTTGACCAAGAGGTAGATAAGATTAGCACTGTACCTCTGCTGATGTGTGGCCTCTCCTTATTTAATTCACATTAAGGGTATGTCTACATGACAGCAATGTCGGCATAATTCATATTGCTCAACCTGTAAATAAACCACCCCTGAATTACACTGACAGCGCTATCAACATGAACTTTTTTTTATACCAATAAGAGAGCTCTCTCCCATGAGCACAAAACATCTCCACCAGCCATTTTGCAGCAGCGCTATACACATAGACAAGAAATGTACAGCAGGACAGGGAAAGCTAAATTTTTCTGCTGTAACACAAACCTTTTGCAGTGAAGATATAACCTCAGACCAAAGAGAATGTGAATTAGGTTTCAGAACAGAATGACTTCTTGCAATCAGCTAGCCACAGAAAAGGTGTTAGATGCAAGGCCATGTCTGCGGACCAGAGTTGTGCAGCTTTAACTATACTGTGTAGCTAAAGGGGCTTAACTGAGGGTGCAGTTACTGTACAGGAAGAGAAATAAACTATTCCAGCACAAAGCACCTTTTAAACCATTATAACTGCACCCACAAAAGAGGATGTACCAATATACCTCTATTGGTTAAGTCACATTCTTAACCAACAGTTATATTAATAAAAAACGTGTGCGTGTGGACTAGCCATGAGGCAGGTAGAGTTTCTAATTTGCCACTTGTAAATTACATGCTGCTCCTATCTTTTGATCTATATGCACAAATAGCCACAGTGATGTGGAATGTTAATAGTTTGCTTCTAACAAAGGCCGTGTTTCGATTTAGACATGCCTTGCATTTTAAACAAATGATTTTCTTTGTGCTGGAAAATAGAGCATAAGCTTGTAGATTGTACGTCTCCCACACAGACAGTGTTAATGTTTCCCCCATGAAGAGTCTTGTATATTCTGTGCCTCAGCTCACTTCAGTTGGTCAGTAAGTTCAATGGCAGGGAGGAGAAGCCTTAAGGCCTAGAGGTGTTCATTTGCAGACAAATCAAGTTACAGTAGCATTAAGGCTTTGGTTTAAGCTCAGAGTCAAGATGGTTGTTAGCTATCCCTTCCCTTTTTGCAGCAAGATATCTGGCTCAGATAACCCAACTGTAGAATGGAATTCGAGATTATAGAAAATGTCTAGTGCTCCTGTTTCCCAAACATGGCTTCAAGAAGTCTTTTCAAAGCCTGCAAGCAGAAGTAATTCAGCCAGGCAATTCTGCATTGGACACTCGTTCAAAGCATGACTGGCTCTGGTAACACAATTAGTGTACCATTGCATATTTTAAGCAATAGAAGCATATAAGAGTCAATTGGCACTGACTAGCCCAAGTTAATTCTAATAGCGCTACCTAAAGCTATTGGGGAAAAAATCTGTTTCTCCTCTAATCTGTATCTCTTCTCCCCATGACAATCAGTTTTGCATGGTTTAGTCTTCACCACCACACAGCAAGAGTAGAACTTTCCTATAGTCTCCAGAAGTGTCTCCCTGCAAGAAAAGAAACAAAACAAACAAAAGAGATGATTAGATGTGCAACAAGTGTGTAAGAAAAGGTTGCAGTATCATTTACACCAGTTTGAGATGGTTGAAGGAGTTGTCTCCATGTGATTTTGTATTTCTTTGCTGATGTAAGATTCAATAACATTTAAGATGCACCTTTCATCTTGCAGTACTTGACACACATTGATCGTGTATAAGAGCACATTGTCCACTACTAAAATGTAGTGGTGTGGATTGCAGGAGCTATTACCGTGCACAACACTACCCCATAGCCATTTTAAGACAAAACTAATACTCTAGCCAATGGAAAATTCAAAGTTGATTATTAACAAAAGCAAACAATAAGGATGAATTGAGAAGTCACTACAGTATTAAAATATGAAATCCAAATATTGGAGTTCTTTTAGATTAAAAAAATACTGTCCATTAACCCTTTGTGGAATCCAAGCCGATGTTTCTAAGGGTATGTCTACACTACAACACTATTTGAAATAACTAGCGCTATTCCAAAATAACTTAGTCCGTGTCTACACAGCAGACAGTTATTTTGAAATAGTGTCAAAATACTGTCAAGCTGAAGGACTTCTTACTCTGATCCCTGTAAGCCTCATTGTATGAGGAATAAGGGAAGTCAGAGGAAGAGTGCTCTATTTCAAAATAAGTGCTGTGTAGATGCTCCCTATTTTGAAATAAGCTATGCAATTGACATAGCTCAATTTGCATAGCTTATTTCGAGTTAAGCCCTGCAGTGTAGACGCACCCTAAGACTCCCAGTTTATAGGTATAGACAGTTGACAAAAAGTGTCCTCTGACCAGAAAACATTAATCTGAATTTCAGGTCCACATTGCAGAAGGTGAAGGCAAAAATCTTGCTTAGGCTACGTCTACACTGCATCTCTCTTGCGCAAAAGCCTATGCAAATGAAGCACAGATTAGCATATTGCTGCATTTCATTTGCATAATTAATTAGCAGCTGCTTTTTGCGCAAAAAAAACCCTCATTTTTTCAGGAAGAACGGCTCTTGTGCAAGAGGGGCTTTTGCGCAAAAAGGAGCCATCTACACAGCTCCTTTTTGCACAAAAGCCTGTTGCGCAAAAGCGGATGCTAATTAATTATGCAAATGAAGCACAGAAATATGCTAATCCACACTTCATTTACATAGGCTTTTGTACAAGAGAGGTGAAGGGTAGAGGTAGTTTCAGGGAGCCAGTAAATAGCCTGTACAAAGGGGCTGGATAGTGTTATCTGAGTATTCATAGTAAGGCTAGTTAGTCTGTGTGACGGCGCATCGGGTTCCACCGATCCTGCACCCCTGTAGCAGCCAGAACAGACTCCGCCAGCCAGTAGAATAGAGAGGGTTTATTGCTTCTCCAGGATACAGTACAGCATAGATGTGATGTGGTTACAGGAGTCAGGACCAGGATGCCTCAGACCCCTTGGGTTAGGGGGTCCATAGCCCTCTAAACTCTCAGCATTCAGCTTAGTCTGTTCCCTTCATGTTTCCCAGCCAGCAACTGGCTCGCTCCCAGACCCTGCCCCCCAGCCAGGTGTTCGTCTCCGGCCTCCCTTTCTTTGTCTCTCCCTCTGGGAAGAAACAAAAGACAGGACTATGCAGCACTTTAAAGACTATCAGGATGGTTTATTAGGTGATGAGCTTTCGTGGGCCAGACCCACTTCCTCAGATCAAATTGTGGAAGAAGACTTATTATCGGCACAGGCTGGGACTAGGTGTCTGGGCCAATACACATGTGGGTGAGTCAGTGGGAATCACACATCACAGCGCAGGGGAACCCCGGGTTACAGAGCAGACAGCACCCCC
Source organism: Rafetus swinhoei (assembly GCA_019425775.1). Classification (NCBI taxonomy): domain Eukaryota; kingdom Metazoa; phylum Chordata; order Testudines; family Trionychidae; genus Rafetus; species Rafetus swinhoei. The sequence goes on from JAFJHL010000226.1 coordinate 4,711,286, forward strand.
ACTACGTCACAGTCTGGAATTACTGAAAAACTGTTATAAATGTTGGTGCTACAATGGTTTAAGAGCAATGCAAGTCAGGATTAGAGCTGAGTCAAAATTTAAAATAGTTTTCAGAATTTCTTTTCTGATTTTTCACTTCTTGCATATTTCCCTCCCCCTTGCTTTCCCCTTGTCATTTTTAAAAAGATGATGATTTCCAACAAACAAAAATATATATCAAGAGCGGACAATTTCTCTCTCAATTTTTTTTTCCCATAAAAAGATGTTTGATGAAAAATAGCTTCTGGTTTGAAAACTATCAACCAGCCACCAGATACAACAGATGAGAAAAGTGGCTAGTGCTGTGTATGGCAAGACCATAGTTTTTAGGAAAGGAAAGCTTACCTTGATGAAGGAGTAGAGAGATTTCCCATACATTCTCTTGAATTCATGCCTAATATCCAACATATCAACTTCACAGCGTGACACCATCACTCGAATGAGTGTATCATCATCCGTCCCTAAACCCTTAAGAGAAAAGCAATCTTTGTACAAATATTGTGCATTATGGGTAAATCACTATTACAGGTCCTGGTTTCATCCCTAGTTTCTGGGTAGGAAATTAGTCCAAAGCATTTTGCATTGAGTGTCACAGAGCTCCCTATTTCCAGCAAATAATTGGGCAACACCAGTTTTGTCCATTAACAGAGGAGGAGAGAAGATCCATAAAAATCACTAAGGATACTGCCAATATTCCCTTTAATCTTTGCCATCCATATAAGGAATAAATGTTTTTATGTGCACCTAGCTGTGGAGGCTCTGCTAATCAACTGGGCAGCATTTGAATTTCTCTTGACTGGCCACACAAGTGCCCAGCTTATTGGTTACTGCCCCCTCTACTTTCCCCTGCAGTATTAAATCCAGCTGTTATTTATTTTAGCATGCCTCTAGATTTAATTGGGAGGGGGGCCACATACATACAAAAGTAACTTACTTTCATGGAACAGTATAATCTTTCAGCAAAGTATGCATGCTTATTCCTTATGCATTTTACTGTGGAGAGAAAAGAACAAGAGAGATTTTCCAAACTGTTAAGTTTCAAGGCTGCAATTACTGCTTAAAGCTCCTGTCAGATATCTCTGGGGGATGCAGAGGTCTGTCTGCAGACCCAGTTATAGTATAGGAGCCAAAATGTGCACATCCCTGACTATTAGCCCAAGAAGCTCCAAGGTATAGACTGAAGCTATGTCTACACTATGCAACTTTTAACAATAAGGCTCTCTCAACACAGCCCTGTGTCTAACAGACAGGCCATGTAGCCGCTGTCTGTCCACACTTTTGCTGACAAAATACTTCTACTCCCCCATGAGTAGCGTTTGTTGGCAGGAGAGCAGTCCCTTTTGTCTTTAGTGGGGGAGCATTTCTGAACAACAAAAGTTTTGTCACTCAATTGCCAGTGTAGATGGTGGCTTGGTTAGAGGCTCTTGGACACGCTGATAAATACAGCAAGGGCAATGCAAAAGAAAGAGCAACTTCAAATTAACCTGAAGTCTTGTCCATTGCAGTACAGGGAATTCTTTAAAATGCGGTAAGTGTCAGCACCATTAGCAATGTGACAGCGGAAGCAAAGGAACTTTTGCCATATTGTTCATGGCCACTTGCTGTATTTGCTAGGAATAACAAAGCATGACCTGTACCCAACACAGACACAGTTACTGGCCATCAATAAAGTGGCTCCTTGGCACGTGGTTCTTATAAGAGAGTGGGCAAGAGACACAGCACTGCTAAAGAAGAATGTACCACTAGGCTAAGCCTAATAAAACACATTTGTCTCCTGCAATGGAGAAAGTGGTTTTAACTGGAGGGACACACACTTGGGCTATGTCTATACTGCACCTCTCTTGCACAAAAGCCTATGCAAATGAAGCACAGATTAGCATATTGCCACACTTCATTTGCATAATTAATTAGGGGGCCGTTTTTGCGCAGGAGGCTTTTGCACAAAAAGGAGCGGTGTAGACGGCTCCTTTTTGTGCAAAACCCCCCTCTTGCGCAAGAGCCGTTCTTCCTGAAAAAATAAGGAAGAATGGCTTGTGCGCAAGAGGGGATTTTTGCGCAAAAAGAAGCTGTCTACACCGCTCCTTTTTGCGCAAAAGCCTCTTGCACAAAAACGGTCCCTAATTAATTATGCAGATGAAGCACAGCAATATGCTAATCCGCGTTTCATTTGCATAGGCTTTTGCGCAAGAGAGGTGCAGTGTAGACGTAGCCTTGGTTGCTTTGAGAAGCAAAGCATATCACACACACCAGAGGCTCCTTGCATTATCCCTCTCCCCACTACTGTGGTCTTTGTCTATGCCCCTCCCATCCCTTTCTATTTCAAGGGCTACCTATGGATTTTATGTTAACCAAGATCCGACTCTGCAGCTTCCATGCTCGCAGCTGACAGAAACAATTCTTTCCCAGTCTGCACCCAGATAGTCTGTTGAGACACTAAACGGCCCTAAATGTAAAACTACAATACTCACCCACAGCTAATAAGGCATCTTCCAGGTCCCCTGACATCTCAGATTTAATGCTTTCTGTAATGTCCTTCTTAGCAATCCTTTTGTATTCATCAAAGACTGGAAAAGAAAGCACACTAGTGACAAGTCAGCAACAAGATTCATCGGTGCGGTCTACAAAGAATTAACCAGTTTGTCACGTTTAGCCGCCAAGTACTTTATAACTGGTTTTCTAATTGGTCTGTCAGTAGTTGCTGGTTACAGTGTCATGAATTACTACTTAATGATGTGAAGTTGTTTAGCGTACCCACTTGGCTCAACACTGTGACACAAGGCGAGGTTTGCCATTAGTATTTGCAACCAGCCAGCTCTGCAAGAGCCAGTAGCAAGATCTGTTGTTTGAGAACTTCTCATCCAGCAGAATGGTGCCTGTATTTCTTTCTTCCTTTCCTGTAGGGGGAGTGTTGGCAAGAAACTTGCTCCTAAACCAGGATGGGCAGTAATTTTTAATGGGGGCCATTCCAAGTTTTTGGTAAGTGGTCAAGGGCCGCACTTCTGTGGAGGGAATGTGGGGTCTGGAACTGAGGGTGGGGTGTTGAAGGGAGCTCTGGATAGAGGATTGGAGTGCAGGAGGGAGTGTGGGGTCTGAGAGGGAGTTTGGGGAAGGAGGGGATTATAATCTGGGGCATGCACTTGAGGTGCAGGGTCCAAGAGAAGTATGGGTGCAGGAGAGGATTCTGGCCTGGGGAAAAGGTGCAGGAGGGGGTGCAGGTTCTGGGAGGGAGTTGTGACCTGGAGAAGGTGGGGAGAGGGGATACAGAGGGTTTGGGTGGTGGCCTGGAGCAGGCAGCTAGAGGTGAGAGGGGGTGGGATGACAGAGGCAGGCTTTGGCTGGGATGCGCTTACCTAGGTGGCTCCCAGCCAGCAGCTCTGCAGATTCCCTGCCTGTGTGCTGGATGGGCTGTTCCATGTGGCTCTGCTCCAGCAGTGGGAGGGAGTGAGGAGACTTCATTCGCTGTCCCTGCCTTCAGCAAAATTTCTCAGCTCCTATTGGCTGGAAACTAGCCAATAGGAGCTGAGGGATTTTGTTAGGGGGGTGGAGACAGTGCACAAAGCTTTATTCTCCCTGCCCAGACTGATTGATTGATAACTGGTTAAAAGACAGGAAACAAAGGGTACGAATAAATGGTCAGTTTTCAGAATGGAGAGAGGTAACTAGTGGGGTCCCCCCAGGGTCTGTACTGGGACCAATCCTATTCAACCTATTTATAAGTGATCTGGAGAAAGGGGTAAACAGTGAGGTGGCAAAATTTGCAGATGATACCGAACTGCTCAGTATAGTTAAGACCAAAGCAGACTGTGAAGAGCTTCAAAAAGATCTCACCAAACTAAGTGACTGGGCAAAAAAATGGCAAATGAAATTTAATGTTGATAAATGTAAAGTAAGGCACATTGGAAAAAATAATCCCAGCTATACATACAATATTATGGGGACTAATTTAACTATAATTACCCAAGAGAGAGATCTTGGAGTCATAGTGGATAGTTATCTGAAAACATCTACTCTGTGTGCAGCAGCAGTCAAAAAAGCAAACAGAATGTTAGGAATACTTGAAAAAGGGATAGAGACTAAGACAGAAAATATCTTATTTCCTCTATATAAAACCATGGTACACCCACACCTTGAATACTGCGTACAGATGTGGTTGCCTCGACTCAAAAAAGATATACTGGCATTGGAAAAGGTTCAGAAAAGGGCAACAAAAATGATTACTACGTTTAAAAGGCAAAGATGCAGCGCAGGACCTGGCACAAGCTGGTCCTGGACCTACTTCTGCTGAGGCTCTTCAGTTTAAATGTAGTAGGAGCTGGGTAGCCTGCATGCCCAGCTCCTACTACATTTAAACTGCAGAGCTGCAGTGGCTCCTTATCGACTAATCGTGTACTCGATATAATTTGTATCGAGTACATGATTAGTCATTTACTCAATACTTAATATCCTTAGTCCATCCTTGTCTCTCTAGAGTTCCTTTTAGGTGAGAGGTAGGAAACCTAAGGCCCAGGGGCCACATCTTACCTAGAATCAGGGCTCTCCACCCAGCATTGGGGAACTTCAGCCTTCCACCTGCCCCCACAGGACTGGAGCACACAATATCTACTAGCCTGGGCTCCCCTAGGCACTGGTGTGCTAGAGGAATGTGGGGAGTGTCTTTCTGCTTCTCAGTTGGGGGCTCATGTCAGTGAGGGTTTGGGGGGTTTTTTGCTTCGCTTCTGTGTGGCCCCGACAGATTTTTCTGTGGGTCAGCGACCCCTGACCCAAAAAGAGTTCCTCACTCCTGTTTCAGGCTCACAAGAGTGGGTTTCTGTATTAAAATACTCTAAGGTAGATACACAAGACCAGATACCAGGGTAAGCGTGTGCCTTTGGGAACAGTCCATATCAATCTGCTAAGAGATGTTTGAATACCCAAAAAAGGTGCCTTTAAAAAAAACAACAAAGTATCCAGAAAACTGCTGAGAACCTTACCCTTTAATAGATGATTTCTATTTCTTGAACAGAGGATGGTCATGAATTGTCCCTCATTTGTCCCCCACTTCTTCTCCCCAGATTCATACAAGCACTAGAAAGAATCAAGCCCATGAGATAAAGATTAGGCCAAAAACTCACGTAAAGGCACAGAGCGCAAGAGACGTTCTTCTGCATTTTTTTCAGAAAGAATAGCTCTTGCCCAAGTGGGGGGTTTTGTGCAAAAGGAGCAGTGTAGATGGCTCCTTTTTGCGCAGAAGTCTCTTGCACAAAAAGCGGATGCTCATTAATTATGCAAATGAGGCACAGCAATATTCCACGCTTCGCCTCATTTGCATATTTCTTGCGCAAAACAGCGCAGTAAAGACATAGCCCCTATGTTCTGGCTTATCTTGGTTCAGCCTCTCAACATTTGCTCAGCTATGTCAATTTTGAGGACTGTGACTCTGCGAAACAATTCCATACCAGGCACATCCCATTTTCCTAGCACAACCAAACCCTAACTTGCTTTCAGTTATGAGAAGAGGAAGCTGTATACTGAAGTTGATGGTCCTAGCTCTTACTATTTAGGAGGAGTTCATGATGAAACAGACAAACTCTAAAATATATAGCAGATGGTGCCTAGCTCTTATGCAGACTTTTCATCATATGGGGGAAATATGGGGGATATGATAGAGGTATATCAAATCATAAGTGGTGTGGAGAGGGTGGATAAAGAAAAGTTATTTATTAGTTCCCTAAATAGAAGAACTAGAGGACACCAAATGAAATTAATGGGTAGCAGGTTTAAAACTAATAAAAGAAAGTTCTTCTTCACACAGCGTGTAGTCAACCTGTGGAACTCCTTGCCAGAGGAGGCTGTGAAGGCTAGGATTATAACAGAGTTTAAAGAGAAGCTAGATAATTTCATGGAGGTTAGGTCCATAAAAGGCTATTAGCCAGGGGATAAAATGGTGTCCTTGGCCTCTGTTTGTCAGAGGCTGGAGAGGGATGGCAGGAGACAAATCGCTTGATCACTGTCTTCAGTCCACCCTCTCTGGGGCACCTGGTGCTGGCCACTGTCGGCAGACAGGATACTGGGCTAGATGGACCTTTGGTCTGACCCAGTACAGCCGTTCTTATGTTCGTTCTTATATCTCAAAGTGCCTTCCAGAAGGATGAGTATCCTTATCCATTTTACACATGGGAAAACTGAGGTGCAGTGACTTGTCCAATGTCAACAGAGCCAGGACTAGAACCCAGACCTTCTGGGTCTCAGCCCAGTGCACAACACACATGCCAGCTAAATGGTTGATAGGTTAAGACTGGTCTTTAAAAGCCAATGGATGGAAGGAGCCGGTGTTCAGCAAACATCCACAGTGGTGGGGCAGATTTTTCTTACAGAGTACAAAGAGTTACAGACCTGGGCATCCTGCTGAGCAAGGCCTTCATCCACATAGTAGCTCTGGTCCCTGTTTCCCTGCAGAAACACAAGAGGGCCGTGTTAGATTCAGCCTTTCACAAGGGCTCATAGAGCAGTCTAGCAAGCTTTCCTGTCTGAAACCAGTTCCTAGGCATATAATGATGACCTATTCGGAAGACAGCTGCAGTTGTACAATGGCTTGTTGCAAGGGGGTGGTGGACAAAGCTCTGTGAAATATTTAAGGGCCTGATTTTATTTATTGTAAGTGGGGTTCAGGACTCCATTCCGTCAGATGCCAGTGGGAGCCCTGCACCCTGAGAACGTATGTGGCTGTAACACCCACGGACCCAGATTCCTGCTTCTCCCCCTGAGCAGTCCTGGAGGGGAGCAGCAGGGGAAGGCTGCGGAGTAGGAGAGGGAGCAGGCTGCCTAGGAAGGGGATAAAAAGTTCAAGTGGCAAAGCAGAAAGCGGGTGAAGGAACCAGATGAGAGGGGGGAACAGTACTGGTATTTACTACAAACCCGTCTGATCTCTTTTGTGCTGGTGTAACTCCATTGACTCCTGACCTACGTCAGCGTATTACGAGAGGAGAAGCAGACATTGATTGTACCAAGTATAGAGAGACCTTATCAGTGAAGCAAGGTTCATGTTTAGGACTCGTCTACATGCAAAATGCTGCAGCACTTTAGCAAGATGCTACTGTACCAGTTAGTCCACCTCTGCAAGATGCAGAGGCTATGTCAATGGGAGACGCTCCGCCCCCATCCACATAGCGCTGTCTACACTAGGGGTTAGGTGGGTATAACTGGGTGTGATTTTTCACACTCCCTAAGCAATGTAGTTATACTGCTGTCAATTTGTAGCATAGACCTGGCCTTCAGGGGTGGGGAACCTTTTTTGGGTCGGGAGCCGCTGACCCACAGAAAAATCAGTCAGGGGCCACACACAAGTGAGAAGCAAAAAAACTCCAAACAAACCCTCATTGACATGGCCCCCGACTGAGAAGAAGACACTCCCTGCATTTTTCTCACATACCAGAGCCGAGGGGGCCCCAGGCTAGTAGATTTTGGGTGCTCCAGCTCCGCGGTGGGGCAACCGGAGGGCTGGAGTGCCAGCCTCCCCTTTGCTGGGGTGGGGAGCCCTGAACCTTAGGCTGATTCTGGCCCCTGGGCCTTAGGTTCTCCACCCGTAGAGGATTTGTTCAGCAGCAATAAGAAACAGACTGTTTTTCTGAAAGTGGACTTACTGTCGCTAGAGATACCAGCACCCGCCGGAACACGGAAGATGTGTCTGACACAATGTCTTTTTCAAGGGTGGTTCCATATTCTAGCAAAAGAGCACAACACACATGTTTGCTTGCATTTAACAGAGAGACCGTTCAGCACCTAAACAGTGTTAATCTTCAAAACAGTCTTCTACATGTCCAGACCTGACCTGGGTATCCAGATTATGCATCTTCCCCCGACTTTCTGAACCTGCCTTCCTAAGAATGGTCATGTTGAACCTGGATCTTATTCTTCTCTCCCTTTGCACCAGTGTAACTGACTGCAGTAGAGTTGTTCTGGATTTAGGCAGTGTATGTGAAGTTTCTCAATCAACAGAGCTACAGAGTTGTAAGGGAGAAGACAGTCTGGATCATTCTCTCTCAAATAATTCTGGGGTCTGTTCTACACACAAAGTTGCACTGGCTTTGTTCATCTGGTGCAAACCTCTCTCTGGAGATACATCAACCCTGGGTTAGAGCTGGCTAGCTAGCTAGTGAGGCAGAGTGACCTCCTTCCCATTCTGAAATGGAGGGGCTGCTGCAAGCTACCATCCGCAAATAAACAGACACAAGCCGAAAAAGGAGAGAAACTAGTTTAAAACTTGTGTCCACACAGGGAATTGAACCAGTTAAACTGTTTTTAAAACCAGTTTTAGTTTAACGATTATTTGTATTGTTGTAGCACCTACAGGCCCTAGTACAGGATCCTAGTACAACTTCTGAATCAAACTCTGGCTCTTTTGAAGTCGGGGGGAGTTTAGCCATTGACTTCAGAGTGGCCAGGATTTTGCCCTCTCTGTGATTTGACATAGCTTAAATCTCTGTCCACTGAGCATAATTATGAAGGCACACTAGGTCACAATCAAGTGCAAGGCACTCCGAAAGCAGGTATCACAGCACCATTCTCTTGCTGTGACAACGACACTTCCTAGTTTCACAAGACTTTCTTGCAGACTGTTCAGTTGTCCATTGATTGAAACACTAGCCACTAAGGTTGCTTGAAAATCGTTTCAATTTGCATGCGCACGTGTGCACAATTCCTGGAGGGCAGGGAACTTTTACAAATATCTTCTACCTCGACATCAACATAAGTAGTGCACACAGTATTTAACCAGTAATAATACAAACTGGGGAAAACACATTTGCTGGCTGGGAAATGTAAATGTTTAGGTCAGGAGCCAGCTCAAGAGGAGATGGGAATGTCTCAGCTTTCCTCTGCAGATAAGTCACTCGGCAGCCTTAGGGAAGAGTGAGTTAAACCTTGGTTAAGGAAAGGACCCCTAAACACATATTTTGCTTTAAGCCTGTTGTCACAGTTCAGGGCAACTACATCTGGGTTCCCCCTTCGCGTCCACTAAAGATCCCAACTCTAGGCTTCTTGTCCCCCAGCCATCCCATCTCTAGTGGCAAGAAGCAAGTCTCTCTCCCACCTGATGGGGATTTTTCCAGCCTGCCCAGCTCCCTGCCTGCACTGCAAGTTTCCCAGCAAGCCAGACCCTTTGGACAGGCCTGCATTGGCACTTTGCTTTCTCTTCTAAGGCTATGAACTGTAGCCATTGCTCACAATTATAAGTTACCACACTGCTTTTCCTAAGCAAGCACATTTATTCTTAAGGTAACAGCATTAAAAACAGTAGGAGTTCCTCTAGAAATGCTAAAAATCTTACCAGATCACCTATCAGTCTTATGGGGTTCAATGGGTCAAATGCCTTCCAACCCTTCCTAGGAAAGACTGGGGCCCACATTAGACAGAGACTTGTCCATTTGCTGGATCAGAAACAAGGTGGTGAGTGAGTTTAATTAAACTCAGGCTATTTATCCCACATTCTTTTCTTTGTCTCTTGGTCTCTGGAGAATCCAGTCTGATGTGGTATATGCAAATGTTTCCAAGCGGTGGTTAATGTTCCCTCTAATCTTTTCCATCCATATGCGGATTTTTTTCATCCATGTGTGGAATTATTTTTTTACATGCACCAACGTACGTGTGAAAGTGCACCACCAACAGAAACAAAAACCTAGCTGCGGGCACTCTGCTAAGCAGCTGGGTGGCATTTGAATCTCTCCTGGGTGGCCACACAAGCGCCCAGCCTACAGGGAACACTGGTGGTGGTAACTCTCTGAAGTTGTTACAACCCAAGTGATTTTGCCTAAACATTGTTAGTTTCCGGAGGGTCGCGATCATCCTCTCACATGGAATTCCATACAATCCCAGGCCCACAGTGAAACAAAACTAATACAGTGAGATCTCCCAAAGACACTACAGAACACTGCCATGTCACTTAAGTTCCACTGATTAGACACATGCCAATGTACTTTCCTGAACCTGGAATCTCTCGCAAGCTTCCCCCATACTCCCCCAGGACAGGTTATTCTCAATGCTCTAACATTATAGCACCTCATAATTTATACTACGTACGACGTTTGTAGGTCTCGTTAATGCGCTGGATTTCTTCACCAGAACGAGAAGCCAGAATTTCGATCAGGCAGCCCTCATCTGTCCCCGCGCCCTAAATGCAGAACAAACATTCAATATGAAAGCTGCTTCCAATCTACTACCCAACAGAGCATCATGGTGGCAACACAGAGACTCAGCTCTCTCCCTAGTCCAGGATCTGATGAGGACTCCCCTGCTATCTAGGTATGCCACCTAATTTCTCTGCCTGTTTCACCACGTGTGAAATGGGGTAAGTTATGGACTTTGTGCAAGGAGGTGATGGTTGTTTGCAGAGCTGGGTGTCATCTTTGAAGTGCACAACCCAGGTTCAAAGTCCCCATATATGTCATTCAGAGCATAAACGTCCACCTGGGTCTTCCACGTCTCAGGTTATTGATTTCTTTTCTCACCAGAAATTCCATTCTGAACTCGAGAAACCTTTGCCATCCAAGAGGCCCGTTCCCCACAAAAATATTTGTCTGCATTTTCCATAAAAAAAAAAAGTGTTGTTAAAGAACTCCTGAGCAGCTTTAGATGTTTGTACAGTGTTTGGAAGCTGCAGAGTTCTGCATAAATACTATGTTCTTGAAAGCCAAAAGTATAACTGGGTTCAAAAAAGAACTAAATGAGTTCCTGAAAGGTAGATCCATCAATGGCCATTAGCCAGGATGGTCAGGGAGCATCTTCTTGGAGCATCCCTGAACATCTGACTGCCAAAAGCTGGGACTGGATGACACAAGAGGGAACACTTGGGATTGTCTTGTTCTTTTCATTCCTTCTGAAGCCTCTTGCCTCAGCTGTTATCACTGGACAGGTTACTGGGCTACATAGACCACCGGTCTGATTCAGTGTGGCCATTCTTATGTCCTTATCAGTGCACAGAGAGTGCAACTCAGTGTTAAATCCTGTTTTGCAAAAGGGTAGCAGGGTAGCTCTTCTCTGGAGAAGGTTCAGAGAGCAACAAAAAGGTCTAGAAAACATGAGCTATGAGGGAAGACTGAAAGAACTGGGTTTGTTTAGTCTGGAAAAGAGAAGACTGAGAGGGGACATAACAGCTTTCAAGTATCTAAAAGGTTGTGTAGCAAACCAAAGGCAGTGGGTTGCAGGAGTCTGGTGGAGGGCAGGTACAGCAGTAGTTGGGTGAGTGGGTTCCTGTTTCCTGAACAGGCTGCCAGAGACTGCTGCTCAGCCATCAAGACAGCTGGAACTCATTAAGAGCTGGCCTACAGTGCAGCCTAATACAACACCCGGAGTAAGTGGGTGGGACGGGGTTCCCCCAACCCTCCCCCTGGCCAGAGGGCTGCCAACAGGGGAAAAAACCTTTGGACCAGGAAGGGGTTTTTCCCTGCAAGCTAGTGACTGGCCTATGATGAAACTGGCTCACAAAGCAGGGTGCCCCCACCTCTGAGAGAAACAAGAGATAGTGGCAGGGTCCCTGTGAGCTTCTGAGGCATACAAAAAACCACCAGGAAGCGCAGGACCCACGGGGCACAACCCGAGCTCCGCCACAGTTACAAGGAGGAGGGAGAAAACATACTCCTCCATCTCTGGTGATAGGACAAGAAGCAATGGGCTTAAATTGCAGCAAGGGAGGTTTAGGTTGGACATTAGGAAAAACTTCCTACCTGTCAGGGTGGTTAAACACTGGAATCAATTGTCTAAGGAGGTTGTGGAATTTCTGTCGCTGGAAATATTTAAGAGCAAGTTGGACAAACACCTGTCAGGGATGATGGTGGTTGGTCCTCTTGTGCGTGCAGGAGACTGGATTTGATGACCTCACGAGGTCCCTTCCAGTTCCTGTATTCTATGGTTATGGCTGTTTGTGTGAAATTGATTCGTATTCCAGATTTTCACAATCTAGCAGTCCCACGCATCACCGTGCTTATTTTCTTATTGCACCATAAAACACAATGGCAGAACATAGGCGTTTTGGGAACATCAGTAAAGATTTACCAACCTTCATGGCCCTCTTCAGTTCCTGCACGTCATACAGCGTGATGGGAGTCATCAATCCAATAATCACCTTCTCAAAGCTCCCACTCAGCTCAGACTTCAAATCACCAATCAAATCCTAGAAAGCCAGGAAGGTGAAAAATAGCCATAAGAACCAAAAGCCCCACTCCTCTACGTAGGTGCTGGAATGAGGGGTGCTGAGCATCCTGCCACACCACTGGCAGTGGTTCTCAAAGAGCGGTCCACGGACTCCTAGCCGTCCGCATCCGCCTTACAGGTGGTCCGCGGCTCAAGCTCAGTTCCCCCGAGCCTGCGCTGCCTCTCCAGTCTTGTGGTCGCCGCGAGGCCAGAGCGCCAGCTCCAGCTTCCTGCTGCTTAGAGGGCGTGGGGGGGCCGTGAAGAACGCCCCAACCTTCCCCGCCAAATCCGGCTCGCGGAGAGAAACAGCTCCACACACTGCCACTCCTCCCCCCTCCCTCCCCACTGGGGGAACGGCAGCACAGTGACATGTCTGGAGGCTTTCCCCGCTGCGCCCATGGGCCGGCCGATGGAAGCAGTGGGAGGCGGTGCTTGGGAGCAACGGGGGCACGAAGCCAGGTAAGTGCCCCCCCTCATGTCCAGATTAACTGTTCCACAAGGAGTAACAGTTAATCTGAACTAAAGACTTAGTTCGGATTAACTTTAAACTGCCGTGTGTAGCCACAGGCAGGTAGTTCGAACTACGGGGGATTTAAAAATGGCGGCGCCCGGGAACATGCAAATAAAGCCTGGGATATTTTAATCCCGGGCTTCATTTGCAAGTTCGAATTACTACATTAGCCACTCTAGTTCGAACTAGGGTGGCCGTGTAGACATACCCTTAAATTAAACCATCCTCCCTAGCTGCAGCACTAGCAAAATGGCTCAGGCATAATTATGTAACTAACGGTGAGTTTCCATTAGCAACTCGTGGTTCATGGAAAGGATTGCATTGAGCCAGGTGGGCCACGGGCCAAAAAGTTTGAGAACCGCTGCTCTAGAGCAGCATTTCTCAAAGTGGGCCCTGGGCGCACCTTCAGAAAGCCGCTAGCAGGCCTGCACTGCTTTACCGAAAGGCTCCATAGCCACAGAGCCTCGCAGCTCCCATTCACCATTTCTAGCCAATGGGAGCCGCGGGAAGTGTCAGCTGGAGCCTTTAGGTAAACAAAGCGGCACAGGCCCACAGCCCATTTTGAGAAACACTGCTTCAGAAGGGTATGTCTACACTGCATTCCTCTTTCGAGAGAGGAATGCAAATGCAGCTGAGCGAAATTGCAAATGAAGCGCGGATTTGAATTTCCCACGCTTTATTTGCATAATCACGTCCGGCGCTATTTCGAAATACCCTATTTTGAAAAAAGAAACGCAGTTTAGATGCAGTTATTTTGAATGAAAACCCTTCTTTTGAAATTACCCTTACTCCTTATAAAATGAGGTTTAAGGGTAATTTCAAAAGAAGGGTTTTCTTCCGAAATAACCGCGTCTAGACTGCGTTTCTTCTTCGAAATAGGGTATTTCGAAATAGCGCTGGACGTGATTATGCAAATGAAGCACGGGAAATTCAAATCCACGCTTCATTTGCAATTTCGCTCAGCTGCATTTGCATTCCGAGAGAGAGAGAGGAATAAAGTGTAGACATACCCGAAGTCATCTAGTCTAGTCCCCTTGTGTTCCAGCACCACTGCTACTCTATACCAGACTCCTGGCTGAATTCCAGCTCTTGTCAGTCTGATACATCCTGTCTAACTCCTGCACTAGCCTATGACTTGAGACACCAGGTTCAATCCCTTACTCCACCACAGACTGTATGGTCTTGGGCAAGCAACTTAGATCTACATCTAAAACACAGGTCAACCTAGCTATGTTGCTCATACACCCCTGAGAAATGCAGTGAAGCTGACCTAAGCCCCAGCGTAGAGACCGCTAGGTTAATGGAAGGATTTTTCCCTTGGCCTAGCTACTGCCTCTCAAGGGGGTAGATGAACTACAGCAGTGGAAGAACCCCTTCCGTCATTATAAGACGTACCTATGCTTCGGCACTAGAGGGGTACAGCTGCAATGCTGGATCATCTGTAGTGCCATCAAGGCCTCAGCCTCTATGGGATCAGCCCCCCCTTCACCTCCAGCAGTAAAAGAGGGATTATCGCACCACCCTTCTATGTTGTGAGAATAAACACTTTAAAGACTGTGAAGCACTTAGATAATACTCTGTAAGGACTGGCTTGGGAATGACAATTATATCAGAGAGGCTATTTTTCAGATCCTGCCCCAACATCATCCATGCCTAATTTTATCAGCTTCACCATTTACTTGTTAACTTATTAGTTTCACATTTCTGTCTACCCCCATTTTCATTCCAAGTTTTTCTTTTAATCTTTGCAGAAGGTAGGTAGAGGAGAAAGCAGGCAGCAACTCAGGGCTAGTTATACTGGCATTGATAAACTGGTACTTCCAGTGTACTTAGTAGTACAACCCTCCTCCAACGCAGCTCAGTGGGGATGTAGTTAGACCAGGAGAAAGGTGCTTAGTCTAGCATAGCTGTTTCTGGTTGAGTAAGCAAAGGTTACCTTTTTACCAGAAACTGGAACATCTTTCCATTGTTGGTACAGCACCTAGCACAATGGGCTCATGGTCCATGACTGAGGCTCCAAAGACTACAATAATACCAACTAGAAGATTTACCCTGCATTGCGCGAATCCTTTACTCAATTAATTTTTGTTTTTCTTCATTTAAATCATTGATCTGGGGTGGATTCGGGAGGAGGGGTTCAGGACGCAGGCTGCCCTGGGGAGAGAGGACAACCCCAGCCCTCTCTCACTGCAGCAACTTGGGGCCAGGTGAAAAGTGCCTCTCCATGGCTGCTGCAGCTCCAATGGCGTGCCTGTTCCCCACCTGGAGCAGGTCAAGGTTCGTCTGCCCCCTGCATTCCCTAGCCAGAGTGAGGAATGCAGCAATCTGTGCATTTCTCCTCGCTCCCTGACTAAGGAAAACAACCAGCAATGTTCCTGTATGAACTGGGGGTAGGGAGCTTCAGCCTCCCCTCCCTAAAGGGCATCTGGGGGGGCAAGAAGCATGCCATCAGGCAGCCCCTTTCACCTGCGTGGTGAGTCTCTTTTCTGTTTAGTTTTCTGAGAAGCAATCCCATTCCAGGCACATCCCATATCCTGGGACAACCAAACCCTTAACTTGCTTTACGTTATAAGAGGAAGATGCGTACCGAATTGTGGTGCTAGTTCTTACGGTTTAGGAGGAGTTCTTGAACAAATAGACACTCTCAAATATATAGCAGATTAATAATAATGCTGGCAGAACGAGTCCACGCTACAGGTCTAAGTATCAATAAAAATACATTTCTAAAGGATATAAGATATGCTAGTGTAACTCTTCTAGTGTGGACAAGGCCTTAGAATAAGTTTCCTGGTAAGCTCTGTAAGGTTAAATATCATTTTGGAAGCCCCCATCGCTCAAAAGATTTCACTTTGTACCTCATTTTATCCATCTAAACTAAGTACAGTAACATACAATTACTGGGGTGTGATAAGGACTGATTCATTCATGAGTTTTTAAAAGGCTTTGAGGGATCCTAGGATGAAAGAACAAAAAAACCAAAAAAAAGCCAAAAACCCACCAACCAGCACAAAAACACCCCTTTAAGCAGATCACTGCAAAGTGAACCTTAGTTGGAAACGGGGTTATTTTCTTAATGCTTGTCACATACTTTGAAGCATGGAGTCTGTTGTGGTGCCTAGGAACATCTCGTAGGCATGGTAACATTATGGATCTATTGGTTTACCTTAAAGTAGATTAAAAAGCAGTTTGCACCAAGTCCTTTAAAAGCCTCTTTTATTTGCTTGTTAATGGATTGGGGATATAGGATCGGCTATAGTGGGGTGAATTTCCAGGTGTGCAAGTGACTCTTAAAGGTGGGTTCACACTCCCATGAGTTTGTTAGCAGCTGCCTCTCAGTTTCCCTGCAACTACTTCTTTATAGGCCCAGAAGAGTCTGCTCAACAAGCAAGCAGCATGTGCTCAGAATGTTTACACAGGATACAAGGAAAGCTCCAATATCAGGTTAAGCAAGTTAAACTGATTCAGCCATTAACCCCTTGGTGCCAGGGGATCTGAACATCCACCAAGCCTTCTTGCCTGGGCATCGGCCAGAGGATCAAAGAGGATCCACTGAGCTGGAGAGCTCAGCTTGGGATCCAGAGCACCAGTAGCTGCTGGGGACTTCAGTGTTGGAGCTGTTAGTATCAGCATCTCTGGAAAAAAATATCACCCTGAAAATAAGTGGAGACTTGATTTGGGCTTGAAGACCTGATTCACCAAGCCTGTTTAAACTCAACAAGTGTCTTTCCACTGACGTCAGTGGTCAATGGCTACGGCACTGAATACCTAAACAGAAGTTATATGGCGGAAGTGTGCACGAGTAGGAGGGGGAATAGAATCAAACTTAGTAATTCGCACTCAACAACTGGGCACAACTTGGATGGTCATCATAGAATTCCTAGGAACTAGTTGTGCCAAGTGTATTAGGACAGCGGTTCCCGGTCTGCAGACCGACGGTGGACCATGAACCCCTGCCTGCTGGGGTTCCCCATAAAAAATTCCCTTCCTGCGCACTTCCCCAAACAATAGCAGGGTGAGTGGGGCAGCCGGGTTTGCTGCAGTTGGGGCCACACTGCAGGAGAGCAGCTGCCCCGACCGCCGGGACCGAGCACACTAGGAACTGAGGTAGGTTTCCACCTTTCTTGAGCTTACCAATGCAGTGAGTGGTGAAACCCAGAGAAAACATATTGAGGATTTCACTCCCAATGTCTATTTCTGCAATAGATGCAGCATCAAAATAGGCCATTTGTAGGGTTGCCAGATGGTTTAACAAAATATAGCGAACACCCCCCGCCCCGCCCCCCGCAAAAAAAAAAAAAACCACCAGGAAAACTTTCTGTTGAGAAAAAAAAAAGGGGGAGACCAAAGTTGTTAAGCAAAAAAAACAAAAAACGCTGCACTTTTAAATGGCCCCGCACTCCTCACCCTCCTGCCCCTGCCCCCGTCAGATGCAGCAGGGCTTCTATCCAAGGAAAACAGGAAATACCGGACATTTCACATGTCCAGTATTTTCTGTTTTTTTTACCGGACGGGGGGACCCGAGTAATGGATAGTCTGGGTGAAAACCAGACACCTGGCACCCTAGCCATTTGGACACGTCAGGATCGGAAGCCTGAGAATTTCATAGTTCTCCATTCGGGGAAAGTGAGCCTTTGACTTTGCATTCACAGTTGAATGAGGGGAGTCATTAATTTTCCAGGCACTGAAGTCCAGGAATTTTCTTGATCATAATCACCAAATTCAGAGGCTACGTACCCTGCCAATCGTGGATTTATAGGTGATTAAAATTTGCTGCCGTTGAGATATACTCCTATTGGCCACAATATCAGTGATGGCATCTTCATCCGTACCTGGGGGAGACACAGGAAAGCCAGGCAGGCCGTTAGTGTCATAAATAGTAATTGTGCAGCAGGCAACGCAGCTGACTTGCCTGGTGCAACACAACCTGGTTTTACTCCTTCCAAAACCTGACTTTCTAGTGCACTAGGTTGTGTGGGTTGGCTACCAGCTTGGTCCACGCATCAGGGATTGAACGGGGGAACCTCCAAAGGGAAAAGCACAGGCTGCTACAGTGTTCTGTAGAGAGACAGAATTCCCTGCCTGCAGCTGCACTTGACTCCCATCCTCTGTGGGAGGCATGGAGGGTGCCTGGTAGCTGTCACTGGGTTACACACAAGCCCGCCAATGGGGGGGGGGAGGGGCAAAAGGGCCCAGGGCTGCCAGCCACCACTGTTGCAACTGCAGGAGTGACAGCAGCCAGAACGCCAGGCCCTTTAAATCACTCCCAGAGCACCGCACGGCACATTCTGGGTGGCACTAAGGGCTGTCGGGGGAGGGAGGGCATGCTATGGGCAGTGCTGAGTGCTGTGGGGGGGGCTGAGGTGCGGCATGCTCTAGGCAGTGCTGAGTGCTGTGGGGGGCGGGACTGAGGTGCGGCATGCTCTGGGCAGTGCTGGGGCTGAGGTGCATGCTCTGGGCAGTGCTGGGGGCTGAGGTGCGGCATGCTCTGGGCAGTGCTGAGGGGGGCGGGGGCTGAGGTGCGGCATGCTCTGGGCAGTGCTGAGTGCTGTGGGGCGGGGCTGAGGTGCGGCATGCTCTGGCTGAGTGCTGTGCGGGGGGGTCTGAAGCATGGCATGCTCTGGGCAGTGCTGAGGGCTGTTGCAGGGGGGTAGGGTGCAGCATGTTCTGGGCTGCACCAGCCCTCCCCATCCACATGAGGCTCTGCCCCTTCTGGAAGTGTGGAGCCAGGGCCCCCCCATCGCCTTACCCAGGGGCCCGACAAGTCTGTTGCCCCCCCCCCGGGCTACACACTTAAGAATCTCTTTAGCATCCCCTTGTTAGGAATGTGTTTGATCATGACCTCTGGCCAGGCCAGCGTGGGCTGAGAGTCAGGCTGACCTCAGAAGCGGGGCTACTCCTCAGATGGGAGCATCAGTGACTCACGGCAGCACTCGGGCGGTGCGCAGCCCCACAGCACTCTGGCCAAAATGGTGCCCCTCATACTCTTTCCCTGCCCTTCTTGGTGGTCCTCCCTGCACCGCCCTCCTCCCACCAGTTGCCCCTGTATGGGAGACCGCCAAGGAAAGAGGGATGCGCTGCAGAAGTGGGCAGTGGCAGGTTACAAGGGAGCCCTCTTCTCACAGTCAGTTCTGGCCCAGCAGGGCCCTCGTCCATGAGAGATCACGGGCTGGGTAAGGACAGTCTTGGGCTTAGTGCTGGGTTTGAGTCCCAGCCGTGCCTCAGATTCCTGTGTGATTCCTGTGTCACTGGATCCCTCCTTGTGCCGCTGGTCCCTCTAATGTGTCCCACACGTGTGCGGAATGAATTCTGTTACATTCACCAACACGGTGACGTGCCACGCATCACCTCCACACTGGTGCACGTAACAAAATTCATGTGGTGGGGGTGGGGCCAAGGGCTTCAGCGTGTAGGAGGGGGCTCAGGGCTGGGGCAGAGGGCTGAGGTGCAGAGGTACGAGGGTTCCAGCTGGGGGTGCAGGCTCTTGGGTGGGGCCAATGATGAGGGGTTTGGGGTGAAGACTGCCCCAGGACTTCGGTGGAGAGAAAGGATTCCCCCCAGGTCTCTCTCCCCACAGCAGCACCTGCGCTGGGGGGCAGGCCGAGGCAACTAGAGAGGGGAAACCCAGGGGGCCACCAGCCATGTGACCTCCCCTGCCTGGGGAAGGGCCAGGACAATCCCCCTCTACCCCAGACTACACCCTCACCCCACCTCTTCCCCTAACCAAGGCGGCCCAAAGGACTAGCCATACCAGGGGTCTGGTGCCAGCAGCACAAATCCTCCCACGCCCCTCCCCACGCCCACAGCAGCAGGGGAACCAGAGTAACGTGACCCCAGCGTCACGTTAGGAGAGCAGAGCGAGTTGGGGCTGCCTTGCTCCACTTCCCCTGCTGCTGCTGCAGTGAGTGTGTGGGCGGGGGGGTGCCCCCCTGCTATGGCTGCCCCACGACCTCTCCTGCCCACAGTGGTGCCCTTGGAGGCGGGGGGGCGGAAGAGGTGCCTCTTCCCACCATGGCAGCTCCGGGGCTGGGACTGCTGGATAGGCTGCCCTGTTCCACTCCAGAAGTGGCTGCATTTCATGGATAGATCCCCATGTCCTGTTTACACAGTCATAGAGCATGGGGGGGGGGAGGGGGAAGAGTCAGCAGGGAAGCACAAGTTACCAAAGTTCTGCTCGAGTGAGCTGCATGGTATGCAGGACACTGGCACGCTGATGCAAGGGTGTTAGAGTCGTAACAATAAATGCAAGCTCACCAAGGCCCTTCATGGCTTTCCTTAGTTTCTGTGCATCTTCCTCAGGACTGAACCCCATGGCTGGCTTGATTGTGCCCCGGTTTCCAGTCTAAATACACAGAACAGCAATGGTTAAAGACAAAGCCAGAGAAGAACACAGATATTGATCCTCCCCACCCCCACACGCAACTATGACAAAGCTGAGGAACAGGTTTGTGTTTAGAGATGGTGCTGGAAACATCCACTTAGCTATACAGCAAGATACGCTAAATGGCCATATTAGGTCAGACTGATTGTCCACCTGATCTAGTAACCCGTCCTGTCACAGTGGCAAATGACAGATGCCCCAGAAGGAATGCACAACTCAGGCAGTTATCAAGTGACCCTTCCCCTGTCACCCAGCTGCTGTTTCTGGCAGCCAGAGGTTTGGGAACACGCAGAATATGGGGTTGCATCTCTGACTATCTTGCATAATAGCCATTGATGGACCAAGCCTCCGTGAACTTATCTAATTCTTTTTTAACTGAGTTACAATTTTCCCTTTACAACATCTCCTGGCAATGAGTTCCACAGGTTAACCGTGTATTGCATTGTAAAACACTTCCTTATTTTTGTTTTTAAACATCATGCCCATTAATTTCATTAGGTGAGCCCTGGTTCTTGTGCTACGTGAAAGGCTCAATAACAGTTCCTTACACACTTCCTCTAACGCCATTCACAATTCTGTAGACCCCTAATCTTTTCTGTCATCCTTCCCTGTACCTTTTCCATTTCTTATCTTTTCTGAGATCGGGTGATCAGAACTGCATGCAATACTCAAGGTATGGACGTACTGTAGATTCGTACGGTGACATTATTGTACTTTCTGTCGTATTCTCTATCCCTTTCCTAATGGTTCCCAACTCGGTTAGCGTTTTTTGACTGCAGAGACAAACTTCCATTTGGCCCTAAACCGTCAGCTCCACCTGCCAGAGAGACACTCCTACCTTCCAAGTGAGGATTAAGCCACACTGGCATGGGATGAAGCAAACCTGGCTGCTACCTGCTCTGTACTTGTGCAATTCGATAAGGACTCCATTCTTCTGGCCTGCCAATCAGGCGCCTTTGTTAAATCTAGTTTTGGCTTCTTCCTTTTAGTATCTCTAGTTGTCCACAGAATCATGAAAGAATCTATTCCTGCAGGCTCCTACATGGCATTTCCACAACAGTGAGCAAATCCCATCCTTTCCATTTGACAGGTGGGGAAACAGAGGCACAGGTGCAGTGACTTCAACATGTCATAGAGGGCAAGGGTTAGAACCTGGATCTTGACACACAATCCAGGGCTAGATCTCCTGGCTCACACTGCCTGTGCGAAGCAGCTGCTTCTGTCCCCACTGAACAAGAGTATTTCCATTAACTTCAGTGCACAATGCATAAGGCCATTAGGCACGCATCCTCAAAGGTATTTAGGCACCTCACTCATTCTGAGATCAACAGGAATCAGGTGCCTAAATTCCTTTGCAGATCTGGGATTTAATGCCTCATCAGAAACTATACGGCAGGAGGAGCAAAAACCATTTAAGCATTTTCCATGGATAGCTAAAGACAAGGTGTATGGGCGCTGTAGAACTCTTAGGAACCAGTTGTTCCATGGGATAAGAAGGAAGATCCTTACGTGGATTGAGAACTGGTTAAAAGACAGGAAACAAAAGGTAAGAATAAATGGTAAAGTTTCAGAATGGAGAGGGGTAACTAGTGGTGTTCCCCAAGGGTCAGTCCTAGGACCAATCCTATTCAACTTATTCATAAATGATCTGGAGAAAGGGGTAAACAGTGAGGTGGCAAAGTTTGCAGACGATTCTAAACTGCTCAAGGTAGTTAAGACCAAAGCAGACTGTGAAGAACTTCAAAAAGAGCTCACAAAACTAAGTGACTGGGCAACAAAAACGGCAAATGAAATTTAATGTTGATAAATGTAAAGTAATGCACATTGGAAAAATTAACCCCAACTATACATACAATATGATGGGAACTAATTTAGCTACAACTAATCAGGAAAGAGATCTTGGAGTCATCGTGGATAGTTCTCTGAAAATGTCCACGCAGTGTGCAGCTGCAGTCAAAAAAGCAAACAGGATGTTAGGAATCATTAAAAAAAGGGACAGAGAATAAGATGGAGAATATCTTATTGCCCTTATATAAATCCATGGTATGCCCACATCTGGAATACTGCGTACAGATGTGGTCTCCTCATCTCAAAAAAGATATATTCGCATTAGAAAAGGTTCAGAGAAGGGCAAATAAAATGATTAGGGGTTTGGAACAGGTCCCATATGAGGAGAGATTAAAGAGACTAGAACTTTTCAGCTTGGAAAAGAGACTAAGGCGGGATATGACAGAGGTCTATAAAATCATGAGTGGTGTGGAGAAAGTGAATAAGGAAAAGTTATTTACCTGTTCCCATAATATAAGAACTAGGGGCCACCAAATGAAATTAATGGGCAGCAGGTTTAAAACAAATAAAAGGAAGTTCTTTTTCACACAGCGCATAGTCAATCTGTGGAACTCCTTGCCTGAGGAGATTGTGAAAGCTAGGACTATAACAGGGTTTAAAAGAGAACTAGATAAATTCATGGAGGGTTAAGTCCATTAATGGTTATTAGCCAGTATGGGTAAGGAATGATGTCCCTAGCTTCTGTTTGTCAGAGGGTGGGGATGGATGGCAGGAGAGATCGGTTGATCATTACCTTTTCGGTTCACTCCCTCTGGGACATCTGGCATTGGCCACTGTTGGCAGACAGGATATTGGGCTGGATGGACCTTTGGTCTGACCCAGTGTGGACATTCTTATGTTCTTATGTACAGTGTCATAGGACTATGTGACCCCCTCGATTGTCCCTTCCAGCCCTAAATTTATATGAGCCAATAGCAAAGCTCATTGATTTTGGTGTGAGACCAGGCCATACACAGATTACTGATTACATAGATAATCCACATTCTTGTATGAGAAAGTAGGTGCAATGGTACTTCTCAGTGTCAGACAGTGCTAGCCTCTTCCTGCTCCATCATTTTCCAGAGTAAATATCCTTGCACTGATCAGATAAATGTCCCAGTGTGGGCACTGAGGCTGCCTGGCACCGCATGGTACCTGGGAGCAAACACACTCACCTTCGCCATGGTGTTAAGTTAATATTTGAAGTTCAAGGTCCCCAAACAGATGCTTATCTGCAATAAAAAGGAGGGGGTGTTGACAAAAAAGGAAATGTCCTAGCAAATAATTGACAGAATTCGCTCTCTCTGCCTCTATCTAAAGGTGATTGATGCTAATGGGGATGGTTCTTCCTGACACTAAAGGAAATAATATAACCGATTCATTCTTCGAGGAGGCAGTAACAGTCCACCAGCATTGTTGTTACCATGGGTTACCTTCACCTTTGAGACAACCACTAACTTCTGATTAACTTAAAAAACAACAAATGGTCTGGTAGCACTTTATAGACTAACAAAACATGTAGATGGTCTGATGAATATTTTTGGTCTGCACATCCTAAACTCAAAACTCCGGTTATCTGAAGAAGTGCGTTGTGCCCATGAAAGCTCATGATACCATCTACCATTTGTTAGTCGTTAAAGTGCTACCAGACCATTTGTTGTTTTTTAAGTTTAACCTGTACAGACTAACTCAGCTACCCCCTGAAGCTTACTAACTTCTGAGTTATTGTGGACAAACAAGTATCATTAACAGCCAAGAATTACGGCAATACTTACCACATTTGGATATTTATAGATATCCACAACTTCAGATATCAGATTGATTCACCCTACCTGTCCACTGGTTTGGGACTGTCAGAGAAACCTAAGGGATTAGAAACTCCTTTTGGGAGCCAGGTGCTTAACTGAGCTAGGTTTCTTTGGCAATCCTACCTTTTGAGGCCAGCAAGTTACAGTAGAACCTCAATCGGTCACCCCAATGTGCTCTTTTGGGGAAGGACTGCCTTTTAGTTCTGGGTTTGTACAGCACCTAGCACAGCAGGGTCTGCCAGGTGTCATTGCAATACAAACAGTAATGAATGGGAGATCTACAGCATCACATGGAGTTAACACCTAGAGAACAAATCTGATTTAACCAAAAAGCCAAAACATATTGCATTACAAAATGGATATTCATTTATTCTGATAGCTGGGGGTTTACTAGGATAGAGGGTGAGCAGTGCAGTGGACTGTGGTGTATGTTATATAGATAATGAAGTCTGCGCAAGAGGAGAACTCGCTGGAATGCTGTTAGCCCAGCAGTCTCTCTCAGCGAGGTTGTGTGTGGAATCTCTAAGGTTGTAATTTAGCAAGTGGGTGGGATTCATGGGTGAGCCCCTGGCTTAAGAATCACTTAAATCCTGGTTGGAGGATGTAAGTGGTGCGCTGTCTTGTTCCAGCCCTCTGCTGGAGGGGTGAATTTCACCCAGTGAGAATTAACAAGGTTTGGCTCCTTTCCTGGAATAATGAGTTAGCTATTTGAGGCGCATGGTCCAGTAACTACAGCATAGGTTACAGCATCTGGACAGATGGACTCTCATCTCAGTCCTTCCCACCTGCTCACTGTGTGACCTCCAACAAGTCTCTTGGGAGCAGATCATTAAAAATATTTAGGCATCTAAAGAGGTTGATGAGCATCTTGCGGAAATTTCCTAAATGCCTAGGTGCCTAACTCCCACTGTCCCTTCACTTTTCAGTGTCTCTATTTACCCATCCATAAAAATCAAATAATAGTCTCTAGAAGCTTTGCAAAACATTGAGATCTTCCTTTGAAAGTTACTGAGAGCAGAGCTGGCATTTGCTGGCAATTTTGAAAAGAAAATATACTGGTTTGGGCTGAACGAGCACTTCAATTTCAACCATTTGAAATAGTAACTTTTATTTTGTGAAAATTTAAAATGTTGAGAAACAAAGTCGTTTTCAGTTGAAATATTTCTTTTCAAAAGTGTCCAGAAAACACTTTTGTAGGGCGGGAGGGAGGAAGAAGGCAAGAAGAAACAAATTATTCAGCAGAATCAACACAATTTTTTAAATGGCACCAAATCTGATTGTGACCAAAAAAAAAACCAAACCAAAAAAATAACCAAAGGGGTTCTGCGGAGAGAGCTTGTTCAGTTTTAACTATAAATTACTCAGAGATCTGGGAAAGAAATTCTCGTTTAGGATTTTGATATTTAGGAATAGGATTTACTCTTTCTGGCTGTAACTGCCATCTCCTAAAAAGGCTGTGTTCTGCACGCTGCCTTTCTGAGTACTCCATGCAAACCCACAGCTGGAACTTGCTTTTACAGCTGTGAAGATTCCACAGACAACTTATTCATAGTCTCTGAGAGCCCAGTTTTTATGCACCTATTTTTTCTGTTTAAATCAAGGGGAGCCTAAAACCTATGAATTAACATAATCAAAGGCTACAAAGAGCCTCTCTCACTTAGGATACGTCTAGACTGCAAGGCTATTCTTGGATACCGAAAGTATCCCGAAATAGCTACCCCGCATCCAATCAACACATCCTCGATTTTGAAATAATTTTTTAACTAATGGGCACGCTATTTCAACATCCCTGTAAACCACAGTCCACGAGGAATAAGGGATGTCTCGAAATAGTGCTTTATTTCAAAATGTGGCGCCGTGTAGACAACAAATTTCAAAATAAAATCGAAATAAGATACGCAAATTGCATATCTTATTTCGATTTCAGAGTGCAGTCTAGACATACCCCTATTCCAGCTGAGGGGAGGTGGAAAGGAAAAAGTCAGAATTCGGCCCAAGCATTTTAAACAAGAACTCACATCTCGGGGTAGAGGTTTCTCCACAGCGGGTTTTAGCACAACATAGATGAAAACATCCACGTTCTAAGACACTTGAATAGGAGAGTTAATGTCAACAGCTACTTGGTGTTGGTAGCAGAATTGTCCCCCAGAAGCCTTTCACATGACTGTTCCACGCCCAGCAGTGCTGTGGGAGTACACTGATTCAGATGTGACTTTTGCTGGTGTTTGTGAGAAACAAGGAAGCCCAATGTCTTGCATGATTAAGAAACCAGGGCCGTCCTTACTCATACGCAGAATATGGAGCCATGCAGGGCACTCAAAAATGTGGCACCACTAGGTCTTACTGTCGACCCTCCCACCTCTTCCCATCACTGCTCTGTGACTCTGCTTCCTCTGCAGAGGATCTAGTTAATTTAAAAGTGACAAAGCCAGCCAGAGCTATTAGCAGACACTGAACTTGTGAGAGCCATTCAAGTGGTAATGAAGCCATTTCACAGGCATTTGCCAGCCCCAGGTACATACTGACAGTTTCCGAATTTACTGTGTTAGTCGACAGGACCTTAGTTTAAAATTAGTTTTGAAAATGTTTCATTACTGTGTTGCTGAAGATTATAAAATCACATCTCTAAAAAATCATCATCCCCTCCCCGGCTGCCACCAGGCATAGGAGCACCAGTTTAATAATACTGCATAGGGCCCCATAAATCCTAAAGATGGCCCTGTAAGAAACAATTATAAGGAGGTAGGACTAGGAGTTGAAACACAAGAAACTCAGATATTCGGCTGATGGCAATTCCATCAAAGTCAATGCAGCTAGGTTGATTTATCGCAGATCTGGACCATGTAAAGTTATCTGGAAATTCTCTTTTTTTCCTTAGGCTTCATAGTTATGGCAGATGTATAAAATATTGACCATGACAGCTTGAAAGGAAGAGTTAACGGTGATGATTGGGCCTCCACTGGAGTAGTGTGTCCAATTCTGGGCACCGCATTTCAAGAAAGATGTGGACAAACTGAAAAAAATCCAGACAGCAACAAAACTGATTAAAGGTCTAGAAGACATGAGCTATGAGAAAAAATTGGGAAAAAAACCTATGTTCTGTCTGCAGAAGAGAAGATTGGGGGGAGGGTGTTATAACAATTTTCAAGTACATCAAAATTGTTACAAGGAGGAGGATGAAAAATTGTTTTCCTGAACCTCTGAGGATAGGACAAGAAGCAATAGGCTTAAATTGCAGCAAGGGAGATTTTGGTTAGGAAGTTTTTGTCTAATGTCTAGTTAAGCATTGAAACAAATTGCCTAGGGAGGCTGCTGAATCTCTATTATTGGAGGTTTTTAAGAACATGTTAGACAAACACTAGTCTGGAAGGGTATGTCTAGACTACATGCCTCTGCCGACCGAGGCATGTAAATTAGACATACCGACATAGTCAATGAAGCGGGGATTTAAATATCCCCCACTTCATTAGAATAAAAATGGCCACCGCGTTGTGCCAGCTCAGCTGTTTGTCAGCACGAAGCGGCAGTCAAGACGGGGATCGGTCGACAAGGAAAGCCTTTGCCAACCGATCCTGTAAACCTCGTTGCACGAGGCATAAGGGATCAGTCGGCAAAGGCTTTCTTTGTCGACCGATCCCCGTCTTGACTACCGCTTCGTGCTGACAAACAGTTGAGCCGGTAAAATGCGGCGGCCATTTTATTCTAATGAAGCAGGGGATATTTAAATCCCTGCTTCATTGACTATGTCGGTATGTCTAATTTATATGACTCTGTCGGCAGAGGCATGTAGTCTAGACATACCCGAAAAGTCTAGTTATTATGCAGCCCTGCGTGGAGGGGAGGGGATTGGATTAGATGACCCATCGTAGTCCCTTCGCCCTGGTTTACACTAGCGAGATATTTCAAAATAACCCCTCTTATTTTGAAATAATAAGCAGAGAGTCCACACTACAAAGCCCGTTATTTCTAAATAACAGGCTGGTTATTTTGAAATTTACTCCCGCTTTCCTCAGGAAATAACACTTATTTCAAAATAGCAGTAGTGTGGACACTCTACTGCTGCTATTTCGAAATAACTGCTCCCCAGAGTAATTTGAACTAATTACTTCCCAGTGCTTCCTGGGGCTCTAAGTTGAGGTAGCTTAATGTTAATGTAGCTCCCTACATTAAGGGAGCCTGCCTCGGACTCATTTCGGGGCTCTCCCATAGCGGGGACACGCTATTTTGATTTTGTTATTTCAGAACTTATTATTTAGAATGTAGTTATTTTGAAATAATTTCCTAGTGTAGACATGCCCTTCCAGTGCTACACTTCTGGGATTCTGTGTTGTGATGGACTCCATTTCTCTTCTTCTAGACCTACACTGACTTCCATTCCAGACAAACCTGACAGTCTCATGCTTGTCAGTGTAAGTGATCTAATACTGCGCTCATGCATGATCATGCCACTCCATTTATCTAGAGCTGTGTAGGTTAAAAAATTAATTCCAGATCATTTTAAAATTCTCCCATTTTATCTTTCTACATGGACCAGGGACCCAGAAAGATGTCCCTGGACTAGGGATGTAATAATGTAGTTGATTAAACAATTAGCAAAAGCTTATAGGTTAATGCTATAGACTACACACATTTCCCTCTCCCCCTCTCCCTGCCAGTAAATTTCTCAGTCCTGGCTTGTGATGGGTCCGGGACCTACCCCTGCTGTGGCTCTGCATTTCAAGTGCTTTAAGAGCTGGGCGGGCAGGCAGCCCAGTTCAGTTCTGGCTCGTGCCAGATCCGGGAGCTCAGACCCCTCCTAGACAGGGGCTGATGCCACCCTGCGCTGCTGCCTCTTTCTCAGAAGCAGCACTGCAGGGCGACAGGCAGCCGGTCCATAAGGGGAGTTGGTTTTTAAACTGGCTCCCCTTGTGGACCAGGTCCCACCTGGCAGCCTGCGCTGCTGCCTCTGATACGGTGGCTGCCGGCCCAGCCCTTGGGGGCTATAGAATAGTCGACTAACCAATAAATGTTCATGAGGTTACTCGACTATTCAATTAGCCAATATTTAACATCCCTACCCTGGACAATGAAAGGTTGAGATCTGAGACCTTAAATTTTCCCAGAGTCCACTTAACTGGAGACTCTGGGAAAACGTGAGACATTTTATCAAGGCCTAATTATGGAAGATGTGGAAAACCCATTTCCTCAGTTAGCTTCCGTGAGAGGCAAGCTGCTCAGCAGCTCTTAAAATTAGCCTCCAAGTAATGCCTCAATTTGGGCACTCAGAAATGCTCCAAAAGAGCAGACCCCTGAACATGCAGGCCAGCCATAGCACATTACCTATTGCAAAACATCTCCCAGGTGGTGAATCAGCCTATGAGGGTGAGCTGAGCAAAGCCATGCAGACAACAGGTGGGAGCAGAGTTCTTTGTAATTGTTCTTTTGGCCCCATGGCAGCGTGTCTGACAGGAGCCCTGGAACTACATATGAAGTTACTGTGGGAGAGAGCCAAGGTGGGTGTGGTAATCCCTTTTATGGGACTAACTTCTGTGGAAAGACATCTTGACAGATGAACATGAAAAGTAACTGCAAGAGCTTAACGCTCGCTCATAGCTGCATTGTTAAATGAATCCTTTACGCTAGGGATGTAAGTGACTAGTCGACTACCCAATAAGTCTAGGCTTATCGCTTAGTTGAGTCACTATTCAACTAGTCGCGCTTCCCACCCACCTTTGTTGTCTCTGTATCAGAGGCACTGGGGGGAGGGGGCAGAGCAGGAGCCGGTGAAGGGGGGAGCAGGGGAGGCAGAGGGGGTGGTTCTTGTACATTTCAAAGGGAGAGGCGCAGCAGCCAGGACCCCATGAGAGCAGGAATGGCTTCAGTCCCTGCTCACGCGGGTTCCCCACTCCCCACTGCACCTCTTCCTTTGAAATGTACAAGGCAGAGGCGCAGTGGGATAGCAAGCTCGCCCCTTATTGATAATCGAGTAGTAGATCAGTTGATTAATCGAAATTTAACATCTCTAGTTTCTACTGCATCTAAAAAGGTGCTAGGCCCAGAAAGGACTGCAGTGAAGAGCTATGGGGAAGGCAGAACAAAGGTCACAGAAGGAAGGTCATGCAATAGGTACGTTAAGTTCAGTTTTTCAAAGCACCTGAGCGATGCAGGGTCCGACTGCACTGCAAAACATACAAATAAAAACCCGCTGGGAGCGAGCCTCAGAGCCTGGCTCAGCTGACCCGTGCTCCTGCCACAGAGCTAAAAGCAGCTGTGAGATGTACTTGCTCAATCTGGAGCCTGGGCTGTGTGATGCCCTCCAGGGTTTCAGACTTGGGCTCCAACTGAAGCAGGGACATCTACACTGCAATTTGCAGCCCCCCAGCACAGGCCTGAGTCAGCTGAGCCAGGCTCCGAGACTTGGGCAGTGTACGTGACCTTCTAGCGCCTAAGTCTTTTCAAAAGTGACATGGACCCTTAGAAGCCTGAGTCCTGAGTGACTTTCAATGTACCTGAGTCACTGAGTTGAAAGACAATGGGAGTCAGGGCCCTAGGGACCAAGTCACTTTAGAAAACAGGACTTGAGAGAACTATGGAGGACAGCAGAGAGGCTGGGCCGGGCCAATGGTCATGCAGGACAAAAACATTCAGAGATTTTTGGATGAAATGGAAAAGAGAGGAATGGAACCCATGACAGATGAGAGTTAATTTATCCAGTTTCCAGTTTAAAAAACTCCATCTCCCAGGCCTATTGATTAAACCCAGATAGATCCCCCGACTCAAGAAGTTAGAAGCGTCACTGACTTCACCTAGCACTCTTAGTGAGCTGGAGACCGATTCTCCATTGACTTGCACCTTGACCTTGCCTTCAGGGCATCCCTTATCCTGCCTTTCACCGGGGTAGCCTGTGGGTTGGCTATCCTGCTTCTCCTTGGGTGGGTGGGACTTGAGCCCTCCCTTCTATCCCCTAGGCCACCCCAGAACCCACCTCACCACCTTACCTTCAGGGCATCCCTTATCCTGCTGCTTGAGCCCACCACCCTGCCCTCTGCAGATGAATGCCCTATCCCCTAGGCCATGCCAGAACCCACCCCACCACCTTACCTTCAGGGTGTAGGGGATAGTGGAGAGTGCTACCATTGATTTGGTAACACGTGCACTCATGTCCCCCAGCTAAGGCAGGTCCAGTTTGTCTGCTCCCTGCACTCCCCTGCCAGAGTGAGGAATGCAGCAAACTGTGCACTTTCCCCTCGCTCCCTGACAAAGGGGAACAGCCAGCAATGTTCTGGTATGAATCTAGGAGGCACAGGGAGGAGCCAGTCCCTTTCACCTGTCTGGGGTGATTCTGTCTCTTTTCTGCATGGTTAAGAATTAAACCCATTCCAGGCACATCCATTTTCCTGGCACAGCCAAGCCCTGAATTTGCTTTAAGTTACGATGAGAAGAAGCCGCATGCCACATTTGGTGCTCCTAGCACTTGCTGCTTAGGAGGAGTTCTTGAACAAACCCACAGACAGACTCTCTTCAGTATATAGTAGATTGTGCAAGTGAAGAGCAAACAACAGAGTCAGTATAACTTTGGCTAGGTATATCCCTGTGTTGCAAATATTTCAGGGAAGAAACTTTGATTTTTGTTTTGTCAACATTTCCATGAACTTTAAAGTAAACAGAGGGAAATTTTCAAGCAGTTTGGAGTTTTGCCAGACTAAAAATACAAACAGAGAGCCTGATCTGAGTTACTTTCATCCCATTAATTAAAAACAAAAACTCTGAAGTTCCACAGAAGTTTTTCTGCCTCTGCTGCTCTGCTCAAGTTGTTTGTATCCACACGTAGGAGTAACACAGATGCTTGTGTTCAAATTGACTAGAGGAAATAACAAAAGGAGAATTTTTCTTGTGTAAACAAAGAGACAGAGGAACAACAGCCTAAGAATAAATGAGGTGACAGAAAAAACAAAGGACACAAGGCAGAGACATACCCACAGGATCGAGGGCAGTGGTGGGCAACCTGCGGCCCATGAACCACATGCAAGGACACTACGCTAGCCACTGGGCTAGAAGGACCTTTGGTCTGACCCAGTGTGGCCGTTCTGATGTTCTCATATAGAGCTGAAATGTATCTGGCCCACTAGACCCCACTCCCCTTCCAGAGCTGAGAGAGAGCCCAGGCGTCCTGACGGGGTCTCTCTCTCTCCACAGAGTTCGTAACAAAGTAAGAATAGACATTACAATTTTATGGCTAACCAGTGTCCTTTAAGTGACTTGCCACAAGATGACAGAATATGTTAGTTTAGAGCTGGGGGGGGGTCTAATATTTATTTAATTTCCTTTCTTTTATATAGGAATTCGATACAGTGCTCCTGCCAGCTAACTGCTAAGTTGTCTGCCAAAAAGGGAGAGTATTCCAGTACCTTGGTAGCCCTTGGATAGAGATGATGTGTACGGTGGGGAGGGCAACTGGGGTTGCTTCCCCTTCCCCATTCGATGATTGGCTTGTTCTGAGCATGCTCAGTAACACTACTAAAGCCTCCGTCCTCAGACACCCCGTCCCTCCCCCCCCCATGCTCTCACTTTCTTCTCCCTCTACCATCACAGCATGCACAGGCCCCACCAAAATCTGAAATGGTGCCTTCCCCGCCACAT
Source organism: Rafetus swinhoei (assembly GCA_019425775.1). Classification (NCBI taxonomy): domain Eukaryota; kingdom Metazoa; phylum Chordata; order Testudines; family Trionychidae; genus Rafetus; species Rafetus swinhoei. Next base: position 4,743,630 of record JAFJHL010000226.1, read on the forward strand.
GTGGCCCATCGGGGTTCTGAGTGTGGCCCGTAAGACATTTTGTTTACTGTTGACCACGCACAGGGTTTCCAGATTCTGCTGGGTTTTGTCCACCTATTTTTTTTCCTACCAGTGTTACTAAACTGACACACACATAAAGTAAGGACAGGTGAAGTGAGGTGCAGGCTGATCACACACAGCACTGACTGTGAGAGCCGTGCGCTTCCTCTGAATCCAATCACAGCGCTGCTATGGTTCAGTTGGCACAGTCTGCACATTCCAGGCAGGCAAACACGGTTAGCAAAACTACCCCGTCCCAGGAGACTGTCTCGATTGCGACAATCTTGCAGCCCCCTGAAATGAAGCAGGGCCACACTCATTAGCCTAGGTTGCCCATCACTGATCTAGGGCAACTGCTCCCGACAGCTCCCACTGAAACTTGTTAAAACAGTGAGGAGTCCTGTGACACCTTGAAGACTAACAGATTTATTTGGGCATCAGCTTGCAGAAGTAAAAACCACTTTGTCAGATGCATCTGATTTTGCAGATACAGAGTAACACGGCTACCTGCAGCGGTTCCCAATCTTTTCACATGGACCCCTTTTCAATCTATTACAATTTCACGGACCTCCCCCTCCCTGGGGGAGAGAGGAAAAAAAAGAAAAAGGAAAGAAAAGTCAGTGGTGGGCCCGATCCTTATTTTTAAACTTTCTACGGAAACTTTCCACGGACCCCCGCAGTACTATCACGACCACCAGGGGACTGCAGACCACAGGTTGGGAACCACTGCTATACTGTGGGGAGCAGTCCTTCTGAAGTCCATGTGACACAGCTCTGTTTAAATGTGTGCAGGAGTTCATGCTATCCAGTCCAGTTGCAGGATCAGCAACTTTAAAGGGGAGAAAGTGGCTGTAGGGGCGTTTCAGATCTCTGATGCACACAGAAGGACACACATACAGGTACACACACTCACCAGCTTAGCTGCATGGGGAAATTGACCAGAATAGCTTGGGTAGGATACACTGTTCTATTCCAGGCAATGCGAGTGAGGCAATATCTTTTATTGGACCAACTTCTGTGGTCTTTAAATTCACACCCAACCTTCTTCCAAAATAACTTCTCCATACAGACAAGCCCTCTTAAAGGCGAAGAGTATGCATCCAAACCTGGAAAGTGGCCTTTTACTGCTGCATGCGTAAGCCAAAGAATTAGTGCAGGATCCCCGTTTGCCCTCGCCTGTGTGTTAGCCTGGGGTTGTAATGGAAACGCTGCGGCTCAGGGATCAGCTACCTGCACGGGCAGATGCAGGATTTGCTTGACTGTGTCTTACCTGCCATAACCTCCTCCTCAAACAGACAGCCCCCACCTACCGGGGCTCCACTAACTGCTTCCTATGCCGTGGGCCAGCCCCTCTCAGCTGGGATGGGGCATTCCGGGTGATTTCATTGCCTTCATGGGGTGGCGCCAGCAAGAGCAGAATCTGACCCCCAGCCGCTCCTCTGCTTCCCAGCCCCTGACACCCCGCCCGCTCCGCTCACCAGAAGCCACATCTCTAGCGCCCGAGGGGAGGCTGAGCCTCTGCTCCTTCCTTCTCCCCAGCCTGTCTAGCCAAAGGCAAGCTGCCATCCCGCAGCCCGGGGACTGTGCCATAGGGCGCGGCAGTAGCCGCGGGAGGAGTAAATTCTTCACTCATCCACCAGCAGGGCGAGAGCGGAGGGTGTCTCGGAGTCAGGTTCCTCTTTCCCACACTTGAGGTCCTTCCCCTTCCCCAGGGGGGAGAGAACACCTAGGCCCAGAGCTCCCTCCGAGCCGTACACCCCTGGCACCACTCTCCGCCCTGCAGTGCACCCTCAGGCCAGGCTGCGCGCCCCCCTCTCCGCCCTGCCGTGCGCCCCCAGGCCAGGCTGTGCGCCCGCCCCTCTCTCCGTCCAGCCGTGCGCCCCCAGGCCAGGCTGCGCGCACCCTCTCCGCCCAGCCGTGCGCCCCCAGGCCAGGCTGCGCGCCAACCCCTCTCTCCGCCCAGCCGTGCGCCCCCAGGCCAGGCTGCGCGCCCCCCTCTCCGCCCTGCCGTGCGCCCCCAGGCCAGGCTGCGCGCCCCCCTCTCCGCCCTGCCGTGCGCCCCCAGGCCAGGCTGCGCGCCCCCCTCTCCGCCCAGCCGTGCGCCGCCAGGCTCTGCTGTGCGCCCCTTCCGAGCGCGTATCACCGAGGCGCCTGGGACTTAGGATCGCGGCGCCCCACCTCCCAGCGCTGCGCGGTGGGGTTTGGAAAGCGGGTCCTCACCCCTCCCCAGCGAGGGGATTTGCTGGAAAAGGGGCCACTCACCCGCTGCCCAGAGGCCGAGGCTTCCGCGAGTGTGACGGGAAAGGAGACTAATCACGAGAGCCCTGCCGGGCTTGGCTCGTAAGGGCGGGACACGCCCTATGTCGGGGGTGGGGATACGTTGGAGCCTTTCCCGGGCCTTGTGGAAATAACCCGTCCCTGGCTCCACGTATCCCCGCCAGGAGCCAGGCACTTCCCCGCCTTCCCTTTCTCCTCGCCCGAGCGCGGGAGGGGGCGGGGTGACCACTCACAGGGGAGCCCCAAGGACACCCCGCCCCGCCCGCGCTAACTTCAGGTGGCACAAGTGAATGGAGAATCTTACCCTGGGTTCACTTCGCCCATTGCTGGCTCTCAGCGGGTGGGCTCCTGGCAGCAGCTCTCTTAAAAGGCAAGGGTTGCCCAGTTGAGACCCAGCTCCATGTAGCCCAATTTCCTGTCTTTGGGGAGTGATCTACCACGTCTTCCTCGCCAGCTTCTGGCAGTCAGAGGTTTAGGGATACCCACGCATGGGGCAGCATCCCTGACCATGCTGGCTAAGAGCCATTAACAGCCCTATTCCACCCCCCAAGTTAACTAGTGACCCTTTTCTAACCCAGTTACTCTTCTGGGCAAACATCCCATGGCCCTGAGTTCCACGGGTTAACAGACAGTATGTCCTGAAAAAGTCCTTCCCCCTGTTTGTATTAAACCTGCCGCTTAGTAATTTCATTGGGTGACCCCGAGTTCCGTATTGTAGCAAAGGGTGAATTATACCCTCCCTCCCCCCCGGCTTTTCTCAAACCATTTCCGGCATTATAAACCTCCATTAAATCCCCTGCAGTTTGCTCTTTTTACAGCCCTAGTGTTTTTAATAGGTCGGGCCCAGCAGGTAGTGATCAACGGCTCGATGTCAGGTTGGTGGTCGGTTTCTAGCAGAGTGCCCCAAGGTTCGGTTCTGGGACCGGTTTTGTTCTACATCTTTATTAATGACCTGGATGAGGGGATGGATTGCACCCTCAGAAAGTTTGCGGATGACACTAAGCTAGGGGGAGAGGTAGATACGCTGGAGGGCAGGGATAGAGTCCAGAGTGACTTAGACAAATTGGAGGATTGGGCCACAAGAAATCTGATGAGGTTCAACAAGGACAAGTGTAGAGTCCTGCACTTGGGACGGAAGAATCCCAAGCATTGTTACAGGCTGGGGACCAACTGGCTGAGCAGCAGTTCTGTAGAAAAGGACCTGGGGATTACAGTGAAGGAGAAACTGGACATGAGTCAACAGTGGGCCTTTGTAGCCAAGAAGGCTAATGGCATATTAGGTTGCAGTAAGAGGAGCATTGCCAGCAGATCCAGAGATGTGATTATTCCTCTTTACTTAGCTCTGGTGAGACCACATCTGGAGTATTGTGTCCAGTTCTGGGCCCCCAATTACAGGAAGAATGTGGATGCCTTGGAGAGGGTCCAGCAGAGGGCAACCAAAATTATTAGGGGGCTGGAGCATATGACCTATGAGGAGAGGCTGAGGGAGTTGGGTCTATTTAGTCTGCAGAAGAGAAGAGTGAGGGGGGATTTGAGAGCAGCCTTCAACTTCCTGAAGGGAGGTTCCAAAGAGGCTGGAGAAAGGCTGTTCACAGTAGTGATGGATGGCAGAACAAGGAACAATGGTCTCAAGTTGCGGTGGGAGAGGTCCAGCAGGAAAAGCTAGGAGAGGTCTAGAAAGGAAAAACTATTTCACTAGGAGGGTGGTGAAGCACTGGAATGGGTTCCCTAGGGAAGTAGTGGAGTCTCCATCCCTAGAGGTGTTTAAGTCTCGGCTTGACAAAGCCCTGGCTGGGTTGATTTAATTGGGATTGTTCCTGCCTTGGGCAAGGGGCTGGATTTGATGGCCTTGTAAGGTCTCTTCCAGCTCTATGGTTCTACTCTGACCTTCTCTGAAAGCCATTCTATAGCTGTGATCCTCTTTGCTGCTCTTCTTCTAGTCCCACCACCACTACCTCCATTTTGAGATGAAGTGACCAGAACCGGACCCCTGACTCCAGAGGCAGGCGCTCCAGGGACAATACAGTAACAGTATGTTGTTATCTGTCTGAATTTCTACCCCTTTCCTTTGTGGATCCTACTATTTGGATAATCTTTTTGAAGGCTGCTGCTTATTGAGCTGAAGTTTCCAGAGAACTATCCATGGTGACTCCAGGTCCCTCTTCTTGCGTGGTAGCAGCTACTTCAGCATCCACTATTAAGACATGTGGAGCTGGGATTAGTTTTCCCAAGGTACATTCCTTTGCACTGATTGCAAACTCTTTGGGGGCAGAGACCATCTTTTTGTTCTGCTTGGCACTGTGGGCTCTCGGCCCATGAACTGGGATCCTGGGGTGTAATCACTGCAAATAATAATGAAATAACGTAGCTAGCTATCCTCTGTGTGTAGCGCCTCTCCCCTTTGTATCAAAGCACAGTACACAATGGAAGAGCACAAATGCCCGGCACAAAAAGTTGTTAATCCCCATGGGGTTTATTAGCATTTTCTCTTTCACTGAAGTGTTGTGTCATTCCCTTTTCTCACGCTCCCCAGCTCCCATGTCCCTCCCTGAGGCAGCTCATCGGGAAATCCCTGTTCTCAGGTTCTCCTTTCCAGCGTGTGCAGCAGCCGCACCTTGTTCGTCTCTCTCCTGTGCCATCCGCCCTCTTGCTGGAAGTTACCATGACTTCAAATTGGCAGCCTGGATGCAGGCATGCTGTGCTGCAAAGAGCGTGTCTGTACAGCCAGCCTGTTATTGTTTCCGTCGCTGCCTGGGCCACGGCAGTTGCTTTTCCAGCAGGGGTTCCTGGAGTTTAAAAACATCAAATTTCTGGCTGTTTTGTGGATGGAAAATTATACACAGGGCACAAATGCACCACTGATACATGGAGACATGAATCTCACTTACAACACTGAGTTCCTTCCTGTCTGTGTCCATACACCCCCCGGTATCCTCATGCACCCCATCTATCTCATTTTATGGGCCCCTATCTCTGCAGTACCTCTGACTATGCCCTGCTTACAACGTGTCATTAGGGTACCCTGTAAGCTGAGCACTTGGGGGGCCACCCAGGAGAGATTTAAATGCTGCCCAGCAGATTAGCAGAGCACCCACAGCCGGCAGCATGTGTTTCTTCTACTGGTGGTGCACACATGCCTCAGTGCACATAAAATTTATTCTGCACATGAATGGAAAAAATGAGAGGGAACACTGCTTGTCATGTGGATGAGACTGATATGTGCTGCACTAGGTGACATCCTGGCCCTTTTGTTTTCAAATGGCAGAACATCCACTGACTTCAACAGGGCCAAAGTGTTCACCCGTCATGCCATGTAACTAAGGCACAGTTTGGGTGTACAATGGAGACTGAAAATGCTCCTTCTTTTGCAGAATTGGTCACAAAGGTCCCAAGGGGTGAAAAACAACAATAGCAAATAATCCAATGGGCTGGATTTGGTGTTCAAGCCCACAGGTGGAAATCTAGAGTAATTCCAAAACTGAGCCCAGTCCAGCTCTCTCTCACCAACATGCAAAACACCCACCTTCTTTGAGCAATGTCAGTACAGCTCGCAGGTCCGGTCCCCATTGGAGGACCTGCTGGAGCTATGCTGATTTACACCAGCTAAGGATCTGACTCCTGGGCAGTGCATGGGCCCACAGCAGTACACTGTCATTTGATTGGGGGAGTGGCAATTTCCTCTACCCCTGCTGTTTCCACTTCTCCTTCATTCCTATCCACTCACATCTGCCTTGTCTTATTCTCTGCTCACACACATGCTTCTTCTTCTTCCCAGGCTCCTTTAAACTCCTCCAAGGGTGCTGCCAACTCTTTCCTCCTTCTGTGACTGCTGCTTCCTTTTATTTTTTTAGCACCTGCCCCCCACTGCTGGAAGTTGCCCCCGCTGTTTGCTTTCAGCCCTGGATGGCTCTGCCCTTCAAGCCAACAGCATTGGAAGCAATAGTTATTTCATGCTGACATAAGCGATTCACCTGTTCATATCATCCCACTACTGGAAAAGCTGTGCACTATCTAATGCCCCCCGCCCTTCCATGGGACAGACTCCAGCTGGGGAGGTTGATTGGTTCACCGTTGTGAAGCCCTTTGCCGATGGAAAGTGCTGTTCTAATGTGTAACGATGCCCCACATCTAGCTGGTTGCGATGAAATTTATTCTGGTACCCCCGCATTTTGCTCTTCAATCTATAGGAAGCTACTGTTCATGTTGGCTCTGTAGCCTTCTGATTTCTTCAGGGGCAGGGCTGCTCCATCGTACATGTGATGAGCCCTAGAGGAAAAATGCTCTAGTTGGTAACAGAGATCAGTACAGTTGGTAACAGATCAGCCCAGTTGGTAACAGAGATCAGTACAGTGTTACACCACTGGGCACTATGGCCCGTGTTGACAAGGTACCAACACCAGGCAGGCCTATTGCCATATAACAGATATTAACAGCAGTTAGTCAGAGTTAAGCTACTGTGCGTTCTGTAAGTTCAGGCAATGACACCTGCCGTTCAGGCGCCTAGTGCGCCCCCCCCCAAGGTCGGCCGGAGGGCACCGCTGCGGTGTCCTTTTATAGACAGGTACAAACAACACATCATTTCTTTACGTGCGGGTTGCCACCCTCTGTTGCCTAGATACCACCCCTCACCTTACGGAAGGCGGGGCTTACTTACTATCCTTCATGCTGTCAATTCCGACCTGGTCCTGAACGTAGGTCGGTATGTGCATTAGTTTTTAGGGGAGTCTTTGTACCAAGACATTTCTTACTAAGATGTTCCGTTACTCCCCTTTGGCTTACAGTTTGTTCTTGTTGCCGCCCTGTGTCCTAACTTACACAATCACACAGTTATCAGTACGGCCTCCTTCTTGGCTCCTGTTACTGAACCAAAGTCTTGCTCACTAGATTGCAGGCCTGTTGCTGTTTTCATGTTACAGGCCTCTATTTAGGCCTGCTGACTCCATGTTACTGACCCTCAACTTACTACAAGAGTAAATCCCCTACATGGATGTGTGGGGTCGCTTCTCCTCCCCTCCTGATGGCTGGGGGCTCCCCTACTCTCTGATCAGCGTCCTCTCACCGCGGTTATTGCGGAAAAGCAGATGGGGTCGGACTTGTGGTCCACCTTGCACCTATTTCCTTGGAACTCAGAAGCAGCTGCCCAGCAGATTCTGCCGTTCTTCCCTGGGAACCTTCCCCGCACCAGCTCTGTGCCAGGCTGAGACATCAGGAGAATGGAGGGGGGGTGATTCAGTGGTAGAGCCAAGAACAGAACCCAGACGTCCTGGGTAGCCCCTCCTTGCGTCAGTCCCTCCCCCACGCATCAGTTCTGTTTGGTTTTGAAGAGCAAGGCCCCACAAGCAGCCAGGGATGTGGGGGGACTCGCTCTCTGGGTGTCCAACCTGAACCACCCAATGCCTCATTTTCAGAAGCCCTGACCATGTGCAACTCCCACTGACTGAGCCCTGAGCCCTTCGGACACTCGGACTGCCGGTGTCTGCAGCTGGTTCCAGATTCCAGGGCACCGTAAGTCACTGGGTGCTTTGGAACCGCGGGGTCTCAGTGAAGCTCATGTCCCAAGCTCTCTGGGCACCGTCGCTTTAGCAAATGCATTTACAATAGAATCAATGTCCTAGGAAAGGTTCCACAGCTGAGTTTTATCCTAAAGCAGCCAAGGGCAACCAAGGCTAGTGAGTGGGCCACGTGAGTGGCTTCTTCATCTCAGGAGCCTGTAAGATTGTTGGAACTTAAGTCAGTCTCCCAGGACACGGTAGTTTCTTTTGCTCACGATGCTTGCGTACCTAGAACGTGCAGGGTGCCGAGTGAACCGCAGCAGCGCTGTGACTGGCTGCAGAGGGAGCGCCCGGCTCTCACAGTCAGTGCTGTGTGCGATTAGTCCGCCCCTCGCTGCATGTGTCGTTGCTTCACGTGTGTGTCACTTTTGTAATACCGGCGGGAAAAAACCTACCTGGATGAAAACCAGCGGAATCTGGCCCCCCGGCGCGTGGGCAACAGTAAATAAAATGTCCCCTGGGCCTTCCGATGGGCTGCATGTGGCCCTCACAACCAAGACATGCTTCGCTCACCCTGACAACAGAGCAGAAGGCCACAGCCCATTTGCAAAGCTCTCTGCAGCAGACGCTCGTATTCTTCCTGTTTCTGAGTAGCCCTTTTCTCCACGAATTTCAATGAGGGTATGTGTGGAGGGAGGCATTACTCATCCTGAGTCAGCATCAGAATCTGGGTTTGCACATTATGCAACATTCTCCCTCCTTTGGTCCCACCATTCCATGTAGGTAACAAGAAGCAATTAATGAAATGAGTGTACATGCCTGATCGCAGGTTCCTCCTGCTCCAAGAAGGAGTTTGATTTTACAAGTGCACTCAAAGGAACCGTCTGTTTTATACCATTGCCTCTAGCCAAACATGCTGCATTTTTTAAAAAGCCTTGTGATCAGTCTAGGGACAACAGTCCTGTTTGTCTCTTCCTTACCCCAGTGTAAATCAGAGGCGGTTCCTTTGAAGTCAAAGGCGTTACACCAGAGAAAGTGGAATCAAGATTCAGTGTGTTTTTTGGCAGTCCTCTGGGAAAGTATTGCAAACCACGCCCTCTGCCTCTCCTGGTTTCCATGGCTGGATCATGCAGAAAACCACACTAGATTGATATTGATGTTTACTATGGAGCTAGATATGCAGGCTTCAATCTGAGAATCCAGCCCAAGAGAACACTTGCTAAGACTCTGTTTACACAGTGGTCTCCAACCTTTTTAACCACAAGATCACTTTTTCAACTGAAGTGCAATGTAAGATCCACCTCCAACCCAACTACCCTTGCGCCACCCCCTTCCCGTCCCTTCTTTGAGGCCCTGCTCCTGCTCCGCCCCTTCTCCGAGGCCTCAACCTGCTCACTCCATCCCACTTCCTCCCCCATCCTCACTTTCACCAGGCTGGGGAAGGGGGTTGGGGTGCAGGCTCTGGTCTTGGGCAAACGGGTTTGGAGTGTGGGAGGGGCTCTGGGTTTAGCCCAGGATGGGGGATTGGCATCCAGGAGGGAGTTCGGGGTACCAGCTCTGGAAAGGAGTTTGGCTGCAGGAGGACTCACATCTGGGGCAGGAGGTTGGGTGTAGGAGGAGGTTCAGGGCTGGGACAGGTTCAGGAAGCAGGCTCTGGCTGGGCACCGTTTAATTGAGATGGCTTCCGGGTGCTGGAGCTCTGTGGTTGAGACAGGCTTACTCCTGCCCTGGCCTTGCCCACTCCTGAAAGCGGCTGGAATGTACAGCAATGGCTCCATGGCACTATGTGCTGCCCCCCATCTACAGGCCCTGAGCCCACAGCTTCTACTGGCCACAGTTCCTTGTTACTGATCACTGGGAGCTGCAGGAGTGGTGTCTCCAGGCAAGGACAGCATGTGGAGACTCCCTGCTCTGCCTTTCTCAGGGGCTGCCTGCAGGGACATGCCAGCCACCTCCAGGAGCAGCAATTACCACAGGGATAATGACTCCAGCCACGCCAGGTTAGGATTTTAGAACTCGCTGCTGAAAGAATTAAATTTAAGCATAAGAGAGAAATGCAAATGATGAAATGCACAGTCAAAACCAGAACTAACCCACTTTGCAAGCAGAACAAGAAGTAACAACAACCCCCACGTGTGTGCTGGGTTGGGAAATGAGAGAAGGACACTGTGTGTGTGTGAGAATGGCAGAGACACACACAGCATGACAGTGACAGATTTGCATTGCCAAGCTCCCTCCATCCCCTTCTCTCCTTGGAAATAGGGTACAGGAGTGGGGGGAGGAGGGACACCCTGACATCAGCTTCCCCATTTCTCCCTCCCACACCCTGCACAGCAAGCAGGAGGCTCCCAAGGGGCAGCTCCAAGGCAGAGGGCAGGAGCAGCACGACAGTGGGTGGAGAAGCAATTGAAATGCCAGCACTTGAGAGCTTCCCAGCCAAACCAGTCAGGATCCCTTGTAAGAGGCTCCAAGATTTACCGGTAGATCCCGATCCTCTGGTTGGTGACCACTGGTTTACATCATGAAAAGGAAATCGGAGCAGTACTCAGTAGTTTCTGTTAAATTATCCAAGATTATACAGCAACAAGAGAGAGCCTCTTAAAAGACCTTTTCCATCAAAATACTTTTTACCAGGATCCCCTGTCTACCATCTGTCTGTGCTATGTCCATTATGTATAATGTACTATCAGCATGGTATCTAAATGCCCTAGGCTTATTTGCAGAGCTATTTATACTGGCTTTGCTCAACAACTCACTTTTGTGTTCTTGCTAACCCTGAAGAGACAAAGCAGCCACAACTCTGGGAAAAGTGAGTTGGACTCAGTTCTGCCTCCCACATGGTTTGCTAAATACCAGCTGCAGCATGGTTCCGATGATCCAAAAGGGCAGGGAGAACCCAGCTTGCTCTATGTATGGTGGGTGAATTTCATGCATTGTGACAGATGGCAGCTTCATTTTTCATGCACGGCTGGTGGCGAGTGGAGTGTGACAGGCCGGCTCTCAGAATGGGGATATTTGACACCACCCGGGTGATGCGGTTGTCAGAGTTATGTTGTAGTCCTTCATTTCCAATTAGGGCGGTCTCCATAGTAGCAGGTATCTGGGCTGGCAGCGAGTCATTCAATAACAATATAATAGCAGCCTTTGAACCTACTGTCTGAAGTCCTGAATGCGCTTGTCACTGGAGGATGATTTCTAGAAGCCTGCCCAGAAATACAGGCCTCCCGCTATTGAACTGTCATAAATTCGTGTCCTGGAACCTTGTACTGAGACACAGAGGTATTTGTGCTGAGATATCCGGTTAGTGCAGGAGAGTGCAATTGGCTCCAATTTGTGAGTATAACGGAGCGTGGCGTTCCAGTGTCCCTAAGGAAGAGGTAACTAAGGGGAGGAGGATCTAGTGCGGGTTTGCAGCAAAGGCCTAAGAACAGCCAGGCTTGGGGAGAGCTCTGTTATCTGAGTTAGCAGTAAAGCCAGGCCTTAGGCAGCGGCCATGGGTACATGGCTGGGAGCTTGTTTTACAAAGGAGGAAACTCAGAGAGGTGAAGTGACATCCCAAGCTCGCACAGCAGGTCAATGGCAGACTTAGAAACAGAGCTCCAAACACCCCGTCCCCTGCTCTAACCATTAGACATGCTGCGTTGACAGCAGGGGTGGGCAATAAGATGGAGACAGTTCACCAGGGTTGGATGGCCATTCCTGGATGAGGACACCACTTCCTGCAGCTCCCATTGGCCAGGAAAGGAGATCCATGGCCAATGGGAGCTGCAAGCACCCATATCTGTGCAGGGGCAGGTAAAAAGTGGTGGTGGCCCCCCCAGGTGAACCACATCCAGTCCACAGGCTGGTTATTGCCCGATGCTGGTTTATAACATCAGTGGTGTGAAGGGGGAGTGTTGCTGCAGAATAATTCCACCAGGGTGCATCTACACCACAGTGCTAGCTTGAAATAAGCTACACAATTTGAGCGATGCAGTGCAAATTTTTAAATAGCGAGCGCTATTCCAACAAGTCCCTTAATTCTCATGAAACGAGGTTTGCCAGGTCGTTGGAACAGCAAACCTGTTATTTCAGTTGCATTTCAAAATAACAGGTGTGCTGTTAAGGTGCGGAAAATGCTGTTTTGGGATACTGGACATATCCCAAAACAGCACCGCTGTCTAGACATACCCCCAGATGCCATCCCAGGTGCCCAACTCTCTGCCGGCCACTTAACAAAGAGTGCAGGATCTTCAGCCGTATCCATCGCAGCGAAACAGGAGTTCTCTCAGTGCATCCAGGGAGGCTCTGTGGGTCAGCCACATTGTCCTGTGTGCATGGCAGTCACGACTCAGAGCCCCAGGCAGAAACCAAGGCCTCATTACGCGCTAGGCGCTGTTCAAACACAGAACAAAGCAGCAGTGGTCCCTGCCCCAGAGAGCTCACAATCTCAGTACATTCAAAACTGGCCAAGAGCTGGTAGGTTCCATCTAGTTCACCCCCCGCCAGTGCATGGTTGCTCCCTGTGATGTGTTTTGCAAGGAAATCACTACTTAAGAGTTTTTTACAGTGCCCATCGCTATAATACTGAGGTGCTTCCCAGCAGGTCGATTTCATCTGCAGAGCAAGGTCCTTAATAGACTGTATGGGGTCTACTGCCCTTTTCCAGTCTCATTTAACTCTTGGGATTTCTACTGTCTTCCTTCGATGACTAAGCAGTGAGTGCCGTTGATTTCAGTTTTGTTGACTCCATTCATTTTTAAAATTCAGTCAACGGAGTAATTAGCTGACACATGCAAAGTGGTGCGCACACTCGACTTTGTTAGGTCTTTCGGTTAACAACTCAGCATTTCCATAGTTTCCATAGTCTGTCACTATTATTTATGGTAATGTTTTCTCTTGGCTTTGGATTCCTTGGTTCATTATTTCTGGGAAGAAACCCCCCTCTTCCCCAATAGCTTTCCAATTTCTTATTTCTTTTTAAGTTGTTGATTCCATTTAACAAAGTTTTAGTTTGATGAATTTCCTAAAATTGTTTTTTTACCCTCTGGCCCTGCATGACCTATATCTACTATATATTTGAGAGAGTTAGTCGTCATGTAAAAGCTGAATCACTTCCACCTGAACTGTCTACGGAAACTGCTGAAGATAAGATGGCAGTATAAAGTTCCAGATACTGATGTTCTTCTACAGGCTAATATGACAAGCATCCACACCATGCTTTGCAAGGCACAACTTAGATGGGCTGGCCATGTTGTGCACATGTCCAATGATCGATTACCCAAGAAGATGCTCATGGCGAATTACAACACGGCAAGCGATCTCTTAGAGGTCAAAAGAAGAGATTCAAAGACACCCTTAAGGCCTCCCTTAAGAACTGTAACATAGATCCTGGAAACTGGGAGAGTGTTGCTGATGATCGTTCCGCCTGGCGTAGACGAATACATGATGGTGCAATAGCCCACGAACAAAAGAGACTGCGTTATGCTGCAGAGAAACGTCTTCTTTGCAAGTCCAGGGCTGGTATCCTCTCTTCCTCCGGTCGGCAGTCCGATCTTCCATGTCCCCACTGTAACCGTCAATTCCGGGCTCGGATTGGACTAATCAGCCATCTCCGAACCCACCCCCAATTAAACTGATGACACTGGGTGGTCCTCATCGACACTCGATGGACAAACAGCAGCATATATTTGAAAGAGTTTGTGAGTCTGTCTGTGCATCTTTCTGTTTGTTCAAGAACTCCACCTAAACTTTAAGAGCTAGGACCGTGCAATTTGGTACACAGCTTCCTCTTATCATAATGTAAAGCAAGGTCAGGGGTTGTGTCAGGAAAACGAGATTGATTGTCAGAAAACGGAAAGGCAGGGGTATGCTACATAATGATCATGTGGGGGCAGCAGGGGCTATGGGATGGAAAGCAGGGACAGTTATACTGCATAATGACCACAGGGGAGCAGCAAGGGGCCAGAGATGGGGATCAGGGCAGCTATAACCCCATTGGGGTAGCAGGGAGCAAGAGTGGAGAAAGAGACAGCTAACTACTATATGTTTGAGAGGCTTGGGAGAGTGGAGGGTGTTAAGGATCCAGGCAACATTGTGTCAATCTTACAGTATCTATATAATTAGTGGTCTCTATTCTACTAACAAAACATCCTCTAATTCTTAGATGCAATAGCTTAAAATGGCATCGACCACAAGCCAGTTCTGGTTTTGTTAATCTAAACAAAGCAGACCAGACAACAGGAAAAACTGAGCTTTAGGTTGTCAACTTGATTGCGCTGCTTCATTAATTGTTAGTGTATCTAGTGCCACCTAGCGAACAGCAGAGAGAAAACAGAAACAATTGCATTCCTGGGGTGGTGAAAACAGATGTGGATCATGCAGGACAATTTCAGAGCCCCCCCCCCCCCTCCACCCCCGAAACATGCAGGACTAGATACGAGTCTAACTGAGCTCTTGTTGGACAACACTTGCATTGTTGGTAAAATGGCCGGCACACGAGTTGTACTGCATTAACTATACCAGTAAGCATAAAGTAGTAACACCCCCCCTTCCCAGTCTGGATGTGGTAAAACTGGTTTAAATGTGCTTAACATGGCTGGCATAGATTAGTCCTGTATGGGAAAGAAAATAAGCAATATAGGTATAAGGCACCTTTTATACCTGTCTATGTTTGAGGTTGCACTGGTAGGACTATATTGGTAAAAAAACCTCATTATAAAAAAACCCCAAACAGTTATACCAGTGCAAATACTGTGTGTAGACCAGGCCATAGGGAGTATTTTGCCATGTCAGTGCTGAGAAACTGCCCTGGCATTGTCTGAACTTTCTGTCATTTGTGAAACAAACATAGTCTCTTCCACGGTGTTTCCCCCAATGTTACACCTTCCACTACCACTGAATTCACTATAAAAACAAACTCTCCTTTTAATGGGGTTAGTATATTTCCATTCATCAGTACATGTTCCATTCTAAAAAGAGAAATGCTTTTTCATTCCTCTGAATAATCTTTGCATTGCAGCGGCTTGATCTTGCTTTGTGTTCTATAGTTTGTCAGCAATCAGACTTCAGGGCTACGTCTACACTACAAGGTTTTTGCACAAAAACCGGTGGAGCGTCCACACCTCAAGCACGTTTTTGCGCAAGAAAATCGGCAGGACAGAGGGCTTTTGCCGGTAGAGTTATTCCTCTCCCCACAAGGAATAACTCCTTTTTGTGCTACAGCTCTTGCTCAAAAAGGCAGATGTGGACGCTCCGGAGAGGTTTTTGCGCAAGAAACCCCTATCCGCAAAAGCACAGGTGCTCTGATGGCCATTCTGTGAATGGCCATCAGAGCTTTCTTGTGCAAGAGTGTCCATGCAGTGTGGACGCTTTCTTGTGCAAAAGCACATCGCTTTTGCGATGCGCTTTGAGGTTTGAACGTGCTTTTGCATAAGAAGTTTTTGCAGAAGATCTCTTCCGCAAAAACCCTGCAGTGTAGATGAAGCCCAGGAGGGTAAAATGACGCTGAATGTGCTCTGTGTGGGGGCATTTCTTAGGTACATTTTTGTTTGCTTATTAGATGTAAGCTGAAAACCTACTGGCTGAAAAGATACTTGGAGCAGGGCATGTGTGTTTTAAATCCTTATTCAGACAAGGTCTATGCACAAACTTGCACTGAATAACTAAATCTGTTTGAATTCAGATCTCTTATTCAGCACTAATCTATGTGGAAACTTTTCCGGAATAAAAGGGACCACTGCCCTCTTTGATTTTGTGTCCTATTTTACTGACTTAAGCAACGTTGAAACGGGACAATTTGATCCCATAATGTGTGTTCACACATAGATCTACTCTGAAATAACAAGAGGAGTGAATGCAAATGGATTCAGCTCTGTCAGTGTGAATCTGATTCACAGTCCTGTTTGCAGGAGAGGAGTAATAGTCATTGGACAGAGAGGACATGTTATCAGCTTCTGCAGGGGGAGCAACCAGACCAGATTCCTGGAAACGGACACCTTCTTTTGTAGAACAGGGGTAGGATAAAGCAGCATTTCAAGCTTCCCTGGCTCCTGAGTATTGCGTTGCCACTGTATCTTCGCCCAGGCCTGGAGCGCGGATCTGGGAGTGTGTTCGCCTTTTCTCTGTGGCGACTGCTAACAACGGTGCCAGTTCATGCTGATTGTGCTGATACTTCTTGCCCTGACATTTTACATGATTACTAAAGTTACATATTAAATTGCACACGAAAAAGCCTTAAAGAAACCCTTTGATCCAGATTCTCTATACACAACCAAGTGACCAATGCATATGAACATGCTCATACATAGAGATGGCTGAAAAAAATGGACTTTCTGTCCTGCAAAAAATGTTGAGGCTTCAAAAAAGAAATTGATCTGAAATGGGACAAAAAGTAAAAATGTTGGCATTTTCCACTAAATGAAATACTCCCTGGAAGTTCATTTGAGATCTAATGAAATGTTTTGTTTTGATTTTGACCCTTTCTATTTTATTTTTAATTTTTTATATAAAACAAAGTAATCTTTGAAAGAGCAACTCATTTTGACATGAAAAATCAGAACTTTCCACTCTAATTTGGGTGAAATAGGTTGCAGAACAAAACTGGAAAAAAGTTTAAAAAATAGTGAAATGCCTCATTTGGACATTTGCAATGTGATTTAACAAAAAGAAAGAAATGTCTTCACTGAACTGGCATTTTTCAGCGGAAAAACGTTTCATGAAAAAAATTTCAACAAGCTTGATTGCAAAAGCTGTTTTCTGCCTCCCCTTGTCACTTGCAATGTGCAGAAATGTCCAGAAGAGGTCCATGTTCTCCCACTATTAGGACATCCATGTGCAATACTTCCAACCATGTGGTTTCATTTACAGAATGCTGAGCTGGTGGGAAAGTTTGATCATCAGCCATGCGGCAATAATGTTTCTCAGCTCTCTAGCACTTTTCATCTGAGGATCTCAAAGTGTTTACCGGTGTTAATGGCAGATTGCTATTCAGGCAGCTTTACTCAATATCTGTGAGCAGAGTTGCAAGATCTGTCTTAACTGAGGCTAGGTCTACACTACAGTCCTTTGTCAGAAAAAGCTACGCAAATTGCGCTCCACAATTTGTGTAGCTTTTTCCAATCGCTTTTCCAGAAGAGGCTTTTCTGACATTTTGTCCAGTCTAGATGGGGCCAAATGGCGGAAAAGCCTCCTCTTTCAGCGGAGCCTTTATCCCTTGTGGAACAAGGACTACAGGGCTCCCGGAAAGAGCACATTTACTCTTCTGCAAAAAAAAAAGTGGAAGAGCAAATGCATTCTTTGGATGCGTCGGAGTTTTTCCGGGATACCCTGCAGTGTAGCCTGAGGGAGATGTATATATGCAGGATTGGAAGGAATGGGTCCCTTAAGCTAGCTAAAAGTGGGGTGGGGCCAGGGGCATGTCTATGTTAACACAGTTAGCTTCTGCTTTGCTTAGATTTGTTAGATATTCAGCAGATGGAATGGTATTTTACTCATTGTAATCAATGTAATTTGTGACCCAACACCAGCTATGTTTGTATTAAATGCAGAGATTGCTAAAATATGAATACCAGTGTTAGTCATTTTGTGGGAATACAGAAAAGTAGGATTGTGCTAAATTGTGCCAAATGAAAGGGCTCACAGTTAGCAGAAAGAGTCTTGCAAATGCAGGGGCTCCACTTTCAGAGCCTATGCGAAGAGTGAGAGGAGAGAAGGTTATTGTCTGCAGTGGGATATGGTTTCCCCTTCCTGCACTGGTCTGATATTCCCTCCTCCCCCCCTCCCACCCCCACCCCAGGCATCAAAGAACAGAGCTAAATAGGCATCACTAGGCACCTCTTCTCTTACATTAATTGTGTTGGAGCTGTGTTTCTTCTACCCTGCTTGCTAAGAGTTCAGATCACTGGGAACTGAAATAATTTCGGACGGATGGACGGATGCCAACCCCAAGAGGGGGATGGCAGCAGATGGTGACTGAAAGATGGTGGCAGGTGGATCAGGTGGAGGGGTAAGATGCCTCTTTACCTTGCCCCACTCAGGATGGAAAGTGACCTCTGAACTCTAGGTCTTTTCTAAACAAGGGCAGCGACTATGAGCGGGGTGCACAGAAATTGGACCTGTGAAGGGGACATTTCCTCTGCTGGACTTAAGAACCTGAGAGGGAAAGGACACTGCCCAACATACGTGGGCTGGGACTGTTATACAGGGTTTATGTTTCTGAGCCGTTTGTGGTGTTTTCCCGAATCAATGCCACGTTTCTTCCCTCCCCTTTTATTTCAGGTTTTTTTCTTGCCTGCGAGTGGGGGAGCGTTGCCTCTCGGGGGCGGCCGGGTGGAGTGTGAATTTCCCAGGCTACTGGGTGGGGGCTCGAGCCAGCTCTGTGTTGGCTGGATGGAAAGGAACCCCTCCCTATTGAGCCGGGCAGTGGCTGCTGCTGGCTCCCCCTGGCATGCGGGGCAGATACTCAGATGGGGAAGCAGAAGCCTGGCAAATCCATAAACTCCCCTTGTTCCTCGCGCCCGCCTCTTCTTGTCCAGCAAGGGAACATTTTCAAAAGATGCCCGGCGGCGCTAATGGGCCACCTGCCCCTGGCTGCTGGCTCAGCAAGCACCTGATTCAATGCAGCACCAAACAGAGGAGGCAGGCGCTCTTTAAAATGCCACCGTCATGGGGCGGAGTTGCCCTGCCTATGCAAAAGGCATCCCAGCCAGCCTGAGCCCAGCAGGGTGACAAAAGCACCGACCCAGCGCAGAGCTGAAGAAGGGCGGCTACAATGAAAATCTAGTGCTGTGCACCCAGGCAATCAGAGCCCCCACCTTGGGCAGAGGGTCCAGCTTGGGCTGGGCCACCCCAAATGACTTAGAGGAATTTCCTGTGGCTGTTCTCCCAGCTGCCCGGGTCCCCTGGACACAGCCACCTTGTGCGCCTGCTTGAAGCCACAATTGCAGAGGGTGTCATGTGAAGGCCTAATCTGTAAGAAGAGTCAACAAAGAGCTAGGTAAGTTCATGGCCAATCAGTTGAGCAACGGCTGTCAGCCAAGCGGGCTGGAGATGCAACCCCATGCTCTGGGGGTCCCTAGTTGGGCGTGGATGACAGGGGATGGGCCACTCAATAATTCCCCTTCGGTTCATTCCTTCGGAAGCCCCTGGCATTGCTCGCTGTCAGCAGACAGGATACTGCGCTGGATGGACCATTGGTCTGAACCAGTGTGGCCATTCTTAAGGTCTTATGATTTAGTGAACTGCCAACTCTCTGGAATTTATCCCATATTTTCCCAAAGCCCCAGCTCCTGGAATCAGGTGAAAACTAAGAATTGCAGCTTACTTTAAAAAAAAAATTTCTAGTGCTCATTTAGTGAAGAAAATGTCATTATTATTTATTATTACTGTGGTAGCACCTCAGAGCTCCAGTCATGACCCAGTGCTGTATAAACACAGAACCAAAAGACTGCCCATGCCCCAGTGAGCTTAGCTTGTAAACATAACCCCTAACACCACGATTGTACTTCTAAATTCTCATGGTTTTTAAGCCAATCTCCTGGCGTTTTGTGCCTGACTCAGATTAATTCAGAGCATTGGCAATAGTGGATTTAGTCATTCTGAGATCCCTAATACAGTGGGACAAATTCTGTTTGCATTTACACTCGGGCAATTCCAGAATCCACATTAGAACTCTGATGTCTATTCCAGATGATCTTTTCATATTTACCAGTGGTGATCAATCATGTGTTTACATGGTTCAAACTGACCAAGAGCTCCATTTATGCTCCTATTAATTGAATTGCTTCGCTTTTCAATGTCAGGATCGTAAAGGATCTGAGTTTCCTGTCAGTCACAGTTGGGTAAATGAGGAGTAACTCCATGGAAGTTATTATTGCTGGTGTAAAATATGTGAGATGAGAATCAGGCCTTTGATAACTGTAGGTCCAGACTGTGTGATATCCTTACCCACACCATGTAGGACCATATCCCCATTGGCTTGGATGGCATTACTTGTGATGTGTGAGACAATTCAGTGAAAAGATGGCAGAATCTCACACTATATCAGTGGATCTTTATATTTTGTGTCTGTCTGTGTGTGAGTCCAAGAACTCCTCCTAAATGGTAAGAGCCAGGACCACCAAATTTGTGATGCAGCTTCCTCGTCTCCTAACTTAAAGCAAGGTCAAGGTTACGTTGTGCCAGGAGAACTGGAAGCCCCAGGAAAGGGACAGTTTTCCATAACATGCAAATCATGGGGCAGCCCTTCCAAGGGCTGCAATATGAGACCGCAGGGGAGAGCTTCCTGCAGAGTGTCCACTGGGGGCAGCTGCACCACCAAGGGCAGGGGTCTCCAACCTTTTTAACCACAAGATCACTTTTTCAATGTAAGTGCAATGTAAGATCTACCTCAAACCCAAATACCCTTCCCTGCCCCCGTCTCTGGGGCCCTACCCCTCCTCCACCCTTTCTCCGAGGCCTCCCCCTGCTCGCTCTGTTGCCCTTCCTCCCCGAATCTTATTCACTTTCACCAGGCTGGGGTAGGGGTGCAGGCTCTAGTCTTGGGTATGTGGCAAATGCCCTAGGCCAGTGTTTCTCAACCTTTATAAAGTACCCCTTTTTCAAAAAAATAATTATAAGTACCCCCAGTACCTATGGTTTTCACACAATTTTTTTAACCATTGCAACACATTAGTTTAAACAATTGTAGTTGATGAAATATTTGGTAAAAAGTAGAAAAATAATAAAATGCTATAAAACTTAAAACAAAAGTTCAGTTTTCTCCAAATTTCAGTTGTTGATGTACCCCCCTGTCCTTTGGGTACCCCATACTGCTGGTTGAGGGGTGCTGCCCTAGGCCACTCCAGGGTCTACCCCCCTTGCCTTTAAGGGGTCCCTTTCTCCTGCCTTCCTAATGCAGGAGCCTGTTCCACCCTAGGGCAACCTGTCCAGCTGCTCCCAGGGCAGCTGGAGCTTGAGCCCACCACCCTGTGCTCTCCAGGTGAATGTCCTATCCCTTAAGACACTCCAGGGCTGAGCCCACCCCACCTCTGGTGGGTTCTATAGCCTGTGGTGGCTGTCTGGTTGCTCCAAGATGGGTGGGGCTTGGGTGAAATGGAGACTCCAAGCCACAACCCTGTCCTCTTCAGGCAAGTGCTATATCTCCTGGTCCACTTGGGAGCTGAGTCCATCCCACCTTCCTCTCTTTGTGTGGGGGGAAAGAACAGGACAGTTGTTGGGCTGCCAGGAGTGGGAAAGTAGAAGGGGCTTGAACCCACCATCCTGTGCTCCCCAGGCAAATACCCTACTTGCTAAGCCACTCCAGAACCCCATCCCACCACTTTACCTTCAGCAGGTCCCTTATCCTGCCTTCCTAATCCAGAGCCAGGTCCATCCCTCAGGCAGCCTGTGTTGGCAGCCCAGCCATTGCCTGAGTGAGTGGAGGGGGCAGCATTGAGCCCACCACCCTGTGCTCCAGAGGCTAATGCCCATCCCCAAGTTCACTGGAGATCCCACTCTGCCTCCCTACCGTCAAGCCCACCCTGGGAGTGACCAGACACAGGATAAGGGACCCTCTGAAGGTAGGGCAGTAGAGTGGGCTATGGAATGGATGAGGGGATAGGGCAGTTTGCTAGGGAGCCTAGAATGGTAGGTTCAAGTCTTGCTCATCCTGGGAACAACTAGACAGCTGCCCAGAAATAAAGCAGCAGGAACTAAGACAGCCCAGGCCCTGTCCCACCTGCACAAAGCAGTTGGCATGTACAGCAATGGCTCCATGTGCTGTCCCTCATCCACAGCACTGACCCCACAACCTCCACTGGCCAATTCTCCATCATTGATCAATGGGAGCTGCAGGAGTGGTGCCTACTGACAAGGACAGTATGTGGGGAGCCCCTGCTCTGACTTCTCCAGGGGGCTAGGGGGACATGTCAGCCACCTCCAGGAGCACAACCAACCACAGGGATAATTACTCCAGACATGACCAGTTAGGCATTTTAGTACTCAAAGAATTACATTTAAGCATAAGAGAGAAATGCAAGTTATGAAATGCACAGTCCAGTCAAAAACCAAAAATAACCCACTTTGCCAGCAGTAAAAGAAGTAGCAACAACCCCCCATGTACATGTTGGGTCAGGAGATGAGAGGGAAGGACAGTGTGTGTTTGTGAGAGTGACAGAGATTTGCATTGCCAAGCTCCCTCCATCCCCTTCTCTCTGTGGAGACAGGGTACAGGAGTGGGGGGAGGAGGGACACCCTGACATCAGCCCTCCTTCTCCCTCCCACACCCTGCACAGGAAGCAGGAGGCTCCCAAGGGGCAGCTCCAAGGCAGAGGGAAGGAGCAGCATGACAGTGGGTGGAGGGGCAACTGAAGTGCCAGCACTTGAGAGCTTCCCGACCAAACCAGTCAGGATCCCCTGTCAGAGGCTCCAAGATCCACTGGTAGATCCCGATCCACTGGTCGGTGACCACTGACCAAGGGTGACCCAGCAAACCAGGTAAGTATAAAGAAAGGCCAAAGTTTCTATTTACATTAAACAAAACCTAAAAACTCTACCCCCTCAGCAGCCTGGTGAACAAGACTGGCACACAGAGAAGAATAGGTTAGTAATGTGTTGATGTTATTTGTGTCACAAGAGAAACTTCAGGCTTCAGCCAAAATTGGGGCCCATTGTCCTATGCCAGGAGTGGGCGATAATTTTTGATTGGGAGCCACTCCGAGATTTTGGTAAGTGGTCAAGGGCCGGACTTTTCTATGGAGGGTCTGGGATGGAGGTTGGGTGCAGAAGGGGAGCTCGGGCTAGGGAACAGGGATGCAGGTCTGAGAGGGAGTTTGGGTAAAGGAGGGGGTTGTGAGCTGGGGCAGGGGATTGGGGTGCAGCAGGGGGTGCATAGTCAGGGAGGGGGTATGGGTGCAGGAGAGGATTCTGGCCTGTGGGAGTGGTGTAGGAAGATGTGCAGGGTCTGGGAGGGAGTTGTGGTGCAGAGGGCTTGACCTAGGGCAGGGAGTGGTGACCTAGGGCAGGGAGTTCGGACATGGGATGAGGCAAAGTACCAGAGGCAGGCTCTGGTGAGGAGGCACTTACCCTTAACAGCTCCCAGCCAGCAGCCCAGCGGGAACTTCAGGCAGACTCTGCGCCTGCCACAGCCCCAGGCCACTCAAGGCAGCTGGCTGGTGGTGCCGCGTGAGTCTTTGTACCAGCCAATAGGAGCTGCAATGATTGTGCTGCAAGGGGTGTGTGTGTGTGTGTGTGTGTGTGTGCGCGTGCAAAGTCACCCACATGGCCCCCCACGGGCTGAATCCAAAGGCTTGGTGGGCTGACCTACCCCGTCTTAGGTGCTGTAAGACACCTTCTGCCCCAAGGATCTTTCAGTGTAAACAGATGAGGCAAGCACAGGGTGGGAGACAGGAAACACAGGCACTGAGCGCGAACATGGCTTGCTCAGGATCACACTGCCAGTTAGCATTAGAACTGACATCCAGCACCCACCCTGCCCTGTGAAGCTAGACTAGTGACGGCAGTGGCAGATTTTGGGGCCTTGCTGGGGGGAGCTGTGGACCAGCCATCCAGGACTGGCCCTAGGCCAAATGATACTCTTTGGCACCCCCTCGCCTTTGCCCTCCCAGCTGACAGGGAGGGGCAAAGGGGCCTGAGGCGCCTGCTACCACCACTGTTACTGCAGCAGCAGCAGTGGCTGGACACCCAGGGCTCTTTAAATTGCTGTTCCAGATGCTGCTGAAGGGGTGAGGGTGTGGTCCCGGTGGCACTGAAACTCAGATACCTTGGTCCTGTCCCCCCATCCCTGCTCTTACAGCCTGAGGCCCTGCCCCTTCTGGGAGCACAGGGTCACCCCCTCCCCTTTCCAGAAGCCCGGTGAGTGGCCTCTGATACACAGGTGATCTAGTGGTCCCTTCTGGCCTTCAACTCTTTGATGCCATGAAAAAGAAATAATAGAACAACAAATAATGAGTCTTGCCAACCCCAAACATTCATAAGCCAAGCTTCCAAAAAATCTTGAGATTGGTTTAAAAACCATGGGATTAAAAATGATAAATTTTGGATTCTTTTTGTTTGCCCCCTTGTCTTCTGAACTTCTGAGGCACAATCAGGCCATGCCATCATACTTTTCTCTGCTTGTCGTGAAGGCCAGGAACTTAGCTTTGATTAAAAAAAAAGTGACATTCTCTCCTAATTACACGCTTCCCAGGTGTGGGAGTTTTATGAAACCCCAGCATCTTCCATGGCTCAGGAGAAAATCACGAGACCCGCATCTCGCTGAAGATTTGTGACTGTTACAGTGACATTTGTTTTTTAAAAAGCGCAGCTATAGCAAACAGCTCACATGGCTAAGGCACAGCCCTGCTCTCTCAATTCCAACAGAGCCTGTTCATTTTGCTTAAGCAGCTGGCTGACTGTTTAAGGAGGCTGAGTAGATAAACTCCTACAAAGCAGGATGGGGGATGCCAGGAAATCAGGTCCACTGGAGAACACTACAGGGGCCTGGACTAGATAACCTCTGGAGGTCGTTCCCAGGCCTATGGTTCTGCGATTCACGGGTGCTCTCTGCTTTTCTGGCCAGGATGCTCTTCCCTCTTACTGCTGCCATGGTGGGGTACAGAGAAACTACAACTCCCAGGCGCCCTTGCTGCAAGTCTGGCAGGGGAGAAGAAGAGGGGTAATTGCTTTTATACTCATTAATTAATCAGACCCACACCAAAGAGCGGGCACTGAACAAGGCTGACAACTAAACGCCCCACCACGCTTTACTCTCTCCCCCCCGCGCAAGCTCCTCTCCTGGTGCATTATGGGAATTGTAGTCCCTCTCGCTGCACAGCTGGCCGGAGCTGCCACCTGGGAGAACTACCACTCCCAGAATGCCATGCGACAGAGGTCTGTTGCAGTTTAAAAAAAACACTCTTTGATGCCCAGTTTCCTGGGCTGCTGCTTTAAGGCTGGATCTGAGCCCCCCATCGCCCCCCTTCCCCTCCCAGCCCTTTGGCTTGTTTTGTCACCTGAAACCTGTTTGCAGGCGGGAGACTCATGCTGGGGATGAAGGGGTTAAAAAGAAAAGCTGGTGGGGGGATGGGAAATCACCCAGGCACCATCTCCCCACTCCACCCACCCTCCCTGAAACAGGGACTTCCTGTGACAGTTCATTTCCTGGTTGGATGGAGCTGGAGGAGAGGGGGGGTTGGAGCAGGCTCAGCCTGTAATGGTCTCTGGCTATCAGCTGCTGTTAGCCTCCCTAAGTGGCAATGTTACCTTATAACAATGTTTCATCCATGGCTCGTAGAGCGGCTGCAGCAATGGTAACATTGTGGCCAAGTTGCTAGCTGGGTAGGTCCAGCCTTTCTGCAGTGGAGGGCTGGGGCAGCCTTCCCCTTAGCTCCTAGGTGTGTGTGAATGGGGGGGTTAGGGATCCAGGGAGAGGTGCATCTTTCTTTTATAATCAACTGCTTGCAGTGCTTGGTGGGGGTTGGGAGGAGTGCAAGAATTTGTCTGTTAATATTTAGGGGAATGATGGGAACATCTTTGGGGGTTTTAATATTTTTGTCCAGGGTCTGGCTGATTTTTTAAGTATTTGTAATTGTTTGTCCTCCCCCCCCCCTTGTTTTGATACTGTCATTACAGGTCTAAATCTTACAAGCTCTGCCTGCCAGGAGGAGGGGGAAAAGCATCTGCCCTACTTAAAACAAACAAGCAAAAATCACGCTGGGAGTGGATTATTTTAATTGGCTGGAATCAAGAAGGGGAAAATATTGGACCTTGGAAAATACATTGCCTTTGATTATAATACAGTTATATCTCTGGGGAGATGAAGAAGTTTTTTGACTCTCGTCGAGAGCTGGGGGGTTCTGGCCCTGGTTCTGGTACCAGTAGTGGAAGCGGCAGTTCTAGTGGACCAGGGAGTGGGTACATTGGCAGGGTATTCCATATTGGGAGATACCAGGTGACGGTGGATGAAGTGCTGGCTGAAGGTAAGAATGTAATGCCTTTATTTTCCCTTTTGAAAGCTGTTCCATTAACTACAAACAGAGGCTTGGGCCTTTCTTTAATCATATTTCTCCCCCCCCCCCCCCCTTCAAAATTTCATTGCCCTGAAGGGGTTTGTGAACTGATGGCTTCTACAGCTGACTGGTTTTCTGTTTCTCAGATACATAAATCAATTGTGGGTAATGCTGGTGATTTTTATATATATATATATATATATATATATATATATATATATATAACAGCAGGTACTGGATTTTCCCACCTTCAAACTTGGAATGCTTTAAAAACAAACATCATGGTACATTGTGCAGGGGGAAGGATGCACTTATAAACAACAAAAGCAGTGGTCTTCTAACTTTCTTTGGCCTGATTCCTTCTACCCACCTTCATCGGGGGATACCTTGAAGTAAATTTCCTCTGTCGTATTTTATAGACCAACCAGGGCTAACTGCTGGTTGTGGTGTGGGATTGTTTGTTTGTATATGCGGGGCTACTGCAAGGAAAACTGGAATCCAGATTACATGTTCTGGTTGTAAAGTACTTTAAAAGGGGGAAGAAAAAACCCAACAGGAAGGGCTTGAAATCCTAAAGGTGTTTATACACTGATGTGACATTCTTGCAATATAGAAAACTGGTGAAGTGTGTGTAAATTAATATTTTATCTGGAGCACTGCTGCTGTAATTAGAATTTTACTTGTCATGTATGTGCTTAGGCACTAACAGACTCTTCTGAATGCTTCTTGCTGGTAACCTTACCCTTGACCTTCAGAATAATAATGTTGCCTTCCCTAGATCTACTCGCAGTTCATCCTTTGCACAGCATCCTCTGAATCTTCAGTCAGACCAGTGTTTTGTCAGTTGCTTAGGGTTCTGCAAATGGATTGCCTGGAATAGGCCAGAGTTAAAAGAGAGAAGGAAGCTGGTGCATGAGAACTGAGTGGGGGGGAAGAGGAAAGGAGCGAGGCCAGCTCAGAGCCTTGGAAGGGGCAGTGTATTTCCCTAAGTCCTCTCTCCCCCCTCATGTCCCCATTGAGGTGTGTTAGGAATCTCCAACCATCTTTTCAAATCTTCGTTGATTTCAGTTCCTTCCTGGGTGGTGACTCTGGTGAGTGCTGGGGATGAGATGGGGGAGGAGGCCAAAACATGTCATCTGAAACACTCCACTAGCTCGTAGGTGATTATACAGAACTTGTTCTTGTTTGGCGAGGCACTGACTTTATGGGTACAGTCTGGGTTTCTTGGCCTGTAAGGAATATGGCCTGCTGGCAGCAGGAGTCCGGGAACTAGGCTCACTACCAGCTGGTCTTGCTGTCATTACACAGCTGGCCTAAATTGTTCTTTGGCCTGCAACATAGGCAAAATACATTTCTTTGCTGGTGAATAATCTCTGCTGGCAGGTCCTGCCCAGGATGCTGACAGCAGCATGAGAAAGCTTCCATGCTCCTGGGACCTCTGCTGATCAGCCCTCCTAGGATGCATTGTGCATTTCCGTTCATCTGCGCCCATGCTTAGGAGAGGTGGGATGGAGGCAGGGAGACTTGGCCCCTTGCCGTGCTATCAGTCACATAACCTCCTGCTGGAGACCTTTTGTGAATGAGTGTCTAGGTGCGGAGAGCAGGGACAAGGATTAAAGACTCCTGGAGTCTAAACCTGGCTCTCAATATGGTCGGCTGACTAGGGGTTGGACTGGGTCAAAGGACTTGACTCCTGGTCCTGACTCTGCCATCAGCCTGCTTGCACAAATGAATCCGGGCACGGCTAACCCTGTAAAACAGGTCTGATTCATGCCTTGCAGCAAGGCTACAGGGATGTGCGAGGAGCTGAGTCCCTTCTCCTGTTGGGTGCTGGGGCCAAGGTCCCATCCCTCAAATGGGCCCGTTGCTACGACTCGTCAAAAATTCCAAAGGAGTCTCAGCACCTCGCCTCCTTGGTGCATGTCCCAAAGGCCTTGCCAAGTGACTGGTTAATAGCAAAGCATTTGGGCTAGTGGCTTAGTGAAGGCCCATGGGGACCATTCTGTCCCTGGGAGGAAGGGGGAATGGAGGAAACCACCCCTCCATAAATAGAGGGTACAGCCAAAGAAATAGGGCTCACTTGAGAAGGCAGCATAGGTCAAACCTTCTGCAGCTTCGCATTTTTCCTGCCTGTTGGCATTGCATTCAATGTGGCACCGCAGTGCCCATTCAGGGGTGTTAACGTGTGTCGCTTTGGCAGCGGTAGGGTTCTGGAGAACCACCTAGCAACTTGGACCTTGAGTTGGTGCAATCTGGATCCATCTCAGATGGAAACGTTGTTTGCACCCGTAGGCCAAAGCGGGTCGTCTGACTTCTCAGTTATGAGAGACTGAGCCAAGAAGCCTCGTCCTCTTCCACTAGAGCGAAAAAACCTATGAAGTGACACTTCCCAAGAGGAGGTGACCTAAGATGTTGGCTGGGTAAGACGACGGCCCTCCTCTGCCCCTTGCTTAACTAAGCACGGCAAGCTGGTAGAATGGCACAGGCACAGGAAGTCAGAAGCAAGACAGGTTATTGCGAAAGTGATTTAAGAATTGGCGTCTGAAATAATGAATGATGGGGAACGCGTGTACGGCTTGTTAAACTAGTTGCTCAGTTTTGTCAGCACTGTTGGAATTCAAGTAGCAAGGGACTTCTCTCTGCTTAATGGGACTTACAGTCACCCCCTCTGGATCCTCCTGGGAAAACTCAGCTGAGGAAAACTTATCCTGGCTCATAAAGGGATTCTGGAAGAGACAGTAAATTTTTTGGAATGCATCCAATGACAGATTTCTAAACACTGTCCCCCGCAAGGATTCCCGTGACACCACCATGAAAATGGGTGTGTTCTTCTCCTGATACAAATTCTGTTTGAACGCTTGCTTTCTTGTCACATAGTCTGATTTTTAATTTGGGAATAAGGCAGCTGGAATGAGGATATTGGTGAAGTACTAATACAGATACCTCTATAGTCTGTGGCTCAAGTGAGTTTAGTGAGTGACTCTCTGAACAGCCATCTTTTCCTTAATTCAAACATTGGGCCCAACACCTCAGTCGAAGAGTGTGTGTGTGTGTGTGTGAGAGAGAGAGAGAGAGAGACCCTTCAAGGCCAAGGTTTAAAAGCAGTGGGGTCAGAATGTCTCCCCTAAAGTCATTGAGGTGGGTTTGTTTTTTGGCAATCGATGTCCATGAAACCAGGATTTCTCCTTGGATGGATCACAAATGGCATGGAATGAGACGGAGTCACACTACTGTGCTGTTCTTGATACTAGGATACTGGAGTTAGGTGCCATTCGTCGTTGTCTTTTCTAAGAATACTGGAGCTAGAGGGGAGGGGGCCAGTACTATGATAGCAAAGGTTTGGGAGGACAAACCTGTCCCATGAACTCCTTCACAAGGCTCTCTGTTCCTCCCTTTAAAACCTGAGTCTGTGCTACTTGTGCCTCAGGCTGCCTGAGTTACCTGCTTGTACCTAATGGCTTAAGCTCTGCGGAGTTGCCTCATGTAACCCCAGAATCTTCAGGCGTGTAACCGAGGGCTGACTGTAGCCAAAGACGTGCGTGCATATTAGCAGGTTCGTGTCATCCTAGCTAACCTCCCACTTGCCTTTGTCTGCTTTTAGTTTAACTTTAAAATCAGAGGCAACATTTCTTCCCTTTCTGTGTACAACTGCTTTTTAAAATGTCTGTTCATTTATTTTTTGCTTTCTAAAACTGATTTTGTAGAAACATGCTACCGGGGAGAATTTGGCTTAACAGCTTTTGGGCTGTTGGCTCAAATTTTCCAGCCAGTTCCGGTGAACACGCATGATACTAACTAGAAAGGCTCTATGCCTTGGTGAGGAAAATCTAACATTCAGCAGTTATGGAATATAATACCTATGGAAATGTGCTGGCACAACAACTCAGTGCTGGTCTTAGAGAAACAAACCCTGCAAAAGGATATTTTGTTGCTCTTCTCTATAGAGCTTTTAAACAGGACAAGCTTTGTATTGTCTTGGGTACCATTGTGCTAGTAGCATAGATTCCACTTATGCAGTTCAGGCAACCTGTCTTGGACGACATTTTGAAGACTTGAGCAGGAGTCAAAGTAACGTCCAACTCTGCTCACCTCCAGGGAATAACTTTGTACCAATTGTCCAGTGTTCAGAACTAGCTGGACATGGATGTTTTTGGACTGGAAACTAATCTCTCTGTCTACTTCACATGGGGAACACGCCTGCCTTTGACACTGTGCCGTATGGGAGGCAGTGTGTTTTAGTGATCAGCCGTTTGAACTTTGATAGCATAAGCTAGACACACGGGACACACAGTACATTCTCAAGAGACAGGTGGTTGGCGTGTGCTGCTTTGGTTTTTCCTTTTCCCCACTCCCCACCAGTCATGCAGGAAGTACAGAATTCTCTAGTGAACATGGGACTTCAGGAGTTTGGTGAATCTCCAGTGGCTTGTTGGATGAATTTAACGTGCCTGACAAGTTCCTTTGCTTTTAGCACAACTTGCTGTGGCCGCTGCCACGTGCCGGTTGTCCCTAGGTATAGTCGGGGTGTTGAGAAAGATGCTAATGGACTTAACTGCAGAAGGCGTTCTCTGTGCGCACTTCAGTGTTGGTGGAAAGGTTCTTGACAGCCCTAGAGACTGACATTCTTCCTTCCCTTGTGCTTGTGTAGTACCTAGCCACGTGGAGCCCAGCTTGTAGCAGGGGCTGTTGCGGGACGGGGCTATATAATATACATGTTTAAATATTCAATGAGTAAATAGATCAGGCACAGCACAGGTAGTGGCAGGGGAAGCTTCCCTCCTATTTCTCTTCCCCCCCACTCCCAGCCACAACAGAGTACCCCCTCCTCTTCTGGGACCACCCCTTCCGTGGGCAAGATGGTTCAGTATCCCAGTCCATTCAGTTCTTGGCCTCTGTAGCTTACAAGGGTGCCAGTTACTCCATTCTCTGGGGTGTGAGCACCTGGCCCGGACTGAAACCATTAAACTCACGTGCCATACCCCAGCCAAGCCAATGGAACCAGGCTCAGGAGCAGCAGAGAGGGGCTGGAAGTGGTGACCCATAAATGAGAGGCTCTGTGTCCCATTGCCGAGCTCTGTGCCGGCTGCCATCATTCTATTGTCTCTCCCCACCCACTTGGGTTGTACTTGGAAAATCTTACAGCAAATGCTGGTTGGAGCTGACATCTGGCTTCCCCGTTCTGGCCTGCCATTGTATTCCCCGCTGGCTAAAGCGGGGTTCCACGCTGCCCCGTGCACTACAGTAGCAACAGGGCTGGAATCTGGGTCTACGTAACTGGGATTTTTCCAGTCCCCTATAACGTTGGCTCAACTGTAAAAAATGGGGGCAGGGGTCTGATCCAGAGCCCCCAGAAATCAGTGGGCAAGTGCTCATTGGCTTTAGAGCAAGTCCTGCATGGGCTCCGAGCATGGAGCAAATTGACGTTGTCTTTGCTTAACATAACTTGAAAGTGGAACCTCCCCCCACCCCCACCCCGTAAAGCCTGTTCCAGCAGAGATTGGAGGGGCTGAACCATGGCTGAGCAGGCAGACTGCAAATTGGAAATCCAGAGTTCTCTTCCCAGCTGCAATGCTTTGGGGATGTAGACTAAGCAATCGGCTTCACTTTGCAGATGGGTAAATCCGGTCTGACAACACTTGCCTGCCCATCTGGCTGTTGTGAAGCATAATTAATATTTGTAATGAGTATGGATATCTTTGATGAAATGGGGTTATATAAGCACAAATACAGATGCAAACTGAGCCTTTACTAATATCGGAAGGTGACAGAATAAATAACTTGACCAGTGTAGCATGAGTTGATTGCTCTCTGGAGACAAATCTTCCAGATATGTGCAAAAAACAAATTTACTTTTGAGTCTGGGGCTGGCTACTGCCCTTGTTGGGGGTGGAGGGAAGATTAATACGACACAAGAACAGCTAACAAGGTAGCAAGTCCTTTCTCCTCATGCTAGCAATGAGACCCAGGGAAGTGCTGGCGAGATGAAAGGGGAAAACGGTTCCATGGGTGACTCTAGCACATCTGAGGTACTCTGACTTCCTCCTTGCAACCTTCCCTCTCCCTCGCCTAGAGATCTCTGCAGTGCTTGCCACAGGTCCGTGGTGGGCCACTTGCGGCTCGAGGGCTACGTGTGGCCGGTTGGGATTCTATGTGTGGCCCATGAGACCTTTTGTGTACAGTTGCCAGATCCTGCCAGTGTCCGTCCACACGGGGCTTTTCTTTTCTACTGATATTACTAACGTGACACTCGTGAAGTGAGGGGCGGGCTGATTGCACGCAGCACTGACTGTGAGCCATGGGTTCCCTCTGCAGCCAATCACAGCGCTGCTCCGGTTCAGTTGGCTCACCCCGCAAATTCTAGGTACGCCAGCAGAGTGAGCAAAACTACCTTGTTCCACGAGACTGGCTCGGCTATGACGATCTTGTGGCCCACTGAGATGGAGGACTGCTCGTGGCCCATTCACTAGCCTACATTGCCCCTCAGTGCTCTAGATGAAGTATTAAGACAGCTACCAATCTGTTTCAGTTCGGCAGCTGGAAACCGGCCTACTTGGCTTTCCATAGATGTAGGGACTTTGTCTTTGATCTTATCACTGGAATAGGTGAGCACTGCAAGAATAAGAACATAAGAATGGCCAGACTGGGTCAGACCAAAGGTCCATCCAGCCCAGTACCCTGTCTGCCGACAGTGGCCAATACCAGGTGTCCCAGAGGGAGTGAATTGAACAGGTAATGGTCAAGCAATCTCTCTCCTTCCATCCATCTCCACCCTTTGACAAACAGAGGCTAGGGACACCATTCCTTACCCATACTGGCTAATAGCCATTTATGGACTTAACCTCCATGAATTTATCTAGTTCTCTTTTAAACCCTGAATGCTGTTTAAACTCCCCCTCTCTATGTGACTAGGAGGTGGGGGAGTATTCTTGCCAGATGCACAGGTGCACGGCCTGGGAGGGGGTATGGGTGGGTGCTCTCTTGCTTAAGGCTGCGCAGGGAATGGGTGATCAAGTCAGGCATCACAACTGCATCTCAAGTCCTAATCCAGGCCTTGTGCACAAGATCCTCCTTCCTTCTCTTGGTGGTTCCCATGAAGTGGAAGCCACGGGCGTACCTTGCAGGCCTCAGGCCGAAACACTTCTTAGTGTAATAACAGTATTGGAGCAAAGTGCCTCTGGAATAATGTGCTTTTTAGCAGCTGGCTTCTTTCAGACCGCTGAAGGACCAATTTAGTACCCCGATGAGAATGAGCGTATAGGTGAAGAGCAGCAGCTGAGAGCTCTTCAGCCTTTGTACTCCATTTGCATGGGCTTTGGTGCTTGAATGTGCTGGTTAAGCTGAGAAAAGGTGGCTGGGGAGATGGCATCTCCTGTCTTACACAGAGGAGTATGCTAAAAGCAGTAGGCTGTGATTCCTGTTGGATAGAGAACAGGCTGGTCACGCTACCTGACCCGATGCACTAACTCCAAAATAATGAGGATTGTTCAGTGGAACGGGATGGCCAGAAGGGACCCCGTTATTCTCTCGTCTGACATCCCACGGAACTTCTGTAGCCAAGGGACTGGCAGCACCAGTGTATTAAGTTTCTACCAGCCGAAAGACAAACCACAGGCGTGAGAAGAGTGACCTAGGGGCACTAGCCCAATGGACTGCCATGCTGGAGCGTTTGAAATCTAGGGTGCCCAGGGCTCTGAGCAGCCTCACCGTCACCGCTACTTGCCTTCAGCGTAAAGCAGTCTTGTTTGGGTTTGCTGCATTTCAGCTCCCTGAAAGCAGCAGCATCTGGCCACAGAAACGCAGCCTTCCGGGCCTCGCGCACTCCTTGCAGGCTAGTAATAGGCACATGTCACTGGACACTCATGGAAAACAGCAGCTAAGCTGCCCTTGGGGGCTGTATATACACATCTCAACTGCTACAGTTCAGGAGCAGGTCCTTTATACCCTCATACCCCTGGCATAGCTACAGTGAGACTATCCTAAGATTAAGGGTGGTAGAACAAAAGGGGTTGCACTCATCTTATTGTGTAAACTTAACTTTAACAAGCTAAGCTCTTGTCTAAAGAAGCCCATCATCTTACCCAATGTCTTCTACAGCACTTGCAACCAAACCCTGGTTGCGATTAGGGTTGCGGATGTGTATCGTGTACACGGTTAACTGATGAGCCTGCTCCCTTCCCTGTGCTGCTGCCTCTGTATCAGAGGCATCAGGGAAGGCAGCTTCATGGGAGCCGGTACGCATGGGGAGCCAGCTTAAAAGCCTGTTGCTCTGTGCTTTTAGCACCTGTTTGTCTATTTTGCCACCTGAATTTATAGAATCCTAGGGCTGGATAGAGGCAGAGGCAGCAGTGGAGGCGGGGGGCAAGTGGCACCGTGGAACCAGTCCTGGGGGAACCGGCTTTTAGGCCAACTTCTCTTCTCCTCCCCAGCACTGGCTCTTGCTTCTCCCTCCTTCCCTCCCCTTCTTGCCTTTGAGGCAGGGGCAGTGTGGGTGGGAGAAAAGCCAATAGTCAATCGTATACTTGACTTCTCATTTACATGCCTATTCGGAAGTGGCATGAGAAGGCTGGGTTTTTGGGGAAGGGAGGGGAGGAGAGGACTTACTGTGCACATTTTTACCCACAGCAATGAAGAACTATCAAAGCAGATTGCTTCAGACATATCGGGTCCACAGATGGCGCTGTGCATTGCGATGAATTTCTGTGACGCTCACATAGCACTACACAAAGTTGTTGACATCTGTACAGTAATCCGTTTTTGTTACAGTGCAGTGTGCGCATTTAATTGCGAGCGTTGGCCAAAACCACACTTTTGCTTCTGCTCCAGTGGCTCATTGGCTCTCTCTTAAATATAGTGAGTGTTTCAAGGTGAAGTTCTCCCCTTTAAACTGTTACATGCACTTGTGTGGCAGGGAGAGGTGGCATCATCTACTAGGACCCAAAAGAAGAGGGTGCGAACAAATAAGGTTTTTTTTGAGAACCACTCATTGAAGCAGGCAGGTGGTGGGAGACAGAAGGATGACTGTGGTGAGAGGGTTAATGTGGGGTGAAGTTCCCTGCTCTGCCACAGACTCCCTGGTAATTCACTTAGTCTCTTTGTACCTCAGTTCCCCGGCTGTAAAATGACTGTATTTGCCTAATTCGTGTGTGTATGTGGGGAGAGGGGTTGTGAGGATACACATATTGAAGGTTGTGAGGTTCCATGGTAATAGGGCCATGTAAATGTATCTGCAAATGCTATTGGGTGATGTTTCATACAATCGTACTAGTCCCCTGAACTCACGGCAGGACTATATATTATCTAGAGACCGTCCCTGACAGGTGTGCATCTAATCTTGCACACCTCCAGTCATGGAGATTCCACAACCTCCCTGGGAAGTGGATTCCCTGACAGTTAGGAAGTTTTTCCTAACAGCGAACCTAAACCATCCTAGCCATAATTTAAACCTGTTGCTTCATGTCCTGTCCTTGGAGATGGTGAGGAGAGAATTTTTCTGTCTCTTGCTTGTAACAACCTTTTAGGTTCTTGAAAATTGTTGTCATGTCCCCGTCTCTGTCTTCTCTTTTCCAGACTACACAAACCCAATTTTTTTACATCTTCCCTTGTAGCTCATGTTTTCTAGACCTTTATTCATTTTTGTTGCTCTTCTCTGGACCCTCTCTGGTTTGTCCACATCTTTCCTGAAATGTGGTGCCCAGAACTGGATGTCCTACTCCCGTTGAGGCCTAATCAGTGCAGAGTAGAGGGGGGAAATCACTTCTCATCTCTTGCTTAACACCTCAGAATATGATTTCTTCTGCAACAGTTTTATGCTGTTGACTCATATTTAGCTTATGATGCACTGTGACCTCCAGAGCTCTTTCTGCGGTCCTCGTTCCTGGGCAGTTGTTTCCTAAATTGTGTGTCTGCAACTGCCTGTTCCTTCCTAAGTGAAGTACTTCACATTTTTACTTATTGAATTTCATCCTATTTTCCTCAGACTGTTTGTTTGTCCAGATCATTTTGCATTGTAACCCCATTCTCCAATGCACTTGCAGCTCCTACCAGCTGCACCCCTCTCAGTAGGTTGGTTTTATTCTGGGTAAAGACGGTTTGTTTCCCATGGCTTCTCCAGCTCTGCTGCTCCACCTCGTTTTTCTCATGAAGCAGCTAAAGAAAAGACTCAGGAAAATGGGAGAGGCTACCACACTACTTTTCCCATAGACCCTACTTAATGGAGGGGGTTCTCCAGGGCACTGCACCGTCGGAACATCTACTGAATTGGTGTAGTCTGAATGTTGCCCAGGGTGGCTGCAAATGGTCCGCACTGACTGCACCAGAGGTGAGCCAAAGGCCACCTAAGAGTCACAAACTACGCTTGTAAAAGGCTTCGCCAGTGATATGGGGTTGACCAGGCATTGCCGGGTCAGGCTTTCCAACCGATGTTGTCTCTACATTAGGTACTTGTACCTCATCTGCCCGGCTGTAAAATGGGCATAAGCAATACTTGCCTTCCCCAGGGCTGGTTTGTGAAGCACTCGGTGATCTCTGGAAGGCAGCATTTCCAAGGGCTTTGCTGGATAGGCTTTCAGAATCCCTCTCTGTCTGCAAATGGACTGTGATGCCTCACTCCCTAGGAGCACTGAGTGTTTGTGTGCCCCAGCCAGGCAGAACGGAGGGTCGGCTCAGTCTTGGGGACAGCGCTGGACAAGCGAAGAGCAGGCCCTGGGCATGATCCAAGCTGGCAAGGTCCAATCTGCCTCCGTAATCATCTGGTGCATGTAAAGTTCCCCTCGGGGCTGTGAACCGCGTCCACCAGGCAGTGTTCAGATGAGGGATGTTGCCTGTCATGGTTGGGGAGAGCAGCTGACTTGCTAGATGGCAACCGTCTGTCAGAGTGGTGGTGGGGATCACGTGGACACTAGACCAGATGATGGGGATGCCTGGATGTAGCACGGTAGCTGCTGGGAAGGGAGAAACTCTGGCTTAAGATTGGAACCCTCCTTGTGTCTCCTAATCCTTTCCCTTTTGGTGTCCATATCTTTGCCCTGCTGTGCCAATACCCTGTTGTTTAATTTTCTTTAGCAGTGGCCTCTGAAAGTCCCAGCCAACATCATGGCCCTGTTGTGCGAGGCACTGTACAAACATATGGCAAAACAGTTCCCACCCCCAGGAGTTCATAGCCTAAGTTGTCCCCAGAGGAAAGCAGAGGGGGAAGAGATAATTATTCACCCTGTTCTACAGAAGGGGACCTGAGGGATGGAGCGACTTGCCCAAGTCACACAGGTAGAACAGGGAAATGATCCGTGACCTACCTAGTCATGGTCCAGTGCTTCAACAGCAATAGCATCCTCCCCTGTTCCCATGGAGACCTATATTTGCCTTCAGTGTCAAAGAACATGTCATTGCTCTTTTTCTTTATTAGGTTTTGGTTCAGAAACGTGCTTCCGTAAATGCAAAGCACTATCCTCCTGTCTCTGCGTGTCCTGGGGGGAGCTGCGCGGTGGTTTCCTACCCGCGAGAACGGGCTGCTTACTGTTGTTGAAAACTAACTTTTAGCTGAACAAAAACCGTACTCTAAGATGTCAAGTAATCAAACCCTACAGGCTGGTACGGTTTGCTGTTGCAAGGCTGCGTTAAGCAGCAGTGGTGGATTGTGCCAAATGGGGATGTGAGCGACTAGTCGACAAGCATATGCTTATTGGGTAGTCGAGTAGTGACTTAACTTGTTGCTCCTTCCCTCTCCCCTTACTGCCTCTATCAGAGAGAGGCAGCAAGGGGGCGGGGGGGGGCAGGAGCCAGTGCTAGGGGTAGCTGGCTTTAAAGCTGGTTTCTTCCAAGCACCATCTCAGGGGTGCAAAAGAGGCAAAGGCATAGCAGGGAACCAGGGTGAGCTGAGAATCAGCTGATTCCCAGCTCCAGCTCAGTCCCAGACTCTGCCTCTCAGTTTTTTAAATGTATTAAGAGCTGTCAGGTGATGCAGATGATGCTAAACAGCTCAAGATAGTTAAGACCAAAGCAGTCTGTGAAGAGCTTAAAAAAGATCTTGCCAAACTAAGTGATTGGGCAACAAAATGTTCAATGAAATTTAATGTTGATAAATGTAAAGTAATGCACATTGGAAAAAATAATCCCAACTATACATACAATATGATGGGGACTAATTTAGCTACAACTACCCAAGAGAGATCTTGGAGTCATTGTGCCTAGTTCTCTGAAGACATCCACTCAGTGTGCAGCAGCAGTCAAAAAAGCAAATAGGATGTTAGGAATTGTTTACAAAAGGGATAGAGAATAAGACAGAGAATATCTTATTGCCTCTATATAAAACTGTGGTACCTCCACATCTTGAATACTGTGTACAGATGTGGTTGCCTCATCTCTGAACCTTTTCCAGTGCCAATATATCTTTTTTGAGAAGGGCAACAAAAATGATTAGGGGTTTGGAACAGGTCCCACACGGAGAGATTAAAAAGACTTGGACTTTTCAGCTTAGAAAAGAGGAGACTAAGGAGGGATATGACAGAGGTCTATAGAATCATGACTGGTGTGGAAAAAGTGGATAAGGGAAAGTTATTTACTTGTTCCCATAACCTAAGAACTAGGAGTCACCAAATGAAATTAATAGGTAGCAGGTTTAAAACAGACAAAAGGAAGTTTCTCTCCACACAGCGCACCACCTGTGGAACTCCTTGCCTGAGGATGTTGTGAAGAGCAGGACTTTAACAGGATTCAGAAAAGAGCTAGATAAGTTGATGGAGGTTAGGTCCATCAATGGCTATTAGCCAGGATGGGTAGGAATGGTGTCCTTAGCCTCTGTTTGTTTGGAGCTGGATGACAGGAGAGGGATCATGTGAGGATTACCTGTTGTGTTCCCTCTCTTTGGGGCATCTGGCATTGGCCACAGTTAGCAGACAGGATATTGGGCTGGATGGACCTTTGGTCTGACCCAGTATGGGCATTCTTATATACTTATGTAGGTGCAGTGTGTGTGTGTGGGGGTGCTAGGAGCGAGCTGGGAATCAGCTGTCCCGGCTTGCTCCTGGTTTACCACTTCTTCCCCTCCCCCCACCTCCGCAGCGTGTCTGCTTTTTAAATGTATGAAGAGCCAAAGCCCACCGTTTTTTCCCCCCCCCATCAACTAATCGAGTAATCGATGGAAATTCTGTCGACTGCTCGATTAGCTGATTACCCACAATTTAACATCCCTAGTGCTGTAGCATCTATATACATGATATATGGTGACATAAATACCTAACAGAACCATCTACTAACTGGGTAGTGTACGTGACACTTGAATGTGTGTTCCGTTTACATTCCACAGGACTCTATAGACACTAAGCATGGTAGTTTCCTCACTCCAAGGGGGAAACTGAGGCACAGAGCAGGTAGCCAAAGGTTGGTAAAACCAGGAATATGCTGCAGGAGTCCTGGTTCCCTCCTTCCTCCTTGAACCCCTAATTTGTTGTGCCTGTCCATTGTTGTCCTAGCACATTCTGTCATGGTTGGGTGTCATTGAGAACACCCATAATAAATGCCCATGCCCTTTCTAGAGAGTGTTTAAGGGTGGGGATGCTATCCTAGGAAGTCTTGGAGTAGGGATGTGGGGGGCGGGTATTGGTATCTGGTAGACTGTCTCCCCTATCTCTTTGGGTGCTGACTGGAGTTACCCAATTGGAGTTACCTAATTGGAGTTACGTTGCACTCTTTCAGAGCAAACCATGCCTACTCTGTAAACCTTGCTGTGCACACACCATTCAGTGCAGGACAGCTCGCTCCTCGAGTCAGGCCCCAAACCTCAACCTCTCTGTGCAACAGTAGAATAGTTGGGGCAAGACTGGGGTGTTTACGCTGGTAAGAGTGTTTACAATCCCCTCCCCACCGCAGCATCCACAGAAGTGGCAAGTCTGCCCCAGTCCCCTGCTCCTCCCCTCCAAATCCCTGATAACATTATCAGTAGAATGTACCATCTTTCTAAAGGCAGGAGGGGAATGTACCGACTCAGCATTGCCAACTCCAAGCATCCCACCATCTTGAAACTGGCATAAAATCATAGTCTTTTTTTAAAATTTTGGGGCATTCCCTTAATTGTTGCCTCCAGTGTGTGGGCTTTATTTTAAAAAAGCCATTAGAGCATCATTGGTCACACTTTAAAAAAAAAAACAAAAACAAAAAACTTTGCAACCACTAGACTAGACGCTTCTTCTCTTTACCTGGGAATCGCAGCTTTCATTTAATCCTGTGACTCCAGGCGCTTTAAGCAAAACACCAAATATCATGGATATCACAGTCAGAGTTGGCAACTTGCCTTGGGCCCATGTAGTTGTTCCCGTTTCTGAATGTGCAGTAGACCTTTGGTGGGGCAAGATGCAACTTATGAACTGGGCTTGTGTTGGCCTTGTCTCTGGAGAAATCTAGAGGCTCATCCATCCAAGACTGCTTTCTGCAAAGATGAACATGATGAGCTAAATCTGCTCTTGACTATCTAACCGTTGCTTTGAATTGCTTGATCGTTACCGATTGTGACAGTAGAATCCTCTCCCAGTGCATTGCCGTGGCGTCAGGAATGGGAAAGGTCACTGCTGGCTTCAGGGGTCAATTTGCATCTCTTCCCTCTGTTGGAATTCGTGGTCGCTAACTGAATCTTATTTTTTTTTTTCCTTACACATTGAGATGACAAGTTAAGAAACAAGTCTAGTCTGCAGCTTAGACACGCATGCAGAGGGGCCAACAGAATGGGCGGGCCCCTGGGCAGTGGTGGGGGGGGTGGCTCCTTGCTCCCAGAAGCAGCAGGGCGTCAGCCGAAAGGGGTGGGACTGGGGCTGGCCTCCCCATGCCAGCCATTCAGCACCATCCAGAGTGAACCATCTGGGGCTCTGGCTGTTGCCACAGTAACAACAACCGGGAGCCCTGGGCTCTTTTGAATTGCCAGGCTCTGGGGCAGCTGCCCTCTTTGTTGCTCCCCTCCCCGCATCAGTTGGCCTGCACCCACACACTACTTAGCTTAATGTCTAGCCTGTAACTCTAGTTGTAAAGAATAAAAAATTATCACTAAGTTGCGGAAGAGTCAGTTCGGTTCTTGTAAAGGGAAATCGTGCCTCACTGGTTAATTGGCACTCTTTGAGGAAGCCAACAAGCATGTGGACAAAGGGTGATCGGTCAAAACTAGCGTATGTGGACTTTCAGCAAGCCTTTGACAAAGTCTGTCACCAACAGCTGTTAAGGACACTAAGTGGTGATGGATCTGAGGGAATCTGGTTAACAGGTAAGAAACAGAAGGTCAGCATAAATGGTCAGCTTTCCCTGTGGGGGGAGGTAAATAGAGCTCTGCGTA
The DNA here is from genome assembly GCA_019425775.1 of Rafetus swinhoei. Taxonomy (NCBI): domain Eukaryota; kingdom Metazoa; phylum Chordata; order Testudines; family Trionychidae; genus Rafetus; species Rafetus swinhoei. The sequence goes on from JAFJHL010000226.1 coordinate 4,784,714, forward strand.
GATTAAAAAAATTTGGATCCACATCTGATCTGTGAGGATGGTAAACAATAGATCAGTGGATGTAGAGGTCCATAGAAATTTGTGGATTTGCAGGACTGTAGAGGTAAATAGTGGGGTCCCCCAAGGATCTGCACTGGGGCCATGCTGTTCTACACACTCATAACTTTTTCCAGATTTTGAACAGTGAGGTGATACAGTTTGCAGATCGTAGACAGTTACTCAAGGTAGTCCAGTCTAAAGCCGTCTGCAGCGGGTTATCAAGAGATCCATCTAAACTGGGTGACTGGGCAACAAAATGACAGATAATCCATGTTGATGAATGCAAAGTAATGCAGGTTGGAAAACACAATCCCAACCACGCCTACAAAATAAGATCTGAATTAGTTGTTATCTCTCATGAAAGAGAGTTTGGTGTCAGCCCAAATAGTTTTTAGAAAATGTCCACTCAGTATGTAGTGGCAGTTAAAAATTGCTAAAAATGTTTAGAATTGTTAGGAACATGATAGATAATAAGACCGAAAATATCATCATTCCACTATATAACCCCGTGGTACTCCTTCATCTTGAATACTGTGTGGAGTTCTGGTAACGTCATCTAAAAAAGAAACCTTAGAATTGGAAAAGGGCAAAGAATCTGACTAGGGATATGGAGCTTTCGCATGAGGATACTAAAAAGACTAGTCAGCTTAGAGAGATGACTAAGGGGAGGCTCGGAGAGAGGTTTTTAAAATCATGAATGCTTTAGTAGAGCAAGTGAATAGACCTGTTGTTGTTGTTTACCACTTCATATAACCCAAGAGCCGGGATGAAATTAATAGGTGGCAGGTTGAAAGGAAGTATTTCTCCACACAAAGCCCCATCAGCCTGTGGAAACTCCTATTTCTGGCAGTTGCAACCTTCTATGGCAGAAACTAGGTTCAAAAGAGGAAGTTCCTGGAGGATCAGTCCATCAGTGGCTGTTATTAAAGATGGTCAGGGACACAGTCCTACTAAACTTTTAACTGCCAGCGGCTGGGGCTGGATGACAGGGGATGGATCACTTGACAGCTCTCCTGTTCTGTTCATTCCCTCTGACGCATCTGGCCTGGGCCACTGTCAGAAGACCGGATACCGAGCTAGAAAGACCAGTGGCCTGAACAGCATGACAAGTGCCTCCTATTTAACAGCAACACTCTGATTCTACTGTAGAAGGTAAGAAATCCCTGGTACTTGCAAGCTAGAAGTTTGTAATTGACTACTATGGCGCAAAAAAAAAAAAAAAAATATTCATGCAAGCAAGTTAAGGAAGTCTGGATTAGATAAATGGACTGTAAGATGGATAGAAAGCTGGCTAGACTGTCGGGCCCAATGGGTAGTGATCAATGGCTCGATGTCAGGTTGGCGGTCGGTTTCTAGCGGAGTGCCCCAAGGATCGGTTCTAGGGCTCGCGTTTGTTCAACATCTTTATTAATGACCTGGATGAGGGGATGGATTGCACCCTCAGCAAGTTTGCAGATGACACTAAGCTAGGGAGAGAGAGATATCCTGGAGGGCAGGGTTAGGGTCCAGAGTGACCTAGACAGATTAGAGGATTGGGCCAAAAGAAATCTGATGAGGTTCAACAAGGACAAGTGTAGAGTCCTGCGTTTGGGACGGAAGAATCCCAAGCATTATTACAGGCTGGGAACTGACTGTCTAAGTAGCAGTTCTGCAAAAAGGGACCTGGGGCTTACAGTGGATGAGAAGCTGGATATGAGTCAACAGGGTGCCCTTGTAGCCAAAAAGGCTAATGGCATATTAGGTTGCATTAGAAGGAGCATTGCCAGCAGATCTAGAGAAGTGATTATTCCCCTTTATTCGGCTCTGGTGAGGCCACATCTGGAGTATTGTCCAGTTCTGGGCCCCCCCACTATAGAAAGGATGTGGACGCATTGGAAAGAGTCCAGCAGAGGGCAACAAAAATGATTAGGGGGCTGGAGTGCATGACCTATGAGGAGTGACTGAGAGATTTGGGTTTGTTTAGTCTGCAGAAGAGAAGAGTGAGGGGGGATTTGATAGCAGCCTTCAACTTCCTGAAGGGAGGTTCCAAAGAGGATGGAGAGAGGCTGTTCTCAGTAGTGATGGATGGCAGAACAAGGAGCAATGGGCTCAAGTTACGGTGGGGGAGGTCTAGGTTGGATATTAGAAAAAACTATTTCCCTAGGAGGGTGGTGAAGCATTGGAATGGGTTCCCTAGGGAGGGGGTGGAATCTCCATCCCTAGAGGTGTTAAAGTTTCAGCTTGACAAAGCCCTGGCTGGGTTGGTTTAGTTGGGATTGGTCCTGCCTTGGGTGGTGGGGGCTGGACTGAATGACTCCTGAGGTCTTTTCCAGCCCTAGGATTCTATGATTCTGTGACTAGTTGCGGTTGCTCAAGTGACTTCAGTGGCGCATGCATTTTTTGGTTTTGTTCTTGGTTTTTGTATTAGCTGAGGACCCGGCCTATAGGCTTTCAGGCCCCGCGGGCACTTAAACAGCCTTTCATTGGAGGTACTCACATAATTTTTCAAACACTAATGGAATAAGTGTCGCAAGGCTTCCATGAGGAGCGTGAACTTTATGGGCGAGCAGACAGTGTCACAGGCTCTGACAGGGTGGAAAGATTTCAGCAGCAGGATACTAAAAATAGTCCCATAGGTGTGGGATGCACTGCTTGGGCACGTAGAGAGCTGTGTAGTTGATCTACACTGGGGCTTCAGGTATGGAGGGCATTCTACTTGGCGAATGGGTATCTCACGATCTACATGGCTATTTCTACCCATGTTAGTTGGGCATGTACACGGCCGTAAGTAGAGCCCTGCATAGATACAAAACTTGTAACCGCATCCATACCTGCCCAAATGAGCTGCGAATAGCCACAGCTACATCTGTGAATATTTGCAGGGCTCTAGCGCTAAGTATAGACATATCCTGGGAGACGGTCTCTGTCCCGAAGAGTTTAAAAATGGGCGCAGTGAGGTGTCTTGCTGAAATAACTTGCAGGGCAGCTGGGTGGCAAAGCCTGGAGTAAATGTATTGTTTGTAAAAGCTTTTTTTTTTTTTTTTTTTTTTTTTTTTTTTTTTCAAGGAAAGGAGTTTAACCTTCCAAGGCTGCTTTGTGGTCTGGTTTTAAGTCCATTCCAGTTTTCGTTATGTTATAGATGTCTCCAAAGCATTTAATGCATCTCCCTGTTCCCTCCCTCTTACCCCCTTCCTTCCCCCTTGGCAATGAACCTGTAAAGAAGTGTTCTCCCTTCTGCTACTATTAGTCCTCTTCCCCCGCCTCTCTTTTTCCCCCCCCCTCCTCCCCCACCGTGTTCTCCATTGCTTTGCATTGCAGTTAAAGCCTTTTCTGCTGCAGCTCCTGGATGCAGCAGTGTCTTGCTGGCCTTGCAGTTCCAGTTGTGATCACTCTGAAACAGCCATGGTCTGCTGTGCCACGCTTATTTCACTTGCTCAGAATAATCGCAGCTGAACCGTGCCTCTCAGCTGTGATTAGCCAAAGGAATGGTGTGGGCTTCCTGGTGTTGGGGGCGTTTGTTTGTTTGGAGCTCTTACTCATGACCTTTTAATTGTGTTAGTCTTGTGCTGGTGGCATCACCTATGCCCTATCCCGGGGGTGGCATGCTGGCACTCTGCCCAGAGGTGAATTTCGCCCACTCAGGGCTGTAATACTAACTGCTCTGTTGCCTTCCCTCTTTTCTCTTTGCTGCTATAATGATTTACAGATCTGCTTTTGGCTTCCTCAAGGGAGCTGGCCAGGAGCTGAGGGAGTGCTGTTTCGGGGGTGATTTGTTTGCAGGTCGTCTTTTTTTATGTCTTCATGTTCCTGGGAGGCAATGTCAATATTCCCTCCAATCGTTTCCTTCCATGTGCAGAATACATTTTATGTGCACCAGGGCAGTGCAAATGTGCACCACCAGTAGAAACCGAAACCCTAGCTGTAGGTGCTCTACTAATCAGGGGGGTGGGATTTGACTCTCTTGAGCGGCCGCAGAAGCGCCCCGCTCACCAGGGACACTGGGCAACGGGCAGTTAAATTCCTCAACTCCGCGTGGGTCCCATGCCAGTTGGCGGAACTCGGCTGAGGATCTGGCCCTCTAGCTTTAAATGAACTGGAGCTTTGGTTTCACCTGGGGAGATGGAGCCCTGCAGTACGTGACACGTTAGACGTGTTGATAAAAGTGTGTCGGGTGGTGGTCAAAGGCTAGAAAGTAAACCGTACTTCAGTCAGAGCTGGGTGAACAGCTGCTTCCTTGTGCTACTTCTGAGAGGGAGAGGGGCTGCAGGCTGGGTTGCAGCATTAGAAGTAGTTTTAGAGCTGCCCAATTGATCCACGTTTTCTCTTGGCCGTGCAGGGTCTAGACCTCTCTTTCTCTGGTTTCTCACTTAGGGACAGTTAGACTGTTCTCAGTGCTAAGCTTGTAATGAGGAAAGACTCTCCCAGTGAGCTCATTCAGTATGAAGCCATCTAGCATGTTGGCTCTGCCCTGCCATCAGGGCTCCTCTGATTTCTGCCCATGGGAGACAGAGAGATCTTGTTCTGCTCTCTTCCAGCCCCTTTGCAGGGGTCAGCTGTGCGGGGCCAAACCAGACATGCATATTCAGAAGGGGCTTTAATTATTTATCCAGGCTGAACTGGCTTGTGTAAGAGCTAAAACTGGGCAAGGAAACTCTAGCTTTGTAAGTCGCACCCTGGCTGCATCTATGCCCGAGATGTAAAAAGTAGTTTAAAAATGCAACCGCTAAAAATCCTAGCAGCTACTCGCACTGCAGCATAAAGCTTATATATAAGAACCTGCAGCCAAGTCTCCCCTGGAGCCAGCTTGTAACCAGGGCTGGATTAAGACCTTTAGAGGCCCTAAACACTTATGGTGCCCCCCATATGTAATTCAAAATAAAAACAATACTATACTGTAAAATCGTGTGTGTGTGTGTGTGTGTGCTGGTGCCCTAAGCATGTGCTTAGTCTGCCTATTGGGTAATCCAGCCCTGCTTGTAACCTGCAGTGGTGAGGGGGCCCTGGGGCCTGGCCCACCATGGATGAGGGTTGTTAAAATGCATGTGATTGATTAATCGTGTAACAGCTGAACACTTGAGTGTTTACATGGTTACACACAGGGTGGCAGGCAGTTCCCCGGGAGCTGACACAGAAGCAGCAGCATGGAGTGGCAGGTGACTCGCCCAGAGCCACACCAGTCTGCCTTGCTCCCCAGCAAACTCCTCCAGGCTGTTCAGGCTCAAATCTTGCCTAGTAGGTGACATCACTTAACTCCACACCTGAGCTCCTCGGAGGTTACTTTGCAATGCAAAGGCCCTGCTGCTGTACCTTCACGGAAGATATTAAGTTGGCTGCTCCTTTTAAAGAGTCATTTAATAAGTTGTAACATATTGTAACAATTGGGATAAACCCACCCTTCCCTTCCCACACAGCACTGAGTTGGTTTACAGTTAAAAAAATAAAAAGTTTATTAACAAAAGGACATAAGCTAAGTGAGACCATGTAGAAGAAGTAAAGATCAGGTTACAAACAAAAGTAGAAATCACAATAATAACAAAAAGCTAACTTACAAAGCTACAGGCTTTAAGGTAGTTTCCTTACAAAACTTTCCTCGTCAGCAACAGCCGACTAGTTCTTAGCCAGGATCCTCCTGAAGCCTAAGAGACAGGTTTTCCTTGGTAAGGGATAATTTAGGGGCTTGCTCCCTGCCACTTGATAGTCCAGTAAGCACCTTTGAAATGTGTGCTCCTGAAATGTATCCCCAGATAAAGTTCCTTTTTCCTGCTGAATGTGGCTGTTATGCTCTCTTCCCTTCCCACTGGAGATTTTTGACCGTGCAAATGGTTTTTCCCTGCAACATCAGATTCAGAGGATTATGTATTTGTATCAGAAGTGATGGTCTTTGTCTGGAGAGAACCTGTATATCAACTTCCCCTGGTATGCCTGGTTTAAACACCTGTTAGTCACAGACTAAAGGTATAATTATTAGTGAGTGTTGACAATTCCAGCAGCAGCATCGTATACATTTCATGGCATGGTGTGTTAGTTTTCAAATGATGTCTCACAAGGCATATTCTGTACACACCACTGTAGTGATGTGTAAGGTGTGAAAATAGGGATGAGTAGGGTCAAAGTTGTGTCGTTGTTCTAATGCACTTTTTACAGGGGAGCAGTTGCAAGCACCAAGGGAGTTTGCTTTCTGCCTCCATCTTTCTAACTAGTCTGTTCTCTGGTCATTGGTATTTGGGTATAGATCCATGAAAAAAGGGATTGCTCTCTGTGTGCTGTTTGTGATACCTCTGTTCTGGGACTGGGATGGGGAGTGTATTTAGATGGCAAGCAAATAAACCATATACCCAGAGACTGCATCACTGATTTCTCCTCCACTGGCAGCAAGCTTGGAAGGCATCAATATCTGTTCTTGCTGTGAAAACCGATACAACTATTTTTTCTATTGATGCATGTAGAAATGCTGCACTGCAAAGGAAAGATGTGAGTCTAGTGGTAAAGATAGTCTGGGTACATTTTGTGGGTGTGTCTAACTTAGGAAAAGAGGATGGGGTTAGCTACCTCAACCTCTTTTAAACCTTACCTTACCTTACTCTACTGTACTCTAGACAAATCCTAGATTTGGGTGTCCATAGTTAAAAATGTTCTGAGCTCCTCCCTTATAATTTTTAGCCTCTACTTTGAATTTCCTGGGTTTACATGGTGTTTAGTTGGGGCACTATTTTTAACCCCTCTTCTGCCCCTTGTATCTCCCCACCTTGACCTAACATGCTTGTATGGAGTTTAACTTTTTACCTTAATCAGCTTCAAATATAATTTTCATTTAACTAAAGTTATCTGCCCACAACTGATTTAGGGAATTGAAGGGTTAAATTGACCCTCCTGGGATGTACCTGCTGTTCCAAGGTGTCTAAATATCAGACCTGAAATTGAGAACCTTAAGTGTCTCTCTTAGGTTGGAGATGGCTGTTGAGTTTTCCAACAGTTTAGCCATCTTAAATGCCTGAAAAGGTTTTCTTCTCGCTGTCAGCTCTCAGGCAAATTTCTGTTCAGTTCTGGAATGATGATACTTAAACAGGTATGTGACCTTCCACCTGAAATAGTTGGGGGCTATTTGTCTTCTGTCTTGACACCAGCTGTTAAAAAATGAGACTTTCTAGTTCGTTCGATGTTCATAGATCTGATACTGAAGACAAGTGTCACAAGGCAGTTCTATGCTCCTCTGGTATTAAAACTTAAATTTGCTGGTTTTTTAACAGCTGGCCAAGTGTTGAAACCCAACTTCCTTTTAACAAGAAACTCTTGTGCAATACATCGATAGTGTATGTATATCTTCTGAAGGATGTTGTCAAGCATTGGGATGTCAGAGTGTAATCAGTTACATGATTAACCGATAAGCCTAAGCTTTTTCAGCTAATCATACTGACTACATCCTGTTGTCAGCTACTGATGTTGTTGGGTCAGGATTTACTGCCGCAGTGTCCAGACAGGTCTCTGGCTCTGTTGATGCTGCTTGCATGTGTGCTCAATGATATGGGCCCAATGACCACCAAAGATCCCGAGAGGGCCCCCAAAGACCCCCAAATCAGATAAGGATTGAAGGTGTCCGGTTTATTGTTAAGTGAAGTACAGTCATAGCTGTCAGTAGACTCTACCGAATCACTACACACATGTACTCATAACAATGGCCTCAGCACAACCAGTGGGAAACTCTCACTGCCTCCTGGCTGACCAAAGACTGCCCCACCCCAAGACACCACTGTATATACAGGTACAAACAAGTTACACATCACTGCTGATGTGTCAGGTTGCCACCCTCTGACGCTTCTTAGATAGCACCCATCACCCTGTACCTTGTGGCTTGATTACATCATCTCTGTCTTTCATGCTGTCATTTTAGACCCTTTCCTGAACCTGGGTTGGTATCTATGGGGAGTGTGTACTAAGATCTTTTTAATGAGCTGGTGGTACCGTGTGCTTTCAACTTATGACCAGTACCAATGACTGTTCTACACCTGGGCCTATTACCAATTAGTGTTTTGCACTCTCAGCCCTGTTCGTGCTAAGTTCTGTGAGCTTGGGCCTGCCTCTTGCTCACAGCTTAGCTTTGCTTTGTTAGCCATATTTTGTCCATTGTCCGCTAGGCCTCAGGCCTCAGACCAGCCCTGTGCTACATGGGCTTTTGTTTTAGGCCCTCCGTCTTACTACACACACAACATCCTCCTTGCTGCCTCTGTACAGAGGCAGCAAGGGGGAGGCAGGTGGCTTGGCAGGAGCCGATACGCATAGAGATCAGGCTTTTAAGCTGAGTGCCTGTGCATATTGGCTCCCACCTGCCCCCCACCCCCGTGTGGCTGCCTCTGCTTAGCTTTATACTGCAGACCCCTCAGCGAAGCCACCTCCCAGGGAGCCAACTGAGTTAACGGAGACCATTAACCAATAAGCATCAGCTTGTTGGTTAAAGGGTTAATCTATGAAATTCTAACGTCCTGACTTTCTCGGGGGTCAGGTGTCAGGCAAAAGGCTCAAGACGCTTAGATCAGACTAGTGGTCCTGTGTGTGGCTAGCTGAATGGCTCCTGCATCCTCGCCTGGAAAAGCTGAGACGGCAGCTTAGTTTATTGACTTTTGCCCCGGGTGTTTCCAGTACACGGACAAACTGCTTTATGTTTCACAAATAGATGAGGCAAGAAATGCTGCGTCTGTGCTACTAATGACTCTCCTTGCACCACAGTGCAGAGCTGTGTGTACAGCATGGATATTGACAGACAATACACTAGAGTTCACTCTAGAGCACTCCAGTTCTCAGCTCCAGCAAGGGATCTTCATATCACTCTGGCAGCAAAAAGGGGGCAGCCCCCTGGGAACCGTCATTCCTCCCAGCAATATGAGCCTCCCCCAAAATTAATCTGGGGGAGCTCCTGAGAGTGAACCTCCATTCCTGCCCTGGAATGGAAATAGCTGTGGTCTAAAATACCTGCGATCCATAATGGTGCCTTCACCCCAGAGTGCCTTGCGCTACAGAAGCTGTGTAAAGGAGCGGCGGGGACAGCGGCCAGGACATGGCGGTATAGAACAGGAAGGGGAGTGAGAGAAGGAGCCTTCTGTCCATGCAGAGCAGACAGGAGCTCAGATGTGAAGGCTGCACAGTGAACCATGTGAGCTTCCTCTTCCGCTGAAGGATGCACCGTGGAGCTGAGGCTGTTGGGGTTTGAACCTGTCACTACAGGGAGCTTTGGTTGGCCAAAGGCTTCAGCCCCTTCTGGGAGGGGGAAACAATTGAGCCGCTCCTAAGGAAGGACGGAGATGGTCTCTGGAAGAGGAGCAGAGAACGCCAACCCACATCGCTTTCCCTAGTGCGAAGCCGAAGTGTCTCCTTGCAGGTGCTACATTTAAGATCAGAGTAATTACCTTGTCTGGTGGGGGAATAAACAAACTGGCAGGCCTGGCTGTAATGCAGGGTACTTTTTTTAGGGATATTGAATAGCCGTGTAACCACATGAAATCTTAGTGGTTACACGACTATTTGATAGTTCCCGTGCACAGGGCTGGCAGCCATTGTGCTCCCAGCCCCGCTCCTGGGGAGCCCCCTGTCACCCCGCACTGCTACCTCTATCAGAGGCAGCAGCACAGGGTGGCAGGGGAGCCAGTTTGAAAACCAGCTTCTCATGCAGACTGGCTGCCTGCTGCCCCACACTGCTGCCTCTGATACAGAGGCAGCAGCACGGGGCAGAAGTGGCCCCTGTCTGGGGGGGGAGGTCTGAGCTCCCCATGGACAGAGGCTGCTCTGTGGGATGAGAAGCAGCCTCTGTCTGAAGGGTGCTCTGACTTCCCTACCCTCTGTGGACAGAAGAGATTGCTTCATGGCAGCAGCCCCTCCCCAAACCTGCTGCTGCCTCTGATAGAGGCAGCAGCGTTGGGGGCAGGAGGGACAGGCGGCATTGCGGGGCTGGTGCTGGGGGGAACTGGCTTTTAAACTGGCATTTGCTGCCTCTACTTTGCCACTCACCTGTTGGGTAAAGCTGTGTAATCCCAGGCTTTGCAACCCTAGTAGCATTGGCATTTCCCTTAAATACTGTGCGCTTTTTTGTGTCAAAGGAAATTTGGTTGCAGGTTGCCTGTGAGTTTGTCTGCCAGTCACCAACACAAGGGAAAGGAAATGGAGGCTGAAATCCTGTGAGAGCTGGTAAATCTCAAATTGTGCCAGGGTCTTCCTTTTTTAGTTGTCTTGCACAATGGTGGAGGTGTCGTGTGGAATGTAATTTTAATTCTAAATCTGCTTCGTTATTGAGGCTTCTAATTTAACCTCAGACACTGTTTGAATTAGAACCAGATTTTTTTTAAACAGTTCTGAGATTCTGTCACTCCCCTTAACTCAAGGAGCTGTAAGATGCTTGATGTTGTAAATAACGAATGACTGCGGGGGCCATTGGTATTGACCATGTTCCCAACTCTCTTTGCTATGGGGCAGTGTCATAACCCTTTTGTGACACTGGCCCCAGTTGCTGACACGGGGAAGGCAATGGAGGTTAAATGCAATGTTCCCGCTACATTTTTTCCATCCACGTATGGAATAAATTTTGTGATGTGCACCAAGGCATGTGTGGATGTGCACCAGTAGAAACACCTGCTGCCAGCTTTGGGAGGCTGTGTATGCTCTGCTAATCCGCTGGGTGGAATTTGAACCTCTCCTGGTGGCCTCCCTGTAAGCTGAGCACTGGTTTAATGCCTCCCGCCCTCCTTTGTGTCCCACTGTCACCTAAGGGCCTAAAGCTGCCCTGCCCGGCATGGGGAATGACTGGAGCCTCAGGGAGGAGTAGTTTGGGCATCATTTAGCTTCATTTTCCTCAGAGGAATTCTGGGCTTCTTTCTTACTCAACTGCTCTGTGCCCCCTTCTGCCAGTTGGGGGGCAACACTCCCTCCCACTCACCTGGTTATTAGCACTTAAGAGGTTCTCTGTGTCTCAGCCCTGCCCTGATGACCTGAGCACTGCTGCAGCTGCCTGCCTGCTGGCAGAATCCAGACCCTCTAGTGGGGTCCCAAATCGGGGAAGGGGGGGTTGCTCTCTAAAACTCTTGTACATGAAGCTTCAGCCACCAAGAACCCGGTTAATTGTGAACACCAGCATATGTTAAACCAGTGGTGGGCAACCTGCGGGCCGCATGCCGCCCACGGGGACTCCTCAAGTGGACCCTCTGCCTCCCCCCCCTCCCCCCGCGCACTGGAGCCCCCGGTTCTTACTCCTCTCCCCCCTCCCTCCCAGCACTTCCAGAGCACCTTGAATCAGCTGATTTGCGCTCTACCCCCGCTCCTCCCCTGCCCTCCCAGGGCTGGACCGCCAAGAATCAGCTGTTTGTGGCTGTTGCAGCTCTGGGAGGGAGGGGCCGGTGTAGGAAGTGCAGGGCTCCAGTGTGCGAGAGGTGCGTGGGGAAGGAGGGGCAGACGGGGCCGGGGAGGGATGCGGAGCTGCAGGTGGAACCCCAGTGTGTTGCGGGCTGCGGTGGCCCACTGAGATGGAGGGCCACACATGCGGCCCACTCACTGGTCTTGGTTGCCTATCGCTGTGTTAACCCTCCTACTGAAGTGCCACAGCTGGGACGTCCCGAGGCACATGGAGAATGATTGTATTCAGCTCCCATTGAGTTACATGTGGCGTTGGACTCCCTCTGTGTATGGACTCCTTTCGCAAATGAGAGTCCATAGCTCTGCTCTCTGTGGGGTCTGAGCCACAGCTCACCAAAGTCAATTAATTAAATGACTCTTTGGATCAGGGCCTAAATAAACAAGAATCCATTGATCAACAGTGCATCAAAGGAACTGTCCTTCCCCTTTGGACAGAAATTATTTTAATTTACATCAGTCATTGGGCATATATGTAAACTCTTTTGAGGGGTGGAGGCCCTCTTTTCATCCTGTGTTCTCACACCGTGAGATTCTGGTCTGAGTAGGGTTCCTGGGTGCTCTGCTAATACAAGCAATGTTTAATCAGGATCATCATTTTGAAGAAAAGATGGAGCTGCGGCTGAAGTACCCTGCTTTGTACACAATCTGCCCGTAGTGTCTGTTGCGAGAAGGGAATCACTTGGGAAAAAATTCAAACCAATGTGGTGTTTGTGTCTTCAGCAGGTGGCCTGTGTAAACCTTTTCTACATACACAATTCAGAATCAACATAAAAGTGAGTGAGAATAGCACATTAATTCACCACCAAATTAGTACAGCTGTCATAATACCCCACTGCATCTGAGTAATGGGGATCTATTTGTGTAATATAAAAGCGCCACACAAAAATAAACCAATGGTGTTTATATGCAGTGAGGGAGAAATAACCCAACGTAGTCAATAGGTTAATTATTTATGTACCTTTTGGGGTGCAAGAGCTGACCTCACAGAGATTTCCCAGGAAACAAGAGCTGGGCTATACCTTATTTTGCATAGTGTGTGTGTGTGTGTGTGTGTGTGTGTGTGTATAAAATGGGCCCCTTCATGCAGAGCTACTAAAATACTGAAAATAGCTCCCCGAACAGCAACCTGGTTTTGTTTATAGGGTGCCTAAGTGGGAGATGTGCTTTCTGTTCTTCGCTCTGTCACTGACCTGTTGTGTAACTTCACAGTCACTCCACATCGTGTTCCTCAAGTTCTCCATGTGTAACATGGGGGCAGTGATATTTTCTCAGCTTTTGTTAATTACTTGAAGCTCTGTTGATGGAACCCTATAGAGGAGCTATGGCCTAGTCTCTCTTCGGGGTAAGCCATAGCTGAAGGTGGCTTTTGCCCCTGGTCTATAAAATTACCAAACAGAAGAATTTTGCAGCTAAACACGTGTGATTAAACTCACCAAACTGTTTCCCCAGCTTTTTCCTTTATGGCCACAGGCAGATGAATTCAAATGTGTGCTTCACAGAAACCATCTTTCTTTCTGTAAAAGCTGTTCCAGAACTAGTGCAGTGCCTACTGGTCTGGGGAGAGCCGCTTGGAGAGTTCACTGAACAACAGGGAAGTCGAAGCGAGCTCGAGAGAGGTGTCCACAGCACAAGAGTGGCAAGCTTGGGCCAAGCAACAAGGAGTCCAGTCTAACACGGCAACCTCTCTGAAGCTTGGTACAGAAACGCAGGGAATTGTACAGGGAGAAAAGAAGCCATCAAATCCACTTGTGCCCAATAGTGGACTAATTTGTTCTGCTGATGCAAGCAAGTGGCTGTGGTTGTTAGGATCAGAAGGTGAAAGAGAAGGCAGGAGCTGTGTCTTCTAATGCTGCAGGAATGGTGAGCTGCTCATACATAGTGCAAGAGATTCATTAGGGTTTTCCTGTGGGTGGATCCTAGCAGGCACTGCTTTGTTTGTTTTAAATCACATGTGGTCAAGCGTGCCCCAGCGCAGCCAGGAAAGCATACTTGAGGTACTTCTGCTAGTTTGCAGGATCCAGGGCATCGTTAATCTCTGGTCCAGACGCTTTTAGATTTTTGTAAAACAAGAGGAGCTTAGGCTCAAGTTGCCCAAAGCTCTTCACTTGGGCATCTGCCTGTGTTTAAACCGTGAGGGTTGTGCTGAAGTGTGTCTGTCTTAGGACCATCAGCAGGGTCCCAGAGGCTGTCCCCTTCCCCAGGGCATTTCACAGGGCTATCTGCTGCATATGGAGGGGCAGATGGAAAAAGCTGACAGCCACGCGCCTTCCCCTTCTAACATGCTCCCATCACTTGAATCTGGATATTCTGGGAGAGCCCGCACTCCAGAGAATCAGCAGCGGGTGGGTGGGGGTTAGGAATCAGAGCTGCTGCGTGTGATGGGGAAAGAAATGGAAAGGCTCTTCATGGCAAAAATGTAGAAAGGCTTTTCCCCAGGACTAGTGGGGGAGGACTAAAAGAGGACAGAAATGGAAGCGGGTGGGGGGAACATGTAGGTCAAATGTAAAAGGGATGGGGAAGAAGCCAAATTGCGTGAGAAAAGCCGATAGGGCTTTGGAGAGCAGGCTGAATGTTCAGCTGACTGGGGAAGACCCTGAATTGCCAGGGTAGATCAGACCTGGGGCTCATCTGGTCCAGTGTTCTGTCTCCATTGGCAGCCAGGACTAGATGGAACAACCAACATTTGAAAGCTGAGCGGTGACATTGCCTCGTGCACTAAAGTAAAAGCTGCGCAAGTAAAACAGAACAACCCTGCAGTAAGCAGGCGAGGGATAATCGGTCTCCCACCAGACTCACCGAGGCCTAGTTAGAGATGGGCTAAATCATTGATGGGCAAACTGTGGGCCATATGCAGCCCATTGGGGTTGCCTGTGTGGCTCGGGAGACATTTTGTTTACCACTGCCCATGCGCAGGGTTGCCAGATTCTACTAGTTTACATCCTCCTTGGGTTTTTGTTCTACTGGTATTAATAAAGTGACATACGCATAAGGCAGGGGTGGGGATTTTTAGGGTCAGGGGATGCTGACCCACAGAAAAATCAGTTGGGGGCTGCACACAGGTGAGAAGTGCAACCCCCCATCCCCCCCAAAAAACCCTCACTGACATGGCCCCTGACAGAGAAGGAGAAAGACACTCCCCACATTCCCCTCACACACCAGAGCCTGGGAGGGGAGAGGGGGGGCGGGTCCAGGCTAATATTATTTTGTGTACTCCAGCCCTGTGTGGGAAGGGGCAGCAAGGGGACTGGAGCGCCAGTGTGGGCTCCCTAATGTTGGGGGGAGGGAGCCCTGAGCCTCGGGGGCCAGATCCAGGCAAGCTGAGGGCCGCCTTTGGGCCTTAGGTTCCCCACCCCTGATCTAGACAGTGCTTGGTCCTGGCATGAGTGCAGGGGATTGAACCTGATGACCTCCTGAGGTCCCTTCTAGTTCTAGTGTTCTATGATATATTCTGCATTCCTCTGGTCACTCAAGAAGCCTTTCTCTGCACCTGTTCCAGTTTGAATTCATCTTTCTCAAATAAGGGAAACCAGAACTGCATGCACATACAAATGCAAGATGGAACCTGTATACAAGATAAGACAGTGCAATTTTTTAAATAATTTGACTTTATACAGTTGGAATCCATGACTTAATAGTGGTTTGGCTGTTTCTAGCATCATGATTTTCCTTGCTTTGGACAGAGACAAGGGAATGCCCAGCTGCCTTTTGATTATGCAGCTTTTCCGTTAGAATTTTCCCCAGCATTTAAGCTGCCCTATAGAAAAAAAAATGATTGGGGAGAGAAGGCATAGAATTGTGCTAGAGATGTCAGTGTGCCATAATCATTACAAGAATAAAACATGCAACTGGAAAGTGATTTGTGGCCTGTGCCTCGTCTACTCTTATGTAAATAGCACTTGTTTTTTAATAGGGACACACTTTCTGACCTAACTGCATTTGGCTGATGGCGCTCCTGTTTCTTTACTTTCCCTGGTGACTTTTTTTTTTTTTTGAGGGTGATGGATCAGTTTGAGGGTGCACTATGTATAACGTCATGTGGTTTTTTTTGTTTTTGTTTTTTTTGAAAAACAAGTGACTCCAGGGACTGCATTGAGCTCTGGAGGTGCTGATAGGAAATAATCCCAGTAAATGGGAATGAAAAGTTTTTCTCCCACAGAGGGAAAGCAAATGGATTTTCAGTCTGGGTGGCTGAATTATTCTGTACGAAGGAAAACCTCCGAGAACAAACACCCAGTCTCCACAAGTGAGCGAGTCTCCATTGTGTGAGGCTTGCTCCTAACTAGCAGCAATCTGAGCTAGCTGCAAGCACTGCCCTCACGCTTCACTCTAAAAAGCGCAGGACCGACAGCACTGGCAAAGCTACACACGCCTCAAACAGCTGAATAAACAGTTGTGCAAGAAGGCAACTTGACAAACTCAATAGCTAGGTGGTCTCTTTGAGGACAATACAACTGATTGATCTAAGAGAGAAAATAAAATCATTCTGGAGCACCTATATGAACAGTAGTGAAAACTGGTTTTTTGTTTTTATCCTTTTCCTTCCTTGGTGTTGTAAATTGGAACATAAGTGTAGGGAAACCACGCACCAACCTGGTCCCATTGTCCAGACTGCATAGGAAAAGCGAGATGTTAAAGGGAATGGAAAACTCAAATGAGAAGAACTATGCTTTAGAATGGAAAGTTGCACTGTTTTAACCAAAGCAATTGGTTTTAGCAAACCAAATTGTCTGTTTGCTAAACCAGTTTGTAGAACCCTGCACAGATCAAAATTTGTATCTATATCCGCATCCATAGCCACAAAAATGATCTGTGGCTATCCGGATCCATATCCGCCAGCGCAGAGACCCACGGAGAGCCACAGATTTGCAGGGCTCTACCCATTTGCCTAAATGAGATCACATACCTATGGGATATTCTCTCTTTTTGCTTTGAACAGGGCTTATTTGGTTTAGCTCCAGCCTATTTGGAGCAGGTTTTAAGCTAACGTAAAACAAGGCCTTTTGGAACTGAAATAAGTGTCCAGAAAGGGGCCGACACCAGATTCACACAATAGGTTTAAAATCCCACTTTTGATTAACTCAGTGCAATTTCTTCATGTAGATTAACAACCAGGGTTTGGCTGCAAAGGATGTGAGAGTGCGGCGTGGTAGGGTTTGATTCCACATCATACCACTTCAGCATGCAAGAACATCCTGTCCTCACGCATTGATGCATTACCGTTTCAAACTGAGTTCCAGCCCAGTGTGTTCTCCACTAGGCCACACAGAGAGATTCAGTGGCTTGCCCAAGGTCTCATAGGGTCTCAGATCTCCTATGTCCCAGTCCTGTATCTCACTGACAAAGCCATCCTTAGCTGTTCAGAGCCTTCCACTTTGGCAGAGCTCTAATTATAAGCTTGGGTTGTACTTTCTGTTAATAGAACTGGACACGTTACATTCCCAATAGCATAGACCCTAAATTAACACTAACTGTTATTGATTGTTATAACCCTCTGCCACTGATCCTATTTACAGGGGATATTTAAAATCCAGGATACTGTCATGCTGTCCTTCTGGGAAAAAACTTACTCTGAAGTGTTGACTGGACATGACGTATAGCTCGCCGTGCTTATGCCTCTGGTGAAAGGCGTTCATTAAACCAGAGTCCTAATCTGTTTTTACAGGCAAATCCAGTTGTGCTTAAGGTTGAGTAATTGAGTTACATTGCTACAAAAGTTACTTACTTTTTGAGGTAAGTTGGATTGTTGTAACAGATGTTTTATTCAGCACTGTACAAAACCTCAAGTTTACTGTTCCAGTTAGTCTAGAAACAGAAGACAGACTATATTAAAGATTGAGTTGTCTGTAAAGCTTTCAGTTTAAGTTTCAGGTTCTGTTTTTCCAGGGATAGAGTCTCCGGACTATTGCCATATTATCTCTTCTACCCCAAACTCTCCATATACTTCATAAGCATCATTATCCCCATCACACCAAGGAGAATATTAACTTCTGACTTGTAGTGATTTGTCCAAGATCACACGGTGAGTCTATGGCAGAATCTGGGCTAGAACCCAGACCTCTTGATTTCTAATCATTTGATCAGTCAGCTGATCCACAGGAGTCCAGTAATTTCAATGTAAGGCAATTACTCCATGC
The DNA here is from genome assembly GCA_019425775.1 of Rafetus swinhoei. Taxonomy (NCBI): domain Eukaryota; kingdom Metazoa; phylum Chordata; order Testudines; family Trionychidae; genus Rafetus; species Rafetus swinhoei. Next base: position 4,802,257 of record JAFJHL010000226.1, read on the forward strand.
TAGCGCAGTCCTGCAGCAATGAAATTGCATAGTGTGAGCAAGGCAAACTCTGCTTGAATATTAGCAGATGAGATCTACCATAAAGTGTTCTAGGATAACATGCAGCTCTTGTGCTTTGCCTGTCCATTCAAAATATGAGCTACTGGAGCCATGACACTGTTGCCCTTCTGCTTATCGAAGGTAGATTTCAGGGGCCTTGTCACTAGGGATGTAAGTCAGCTGCCCGATAAGCTTAGTCAAGTTGACTACTCGCTCCCCCTCCCTCTGCTGGCTGTGGGCAGAGACTGCTCTGGCAGCAGCCCGCATCTGTGCAGGGGCTCAGCTCTGCACTGGGACCCACAACCCCAGACTGGCTGCTGGACCCGGTGCGAGCCAGGAGTGAGCAAGCCCAGCTCTGTCCCGGCTCGCGCTGGTCAGGGACTTTACCCCGCTGCAGCTCTGCAGTTTAAATGGAATAGAAGCCAGCATGCCCAGCTCTTACTACATTTGAACTGCAGAGCCACAGTGGGAGTAGCTCCTGGACCAGAGGAAGCCAGTACAGAGCGCCTTCCCTTATCGACTAATCGTGTAGTAGATAGAATTTTTATCGACTACATATTGGCTAATTATCTACCTGTTAGCATCCTTACTTGCCACTTTGTTAAAGAAATCAGTGGCATGGCATAAGGCATAGTCTGTCTGACTTACCCTGTGGACACACGGACTCCTGCTCTTCAGCTCAGACTGTTTGCAGAAGCCTAGACATTCGCCATTGCTCTGCAACATGGGCAAAACTGACCCTATAACTCTCCACATATGTGGAGTGTGCCCAGCCACTTGATAGCATGGTCTGCAGCCAGGTGGAGAGCCAGTAGCCAACTGTCAAGGTGAGTCAGTGGACACTTGTCAAGGATCTGTGACTTAGTCTGAAGTTGACCATGTTTACGCCCTCATTTGAAGCGTGGCCACAGAACTGCCCTGTTTTATTCAAGAACAGTTCAGGGATGACCACAGGTGCCTTGGTAGATCACTGGACAAAAGGAACTCAATAATATGTTTTGATCACTTAACAATGGTGCAAAGTAATTTTTTTTATCAGGGGAGTAGACAGTGATCAGCTGTAGGTCAGGATGCAGCTGTTTTATCAGGGCTCGACAGGCTGGGAAGAATCCTGCCTGATATTAAAACTACAGAGAAGCTAAGAATGTAACCGTTCGGATTTGGGCAAAAGGTGTAGGCCAGCACCCTGATCCTCATGGCAAATTGTGGACATTACAGATGCCATGACAAATGATCAACTCCTGTCTCGCAGCGACTCACTGTAAGAATGGGCTGCGGGGAGTGGGGTAGCTGGCGCAAGAGGCTTAATGAAGTTCCCTAAATCAGACCTGTTGAATTTGCTTCCTGGCTAAGGGGGGGTGCAGGACTTATTTGGAAGAAGTGATGTGAAAAAAGCACGGCTTGAACATGATTGACATGGCCAGTGTTCCTCCAAAATGGATGAGCTCACGAGATGCACTTACTTCACAAGGCTTCCTTTCACTGTAGCCTAGTGGGGTTTTTTTTTTTTTTTTTTTAAAAGAGGCTTTAAAACTAGAGCGATGCTTCAGTTTTTTCGAAGCAGCCTGTGGGAATTTAGGCCACGTTTTCTCTTAACTTGAGTGAAAGGAAGTTCCCGTCGACAGCTTTGAAAATCTCAGCCTGCATAATTCTACTTCTCTGCAAGGTTGGCCTGTGCTGGCTCGGAAGCTCTCAAACGCAGGTGCCTCTGAACAAGGGGGGCACATGTCGATGCCATCAGCTCTGTTGGCCCTGCTGAAAGGTTTTACTGGCTCCTGTCTGCATCCATTGGAAGATAAAGGGACATGCTGTGCATTTCTTCGCCTGTGTTGGGCAGAGACCCTCTCTCTCTCTCTCTCTCTCTCTCTCTCTCCAGTGCCAAAATGGTAGGAAAATGCCTGTCTGCCGATGCAATCAGTGACCGTGTTCCTAGTCACACAATTCCTTTGTCTAAACCCTTCCTCTGATAAGGGCCATGCCCTCTCCCGAACCTATAGCAGGCACATCAGTCTAACTTTACTTGGAGCAGCAGAAGCTCTCGGTGACCGTGCGTGGCTTGGAGCTACATAGATCCCACCACACTTGTGCCTGGTTTTGGAGTGAGAAAAAAATCTAGCTATGCCAGCAGTGCACAACCTCTCCCCAACCGCGATCCCCATATTCTCATGTCACAACCCCCAAGATAATTTGAGCAGCGCGGTGCTTAGATCCGGCTGGCCAGGGGCTGGGCTCGGCTGCTCCAAGTAAAGTTAGACTGATGTGCCCAATGGGCAGCCTCCCAGGAAGACATCCATGACCCCCTTGAGGGTTGCGCACCACTGAGCTATTCAATTGGTGGCTGACTGGTCTCTGTCAACAGAGCTGAATGCTCCTGTAAGATGCTCACTTGTTATGTGGTTAGTTTGTTCTTTCATCCATTTCCCTTTTAACTTGACTTAAATTTAGGCTTTGGCCTGCAGTTCTTATGGGTTACTGAGAGAAAATTACAGATTGGTTGTGCTTTGCAGCTCCAGTGACAGGACACAAATCTAAGTGACATGCACAGAGCCTGTCCTCCAGTAACTGTTTTTATACAAAAATATTTCACTCCAGTGGGAAGGACGTAACTGCAGCTGACCATTTTTATTGCTCTAATTTTGTAGATCTTCCCCCCCCCCCCCCAGGAGCTTAAAATAAAGCAATTTACTCTTAATTCACCTTGATAGGTTTTTTGGTTCACAAAGGTGGCTGGCTTATTTTTTATTTTTGTTGTAAGTCCCAAGGGCAGCAGAAAGAGAGAGCTGGGCCAAAGCAAAGTCTGATTTATTGCTGTCTTCTCAGGGGATGTCTGCTCCAAACAGACTTTCCTGGATGCTCTGCCTTTTCCAGGGCTGTAACAGTGGAAGGAGGAAGTGAGGAGCCAAGGGAAAAGAACAAGAACATTTCCAATGGGTTGTGATTGTTTGCAGCTGGTGGGTGTTTCGGTATTCAAGGTACAGCATCGAAAACCTTTTCCCCAAGAGTTCTGGGCTTATTGTTTACGCTGTCATCAACCCACTGTGTGATCTTGCACATCTCTGCTTCCATTTCCCCTTCCATCCTCTGAGGTCTCCTCTGTTCAGACTGTAAGCTCTTAAGAGCAGGGATTGTCCTTGACTGCATTTCGGACAGTGCTTGGTACAGTGTGGCCCTGATCTAGTAGCTTTTAAGTGCTCTTATCTTTCAGTAAATAGTAATTGTTTCTCTTTAAACTGTCAAGGATTATTGCAAGGACCCTACTAAGTATCTTGTGGCCAAACTCCAGTTCTGTTTTAAAAGTTGTCCGGGCTCCTAAAATCAGTTTCAACAAAGAGTTGTTGGGTCTAGTTTTAAGCAACCCCCTGCAGGCTTTATAACCTAATTATTGCAGCATTGTGCTAAGGCTCTAGAACCAGGGCTGGATTAAGCTCTTCAGAGGCCCTAGACACTCTCATAATTATAGGCCCTTAAATCCGACTACATAGGGCATTTCTCCCTTATCTGTTTCTATCACCTATACACCTAATATCACCCACTTTCATTTTCACTCTTGAAAGTGGCACACCGTGTGTGGAATTCATGGTACTTCGTTCTAAAATAACAGCCATTTTGTTGTATGTTACGATTATATTTTAGATTTACCTCCTAGACTGGCCCTGGGCTCCATGTGATGCTGCCATTTTGGAGCACTCCCTCGTCTCTCCCCTTCCCCCCCTTTCCCCTGCCCCTTTCTGATAGGGGCAGGAAGGGGGGGAAGCGACTAGTCGGCTAGTGCGTCAACTATCCTACAAGCATTTGCATATTGGCTAGTCAACTAATCGTTCACATCCCTATTAATGGGACAATGAAGTTTCCACAGCAGCATGCCCATCTCCCACATTGCTCCCCACCCTGGCATATCAGTATGCCACCCACTCCTCCCCCAGCCCAGGAGAGAGTCCTATGTCTCTCCCTTGCACCAGCAGTTGCAGCCCAGACAGGAGTGAGTCAGGACACCCAACAAACTCTCCCTACCTCAGCACACAGATGCCAGCTCCCACCCACCTCCTCTTTTGCCCATCTACCGACCCCATGCAGATTGCTCCCTCTCTCCTCCCCTCCCAGCCCATCAGGCTGGAGGGTGCTGGGTTTTTCACATAATACTGCAGCCAACCCCAACTGTTGTAATCACACCAATCCTTTTCCCTCCCCGCCCAGCCAGGATGCCCCAAACTGCCCCATTTGATGCCCCCTACAACCTCCTTATTGCCCCCCTCCTCCTTATGTCCCCTCTTCACCAGCTGGAAGAGGCAAACTCCATCTCCAATGTGGTGCTGCTGCTGAGCGAGAAGTACCCCTCTCCCAGTAAGGCAGCTCCCTGTGAAGCAGCCTCTGAGCTCCTGGGCAGGGCTTATTAAGTAGCTGCAAGGCCATGCTGCTGCCCAGCTTACGGGGAACCTGTATTAGTTGTGTGTGGTGTTTGTTGACTAAAGATTTAATATACCTGCATTTAACTGATCTTCAACATTTGCACATGTATTCTAATAAAAATAGCAAATTAAGTGTTATTTAGCAGTTTTATTATTTTTGGTCAATTATGAATTTTTTTTAGCCCCTAAATTTTTTGTAGGCCCTAGACACTGTGTGTACTATGCCTAATGGATAATCTGTCCCTGCCTAGAACCAGACACTGAGTGGCTTATATCCTGTTTTTCTATGGACTTGTTATTATTTCAAAGTGCAAAAATAATAGAAAGAAATTCTGGGTTTGGATGACCTTTCCAGCATTGACACTGGAATGGTGGCTGGTACTGGAAAAAGGGAACAGCTTCTAATAATGACTCTTGGCCTGACAAAGGCCCTTTAGGTTGTTAGAGAGATGTAACCATGGCAGCTGATGGTGCATCAGCATCAATCGGAGCTAGGAAGGTCAGCAGAAGAGCACTGATGGGGGGAGCAGTGCCTTTCTACCTCGGTTTTGGAGTGGATCTACACTGTTGTACCTGCCTGCTAAAGAGGTGGGTTCAGAACTCGGCTCTTACACCTGGCAGGCTTGGCCTAGGCCTGGCACCTGTTGGCCTAGGATATCACCTCTCTCCCCATGAAATGCTGAGCTGAAGGCCTGTTAGTAGAACTAATTTAGGGCCAGCAGAGCAGTCTGTGTTGGGGCCCCTAGAACGTGGGAATTTGTTTCCTCTTCAGGGCCATAACAGCCTAAGTTCATCGGCCTTTAGGGCATGCCAGTGGGCCCCCCTTTTCCGCTGCTCATGGATAGGAGGGGGTACTGTGTAGTGGAGCTGTGTGACTGGCTGGTGTGTGTGGAGAAGTCAGTTTGTTCTTGTTGCTTTTGTTATGTGATTTGATTGGAATGACTTGATGGGTCTGTTTCCCTTGTATAAGGTAGTAGTGTGCGTGTGTGGACTGTGTGTGCGTGCAGCACACTGGATGGGTGCTTTGATTTTTCATCTCCTACAACAAAAGATCAATTGAATTACTACCAAGTAAGACTCTCTGTCTTCCAGAAACCTTGAGAACTCAGGTTGGCACTTGTTTTCTCTGAATGGCACGTGATGGGCAATGAAAGTAACCAGAGCCCATTGGCTGAGCAGTGTAATTGAGCGAAGAGCTGTGTTAATTAGTGGTGGGTAAATATAGCTCAACCTAATTCAATAAAAACCACTTGCTGCTGGAAACATAAGACGTCCCCTGCCACTTGTTTGCGCTTCCCCTTCTTTGTATGAAATCCACGTACCAGGCTTGTATTTTATAATAGCAGGGGAGATGGGATTCCTGGTCTGAATTGACTTCAGTGGTGCTGTGATTGACTTCAGCAGAGAATCTGACGACTGTTTTAGGGATGTAAAGGGTTAACCTTACTGGGTAACTGGTTAACCAGTGGGCTGGAGCAGCCCCCTTCCCGATATAGGCGGAGGCTGCTTCTGCCTGGCTGGGCCCACCGCGCTGCATTGGGAAGGGGGGTCACTCCAACCAGGCTGGAGCAGGATCCTGATTAAACACAACATTTAACCGGCTAATGTTTCAAACAGGATTTTACATCCCTAGTCTGTTTCTGGCTCTGCCACTGACTCCTTAGGCAAATCACTTAACTCTTCTGTGCACTTCCCCCATTGTTCAGCTGGGGATAAGCTTCCTGTCTCACGTTTTAAAGCGTATGGCTTGAAAGGCACTAAGGGTAAAATAGTGGTTGTCATCCTAAAATGATACGACTCCCAGGCCAAGTACTAATGCCTCAGGGGTTCTCTATGGCAAAGGGCAAATGTATCCTACGCAGAAATGAGGGGGACAAATAATGGAAACAAAATAGGTTTAGTAAATATCAGCTGTTTGGAAAGCACAATGTACAAAGTAAATGGAAGGAGGTGTTAGATCCATATTCAACTAAACTTGCATGGTCAATGGAGGGAACATACTCTGCCAATGACTTTATGCCTTATAATATTTTATTTTCCCCATGTGAGCCCATGTGATCAGTTAGGTTGTGGTGGGTAGGAATATTGCACTAGTGCTCTAATGCTTTGTATTGCAAGGTGGTGTTTTTTTTCCACTGTGAAATTTTTTTTGAGCATAGGAAACTAACCTTTTGAAAATCCAGTGTCCCAAGGCCCCCTCTTCTGAGATCAAAACTTAAAGTAAAACACTTGAAGGAACTTACTGAAGCTCATTTTAGCTCTTCTTTAAACTTAACACCCTAACAACACAGTAAAGATCCCACTAGCTAGACAGTGTCGTGAACATGTGTATACGTGTCGCTGCTCAACTGTGTGCCATAAGTCATATATTGCCGCCTTCTGTTCAGATTTAGAGGGCTGGATTTCTGAAGCCGGAGAATCTGGAACACGGAAAGTATAATACTGAATTAAAACTAGTGGTCCCAGCTAGTCCAATATCCTGCTCTGACAGTGGCCAGCACCACCAGTTTGGGAAGGAGGAGCAAGAAACCCTGAAGCTGATGGTTATGGGGTAATCTGCTCCCAGGGTAACATTCTTCCTGACCCTTAATTGGCTTAAGCCCTGAAGCATGAAGATTTTGTCCCCCTTTTAAAATCCATGATCTTCTTACTGTTACAGCTCTGGACGATTGTCTTGCTTACCTCCCTGTTATTGTGGAGTTCTGAGTGACCACAGCGTGTGGTAGCCATGTGGTCCTAGGTAGCCACACTTTTTTTGGCTCATAGTCTGTAGTATCAGTGGCCTAATCCTCAGAGCCACCAAACACCCAAAACTCCCATGGAAATCCATGTGTACTCAGCACCTCCGTGAAATTGGGCCATTGTATTCTAATTCTGCTGAGTAACGCTGCTGGAACAAGACTCCACGAAGTCGATTGGAAATGTCTAACTAAGGCTGCGCTGGCTGTTGTCCAGCTGCTCAGTGGCACAGCTCACTTCCTCAGCCTGTTCTGCTGAACAGCATCACTCCTCACTGCAGTTTGAAGCTGCCAGGATAAACTCTCAGCAATCCATTGTGCTGCCCTGCTACTGCCTTTAGTACCTTGCTGAAAAACGTTCCCCAGGTTTTGTATTGGCCACTTGCTGAAAAGCCAACAGTAACCATGGAAAAAAGAGAAGCCCTTCAAAAACGACTGTTTTTCTATTAAACTGGATTATTCCACAGTTGCCAATGAAAGTGTAGGCCAGATCAGGCATCACGTACGCTTGCTAACCTTGAAATGATGCCATTGCAGTACTATTCTTCCCTTGTTTGCCTGATGAAACGCGCAGATTTTTGTAAATAGCCTTTCTTTTTTAAAAAGCAAGACCTGCATTTCAGAGTCCGTTGTCACAGCAAGTGAGGGAAAGTTGGTGTTTTGTTTTCTGGCCAACAGTGTATTTCTAAGGTGGGCATTTGTGAGATGCTGATAACGGAATAGCCCCAAATCAATGCCTTCCCTCTGGAGAGGAGATCTAATATGAAGCAGTGGCTTCCTGTTGACAGTCTTAAATATGCCCATGTCTTACTCTGATTTCAGCCCGCGCAGGGCTGTGCTAGGAGAGTCTAGCTGGATAGGAAGGCTTTCAGTGAAACCAAAGTGCTGCTGGAAGTGGTGTTCATGACTGGTCAGCTGGCATTCTGCCTTACATGTGGAACCAGTGCCCCAGTGTCTTGCTGTGCTGCTGCAGGCACAATCTCATGATTCTGAATCAAAGCCGATATCCTGACCATCTCTGATGAACCGCGGCAGCAGTTCAGTGTGGTCATGGCATCTCTCCATCTCCCCGACGGGGGGGTTTAACAGCACCGAGAGCCTGTTTACACCAGCACTTTAACATGCTGCGCTCGGTAGGCGGGTTCTTGCACACCACTGCCCATGCAAGAAAGTTACAGCACAATAGCTTGCCAGTGTAGATAAGCCATTGGTCTCCGTCACTTCCTTGTGATGTGCGGGGCTTTGCTGGGAGAGCTGTCACCTGGCTGAGCGATGCGCTCTTGTGTGCCATTAGTTTGGCTTAAACAGTCCCCTGCCTGGTGGGCATGTCGAGGGGAAACCCCAAACATTGGCCTTAGTGAAGAGAAGAGGCCTGGTTTACACTGGTGCTGACTCTGAGGAGCTGTAATTCATGTTGACTTCAGGTGCAGTTGCGCTGTTTAGCGCTTGTGAACAGGGATTTTGTCCGTGACTTAGAACCCTAGAAATGTAGGGCTGGAAGGGACCTTGAAGTTACAAATCCAGCCCCTGGTGGCGAGGTAGGACCAAAAAAACTCCGGTCATCTGAAGAAGTGGGCTGTGCCCACGAAAGCTCATGGTACCATTTACATGTTTTGTTAGTCTATAAAGTGCGACCAGACCGTCTGTTGCTTTCAAATAAATCTAGACTGTCACTGACAGGTGTTCATCCAGCCTGGTCTTAAAACCCTTCTGTGATGGGGATTCCACATGGTCCATCTTGATCCAAGTAGCCTTCCACTCTGGGGTAGCTTTGTTCTGGGGCTTGCAGGTTTTCTGGGGATAGCAGCTGGGCGTGTTGAGGGGAAACCCCAAACATCATCAGTGTTCTACTGCATCACCATATCTCTGTGCTCTGGGCTATCACCTTTGCTGCCTCTTAGTCTGTGCTTTTCATTCTCAGTCTGCTGGCAGCCAGGTAATGCTCCTGAGCTCTAGATCTCTGCATTCCTGGGCCGCTGATGGAGTTTTGTAGTAGACTTGCACTGTGCATGCAACCAGGTGAATGGAAACAACCTTGAAACCTGGGCTGGAAACAAATGCCTTACAACTGCGGGAGATTTTAGGAGCTCAATATGTTTAGCTTATCCAAAAGCTCGAGATTATAGTGTATAAACTCCTTCCCCAGGAGAAAATACCAGGTACTAAAAGGCTCTTTAATTTAGCAGAAGACGCATAACAAAAACGAAAGGCTAAAAGTTAAACCCAGACAAATTTAAAATTAGAAACAAGGTACACGTTTTTAACAGTGGGTTAAGGTTGGAACAAACTACCCGGGGCATGGTGAGGTCTCCATATTTTGATGTCTCCAAATGGCTTTCTAGACAATATGCTTTTTGCCAAACAATTAGGCTCAATACACAGCTAATCAGATGTTCTGTGGCCTGTGATGTGATGACACTTCTGACCTTAAAATTCATTAAGCCCTTCTGAATGGAGTCTGGCCCCTACACGTTCCTTGACGGATAGCAAGCATAATAAGTTCCAATAGTCTATTGAGTTTTAAGATTCTTTCTGCACTGTATTGAAATCAGAACTCATTTCCTATTGAGAGAAGCTTTCCACTGTTATGGGTGGCAAGTCCTTCTTCTGGCAACTTACATTGTTTGCAAATACACTTAGAGTCCTTTTGAATTGCTTGAATTTGCAGTCTTGTCAGTTGAAGAGGCTGGAGGAAAGGCTGCAAGAGTATAATTTCACAGCAGGTTTTATAAGTTGCGCTGTAAGAAGCATTAATGCTAATTCTAAAAAAACTGACCATCTTTCTGAACTCAGGCTAGAGAGAGTGCGCCAATCCCACCATACGGACACCAATCCCACCGCTTCGGGCAGAAGACGTTCCCATGCGTGAAGCATGGACCACATTTTTGTGCTACTTGGTCAGAAATTAACTTTCTAATGTATTCTAGACTCCCATTGTCTGCTACCCTTGAACTACTAGGGTCAGTTTAATTGAGGTGGCTTTTCTTTGCTTGTTGGCTTGGTCGCTTCCAGCAAAAAATGTGTCTGCATATTCTAGCAACCATGCTCTAGGAATGGTTTAGCTTAATAAGCACAGCAACATGCAGGAATAATTGCATTAAGGGGAGCATAGCTGTCTCTGATGGGTATGCCCTAAGCAATGTAGCTTTTCTTTATTGTGTGTGTGGGGGGTTGGGGGGAGGTTCTACTCCCCCTGAACAGAATGATCAGCACCTAGAGGGAGAAGATTGTCCTAGATGGAGAAGAATTATTGATTTACCTGCTGCCGCTACAGCCCCATCTTTCTACAAGAAGGAATTGCTGACCTGTGCTGTGAAGGGTTAGAAATGGGGATAGAGCACCCTTCAGATCTCTAGGGCTCTCAGAGGAGTTGTAGGGCTAGAACTCAGTTTCCTGGGGTACTTTTAACTGATGTCTATTGATGCTTATCTGCCTTCAACTATTCACAGTTCCAGATAGTTCTGATGGTGGATCAAATGCCCTCATGCAGGGACGGCAATGTGTAGTCGAGTACATGATAAGCCTAGGCTTATTGGTTAATCTTATTGACTACACGCACAACCCCCCTTGCTGCCTCTGTATCAGAGGCAGCAAAGAGGGGGGCAGTGGGAGCTGGTGTTGTGGGGCACCGGCTTAAAAGCCTTCCCACAAGCAACGAATCTATGGATCTGCCTGCCCTCCACCATCCCCAGCACTGCTGCTTCTGATACAGAGGCAACAGCACAGAGGGGGAAGCGGGAAGTACACGTGGGAAGCTGGCTTTCAAGACAGCTCCCCATGCATATCGGCTCATGCAAACCACCTGCCCCTGTCCCCCCACCATGCTGCTGCCTCTATCAGAAGCAGCAGTGGAGGGAGGGGGATAGGTGGGAGCTGATGCGCACAGGAAACTGGCTTTTAGCCTGGCTCTCCTCACATGCCAGCTCTGTGGATTTACTGGTCCGTCCTTCCCCCCGTGCTGCTGCCTCTATCAGGAAGGCTGCCCCACAGAGCAGCCTCTGTCCATGGGGAGTTCAGACACACGCTCCACGCAGATGGGGGCTTCTGCCGCTCCGCACTACTGCCTCTGTGTTAGAGGCAGCAGCACAGTGTGGCATGCAGGAGCCAGTCTGCGCAGGAAGCTGATTTTAAAACTGGCTCCCCTCATGGATCGGCTCCCACCTGCCACCTCGTGCTGCTGCCTCGGATACAGATGCAGCAGTGCAGGGTGTCGGGGGCTTCCTGGGAGTGGGGCTGGGAGCACACTGGCTGCTGGCACCACCTCCAGGGACTGTTGAATAGTCACATAACTGCTAAGATTTTGTGTGGTCATGTGACTACCTTCAGTTAATAGCTGTCCAACGTCCCGGCCATCTTGAGATTTGTCCTGACTTTCTGTGTTTCTGAAATTAAAATCAGACTAGAGCTGATCAAAAATTCTTTTAAAACTATTTTGTGATGGAAAATTGTGGGCGTGTGTTCTTTTTTTTTTTGTTTTTGGTTTTTTAAATTAAGTACAATTTTCTTCAGAAAGTGTCTTTGCTTTCTGTGGGAAACAAAATCTTCTCAACAAAAAGGAAGCCCAAACTGATTTTCTTAAGGTGTTTCCAGTGAAAATGTGCTATTTTGGGGGTGCAGGAGACAGTTTCTTTTGAGAGCCTAACTCAGTGGGTTGTAACTTCTTGCTTTCTTAGATACTGGCATTTGTGGAAATGAAGGCAGCATGGCCAGAAGTGTATAAACAAGTTCTTCAAAACTGTGCAGCAGCCAAGCAAACTTTGTCAGTGAAGGTCTGAGATTTTCCTTTGTTGCTGGACTTGAGACTTTACAGGGGCTTCATTTTCAGGTGTCTCAACTTGGACATGCAAAAAATTGAGGCCCCGCCTCCCCGGAAATTACTAGTTCGTTGTGAAAATACTGGCCTTGGTTAGAACTGCATCTGCGGGGCATGCTCCACCTCGGGCTCGTGTCCTAGCTTAACATTTTCTATCACAATGTGGCTGTGGTTGGAAACCTCCCCTTGAATCCTTGCCATGTGAGCCTTCAGTGGCCTCCTGCCTGGCCCCATTGGAAGGAGGCAGCATACAGAAAACCCTCAGACTCAGGCTGCCCTGACCATGTAGAAACCAGCCTGGCTTTCTTAGCGAAACCTCCAATTGCCATCTGTTCTCTGGGTCTGCGAGTGATTTAATGCTTCAGTTTTACTCCGCAGGTGGCGGGTGCATCTTTATGCAACAATAGCATGGAAAAAACCTGCACCGGTACAATGGGGGCCCCAATACGTGGTTATGCCCCTTACGCGCACAGCCTAGACCTAGCTCTGAGGCATCTGGTGCTAGCCCCAGTTGGAGACCTTGTGCTCTATGAAAGCCACTTAATTTTTCATTGCCTTCCCCCAGCTCTGTATCTGCAGTTAAGGTCACAGATAAGGTTGGTAAGTGATCCCAAGCAAAGATGAATATTTCACAAAGAGCCTGCCTGAGTTAAGTGTTCTGTCTCCCTTTGTATCTGTAAACCTTTTGAAAGCCCTGTAAATAGAGATGCTTGCTGCTAAATATGTAAAGTGGTGGAATCCATTCTACTGCTTGTTACAAGACTGCAGCAGGCTCGTCCCACCGGCTCTTTTTCTCATTTCTCCCTCTACTCTGCGCAAATAGACTCATGACTCTGGAGCTGAAATAGGTTCAGGTTTTGTCGCTTTTGTGAGTGTCTCCGGTTGGTTTCTCCAGCCTTAAAAACTCCATTCCCCTGGGGTTGGTAACTATGTGTTTCTTCCTTTCTTCACCTTCTGTCGCCCATTCCCAGCTCCTGACAAACAAGCTAGGGACACCATCCCTATCCGGCCTGACTAACAGCCATTGGTCTAGCTCTTTTTAAAAACTCTGTTATAGTTGTTGACTTCACAACATCCTCTGGCCATGAGTTCTACAGGTTGACTGTGTTGTATGAAGAAGAAATTTCCTTTAGCCAGCCTTCATTATTATGGTAAGATCCTGGGAGCGGGGGAGAAGTCTAAGATAAGTGATTTCACGGGTTTAGTACTTAAGACGCCCACGGCATCAGAACAAAAAGCAAACGTAGCCTTCGTTCCGTTCTCAGGTGTGTTAAGAGCTGTCTTAGGCGTCTTAGCAATGAATTTCAACGTCTGGCTTCCCCCATAAGATTCCAGATTTCTCTGTTGCTGCCATGGAACTTGATTCCATTTCACAAGCTGAACTTTGCTCTTTCCTTCGCCACATTCACTTCTGGGTGCTCCCCCTTGTAGATCTTGGCACCGGAGGTCATACCAGCATGGTCTCTGTTTGCGAAAGGCTTTCCAATGAGCGTCTGTACAGATCAGGGCTGCATACCTGCAGGGAGATCAGCTCTTGGGCATGCTCAAATCGCTAGCTTATCAATAAAGCAGCATGTGTGGGTGAAAATGCCACCTCAGAGCCAGGAGGGTCAGCCCTAGCTGCTGATCGGAGCCTGCTACAGAGAAGTACATGACCAAATGTTTCCCTGCCCAGGAGGAACCTGCAGACTCCATAGCATGAACGGGCCTGTGTTTCACAGGACTGGTGCTCCAGCTAGAAGATGGGTTGTGCCCTGTGCAAGAACTGAGCAAAGAGTGTTCCTGAGTCCTTCCAGAATGCATAACGCGACTGTTTCTCGTCGACCCTTTGGCGGGGGTGCACAGCTTTGGTGGGGGTTTATATTACCACCGCTCCTAAAATCCCTGGTCATGAATGAGATCCTCACCGTAGTAGGTGCTGTACACACACAAAGTGGTGAGGAAACACTTGCTTCTCTGGATTTATGAATTGAGCTTGCAATGGGGATTATTTTTGCTTCCTCAGCCACCCTCCCCCCATTACATTGGATGAGATTTTAATTTTACTTTTGAATTGGTTACCCTCCCAAATGTGTTTAATTTAGAGCCACAGCCATGTGGAGGGATGTTTTCCGTACTGGATTGGGAATTTACTAAACAAGGCTGTTCTGTGCCCAAGAATGCATTTTTTTAAAAATGTTCATACACATTCTGTGCTCAGCATGTCCAGTTGCGTGGTGCCAGGGTGCCAAAAGGCCTGACTTCTCCTCCTGCCTGTAGACCTGCCACCTCATCACTGCTGTGATCATGCACTAATTGGTGGGTGGGTGTGTTAATCCATGATCAATATAGCGGGGTGTGACGGTGCATCAGGAAGCCCCGACCCTGCACCCCCATCTGTAGCCAGATGTGACACTCAGCCAGCCAGTAGAGTAGAAGGTTTATTGGTTCCCAGAGACACGGTGTAGCTTAGGATCAATGTTAACACCAGAGCCAGGGTATGCAGCCTTATTCCTCTTGGGGAGGAAGGGCTCACGGGTCCTGAACCTCCTTTCTTGGTCTAAAACATCCTCACTCATCCTAGCCCTGCCGAGACTGCCTCACCCCCACAACCACTGCTCACTCGCACCCGGCAGCCCCGCCTCCTCCATTGTCCTCCTTCCAGGTCCAAGGTGTTCTCTGCTGTCCCTGTGCCTCAGGAGGTGAGAGACTGCACATACTTCCCCAGTGAGTCACACCCAGCCTCCCCCTCCTCATGCAGCTAGTGCTGCAGGGCCTGGGGAAACTGAGGCGTGCACACGCACACAGCGTCACTGCAGAGTAGCATAGGATCCCATATAACCCCATAAGACAAACGGTGAATGCAAGACCAGAGCAAACACCCCCACTACGTCACACGTGGCTTTGTGATTGAGGGGGGACAGGGTCTGGGTTTGCTCTTGGTTCTGCCTTTAAGTTCTTGACAAGTCACTTAGGCTGTGACCCAACCAAGCATTTCAGTAGATGCTTAACTTCAGGCTCATGAGTTACACTTGGCGGCCTTGTTCCCTCAGTTTGTCTGCACAGTAACTAGACATCCACAGCTCACAGGGCGGAGGCTGCGAGGCTATTTGATCGCTGTGTAGACATCTGGGCCCAGGCTGGAGCCCAGGCTGTCGGATCCTACAGCATGGAAGGACACTGCAAGTCTGCACCGCAATGAAATAGGCCCACGAGTCTGAGTCGGTTGGGATGGGTTTTTCTGTGCTGTACAGACACATCCTTTCTTTCCCCATTGTGCAAAATGGGGTTAATGATAGTCAGTCACCATGCAGCTCACCACACCCCAATAGTAGGAAAGTTACTATTATCCCTATTTGACAGATTGGAATTGAGGTACAGTGAGACCTCCCCAAACCCATGCAATGTGTCTGAACTCTCGTGCTCTAACCATTATACTGTCCTGCCCCTCAGTCTGCCTCCCTTTCTGTTTAGACTTTAGTTCTTTGAGACAGGGATGATATCTTCAGTACTAAGTACAGCCCCTGGCATGTTGGAGCCTCATCTGTCTTGGGGTAGGCTAAAGGAGATACTGAGGCTAGGTCTACTCTAGGGGGGCAATGGTGAATTAAGGAATGCAACTCCAGCTATGTGACTATCATAGCTGGAGTCAACATTCCTTAGTTGGATTTACCACTTTGTCCCCACTGCAGGGAGGGGCAGGGGGTGGACAGGAGAAACTCTCTCAATGACTCCCCTTACGCTTCTTGCTCTGGTAGAGTACCAGTCAATGGGGGCACAAAGAGCGGTCGATTGAGCGAGGCTTTACTAGACCTACTAAATCGATCCCTGGGAGATTGATTCCCACAGCAGTAAATGTAGACAAGGCCTGAGTTACAAAGTCCAATCGTACATTCTGAGTATTAGCTCAGATACATTAAGGAAATGGCTGCTATAGTTGAGGCATAAAGACATGTCCACACCCTGCTGGTAGGCTGTCATTTGGAGCATGCTGCTGTGTTCCCTTTTGATCATTCTGCATCATTTCAGCAATTGGCCGTCCCCATTTGTTTTGATCCCTAAAAGCCACGTTCAGAATTCTGGTGAGAGAATCCTTTAGTCTTCCTATTCCCATCCCAGCGTTCCGAGCAAGAAGCATTTGCCTTTCTATTTCTGAGCCCTGGCAGTCAAGATGAAAGGCTTTCCTCAGAAGCCCGCTGTGTATGGTGTAGGGGTTGTGACTTCGCTAATAGTCATGACCACAAAATGAATTGTGTGATCCTTTTCAAAGTGCTACTGTCAAACAGTGCACAGGAGATGTGTTTGTGTTTCCAAGTGGCAAGAACTGGGCTTCTAATGCAATTTGTTAAAGTGCTTTGAAAGCTGGGAATGCACTCAGGTTGAAGCTTAGTAAAGACTGTGACTATTTTGTGGTTCTCATGTCTGTGGTTCTCATGTCTCAAGGTTGCTGTTTATATTCCAGATTTCCTCTCCATAATGGAAACTAATGGACACAGTAACAGACCATGTGGCATGCTAAGTAACTTGAGTAGTTGTTTGTTGTTGATATAGTCTTGACTTTGACTTTTCTAATTGAAAATTTGCCTCTTCAGATTCTTATTTCCCCAAAACAACCATGTAAGTAGAGATAAAAGATACTGTCAGCCGCTCTTCTAGAGTGACAGAGAATACCCTCCTTATTCAGCGTACATCAGTGAGGCAGTGAAAACAGCCAGAAGCCAAGGGGCAAGGCTTGGAAGTGGGAATCAAGGGGTTTCTCCGTTCCTGAATGAGCTGTTTCATGTCTCTTGCAGGCGGATTTGCTATCGTGTTTCTGGTGAGGACTAATAATGGGATGAAATGTGCCCTGAAACGAATGTACGTCAACAATGAGCACGATCTGCAGGTCTGCAAAAGAGAGATTCAGATCATGGTAAGTCATGCGGCATTAGGGACCCTGATGGAAAGGCATGTCATTTGGGGCCGTGAGCGGTCAGTGTTCTCCACGCGCTCGTAGTTTTATCACAAGTCTTGCAATATTTATTTTCCCCCTTTTTAGAAATAAATATCTACTGTATATTTTAGAGTTTCTGTTTGAGAGGTCCTCCTAAACCAGCATTTCTTAAAGTGTGTTCTGCGGCACACCGATGTGCCGCAGAACCAGTTGGAGGTGTGCCGCGGAGAACAGAGTTCAAAATGGCCACTCTTAAAAGGGTAATGCCTGCTCTCCTGATAAAAGGGCAAACTGTTTGGGGTTTTTTCCTTAACTTCTTTTCCCTGTCCTTTTTTTGTTTGTTTTGCTCAACAACTTTTTCCTGGGAGGGGGGAGTGGGGGGCTGGTCAACAATTTTTCCTTTGGGAATAGCTGCCCTTAAAGGGGGCAAGTCGCCTCTTTTTTTTTTTTTTTAAAGGAAAAAAAATTATTGTTGGGTCAGAAAATGGGATGTGCCTGTAATGGGATTGCTTCTCATAAAACCAAGCAGAAAAGTGGCAAAATCACCAGTGCAAGTACAGTTCTCACAACTGCCATAACTGAGCGACTGTTGAGAGAGACTGAACCAAGATGAGCCGGAAAAAGAGGATGAACCTGAAATAGGATTGTTTCTCAATAAACCTTACAGAAAAGAGATAAAATGGAGAAATTGGGAGTAGTGCTCTGTTTAGGTGCTATCAGGCAAGTGTGTGTGTGTAATATTTAAAAAAACTCCTGGAGTCATGCAATTGAGAATCTCCGCTTTCATTCTTTTTCAAAGCAAGTCTCTAGCTCTCGTGGCTGTTGTGGAACACGAGAACCCTGAAGTCTCAAAATCCAGAGGGCGAATAAAAACAACCCCAAAATATTTCTTAAAATCTGACTCCAAAAAATCCATGAATCTCCTGATTTTGGGGGGAGGGGCTTAACTAATATTGTTTTGAACCCAGGAGGCAACTCTGAGCTTAGCACAGTTGAACTGGATCACCGTGTGAATGGCAAGCATCCAAACAGAGATGGATCTGAGTCAGAGCAGCCTCTGACCTTCAGATTGGAGTCAGTTTCAGATGTTGATAAGAATGTGTAGTGAACACGTGTCTGCTGAGTAGCTGTTACAAAGGTAACTGCCTGTAATGGCCTCGAACAGTCCTGGAATATTAAAAGTAGTTGGTCATAGTGTAGGCTAACTGCAGGTATATTTTAATTTGGGTTGCTGGTTATTTTTTGCATTATGTCAACTAGTTCAGAGGGTGTTTCTCTGTGCAGGGTGGGGCTGCTTCCAGGGTCCTCCCTCTGGGCCTCTGAACCCTGATTTGAACTTAGCAGCTTGCCCTAAAAGTTGGAGCCTTATCCCACTGTGAATTCAAATGAGGGGCAGCCTTTGGAAAAGGATGGAATCCTTTACCGAGAACAATAGCAAGTGCGCTAACTCACCAGTTTCTTGCTGGTAACTGGTGAGTTACTTAAAGGCTGTGACACTCTGAACATGAGTTTCAGGAGTTAGTACACGACTTCCATGGGGACATGACCTTAGCATTAGATGATATTTTGTGGGTACCGCTGAGAGCTGATCTTGTATTAGATTTTTTTCAGTTTATACCCATAAAGTGTGTTCACTTGCATTTTATTTGTCCACTTCCTTTTGTTGCCTGTGGAACAAAACTATCTGCACGATCTCATCTTAATGTGGTCAGACCTGAAAAGCAAGTGTAAAAGTGGTAACGCCTTATTCAGCAGGTCTGCTCCTTGTCTGTGTTTTTATCTGTTTGTGAAACTCTTGCTTCTCATCTGACCTGTAGAACTGATGCAGCCCTGGGAGAGCTAACTGGGTTCTCTTCTAGCTTAAACTTCATGCATGGACTTCTTAACTGCAGGGCAACCGTGCATTGCCTTTGGCTCCAAATTCTGCCTCGTTTACACCTGTGCTAACCCTTGGAAGGTGATGGCTATAGCTGAGGGTAATAAAGTTGGGTGGAGGCAAGTGTAGGTGGAAGCTGACGTGAAGCGTCTCTGTTACTGATGAGCTTGTGCGGAAGGAAAGAACACACTTTGGTAGTTGTATCTCAGCATGTTTGCAAACCTGGGTGCTAGAAAGGGGCAGTTCTTGGAAGGTGATGAGCGTATGTAATGCAAAAATAGCTAAATATAGAACCCGTGAAGCTATTTTAATGAAGTGGCCCCACAGGAGAGAGCTGCGTTGTAAATGGGTTACTTTTATAACCTGTGCCTTCCCCCGATCAAAGAGGAAATGGAGCTTGTTCTGTACAAGCCTACTGCTGGCTCAATCTCCCTTGTGCAGATGTAAGTGCTGCTCTAGGTTATTCACCATGGAGCACTCAGTCGGTGAGATGAGAAATCTGGATCAAGCTATTATCACGGGCAGAGGCACAGTACATTATTCAGGGAGCTGGGTGGCTTGTTGTTCAAGACTTCTTGCCCTCAGTCTCGCTGGCCTGGAAACCCAACAAAGGCTGAACTGAAATCTCACTAACTTCTTCTCTGTGATGGCTAATGCCAAGTGACCTGTTCCTTAACACAGCAACTAGATGGGCTGGGAAGTCTGTGCTGTGCAGATCGACCTGTTAAAATGTGACTGTGCTGTGATGTGAACATGTCTTTGCTTGCAGAGGGATCTCTCAGGACACAAGAACATTGTGGGGTACATTGATTCTAGTATAAACTCGGTGAGCAGCGGTGATGTGTGGGAAGTCTTGATCCTAATGGACTTCTGCAGAGGTGAGTGTTTAGCTCAGTTTGTTGCTCATGGAGACAAGTAACCCTCTTAGAAACTCTCAAAGCACTTCTGTAGTTTTCTTTTTAGGAAAATTACTCATAGGCCCCACCCTTCCTTGGCATCGGCGAATAATTCGTAACCATGCCAGTCAAGAATCCTGGCCCACAATAAAAGGAACAATTTTCAATGACACACAAGAATAACAATATGGAAGAACAGCCCAGCACCTTCTTTCCTTGGCTAGGACCAGGTGTGAAGGGCTGGATCACAGAAATCTCCTTGGGATTGTCCCCCAGAGGGCTGAGCAAGCCACTAACCCGCCTTCCTGCTCTCTGGGGCTCGCCACCACCCTGTCCTGCTGGGCCAGAAGCTCTGGTCTCCCCCAGCCAAGGCACAGAGTTGGAGACCAAGACCCGATTGCTTTCCACTCCTTAAATAGACTTTCCCCCAGGGTGGGGACCCTTGGTGCTGTCTCCCCATCCCCATGGAGAAGTACGAGATTCAAGGTGGATTCCAGTACAAGGTTGCAGTCTAAGATCAACTGCAGTTTGGGCTCACAGGAACATAAAGCCATTCACGGGTCACTGGTCTGAGTGCTACGTTCCTGGAGTATCACGAATGGCCCCCATGAGCACATCTAGAATTTAAAACCAGAGTCACACGAATTTTGCATAAATCTTTGAGTCATGTATATTCATAAGCCAATTTTCATAAGGGCGGGGGGAAGGGGCCTCTGTTCCCTCTTAGCTGCGCAGCTGCCTAATAAGCCTCACACAAGGTCTCAGGGCTGCCGCACGTGACGCTGCTGTGACTGGGGGAGAGGCCTCTCTCCCTTGGCCACGTCAGCTCCCTGCTGGGGCCAGGGGAGTGAGTCTCTTCCCCGGCTGTGGCAGAGGAGAGAGGGGCTGGATTAAGAAAGGAGCTTGTGGAGCTGCAGCCCAAGACCTCGGGCTTTAGCCCGTAAATCCCCGGTGTTCTAGGCTAGCTCTTCCAGGTGGGGGAGGCGGCTCCCTGCGCTGCCATTCCTCCCTCCCTCAGCCCCCTCAGCTGGAGCTGCAAGCACCGGGAAGCTCTGTCCTCATGCTGACCTTGCCTGGAAATAGCATGTCCCCACTATGGAGGAGCCTCAAAATGAGTCCCAGGCAGGTGCCGTTATTGTGGATGCACTACCTTGACTTAGCGCTCCGGGAAGCGCTGGGCAGTAACCACTTGGAATGACTCTGGGAAGTCGTTATTTCAAATAGCAGCAGCAGAGCGTCCACACTGCCGCTCTTTCCAAATAAGCGTTATTCCTTGTGGAAAGCAGGAGCACAGATTTCGAAATAACGGGCTTAGTAGTGTGGACGCACCGCTTATTTCGAAATAAGGGGGGTTATTTTGAAATCGCTCCCTTGTGTAGACCAGGCTCCAGAGCCCCATCCCTGAACCTGCTCCACAACCCTGATCCCCCTCCTGCCCGCGAACGTCTGCCCAGACCCCTCACTCCCACTCCAGCCTCCTGTCCAGAGCCAGTTTCTGCACTCCAAACCCATGAGTCCAACCTGGAGCCTCAGCCCCACCTCAAAGCCTGCCACAACCTTCATCCCTCCAACTCTGAGCCCTTCTCTCCGTGCGCCCCACTGACTCCTTCAGTCCCACCCTGCCAGATCATCCATGTGCAGAATGGATGGTATTATGTGCACCAACATGGAGGTAATGCCTTGCACATCATCTCCATACTGGTGCACAGAACAAAATTCATTCCGCACATGGACATAAAAAATTAGAGGGAACACTGCTAAGGACGTCCCTTGCTTAGGTCTCTGTGCTTAATGATTCTTCATATTTTATTTCCGTTTGGTGCTTTCATCTGAAATAACCTCTTGAGACCACCAGACTAAACAGTGACAATCTCCTTTGCTCAATGTTATGGTATGAATCTTCCTGCAAGTCACATTTTAATACATTATATGAGTCAGTTTCTAAATTACCAGAGTTGAAATGATTCTAACCACAGACAGCCCAAAACCTCCAGTGGGCTTGATGTTGTTCAAGCTAAATGCCAGACAGGAGTGGGGGGGGGGGCTGAATACAGTAACTTCTGGCTAAACTATATTGATTTCAGGACTCCGGAATAACCCCCAGGTCAGACTGATACATGAGCATTGTCAAGCAGTGAGGCTCTGATGAGGACTTGGTTGCCACAAGCCTGAAAGGAATCTGCCAGGGGGCTATTCAGGGGAAAGATGGATGCAATTTCCACATCTGTTAGCTGTGTAGAGACATCTGTTAGAGGGAAGGGTGAGGGTTTGCTTCCAACAATGATGAAGGGACAGAAGACCCTCAACCAGATGCCCCCCAGTGTCATGAAAACAGTGGTATTGAACATGTCTGTCTCGATTTCCTCTGTGTGGAAAACGCTTCTAAGCATTTTAGAGACAATTCTATTAAAAAAAAATTCCGATTTCCTGCTATCACTGCTTTCTTCCTTGGCAAAGAGAGCTCACGACTCCATCATTCTGCCTGTGTATGTTGGGGTCATCTCTGATGTGAGCGCATGAACCCTTTAAAACTGAGCATAAACCCACTGCTGCACCGTATGTTAACACCTTCTGGTGTTTATGACTTACACGACTTTCCTCCTTTGCTCAGGTTTTATGTCTGAGGTTTTCAAAAGTAACTAGCAATTTTTGGGTGCTCAGCTCAACACACCTGGATGTGTCTTTTTGATGTACCAAAAATCACCGGTCACTCTAACTTGTAACACTGTTTTCTGACTAAGCTCCCCTTCCCCCATCTACATCACAAAATAATTCATGGTTGAGACATATATATTTCTTGCCAGATGATATGGATGGGGGTGTGTGTCTCTCTTGTTCTGCCTATATATGGACAAAAATAGTTGGTGGACTATGATTCACCTAGTGGCTTTCAACCAGGGTTACACATACCCTTGGGGGTATGCAGAGGTCTTCTCGGGGTACATCAGCTCATCTAGATATTTCCCTAGTTTTACAACAGGTTACATTAAAAAAAAAAAAAAAAAAACCATAGCAAAGTCAGTACAAACTCAACTTTCAGTATATAGTTCATTCAGCAGTATAAACAAGTCATGGTCTGTATGAAAGGTAACTAAATATTTATATTCCAGTTGATTTATAATTTTATGGCAAAAATGAGTAAGTGAGCAGTTTTTCAGAAATAGAGAGGTGACATTTGAATTATGTCTGGTTTTGTAAGCAAGTAGCCTTTTTCAGTTAGGTGAAACTTGGGAGTATGAGAGTAAATTGAACTCTTGAAAGGAGTACAGTAGACTGGAGATTGAGAACCCCTGGTTTAGCTTGTTTAAAACTGACTTCTTTAATCTGGTGGGGGTTGTATGTCTACAGGGGACAATAAAAGAACATTGTTTCATCAGAAACATGTTTGAATGTTGCAGTTATTTTTCCTAGTGCAGATGTAGAGAGGGACACTTAGTGGACACTTTAGAGCTTTAAGAATAGTTATTGATTTTAATCTCTGATCACTTTCCAAACACAGATTCTACATGTGGCACCTCCTGACAGGTAGGTACATAGGATGCTTGATTTTACAGATAGGGCAGGAGATGAAGTTGGATGCTGAAGTGAGATGCCAGAGGCCTCAGGGAGAGAATTTCTAGTTCCCAGGATTAGGCTTGGACCATAAGGTCATACATCCTCCAATACCAGTCAGTTGAAAACCAAGCATGTTGGGTCCCTTTGGAGAACACTGCTCCTTTTGACTACTGCGTGCTTTAGCAGTAGGTATAGATCTAATTTGTGTTGCTTTCTCCTTTCAGGAGGCCAGGTGGTAAACCTGATGAACCAGCGCTTGCAAACGGATTCACGGAGAACGAAGTCTTGCAGATCTTCTGTGACACCTGTGAAGCTGTGGCCAGGTTGCACCAGTGTAAAACGCCCATTGTCCACAGGGATCTGAAGGTAACTGGTGGCTAGCAATGGCATCGGGTGAAGCTGTCGGAATACCATACTCGACTGTCAATTCTTCTGGGCAAGCACCGTGTCTCCCCTCTTTACAACGCCTCGCACAATGGCTCCTCGCTCCCCATCTGGGACTCCATGTATTACCGTAACATTTATATGGATAATGAGAGAATTTATTCATGAATACATTTTTCGCATATTAACAGGAAAGTCACATTGTTTGCCAGCTGTTCAGCCATCATTCAGTCTGCTCAAATTATACAGCCATTTGTGAGCAACTGTGTCGCAGGGAGCCTGCCAAATTTCATTAGATAAATGGTTCACAAAGAATGCCAGCCACCTTTTGTGTGGTGACTTCAGCCCGGGGGTGTCTGTAGGACAGCCCTTGCCTAGCACGTCACTCTGACCCGTGTCTAGACTCTGCAGAACACTGCAGGGCAGGGGGGGAAATTTTCCAGAAGCAGACACCTGTGTAAACGTGCGCAACCGCACTCCCACCCCGGTCAATCCCCTCAAGCCACCATCTCTGTGCTCCCCCCACCACACCCGGCGTCCTCTCGCCTTGAGTTTGGCTATGTCCCGGCCCTGTTGGCCCACGCTCTGCGCCCTCCGGGCTACCCACGGAGAGAGGGGGGTCCGGGCCCGCCCCCTCTCACAGACCCCAGCCCAGGGCCCTAAGGACACGGACTCCGTTGCCGTCCGGTCCTGCTGGCGGGCGTTCCGCACTAACGCGCCAGCCCACGGGCTCCCTTTGCCCGCTCTGGGCTACTTCCTCTCTCCGTGGCTGCCGGACCCGCTGAAGTCCCCTCCTCGGGAGGGCGACTCTCCCCCCGGCTCCTCACCTCCTCTCCTTTGGTCCCATCCGCCGCTGGCTCCTCTCCGGGAGTCTCTCCTCTGCCTCCCCCCTTCTGGCACGCCGGCGCGGGTTTAAATTGAGCCACCGGCGTCTGCTTGCTGGGGCCCCGCCCCTTTCCGCTGGCCTCCCTTCTGGGTTGCCGGCATCCGCCGATGTTGCCCCGCCCCCGCGCTGCTGCGGTTCCCTTGGAGTGTGCGGGCGTGTGCCCGTGCGGCGGCGCGTGCGAACAGCTGCCGCACCGCCGGTATCCCGCCGGCAGCGCCGCCAGCCAAGCGGCGATCGGCGGGGCCAGAGTGCGGGGCCTTTCCGCCCCGTCACAACCTGGCTCTGCCTATTGAGAACATGGGTCCAGAAGGAGTCTCCTGCATCATGGAGAGGCCGGTCCTCTGCTGCCTTTACAGGAAAGATGTGGATGCATTGGAGAGGGTCCAGAAGAGGGCAACCAAAATGATTAGGGGGCTGGAGCATATGACCTGTGAGGAGAGGCTGAGGGAGTTGGGTCTATTTAGTCTGCAGAAGAGAAGAGTGAGGGGGGATTTGATAGCAGCCTTCAACTTCCTGAAGGGAGGTTCCAAAGAGGATGGAGAGAGGCTGTTCTCAGTAGTGATGGATGGCAGAACAAGGAGCAGTGGTCTCAAGTTGTGGTGGGAGAGGTCCAGGTTGGATATTAGGAAAAACTATTTCACTAGGAGAGTGGTGAAGCACTGGAATGGGTTACCTAGGGAAGTAGTGGAGTCTCCATCCCTAGAGGTGTTTAAGTCTCGGCTTGACTAAGGCCTGACTGGGTTGATTTAATTGGGATTGGTCCTGACTTGGGCAGGGGGCTGGACTTGATGGCCTTCTGAGGTCTCTTCCAGATCTATGATTCTAAGAACATGGGTCCAGAAGGAGTCTCTTGCATCCTGGAGAGGCCGGTCCTCTGCTGGCCCAGGGCACCTGCCATATCCTGCTGATGAACTTATCAGGCTCCAGCTGAAAACCAGTTCTCCCCCTGCCCAGCCCGGCCCCGCCCTGCTCCTACTGAAAGGCTACTCCAGAACCTCATTCTGGAACTTGGTTTCAGGCAGCAATTCCAGGCTCCAGGCAGAACGGTCAGTGGACCCCCAGGCGCGCACAAGCCACGCGGGTGCAGTAGGAATGTTGAAAATCACGCATTTGTGTAAGCATGTAACCGCTGACATTTTTAGCAGTTACATGCAGGGGGGCAGGTGGGACCTGGTGCTTGCAGGGAGCTCCCCCACCCCGCTGCCTCTGATAGAGAGGCAGCCGTGTGGGGGGTAGGTGGCACCATGGGAGCTGGCACACGCAGGGAGCTGGCCCCACACATACCGGCTCTTGCCTGTTCCCCCTACCCCCCATGCTGCCTCTTTATCAGAGGCAGCGTGGGAGAGGGGGAGGCAGCTTGCAGGAGCTGGTGCTTGCAGGAACTGGCTTTTAAGCACTGCTTCCACCTCTTCCCCAACCCCCCACACTGCTACCCCTGTGAGAGGCAGTGGGAGGGGGCAGGAGGCTTCATAGGAGCCGGTACACGTGGGAAGACAACTTAACCGGCTCCCCATGGGCACCGGCTCCCACCTCCCCTCCTTGCTGCCTCTGATACAGTAAGGGGCGGGGTGCGTGTGACCGTTAAGATTAACTGAAAACCTGGGCTTATTGGTTAATCGTGTAAACGGCTACACACCAACATTCCTAGTGCACCGGCGCAGTGCGCCTGACATTTGGGCATTGCTGCACCTGCCCTGGCAGTCGCACTCTTCCAGTATGTCCAGGACTTTCACGTGCCTGCCCAGTAGGTTCTGCCAACTGTCTAATTGTGAAAACCCAAAGACCTTTTCCTGAGGCCACGTCCCTGTCCCGCTGCTGCTCATTCCATCTCCCCCACCCCCAATCACTCGCCCTCCCCTGCCCTCACTCACTTTCACCAGGCTGGGCCAGAGGAGGTGCAGGATGCAGGCTCTGGGCTGGGCCAGATGGTCTGGGTCAGGGGGTGGACGCTTACCTCAGACAGTTCCTGAAAACAACTGGCACACCACTCTGGTAGCAGCTCCTAGGTGGATGAGCTAGGGGGGGTGTCCGTGCACCAATACCTGCAGGCACCGCCCCCCGCAGTGCCCATTGTCCACAGTTCTTAACCAATGGGAGCACTCGGGGTGGAGGCAACATGTGAAGACATGGGGCTGTAGGGATAGTGCTAGCTGTTCCTAGGAATGGCACAGAGTGTGGGCAGACCGGAAGCCTGCCTTAGCCCCACAGTGGTGGCCAGGGTCCCAGGATCTTTCAGATCGCCTGAGTCCCTGGGCAATTGCCCCCTTTGTCCTCCCTCCAGCGCCTCCCCTCGCCCCAATTGGTGGATCAAGATGGTGTGAAACCTTCTCATTTGCAGCCTGCCTTTACTACTGGCCAGCTTATGTGCTTTTGTTTGTGCCAGTGCTGTCCTTTAGCTTAAATAGCTCTTCTCTCTCCTGGTATTTACCTCCCTGATGTATTTATAGAGAGCAGCCAGATCACTTCTTAGCTTTTGTTTTTGCTAGGCTAAGACTGTTGAAGACCATGGTCAAATACCTGTCTCCCCGATTTTGGCAGGAGCAGAGTCAGGCCAATGCTTTTAAAGTTGTCGCCCTTGAGATCACGAATCCAGAAATACATTCCTTATTCCTCTCCACCATCTCTTAAAATGCCTGAGCCCTGGGTTCAGCCAAGAAGCAGAATCACGAGTATGTTTGAAATTCAAATCTACTTCATGGATCAGGCTTTGCTTTCCGAGCTCTAAGCAGATGTTTGTTCTATGCTACGGGCCACTTTCGTAAAGAAGCAAAACAAAACACATGCATCCAAAGGAGCCAGGTAACAAGACTGAGTCCGCTAAGTGTGTGGTTGTGCTTCAGGGCACTTAACATATTTGTGAGCATGATGCAGTTGGCTGGACGGAATCTTCCATAACACGTATCGATCTCTATATTTTAGAAATGTGTATCTGTGTCTGTCTGCGTGTGAGTCTGTTTGTTCCTCTTCTCCTAACTTAAAAGCCAGGTTGGGGTTTGGTTGTGCCAGGACAACTGGAAGTGCCAGGAATGGAAATGTTTTCCAGAACATGGAGAGGAAGGGGCTGTTCAGTGGGATGTGATACAGTGGCCACTGAAGGGCAGTGAATGCACGGGAGAGCTATCCTGCAGGGTGACCACTGGGGGTAGCCGTACCACCAAGGGCGTGGCCAGGAGGACTGGGCTCCACCATCTTGCCTGCCAGCAGACCAGGTAAGTGGGGCTCCCTGCCTGGGGAAGAGCCCTTGCTGTCCCCATCCCTGCCCTCTGAGGGAGCAGAGAGGAGGGAGAGAGCCCCCATCCCAGGAGGGTGTGCAGTCCCTGATGCCCTGGGCCACCTACAGGGAGAAGCCAGCAGCCACTCCCTGCCCCGCCCCAGCTTCTCCCAACCTTCGCTTTCTCACCCTCCCACATATCCAACCTTCTGCCCTGAGCTCCCCCCATCTTCAAGGCCCTGCCCTGACTCCTTCACCCCCACACAGCCAACCCCCTGCCCTGAAGGATCCAGGCAATGCTGGGTAAATTCTAGTAGGCTGTATGCATAAAAAGAGGTTACAGAGAGAAACTTGATAGATGGTTACCAACTTCACACCTGTTATATGATGCTAAAGGCAAAATGTAACTGTTTACAAACAAACTCTTTATCTGTATGTAGCACAGGAATAAATGCTGAGACATCTGTGATGGATTATTGAGTTAATCCTCTCTGTATACTCTCCATTATATACAGAGAGCTGCAATTGAAACGGACTGCTATCGTCTGGCACCTAGACTAATATCACTAGATCATCAATGAGGTTTCTGCACAAGAAACCTTGCATGTCTTGAATGATTATGCCCAGGTGTGGGGAAAACAATTTGTATTCATGCTCCCAAGGCAGAGGATGGCAAAGCTGAATATTTTTACTACAGCCCCAAGAAGCTCCAATCATAGTTCGGGGGCCCAGGGCCAGGAGTACATCCATTAACAAAGCCGCAGTCCTTGCCCCAATAAGCTTGCAACACATCACACGCTGAGAAATCTAGATTGTATAGGTGCTGAAATAATGCAAGTAAACTTTAGGCTTCAGTTTAGAAAACCATACGTTCATTGCAGATTCTGCACATCCACCGAGTCACCATGGCGCTTGGGGTTTTCATTAAAAATACTGTTTGTTTTAATTTTCGGAACAATGAGCATGTGGAAGTGTCTCGATACACCCCTGTCACTAAGGCTGTCAGAAACCAGTGAAAGGGACGTGGCTGTACATCACAAGTTCAGATTTTGAGCTTTTTGGCACAGGAACTATCTCTGTTCTGTTTGTGCAGTGCATGGCACAGTGGGACCTCAGTTCCTCACCGAGCCCTTATGTCATAGCGCAGTGCAAATAAATACAATATTCAGTAAAAGCATTGGGGGCGGGCAGCTGCAAGCCTCCTCCCCACAAGCCCTTCTGGCCCCCAGGGTCCTTTTTTCTTCCACCCTGCAGCCCACTCCCCTGACCGCCAAGAGCATTTTTCTCCCCCAACCTTGGTGTTGAGGCAAGGGCCAAAGGGGAAAGGTTTAGGGCAAGGGGGCTACTCACCAGTGTGCTGGTAGCCAAGATGGCAGAGCCCTAGGCCCTGCTGGCCACTCACTGCAGGAAGCTCTCCTCTGTGGGCTCACTGCCCCCAGTGACCAATCTCAGTATTACATCCCTCCAAACAGCCCCTCCTTTGCATGTTATGGAAAACAGTCCCTTTCCTGGGGCTTCTTGTTGTCCTAGCATAACCAACCCCTGACTTGCTTTAAGTTAGGAAAAGAGGAAGCTGCATCCCAAATTTGATGGCCCCAGCTCTAACCATTTAGGACAAGTTCTTGAACAAATGGACTCGCAAACAGATGCACTCTTTATAATTAGAGATGTAACAGTATAACCATTGAAATGCTTAACTGATAATCTTGGGCGTATTGGTTGCCATTAACGGTTACACACAGGCTCCCAGCCCCGCTCCCAGATTCCACCCCTCAGGATAGGGGTTACAAACTGTATTTGGGATGGGAGCCCTTGTGTCCTTTGTCAGTGCTACCCATTCCTAATAGGATGGCAGGCTGTTGTGCAGCACAATGCCATCTCTTTGTGTTTGTGGATACATGCAAAGTTAAGGCCAAACTGTGCATATTTCCATATATAATAGCTGGTATAAGAACATAAGAATGGCCATACTAGGTCAGACCAAAGGTCCATTTAGCCCAGTACCCTATCTGCCGACAGTGGCCAATGCAAGTTGTCCCAGAGGGAGTGAATCAAACAGGTAAGGATCAAGCAATCTCTCTCCTGCCATCCATCTCCACCCTCTGACAGACAGAGGCTGGGGACACCATTCCTTACCTATACTGGCTAATAGCCATGAATTTATCTAGTTCTCTTTTAAACCCTGTTATAGTCCTAGCCTTTACAACCTCCTCAGGCAAGGAGTTCCACAGATTGACTATGTGCTGTGTGAAGAAGAACTTCCTTTTATTTGTTTTTAAACCTGCTGCCCGTTAGTTTCATTTGGTGGCCCCTAGTTCTTATATTATGGGAACAAGTAAATAACTTTTCCATATTCACTTTCTCCACACCACTCATGATTTTATAGACCTCTATCATATCCCCCCTTAGTCTCCTCTTTTCCAAGCTGAAAAGTCCCAGTCTCTTTAATCTCTCCTCATATGGGACCCGTTCCAAACCCCTAATCATTTTAGTTGCTCTTCTCTGAACTTTTTCTAATGCTAGTATATCTTTTTGGAGATGAGGAGACCACATCTGTACTCAGTAGTCAAGATGTGGGCATACCATGGATTTATATAAGGGCAATAAGATATTCTCCATCTTATTCTCTACCTCTTTTTTTAATGATTCCTAACATCCTGTTTGCTTTTTTGACTGCCACTGCACACTGCGTGGACGTCTTCAGAGAACTATCCACGATCACTCCAAGATCTCTTTCCTGATTAATTGTAGCTAAATTAGCCCCCATCATATATGTATAGTTGGGGTTATTTTTCCCAATGTGCATTACTTTACATTTATGCACATTAAATTTCATTTGCCATTTTGTTGCCCAGTCACTTAGTTTGGTGAGATCTTTTCGAAGTTCTTCACAGTCTGCTTTGGTCTTAACTACCTTGAGCAGTTTAGTATCATCTGCAAACTTTGCCACCTCACTGTTTATCCCTTTCTCCAGATCATTTATGAATAAGTTGAATAGGATTGGTCCTAGGACTGACCCTTGGGGAACACCACTAGTTACCCCTCTCCATTCTGAAAATGTACCATTTATTCTTACCCTTTGTATCCAGTCTTTTAACCAGTTCTCAGTCCATGAAAGGATCTTCCCTCTTATCCCATGACAACTTAATTTACATAAGAGCCTTTGGTGAGAGACTTTGTCAAAGGCTTTCTGGAAATCTAAGTACGCTATATCCACTGGATTCCCCCTTGTCCGCCTGTTTGTTGACCCCTTCAAAGAACTCTAATAGATTAGTAAGACATGATTTCCCTTTACAGAAACCATGTTGACTTTTGCCCAACAAATTATGTTCTTCTACGTGCCTGACAATTTTATTCTTTACTGTTGTTTCAGCTAATTTGCCTGGTACTGACGTTAGATTTACCAGTCTGTAATTGCTGGGATCACCTCTAGAGCCCTTTTAAAATATTGGCGTTACATTAGCTATCTTCCAGTCATTGGGTACAGAAACTGATTTAAAGGATAGGTTACAAACCATAGTTAATAGTTCCGCAATTTCACATTGAAGTTCTTTCAGAACTCTTGGGTGAATGCCATCTGGTCCCAGTGACTTGTTACTGTTAAGTTTATCAATAATTCCAAAACCTCCTCTAATGACACTTCAATCTATGACAAGTCCTCAGATTTGTCACCTACAAAGGATGGGACAGGTTTGGGACTCTCCCTAACATCCACAGCCGTGAAGACTGAAGCAAAGAATTCATTTAGTTTCTCCGCAATTACTTTATCGTCTTTAAGTGCTCCTTTTGTATCTCGATCGTCCAGGGGCCCCACTGGTTGTTTAGCACGCGTCCTGCTTCTGATGTACTTAAAAAACATTTTGTTATTACCTTTTGAGTTTTTGGCTAGCTGTTCTTCAAACTCCTTTTTGGCTTTTCTTATTATATTTTTACACTTAATTTGGCAGTGTTTTATGTTGCTTTCTATTTACCTCACTAGGATTTGACTTCCACTTTTTAAAAGATGCCTTTTTATCTCTCACTGCTTCTTTTACATGGTTTTTAAGCCACGGTGGCTCTTTTTTAGTAGTTCTTCTATGTTTTTTAATTTGGGGTATACATTTAAATTGGGCCTCTATTATGGTGTCTTTGAAAAGTGTTCATGCAGCTTGCAGGGATTTTACTTTAGTCACTGTACCTTTTAATTTCTGTTTAACTAACCTTCTCATTTTTGCATAGTTCCCTTTTAAATTAAATGCCGTAGTGTTGGGCTGCTGCGGTGTTCTTTCCACCACAGGAATGTTAAATGTTATTATATTATGGTCACTATTTCCAAGCGGTCCTGTTATAGTTACCTCTTAGACCAGATCCTGCACTCCCCTCAGGACTAAATCGAGAATTGCCTCTCCCCTTGTGGGTTCCTGTACCAGCTGCTCCAAGAAGCAGTTGTTTAAGGTATCAAGAAATTTTGTGTCTGCATCTCGTCCTGAGATGACATGTACCCAGTCAATATGGGGATAGTTGAAATCCCCCACTTTTATTGAGTTCTTTATTTTGATAGCCTCTCTAATCTCCCTTAGCATTTCATAGTCACTATTACTGTCCTGGTCAGGTGGTCGATAATAGATCCCTACTGTTATATTCTTATTAGAGCAGGGAATTACTATCCATAGCGATTCTATGGAACATGTTGATTCATTTAAGATTTTTACTTCATTTGATTCTATGTTTTCTTTCACATATAGTGCCACTCCCCCACCCGCACGACCTGTTCTGTCCTTCTGATATATTTTGTACCCCGGAATGATTGTGTCCCATTGATTGTCATCACTCCACCAGGTTTCTGTGATGCCTATTATATCAATATTCTCCTTTAACACAAGGTACTCTAGTTCACCCATCTTATTTTCTAGACTTCTAGCATTTGTGTACAAGCACTTTAAAAACTTGTCACTGTTGATTTGTCTGCTCTTTTCTGATGTGTCAGATTCTTTTTTATGTGAATGTTTTTTGTCTGATCTGGCCCATACTTTATGCTCTTCCATCCTCTCCTCCTGACTAAAACCTAGAGAATCTCTATCAATAGACTCTCCTCTAAGAGATGACTCTGTCCGATCCATGTGCTCCTCTGCACCAATCGGCTTTCCCCATCTCTTAGTTTAAAAACTGCTCTGCGATCTGCGACCTTTTTAATGTTAAGTGCCAGCAGTCTGGGTCCTCTTTGGTTTAGGTGGACCCATCCTTCCTGTGTAGGCTCCCTCTATCCCAAAATTTTCCCCAGTTCCTTATAAAGCTAAACCCCTCCTCCATACACCATTGTCTCATCCACGCATTGAGACTCTGAAGCTCTGCCTGCCTACCTGGCCCTGTGTGTGGAACTGGAAGCATTTCGGAGAATGCCACCATAGAGGTCCTGGATTTCAGTCTCTTTCCTAGCAGCCTAAATTTGGCCTCCAGGACATCTTTGCTACCCTTCCCTATGTCATTGGTACCTACATGTACCATGACCCCCGGCTCCTCCCCAGCACTACACATAAGTCTATCTAGATGCTTCAAGAGATCCGCAACCTTTGCACCAGACAGGCAAGTCACCATACGGTTCTCCCGGTCATTGCAAACCCAGCTATCTACATTTCTAATGATCGAATCTCCCATTACTAACAACTGCCTTTTCCTACTGACTGGAGTTCCTTCCCCCAGAGAGGGAACCTCAGTGCGAGAGGATACGCCAACATCTGGAAGGAGGGTCCCAACTATGGGAAGGTTTCCCTCTGCTCCCATTGACCGCTCTCCTTCCCTGAGCTTTTCATCCTCCTTAACAGCACAGGGGCTGTCTGACCGGAGGTGGGACAATTCTACAGTGTCCCGGAAAGCCTCATCAATGTACATCTTGGCCTCCCTCCGCTCCTCCAGTTCAGCCACCCTGGCCTCCAAAGCCCGTATGCAGTCTCTGAGGGCCAGGAGCTCCTTGCACCGAATGCACACATACTCCGCCTGCCCATAGGGCAAGTAATCATACAAAGACTGGCAAGTGTACCTTGGCCCATTCCCAACTCCCTCTCAAAATTCCCTGTTTGCTGCTCCTGTTCGCAAAGCTCCCTGGTCGCTGACTCACTGCTTTATAAGCCCTGGCCTTCCTGATAACCCCGCCCCCTGACTAAGGCTCAGCCAATTAACAGAGACTTCTAGATTTCAAACCTTTAGAAGCTCACAGCTTCCAACTGCCGGCCACAGCACACGCTCCTCAAGGGTCCCGTGTTTGCTTCTCCTTTACCTGGAGAACTCCTTCTCAGCTCCCTGTTTGCTGCTCATGTTCGCAAAGCTGAGTGTGTGCATTGATATAGGTGCATGCTTAGTACCACAGGGCATTTCAAAACAGGTTTAAAGTTTCCATTGGGGAGTGAATGCCTCAGGGCCAGGCTGGAGATGTTTCTTCAAATCAAGCTCCCATGCAGACTGGATTGGATGTCCTCTGATGCTTCTGTTTTCTTAATGCCTCTCTGCTGCAGGCTCCCTGGTGTTTATATTGAAACCTGCCTAGGGTAAAGGCGGTCTCCTTGCCTAAAAGAGAGCGTGCCTTTCCTGAGCCGTTGAGTTTCAGGCACTCCAGGAGGCGAGCGGGAGGACACTCCTAGCAAGTATTGTCCAGGAGAACATTACGGGCGCTAGCGTGCTCTGTGCAGGGGTTCTTAAGACTCCCAATTTGGTGGCCCGAGTGTGGCTGCCAGCTCTTGCTGGTGGTTGCGTTCCCACCTTTTTCCTAAAATATTTAATTAGTGTTTGTAAAGACAAATATGCCCACGTGCACGTTGAAATCGTTGGCATTTCGTTATCGCTGGCTAGTCTGTTGTGAAACGTGATGCACAAATATTGTTTTTCACAGCAGAGTTACTCAGCTCTACTAAGTCTGGGGACAAACTACTCCCTACATGGGAGTTCGGGGGAAGACGTGGGGGGCTGTAGCCTGAAACCTTGTGGCTGGAGAACAGAGCCCAAAGCCGGAGCCTGGGCCCTGTCATCATGCACCCAGAGTCGGGGACTGGAGCCAAAATCCCCATGGTCAGAGCCCAGCACTCCAAGGCTGATGTCCAAAGCCCGAGTCCCACCGCCCCTAGGGAAGTGGGGAGTCACTGACTACCAGCTCCTCCAGTGCTGTGCCCAGCAGCCTGTGTCTGCATTTGAGAAATGCTGCTCTACACAGTGCCTGGCCAGGCAATGGTTTGTGTAACTTGTCTACATTCAGCCTCCGCCTCCCACTCCATCCCACGTGACTCATTTGCTAAAGCACAGGCCCATTCCAAGCTCCCAGTGATGGTGAACCATGTGCTCCCTCCAGTGCTGTTTCTGTTTCGTCCAAACCCATCAGGCTATCTACTCCTGGATCTGGCAAAGGAGACTGGATTCCCAGGGGCTCTCTTGCGTCTGTTCTAGCAGAGATGCAGCAGGTGACCCTAAAACTCTGTTCGGGTCAATGCAGATGATCGAAACGCAGGCTCTCTTGGCCTTAGATCATGACTATTCCACAGCCCAATATTTGCTGGCATGCTAACGTTTATGGATTTCTGCACCTTTTTTTTTTTATAGTCACACTAATCCTCCGAGTGTCGTACTTGCGATGCAGTGTGACTAGGCAGTCTGTCTCTGCTGGACAGCAGTTCATCTGATTTTATTCCGTCACCACATTTCTACCCTTCCCTCCCTCCCGCAGATCCTCTGCTCACTACCTATAAACATCTGTCTCAGGATTTTTTTCATGGCTTCTGTGTTTAGCCTAGTGATGTGCATATTTGTTGGAACTTGACTATAATAATTAAGCAGTGTCTTGACCGTGGTGATACTCCATCGTATGCCGAAATTCCTAAAACTTCCAGACGCTGTGGCCAGACTGAAGTTCTTTTGCTATAAAATACCACGGTTAAATTAGTTAGTCCTGCATGGGATACAAAATTTGGTATCTGCACCTGCAAAAACGAGCCTCGGATATCTGTAGCCACATCTGCAGGATATAAAGAGGATATCCACGGATTCATGGGGCTGTCACTACAGTTATTTTCCCCCTCTTGGGGGGAAGTACCTAAATTTTTGGGTGCCTAGCCTAAGACACCTTATAGGGTTGGAAGGCCTGAGTCCCCATTCTCTTTCAAGATGCCTTGGTCAAGTACCCCAAAATGGAAGCACCCCAAATCATTTAATCTTGAAAATGTTAAGCCATGTTAAGTGCAACATGCAAGGTCTGAAGCTGTGACTGTCTTTAGCGATGTGGCTGCTATAGATGCCTATTGCCAGTTAATGAAAACTCTGTCCCACTTCATCCACCCCATTAATGTTCCTCTTGCTGTGTTGGCAGGGAGCGGTAGCTGTCTCTGGGTCCAAAGTCAGAGGCCGGTCCCTTGGTTAGTGGGGCCAAAGCAACCTGTGGCTTTTTCCCGTCTCTCTGCGTTTCGGACTGTACGTGTCTGTAGACTGGTGCATGCTGAGCTCTCATTGACTTCATGTAGAGTTCAGCGCCCAGCATCTGAACTCACCTGGCCCTGGTTGTTGAGAGCCGCACAGAAAACGTTTCCTGCCTGTGGTGAAACAGCCTCCGGTCTGTTGGCCCATCCGCCAGGAACAGGAATTTATTCCTCACCTGAATCATTGTATTTCCTTGGAAGTTACTGGGAGGTGTTAGGAAGAAACCAGCCTGTTCAGAGCCTGCTGCCACCATAGTGAACCCTGCGAGATGTGTCAGTGCCCAACAGCGTGGGACTTCTGGACAAGCTAGAGCGGAGAGGCTCTTGAGGAAATGGTTACAGCATATTTGCCTGCACAAAGGATTAACTCTGTAGATCTCCTAGGTAGAACAGCTGTGTGCAGTGCATTACTCAAGGCAGACGGATGTCAGTGGAAAGGGAGGGGTGTTACAACATGAATTAAGCAAGCCAGCACTTTCTTTCCTAGATGCAATTGTTTTAGGCTTTATTTTCTTTGTCTTCTGTTGCTTAATGTGCTCCATTTTCTCTGAAGGGAAGGCCCTTTTTAAAAACAGTTTTATTAGCTAATATTTGTGCAGTTGTTTCAGACATCGAAAGCAACAAAGCTTATGTATCCCACCATCCTCCAGTCCCATAGACTCTGAGCAGCTCCCAGGCCTTTGATAGATTTATCTTCCCAACCGCCTGTGAGGTGGTACAGTGCTACCTTCCCCATTGGTACTGAGGCACAGAGGCTAAGTGAGTGGCCCAAGGTCACACAGTCTGTGGCGGATTGGATAGACAGGCCCCTTTTAGGCATCTCTTGTTGGGTGCATCAAATTAAAATTCACAATTGAAAATATAGATTATAGCAATTGGAATATATTTAGGCGTTTGAGATTATTAATGAGTCGCTGTCCAGAAGAATTGACAGACTTAATGGAGACAAGACAATCTGTTGTTGTTTTTTTTGTGGGCGGGGGGGGAGTGAATGAAAAGAGATCTGTAGGGAAAGCCATGTTTTAATAGTATTCATGAGATTTCACTCCCCCCGAGGTGTGCTTGGGTCTTGGCAGTTTCTATGGCTGTTCTTTCCCTCTTTATTACAAGACTGTGTTTGTGTTTCAAACTTATCCATCACTTCTGCTGGGGACTCTAAAGAAAACAATATTCACGTTGCTGGGGCTATAGAAAATGAGGCGAAATCTTATTTAATGCAAACAAATGGATGCATGTTGTGTGCATTACTTCTAGGTTGAAAATATCTTACTACATGATCGTGGCCATTATGTCCTGTGTGACTTCGGCAGCGCCACCAACAAATTCCAGAACCCCCAGATGGAGGGAGTGAATGCAGTCGAAGAGGAGATCAAGAAGTGCGTGCCTCTGTCTCTCTTTTTACCCATTGCTACTAGTGTTGGTACATGAGCCCTCTGGTCTCTGTTGTCTTTCACTTACAGCCAAGATGCCCCCTCTGATTGGTCCATGAGGCCAACCTCTGTTGCCAGCTGCTAAAGTTTCTAACAAACCCCGTTTTGCTTGTTCTCCTGCTGCCCCTCACACTTCTCAACCTCCACACAGCTACCTTGTTCTCCCTCGGAGCCCCCGGAAAACTCTCCTTTGTCACCAGGCAGAAAACCATGACAACGGTTAGGTGCTGGTGTGTGGGGGCTGCTGTCTATCATGCATTGTCGCATTGTTTCCCCCAACAGTTTCTGTATCCATCTGTTGTCTCTGGTCTTAAACTAGACTAAGCTATTTAGGGTAGGGCCTCTCTCTTTGCTCTGTGCTCATGCAGCAGCAAGCACAATACGACCCTGATGTTGGCCCTGCTGTGGTTGATGCTAAACCAAGGGTGGGCAAAAGGGCCTCCGCAGGCTGGATCCGGCCCGCCAAGTGGGCTGATGCTGCCCGCGGAGGTCCTGCTGCTCCCCCACTCCAAGGCCTATCGGGGCCTAGGGACGGGGGAGCGTGCGGCGCTTAGTCAGCCCTGGCGGTTGACTCTAAGCGCCGCGCACTGGAGGGCAGGGAGTGAGAGACTTAGCGCTCTCC
Organism: Rafetus swinhoei; assembly: GCA_019425775.1. NCBI lineage: Eukaryota > Metazoa > Chordata > Testudines > Trionychidae > Rafetus > Rafetus swinhoei. The sequence continues at coordinate 4,840,457 of JAFJHL010000226.1, forward strand.
CCTCTCCCAGACCAATCGGGGGCTGGGGGACGCATGCGCCGCAAGCTCCTTGCAGGACAGGGCAGGGTGGCAGGAGACTTCATGCACTCCCCTCGCCCCAAGCCCTGATCAGCTGGCGAGTGACTCTAAACGCAGCACTCCCTTGCAGGGCAGGGGCAGACTTCGTGTGCTCTCCCCGCCCCCAGACCCTGATTGACCTGGGGGCGGGATGGGGGGGGGACATGCAGAGTTGTCTCCCACCACCAGGAGCATGGGCGCCTAGAGGGAACCCCAGCTGTTCAGAACAGCTGGTGATTCTCTGTGGGGTGGAGAGGCATGAGCAAAGACTTCACGTGCTCTCCCACTCACAGACCAATCAGGGTGTGTGGGTGGGGAAGCATGGAAGTGTCCTGGCCCCGCCCCTTCTGCCTGAGGCCCTGCCCTTTTGGGGTGGCCCGGGGCCACTTCAAAAATTTCTGAAGTGGCCCCCGGTTAAAAATTATTGCCCACCCCTGCGCTAAACCGGGCCTAGATTTAGCATGATGGCTTGGATGCTCTGGGGGACAGGGAAACAAATTCCTCCAGAAAGCCAGGAAATTGCTTTGAGAGGAGCAGAACCCTTGTACAGACAGACACTGACCACTCAGCAGTCTGTATTGTGGGAGCTGTTCTGCACTGCTGGGCAATGAATGTGACACAGCAATCCCTGACCACCATAAATCATTCAGCAGTGCCTCTTGTGGTTGCCTTTAAAAGTGCAGCATTGGGCTCTGAAAAGACTCCCCAGTGCTTGTCTGCTGTTTGAAACGGGTGGCTGCAAAATGGGGTCCCGAGGAAGCTTTTAAACGGGGAGAAAAGTTGGGTGATCCTGCAACAGAGTCAGGGTTGAGTTAGGAGATATGTGGGGAAGAGGAAAAGGAAGAGAACCGGAGACCTGAGGGCTCATATGGCTTTAAATGTGTCAAACTCTTTGATTACGCTAACCCTGCCTGACTATAAGATCACATATTTGGAGCTGTATGTGTCTTCACTAAGCCCTATGAAAAGGTGCATCCTTCCTGCATCTTGTATGATGTGTGACTTAGGATTTGTAGTGCTCCTAGTCTGGCAGGGCAGTCCAAGCCTGTTTGTACACTTCTTGCTAAGCTTGGAAAAGAAGCTAGCCCTTCCATAATCCCAGGAAATAGCACGCAAGACCCCTGCATCCTTAAATCAAAATATCCACCCTGATACGAAACCTCATTATTAGGGAGCTTTGAGACGGCGTCTGCCTCTTGCTGGTACTTAGTTAAAAATGCAGTTTGTCAATTACCATTTGTTTTGCAAAAGTAAATTTCCTCCAGCGTGCAGCACCTCTGAGCAGGACTCCCATCACGGAAGCCTATTTATTAGAAGCTGCGCATTCCTTACTGAGACTGGCGTTTGTCCAAAGTCTCATGAGTGAGGACAGTGCAAGAGACATGCCACAAACAACTTATGTGGAATAACAAATTACCCTTCTGAATTTTTGAATGTTACTAGCTCCAGTTTTTAGGAGGATTGGACTTTTTTTGAGCAAACTCTGAGCTGTTCTTGCAATAGCTCTTGTTTTCCTGGAAAGTTTTAGGGAGTTTAATTTTTGTTTCCTTTATAACCAGCTTTACTCCAAAGGGTTTGATATTTTACAGGAGAAAGTGCATTGGGAATAATTTTGCTGGTTTAGAAATTCATTAGAACTGTTACAAGGGGAAGTTGGAATTGTTGGGGAGCAGGGAAGGAATACGGTGTCCTTTAAAAGGAATGGATTTCCTTCCCCAACTCGATCCTGTGAGTTCAATGAACTAACAAACTTTTCTGTTGTAGGTACACCACACTTTCCTATAGAGCTCCAGAAATGGTCAATCTGTATAGCGGCAAACTTATTACTACAAAAGCAGATATATGGGTATGTATGAAACCCACTCAAGACTCACATCACTGACCTCCACACCTAACTAAAATACTTTGATTACCTGGAAGCTTTTGGGGAGGCGTGGGAATACCAGTGCAGTATGCTCCGGACTGTACCAATAATGGGAGCGGGGGAGAAGACATGGACAGCATTTGCATAACTGGGCATTCAGGTGATCAAGAAGGCAGGAGCCATTCTGCAGCTGGAAGCCTCTCTGTGCCTGGGGACTTGTTCTCCTTGCAGTCCTGGCTGGCTGGCGCTGCTCTGCCCTGCTCATTCATCCCGGCAACATAGGAGCGGCAGCAGGGCCAGTGGTACAGGACAGAGCAGAGACCCCCGGCCAGGACTACAGGCCTGCCCGCACCTTGGGTCTGCAGGGCTCCGGGTCGGGCTCCGCTGTCCCAGCTGCGCTCGCTCACTCCTGTGGGTTCCCTGAGCTGCCATTGGAGCCTTCAGCAGCAGGATGACTTTCCCCCCAGCAGCGGATCATCGTCCACTGTGCAGTCCAGCCTGGGGTCTGCGCGAGGGGTCGCTCCTCCCCTTTACCTGAGGGGAAGCCTTTTAGAGTGGCCAACAAGCCCTCACTGGCTGCAGGTGTCTGATCAGCCTGCTGCTGCAGGCCGGCTCTCGCTGAGTCTCAAGTACCCGCAGCCGTCTCTGGCATCCTATTCAGGGAACAGGAAACCACTCACCCATCACCCAGTGCACCTGCCTTCCACCAAACTCCTGCTTCACCGCGGCCTCAGGAAATGGAGCGAGCTGGCCCCTGGGCTTGGAGGGGGTGGGGGGTGGAGCAGGCTGGGGCCAGGTCGCTCCAATTCCCACTGCTGTGGAGAGAGCCAGGGGACTTGACTCCTGCTGCCAGCGCCAGGCATCCTCTGTAACTCCCAGGTCGCATCGCTTGGGGGAGGCGGCTTAGAGAGAGGGTGGAGTTTGGGGGAAGGGGTTGAGTGGGGGCACAGCAGGGGTGGGAAGAGGCAGGGCAGGGGCAGGACCTGAGGCAGAGGGGAGTTGCCCTGGGCCCCGCACCTCCCTAGGGATGGCCCTGCCTGTGGCAGAAGAGGGAATTGAACTTGGTTTTCCAGAGTCCCATATTAGTGCTCTATTCATTGGACCCTCCTTCCTTTGCTTCTGTGGCTGGGCGGCTACTGTTGTCTAAACACTTCCTACTGCTCTCTCCTTTCTCTAGGCCCTTGGTTGTTTACTGTACAAATTGTGTTACTTCACATTACCATTTGGGGAGAGTCAAGTGGCAATTTGTGATGGAAACTTCACCATTCCGGACAACTCTCGTTACTCCCAAGACATGCACTGTCTCATACGTGAGTATATTCGTTTCCGTAGCACTGCATAGTTCCATGTTAGAAATAAAGCCATCTCCTCTTTCGTCATTTCCAATTGTTTGAGCTGAGAACCTGGAGAGTGTCCTCTCTTTTTGGAAGAAAAAGACCTATTCACATGCACAGATGAGCCAAATGAGTGTACAGGACTTTGACCGTTTCTATGTAGATGATCATAGTCCATCCATATGGAAAACTAGGCAAATAGATAATCGTTTGGTTTAAGATCACTACAGAAACTCCATTACTGTCTATTTGCATAAGGAGTTGAAAAGTCACAGTGGCTTAGACTAGTGATACTACTTCATCTTTTGCAAACTGAGAAACAGAACTAAAATGATTATAAATAACCCACTGACTAAAGTGAATGCATAATTAAGGGTACAATGCCTTACTCTCTGCAAAGCTGGAATATCTTGCCTGCTTTCCATACAGCATTTGGTTGTGCCTGCCATGAGTGTGAGTAATGCAAATTCAGATGTGTTTTCAAAATAACCTGCTTAGTTCTCCACAGTTATACGTGCCCTGGGTTTGAGCACATAGTAAAACTTAGTTAGTGCTTGAAGTCCAGGTCCCATGCATAGGAAAGTCAGTGCAGATGTCCTTCCACTACTCTCTATTGGGTAGAGCATTAGGAACTTCTAAACCTTTCTGTTATTGTAGGGACTAAGAGCCTCAGCTGAGATCAGGGCTCCGTTGTGCCAGGCGCTGTACATACACATAGCCACAGCTGGTCCTTGCTCCAAACCACTTTCTATCTAAATAGCCAAAGCAAGGGATGGGAGAAAGTATTGGTGTCCCTTACTTACAGTTGCAGAACTAAATTAGTGTTATAGGGGAAATAACTTGGCCTAAGTGTACACACAAATTCTGCCAACTCTCACTTTAAATGGTGCATCTACAGTTATTTGTGGATGGATGTGCTTGTCTTGGCTTGCTTAGGAAAGTAAACCAACTTCGTATTTTAGTTAATGAACTGCTATTGCCCCTGCTGCCATTGATGTCGTGAATAACTTTGCGATTGACTTCAGTGAGGGTACAATGGGCTTCCATCCTTGCAGTTAAAAACTTCTTGGATACCCTGGGCAATGACCATGTACTCTGTAAAATCCCAGCAGGTCCAGTGCAAGATCTGGTCCTTTGGTCTGTATGTGTAGCATACATACAACGGCAGCAAACCAAGTACAGTCTCCTGATGTGTGTTAGAAAGTCACTGCCTTGTAATCCACACTTGAGCTGGAAGATGTGGCTTCTGCACCGTGTGCAAATCTGGTATGAGGCCTTGTCAACACTAACCCCGCCATCTCATCTACATGACTTCAGCTGTGCAAATAGTGTAGCTGAAGTTGATGTTCTTACAGCAGCGTCATGTGTGTGGTAAGGTCAGGAGGCTGATACTCTTCTCGTTTTGGCGGAGTATTGGATTTGACAGGAGAGCGTTCTGAGATCAATCTCTTGCATCTAAGCAGACATGATAAATTGACGGCTGATGGATTGATCGCAACAGCTTTGATCCACGGCATAGTGGAGACAAGCCTTAAATGAGCTCCATGATTATCCATTAATCTTCTAATATTTAGCACCCAAGTCTTCTGATCCTTTTTTTTTTTTTTTAAAGGGTATATGCTTGAACCAGATCCTGACAAGAGACCTGATATTTACCAAGTTTCCTACTTTGCATTCAAGTTGACCAAGAGGGAGTGCCCTGTCCCAAATGTACAGGTGAGTAGCCTGTAGATCCCTTCAGAGGAAGTGGGACCAGACTGCATCTGAAGTTCCTTTGCACTATTATTCCTTATCTACATTTAACTTCAGCTGCTGGAGAAACCCACGGCTTCAATTTAGTTTGTGCCTCTGGGGTATACAAATAGCAGATTCCTTGTCTAGACAGCTAGGAGTCTGTGCTTGCACCAACACCAGGTCCCATCCAGTGAGTAATACTGGTAGATAGTAGATATAAAGCATTCTGGGGAAGAGAACTAGCAAAGTGCAGGGAAGGACGTAATGTTTGCTGTCTTCATGGTGGCATCCATCCATCACCATGTCTAAAAGCAGCAGCAGAAGCAGTGATGGGATTTGACAGCATCTTAAATGATGTGACAATGCAGGGAGCTAGGCAAGATAAATCTCTGGAGGTTTGGTTGTACAGGCCCAAGAAAAATCAACACCCGCTCTGGCTGAGTGTCCTCCAAAGGAGGAAGTGAAACCCTGTCTCTAGGAAGGGGGGGGGGAATGTGTTTAATTGCCCTTCTTTTATGTTCACTTCAGTGTCGGTACAGAAGCAAAGGCAGGTAGCAGTGATGTAACCCAGGGAGAGGACAGCTCATGGGATTCCAAGCATGTTGCAATAAAGTACAATGGGCTGGTGTTGGGGGTGGGGGCGGGGGGGAGCGGTTTATGTGTATTGCACTACACCAGTATTGGGAGATGGCAAGGGGAGGGGAAGGAGGAGGGCTGGGTTGCTTTCCGTGCTTTGTTGTGTGGCTATCGGGGCCCTGTTGATTTGCGCATGTGAGGGGAAGTGAGAGAGTTGGCAGTATAGATCCACTTCAGCATCGATTCTCACACACGTTTAGGTTGAAACTTTTGAAAATGATTAATCAGATGCATTGGAGGTAGCTGATTAGGGTCCTCCCGAAATCAGAACTTTCTCTTGAAAATGTAGGCCCTCTCTTTCTCACTGATACTTGAGCAACATTACATGACTATGTCTGCATGATATTTACGTGAGCAAGCAGTAGAAATTTAGCTGGGCTGGTATGCAAACGATACGTGGCTTGTGTGAAAAATGGGGTTGCAGGAGATGCTGAATGTTAGGAAAATGAGCCTATTATGTCAGTGGGTTTCCAGGCCTATGATTAATAGAAGCATATGCTGGTTGTTTGGTTTGGCTCCTCACTCCCACAGTGAAATTAGTCTGAGCAAATAACTAGAGCTCTGCACGGATACAAACTTGTATCCGCATCCACATTCATGTCTGCAAAAACAAGCTGCAGATACCCACGGATGTAAAGCAGAGAGCCACGGATTGGCAGGGCTCTACAAACAACTTATTTACTGCCATGCTCAGTTTACCAATCTGAGGTTGTCTAGGGGAATTCTGACGAGGTGTATGTGCACGTGGCAACTGGACCAGTCTTGTGAAACTGATTTCCAGGCAGATTTGTTATAGCATATGTCATCTGTACTGCAGTTGAGTTTGTGGGCTTGTGATTAGCCAAATTCCATTTAAAATGTATAGCAAATCTAATAGTCATCTGATGTTATTTAAAGTGTGATATTAGAATCCAATTCAAAACACTGATTCATAGGTGCTTTATACTGTATTAGGGATATTTCAGGGGTACAAAATGTTGATGCAGTTGTCTGAAGAGAACTGTTTGGAGACTTACCTAATTTTTCCAGTTAGCTTCTGGTTCCATCTCTCTTGTTGGGGGCATATTTTTTGCTTTGTATTTTGTCATCAGAGTTAATGTATGTGAATATTCCATACAAATCTTATCCCTCATCTATATTTGTTTTTCTTTACAATGCCCATTTGTCATGTCAAGCTCCTGTCTATGTATTTATTGGTTCAAAGTCCCAAAATGAGCTCGTTCGACTTATTTAGGATCCTAAATCCCATTAACTTTTCTGAGGCTTTTATGTAAATTTGGCCCATGTTCCTGCATGATTTCTACTTCGTGTGTAATAAACCCAATGGTTTTTGGATTTGCAGAACTCTCAGATCCCTGCTAAGCTCCCAGACCCAGTAAAAGCTAGTGAAGCGGCTGCGAAAAAGAGCCAGCCAAAGGCCAGGTAAGAGCCTCTGTGATTAACTCTGTGATTAGCTCTTTTCATCGGTCTCTTTTCAGATTTTGAACTCTTTCTAATTAAAAACCACTGGTATTCTCTTTTGGCTCTCACTATAGAAAATAGATGGAGGTTTATATTGTGATCCTGGGACTTGTAATTTAAATGTAAAATGCCCATTAAAATAAAAGGCAGCAAATGGTAAGATGAAAAAGAGTTCCTTCCTTGTGCTGCATCCGAGTCAGTTGCTAGATTTTGTAAACTAGTAGCACCCTTTGAATAGAACAGCTTGAAGTCCATAAGGTAGGGTGGGCAAGATAGGATCCGCGGGCTGGATCCAGCCCGTCAAGCCTTTTGATTCGGCCTGCGGCCACCCTGCCAATCCCCCACCCCAGGGGTGCATGGCACCCGAGGGAACCGCCAGCTATTCAAAATGGCTGGCAATTCCCTTTAGGTGCCGTGCAACCTGGCAGGGTGGGAGCAGGGGGCAAAGTTCATGTGTTTCCCCACCCCCAGGCCAATCAGGGTCTGGAGACGGGGGAGCACGTGAAGTCTCCTTCCTCTGACAGGAATGGGCCGCACCTAGAGGGAACAGACAGACCTCTTCTGCCTGAGGCCCCGCCCCTTCCTCTTGAGACCTCACCCCATTGGGGCAGCCCACAACCACTTCCAAAATTCGGGAAATGGCCCCCCCTTCAAAAATTATTGCTTCCCCCATCCCCGCCATAAGCCAAAGCTTTATTAGTCTGCACAGTAGCATGCCTACTAAGGGCCTTCTCCAGAGCTATTGACAGGAGTAGAAAGACTCCCTCTTACTTCAGCGGGCTTTGGGTCAGGCCCCCAGGGTACAAACATGCAGAGGAACCACAGCAATGTTTGAGGACCCAGGATGATCTAGTCTGACCTGCAAAACACAGGCCTGAGAACCTCTCCCAGAGCATCTGCTGGAGCTAAAACCTCTCTCTTGGCGCGACAGGAAGTCGAGGGGTAGCAGTGTTGGGCAATCTGTGGCCCGGGAGACATTTTATTACCGTTGCCCAAGTGCAGGCTGCCAGATTCCCCTGGTTTCTGTCCATGAAGGGTTTTTTCTACCAGTGTTACTCAAGTGACACACCTAAAGCCAGGGCCCGGGAAATGAGGGGCGGACTAATCGCACACAGCACTGCCTGTGAGAGCCGGGTGCTCCCTCTGCAGCCAATCACAGCGCTGCTACGGTTCAATCAGCACCCCCGCAAATGCGAGGTACGTAAATTCAGTTAGCGAAATGACCCTCTCCCAGGGGACTGTCTTGGTTATGACAATCTAGCGGCCACTGAGTGGAAGGAGGCCACTCATGAGGTCCACGCGCTAGTCTAGGTTGCCCATCGCTGCTCTGGAGATTGCTGTCAATAGAGCATATTGTTGTCATGGTGACTCAGGGCAGACTGTACGGTTTTCAGGATACTAAGTACATCTTTGATGTTTACTGCCTAGTGACTAGTATATTCATGGAGCTTATGTAAATAACTGTCCTCTCCAGATCTAAAGAATGCCGCTTGTGATGCCTTCTACCTAGTGCCAATTAGCCCCAGAAGTTTCCCTTAATATTATTTTTATACCTGAGCTTTAGTAATAAGAGTAACTTCTTATCTAACTCAGCAAGCAAACATACTGAAGGGCATTAAGAGGTCTCGAGTGTTGCATGGCACAAGAATGCCCTGCAGGTTTGCATTATTATGGGATGATAAATATAAAGCAAAATTGGCTCGAAAGGAAAAGTACAAGTACCTGATGCTTTGGCAGAGGCCAGCGCAGCTCGTTAAGAGTACTTTTTAGACTGCCAATCTATACAGTTCTGCTGAAGGATGCCAGCTGCCATAAAGCTAATTCCTTACACCCTTCATCTGCTCTTCTGGAAATCCATAAAAAGTCCAGATTTAAATAGTATGTTGTGTCAAACATTTGAATGCATTCAGCCCTTTTGACAAGTTCCAGCTGTCCAGCAAGATGAAAAGCCATAATCATAAGAGAAGGCAAAATGAACGTGCTGGATTAATTTTGCAAGTGCATTTGTTTCAACTTCCAAATGACTTGCAGTAGGCTGCGTAGGAATGACTCATGTATATTTGCTCCAGTGTCTCTCCCACATTCATTATTCACTTGCTACTTAAGCGCTGTTGGCATCAGTTGGAGCAATGCCATGTGCTACTCTCCCCAGTTTTGCATTGTCATGGAGGGAGTTCCGCAAACCAGATACAGCTGCAGATTGGGAATTGGGAAGTATTCTCTGCCACTGTCTGGCTTGGTGGCCTTGGGCAAGTCCCTTCATTTGTCTGCCTCAGTTACTTTCCCCTTTAAAATGGCAATGACAACTCTGAACTTGGTAAAATACTTGGCCATATACTGATAAAAGTACTTGAAGTATTAAGTAATCATGTTTTTACAGAATAAACTTGAGACTGGCCTCTGAGTCATATTTTGGTTTGCCTGAACTTTGCAGGCAAATCTTAGTTCTTTGTTCTTTAGCATTACTTAATGGGACTCTAAATGGGCTTTTGATCTAGGGGCTCTGACTACAGTCACCTTAGGTCGGTCAGAGGTGTAGCCACAGCACCTTCCTGCCTTGGGAATCATTGTCCATTGTGTTCAGTAGCCCAGTAAATGGCTTTTCATTTAAGCAGCCAACTTTGAAGCCACTTACCTTTTTCTACCCATGTTTGGTTCCCCCCATCCAGGCTGACTGATCCCATTCCTACAATGGAAACCTCCATAGCTCCCCGCCAGAGACCTAAAGCAGGACAGACGCAGCCCAACCCTGGAATTCTGCCTATTCAGCCAGCCCTCACCCCCAGAAAGAGGCCCACTGCCCAAGCAGCCATCCAACCACAAGGTGAGGAGAATTCCATGGACTTGGTGCCTCCTGAAAATACCCAGAGCAGCACTTCAGCATGGTCAAAAGCTCCTGGAATTTGCCAAATAAATTCAATCCAATGCTCCACTTTTATTGGAAAGGCTGGTAGAACTGAGCCCAGACAGAACCAATAGTCTTCCAGAAGCTGAACAGGCTTCAAAGGGAGTTCAGGCTCAGAACGAGCGGTAGCTGGTACTTTTTTTTTTTTTCCTTCCATTGAAAAAGTGTTTTGAGGGGAATTTTGTTGTTTTTTTCAGCCACCAAAATACTTTGCAGAAATATTTCATCCTGACCAACGTTTTCTAGTTTGGGGTTTTTTGGTTTGATTTTTCTGACTTTTTTTAATGGAAAAATTGAAATCCTATGGTAAAGGTTTTCAAGTCACAATAAGATTAAAAATTTAAATTTTAGGGGCTTTCCCCACACATTTGTTTTGAAAATTATTTTCAATTGTTTTTGTCAAATGGAATTTTTCACAGGAAACGCCTGTGAAAATCATTGGTGCAGTTCGACCTGCTCTGAGAACCTGGACAATCTAGCTGAGAACCTATGGATTTTTGTGTGTGGGGTTGGGGGAGGGGGAACCATCCTAAGGAACTCTGTAGCCAGGGGCGCAATTCCCTATCCAGTCCTCTGGGATGCTCTCAAAGGACGACAGGCTGGTCCCTCTCTTTGGGGCCCTTCCCTAAGGGGAGTATAAGCATTGTGCTGGAGCTCTGCTGGGCAGGGGGACAATTGTCTACTCTGATCTCTCGGCCCGTCATCCTCTTTCCCCTCTTAGGTGCAGGGCCTGCTGCATTGGGTGGCGGCCAGCCCTCACTTCCTGCAGGCGTTCAGCAGCCGAAAGCACCACCCCCGCAAGCCACGCCACAGCCTCCGCCCCAGCCCAAGCAGCCGCCCACTCCTCAGCCGACCCCAGCTGCCCAGCCGCCAGCCCCTTCTACTCAGCCACAGGCCACACCGCAGCATCAGCAGCAGCTCTTCCTGAAGCAGCAGCTACTGCAGCAGCAACAGCAGCTGATGCAAGCCCAGCAGGTAAGCATGGCCCGCATCTCAGCACACCTAGCGCCCGTCCGAGGCCATGGAGCTCCCAGGTAGAGGAGACGAGGTCTCGAGTCCGTGTTCAGCAGAGGCACAGGAAAGCGAGAGTGGTGTGGGGTGTGTGTGTGGGGGGGGGGGAGGGGCGGGCGTTCTTTACTCTCTTCTGTTATGCTAGCTCCTTGGGCCATCAGCTCTGGCTGTGCTGTGTAATGGGCGGGAACAGCCCTGAAGAGTATACAGCTTGACTAGGCAAAGGGTGGGAAGCAGGATGAGGAAAAGCGAGCTGTCCAGGGTGTGGTAGCAATGACCGAGCTGGGAACAGAACCTAGCTCTCCTGACTCCTAGGCCCGAGCCTTCCCCAGCAGGCCAGGGCATTTAAATAGGCTGCTTGAAATTAGTGGAGCTGGAATGCAGCCCGTAAAATGCTGTGATGGCCTTCGGGCCCCACTGGCAGGGCTCTGCCTTGGCCTTACGTGCCAGCACAGCGACAGCAAACGCTGCATGCTGCTGTGCTGGTCCAAGAACACTCCCCCAGCAGCCAACTGATTGCACCACTTTGGGAAAGTCTCTTCTCCCTGCCGCCCTAGAGAGGAGGTAGGTGAGGTCATACCTTGTATTGGATGAGCTTTTGCTGGTGAGAGAGACAAGCTCTCTTCCTCAGGTCTGTGTGAAGCGCTGGGCAAACTCAAATGCCTGCTTCTCACCAACGGATGCTGGGCCATTGAAAAATATTACCCCAGCCACCTTGTGTCTCTAAAGTCCTGGGCCCAGCGTGGCTAACTCACAGCATACCACAGTGGAACCCACTCAGTCACCCACTTCCATAGCTGGTCAGAAGATGTTAATGGATCTACTGCTACTTGCTGTCGAGCTGTGTGTATTTAATTATTCCACTCTCATATTTGGGTCCTGGTAGTCCCCTTCCGTTGTGGCATCAAGGAGCATCACTCCAGTACTGATGTGAGCAGGCCAGTATAGGCACTCCCCAAGTTACAAATACCCGACTTACAAGCTTCCGCATGCACAAACAGCAGCTCTCCTGCAGCCTCCAGCAGGGCCGTCCTTAGGACGTATGGGGCTTTACGATGGCAGCGGGGGACAGTGATGATTTTTAGAGCTGTGATTTTATAATCTTCAGCAACACACAAATTAAATCTTTTAAAAGCAAATTTTAAACTAAGGTCCTGTCGACTCACCCAGTAACACAAACTGACAGTATGGACCTGGGGTTGGCAAATGCCTCTCGAATGGCTCCAGTACCACTTGACTGGCTCTTTCCCAGGTTCTGCTAACAGGTCAGGTAGGCTTTGTACTTGTAAGTTAACGAGCGCGTCTTGGAAGGAAGCAGAGCCAGAGCGCACGAATAGGAAGAGGCGGGTGGGGGGGCACGAAGACCCAGTGGTGCCCCAGATTTTCAGGTGCCCTACACAGCTGAGTATTCTGCATGTGTGTAATGAGGCTCTGACCTCAGGGAGCAGGCAGGAGACACAGGTGGAGGCGAGCTGTGCAAGTGCTGGCCGGAGGACTCCGGAGGAGCAGGGGAAGGTCACACAGCCAGCAGCGGGAGAGAAGTGGCCTTCGAAGGGGAGCCGCCGGTCTCTCCAGGTGCACCACCGCCCCGGGCTCCTCTGGAGTCCTCTGACCCACCCTCGCACTGCTCGCTGCCTCCTGGTCAGAGGGGCTGGGTGCAGCCAGCGGGGCAGTGGCTGGATGGTGGGGCTGGCCTCAGGAGTCACTGAAACAATCCCACAGCCTGAGTCTTGCAAGCCCACTAGCTGCTGAGCAGACCTATCCAGCATGAACTAGGGATGTAAAAGCCTGGTCAGTTAACCGATTAAATGTTAGGTTAATGTAACAGTTCACTGGTTAACTGACTAAAGTAGGATCCGGGCTAGTCTGTGGGGCTCCCACCTTCAGCCCCACGTTGGGGCTGGCTGCCAGCTCCTGGCTCCCCGTGGACAGAGACAGCTCTAGATGCCGAAACAACCTCTGTGGGGCTGGAGCAGCCCCTTGCCCACAGCAGGTGGGAAGCTGCTCCAGTCCCCACCGGTTAACCAGAACTGGTAATCACCACCTGTTTAGGGCAATGCTTGCCAGTTAACCATTCACATCCCTCTTTTCCCCTTCCACCTGCTTAGCAGTGAGGCCCAGTTTTAAAAGAGGAGGTTTGCCTGCACTGGCCCCCATTTGACGCTGGGATACTGGGTCTATCGCACAAACTGCAGCTTGCACGGATAACGTCAGGTGTTACAGCAATGTCCTCACAGTGAGCATGTTTCCTTCACCTAGACAAGCTCCCGATCTCTTGGCACGTCTGAATTTCACAGAACCGCTGGTCACCAGAGTCTACCATGGAAAACCAGACCTGAATTTCTAACGTTCCCAGTAGCACACGCATATTAAAAAGGCCTGAAGGGTTTGGGTGTCCCTGAGAGAGCACAAAATTGCCTTCTGCCCTTTGCTGATCACTTAGCCTGGAAGCTCTTCACAGCAGGGCCTGCCTTTCCTTTTATGTCTGTACCACACCCAGCACAACCAGGCTCCATCTCACTAGTGAGAGTTATGTTCTATTGTAACATGAGTTAACAACAAACAGCAGCTTCAGCGCACAACAACCCCCCTCACACTTAGCCCGAGTGCAAAGCCAATGCAGGAAGTCCACAGCTTACGAATGGGTTGTGTTCCAAAAGTTCACTTGTAAGTTGGCTGTTTGGAACGCATTTTCCCATTGGAGCAATGTTATAAATGGTAGTTAGGTTCCTGGGGTAGCCCACAAAAGCTGATGTAACCCCCAGTGTAGCTGAAATACTGTAGATTTGCAATGAAAACCACTAGAAATCGTTTATTTAACCTTGGAGGCTGGTGCTTGAGGAAAGGCAGGTTTGCTTAGAGGAGGATCAGGAGGTAGGTGGAGATTCTAAAAAGGGAACTTCTGGGCATCCCTCGGCTGCCGTCCCTACCCGCCCCCCGGCAGGCTCTGCTAGGTAGAGAGGGCCCAGACGTCAGGTTGGAGTGTGTCTGGAAGTCTGCACAGCAGTGGCACTGGCAGGCTGAGCACGGGAAGCCCGACGTCTGTCCTCACTGTGCAGCGTCCACACGAGTCCAATGCCCCGCGGATGGTTGGGAGGGGGAAGCCTTTGCTCAGCTTGACCAGGGAAGCGCGTTAACTCAAGGCCGGGCCAAGGAGCGAGCCAGAGAAGCGGCCAAACAGGAGACTTGGCCTTTCCAGTGCTTGACAAAGGTGGGAAAGAACCGAGAAGGTTTCTAGGCGTCCGGGCCCACGTCCAGGTTTCAAGCAGCCCGTGGCAGGTGGCCTGCCAAGCCTCGCAGCTTGTGTTTCACCAATTGCCCTGCCTCTCTCTCCATGTCTGCCCCGGCCGCAGTTCCAAGCCATGCCGCAGCCGCCAGCCCTGCCGCAGTTCCCAGTGATGCAGCAGGGAGCGCCGGCACAGCAGCAGCTCATGCAGAGCTATTACCAGCAGCAGCAGCACCTGGCCGCCCAGCAAGCGGCCGCCCAGCAGAAGACCGCGGTGGCGGCGGTTCAGTCAAAGCCGCAGGCTGCAGTCCAACCAGCAGCTGCGCAGGAGCAAGTGGTAAGAACCAGCAGGGCCTTGAAAGCTGCAGGGAGGGGCGGGACGGCATGGGCGGGATCAGTGTGCACAGCACATCCCAGGCACAAACCGAGCTCGCAGCCTGCCCGGCTAGTTGTGTGTGGGACACGGCCCTGTTTTTGACCCGGGCTGGGAATAAGGGAGGCTCAGGGGGGCCTCCAGTGTTTGGGGCCAAGCTTTTCCTGTCAGCCACTTTTCCTGCTCTCCCGGTGCTTTCCAAGAGTCTGGTCTTGTCTGGGCTTCTGCCTCCCAGCAAGTGCTGGGTTCTCTGTGGAAACTCCCTCTGGCTATGCTGGCTACTGAAGTTTGGCCTTCTGTAGCAGAGCAGGGCAGGCTGAGGTGAGAGAAGAGAGGAAAAGTTACTCTCCTCCTTGCTACAGAATATATTTAACCTCCAAAGGGGTCCCTGAAGGCGCATGGCAGAGCTGGTCAGACCTGCATGAGGGAAACATTGCATTGATGTCACAGATGCGGGGGGAGGAACCGAGGCACAGAGATGGATACAGCAAGTCAGAGGAAGAATGGTCCAGTGGTTAGAGCACTGCCCTCGGACATGGGAAACCGGAGCTCAGCCCCTTGCTATGCCACAGACTCTGTGTGACTTCAGCAAGTCACTTAACTCTGTGCCTCAGCTCCCCCTCTGACGTGGAGATAATAGCACGGCCCTGCCTCGCAGGAGTGTGTGAGGAAACTGCCATTGCAGCTCTGTGTGGTGTGGCCAGCTTGTCTAAGACTGGAGTAGGGCCCAGAACTCCAGACTTCTAGTCCCTTACTCTGAAAATCTGGTAGAACGTGCCCGATGTAGGAGCCTGCAACCTCCTCTTGAAACGCTGGTACAGAAGAAATGTTAACAAATGGCATAAGAGTGGCGTGTCCTCTCCTGGAACAGGCTGACCAGATTCAGTGGGTAGTATTCTCCCCAACTCTGTGTGCCAGCATTAGTGTCCTAGGCAAAGATTGTCCAAAGTGACTAGAAATGTTGAGTGCCCGAAGCAGTGTGTTAGGGACTGGGGCACAGGGGTTTGGGTTGTGTTTTTCCCTAGATGGCAGGTGCCCTGAAAATCAGTCCCTCAAAGCCATCGTGGACATTGCTAGATTGCAGGGCAAGAAGGGACCATCGTGGTCCAGTCCAACCACTTAGATAACTCAGGCCGTAAACTTGGGCATCTGCCAACTGAAGCCCCCGAACTTGGGTCAGGATTCTTGGATCCTGATTTTTCTTGACCCCTGGTAGGAAAAAGCGGGTACAAAAAGAGCAGGCTTCCACTCTGCCTTGATTGTGGTGGGCTGGGTTTTTCCTGCTCTGTCGTAAAGAGGATTTTTACAACATGTACAAAAATAAATCTGCTATTAATCTTCTGAGCATGTGTCCAAATCAATTCAACTTGCAGCAGGAGAGCGGATGACTGTCCGCTGCATTAGACAGGGGAGATGTGCCAGAGAGCACGAGTCCCCACTACCAAAATCCTCTGCAGTTGCAGAGGGAAGGAAATGACAATCCTTCATTGCTGCCAGAGCCGATACATGTTTGTTTGTCTCTTGGAGAGTGGGGGCCCTTCACTTCAGTTTCATTTGTGCATGACAAGGGGCTGCGCTCGGTTTTTGCGCTGTGTCCTGTACCCATGCAAAGTAAGGGGCATTGTGCAGACCTGTTCAGCTACAGAATATTTGCTTCTAAATTAAGGGGCAGCTCCTGCTTGGCTTGCTTAGAACTCTTCCTGGGCCTACATCTTTTCTGCAGGAGAAAAGCTGCCCCAGGTTGAGTACTAGCTGCCCCAGCCTGCCCCTTCCAGGAGTATTTGGCCAAGGCATTTGGCAGAATGACTTATGTGCCTAAAAGCTGGGGCAGGGAAGGATTTTTTTGTTTGGTTTTTTCCACCCCTTTTCAACTAGAGCCCTGCAAATCCATGGATATCCCGCAGGTATCTGCATCCACAGCTCTTTTCTGCAGATGTGGATGCAAATACGAATTTTGTATGTAGAACCCTGCAAATTTGCTGATGTCCGTGGGCCCCTGCAGATGTGGATGCGGCTGTCTGCAGCTCGTTGCGAATAGGGATGCGGATCCGGATAAAAGTTTATTTCCGACTGTGTCATATTGGTCTGTTACCTGTTGTGTTGAATTTTCCCCTGTAGCTGGTGAGCAGGGGAGGGAGTCACAGACCTTGGGTTCCTACAGTCACTAGGTGATCCTGGGCAAGGCGTATTAGCTCTGAGACGCCAGAATGGGTCTGATCCAAAGTCACTGGGAAGTTTGACCATTGAAAGGTACAACACAATCCAATGGCTTGAAGTTGAACAAATTCAGGCTGCACATAAAGCTCCATTTTCCCATTCTGAGTCATGGGAACAACTTACCCAGAATCAGGCCTGCTGGTTTGGGGGTGTGTCAGACAAAGGGGGCAGTTGCCCCAGGGCCCAGCAATTCTGGCAGCCCTCGGAGCCCTGACCCTGACGCCAGAGCCCCATGACACGCACTCCAGGTGGCTCTAAGGGCTAGCAGAGGTGGTGCGGTGCACTGAGGGCTCGCTGCCCCAGCCCCGCCTTCTGCCTGAGGTCCGCCTCTTCCAGGAGTGCGGATGCAGCCCCACCCACTTTGCCCAGGGGCCCGGCGTGGCTGTTTGCTCCCCCACCCGGGGACCTCGTGGATTCCCCACCACTGGCAACTTTTAAATCAAGGTTGGAATTATTTCTTTTGAGGTCTACTCTAGGGATTATTTGGGGAAGTTCCTGCGGCTTGTGTGACACAGGAGGTCCGAGCAGATGGTCACCGTGATCCCTTCTGGCATGGAATCTGTGAATGACCCCACCCCACTTCCAGGAGAAAATTCCTGAGACTTATTTAAAGAGCCTTTGTGAAGGTGCCTGGAGATCCTTCCACACGCTTCAATTACATGAAAATCTTCTTAACGGGAATAAAACAACCCAGTGTGAAAATTCCCCATCTTCCCTGAAGAGTAACATGTGCAGAGCCGCTCCCATTCCTGCAGCAACCAGGAAGAGCATTGATGGTCTCATTTAAAAATGTGTCGTGAGGTGGCATCTCTCTGTGGCAGGCTCTCAGCAGAGAATGCTCGGCTTAGCCCTGTCAAAACCTTTCCATGTTGCGTCACTTCGTTGACATGATGAGCCCTCTACATTTCTGCAGAGATCCCAGTACAACCCTTCCCTCCCCGAACACCGTGTTGTACTGTGACCTACATAGAACGACACACGGTGGGTGCATGGGAAATGCTCAAGACCAACTCCTGCTTCCTGCAGCGTAATGTGAGGCTTAAAATGCAGCAGGTGAAAGAAGAGAGCTCTTGATCGCCTCCCCCACCACTCTGAGCATGTGACCCTGCAGCCACTGGACACCAGGCTGGGGTTGTGATTTTGGTGGTGTTGGTCTGGAGGAACACACTGGGAAATGTCTCTTTTTTGGCTCAAGATGGACCAAGCTGCTGCTGTCAGGGCCGGATTAAGGCATGGACTAGCCGGGCAGCTGCCTGGGACGCCAACCTATGGGGGGCACCTGATGGCAGCTGTAAGGGGCGCACAGCGCCCCTAACAGCTGCCATCAGGCACCGCGTGCCCGGATTGCGGGCTGCAGCAGCTCCCAGCGGCCACCCTGCAGCGGCTGCCCAGGGCGGGGGCTGCGTTAACCCCTGCAGCGCCGGCCAGCAGCGCCCTTCCTCCCGCGGCCGCGGGGCCCTGCATGGCCAGGCTCGGCCCACCCGGGCTGCGCGCCAGCGGCGGTAGCCGGGCTGGGCTGGGCTGGGCATGTGCATCCTGCCACCGCCAGCTCTGCGCACTCTCCCCCATGCGCTCGGGTGGGGGCAGGGCTGCGCCTGTGCCCTCCCTCAACCCAGGGTGCAATTAAACTGTCTGCCTGGGGCACCAGAATGGCTTGGTCCGGCCCTGGCTGCCGCTTACTGGAGCAGAGGCAGAACAGAAATGCCCACGCTGTGAAAATAAAATAGACAGACTGCCCATCTCTTTCCCCACCCCTGTTTTTACCTTTTTAAAATCAGGATTAAGCGCTAGCCAGATTGCAAAGTCACACTTAGCAGGCTGACTAGAAACCAAGTGGTGACAAACCCTGTGATTTTTTTTTTTTTTTTTTTTTTTCCCCACACTGGAATCGTTTTAGTGTGTGTGTGGGAAGGGGGGAGGGGTATCTAGCTCACATTAGTTTCACTTTCTGAACACGTCCCTCCTTTTTTGTGAAACATTTTGAACTTCTTGTTCAAGGGCTACAAAATTGGAGCAGGAGGGGTCAATTTTGTGTCAAATGTTACAGGACCGGCAGTACTTTCATGAACCTCCATGTGCTGTTCATACTTAGTTACACAGCTCCCCCTCTGCAGCCCGCCCTTGGTCGCTAATGTTTAATAGCTCTGGTTCCCACAGCCCATGGATGGTTTTGTTGTGCTGGCTGGGTTCCAATGGGTTCCATGTCCCCCTAATGGAGTTGTTCTTTTAGCTCAAGTGCTGGGCTCTGGGTTTTGGCGTTGGAGGTTCTGGGTTCTGTACTCATTGGACACCAGTCCAAATCAAACGACCACCTGGATACGTTTGTACCCTGAGTTGTGAAGAAACCATTAGATAAAAGGTTTCTGTGGAAATCCCTGTAACTCCAACCCCTGTTAAACAGCTCACACTCACCGATATTTTGCTCCTTATCCCTGTCCCGCAGTAACTTCAACCCATGTGCCCACCCGATGTGGCCTCTCCAATGTGATCTCTTTCTTGCCCAGGTCGTGAACCATTGCACCCAGTTGGATGGTGGTTGCCATTTCTCTGTTAGGGACATGTTCCTTCCCAGAGCTGTACCACAGTGAAGGAGAGCCGTGTCACAGGGATTACATCTAAATGGGACCCTAATACTGCAGGTCATTGAGGCTCGTTCGGTTTTGCCCCGCTGCCTTAGGCTGTGTGAGGCCAGGGCCCGGGAGGACAGTGACTCTCAAGTGCACCAGTAGCTTTTATGTTTGCTTCTTTCCCAGAAGCAGGCTCCGATACGGCAACAGCAAAAGCCTCAAACTACGCCGCCGTCAGCTATCCAGGGCCAAAAGCTGGGCTCCCTCACACCTCCGTCCTCCCCCAAGACGCAGCGCGCAGGGCACAGGAGGATTCTGAGCGACGTGACGCTAGCGCTGTGTTCGGGGTCCCGGCCAGCAAATCCACCCAGCTCCTGCAGGCGGCCGCTGCCGAGGCCAGTCTCAACAAGTCCAAGTAGGTGGCTGGTGGCTCTGACGGGTACAGAGGAAGGGGAGAAGCTGTTTGTGCCCTGCTCTTGAGGGGAATACCCTTAAGTCAGCCCACCTCAGCTTGGTACCCACCATGCTTGAAAACCTCCCCCACACTCCAAAGCAGCTTCCTTGCTCAGCGCGGGGGGAACTCCCAACTGTTTCCTCTCCCAACGTGCCAAGCAAACTGAGTCCCCACCCACTGGACTACCTGGTGGGCAAGAAGGTGCCTCAGTAGCCCCTGGATCCTGTTTCGCCCGGGACCCCAGCAATCCTCTGGCCCATATTCTGAGCTTGGCAGATGCAGTGAAGCTTTCCCCAAAGAGTCCACGCTGTTTCACCCACACTATCAAACCCGTAAAGTCGGGAGGCTGCCACCCGGCATATTGGATACAGCTCTTCACGGCACAGGGCGGTGCGGCCTTTCCACAGGGTTCCCTAACTCAGCAGTTGGCAAACTCCTTGAGAGCCACCCCCCTTGAGTTATGATTTTGATTGCACTCCTCCCCCAACTAGAGACAAACAGCCACATGCAGGGTCGTCTGCTCACAAACTGAACCGAGACCGTAACACAGCTTTAATTACATTACGTTACCCGCACTTGGAAATGTCAAGTACATGGACACTGTTTGCCCCTCTGACTCTCCCACCCCACAGTTTGAAAGCCATTGCCTTAGCTGCTCTAAGGCCCTTGCGCATCTCGGTTTGTGCCCCATGCAAGCAGTGCATCAGGCACTCCAGGGACAGGCCAGGACTCGGGCGCTGCATCGCTGAGCTCTAAATAGAGCCGTGTACGTGCAACCGTGGAGTACGTGAGCGCTCTTGGCTTCCCCTTCCCCACCCCCCGTCCCAGTGGCTGTAGGACTAGCTCCCGGTGATTCCCTCCCACCTCATGTTGTGTGGTCACACTGCTGTTTCCAGGATACTGGATGAATGCCGGTTCCCACTAAGGACATCAGGGCCTGGCTGTGACGTAGGCCAGGAAATGCGCTTAGGATGGGTTACAAGGAAAAGTAACTTGTGCAAAAAGTTCCTAATGGTTCAGCCAGAAGGAAGCGTTTTGATCCGCTGGCCTGACCTGCCTCGCACGGAGTCACGGCCTGGCAGGTCCGTGCACTAGGCCATTGGGCTGCACCGTCAGTGGGTCACAGGCCACCAATGCCGCCCAGCCGCGAAGCCCAGTGGTGGAAATGAGACCAATGGGACTAGGCTGGGCCATGCCACAGGCAGAGAATAGGGAGGATCGAGGTGCCCCCTTCCATGAGGCCCTCAGTGGCAGGGAAGGGATGGAAGGAGACGTATCCAGGGGATCCTGGCAGTGAGCCGCCCCAGACGCAGCAGAAGAAATCGAGACCCCTAAGATCACTGCCAATTGGACCTGGGGGGGAGATTTTCCTTCCCAACACTATGTGATCATTAGGGCCCTACCAATTTCATAGCCGTGAAAAATGTGTCACGGACTGTGAAATCTGATCTCCCCGTGCTGCTTGGAGCCTGGGCTTCCCAGCTGCTGGGCTGGCCAGGCTGGGGAGGGACAGGAGTTCTCCTCACCCTCCCCAGCCACTCTCGGTGGGGATACCAGACCCGCTTTGAGAGATTGTGCAGGAATGTGGGTGGTACCACCTCACTTCTGCTCTGGAGAAGCCGGAGAGCTGGGTTCCCATCTTCTGCCACCCCTTTCCCCCTCCCCCCGGGCTCCTGCTGCCGCTTCGGGCTTCCTCCCCCCAGCAGTTCTAGCCGGGGCTGTAACTTGTGCTCTCGGTGGCTACAGCTGGGACAAGTTGGGTTTTGGCCTCCCCCTGCAGCTTCTGTGTGGCTCTGGAATTGGAGCTCAGGGCTGCTTCCCCCAGGAGCTCATATCGGACTTGAGGCTTGCAGGTCCTGTTGCCATGGTTCCTACCAGGACTCGGGGTGACCGGGTAGCAGGGGCTACTGACTTGAGGGGTTTTCCTAGGGCTGGAGCCACCCGTTTTCTGAGGGGCCCAAAAATTGGTCACCCCCAGGACCTACTCTAGCCTTGCCCTGAAGGCTGCACAGAAGTGACCTCCCTCCCCATGACAACTTTGCAGACTCCCTCCCTGCACACGATCCCATTTGGAGGCAGCACCCGCTCAGTTAGAACACTGTGAAATTAGGGTTGGAAACAGCTGAAATTGTGAAACTGACCAATTTGAAAAACCGCTGGCCATGAAACCGACCAGAATGCCTAGTGAGTTTGGTAGGTCTCCAATGATGATCCATTGAGACCCCGAACATGTGAGCAAGAACCAGCCAGCCATCCCCTGAGAGAGCAAATGCCACCGCAGAGACCAAGCCCACCCCACGCAATGGCCCACCCCGATCCTTCACACAAAAGAGATAAATTTCCCAGAATACACCGGGGGCAAAAATTCCCTTCCTAGCTCCTATAATAACATAAGACATAAACTGGAAGTGAGCCTCAGGACTGCTGAGCCCTGCCCCCACCATCTCAAGCAACCGCTTCATCTGGTTGACTTGCCTGGTTACTAATGTTCATGTCTTTGGCTGGGGGGGTGCTTTCAGGTCTGCTTCCACAACACCATCTGGCTCCCCCAGGACCTCACAGCAAAATGTCTACAACCCACCGGATGTCTCCACATGGAACCCCTTCGATGACGATAACTTCTCGAAACTCACGGCGGAGGAGTTGCTGAACAAGGACTTCGCAAAACTGAGCGACGGTGAGTTTACCGGAGCACGTTGGCTAGGTGCTGGTGGAGGTCCCTCCTGCACCTAGGAAACGGGACTGGCATCACGGTGGCACAATGACAATAGCTACAGAGTCCTGGTGAGAACTTGCAGAACTGACTTGTTATCATCTTATGCATCATAGAATCCCAGGGCTGGCAGAGACCTCAGGAGTCATCGAGTCCAGCCCCCTGCCTAAATCAGGACCAACCCCAACTCAATCATCCCAGCCAGGGCTTTGTCAAGCCGGGACTTACAAACCTCGAGGGACGGAGATTCCACCCCCTCCCTAGGGAACCCATTCCAGTGCTTCCCCACCCGCCTAGGGAAATAGTTTTTCCTTATCCAACCTAGACCTCCTCCACTGTAACTTGAGACCATTGCTCCTCGTTCTGTCATCTGCCACCACTGAGAACAGCCTCTCTCCATCCTCTTTGGAACCCCCCTTCAGGTAGTTGAAGGCTGCTACCAAATCCCCCCTCACTCTTCTCTTCTTCAGCTGGTAGCTTTATCTCTCACTTTCACTGGGCATGTGACATCCTGGGCAAGGGCAGTGTTTGTCTGTCTCTCTGATAGTGCCTTCCTTTCAATGAGGTCACATAGATGACTCAAGGTGTAAAATCGTTCTCTGGCCCTGATGAGTCTTGTGGTCAGAAGTCACCGGTGTGGCGTCCTGACAAGTATCTTGCTCCGTCCAGTGATGAGAACCATTTGGCTGCGGGTGCGTGCACCCCCTGTGTGTTGTGCTGGCTCTGCAGACTTCGAGAGAGCCCCAAACACCCCAAAATCAGATCTGGATTGAAGCCACCCAGCCAGGTTTATGGTTAAATGAAACACCGTAATAGTTGTCAGCAGACTACACTGAACCACTGGCTCAGTTAACGGCAGGGTTCTCCATTGCCCCCTAGAATGAACAAGGACAACCCCTTAGGTACATTTGTATACATAGGTACAAACACGTTACACATCACTCCTGACATACCAGGTTGCTACTCCCTGATGTTACCTAGATACCATCCCTTCCCTTGTTTTGATCGAACCACCATGTACATTCCTATTCATCGGCCTGTCGTTTCAGACCCTGTCCTGAACCTGGGTTAGTCTGTCCCTGTTACCTGTGGGGAATGTGGAGGTACCAACCTGTTTTTTAACAAGGTGCTTGTTAGTCCTGTTTGTGCCAGGTTCTGTGAGCAGGGCCTGCTTCTTGCTCACAGCTTAGCTTGGCTTTATATTAGCAAAGTCTTGACCACGGCTGCCCCTCACACCAGGCCCCGGGCTAATATTTTAGGCCCTCTTCTCTCTACGAGTCTACCACCGTCTATCAGGTCCACAGCTGCCTGCAGACCTGCTGCACGCAGACTGAGTTACTTTGTTTCATCCGGGAAAGATGGCTTGCAAGATGGAAGTGTGAAAATAATGTTCTGCCATGGTATTTTAAAGCTGTTTACATAGTGCCAAGAGATCCCCTTCCAAAGGGGCGCAATCTACCATTGAGCGTAACCCGACATTCTGGAATTTCAGGTAAACCTCCAGAGAAGCTTGGCAGCTCCACAGAGAACTTGATTCCAGGCTTTCAGGCAGCTCCATCAACCACACAGGCAGATGCTTTCAGTTCCTCCTCCTTTGCAGCTGGATCAGGTAAGCCTGGGAACACAGCCTGAGAGAGATCATGCAAGTGGAGGTGGTGGTGGTGGTTGGTTTTTCTCTAGCCCAGGGAGGCCCAGATCCATTTGACCTGACCTTGTGTCTTCAGCCAGTTGCCTCTTTGGGCATCTCAGTAGCAAATATCGGACCATCGTTGAAAGACTGTCAGAAGGGACACGTGTCCCAAGAGATGCCCAGTAACAAAAGACCTCAGCCTGGGAAACCTGTTTAGTTCATCTCAGGCCTTGTCTCCATTTGAGATTATTGATCTCCCTGGGATTGATTTAGCGGGTCTAATAAGGAAGTGCTAAACCGACTGCTGATCACACTCCCGTTGAGTCGGTACTCCACAGGGTCACGCCGGGGGAGGGTCAGCAGAAGAGTTTCTCCCATCAACCCCGCGCAGTGGGGATGCCACAGTAAGTCAAACGAAGGTATGTTGACTCCAGCTAAGCTATTCACCTTGCTGGAGTCGGGTACCTTAGTTCTACTTTGCCCCAGTGTAGGCCTAGGCCTCATTTGGCTCATGGACACAGTGAGGTAACTCCTTGGGGAAGTTAGATATTGAATAAACCCCTGAAAGTCCATAGGAAAATCTGAGCCTGTCCCTGCTAACCATCATGCATTAGCTATTCTGCACTTAAAGAGTTCCCTGGAAGGGTAGGGGCCAGGGGTTACTTGTTGGTCCAGACTTGCCTGTCTACTTGAGAGAAATTGGCCAGATGTGCCAGGCGATTCCACTTCGAGTAGCTGTGATGGGATACAGAATCGCAGAGATGTCGGGCAAGAAGGAACCTCAGAGAATCTAGCCCATCCCCCTCCATGCTGAGGGACTAAAATCTCCCGGATCATCCCGGGGTGTGTGTGACTAGCCCTGTTCTTAAAAACCTCAGGTGACTGAGTGCGCACAGGTGACTGAGCGTGCACAGTCTCCCCTGGTAACCTGCTCCATTGCTTATATACACGTCATTAGTTTCCTAATATTGGACCTAAATCTCCCTTGCTGCAAATTAAGCCAATTGCCCCTTGTCCTGCCCTCAGTGGACTTGGAGAACAGTTGATCACTGTCCATGTTTGAAGACTGTTAGTATTTCTCCTTCCCACCCCCCCGCAATCCCCCACCAATCTTCTCTTGTCTAGACGGTAAAGGAAGCCGGGCTGGCAGAATCAGTCTGCCATGGGAGGAAGAAAAAAGCCTGCTGATTATACTAGCGAAGACAAAGAAAAGTATGTGGGTGGGGAAGACTTTTCATAAGTACACAATATAAATTATGTGGTGGATGCAGAAAGTGGGAACAGACGGAAGAGCATGAGTTCCCCAGAGCTGCCATTCATTAGGGCACTCTAAAGGACCCAGTCCTACAACTGTATCTGGGTGTGTGAACCCTGGTGTGGCGAGCCAGTGGACTGAGCACAGGTGCCCAAATGGATGCCCTTGCAGGATCAGGACCTCGTTAAAATCTCATTTCTCTTGCTCTCAAGTGGAACCTAGCACAGCTTCTTCAAGCTCAGAAATCTCTGGCTGAATGCTGGAAAATGCCAGGCCTCTGGAAATACCCACAGTAACCTCAAACGAAATGTTTAGCACCACCCTTGAGCCTCCCTTCCTTCCCCGGACCTCCACTCTGGCCTTTTTACCATTTAAAAATGGGATTTGTTGGGTTAAAACGTCCCCAGGGGTCAGCAAGCTTCAAGGAGAACAGGGTGTCTTTCTGCACCATAAATTAGCTGTGAGGATGTGCTAATGAGAGAAAAGGCTCTAGGGCTGGGTCAGATTTTGGATCATCCAAGAATCTTAATTACTCAGAAGAAAAAACTGAAGACATCCATTTGAAGCTGACTTCTAAATATAACTGAACTTCGGCTTGTAATTGAGCTCAGTGGCTTCTGTCTGCTAGCTCTAGGGCTGTAGAATTAACTGGGAGACAGTTGAGTGAGTTGCTGTGCTGCAGACAACTCTCTCTAGCCATTCAACACCTAGATCATAAACACTTTGTGCGTGTCCAGCCCTGATTTGGGCTGCTGCAGTACAAATAAATCATTAGCATTGTTGGACAACATTGTTCTTAGTGCAAGGAAGAGAGTCTATAGAGATAGGAAACTAAGATCAGTTATGTTTTGGGCAGAAGTTTTGTTGGTGCTTCCATAGGGATTGGAAATGCCCCTCACTTCTCCTTTCTTCACAAGTACGTGCAAAGGCAGGAGTGCTAGTGAATTGACTCGTGTTAGTCAGTGTGTGAGAATTTTAGCTCTGCATGATGCATAATAGTGTGTGCTCTGTGGGGAAGTCAAGTACAATGGTTGTGTCACTGGAGTGTGTCTGTTCCTTGGTCTCCCCATCTGTAAAATGGGGATAATAGAACCTCCTTTGCAAAGCACTTGGAGATTTATGGATTCAAAGCACAAAGGATCTGCTCCATGGTGGTCTGATTACTAGCTTTTCCATAACAAAATAAACTTGTTTCCCCCAGGCACTGTTTGAAATCGTTTAAAATCTGTCAGTATCTCAGGGCTGTACCTTTTCTGCTTGACTTTTTTTCCTTTCTCCCCCCCTTTCTCTTTGCCTGTCCAGCTGAAAAAACAAAAGACATTCTGAGTCTGGACACTAACCCTCCACTTCTGACTGTGCCTGATCCTTTCATTCCTCTTCCGCTGTCCGACACACCAGGTAACCACAACAAAGTGCAGAGTTTTAATATTAATATTTGTGACTTCAGATTAATTCCTGGGGAAGCATGAAAATTGGGGGCCTATATCAAAAGCCTGCAGGATTTATTGAAGTCACGGGGAGTGACACGTATTCCTCACCTTTTGGAAATGGGTCCTACTGGGGGAAGGTGGGTAGGTGTGGGGGGAGAAGGATGTACATTACCCAGTACAATGGTGTATGCGTTCCTGATTTCAGTCCTTGCGTGCTACGGAATTACTACTATAATCTAATCTGTAATGTATTTTAAGGGTTCATCTCATACAAGAACACCTTCTCCACAGTCGATTTTTCTTTTTAGCTCCTTGGTTAGTGCTGGTTCTAGTATAAAAATGTGCTGCCATCCTGAAGTGCAGACAGCCTTGCAACCTTCACTGGTTTGGCAGAGTCTTTAAGAACAGGTGGTAACTAATTCTGTTTGCTTCCCAACACTTAGAAAATTAATGCTGTCTTTGCCGTTCTACAGGCTGCAGCCAATGCTTTCACGCTTAGGGATGGGATGTTCCGGTGTGCCTAAGCCATGTAGGCACGCTTGAGAATGTTACACTTGGTTTCTGTGTAACACTGGCCAGTATATATTATAGGTCTCTTTCGCTGCTAATCCACAAAAAGGTGTGAGGCCGTTACAATGCTCAGCTACAGAACCTGGCTCTACAGCTCAGGTCCACTTGTGTTGGTGGGTCTCTTGCCGGGGTCTAGAATGGGGTGGGGGTGGGCTTGGGCTTGTGATCACATGCTCTAGCCCATGATGTAACATCCCATCTGCAGCTGTTTTTAACAAGCCTTCTAGCTCTGGAGGTCACCCGGTTCAGTCCCTAGTATTGGCCAAGATGGTGGCTGTTGCACACCCAGTTCTGCACCTCAGTAAAGGGGGCCTGACTCTTTTGGATGTGCTGAGCTCCCTCAACTCCAGCTGAGAACCAATGGGAGTGACAAATGCTCAGGGCCTCCAAAAATTAAGCACTTTTAGGGCTTAAATTTTGGGAAATTCTAGCCATGCTACTTAAATTCTGAAACAGAAGTATAGGTTGAACCTCTCTAGTCCAGCACCTCCAGGACCGGACCAGTGCCGAGCCAGAGAATTTGCCGAACCACGGGAGGTTGATATTGTCTAGCAGCATTGCCAACGCTCCCACTGCTTATGGGGCTCTTAGAAGACATTTAGGGGTGAATTAGGGCTAAACAACAGCACAGAACGCCGAGAGCCAGGACTGGTGGCTGTAAAACTTTATGGGACTGTGAGAAACTTAGCCACATTATGAGAAGCGAACATCCGGCTAACTGAAATCATGCCGACCACGGATGTTGCTGAACTGGAGAGTGCCGGAATAGAGAGGTTCAGCCTGTAGATACTTTCCCAAACTCGGCCTCCCCTAAATGAGCACAGCTCAAGCGCCGACACCCCGTTCAATGGATCCCCTGGTGTTTTCCTTTTTTCAAATGCTCCTGGCAGCATTTTGTTTTCTTGGCCTGTCAGGCGGAAGCCGTTGCTAAACTCCCTTGTTCAGGGCACACAGCGCAAATGGCAGGAGCTGTCTTTTTCCTCTTGCTTATTGAATGTCCACACAGCTGCCAGCATTGGTGGACAGCTCTGAAGTCTTTACAGAAAAACCATTAAGAGGAAGTTGCCTTTCAACCCTGCCCGTTGGCTGAGAGTCATCAAAGGCTGGATTGCCTGTAGTTCCTGAATTGATGGACTGTGCTTGCCCCCGACAGGGCATATATTAAAGCTCTAGAGCCCGCCCTGCCTTCCCTCGTCCGTTGCAGGCAGGCATGGGGTGACCGGTGTCCCTGTTTGCAGGATGCGTGCGCCGATCTGCACCCGACACTGGAGCTAATGGTGCGGTTACGTGCAGCCAACAGCAACGCCTTCTCCCTGTGGTAGCAGTTTGGTGCTTCTGGCACAGGCTCCTCCCGCGCTTTGGAAATGGAGATGGCTGCCTGTTCCTCTCAAGCCTGCCATGACGAGTGCTGGAGTGACGCTTGGCTGACAGCCTCACAAATCCGTCAGGCAGGACATGCCCTGCTTGCTCTCCCGGGGCTGCACTGATGGCCGGGCTCCCTGCAAAAACCTGTCTGCAAAGCAAGCGTGGGCCGGAGGGGAGTGGCTCCATCTAGCCTGAAGGCAGCCCTTTTATAGAGGCCCCTTTGTCGCGTAGAGCCAGACGTGAGCCTCCCACAGACACCTGCACGTGTATAAACATCTCTCTAAATGCGCCTGGACAGATGGCTTTAGAACTCCTTATCTTATCGCAGGAGATGTTGGTTATTTGCTTTTTGTACTAGACTGGTATCACTTCTCTGGCCAGGGTCAGTTGGAGAGCATAGCCACTTG
This sequence comes from Rafetus swinhoei, assembly GCA_019425775.1. Classification (NCBI taxonomy): domain Eukaryota; kingdom Metazoa; phylum Chordata; order Testudines; family Trionychidae; genus Rafetus; species Rafetus swinhoei. The sequence continues at coordinate 4,869,666 of JAFJHL010000226.1, forward strand.
ATAAATATTTGCTTTAAATTAATGCCTGCTATTTTCCCAAAGGAGGGGCAGTACAGCAAATACTGATCAGCTGTCGAGTATTTGTTAACCACCTTGCTTGCTTGAAATCTCCCGCCCCGGGTAGATCTTTGATCCCAGGCCCTTTAGCATGAGCCTATCTCTGGAGCTGCAGGAGTAACTCTTAGGGCATCTTCATTTCAGAGATAATTTCATCTCTTTAGGTATTGCCCCTAATAGCTCTCCCATCCACTCCCCAGACCTTCTGCCCTGCGTTTGGTGGTGCTATAACTCAGACCAGTTGGTTTGGCTGGCGCGTCTACACTGTATCTGGGAATGAGCCTCCAGCTCAGGTCCACTTGTGTTGGTGGGTCTCTTGCCGGAGTCTAGAATGGGGTGGGGGGTGGGCTTGTGATCACATGCTCTAGCCCACGATGTAACATCCCATCTGCAGCTGTTTTTAACAAGCTAGCACAGGTCTGCCAGGCGCGGGCTGGGGACCTTGCTCCCAGATGCAGAGTAGACCTACCCACGGAGGGTTAGTCCTTGGGTGCTGCTGTCACGAGGGCGGGAATGTGCCCACTTTGCAATGAGGGAGTAGGCTGAACTGCTTGAGTTCTTACAGTCCCCCCAATACCTTCCCACAATTTGTCCTCCTAGGGACACAGAGAAGTTCTCCCGCAATTCACAGGGAAAGAATCACAGAGCTGCTCAGCTCAGTGAACCATGAGATGCACCCCCAGCTGTCCTGGCGACACGCACCGGGGGAATGCAATACCCAAGAGATCCAGGAACTTGGGTAAGGCTTTCCAGTGCGGCCGCTCCACCTGGGCTCAGTTAATCAGGGTTCTGCTCCTCTGAGTTAACTCTGCAGTGAAGACCTAGCCTTAAATGGTCTCTATTCTTCTCACCTGGATCAGCTGCTGAATCCTAGAACTGGGAGGGACCTGGAGCGGTCATCAACACCAGTCCTCTGCACTCCCGGCAGGACCAAGCACCATGAAGATGTGCAGTCTCCTAGTGGAGGGGTTATGATTTCATTAAAATAACTCCATATCCTTAATGTTTCCTCAAACTCATTTCTGAAATGAGGTACAGTGTCCAATGGAGAAATTGAAATAAAAATTAAAGCATCAGTCAGTGGAAATTGGATATTTTTTAGCATGTCCCTTTTTATTCTGTGCAATCACCAATGGAAATGTAACTGGCAAGAGAGGTATAAAAATACGGCACAACAGTCTGTTAAAATATTGGAAAATGAAATATTCATGCTGAAAACATTTTGCTTTGTGCCTGTGTAGGGAAGTGAGCCAAGTTTTTCTTAATAAGCTTATCCCAGAGTTCACTGCTGATTAATCATAATGGAGCAGCTGATCAGAATGCTAATTTTTCTGCTGCGTGTGGCTATTTGATTCATGTCAGTCCAAATGGAGCTTACAGTGAACAAGTAGTTACTGTATTATTGGAAGTGAAATTTTGCACAAGATAGTTTAATTTATGACTTCCAGGCTAAGTTATGAAATTTGAAGGCAAATTTTGCTTCATTGAAAAAAATTCCTCCCCTGTAATAACCTTATCGGTATTTTATACATGTGACCTGTACATACAGTTTGAGTTTATGCATCTTTCTCTTTTGCTTAGGGCCTGTTCTGAAAGCCATTAGTGCCAACAAGCTTTGGATCCTGCACTGAACTCGCTTTAGCAAAGTCCTTACGCCATGCTTTATTTCAAGCATGTGAAAAGTCTTGTTTTTAAGCACAAGTGCTTTGCTGGATAGGGACAGACTTCTGGACATGCTCAAATTAAAGCACGTGAATGAGAGCCGTAGTATGTCAGCCACACAATATTGTGGCGTATTGGAACGTTTCCCCGTTTTTTCACTGAATGCACATACTCGGACATACACGCATTTACGAGTATCGGAAACATGGAGCTATTGAAATACTCTTTCAGGTTTTGTTCATTTGTATTGTCTCCTTTCTCTAGTCCAAGCTTTCCTTCTCTCCCCCTCCCCACCCCATTTTGGTGCTGAAAAAATTGGGGGGATAGAAGGGAGTGTTGGGGTGGGAGGAGAAACAATGACCAATAAAATGGAAATTGAAGACTCTTCAGATTTCTTATCAGAGGGGTAGCCATGTTGGTCTGAATCTGCAAGAACAATGAGAAGTCCTGTGGCACCTTACAGACTAACAGATTTATTGGAGCATAAGCTTTCGTGGGCAAAGACCCACTTTGTCAGCTGCATCTGATGAAGTGGGTCTTTGCCCACGAAAGCTTATGCTCCAATAAATCTGTTAGTCTATAAAGTGCCACAGGACTTCTCATTGTTCTTTCAGATTTCTTGTTTGTCATCAAAATAATGAAGCAAAATCTGGGGGAAAACTATTTTTAAGGCTAGTTTTGTTGCAAGGGAGAGCAGCAGTTTAAATAAAACACTTTGACTGGTCATATTGATCACTGTAAGAGATTCAGTGTTCCGGGTCACACTGACACAAGCCAAGCTGCTATAATTCAGGAATGCAGTTCAGTCCCTCGAATATCAGTGGCATCCTGCAGACATGAATGGGACTAGAAATTGAGCCAGGGTAATTCTTACGAGCGGAATCACATTTCTCCTCGGAAATGAATTTCTCACCCTTTGCCCTGGCAGGGATCCTGGCTTCTTTTCTCCTTCCTCAGAGGAACTGAATGATCTGGTAGGGGCAGGTCAGTGGTTCCAGTCTATTTGAAGGAGGAGCAATCTGTGCGGGGAGAGCAAGGGAAGCATACCTGTGCTCAAAGCAGGGAAGAGGCAGCTGCAGGCTTGTTCCTGATTCTGCTTCTGGCAGACTTCTTGTGACTGCAGGACAGAGACCTTTGATGGAGCTCGGCCTTCCCTTGTCATTGGAAACAGTTCAGAAAAGGGCAACAAAATGATGAGGGGTTTGGAATGGGTGCCATTTGGAGAGATTAAAAAGACTTGCACTTTTCAGCTTAGAAAAAAGGAGAGTAAGGAGGTATATGATGGAGGTCTATAAAATCAAGAGTGGTATGGGAAAAGTGAATAAGGAAAAGTTATTTACTTGTTCCCATAACATAAGAGCTAGGGGTCACCAGATTAAATGAATAGGCAGCAGGTTTTAAACAAACAAAAAGTTTTTATTTACTCAGCACACAACCTGTGGAACTCCTTGCCAGAGGATGTTTTAATGGACAGGACTTTTTAACAGGGTTCAAAAAGGAACTAGATAGATTCATGGAGGATGGGCCCATCACAGCCATTGGCCAGGATGGGCAGGAATTGTGTCCCTAGCCTCTGTTTGTCGGAAGCTGGGAATGGGGGATGGATCACTTGATTCCTCCTTCTGTTCATTTCCTCTGGGGGCACCTGGCATTGGCCACTGTTGGAAGACCGGACACTGGGCTAGATCTGACCTTTGTCTTCAGGTACCATGCCCCTCTCTCTAGGAACAGAGGAATATTGTCCATCCAGAAAGGATAATATGGTTTTAATTTTTTTTTTTTTCCAAACATGGCACTCTTTTTTTTTTTTTTTTTTTTTTTTTTAAGGGTATAGCTTTATTTCATACACTCACCCACCACCCCTCAAAATAACATAGGACCAAATTCTGCCCTTAGAATTAGTTATTTGCATTATAGTACTGCCTAGAGGCCCACCTGCCCTCAGAGCCCTGTTCCAGTGGGGACTCTAGAAAGCATAGTAGGAGAGAGCCCCTGCCCCAAAGAGCTTACAATCTAAATAGACAAGAGTGGTAGAGGAAAGGCAGGGCAGAGAGAGAGAATATTTATGCCATCTGTATCCAGGAGTAGAACTCGATTGGATCCCCAGTGTTTGTTTCCCAAGCAGTGTTGCTTTTTAAAGAGCAATTGCCTACTGTGTTTATCTTAGAGGCTTTCAGCCAATTCTTCGCAAACTAGCCGATTAGCCTGTCATAAGATGGGATTTTCAGGTCTCTCCTCCACATCAGTCTTCTTTCCTGAGCCTCCGGTCTCTCTCTCCGTCTCTCTCTCTCTCCTCCTCCTCCTGCCTCTCCCTCTCAGCTCTCCTCTGCCTCCTGCCTCTCTCTCTGTCTCTCCTGCCTCTCACTCGGGGGACCGCGGAGCCCAAATGGCCGTTTGGGCGCCGCACTCCCTGTGCTGCATGAGGGGTGTGGAGCCCAAACGGTCGCTTGCGCCACTTGCTCCCATGCGGCAGCCGCACAGAAGTCAGCCGAGCGCCATGACGGGAGGCGAAGGGGGGTGGAGCGGTGACGTTCACGGCCGGGGGCAGGGCCTGGAGCCGCTGTCACGCTGCACGTCACTGCCCTGCCCCTCTTCGCCTCCCGCCGTGGTGCTCGGCTGACTTCTGCACCGCTTAGCCGGGCCGCCGCGGGGGAGCAAGCGGCCGTTTGGGCCCCGCACTCCCCATGCAGCACGAGCCGCCCAGAGGGAACAGCCAGCATTTCGGCGTTTCAGACTCTCAGACACTGGGCTACTATATATATGATGGCTCAAATGAGCGGACGGGCTCTCCCCCTTGGGTGCTTGTTTTTCCCTCTTCAGGTGTGTGTCAAAGCACCAGTATCCCCATTCTTATCAGCACTGCCGTGAGCGGATGCAGCTAGCCAGAAGCTGGACTGCAAAACACAACGTGAGTGTTTCTGCAACCCCAGTGTTGCCAACCTTAGTGTGGAAAAATCAAGAGTTGCGTGCACACATGCACACAAACAGGATTGGGTTTTAAATCAGGAGATTCTTTAACAATTTGGGGTGGTTCTGATTTGGCTTCTGGGTTTTGAGCCTTGAGCTGAGACACCCACAAGGACAAGACTCCGGCAGCTTGAAAAAACTCCAAGAATCATGTGATCTGCTAGAGTTGGCAAAACAGGAGCCAAACGCGGAGTGGCAGGCTTCTCTAACACAGGGGTGGCAGTGCTTCAGCTCTCCTGGAACGGGACAGCCGTGCAGCCTCCCTGGTGTGGGCAGAGTTCTCTACAGATGCTTTGCTATTGGTACAGATCTTTGGGAAGAGGCTGGACTGGTGTCCCCTTCCTACTGGTGTCAGTGCATTTACACTGGGGTTGTACCCAGTAACTTTTTTTGTGGAAAAAATATACCGCCAACCAACATGGTTTTACCAGTACGGAAACTGTGTGTAGGCCTAACGGATTTGGATGCTCCATTCCCATTACAAAGCTTAGTGACTTACCCCAAGCCCCCTTGGAGACTGAAAACCCCACCCTCCATAGCTCTTCTTTTGACTGGTGGCTTTATACTTCCTGATACTGAATGATTGGACTTGAGGGTTTTTAAACAAAATGGAGCCACTTGTGTTTAGATCCAGAGCTATTGAGCACTGAGAGTGAGGGGAGAGGGAAACAAAACAAAACTTCATCCAATAATTTACAGCAACATTATTCAGTGAGGGAGAAATGGCTCCTACACAGGGAACCAGCTGAAGGCCTATGGACCACTTTACCGCCAGCGTATTGAGAGCATGAAAAATGCTTTGTGCAGGCTCTACTGCACAGAGGTGAATTTCACCCCCAACTTGTGTGATTTTACAAATACTATTAAACCTCTGTTTTAAGAAATGTGAAGCTGATATGACTTGCTCTTGCTCTTCTAAGGAATTGCCTCCTAGTTATTAAACATCACTCTGCTAATTTCTTGTAACATAAAAAAAAAAATCTATATTTGGGGCGGGGGGGGAAATGTCACTGAATTTCCCTTCTTGCTCTGCAATATTAAATGTATATCAATTCAGGACTGCAGCATCTCCGTTTGGAGCATGAAAGTTCAGAGCCATCCTTTGATTAGTCAGAGCCTAGTAGAGCCTTCTGAGACTAAATAATGAGAAGTTTTCCTTTAATCTTGGGTTAATCAATAGGAAGAAATCTTCCTGAATGGCTAATCTATATTCACTTCAGTTATTGGCCCACCGACCCTTGTCACAGTTGACTTGGTAGGATTTTCACAACCTTGTTTTTCTTTCTCAGTTGACACAGGAAGAAAAGGACTCTGCTGTGTGCTCTATTGAATTCTCTTTCTTTTTTACTTTTCCTCCATGGTACGAGAGTGAGTAACATTCCTGTAGCGTGCAGTGCCTGGCTGTAGAGATCTTGGCTTTGAGATGTTGCAGCTTGATTGATTGTTCAGAGTGGTGTTGAAATATTGGGGACCATAAAGAAGTGTGGTTTGATTTTAATTCCTTGCCTGCTTAATTTGAAAGTATTAGGAAAACCCCTTTACTGTCTCTCTCATGGACTGCTCCAGTTAAAGGCCCATCGGCCTCTCGAATTCCTCAAGCTTTACAACAGTGCCCTTTAAAACTCGCTGCTAGAGCCTTCAGGGTCATGTTATCAAACATGGATGCAATACGAGCCTGAAAAAAGAAATTGCCCTCAGCTGTTGCAGAAGGAAAATCGCTGAGTCAAGCCATTGTACTAATTGCAGACTGAAGTACCTGATTTGCATACATATGATGTGATACAGGTTTTGGGAGCAGAAGCTAACTGTTTAGTCTGGATTGTCTGTTACATTCCTGAATCCATATCTAGTGTCTGATTCTGCCCTGGTACACTGATGTAAGTCAAGTGTAACTCTGCAACAACTTTGGACTCCAGTATCCATTTTACACTGACGTAAGTGAGAGGAGAAGGTGATGTTAGCTCCTGAATGAGTGGCTTTTAAAGAGATTGAGCAACAAACATTGCCCATGGATCTCAGTGCTCAGCACCTTGAAAATGCCGTGCCAGGGTCATCCATGGCAGGTGACCGTTGGATGCTCTGCTTTGCATGCAACATGCTCGCTCTTGCCTCACCCCAAAAGGAAACTGATCTTAGTTTCCTTTTTTCTTGAACCCTCTATTGTCACTAGCTTATGTTCTCTTTCATACTCTGGTGTGGTACTTAAATTTTCTTTGGTACTCTGGCAAGATGCGTGTTAAGACTTGCCGATGAAATTTGCTTCTCCAGCCAGCAAGCCTTGATCAGGTAAAGCAGGGCCGCCAGCAGCAGTAACATTCAGACTCACCCTGGCAACATGGAAGCCAAGAGAAGATAAATCAGTTGGACCCAAGCTGAAGCGAGTCAGAATCGCTTACGCGGTGATTGGAGGATTCAAACTGTTCATCAAGCTTGGGGCGGGGATTCCTGAGAGGAGCACGCAGTCATCAATACCAGAGTGCTCAGCTCTTGGAAAGACAGCAAAAGCGTGAAGCCAGAAGCTAAATGGGAACAGCCAGTTAGTAAACATTCAAGGAGCTCTGTGGGAGTAGGAACCCTCAGCAACCTTAGCCAGAAAACAGGCCTACCCTAGAGGGTCCAGTTGAAATTTACCCACCTTGTTTGTCCTTGGATTCATCTGTGCCCTCATCAAATGTTAATTTCCATAGTGGAATATGGGGCAAAAGACTATTTGTGAGAGCTCAGCCGTTATCACCAGTTCCTTGCATTACACCCATAAATAAGGCCTCTATATGCCGCTCCAGTGTCAGCCCTAGGAGTGCACTCATTGGAGCCTCTGGGTTGTGTTGGGCAAGCAGAGTGCGCTGCCGTGACAGCCTGAGGAGTGACACAGGCACGGATGTACCACAGCATGTGAGTTACACTAGTGCTGGCTGTAATGGAAAGGTCCCCATTACATTTTCAGCTAAAAACCAGAATTGAACACAGCTTGGTTATGATGATGAGCCTTGATTCTACAACACAAATTTCAGTGACTTCTGTTTTCGTATTAACCGCCTATTACTCATGTAACTTAACTTAGCCTTTTTGACTCCCAGCATAAGAATGAGTTTAAGCCTTTAGCATAAACAGTTTAGATAACTTATTTGTTTGATCAAACCTTACATAGATTTCTCCCCCGCCCCCCTTCTGTTGTAGAGATTTCGGGGTAGTGTTTTTTTCCAAAGCACAGATGGCAGTGACATACTAAATTCCCTCTGAAAATCAGCAGAAGTCTCGTCTGACTGCTATTTGCAGCTTTGAAAAATCTCTCCCTTATTTATGTTCTACTAGAAGATTTTATTAGATAGGGTGACAGATCTGTTAGTCTCCTATCCTAAAGAAAATCAAAGTCCAAACCTGGCAATATAACGGAAGATGCAGCTACCACTAAGTATCATGTGTTGGGGGAATGTGTTTGGCAATTGATTGTCACGTCACATGTGGAAGGCAAGATACATGGAAGGGTTGATGATGACATTTGCTTACACAACAAGCAGCTTTATGAATGTATGTAGAAGACTGGGTGTACTTCAGCTACTGTGTTTGTACAGCTAATATAGGATGAGACCCTGAGATCTCCATCTTAACTTTTTTTCCTGCCAATGTCTCTCTTCACGCACAAAGGTCTTTCCAATTTCAGCCAAGTTATCAGATCACACTAGTTTCTTCCCAATCAATAAGAGACCTCAGATCTGCTCCAGTGAAGCAGTTTTCCTGTGACACACAACTAGCATTTAGCTTGAATTGTTTTATTGCTTGGACAGAGGGTAGCGTGATATCGCTAGAGAGGCTGAATGACCAGGCAGCTCGGCCCACCACTGAACTGCAGCTGCCCAAGATCAGTGCCTGGGAAGTAGTCTAAACAAAACCAGCCTTCCCTTCTGTTGAATGTACCTTTGCCATCCGTGCTCAAAGATGCATCTTGGTGAAGTTAGGCTGAAGAGTTTGAACGCACGAACCTGTCTGTGCTTTGGCCAAGGCATGTCTTGTGACTGGATGATGTTGGTCTCCTGCAGCTGAGCTGTGGGTTATGCAGATGAATGCTGCCTTAAAGAATCGCTTCTAATCTAACCATCAGAAGCACTTCTTGAATAATGCAGCATTTCCTGCTGCCTAAAGCAGAACCACAGATCAGTCTCCAGAGCAGTCACTGAGCACTGAATGTAGTAAGCAGCCCTCACTTCATCCCCAAACTGCAGGTATTCGTTTCACCACTAGCCCCCTGCTGCCATTAACATGCTTCATCTCAGGAGCCTTAAATTTAGGCCACGGTACAACATAAAATAGAAACTGTGGGCAGGAGTAAATGCACCCACATGCTTGGAAGCGACTGGGATTTGGGTGCTTAAGTCACTTAGTGAGATTTTTCAAAAGCTCCCATGCAATGTTCCTGCTAACTTTTTCCATCCATGTGCAGAATAAATTCTGTTATGTGCACCGAAGCATGTGCAGATGTCCATCTCCAGTAGACACACAGACTGTGTGCCAGCTGTGGGCACTCCGTTAATCTGCTGGGCAGCATTTGAATCTCTCCTGGATGGCCGCACTCAGCTTCCAGGGAACACTGCTCTTATGCATATGTTCTCAATGAGAAGAAACAAGACTATGTGATCTTGTTACTTTTGAACTTCCTTTCCCTACTCCCTACTGCGTGTGTTTGGTCTAGCTGAGATTGTTAGCCCCCCTCTGGATGGACAGTCTTCTCCTTAGCAATATGTCAAAAGCTAAGAAACAAGAGCTTAAAAACCAGCAATGCAGCATGGCAAAGAACCTATGAAGTTTTTCATCAAATCTACATTGAAAATTTTAAAAACTTGATGGGAGATGGGTGGGGATCAGAACAGATGCACTTTTTCTGCAGCAGGAAAAAGCTTTTTCTTCTCCATTTAAAAAAAAAAAAAAGTTTTTGGTTTGAAAAAAGTTGTCCATTTTTCTGCAGCTCAAAGTGTTTTCTCAGGAGATAGCTGCCCAGGAACTAGAGACTCACTAACACGGTGGTCACCAAGTAGATTGGGATCTACTGGTAGATCTTGGAGCCTTTGACAGGTGATCCTGAGAGGTTTGGCTGGGAGGCTGTCAAGTGCTGGCACTTCATCTGCTCCTCTCAGCACTGCCGTGCTGCTCCTGCCCTCTGCCTTGGAGCTGCCCCCCAGCCCTGGAAGCCTCTTGCTTGCTGTTCAGGGCACAGGAAGAATAGAAGGGGGTGCTGATGGCATGGTGCCCATCCTTCCACTCTGTACCCCATGTCCACAGAGCAGAGGGGGGAAGGGATGGAGAGAGTTTGCTGGCTGCTTTGGGAGTGGTGCAGGGCCAGAGTAGGGGTGAGCCTGCCTTAGCCCCCACCACCACCACCCAGAAGCCAAGTGTGGTAAGTGGTGCCTAGCTGGAGCCCACATTCCGAACCCCGGCCGCAGTCCTGAACCCCTCCTGCACCCCGAGTCCCTGCCCCCAGACTGATAAAAGTGAGTGAGGATGGGGAGGGAGGAGGGGCAGGGCCTCAGAGAAGGGGCGGGAAGGAGGTGGGGCAAGGGTGTTTGGGGTTGAGGTAGATCCTGGATTGCTCTTAAAAATGTGATCTTATGTGGAGACCACCGCACTAACAATACTCACCTCTCACAATTATCAACAGCAGATGGTTTCAATGAGTCAGTTTGTGGTTGTGTCTGCTAAAATTGTTGCCATATGACTGACAAAAGAGAACGCCTTTTGCACATGAGGGTTAAATGGATGCTGTCTTTTCGGTGGGGGGAGAAGGCGGAGGGAGGAAATGGCGGAACATATTTCATTGAAGAAAACCTGGAATGAAGCGGAGATGCACGAAGAGGTTGGGATGCTGATGGAGGAGAATGCTTTCAATCCGTCAAGGTGCCTTTTCAGACAGTTTGGGTGTCCAACTACAGACACGCCCTTTGCAAAGGGGTGAGTTTCTGAGAGCAGGTGCTCCATTGAAGGTGTCTCCAATACGAATAACAAAAATGAAAGATCTAACAGCAATTAAGAAAATGAGCCGAATTTTACAGGAAATGTAAAAGCTAAAACAGTTAGAGATGTAAAATCCCTGTTTAAAATGTTAACCAGTTAAACTATTTATTTAACCAGTTAACTGCCCTCTGTGGTGCAGGTGGGCAACTGCTTGAGCCAGGCAGGGCCCACCATGCCACAGGTGAGGGGGCTGCTCCGGCCCAACTGGACTGGAGCAACCCCCTGAAGCACGTGGCATTTTGGGCCTGGCCAGGTTGCTCAGGCATCACCATTATCTGTTTATATCCCTAAAGCAATGGGGCTCAGGCCCCAGACCAAACTCCAAATCTGAACACCAAAAATGGAGCCTGATCCATAATTCTCCACAGTTTGGTATTCCAGGTTGATTTCTAGGTAAATGCAACTTAAGCCAGCCTTACTGTCTTCCTATGCTAATCTGTTACTTCTGCACTGCCTCTGGCCGCTGCCAAAAAAAGCATTATGCCGCAGTGGAAATAGCAGGCATACCATTGCCAAGAACTCAGTGTCTGATTTGAAAATGTATTTGGTATCTGAAAAAAACTAGTGGTAACTGAATAGCGGGATAAGCCAAAGTTAGATCTGTGAGGCTTGGCTGCATAGTCTCTTACTTTAAAATGACAAAGTAAAAATATTATTTGGATACACAGTTTGCATGAAAATTAATGGCAATAGCTTGCCATGCTTCCTAAGGTGGGTTTGAAGAGCTATGTCCCTTCATACGATGACTCTAATTTAACCAAAACCATTCTAATACAGGAGAGTTGGGGGATGGCTGGCAAGCTTTAAACTGGTTCATGGGTTCATAGCTGTCAATGCTATTGGAGGACTTGGCTTGTATTTGTTACGCTGACGTCCTGGGGGCCACGTGGTCTGATGTTCTAACCCCGACTGCACCGCTCTAGAATAACTCCTTCACTGAATTCGTGTGTGACCTTGGTTGAGTCCTTTAGCGCCTCAGTTCAGCAGCGTACTTAAGCACGTGCTTACGTACTTACTGAATTAGGGCCTCGGGTTAGTTGCGCTGTAAGTAAAACGGGTCACTGAGATGCTTCTGTGAAGTGCTTTGAGATCTTGTTTGGAAGGTGCTGTATAAGGGTGGGTGTTTGTTCCAGCCATGCTCATGTGACCCAACAGTCTGTAATGTAAGATGAGTGGTCGCCCGGATGAGCAGATGTTTAATGTCTTTGCTTTTTTTCTTCCTTTTGATTTCTTTCTGCTTCCTTCCTCGCCTTCGTTTCCGCTTAACCCAGAAAAACTGATTGAGGGTCTCAAATCTCCTGAGACTGCGCTTCTGCTGCCCGATATCCTGCCTCTCGCTGACCCCTTCGGTTGCACCTCTGATGCGGTGAATGGTAAAATAACGCACTGTGATTTCTGTGGCATGTTCTGTTCCTGCATGTGAGCGCAATGATGGTGCATGCATGTGTTGCTGGGCTAGGAGAGGCGAAAGGCAGGCCAGCAGCTATCACAGGACACACCTTGCTTAGTGTGCACAAAGGGCCGGATCTGCCTTTCAAGGCTCCGTGCCCTTTGAGTCCAGTGGGAGTTTCAGCTAAGGGCAGAACCTGCTTTTAAACTCTTGATTTTACCTTACTGTCATGGGTAATGTGGCGGCAGCATGGTGTTTGGGGAGAGGTTCTTGGAGCCTGGTGTAGAGGGAGCGTGGGGTGCAGGGCTGGCCTTACCATGAGGTGAACTGAGGTGGCCGCCTCAGGTGCCAGACTGTGGGGAGGCGCCACTAGGACCCAGAGTGTTGAAAATTATGTCTGCTGCTGGTGCAGTGAAGGGTCATGGGGGAGTCATTTGAGCTCCCCGCCTCCGGTGCCAAAATATTGTGGGCTGGCCCTGGTGGGGTGAGGGCAATGGATGTAGGGTCTCTACAGAGGATGGGTGGTTAGAGAACTAGCCGTGGATTGGGCAGATCTGCATTCAAGTCCCGCCCTGCCACCGAGTTCTCTGTGACCTAGGGCAAGTCACTTTGCCTCTCTGGGTCTCAGTATCCACTCTGTGATATGGGGATAATAGCACTGCCCTGCTTTTAGGGGAGAGGGAGGATAAATGCATTAATTGAGAGGCACTTGGACACTTAAGGTGTGTCTACACAGCAGGGCTAAACTCAAAATAAGCTACACAACTTGAGCTACATCAATTGCGTAGCTTATTTTGAAATAGCTTATTTCAAAATTGGGAGCATCTACACAGCACTTATTTCAAAACAGAGCACTCTACCTCCGACTTCCCTTACTCCACATACAATGAGGGTTACAGGAGTCGGAGTAAGAAGTCCTCCAGCTTGACAGTATTTCGACATTATTTCGAAATAACTGCCTGCTGTGTAGATGCGGACTAAGTTATTTCAAAATAAGGGTACATCTACACAGCAACATTAGGTACTTGCGTGGCCCCTATTACCAACGAGAGATGGAATTTTAATGGATGATTTCTTGGCAAAAACTTAAGACTAATAACTGTCAGGCTCTGGGTTAGTCACGAGTGGTCTATTTCAGTGACAATGGCCTGTGTATTAGAGGTACGTAAAGACTCAGACAGTTGCCTTCTCGGCTTCTCCTCTGCCTCCGTGGTAAAGCTAACGTCTCGCTTCTCTCTGCTCTGATCTCATGTGCGTTCGGAAAGGAAAAGATGACATAGCTGTTGAGAGTCTCATACCTGGCCTTGAGGCTCTGCTGCCCCAGCACCTGGCCTCCCAGACCAACTCAGTTGCTTCCAACAGAACAGGTTGGTGAGATGCTCCAACCTGAAATGGGCGTTAGCGTGTGTGGCCTGTAGGACCCCTTTCTAGCAAATAGGAAGAACTGATCCACTTGACTACATTGTTCTCGCTCTCCTTCCCCTACCCACACCTCTTGTTTAAATTGACCGTGTGTTTTATAAAGCTAACTAGAAAACAGTGGTTCCCAACCTGTGGTCCTCGGACCCCTGGTGGTTCCCAACGGTACTGCGGGGGGGTCTGTGGAAAGTTTAAAAATACTTTTTCTTTTTCTTTTCTCCCCCAGCGAGGGGGGGGGAGGGGGGGTCTATGAAATGTTAATAGATTGAAAAGGGGTTAGTATGCTTGAAAAGGTTGGGAACCACTGAACTAGAAGATTTACCTGGTGTTCCTCAGGTCCTTAACTCCTATACATTTTAAAGGGATAGCCGTGTTAGTCTGTAACTTTAAAAACCATGAGTATCCTGTGGCACCTTAGAGACTAACACAAATATGTAGGCTCACGAGCTTTCAGATGATGGAAGTGGGTTTTGCCTCCTGAGCCTATATATTTTTGTTAGTCTCTAAAATGCCACATGACTGCTTTTTTCAGATACGTTTTGTTTTTCTTTGTTTAAATCATTGTGCTGGGGTAGGGCTGGGGCGGAGGGCTTCAGGATGGAGGCTGCCCCAGGGAGAGAGGACAGCCCCAGCCCTCTTTCACCTCAGCAGCTTGGGGTCAGGTGAGAAGCACCAGTCCATGACCGCTGCAGTGGGCACAGCTGGGGGAGGGGTGCCTGTCTCTGAAATACATAGTAGAATAGCTCTGGCCCCCTCCTTGCCCCATTGTCATTCTACAGTATAACTGTCCCTCCTACCAAATCCCTCCCTTTCCATTTTATGAGAAACAATCCCAGTTGAGGCACATCCCATTGTCCTGGCATGACCAAACCCTGACCTTGTTTTAATTTAGAAGAGGAAGCTGCCTACCAAATATGGTGGTCCTAGCTCTTCCCACTTGGGAGGCGTTCTTGAGCAGAGAGATGGATGCACATTTCTAAAATATATAGTAAGAAAGGCTTTAGCCTGTTCCTTGCAGGTCAGTGTTAGCATGCTGGAGAAGGAGTGTGGGGAAGCCTTTGGTTATTCATCCAGCACTCTGTCTGCATTGCAGAGCAGGTGTCACAGTGGACTGACATGCTCCTTGAAAATGATACAATTTTTTTGTTGTTCCAGCGCATAGGGATAGAGAGGTCCCTAGATCTGTAGGGCCCGGCAGCGTGCTCAAAATATGCTGCAGGCAGGGACATGAACTTCGGTGTGTATGGGCGTCCTCCAGAGTCACTAGCAGTTGGGCATGGGGAGCCAGGCTAGTTGAGGGCAAGCCCACCTAGGACCCTGGCTGTGTACTGGAGCAGCTCGCGTCTGCTGGCAGGCTAACAAGATCCAAGCCGCATGTGCCTACGCATGTAGCAGCCATCCGCTCCCAATTGCTGAGTAGACAGACCGTGTCTTGACATGGCTTAACCCACTAAGGTCTCTCACCTTAAAAACAAAGGCCCCAGAATTCGCCCTACTTGGAATCGTGTGTCTCTAGTTACCGACACTTTCTAGTGACGTGTTGCTAATATGATTATGACATTTCCCTGGTAACGTCCAGTTTCCTGCTGAGATCTCCTGTGGCTGTTGTGAATGCCAGTCTTCAGTGTCACCTGCATTTCTCATGTGTTCTGTACTTGGCAATTCATCCCTCTTCCTTACCCCATAAGCCCTGACAATTACTCCAGTGGGTGGATCCTTTCCCAGAGCCCCACTGACTTCAACGGGGCATTTCGGTACTTTGTGGGGTAGGCCCCAGCTGACAATCACAATGTGCCACGGTGGATCAGTAGCGTTAGGACAACTGAAACATTACTTTTAACAGAAATTAATGAGATCTAGTCTGCCAAGTCTCTATTCACAAGGTTTAACTTAGCTACTTATTTATCTTGCAAAGATTGTCAGCTGCATCTAAAATACCATGTTTACAATTCCTAGCATCCCCGAAACGTGAGTTCAAATCCCCTTACAAGCAGTTCGCTCCTTAGTAAAGTTAAAATTAAACCTACCCTGAGTACCATAGAATCGGCAAGAGGGAGGACCTCTTGCTATTCCCTTGGCTACTGTCTAGTTCATCCCACTATGCAAGATTCTGACTTGGCGGTGCTCTCACGGCTCCAGGAGGGCTGCTCTCTGGGGGTGAATCTGTTCTGCTGCATGTGGGTTGTTAAAACATTTTGGGATCCTTCAAAGCTCTCTCTGACAAGGGGGAAGTTTCCCCACCAGACTGATGTTAGCTGTGGCTCGGTGCAGACTGCTCTTTCGGTACTAACTGGGTGGTGAGAGTGGGACAGGATTCACCTAACAGTCTTGTATGTGCTGTTTAATGCTGTCGTTGCTGCGGCCTGGCGTCTGTTAATCTGGATTCAGACTCTCTCACTGGGGAAGATTCTCTACTTGACTGCTCTCTGCTTTCCAACCCCGCTGCTGATCTCTTGGATGAATTTGCTCCTCTAGCTATTTCTGCTCCGGCTCACAAAGGTAACCTGCTGTTGGGTGTAGTTTGTCATCCTGGGACCTGATGATCCAACTTGTTGTAAGAACAGATCCTCAGAAGGAGTAAATTGAAATAAACGGCGTGATGCTGATTTACACCAACTGATGATCTGGCCTATAATCTTTACTGAGTCCCATTGCCTTCTTTCCTGAGTTGGTGACACTTGTAATATATAATGTGGTCTTTAATATGGGGGTGGGAGGGCATCAAATTGCCCACAGAAAATGTGAAAACAGTTCAGAATGATTCTGCAAATGAAGCACATGCTGCATGTTCTGTGTGTACATGTATGTAACAGTATTTGCCTTAATGTGCCAATAGACGTGGGGGGGTTTTCAGGCCAGAAGGGACCACTGTATTACAATCATCTTCTCTGACCGTGTGTGCTTTTAAACCCTTGTTTCCCCTCTTGAAGAGCTAGAGTTGGATTTGTCTGTAGTATAAATCCCCTGGGGCTTGGTATTGCCAGATTTGGGGAACACACTCTCTTCCCTGGCATGTTTACAGGAAAAGGGACCTGGAGCCAAGTTGTACCAATTACAGGAGAGACTAAATGTCCAGGTAGAATGTACAAAGTACCAAGTGTAGAGGGGTGTCGTTTTGGAAGGCGGGCTGGGGAACCTGACCTGCAGAGTAGCAGTAGTACATGGGCTAATGTGTTGTGGCTATTAAGAATTGCAATTCTGAATCTTGTGTAGTGGCTACACATATGCCTTGGCATAAGAGATCTGGGCTGTGTTCCCAGCTCTGCTCTTCCCTTGTTATGTAAGGCTTTGCACATTTCACTGACCATCAGTGCTAGGATCTGAATGTACCTGAAGCTTGATTCTCTCCTTCTTCCCCCCCCCCCCCCCCACACACACACAAATTGCAGATCATCCACTAAGCTAAGTTCAATGAGGGTGAAAATTAAGTCCCAAGTGTATTTGGATGGGGGGATGTTTCACCATCACTCATCAGTTCAGAGCTTTAAGCAGGTTTTAAGATGCACTTTTCCTGCTGTGATCTTCCAGCTCTGTGCTGAAGAGATCACTGTAACATCTGTGTCTTCTCTAAGCACTATGAGAAAAATGCCAAGTAATGAGTAATATGCAAATAAAATGTGGAGCATATCTTGGATGATAAATCTCTCTACCGGGAATTTTCCTTCATTTCTTGCATTGAAAAGACAGGCCCAAATAGAGAAAGCAAACCTGGATTAGACCTCTGGATGTTTGTTCACACTGAGTTTTGTTTAGCTCAGCTGATATGGTAACAGCAGATGTTCAATCTTTAGCAAAAGTGCAGCAGATATTGTCTGTAATCAATTTTTACCATCAGTGGCATTTTAAAATGAGTGCATTTTTCATAGAGCTTTTGGTTTAAACCAGACATTCTCATAATTATTCATTGCAACAAGAAATTTCCATGAGTAAATGGCTCGAAATGTATGTTCAGCGGCGGCTGTTCTGCGTGTGGAAATCAGCAAAAAGAAAGCTCAAAATATTGGGCTTCAGTAAGAAATGAAAGAATGAATTAACCTAATTCTGCCTGATTCCCCACAGAATATTCTATTTCCTCTTTCCCTGTCAAGCTTTTTTGCTGCATGAGGGTGTACATTCTTTCCAAAACTTCTCTGCTGCTTTTTTCCATCTTAAGCTCTGGATGATCTCATTCGCCATCTAGCTGTCCCATCCTTGTTTTTAATCCTTCCAAGTTCTTGGCTTCAGTGAAGCCTGTGGCAATAAGTTGCACAGACTGTGCAAAAGCATAATCAGCCTGTGGAACTCAATGCCACTAGATACTACTGATAACACAAACATGCCTTAATCACATCAACTCAAGAGAATTTTGACTAACTTAGATTTTTTTTAAATGTTGTGGACTCTTACATGAATAACAATATTCAGAGATGGGATGATGTTCTCTCTAAACCACTGTCTTATTCAGCTGGAGAATTAATATGTGCTGCTTAGTTATATTGTGTTTCTTGGACTATTAATAAAAGCCTCTTAAATCTTGGTTGTCATTACTTTGCATTTACCCAACAAACACTGAATGTGCAGGACGGGAAAGACTGTAACAAAATTGACTGTGTGTTATTCCTATGTATAGATGAAACAGTGAACTGAAGAAAAAACACCTCTCATAATGAAACCAGTCCAAAAGTACATACTGTTTCTTGCTTGCATTTCTTTCTCCTTAACAACATGCTTGAATGAATGCACATTTCAACCATATTCCCTTAATGGCTACAGAAGTTTACAAAACTCCATCTTCATCTGGCTTAGTTATTGATAGAGCAGAAAAAAAACTTTGACTCAAAACAATGCTTAGCCATGATAGCCGAAGGACACAAGATTTCTTAGCCAAGCCACAAAATCCACTGGCATTATTCTGGCTCTTCTGCATAGGCGTTCTTCTATCCACAAAAATGAGCTGCAGCTATCCGCATCCACATCTCGGATATAAAGCAGATATCTGCGCATTTGCAGGGCTCTCTACTTATTCTGTAGAAACGTGTGGTGGTTGTTAGAAGAATACGAAAAAAATGTATTTTCACAGGGTTTCTTTTACCAGCACAGT
This sequence comes from Rafetus swinhoei, assembly GCA_019425775.1. Classification (NCBI taxonomy): domain Eukaryota; kingdom Metazoa; phylum Chordata; order Testudines; family Trionychidae; genus Rafetus; species Rafetus swinhoei. Next base: position 4,888,244 of record JAFJHL010000226.1, read on the forward strand.
CAAACCCTTGTAGGAGAGCTATCCACTTCATCTAAAGGGATTTTTATACCCTATTTTGGGGAATGCGTCTAGTCAACAGAACCTATTTACTCTTCTTCTCTGAGCCATAGCCAGGAAATACACTTCTCAAAGGGTCTGAGGACCAGATTCTTCAAGGGATTCAATTGCCTAAAGAAGCAGAGAGACATTTAGTGGGATTTTGAGAGAATCCCTAAGAAGTAAGGGCACGTAACTCCCACTGATGTCATACCACTGTTTGCCGCCTTTTCTCCTCTGACTAGTCGGTCTTGGGTCCATTGTACCCCTGCCTTGTGCCAGGCTACCATTGTCCTCCTTGAAACCCCGTGAGTCTAGAAAATCTCCCTTTGTATGTGGCTCCGTGGCACACTGTTCTCTGGCACTGTGCTGGTGTTTGAGAGGGCCATTTGGCTGATGCAAAAGAACATTTTTATTCATCTTAGCGCACACACACACACACACACACACACACACACACACACACACACACACACACACTTGCTAGCTGTATGGTGGGCCATTGTAGCCTCAAACCCATGTTTCTAGCACAGCTAGGAAATACACTAATTGCTGCACCATTTTATTTTATTTCTTGTTAATTGGCTTAGCTGAGTGTGTGGGGTTTTGTTGTCATTTGGTTTTGGATGGGCTTTTTTTTTTATTTGGGGTTTTTTTTTTTCTTTTGTGTTTAATTGACTCTTTCCACTGACTGTCATCTTAGACTTACCAACTTTATTTCAACTTTTTATTTAAATTCCTGCTTTTTAAACCACTTTAAAAAAACTAACATTTTTGGCAATTCTAACATGCTTTTTCTGCTATCTTTGCTTCTTTACCTGCGTTTCATCTGTACGCTGCAGAAGATACTAATCTGATATCAGGCTTTGATGTTCCTGAAGGCCCTGAAAAGGTGGCAGAAGATGAATTTGACCCCATCCCAGTGTTGATATCCAAAAATTCACAAGGTAAGCCAGGATTTTTAAAAAGAACACATGCTGGCAACCAGTTTCTTGGACAATCGTGCTACGTTGTACACCTACATTACATGCAAACTCTATCTCCTTAATGGTCAGTGAGCCTCATTCTCCTCTGGTTTGCACCAGTTTCTGCCTGCACTGTCTCTTAAACTACTCCTGATTTTCAAACATGTGAGAGGAGCATCAGGCCCACTGAGACAAGGCAATACAATAGCGAGAAGAATTCATTCGCCACTCACCGAAATTTGCCACTCGCTCTCCGTCATGCCTCACAGATTGACAACTGCTGAGAGAGGGCAATGAGGTTCGCAATTCAAACATCTAGTCATCCCAGGAGTCAGCCAGACATCTCATGCCCTGCCACAAGACTATAGCAACCAGCTCACCTATCCATTTATATGGATCAATTATATGGCATAACTTTGCTCAGTTAGGCCCTGATCTAGTGCCCATTAAATGGTAAGGCACCCACGGATGTTAGTGGGCCCATGAAAGAGAATAGGCAATTGATTTGTCTTCAGACCCCTTCAAAAGTGAGTTTATTGCTTCTGGCTGGGACTTGTGACAGCACTTAGGAGAGTTAGATGCTTAGCTTCCAAAGATTTCCCCTGGCACACAGGCATCCGAAGCCATATGGCACATCTGAAAATTCCAGCCTCCATCATTAGGACTCTACAGTTTTCCTGCCAATTGAGTTCCAGCCATGTATGTCCATGTTATCATCCTGTCTACAAACCATTGTTCAGCCTTATGGAAGGGTGTAGCTATTAAGAGGCATTGTCTCTCTTTCAGAATAAAATCAAGTGAATGATGCTTCGTTAATGGGCATGGCAGGCTGGATTTTTTTTTTTTTTTTTTAACAACTGACAAATGTGACTTGTTTCTGCAGTTTGACTGCAGTGAAAATGTTTCTGAACTTCAGAAACAAACAGATTTTTATAACCTGATCCATTGCTCTCTCTTTGGCAGTAGAACCCTTCCCTTTTGTAGTTACCATATATTCTGTCTTTCATAGCATGGTGTGTGCTGCGTGCCTGCTCTGCCTTGACAGAATGACCCCTGTTAGGAAAAATCCCAAGTAATTGAGGGTGGGGTTTTTCAATATAGGTTTGTCAGCTCTGCTCCCATGTGAAGTCAAGTCAAAAGGGAAGTTTTACCACTGACTGAATTTAAGCAGAGGTGGGCCAATGCTGAGTGCTTTTTGCAATGCCCACCCTAATTAAAGAGAGAGTCTTTCTAGAGGGAGTGACATAAATGCTGTGGAGTTTTTACAAGAAATCTTTAAAAGCCTCTGAAATGGCTGTACGTTACTTAATAGTGTCTTGTAGAAATTATTCTTCAAGTTCTAGAATTACTCCTAAAGACACAGAAAAACAGAGTACAACATCCTTTCTGTAGAACTGTTAACCCATCCTATAGAAAAATCTAATTGCTAAAAATCCTATAGAATCCCATTGATTGGAACCCGGTAAAATTCTCTGTTAGACTTTTCCATGAAGACCCCATTGTGTGTGAATCTTGTCTCTTCCCCAAGTCAGTGCAATAAAAGATGCATTAGCTGACTCACCTAATCTTCTCTAATACCCTTGGTACTAGCACAGCTACCGCAACACTGCATATCAAGGTACCTATACCATAGAATAGCTCAGCTCCAGCTAAAGTCGTGTTCTCTGGTTATTCTTTCTTTGCTTGTGCTTGAACATCTGAAACTAACCTTTGTGTGTACTGAATTCCTATTCCTATCTCTCACCCTTCCAGGTGGGCATTCTAGAAACAACAGTGGAAGCTCTGAATCAAGTCTTCCCAACCTAGCCAGGTCTTTACTGCTGGTGGATCAGCTCATAGACCTGTAGCAGTGACCCAGTAGCAGACGCAGTTTCTGTAACGTACCTAATCTACTACGTTTCATTTCCAGAGGAGTTAACCTTCAGGTTTTTGGGGGGTTTTATTTAAAAAAAAATCTGCAAACAAAAGGAGACTCAGACAACCCTGTATGTTCCCAGCTCCCCCAACCAGGAATGGATTATATTTCTGTCCCACCTACCCCATAACCCTTTCTTCAGTTCATCCCTGCTGCAACCTGCTATGATTCCTTGTGCACCTGTCTTGACTAGCATATGTCTAACGGAAACACTATTCACCATTATCCACTCTGCTGAGATTTACACATAGCTCCACTGACAGCTTAACTGTAAATGAGTTAGTTAATTGTAGTCTATGTATGATCCTTGCTAGAAATGGCATACAACAGAAATTTCTTTTTCCTTAGGTTAGAGCGCTAACGTGTTTAACCTTTGTGGGGATGAAAGGAGGCTTTCTGACAAATGGGCAAAAGGAAAGGACACACAAAATGACTAGAACTGTTCATCTGCTAGAAGACGAGTTAGGAAAGAAGTCTTTCAATTGGCAGTGTATGCGCCATTGGGGGGGAAATAAATTGGGTTTTGCTGCAGTAAACCTGCACATAAACGTAGTGATCATGTAAATTGAGATGGTTTTCCTCCCTATCTAAAAGACTGCTGTGTTATGATCCTGCTTACAAACAGATTGGGCTTTCTAAAAAAATAACCCATACTGTTAGAGTTAAAGAAATGACCCCAAGTGAAATATATCACAATTGAGAACCAAATACATGCAAGCATGGCTGTAGTGTCTTTTTGCTGAATGAACTGTTGGCTGAAAAGAGCATTACAGTAGCAACGGATGTATTTTCTTGTTATTTTTGTGTGCGTGAGTATGTGTGTGTGTTGGATTAAAAAAAGCAAATTGTAAATTGTGTACAAATCAAAAAGTCCAACTGTTGTTTGGTTTTTTTTTTTAAACCTGGCTTTCAGGCAAACGTCTCGTATCTGTTCTGGGTTTTCCTCTTTTCCCTTGTAACTACATATAGTGCAACATAGTTAAGTATGAAACCATTTTTCAGTAGACAAGTTACTGTAAACTTGCATCTTCAGTCGTTGTAGAACAAGCATGCACTCTCTTCAGACAGTTGGAAATGAGTGCTGACCAGCTCAATACAACTTGATGGTATTTACCTTTTTCCTTTTTGCCTTTACATGCTTAGTTTGTCAACTAACTGGATACGCTAAACTTGTTTTCATTGGCTTATGATCTTAAAGTCCAGCTATTTGAAAATTCTTCCTGAATAAAATAACTCTTCCTCTGTAGTGGAATAATTACTAGCTTATTGCTAACCTTGTGTATGTGTATGTAGCTGTATTAGTAAAAGTGCACATTCTCATGTGTGAAAGTACGAATGACTAAATAATAGATGTATTGACCTCTTTCTGAGAGGGAAAGACATTAAAGTCTGTGAGCCTTTCTCTCCTATTCCCACTTTCCCCCCTATTCCTCCCTCCCCTGCCACCAACATTTAGTTTAACAAATTCTGTAAATAGAACTAACCATCAATTGTCTGCTCTCCGTTAATCTTCTTTGAAGATCTACACTTCATAATAAAAGTACTGCTTAAATGTGTTGTATCATTACATATGTAATACTGCACTTTCTAGAAGAAGCTTTACATATGAGAGAACTATGGCAATGATCTTAGAACTATGTCAATAGAATTTTATTTTTATTTTTTGTTTTATTATTATTCCTAAAGCAGGCAAATTGGACTGGAGAACATGAAAAGCTTTAGATAGAAAGTTTTATTGTATAGCCAGTAATGAAAATACATGAACAAAAAATGGATTTTAAAAAAAGTAACCATCTACTGTATATTAGAAACCAAGAGATTTCTGTGAATTAAAGTACTTTTAAAGAATGTTTTAAGATTTTAAATCTAATAGAATTTGTTTAAGTGTTCCATAATCAAAATGATAAAAACACTGGGTTGTTTTGGGATAATGCTATTGAGTAAACAGAGGTGAATGTTCTTTTCATTGTTTTTAAAATAGCTATTCATGGATCTGGGAAATACAATACAATGGAAGAATAATCTTTTTATAGAGGTGTATGATTTAGACCTGACTCATAAGAAAGGACTTGACACTGATAAGTAAACGTTACAGAAGAGAGATGTGGAATGGAAAATGCAAGCGGCATGAAGACTTCCGTTGGCTTAAAGGAGGGGGATTAATTTTTAAAAGATAGCTAAAACTGTTGTCAGCCTGCAGACATTAGGTTCATGTAGTGTAAGCTACCCAACTGGGAAGAAGTTGAGTGAAAATTGAAAGAAAGGCACAGAGTGAAATTGTCATCCAGTTTCTATACCAAAAAATGTTGGTACCCATGACCCCGCAAGGGGCATAAGAATACATGTTTACAAACCACTATAAAATGTTCTAACACAGTCATTAAAACGAGAGTGGGACAAGTCACATGCATGTCTATCTCTTCCAAGGATTGTTCCTCCAGCTCGTGTCCCAAAATGGGCAGAAAATGACAAGTGAAGTAACACAAGTGCTAGTTAGTAATGCCATTGATTCATAGGACAATTGCAAAGGAGCCATCACCTCCTGTCCTTAGGTCACTAGTGAAGTTCTTGATGTTGGATTCCTTTTGTACCTTAATGGATGCTCCTACCAGGATTTCATACTTGAAAATGCAGCCACTTATATAAAAGTCCCAACAATTCCCCTTCCAAGGCAGATGTAGGACTTGGTGATCTTCAGTGTCATGTCAGGAGCAGAATTATTTGTGGACCTCCAACTTACTGCACACATTGGTGAACAGTTAAACTTCGAATCCCTCACAACAATTTCTGGAGTTTCTCCTAGTGGCAAACATGATGTTGTGTCAATTTCTGGGCTCTATTGTCACATTGCAATGTGCATTTGGCACTTCTGGCAAACCCCTCCATTGAACACAGCTGTGGTGTGAAAGGGACGACTTCTGATGACCCTGCTACCATTTGAACTGGAGTTAGGAAGCTCCCTCTCTCAACAGCCAGCCAGGGGCTAGCACTGCCTGAAAAGATTTTTCTGTGAAGCCATTTGAAAAGGCTGCATCCGTGGAATACAAGCTCAGATGAGAATGGGGAGGTCCAGGCAAGCTTAGAAAGTTGAGGGGTGCACTGGCAAACCCCAAATGTGGAGACTGAGAGCCACAGACCTCAGAGGGATACAAACATGAATTAAAGCACAAACAGTGATTTGGAATTAAATTTCTTTAACAAAACTGCTGAAGACATTTTCTGATATTTTTGTTTTATACTTTGAAAGGAATTTACAAAAAATTCAGCACTAGGTTAGCCTGGGACTGTGGCAAATCTGGGTCTAATGGAAGGGATGTAAATAATTGATCGAAATTAACCAAGTAGCATCTCTGCTTCGAAGCGTGGGCCCTGTATGCCACAGCCACTTCATCCTAGCAGAAAACTGAGTTTTGTATAACTATTAATCACATTATTCCTAGAAACATATCTAGATTGGACAGCTGTATCGCACATGGGACTACATTTACCTGTGTGCAAAGGGCTTGCACAAATCCTATGCACCACTTAAGCCTTAAGGCAGGGGGTAGGGAATCTTTTTTGGGTTGGGAGTCGCTGACCCACACAAAAATCAGTCAGGTGGGAGGCAGAGGGGGCTGGAGTGCCAGTGTGGGCTCCCCAATGGCTGGGGGCGGGGGGAGGGAAGAGAAGCTCTGGGGCGGGAGGAACCCTGAGCCCCAGGGGTCAGATCCAGGCAAGCCAGAGACCACATCTGACCCCTGGGCCTTAGGTTCCCAACCCCCTGCTTAAGGACTGAAATGGTGCATAGGCCTTCTGTGAGTTTTCTCCACAAGATTTCACTTGTACTAAGGCCAGGTCTATACTTATCCTGAAATTGATGTTCCAGAGATTGATCTTCCGGGGTTGGGTTCAGAGGGTGTAGTAAGGACCTGTTAAATTAACCACTGATGGCGTCTCCATTGACCTCCGGTACTCCACGGGGTCATGAGGAATAAGGGAAGTTGACTGGAGAGTTTCTCCTGTTGACCTCCTGCAGTGGGGACACCACAGAAATTCGACTTAAGGTACATCGACTCCAGGTACTCTCTTCTGATGGCTAGAGTTGCGTATCTTAGGATGACTTTCTCCTGTAGTGTAGATATGGCCTAAGTCTTTGTGGTAGTGTGGCCTGGAGGATTCAACAATGGGCCAGTCCTCAGAAGAGCTGGAATCTAGTCCCAGCTCTGCTACTAGTTTGCTGAGTGACCATGGTCAAATCTCTTCACTCCTCTGTGCTTAAATTTCTCCCCGTTTTAAAATGGGGGGAAATGGTACTGACCTTATTTTATAAAATGCTTTGAGATCTACAGCTCTGAAGGGCTATGTACAAGCTGGTTTATTTATGATTACTGCTCCCTTCTTTTTAATCTCAGTAGAAAAGACTGCACCATCTCCTTGATGAAGGTGAATAAGGAAAGCATTGATTTTTTTTTTTAAAGTCACAAACAAACCCAGCTAATACAAAAGTTGGAAAACAGGGGTATCATCTTTACCCAGTCAACCTCTGATAACAGAATCTTCATGGTTTTGTCTACATAAAATGGGACACAACTAGCAGAATTATTCCATGGAAAGGCAACCTCCCCTCTGGCAATACCTGTATACTTACAAAGATTCTAATTGTGGAGCCAATCCAATGTCCAATAAAGTAAATGGAACAGCAAAAGCTGTTCTGTGTATGCTTTTAGTTTTATCGTGTTAATTATTTTTGTGCAGTAATTGCAACATACTATGTTCGTAAAAAGAAGAAAACTGTTCAAGTGTTGATATTCTAACTGGTAAAGAGCTGTCTCTTCCCTCTCAGCCCACTATATACATTAAGGTTATAACAGGCTTTGTGTTTCTAACCTATACAAACTCAAGTCTCAAAGCAGCACTTCTCACTTGGAGCTGATTTTTTTTTTTTTGTCTGCATTTACTGTAGCAATGTGAACTACATTTGTTTATTGTGAGTATTCTACACCGTAGTACTGGCAGATCTTAATGTATCCCATGATACATATTTTTAATATATACCTTCTCTCTGAATAAGGTAAAGCAAGTCTATTGTTTTGGGGAAGTGTTTTCTTTAGTACAATATTTGAGACTACAAATTTCCACAAAGTATTCTATACACAGGGGGAAAGTTACGTAAACATAGAACTACCTTATGTAAATATTTGAATGAAGCTTTTAACTGTTACTAATGAGCATGCTTAGAAATAGTCAACCATTACAAGTATGGACCATTTTTCTGATTGGATAACCAAAGGGCAGCTGCCCATTGGCAGTGTACTTCTTGGCAAGCTGATGTGGTGGAGTATCATCTCCCAGCAAAGAGAGTTTGTGTGCATCCCATTCTTGCACAACTTTATTAAGATTGACCACTGAATCTGTAGATAATGCCATGAAACCCATATGTAGAGGTTGATGCTGTTCCTCCGTGTGTTCATAAAATGCAACCAAGCACCTTGTTTAGCATGCTGACCAATAATTAGTGATTGGAGATTGTGCCAGGAAATTGCAGATGTTGGGTACTTCCGAGTCACTAACTTAATCCAGTCTCTCTCCTTTCATGTTACTCCAATAGTTTTTATATATGTCTGGAAGAAAAATCCCATTGACATTCTGCCCCTTTCCAAAAGGACACATTCCTAAATATTTCTTAAAAAGCCTGGCGGCGTCTTGTTAGTTAATTACGGGAGTGCTGCAGTAGCAACCCTTCTAACTTTTGCTTTACTCTTCTGTTAGTGTTGTTGTAAGGCACTGTGAGAACTTACAACAACATAGGCCTGGATTCTTCATCAATGTTGAATCCATTGTGATGCTGAATGATTAATTTTTGCAAAGGATATTGTGCTAAAAGAATTCTCCCCCCTTCCTTCCTTCCTTCAGGAAAAGATGCAGGAAAATTTCCCTTGGTGACTGATGATGGCAGATCTTTTGTCCTCTGTTAATGTCGCCCTCACAATTAAAATATTAATTACCCTGTAAATGCATTAAACCTTAGACTAAGGCCCCCTCTCGGACAGCGCTGAATCAGTTAAGCCAAGGTGGCACGTCAGACTTGTATCCCTTTGCTGCATTGCCACTCATCTTTCTTTGCTATATGATAGCAATACGGTAGAGTACAATGGGTGGCCATTTAAAAAAGAAAAGTTACTATTAGAGGGCAGTTAACTCCTGGGCTATGTCTACACTGGCGCGATCTTGCGCCAGAGAGATGCAAATGAGGCTAAGCGTGGAATATCACCGAGCCTCATTTGCATAGCTAATGAGCCACCATTTTGTGGAAGAGGTTCTTGCGCCAGAAGGAGCGTCTACACTGCCCCTTCTTGCGCAAGAAAAACCCTCTTGCGCAATGCCGTTATTCCTGAAAATAATCAGCGTAGTGGCATTGCGCAAGAGGGTTTTTCTTGCACAAGAAAGGGCAGTGTAGACAGCTCCTTCTGGCACAAGAGCCTCTTCTGCAAAAATGGCGGCTCATTAGATATGCAAATGAGGCTCGGCGATATTCCACGCTTAGCCTCATTTGCATATCTCGGGCGCAAGATCGCACCAGTGTAGACATAGCCCTGGTGTGGGGGAGGGAAGGGCAGGTTTTCCCTGATTAGGGAAACAAGTGTGGTAACCACTAGCAAATGTTGAGATTCTGAAGGCAACCACCATACAGGTGCCTATAACTCCTCTTCTGTCAACACATGGCATCTCAAGGGCCACACCTACACATGCTGGTTTGTCTTCAAAATCTTTAGTACGCTCTAATTTTTGGAGTACCTTTTAGCAACTATTACACAGGCTTAGGGTGAAACTGGCCCTGGTGCAGGAGACCAGCACCAGATCGAAGCACTGTTTTGGGCACTTAAGGCTCACTAAATGATGCAGAGGTCTTCTGCAGGCATGAATTTGATTCCTGGATACAAGGCCCCCCATGCTTAAGTCTGACCATGGGGTATGAGGAGCGGAAGACGTAGTGGCTACACAGGAAAGCTTTTCCATCCCTTGTGTGCATCTCTGCAGGATGTATGCCTATTCCAGAGCCACGGGTCTGGCATGGGCTGAAAGCCATGCACATGGTATATACACATGCTGCAGCATCCCTGACAGTCCATCGTTTGGAATAGCTGCCACAGGGTAGCTGCTCTGCTTGCCTGAAGCTAACGATAAGGGCAGAGATGATGGAACAAATAACCTTGGAAATACAACAATGCACCTATTGGATGCTGACTCCATATTCTGTTCAGATGGATGCTGCTATGTCCCTTAAATGATTGGGGCTTAAATCATATTGAACCATTTTCCTTCTATTTCTATCTTTTATAGATCATAATTTGTACACAATGGTTGTAGATAAGTGCTTATTATGCAGATAACATTGTAGGAAAAATCATTCTGGTAAAATGATTTGTCTAGTAAAGTGGTCTACTGAAATATGGAATACTTTGCATTATAACATTAATTGTAGTGGAATTTGCATGTATGTGACATCTGTGATGATACATGCTCATGGTCCTCTTCTCTCTTCCCCTTTTCCTCTACTACATCAAGTTCCACTGTGACTGCATAATTCAGGAAGGTTTCTCTCGTCTTGGTCTGCGTCAGCGGCTGCTTTAAAAATCACACCATAACACCCAGTTTGGGAACCCAGTAAATATACAGTCCACTTCTTGGAAGGAAAATATATAAAATTGGACCTTTTTGTTACTGTTTGAACTGAGATTCGTACTTAAGTTTAAAGCATTGCTGACAAATTTCAGAGAAGGTAGACAGTATTTTTGTACTGTATCTTATAAAATGCCCACGCATATCTACACTGTTTTACTTTACAGTGTAATGTATTTTAAAGTGACTAGTTTCCCAATAAACAGTAATTTGGATGTCTAGTTAATGAGTATTGGTCTTCAATTATGAGAAATATGTAATATTATGTTTTATACTGTGAAGCTGAGCATGTGTTTACATTTGTAATATTTACAGATGTTGGGGAGAGGTGATCGTGCAAGTTAGCAAAACTGCAAGATATGTGCTTAAAATAAAAGGAAGTGTTAGTGCATCTTTCTGTCCCAACACTCAATGCGTATCACTTGCCCAAACCCAAATCTTTGTCTGGAATCTATACTGCTTAGTTTTTCATGTGCCTTTTTCCTATCCTCTTGCTAACACGAGTCCAATGACATACTTCTAACCTGCTAATAGTTCTTTGAAGGTAAGATATCTTGTATTCTGATAACTATTTGTGTGATTCATGAAGCAGAAACAAGCCAACTCTTTGGGCTTCGGTAACTAGAGAACAGCAGGGTAGTATGCCTCCACTTCTCCCATAATTTGCTAACTCCTAGAACTAAGCTATTCCATTAGGCTTATGTTAGATATTTCACTTGTAATCGTTGTACAGGATAGTTTAAATTTAATTGAGTGTTTGTTTTGCAATGGCTCAAGTACCTTTGTGAAAATTACCAGATTTAATTTAAAAAAATTCTGTAGGATACCTTGCTAAAGGAAACATTTATTTCTTTGAAAACATACATTACTTGCACAGTAAGAGATGTCAGAAGGCACATTAAATACACCCACAGTGCAAGGCCGCTTTTCTGTGAGCCAGTTCTCAGAAATAAACAAGTGAACTTAAAAGATGCCAAACAATATACAGTGGAACCCCTATTTGATGAACAAATTGGAAATTGAGATACTGATAAAATCAAAGACTTCATGAAATTGAAGGTCTCAACTTTTGCAGACGTTGCAGTGAAGTGCACCATGTTGCTATTTTTTTCTCTTGTTCAAGGCACTGCAAAGTGATTTGCAATGCACTGAACACATCAGAATGGGGATGATGTCAACTTATTCTTCATTGACATGTTTCGGGTTTTTTTTTCCCCCCCCTCTCTGTGGGGAGAGATGTCTCCTAGAAGAGGTCATCTGTAAGATTGGTATCTGTAAAATAAAGGTTCTACTGTGCTGCCATTTGCATGTTGGGGGCTGTTGTGTCAATAGGCAGTATTGATTAAAATGACATTGCTATCGAGAACTGTCCATCCACTGGTATTTCACTCCAGACAGCAGCTCTCTGAAATGTAAACGACATGGGATGTGGTTCTTGTGGGTGACCTAGGAAAGATCCTTGTAGAACGGTGTCAGGAGGGAATGTTGAATTGGAACATCTCTGTATCTAACATCTTCCATCTCCTTTTTTTTTTTTTTTTTTTTTTTTTTTTTTTGTACTTGTGGTGTCTTGAATTGTGAGGAAGTGCTGAGTTGTGTTTCAGTGAGTTGTGTGCCATGAAAAACTTGCTTGATCTTTTTATTTTATTTTATTTTATTTTATTTTATTTTATTTTCTCATTTCCCATGTATGGCAACTTAGATCTGTACATCATAACATTTCTGATGTGGTTAAGCTTCCTTTGCATTTATGACTAAGTGGATCTAGCCCCTTGAGTAATGCCCTTGTTTTGTACTTCTAGGTTTGCAGAGGGAACAAGCTGCATATCCTGTTGCAACCAGTGAGCACAAGAAGTTACCTGCTGCTAGCGATGGACTTCCTCAGTACAGAAGCCAGCCTGAGATGCTTGAAGTGAAAACTCAGCACAATTCAGAATCTGATTACTTTGCAAGAGAGGAGCCTTCAAGCAACAGTTCCTCCCACAGCAGTGAGGGAGAGGGGACTGACCATGAGGTGGACATCTTGGATTGTAGTGGGTCCAGGCCTTTACTTATGGACTCAGAAGAAGAGGAGGAGGAGTCCAGTAAGCTGCAATCCAGGCTAAAGGAAAGATTTCTGGCTTCCAAAGAAGATTCCAAGCCCCAGCCTTCCCAGAGTGGGATGGGGAAAGTTTTGTTTACAGCCTTTCAGCAATCCTCGGGAGAGATTTTCAACGAGCCAGATGTCTTTGCTACGGCTCCTTTCCGAAGCTCAAGAATAGTGCAGGAGGATTTGGACATCTTTACCAAAGCTCCCTTTGCTGCCAAAAGCAATGTGCCTTTCAGGCAGCCAGAAGAGGCAGATGTATTCCTGTGCGCTCCCTTCACTAAAAAGAGAAGCGTGGAAGAGTTGACTTCTCATCACATTTCTAAGGAGCCTCACACTCCAGCCTCTTTCCTAGGTCAAACTGGTGATGTCCAACATGTTGTTAACGCCAAGTTCCAAAACTTAGATTCGGGAACATACGGATTGTCCACCTCATCTAGTGCTCAGTACTCCAGGGTAGCGTTTATTCAGCCAACCGAGCTTCTGCCTCATTCCATTAGACCAGTGGAGACCCAAGAAGGCATTCCTCTCAAAGAGCATGCTGGCATTCCTAATGATAGAAACCAAGGACATGCACTCCCCCCAGAAGCCCACTTGGGTTCAATGGTTAGTAAGCCTTTCCGTCCACAATCTCTATCAAAATATTCCCGTCACTACAGCCCGGAAGATGGGCAGGGTATAGAAGTCCAACCCATAGCAGCATATAAAGTCGTTTCTCAGACCAACAAACAGGCTATAGCAGGATCTGTCTCTATTGCTTCTCTGTCTTCCAGGACTAAAGAGCTACCCGGCATCGACCCGTTTGCTTCAGCACCCTTTCCTTCCAAATCAGGAAAGCAAAAGCCTTAACCAGCCTGCTGAGAGATGGGGGAGGTGCATCTCTCATAGGATCTTCAGGCTCTTAGTTGAAATGAGCAATGTAGAGATTTTTTTTCATTGTTCAAAACTCCAGTTGCAGTGATATTTAGCTGAACCGTTTTAAGTTATGTTAGATAGTTTCAGGATATTAAATGCCAGGCGCTCAAGTTTTGTTTTGTTTTGTTTTTTCTTCACATTTTTTTTAGTTGCTATTTTTCCCCATTATGTTTTAGATTATCTAAACCAGTAATGTTCCATACTTCCTGGTTTCAGGGGGCAAAGTGAATTACCACTGGTACTAGTTAGAAAGCCAGAGTAAATCGATCAGGACAAGCTAATGCTCTGGAGAAGAAATGAGTGAATTAAAAGGTTGTCCTGACTTTTTCTTACCAAGGGGGATTCTGGAAGAGACCAAAGTACAACACTCCCAACTGTTAATCTGTGTCTTCACAAACCCCAGCAGCTGTAGATTGGGAACTTGATGATGAACTGTGTGTGTGGATATAGATCATATGCACATGGGGGGGCGGGGTGTGAAATTAACACATCTGCCACAAGGTTTTTGCACCCCAGAAGTCCTTTTCAAATATAGCATAGGCCTTGTGCTGGTGGTCTTGTCTATAGGCGATTTTTACTCATGGCAGGGATAATACTGAAAATGTATATCTTTCTGTGGGCCAGATCCAAAAGCTGTTGAACTCAGTGAAAAGACACCCATTACATTCAGTGAGCTCTGGATCAGCTCTTTGAGATCAGATACATATGGATGGAAGTATCAGGAAAGCAAACTTTCAGAAACATTCTTCCTGGAATATTTTGCTATCCTCCAGAAATACCATGATCCTACTGTGTTACTGAGGCAGAGGACAGTTGCTTACTATTTATAATATAATTTAAAATGCTAGTGTATCACACTTGAGTTTAGAGGAAAACATAGCTGCTTAGTGTGGAAGTTAATTGTGATATTTGTTGTGTTACTGTTGGTGGCTGAGCAGGATAGAGCTGACCTCCTTAGGAATTACTAGTTCCATCCCCCACCCTCTGCCGTCTTTTCAAAAAGGAAGGAAAAAGGCAAGTATCATTAATTAAGGATTCATATTTAACGGGAAGTACCAGGCAGCAAAACGGTCCCTATCAAACCTGTTGTTTTTCAAACTATTTCACACCAGAAAACCATGGTAAATGTCAGACCATTTAATAAATGACCCGGAGTTTTGCATTGAAAACAAAAGGAAAATTCTGCCTTTGGTTATGTTTGCTACATCTCCTTGAATTCTCTGGGCTTGCACAAGAGAATTCGTCCTTGATGTTTTAAAAGCTTGTAAATAGATAGTGTGGAATTGGTCTTAGGTGCTGCCATCTTACAAGATGAACACATGCACCTAGAAACCATTAGCTTTATTGAACAGTATGTAGTGGGGGTTCTCCCCTGTCGCTCGTGAACATCCAGTGGAGTCTCATGGGTATAAAGCTGGTGTAACGGAGAGTAGAATTGGACACAAGACTTTCCTCATGGGAAACTGCTTTGCAAAAATTCAGTTTATAATTTTGAGCTGCAAGATGCTCAAATAGCTGTTCAAAGAACATAAAAAGCACATTTGAAACTACAGTGTAGAACCCTGGAGAGCAGATCTTTGCTATACAAAGCAAAGCATGTCCTCCTAGGGCTCGCTGTTAACATCACTGCAAGGGAGGAAGAATTAAAACAAACCTATCTTCCACCAAGTGGGAGAGGACTATGAAACTTCCATAGCAGGATGTGATTCACTAAGCTCCACTCTTCCTCTTTCTTTGCTCAGCCCATACTGCAGTCAGAATGACAGGAGCCACATTTTGCTGGAGAGCTGGTATAGATCTGACTGCAGTAGGGTTGTATGAATGTAACCAAGAGTAAAGAACTAGACCTGATCAGGAGCACAGGTTGCTGGCGGTTAATGTCATGGTTAGCCTAGCTCAGATTAATTAGAGCTGCTTTTTTAAAAGCCGGGCTACTTCCTGCTTCTATGTCTGTTGGACTTCAAGTTAGATTTTGTTGCTGTGTTGTGGCAGAGTGGACCCTGTCAGCCATCCTAGGAAATGGAAGTTCTTTAGACACGTTTCTGAGTTTCTCTGAAATCGCTTTTTCTCCCAGCTGAGGATATGGTTTGTATGTGGGTGGTTTGCTTGGTTGTTTTTAAAGTCTCTGCACTTTTGCAATCCCCTGTTTATGGTCACTTGTGGTACCTGGAGACACAACTTAGCCCTAAACTGTTATCTTCACTTGGAGAGGGAAGGAAGAAAACTAGATTCCATGGGACTGAATCTGGTGCAAATGAAGAATAATTCCATGGAAGTAAATAGTTACACCAATATACATAAGGTGAGAACTGGATGCATTACCTCTGATAACTGGATTCCCAAACCTGGGTTCTCTTCTTTTTTTTTTTTTAATGGGGTGTCATATTTTTTTACTTGAAAAATTACTACAGAGTTCTGTGGTTCTACTGTCTGTTACTTGGAATGCTTGACTTTTATTTTGTGAAAAATATCGCTGGAAAAGTATTAGCAAATCCTTCTTCACTCTCCTGCTAGGATCCCAGCTCTTCTCTCCTTTCTTGCCAGTTGGTGTCTGTAATGAAGGCCTAAGTTACAGGTAATTCAGGAACTCCTCTCCCCAGCTGTCCTACACTGCCAGGCAGGGTACAAAAGGAGAATGGGAAATGTACAGTAGTTTTGATAGCCCTGAGTATTTTCCTCGGTTTCTTTATTTAGGTTTGTTATGGATTGAATTTCCCAAGCAGGATGTTGGCGGCTGACATCTGATTCCTCAAACACTTTTTTTATGAAAAGCAAGTTAAAATTGTGCACAAAAAACTAGCAATCCTGCTAGCAAACCAAATAAGTAAATAGTTCAATACTGTACGGGAGCACTCTGTTCAAATGAGTTTATTTTGCTTATTGTACCAACTACTGGAATTTTGGTTATGATAAGAAAATTCTGAAAATTGCATCTATTAAGCTATTAATCTGATTTTTTTTCAAGATGAACTCATCTCTTCCCCCTCCCCCCCGCACCTCCTAAGATGCCAGCATGACAACTTGAATCTAATCAATTAAAAATACAGTTGTGATCTCCCTGCATCATCTAAAGTGCACTGTTTTTAATGCACAAGGCAAAATGTAATATGGAGCTTCAGGATTTTTTTAGTATCCCTGATTTAATAAAGCTTTGACTTTACTGCTCACACAAACAGAGCTATACAATCTAAATGCAACACTTTCAATCCCTTTTCTGAATATATGCACATTTAAAAAACATGTTCGATTGCATTTCTATTTCTGCCACTTCCCAGCAGCCAGTAAAATTGCAGCAATCGGTTTCAGTTTTGGCTCTGGCCAAAAATGTTAAGTCCCTTTTCAAAAGCAACCATGACTCCTTGAACTTCAAGAGGTGTAGGCTCCTAAATGTCTTGGCTGCTTTTGAAAATAGTGTCCCTTAAGGTCTTGCAATTGGATCCATGCAGACCATGCCAGTGTGGAATTGCATCAAGGTCACTGGTGCAGTAACTCGTGCACAAAACAGGGTTTGGTGAACTTCCTAGTTGGACTTAAGCAATCAACAGTACATGGAGCTATCTCTAAGCTCTGCAACTCAGTGGCTGTCACTATCTGACTGTCTTTGAAGGAGGAGAAAACTCCCTTCACGATAGCAGCAGCAGGAAGAGGGAAAGTCTTTTTTTCCCCCCGATTCTCCTTCTTCCCTCTCCCCTCCGCACCTTGACATTGAACACCCTACAAGTGTCATACCACAGATCTGACCTGGTTTCTCCTGATTGTCATCCCACCTCTCCCTCTTCCCAAGTGGACTCACTGCACAGAAAGAAACTCAAATATCATTTCTGATGTGTAGACAAATACCAAAGAGTCCTGTGGCCATCTTAAGCTTCTGTAATTCTCAACTGAGGATGTGGTGGCTTCGGTTTCAAGCTTGCTGCTAATTTAAATGTTTGGTTAAATCCTTTCCTTTGGAAAGGATTAATCAGAACAACTGTGCACACAAATTCAAGCCAGGCAATCAGCTCACTTTGAGTCTCTAGCTCCCCTTGTGTTTCTACAATGATCATAACTGTAACAAGGGATGCCAGCTGCTTTCGTATTAGTCTGCATCTTCTTTGTCTTACTGCTGAATTGCCACTCGTAACTGCATCTGCTCTCCCTCCCAGCCAGCTCAGTACTATAGTATGTGTGATGTGTTGAGTTTACAATCTTATTCTCCTGAAGCCAGTGTGCAATCAATCTGCAATCTACAGTATGCATGGAGCACAAAGAAGATCCTAAACTTGCAAGAAACTCATGTAACCAATCTCAAAACACTGTAGTGGGGCAGGTTTGCAGCTTCATTTAATACTGCAAGTGATACTGGGTGGACTCTGTGTAACTTGCAATTGCTCCAAAGTGGTAATCAGTTAAATTAGCTCAGCTTCCACCAAAGACTGTCGCGTTGGAGAGTTGGTTATTGTTTTGGGGTTTTAATGGTATTAAATCAAGGCCTCGTTAAGACACCCAAAGACTCCATAGTATTTTTATTATAGGTATTTTTGCCGTGTAATCTTATTCCTCTTTTGAAACACATTCCTGAATTATGATCAGCTACGGTGATGGTCTTGCTAAACCATAGCCTTGGGTTTTTATGCTGTGTACTGTAAATACTCTGTTACAATGAATCTAGACTTGCCACCTGTGAAACTGGAGAGGTAATCACTGATTATTCCCTCTCCTCTGAAAAAACAAAAGAAACTAGGAAAAGGGATTAGTAATCTTATGCAGATGTAGGGAGGGCAGGGTTATGTTCTAGATGAGAGAGCCTGATGAAGAATTAGCCAATGGAGCTGAATGAAACAGACTCTACTAAGCATTGAGTAAGATGGTGAAAGGTGCTCTGAATGTCACATTCAGAAAAATAGCGAGTCTTTCTTACGGAACAGCCTGAGCTAGACATATCGGCTGCCTGGGAATACAATCTCTGTGTGCAACTTTAGGCTGTGTATTGCAAGACCAGAGTGTCATTCAAATCCCATTGTTATGAGAGTGAAATACTTTTGGCTTGCAGAGTATCAATCATATTGCACTTCAGGTGTGATTCAGCAATGTTTCTGATAATCTTGATGAAGAAATGTGAGAGCTAAAAACTTATGTACATTTTTATTAAAAACCTTCTCTGAATAAAATGCACCTTCCCTGCTCTGTGTTCTGTCTTGTTCATATGAAATCTTTACTGGGCTGAATATAAAGCATTTGGTTTTACAATCTTGGTCATCACTCTGGTGTTTAAAGGAAACTTTCTTGGTGGTTGAATTTCTGCATACCCAGGTGTATCGTGGTGCAAAACAGCCATGGTCCTACATATCCCTAGAGGACCGCATTCTAGGTTTTGGACCAGGAAATTCAAACTCTGCAGGGTTACACAATGCAAGCCACATGTTTATTTTAAAGGGATCTTGATTTGCCCAACCCAGGGCTGCATAAATAATACACACGCACACAGAGTACAGGATTTGGCTAATCTGCACTCATCTGATGGAACCCAGGCCATCATTGCCAAAGCACAGCTTCTTACAACACAAAAGGTACAAAACTTTCCTTTCCCTGGAAGTAGAGCTTCGCTATACTGCTGCTGTCTGGCAGCTAACACCCACAACTATATACCTGCTAGTGTGTGACACTGAGCCTACAGAATGAAAGTGCAGACAGAAGAGCAGTGTGGGCTGTAAGGGAGGTCCCTAGCCTAGGAAAACTCTACCACCATACCTATGTCTCTTTCAGGCCCATTCCTCAAGGCAGTTATTGAATTCAAATAGCGACCTCACAAAGGAACACACAACAAAGCTGTTCTCCTGATTGCAGGGATGCAGAAACCATTTCTGCTCCAGGGCCAACCCCTCAAACTATCCCCCCTCTCCTGCAGTCCCCCTCTCTCCCTCAGCCACTCTCAGGCTTTTATAATTACTCCATCCATGTCCTGGTGTGTCTGATAATTGAGATGGGGGGGCCGGGCCCCTGGAGGAGCAGACCAACTTGTTACAAGGAGGCTTCAGTCAAGCTTACTGGGAGGACTTCATGCTGCTTGCTCTGTTTAGAGTTATTAATAAGGAATGAAAGTGATGGTGCTACCAGATTTGCCCATTATCCTGGGGTATGCTAATTTATTAGGGTTACTTTTATGGGGTTGGGGTTGGGAGGTTAATACTTCTATCAGTGTGCTGCTTATGCTACTTGTGCTCTCATATGGAGCTGAATTCTCCCGGCTACCAATTCCCCCTCCCCGCATGGAGCTCTCCTGCAGGAACTATGTTCCTCAGGGCAGGGTTCTTCCCACCTTAGCAACACATGGACACACACACCCACTAACAGCATGTCTGAGAGGACGGGTTCATCTGCACTTACATGCTGACCCCTTATATATCCCTGGACTCAGCAGGCTGGTTTAACAGCTAACCACACTGTACCCTCATGTGTCTATGTACTCAGTGGGCTGGATTTAACAGCACTTTAAGCTGCCATCCTCATATACCCCCAGCTTCAGCACCTCCCTATCCCCACTTGCACATCTCAATCATTCTGTTGGTAAACTACATGATGAGCACACTTCACAGGATTTGGGGGCACTACGGGGATCTTTTAGCTTAGGTACAGGAAGCATTGTTGCAGAGTGAATGGGGAAGCCAAAACAATACCCCTGAGGAAGAGTGAGCAAGAGAAAAAGAGAGAGAAGCAACCAGTTTAACAATGCAAGTTATTGATATTTTGTGGGGGGTGGCATCAAACAACCAAAACAGTTACAATATTAAATCTAAATTGAAACTGATTACAAATGTTAGGGCTAGCAAACCATATAACTGATTACATAAGGCAGAGTCAGGAGGCTATGCCTAGAGGGGGGAGGGGGAGGCGTAGAGAGAGAGATCTCACCACTCTGTGGAGCTTGCAGTGATTGGGTTTCCCAAATGGTGATGGTAGCCAGGGATCCAGAGGACAGGAGATAAGCAGAGCAAAGCCCCCAGCATGATCAGGCAGGAGATGAAGAAGTGTTAATGGAACTGATGCAGGGTTTACATCCAGGCATCAGAACAATTTTTCTTGAGCAAGGGTAGGCGTTTTTGTAGGGACAGGACAATGGTTCAAGGAGGACGCTGGATTTGTTTATGGGTAAACAGAGGCGAGACAATAGAGACTGATCGTGCCTGGCTATGGGTGATGTTCCTTGATAGAGCTCACAATGCAACTAGGCAGTTTCAGTATTTTGGATATCAATAGGCTCCATTACTGGAATTGGTCTGAGGAAGACTAATTTGGGCATGAGCAGCCCTGGGTTTATTAGCATCTGGAGCAGAGATTTCCAATCAGGCAGTGCTTCTCTGCTTTCGGTATCCCATAGTTCAGTGCGGTTCCTGCTTTGGAAGAGCTGGTCTCCATTCTGTATGCTAATGGAGATATCTCTGTTCTATCTTCAATGCGGATGAGGCTGGGGTGTTTCCTTAATCCTATCACCCTTGTCTGGAGGGGTGAAGGTGTGTCTTCCCCTGCCTTTTCATTGCTTTGTCTTTGATTCAAGGAGAGGCCTGGGGAAGGGGAATGTTTTCCCTGAGTGTCACTCCCTGGTTCACCAAGAACACAGAGCTGGTAGGTAACAATGGGCAAATGGAACTCTCTCCCTTGAAAGTCTGATGGGCAAAACATATTGGCTGTGTCTACACTGGCGCGATCTTGCGCCAGAAGTATGCAAATGAGGCTAAGCGTGGAATATCACCGAGCCTCATTTGCATATCTAATGAGCTGCCATTTTTGCAGAAGAGGCTCTTGCGCCAGAAGGAGCTGTCTACACTGCCCCTTCTTGCGCAAGAAAAACCCTCTTGTGCAATGCCGCTACGCTAATTATTTTCCCTGATTAGGGAAACAAGTGTGGTAACCACTAGCAAATGTTGAGATTCTGAAGGCAAGAAAAACCCTCTTGCGCAATAATCAGTGTAGCGGCATTGTGCAAGAGGGTTTTTCTTGCCTTCAGAATCTCAACATTTGCTAGTGGTTACCACACTTGTTTCCCTAATCAGGGAAAACCTGCCCTTCCGTCCCCCACACCAGGGCTCTGTCTACACTGGTGCGATCTTGCGCCCGAGATATGCAAATGAGGCTGTGTGGAATATTGCTGAGCCTCATTTGCATATCTGAGCCGCCATTTTTGCAGAAGAGGCTCTTGCGCCAGAAGGAGCTGTCTACAGTGCCCCTTCTTGCACAAGAAAAACCCTCTTGCGCAATGCCACTACGCTGATTATTTTCAGGAATAAGGGCATTGCGCAAGAGGGTTTTTCTTGCGCAAGAAGGGGCAGTGTAGACAGCTCCTTCTGGCACAAGAGCCTCTTCCGCAAAAATGGTGGCTCATTAGATATGCAAATGAGGCTCGGTGATATTCCACGCTTAGCCTCATTTGCATATTTCTGGCGCAACAACACGCCAGCCTAGACATAGCCATTGATTTTTATGCCACTGAATTGCTGCTTTCGTATCAACAATCTGAAATTGGAAAAACAGATGTGACCGGCCCAACTCTAATCAGTTCACATGTGGCAGTGATATGGTATCTTTATAGGAGGCCAAGTTTTAGGGTAGTGCCCTTTAAATTAATCACAGGTATATAGACTACTAGCTGGAGTAACCTGGCGTTGCTCGGGAAACCGGAGGAACAAAATATAGAAAAACAGTAGTCCATTATCTTTTTTTGAATGGTAGAAAAGTTGCGCTGATTTCTATAGGGATTAAAATATAGGTCCACATCATCCCGGGGGGGAATGCGACCCCGGGTGGAAGGGAGGTTACACGTGGGAGGGGTGCCCTAGCTCGCACCCAGGGCTGCAGGTGCTGCGGGGGGCAGGGCGGGTGCCCGAGCCATTGTGCACGTGGGGGTCGGGGCACTGCCTGCCAGCTCGGGAGGGGGGTGGAAAGAGGGTCGCTTATGTAACCTCGCAGGCGGGAGGGGGCAAGTCCCGGACAGAGCTGGGGGCTGTAGGCGGCAGGCACGGGACCTAGGGTGGGCGAGGCAGTTCCTGCAGCGCAGCACGGCAGGTTCCTTTTTTTATTCTTACAGCTTGAGCTCGGGCCCGATCGGGTCCAAAAGTACCTTAAAACCTTCTCCTGGATGAAAGGTTATCCCATGCAAAGTTTGGTTGCAGGAGCTCTTACAGTGTCCAACTTATTAGCGCACAAACTTACAAACATTCTCCTTTATATATTAGATGTGCTAATCTTGGTGAGATTATTTAGGATTCAAATGCTCCCCCTGAATGACTTTCTTCCTTATTCAGCAGCATAGCTGTACACCATGCTTCCCAGTAGGTGACATCTGCACAGGAGAGACCCTCTGTGTCAAAGGCTGTGCAATCTAAATGAATGAGTTAGTGCAATACATTATTTTCAGACTAAATAAGTCTCCAGCTAAGGAGCTGGAAGAGAGTCTAGTTGGCCAAATTCATCAGATTTGTGCAACACTTCTATTCAGCTGAGCTACCTGCCCCTTTATAATCTGAGCAGTTAGCCAAAGTTCAGAACGCTGCAGATTGTTTCCATTAGGAGAAGAAATTAATGACGGAATCCAGTAACTCTGTGTTTCTGTTTATTTACAAAGAGTGTACAAAGTTCTGTTAGCCAGAACTCAAAAGGAATCAAACAGTGGGAGGCAGTTTCTTCACTAGTAGAGCCAAGCCTCTTTCAGCCAGCACTCAGCCCAAAAAGCCAATCCATCACTGTTTGTGTAGGCCTACGCTTCCTTGCTGCTTTCTAAGGCTATGTGTATACTGCAGGCTTCTTTCGGAATAAGTTTTTTTCAGAAGAGATCTTCCAGAAAACCTTCCTCTAAAAGAGTGTCCACATTGAAAAAGCAATCTGCTTTTTTGAAAGATAGCATCCATTCAGTGTGGACACTATCTTGCATTTCAGCTGTGATTACTATGGATAGAGTGGCCACCAGGGCACCTGTGTTTTTTTTTCTCTTTCCTCTTCTTTCAAAGAACTCCCTCTTTCCCGTCCACACACGCCTTTTTCCGAAAGAGCTCTTTCGCAAAAAGGCTTCTTCCTCATAGAATGAGGATTGCTAATGTTGGAAAAAACCCTCTGTTCTTTTGATTTTCTTTCAGAAGAACGCGATTGCAGTGGGGACATAATTGAAGTTTTTTCAGAAAAATGACCATTTTTCTGGAAAAAACTCTGTAGTGTAGACATACGCAAAGTCTCTGTTCTTTCTGTGGTTTCATGCACACAGCTCTTCACAAAACAAGCAAGCCCCAAACACCCTGGTGTTGACAGCTGTTGTCATTTTTTAAGACACGGGTGGTCTGTGCTGTTGGACAAAGATTATATTTTTGATTGTGGAGCCCAATGGGAGTAGGTTCTGCACTGCACATGCTCAGGCAGGTAACTTTTTTTAAATCTGTTTTTAAGTGATGACTGTGAAATAGAGAGGTGAGGAACTGCACTTTTTACAATGGCCGCTAATCATATTGAGACAAAATATGTTGTCAAGCGCAAGGCACGCAAAAAAGGGATAGTTCTCTCAAACCGACACTGCATTTGACCTCCACTCAGCACAGCAGGACCCTGTTCGTAGCTAGGTTCTGTGGGTACTATTGTAACAGAAATAATGAATACCCTGGTCAGCACAAGTCAGGGGATTTGGTTCTTTCAAAGCCTGAGATCCTGGGAGGATGGGACTACCTAAATTCAGTTTTAATTAAAAAAATACAGTAACTTTCAAACTCTCACCGGGGCTGGCAAAGTATAAAGTCAAAAAGAAAAACTAGAAGGCAAATAAAAACAGCTGCATACTATTTTTGTATTTTTTTGAAATCTCACTACTCTTTTTCAGTTCCAACATTATGATTTTGCAGGGGGCAAGGGGCTGGTTTTTGAACACTTAATGTTGGAAATATTGTAAATAATAGTTTTGCACCCTGAACAGTAATATGTTTTCTTCCAAATTGTTACCTCAGCATATAAAATCCTGCTCGTTTGTTAAAGGCTGAGGTCTTGCAAACCCGCAGGCAGCTTGGTGCTGCATGTGAGGGTGGGCAGCGGTCCGGTTTTTTGCAGCAGTGTAGGGGGGCGGGGAGGGTTTGCCATTTCAGAGGTGCAAGTAAAAGAGGGATGAGCCTGAGGCCCTGCAGCTGGACAGCTGGCAAGGATGTGCAGCAGCACAAGGAAGACCAGGGCCGGCAGAAGGCAGGTCTAAGGGGCAGACAGGGCCCTATTGCCCCAGGGGCACTGTGGGGCCCCTCACCCCAGGACTCCATGGCCTCCTGAGGTCTCTTCCACGCCTAGTCTATGCAATGGGCTGTACCGATGCGGCTCCCCCAGGGGCTGGCTGGCCTGGCCTCTGCCCCAAATCCCATCCCCATCGCCGCCGCTAGGGCGGGCCAAGCGCCCCCTGGTCCCCAGCGCAGCGCTCGCTGCACTTCCCCGCCGCGGCCAGCAGGGGCCGCCCCGGCGCCTGCGCCTCCTTCCCAAAAAAGGCGCCTGCGCGCGCAGCCCCGCGAGTAGTGGGGGGGGGATGTTCTCGGCCTCCGGCGCTGCGGGGCATCCAAGATGGCGGCGGCTCGCTGGCTGCGAGCGGCGGCGGGGCTGGGCGGCCGGTAGGTGACCCCGGCCCAGGCGCGCGCTCGCCTCGGCGAAGCCCCGCCCTGTAGGGCGGCGAGCTCCTCTTCCCGGGGGGGGGGGGAGCACGTGTTACCCTCCCCCCTCCGCGGGCACTGGGGGAGGGGCAGGTGGTTAAGTCCCCTTCTCCCTCCCACTTTCCCCCTGCGGGCACGGGGGGGGGCAGGATTAACCCCCTCACACCCCCTCCCCCAGGTCGCGCACGGGGGGGGCGGGGTTAACTTCCCCTTTTCTGTCCCCTCCCCCCGCAGGCGGGGCACGGGGGGTGTCAGGGATTAACCCCCATCTCCCTCCCCCAGGCTGGGTGGGGGTTAACCCCGCTCTCCCTTCCCTCGCGGGGGGGGGGGAGGTTGGGAGTTAACACCCCCTCCCAAGTGCAGAGCAAAGGCGGGGGCAGACTAGCTGATCACAAGGGCTCCTCTGGCCTTAAAAGCAAAGACAGAGCGAACTGTCCAGCCTGTGGCTGGAGCCGGTTTTTATTATTTGTCCCCTCCTGGTGCTGAGGAGCCTTCGTGGGCCAGGGCCCTGTTGTGCTAGGCGAGGTGCAAACAGCATAAAAACATGGCCCTTGTCTGCTGGGTGAGGGAGGAACATGGGAATTGGTTCTCTCCCAGTCCTCTGTGCAGGTTGTCAGTTCCTCCATCAGCGCAGGGAGAAAAGAAGGATGCACCAGGGAGGAAGGTGCAACCATAAGCAGCTGGATGTAGTTGTCTACTCACCCTACTTTGTGCTTGTGAGCCATGAGCATTGCTAAAACTGGGGACGGTTGCCACCCACCCTTAATATTAAATCCTAAAATACCTTAAAGACATCTGGGATTCCCTCATCATTCATGCCCTTTCCCATTGTATGGGGAATGGGATGCAATAGGTCACCTTATGCTTCCAACCTTGGGCTGTGTCTACACTGCAGGCTTTTTGCAAGAACATATGTGGAGCGTCTGAACTGTGTGCACGTTCTTGCGCAAGTAAATTTACAGTAAAGCATCAGAAAATAGGGCTTCTTGCGCAAGAGTTATTCCTCTCCCCATGAGGAATAAGCTCTCTTGTACAAGAGCAATTGCTCAAGAAGGCAGTGTGGATGGGCAACAGGGGTTTCTTGCGCAAGAAACCCCTATGAGTAAAATGGCCATTAGAGCTTTCTTGTGCAAGAGAGCATCCGCACTGCCATGGACGCTGTTGTGCTAAAACACATCTCTTGTGCAAAAGCACATGGCAGTGTGGATGCACTCTTGCGCAAGAATTTTTGGGCAGAAACTCTTGCACAAAATAGTTCTTGTGCAAGAAGCCTGCAGTGTAAACGTAGCTGTGGTGTGTAGTGCTCTGAGTGGGAGAATGAACTGTGGGCTGCCTCACTAAGCACTGGGTTTATACGTTCCCAGTGAACTATCCCAGAAAATCTGAGTAGGCAGCAACTTCTACATTTCTGCAATGAGAAAAGTTTTAAAAGGACTCTAGTTACTCACATTTCTTCCAATTGCTTAAATTTTGTATTCAAATGTCTGCAACAATTGTTAAGATTCTGAAAGCAAAATTGACTAAATGTGGGACTGATTTCATTATTTTCATTGTCTAAACCAATAGGGAGTGAAGCAAAGACTAAGCTGTATAAAGAAATATAGATTAGATCTTAAAATATTTTTGCTGTCATTATTGAATGTGTTTATTAGTAACAGATAAACATGACTATCACTATAGATAAGTATGACATTGCAGATCGTTGGAAGTTAGAAGTCTTAGCTTAGATTTTCAAATTGTGTATATTTTCATTAAGGATATTAAGATGCAGATGATTCATGTAGTCAATACAATTTGTATCGACTACAATCCATGATTAGTCATAAGGGAAGGCACTCTGTCCCACCTTGCGCCAGGTCCAGGAGCTACCCCCTGCAGTTTAAATGTACTAGGAGCTGGCTGCAAACACAGGCACCCCACTGGAACCTCCCTACAAACAGAGGCTGCTTCATAGACTGTAAAGCAGCCTCTGCTCGCAGTGAGCCTGCTTCATGGTAGCCTCCCCAATCCCCCCGCCTGGCAGCAGTGCGTGGGCGGTGGGGGAATGACTGGCGGCACAATGGAGACAGTGCTGGGTGGAACCAGCTTTTAAGCCAGTTCCCCCCAGTACCATCTCCTGTTTTCCTGCTTGCTGCCTCTGATACAGGCAGCAAGTGAAGGGGGGAATGCGAGTAGTCGACTCAACTACCTGATAAACCTAGGTTTGTCGGGTAATCGACTACTTGACTGGCCACTTTCATCCCTAATTTTTATGCCAAGTTTGTGCATGTGATTATAGTGGCAGTGCACAAAATAGGAATTTGCATATGAAAATGAACAGTTGTATGGGTAAAAAAAACAAGGACACACATAACATTGATAATCAGATGTGCAGATATGCAATTCAACCGTTTGAAAATCAGTTTAATTCAGCTTTCCACCTCTTCAGGTTTGTCCTTTCCAATATATTCTTCACCGTTTTCTTCACTTAAGATCTCTGTGTCTCAACAGATGGTTGGTGTGGTTTACCTGACCAGCAAAGACAAGAATTTTCTGTTGTAGCTTATTTCCAGGGACTGGATATGAATATCTCTATTGATACCTTGCTACTTGAATTAGTACATGTAGCCAGTGACGCTGCTGTCCTTTCTCCACAGCAGTCCACCACTCTCCACTGGTGAATTTTAAATCAAAATGTTTGCTGTGTGATGATCACTTGGCCACTTAGAAATCTAGGGAGCAGGAATTGAAACCCCCTTTTCCCCCAACATCTAGTTGAGAGGAGGGGAAAATAAGACTGTGGCTGACAGTCTGTGTTACCTGTTCTCCTCCTTCAGGTGAAATCCAGCGATATTAAATATGTGCAAAATTATCTTTCCTTGAGAGATAGGAAAAACTGAATTTTTAATTGAGATGATGTTGGTAAAATCTGTGTCTTTCTTTAGGTTCTCTTGCATGACATTAAAAGACTTTAACTTGACAGCTAAACAGCCTCTCTGCCAATTCACACAAAGGAAGCCGTTTCTTCCATCCACAGTAATACGTAATACAGGTAAATGTAATGTTTGTCATAAAGTAAAGCTCTCTTGATATTTGCCTCAAGAAGATGGTGAAAGATGAAACGCTTCTTTGAGAAGAAACCTCAAATGTATGCTGTATTCTGGGTGGTATTTTATTAATGGAGAGGTAGTTAAGTCATGCAGTCAGATTTTAAATGTATTCCAGATGTTAGTTGCTATATGACATTGGATAAGGCAACAAAACTCTGTGCCTCAGTTACCTTATCTGTATAATAATGGAGATATTTCATCTCATTGCCAATGTTTGTAAAGAGCTTTGATTAAATAAAGCACTATATTTGTGCTTTGATATCTTAAAGCCTTCTTAATATAATTTCACTGAGAGCTCCTGCTGTCCTGTTCAAAAGACTGGAACTGCTGACTATACCAAGATATAATCTTTCAAGAGTGGAGGTAGGGCCTTTACTTCTTAGAGTCTGTGATTTTTGCAGTCTGCTTCTGAATATATCCTTCTGTAGGTCCCTGGCCATCTTCAGGGAGAAATTTTGAAGTTTTTTTTAAATTCTGAGCTATACGATTTATTGTAGGTGTTGAGATTTGAGACTTGAAAGTGGTCTGTCATCCTGTCTGTCCGTTAGTTAGGCCAATACTCTTTTAATTTACCTAATACTGTATTCAGGCACTGTAGAATTAAAATGGACTGAAATTGCTATTTTTCAGCTTTTAGTATTCACCTAAAAATCTATCTATATTATTTAAAAAAGTTTTTCCTGCAGGACAAGAGTGAGGTCATCACGTCACTCTGTGTCCCATAGCCCTTCCCCCCTCAGCTGCCCTGCCTCCTCCCAGCTGCTAACTCAGCAGGGATCATAGAACCATAGAGCAGGAAGAGACCTCAGAAGGTCATCAAGTCCAGCCCCCTGCCCTAGGCAGGACCAATCCCAACTAAATCAGCCCAGCCAGGGCTTTGTCAAGCCGAGACTTAACTCTTAAGTTTATTAATCGGCAACTCTTGGCTCCCAAGGATCAGCGCTGAAGGTAAACTGCTGCTGCTGGTGGTGGGCTTCTGGGGGGGCAGGGAAGAGGAGGAAAATTCCGAGGGGTTGGGGGACCGGCAGATAGGCCCTCTGTAAGGGGGGCTAAAAAAGTTGGAGGGGGGGCTGGCGGCAAGGCTCAGGTCAGCTGGAGTGGCCCGCTGTCCGTGGGGGAGGGTGCAGGTGGAGGGTGGAAACTGGGCCAACCCCCTCCCCCCGTCCCAGCGGCTGGAGGGAGAGAGCCAGGCCAGCCTCTGTCTGGCCTAACCCCTGGCAGCCAGATGGGGGAGAGCTGGGCTAGCAGCGGCCTCAGTCCGGCCCAAGCCCCTCATGCCCAGCAGCCAGAGGGAGGGAGTTGGGCCAGCCTTGGTCCGGCCCAACACCCCCCCCCGCCGGTGGCGGGAGGGAGAGAGCTGGGCCAACCATGGCCTCGGTCCGGCCCAGCCTCCCCCTTCTCCCCCAGTGACCAGAGGAAGGGAGCTGGACCAGCCTAGGTCCGCCCCCCTACTGGCAGCCGAGCGAGGGGAGAGCTGGGGCAGGCCAGGGTTGCCACGCCTCAGCCTGGCCCTCCTCAGTGGCTGGGGGGCAGAGCCGGGGCTCCCTACCCCTGGAGAGGAGGGTTGGTGAGCATAGTGAGCAGGGGGCACTGCCCCCTAGTTAACCTCTTATATTAATAAACTTAAAAGACAACAAATAGTCTGGTAGCATTTATAGACTAACAAAACATGTAGGTGGTATCATGAGCTTTCATGGGCACAGCCCAACTCCTGTTATCTGAAGAAGTGGGCTGTGCCCACGAAAGCTCATGATACCATCTACATGTTTTGTTAGTCTTTAAAGTGCTACCAGACTCTTTTGTTGTTTTTTAAGTTTATACTGTACAGACTAATTTGGCTACCCCCTAAAGCCTCTTATATTAGTTTGTCTGAAAAACACTTCAAACTACTGAAACATGTAGTTTAACCATTAGGAAGCTCATGGATTGTAATTAAATATATAGATTTTCACCTTTGGATAGCTGGTTCAAAGCCAGTCTTTGTTAGTGCTCAAAAATTATTAGTTTCTGATGTCTTTCCAGTTGCCTATATAAAGTTAATATGGACACATAGAAAGTTCTGTACCTTAGATTAACCATGAGCATTAAACAGTTTCAGGAGTGGGGCTAAGGATGACTGGGCCATGAAGATGGAGAGGGCTTCTCCTCTAAGACCAGTCTGAGGGACATTGAAAGGGCAAATGGGCAGCCCAGGGAAATTTGAATTGCCACTGCAAATATTGTACCTGTATTTGGTTAAATGACTTAAATAGTCAGGTCTGTCAATCCAGCATCTTTCACTAAAACTAACATTCTCACACATGCACGCCAAATTAATATTATCTGCAAATATAATCTGAAAAAGCAAAGATTGGAACTCCAGTTTACTGTACTGTTTCTACAGAATTTCATAAGACTATACTCAGCAAAAAGAGATTCAGTGTCCTTTTATGCTGCTGAAAATTGCATATCCAGCTTTTGTACCTGCCTGGTAGAATCAACAACAGCTTATGCTGTGGAAAAATATATATAATGAATGAGAATATATGAGAGATTTTTAATTATCCAGGAGTCTGTTGCAACCAGTTAACCAATTAAATGGGATTTTACATCCCTAATTTAAATGAGCATTGCAGTCCCCACTGAACCAATGCCTGTTGATGTGCTTTCCAGAGAGCCCCCTACCAGCCCAAATCAGAATTGAATAATTTTGAAATTCAGATTTAATCAAACAGGTGACTGGTAGAATCTGAGGGCTGTAATCAACTGCATGTTGATCTGCTTACACAAATATTTAAATTGTCTTTTTCTATTTTTATTTTTCACTTTCAATAAATGAGAGAACAGAAGAAAGTACGTGGTATAATAGTCAGATAATTGAAAGAAGCAACATGGTTACTCTATGTGCATAATGCTACTTACAAACTGTAAGTGATGAGAAACTGGGTTATTTACAGTGTAAACAAACAGTTCCAGTTTTATTAATAATAAAGAAGCATTGTTTATTAAAAATATTTTTCTAACATCAGAAGCTACCCTCGTCAATACTTTTGTGAGAGGCTGATGCACCCTTTTGTATTCTAGACCTTAGCCATTTGACTGTGGAGTTGCTGTCAGTTGTTCTTTGAAGTAGAGAAGTCACTAAATTTGTAGGACCTGTTCAGTTGACATCCAATTCTGTCACAATAGGCCATTAGTTATATAGTCACATTTGAGGTGGCTTCCTTTGCCATTCTAATCAGGGCGATGTTTCTACCTCTTGTGGGTGGAGTTGAGAGACAAAACAGAGGATGTATTTTAGTTGCTATCTCAGGACTATGTCGCGAGAATCACAGGTCCGATGATGAATACCCAAGGGGGGAAGGACAGAACCAGGTGGACAGTTTTATCAAATAAAAATTATTTATTTATGACAGTGGTGAATTTATAGTATTTATTCTAAGATTTTTAATAGACCGTGTTGTTAATGAATTTACAGTATTTATTATATTTATTCTATGGTTTCTAGTAAAACGTGTCAGAGATATAAGGATGGGAATGGCAAGGGAATAGTCTCTAATCTTAAAATATCCAGCTACAGTAATAAAATAACAGTGATAACTACAAACTCTTATGTACTACCCAAAAACAACTACAACACTAAGCTTATACAACAGGAAAAATCAAATCATACATACCAACTTACACAGCACACGGAACATTACAAAGATATCGGTTCGGTTGCGAAGGCCTTGGTTACGCCCGAGAGTCGGGGGAGGTGGCTGGTCGGTTGATCAGGCCGGCAGCGCTTTGAAGTATACGAGGGAAGGCACACCACGGTGGTACGTGTGTTGCGAAGACCTCCTAGAGCGAACTGTGCCATGGGTATTTATCCCCAAATCTGTACATCGCTTTCCTGCGCTTGCATATTACCATATATGGCCCAATGGTCACCAAGTGGGGGGGTCTGTGTCCCAGGGGTTGGGCCGAAACTGTGCAGGTTTCATGCGACCAGGTAAGCCCCTCAGTTCTCACGCCAAGGTGACGGGTGGGAGAGTCTGAGGCTATTTTCCTTTTCACACCTTCCCTTTTTCTAAAGGCAATGGTATGCAGGAAGGGTGCGGCCGGTTTCTCTCAAGGAGTACTGCAGCCCACTATAGCAAGAGCGGCCTGGCCAAACTTTTTTACTGGGGGAGCAGTTTCTTTTCTTTAACAGACTATTTCTAGCATGATAGTACAGAGCATCCCGATTTTAATTCTTTTATTCTTTCTCTCAAAACTTAAGAATTTTCATGGGTGGTGATAGTGTGGGTTAAAATCAGATACGTTGTTGCCATGACAGATACCTGCAGTGGAAATTTGGCAATTTATAAATAGTTTGATTTGTCATCTAATACTAGGCATCGTGATCAAAATTGGTTTTTAGGAAGTGAAAGCTTCCATTATTTTGTTGTTGTTGTTCCTTTAAACAGGGCCCCCTTCTTGCCTAGATCTGGCCCACACAGAATTTACTAGCCTGGGCCTCCCAGGCTCTGGTGTACAAGGGAAATGTGGGGAGTGCCTTTCTGCTTCTGTCAGGGCTGTTCCCCACTCTGGCATTGAGTGCAGAAGATGGGGGGTCTGCAAAGAGCTGAAAAGAAAAAAAAAAAAACCTTCGCCTCTACAGACACTGGTTATCAAAAACTTCCCCCCAGGATCACAAGGAGGGTGATGATGCTGGAGTGGTGACCCCACAGAATGCTCAGATACCAAAGTGGTGAGCATGGAATAACAATCTGAATATAATAGAGAAGGGGCACAAATCTTCATGGGGATGTTAAGAGAGCCTCTGAAAGAGGATGGGGGGCAGTATTAGCTCCATTCAGATTGACACAGAGAATGTGAGTAGCAAGTTGCTTAGAGAATAAAACTGAGTTTAGAATTAACTGTGGCAGGATTTCATTGACCTTTCCATCTGTATCCCAAGTTTAGTGACTGAATTTGTTGATCTTCATGTCAATATGGGTATTTTAATGGAATTTACTGAATCATGTTTTTTAATACATTTGTGTTGTGCAAACAATCTTGCCTGGCTAAATAAACCGAATCTCTGTTGTTCCTTATTTGAGCCACTACTCTTTTGAATATTTATTCTTTCTTTCTTCTCTTTTCAGTAAGATGCATGTTTATTCAGACTCAGGATACTCCAAATCCAAATAGTTTGAAGTTTATTCCAGGAAGACAAGTGCTAGAATCAAGAACCATGGATTTCTCCACACCTGCTGCAGCGTTTTGCTCACCTTTAGCGAGGTGTGTTAAAGTTTTACATACTTTGTTCAAGGGACTGCATGTGTTAGTTACTAAAACAAATGTATATACAAGATGTCATATTAAATGCAGTTGAATGTTAGAATGGATTAGCTGCATTTCCATTGTGGATGCTTCTTTTTCTCATAAAGTAGATTGAGTACCTAGAGATGGCCAAAGTAATTTATCAAGTTATTTATACTGTGCATGTCAGTGTAATAACTAAGTTCCTGGTAATCTATTTAATTGTTCTGAATCAAACTGTGATAGAAGTCATTATTTCTGAAAAGGAAATATATCATTGTGTGCCAGATCCTAGAAAACTTTACTCATGTGAATGGTCTTACGCTAGTAGTTACATTAAAGGCACGCCATCTCCCTGTGTATTGAAACAGGCAAGCTAAGGAAGTGTCCATAAACGTTGCATGTGAAACTGAAACAGTTTTGTAATTTTGGCAAGTACGACTCTGACACTGTTAACCTTAGCTTTGAAGCCATTGGGATTTTTCTTCACTTAAAACTGGGTGTTCACTAACAGTATAATGCAAAAATTAAAATTACTAAAGTTTGTAAACAACCCCTTTTTCTGGTCTTACTCATGTATAATCTTTTGAAAAAGTGCTCAGTGCTGTAGATGACATGATCTAGAATGTATATATTCCATCTTATCCCCTATGCTGTTTAATATCTACATGAAGCCGCTGGGAGAGGTCATAAGGAGTTTTGGAGGA
Source organism: Rafetus swinhoei (assembly GCA_019425775.1). NCBI lineage: Eukaryota > Metazoa > Chordata > Testudines > Trionychidae > Rafetus > Rafetus swinhoei. The sequence goes on from JAFJHL010000226.1 coordinate 4,922,520, forward strand.
TGGTGCCATCAATATGCAGATGACACCCAACTCTATTTCCCTGTGTCATTAGAACCAGGTATGGCGGTGACTGATCTAAATCAGTGTCTGGAGGCAGTGATGGTTTGGATGAAGTCAAATAAACTGAAGTTGAACCCAGATAAGACTGAGGTCCTGTGGATCAGGAGGCCATCTGTTCGTGAATGTGGCATGGCACCTGTTCTAGATGGGGTTACTCTCCCCCTGAAAGAACAGGTATGCAGCTTGGGGGGAGTCCTGGATCCTTCTTTAACATTTGAAAATCAGATTTCTTCGGTGGCCAGGAATGCCTTTGGGCAACTTCGTTTGATCCGCCAGCTGCGACCCTTACTGAACAAGCATGACTTGGCCACAGTGATCCATGCTTGTTACGTCCGACTGGATTACTGTAATGTACTTTATGTGGGGCTGCCTCTAAAGAGCCTTCGGAAACTTCAAACGGTCCAGAATGCGGCTGCTCGAGTTTTAACTAACACTAGTTATACGGAGCACATTATGCCAGTGCTTTGGCAGCTGCACTGGCTTCTGGTATGTTTCTGGGCACTACATGTGAGTATTACCTGTTTGGGAAGTACAAGGAATACTTACATGTAGTGCATTTAATACTGCCTTGCCTACTGGCACAGTTAGTGTTTATTTTTGCTACCATTAAAATCTCAGTTTTCAGGCTTTGTAATTGAGATGCCCATTTGCTGTGGCATAAGAATATAAATCTTCCAAAGAAATATCATCTGTGTTAGCTTTAGATAATTTGAAGTACATGTGCAACTCCAAGACATTTTCTAAAGGAAAATTTTGGGACCATTACTCCATCAAGCAAATTAGGTTGTGGTGATACTTATAAAAATACACAATATGCACAGTGCTACATTTTTAACATTTAAAAATCATTTATGTGTGTAGGCAAAACTCTAAACATCCTTTGCCATGCATAACCACTTGGTAGAGTATCTGATTTGTGCATCTTGAGTTCTATAGTTTCCCCCTGGCCTTGTCTACACTGGCACATTTTGTCACCAAAAGCTGCCTGCTGGAGACAAAATAGTGAGAGCGTTTACATTGCAATTTGACTTTTGTTGGGAAAAACACCCAGTTTTGGTGACAGAAAACTTCCAGCCCTGCTAGACACTCTTGTCTTTTCCTCTTCCTTTATTGTCAACAAAGAGCAAGTGTGGACTCTGTTTTGTCGAGAGAACTGGCTTCCGCCAGTATCCCACAATGCCTGCCCTGATAGCTGTGCTCAGTGTTTTGTGATCTCTGCTGCCCTGTAGGCATGTGGCCCTCCCTTTTCAAAGCTCCAGGAAGTCTCTGACAGCTGAGTGAGCTGCTCCCTTTGGGGATCAAACAGAGCAAATCTTTGGAATGCTCCTGTTCTGCCCTGCACTAGGAACACAGCGGCAGGCAGACTGCTACTTCAGGGGAGGACTAACGAGATTGCTGTGCTGCTTTGACTTCCCTCAGCACGGAGAGCTCAGAGAACTATGAGGGAATCCCAAGAAGCTCAAACATCAGCTCTGCCTTCTCACAGCACTGCACTGTGGGATGCTTCCCCACATTGCTTTGCTGAATCTTGTAGACAAGGTGCTAGCAGTGTAGCCATGAAATGTCATCAGCATTTCTGTTGCCAAACCTTTTCAGTGTAAACACAGTTTCATGAGAGTCTATTTTTCAGCTATTTGGACTATAGGAAATGTTTCAGGATTAGGATTACCTACAGTGTTTTGTTTGAAAATACCAGCTTTAATTTCTGGCTGTTCTAGCTATTTTTTATTGTATCCCTGTGGGTGACAGTCATTTAAGCTGTGGTCTCTGGGTATTAAGGTTGTATAGATTTGAAAACACTGATGCCTGTGGCCACAGAAACAAAACTGAGCATTTGTTGAGAGAGCCTTTAAAATTCTAATTCTCTTATTTTATTGTTAAAAATAGTTTGTAATCAAAATGCTTTATTGTTTCCTGTCTGGTTATAAAGTTTTAGAGTGTTGGTCTGAATTTGTGTGATAATTGTTTAAATGCTGTACACCGAAATGGTGAGGAATGAAATAATCAAGTTTAGATCTCTCTTAATATTTAATTTTAAAATTTTAATCATTTTTTAATTGCACTAAGCAACTGAAGGTAGCAAAATTAAGTGAAACAGGCTTTGGATAAAGTCTGGCCCTCTTGCTTTGTGAGTAACTAAAATTTCAAATTCACCAGTGTCACTACTGAGTCACTTATATACCATAACAATGAATAAATATTTGAAGAACCCTTACAATTGGATTACCCTGGTGAAACATTGTGGGCTACTTTGCACTGAAAAATTATTTCACTGGATGGCAAGGCCTTGTCTCCACTTTAATGGGAGATTGATGCTACAGAGATCATTGTCAAGGGGGTTGATTTAGAGGGTCTAGTAAGGCTCTGCTAAATCGACCACTGATTGTGCTCCCGTCAACTCCGGTATTCCACCAGGTTGTGAGGAGTGAGGGAAGTCGATGGAAGAGTTTCTCCCGTTGACCCCCTGCAGTGGAGACGCAAAAATTCAAATTCAGGTACGTTGACTCCAGCTACGCTATTCACATAGCTGAAGTTGTGTACCTTAGTTAATTCCTCCTGCCCCCACACACACACACACAAGTGTCCAAGTTCATTTCATTTTGGGGGAATCTCTGTGGAGGGAACAAAATTCAGAACTGCTTTTAGTAAGATTGATTATATTTAAAAGTTTTCAGCAGCCTAATCTAATATTCTAAAAAAGAGTCCCTATGCTTCCATATTTGCCTTCCAAGAATGTCGGGGTGTGTGTGTCAGTCATCCTGGATGCTGATCCAGTAGTTTTCTGGGTAAAGAATACCTCTTGGCTTCCAAAGAGAACTAGGGGCATGAGCATTAACTCTTTCATATTTATAATATGTTACTTTTTGCTGTTATGTTCAGTATTTGTTATGGTGTTTTCTACTTATGCCAAGCTACAGAATTTTGTGGCCATTGATGAAGAACAGAAGCACTTAAACTGTAGAAGAATTGTTTGCCAATCTCCTGTAATGGTTTTATTTTCTTAAGTGATTACTAACCTCTAGAAATGTTTTCTTGTGGGAAAGCAAGAAACAGAGGAAAACATGATTGATATAAACTTTCAATTTAGTATTGTTTGTGATTGAAGACTTGTGGGTAACTTTCCTTTGCAGACAGTTGTTCAGGATCGAAGGAGTTAAAAGTGTCTTCTTTGGGCCAGACTTTATCACAGTCACAAAGGTAAGTGGAAGAGAGATTCTGATGCTCCACGTGTGAACTGAGAGTTGTCCAGTGTGCAGGGAGAGATGAAGGGAGGGGAACTCCTTGCAGATCTTTCCCTCGTTTATATAACTTACAGTGGAAATCTTCTCTTTCCATAGAATGGCCACAAAATATTCACTCCAGGGGGTTAATTTAGTTCTTCCGCATAATCACTGTACAAAGTGAAATACAATTACCATAAACCTGTTAAGGCGCCCTATGTGCTAGTTACAGCTTGTGAGAATATAATCTTTTGAATCTGATTTTCAGAGCTGCTGCCAAATATCATGGCTTGCCTTGACGTAAATTGTTGTATGTGTTCAGCACTTTTTAATTTCTAATCAAAATGCTAGATGTCAGCCAAATAACTTTTTAGTACAGGTTTAACTTCTCTAGTCTGGCACCCTCAGGGCTGGACCGGTTCCAAACCAGAGAATTTTCTGGACTATGGAAGGTCAGTATTGCCTAGCAGCATTACCAATACTTCCACTGCTTACTGGGCTGTTAGAGAACATTTAGGGGTAAATTAGAGCTAAATACCAGCACAGAACACTGAGAGCCAGGACTGGTAGCTGTAAACACATTTTATGAGACTGTAGGAAACTTGGCCACACCCATGAAAAGTGGACATCTGGTTTGCTAAAATCATTCTGGACCCTTGATGTTTCCGGACCCGAGAGTTCTGGACGAGAGAGGTTCAGCCTGTATAACATTTTGCCCTTCTGTGGTCCCTTTCCTCTAAATCTGAATAAAAGAAGCCTCACATTTTATAGATGCGTACGTTACTCTGACATACTTAGGTTAAGTTGTCTGGAGCCATATATACTGAGCTAATGGCTGAGACAGGAATAGATCTTGGGAATCCAAATGGATGACCATAAAGGCATCACGGGGCTCTGATGTAGTATGCACAAAGCATTGTGAATAGAACTTGGAACCATCTGCTCCAGAAATAGTCCTTTAGTACTTGAGCTAAAAGAGAAATTTCATTAAATATTCAGCAGCATTAGGGTTCATATTATTTTAAGCTAGATAATAGAAGGCAACAAAATCACAAGCACTTACAGGTGAAAGTCTATCCACCAAAGGACAGAGATACACAAGCAGGTGCATAACATATTGCCTCAGAGTCCCTCCTTTTGTTCCAGGGGCAAAGCTTGTTCATCTGGGGTTCACCCAACCCAGGAGGTATTGTGTACTAAATACATAGCTGCATAAGTACTGAAGAGTCTCTATGCCATGTAGTGGACAGCAGATGGGATGTCAGTAATACAACACATAACCAAAACTTAAACAGGCTTCAAAAATAGTTTGTTGGTAGAAATAGTGTCTGTGATTTTAATTTCTTTCCATATTAAGTTGTTTGTATGTGCTCATATTTATTTTATACAGTGGGTTGGCTTGCATATATTGTAGACAAATGTTTAAATCCAAACAATAAAACCTATGAAAACTTTTCTATTTCATATTGGATTTGGTAAAACTGATTAATAAAATTTAAATTTCAAGTCTAAATGCCCGGCAAGGTGCCTTTAAGATGGGGACAGGATCACGTGTAAGAAGATTCATCATCGGAATGAGGCAGAAATAATATATTTGGTTTTCTTAATTTTTTTATAGGTGGGTGAAGATTTGGATTGGAACTTATTGAAACCAGATATTTATGCAACCATAATGGATTTCTTTGCCTCTGGTTTACCTGTAATTACTGAAGAAGCACCTCGTACAGACACAGGTAAATAGAAGTCTTGAAAAATTGCTTACCCCTGTGTGTGATCTTACTCCTTTCTTAGGTTGATATGTTTGGTACATCGTAGGTAGCAGGTTTAAAACAAACAAAAGGAAGTATTTGTTCATGCAACACATGTGTGGAACTCTTTGTCAGAGGATGTTGTAAAAACCAGGACTATTCATGGAGGACAGGTCCATCAATGGCTACTGTTTGTCAGAAGCTGGGAATGGGTGATGGAGGAGGATCCAGTAGGGGGGACCTGCAGCACCTGGTAGTGGCTGCTGTCGGAGGACAAGATACTGTGCTAGATGGATCTTTGGTCTGAGCCATTATGACTGTTCTTATCTTATGTTCATATGTCCAGAGGAAATAAATTTGCCCCACAGAAAGTATGTGAGAATAGAATACATGAAGCAGTATAAGAGGCTAAAATTAACATAAGATTCAGCAGTCTGCATAAGGTCCAGTTAAACTAATAAGCCATTGTCTGACCATGAATGTGGGGCCAGAATTTCAGCTCGTACAATGCTGAACAGCAGTCTGTGGGCCACCCACCCCTGGGGGTCTGCAGACTGTGCATAAGGTTTCCAAAGGGGTCTGCACTTCCATTTGACATTTTTAGGTGGCTGCAAATGAAAAAAGGTTGAAAACCACTGTTTCAGGAAAATCATCCAACTTTCAGTGGTACTATCCTGATTTTATACCAGCAAATGATTGTGAAGACTCTTCTAGCCTTTTTTAGGTTTGAAACATTTTTTTAAAATGTGCTTGGACTTCTGTGTGTACAAAAATATTGAAATGTGTGGTAGAATTTGCTTTTTACAAGCTCACTATAAAGATTACTGATCTCCTTTGTAAAGTGTTGTAGCTGTATTAATGGTCTAATTGTAACATTGCAATAATGTTACAACAGAAATGCACAGAAGAGTTGCTAAACTGAGATGGAGGGAAACTCTGCCTGTGTTGAGGGGGTCCTGATAGCCCATCTGTTGCTGTCAACTGTTCTTTCAGTTATCCAGAGAACTGCCAGGCATGTCATTTTGAAAGTAATGACTTCTGTTAAATAATTTAAGGAATTTTGAGGTTTATAGGTTTCAGTTCCACTGAAAAGATGCTTCAAAACATATTTGTAATTACTTTTTCAGCTTAACAGCTGGATACAGTAGCCATTTGTCTTTTACATACAAGTAAGAATGCTTTAATGAAGGTCACTGAAACAGTAGTCAGCAACTAATACAGGTCTTGATAGTCTAATAAATTTCACAACTGAGAGCAGTTTGGAGACAATTTTTATATCTATAATAAACTCCAGACAGGAGGAGAATTTTGTACCAAAACCCTAAGGATCCTCCATTTCCCCTCTCCCCCCACTCCTGCCCTTTGATTCATGGCTGATCCTATAGGGATTTTGAACCCAGTTCAATGATGACACATAGATATTGAAGAAATCTGTGTTGTAGAAATTTATATGCTGAGGAACCAGAGGGTGGATTAGGTTGAAATACATGGTAGCCTGTGATAGCCCACCGATCTGTATTCCATCCTGTTAGTTGCTTTTCTTGTTACTCCTCTCACTTGATCTGTCAGAGGTCTTCTGTATGCTTTGAGAAGAGCTGTGGTTAGTCTTGTGTGTGTGTGTGTGAGAGAGAGAGAATCAAGGATTATCTAAAAATCTAACACGTGCTGTAAATTATATTATCTTAGATTTACCTGTAAATTTAGCTCTCAGAATCATCCTTTGGTAGTCAGACCTACTTAATCATGGGAAAAGAATATTGTTTTTACAAGTATTTTACCACAGAATTATTAATCCTAGTAAATGCCTATCAACAATTTTATTTGCATATGTTTTTCCCCCAAAGCTGCATCAGAAGATGATGACGAAGTCGTATTAATGATTAAGGAACTTCTGGATACTAGAATAAGGTAACTACTTTAAAGCATTGTAACACAATAGGTGTGTGTTGGATTATTTCTGTGTGATGCAATTCTAAATATTTTTAGGCTTACACAAAATAGATATGCAGCATGTGGCCAGATTCTGCACAGACAGGCCAGATTTGTGCTTGGTGTTGTCTCTAATTGAAAAGTACACCTCCAGGTTTCCTGGTGAAACCAGCTTTGTGCCAAACAGTGTCCGGTTTGCAAGGGTTCTGACTGAGGCCTTGTCTTCATTTACCAGGAGATCCATGCTGCAGAGATCCACTGTGCTAGTCTCTTTCTAGAGAGGACCAAGCTTTCTGCAGCTTTTCCCAGAGATCTCTAGTGTCCTGAACTTGCTGACTGGTCTCTGACTCCCTGATCTTTTATAGTCCCCAGATGCTGCGCCACTTTCTTAAATGACCAATTTGGGAGCATTTGTTCTGGCACAAGGGCGCTCCCTGCTTCATTTACAGGGGTCATTCCCTTATGACAGTTCTTTAACTATGCCTCAAAGTGAACAGACAAAAATATAGAAATGTGGATGTGGGGAAATACCTAATGTATATCAGAGTTCCTCTTTACCAACAAGGGCTTCTTCCACCAATCACACATTCCAGTATCGAACACTCCTACATACTGTTGCCTGATCTTACATTACTTATGAATTTCCAGTTACTGCCTTTACGGTTGGCAGGTCCTTTGCCCAGGCCCAGTATTTAATTATTGTGCACCGCTGCAGCTTTTGCATTATAGGAACTCTTGTGTATTTACAAATATAGTTTATTAATACCTTTAGCACAACCCCCCCAACTTTATAAGATAGGAAATGTACATCTATATTTCCATACCATATGCTCACACCATTCCTTTTAGAAATTCCTGAGGTGTTAACCATCATCTTCCTCATCATCTTCACCTTCCCCATCATAACCCATCATGGCTCTCATTCTGGCACCTCCCAAGGACTTACACCATCACCTCCTTCCACCCCTAGACTGATATGCCACTTTTATAATGTAATACTGACATTATGTTTCATGCATATTCAATAGGGGATTCTTCCTTTTCTCCTTGTTTGTATTCCCTCACCTCTCTAATGGTGAAGTGTCTTTTTCCTAAAAGTCAGTATATCATTGATCTCAACTTATTATCATATACATCAATTTGTTACCATGGGCCTTTTGTGGTTTTCTATCACTTTTGTCGTTTCTGTCATACTCAGTTATTCAGTCTGGTCTTAACCACTTATTTGGGGGTTTTCCAAGTAACGCTGTACCTGCTAAGTTTGAGGGTATTTTTGAAGCCCCTGTGCCACTGAAGCACTTTATCTAGGTGAATGGTCCCAAATATATGCACATTGACTTTGCTATCTGAGTGCAAGGTCCTAGGCATGTGCATGCTAGCTTTGACTTACAGGCCACATCCTCTATGCTGAGCTAAGTCCCTTGTGTTACAGCCAGACTGTCAATATAAACCTACCACAATTACTTATAATAAACATATAATTGAAATTATATATAGGCAAGCAAGCAAGTTAGGAAGCCACTGTACCAGAAAATGTGCCAACTGGGATTCTCTTATTTATAATTTCTATAAAATATTGCATTCTGAAAGCTCTTATGCAAATAAATTGTAAGGAATGTCTTTGAGCTGAGACAGTGATAGTAAACTCCTCTCTCAAAGAAGAGGAAGGGATATAGAGAGGAGGAGGAAAACCTTACTTAATTATATGGATTGATGTAGTGTGTGTGTGTATATATATATATATAGAGAGAGAGAGAGAGAGTTTACAAACTGTGGGGTACCACAGCCAAAATGTATCAAGGGAGCAGATGTTGGGCCAGGAGAGGAGACTTGGTTTGGTAGGGGGAAGCACACAGACCTATGCCCAGCGGGTCTTGCCGCCTTTGACCAGGCTTCATGTCCCTCAGTGCTGCAGTTGCATCCACCAGCTGGTGGGAAGGGCTGGCAGGAGCGCTGCCAGTGGGGAGCTGAAGGCTGCACAGAGCCTCCCCTCATTCTCAGCCTTTCAGTGCAGCCCTGCCTCCCTTGCCTAATGGGCAGAGCCTGCTGTGGGGAAGTGAATGGGTAGAGCCCCGTGTGGCTATAAAATGTGTATCCACATCTGTATTTGCAAAAATGAGCATGGATAACTGCATCCGGCAAGCTGAAGTGCCTGGCTCAGGAGTGGGTGGCATCCAGCAGGGCAGTCAGTACTCCAGAGTTGCAGCCTTTTGCTTCCCTCCTGATCCTGGCCCTTTAGCTCAGCCCTGTCGGCTTTCCCTTCATGGGGATGATGGAGCTGGGCAGAGAACCAAGTCCTGGCAGCTGTGACCACCTAATTGATGCAAGGAGCAGAAGGCTTCCCCAAATGCTTCCCCTCCTCAACGGGCCCCCCAAGTACCAGCTGTGACACACATGGCAGTCTTTTGCATATGCTTCGAAGACCATATTGAGTGAAATTTAAGCATTTTGGGGATCTGTTGTATTAAATGCAAAGTGTAGGTATTATTGTGGGCTGAGATGGTTTATAACATCTCCAGGAGAGAGCTGGGACGCGAGTCTTTGGAGTTCAAAGAACTACTGAAAATTTGCTAGATGGGAACAGACTTTGGGGGACAATAAGTTATGCAGAGAGCGAGCCTGTGAAGCTACCACATGAGGAATGGGTCATACCAGTTCATGGACGCTGGAAATCAAATGCCTAAGCTGTCTGAACAGCTGAACTACCCAGCCTGAGTTCTGGTTCTGAAACTAGACTGTTATGAACTTGTAAACACAGGGAAAAACAAGTTGTGGGGTTTGAGAGCCTGAGGGTTTAGTTGGGGGAAGATCTCTGGTAAGCTTGTTAATGTGTATGTTTTCACATATTTACTCTTGCAGTTGTGTGCAGTACTCTGTTCAGAGCCACTGGAGAGAGAGCCAATGCATACGCTGGCTTTAGGCAGCCTGGTTCGCTGCGGATATTGCAGTGTAGGCAGGGAACTGTGCATCCTTAATCCCCTGGGCAGGAGGGAGTGAGACGCAGGTCTCGGCTGAAGAGAGGTGAAGGCTGAGATGTCAGGAGCCTAGAGAGAGTGCACTTGAGGCAGCATTGTGTGTGGAGAGCACTGATGCAGTTGCCCTGAAACAGTGACACCAGGCACCCCTCCCCTCATTGCTTAGAAAAAGGGAGGTGCACACAGGACATGGGGGGGAGGGGGACTCAGCAAAAAAAAAAAAAAAAAAAGTTTGGGACCCCCTGGCATGTAGTAGTGATTTGAAAGGCAGCATTAAAGTAGGCTTTGCTGTCATGGGTTATGTGGTCGTCTAAATCTCTTGCAGTACATTAGCCTTAAAATTCACAGTTGTCTCTTTCATATGCACCAGAAGTTCTGTTAAAATTGTTTGTCCTTTTATGCAGTTGGCCAGAAAGCAACAGTAGTGTGTTGTTACTTGTGTCAATATCATTACTGAATAGTTTCCAGGAGCTCTGTACAAGCCCAGTGATGCATACAGAGCGTTCATTGTTTACACAGAAGAACATCAAAAGTGTGAGCAAAGGAATCCAAAGCCTAAGAGGTATGTCTACACTGCAGTTCAGTGCCTGTGGCTAACCCGTGTCAGCACACTCGGGCTTACAAGGCTTAGCTACAGAGCTATCAAGTTGTGGTGTAGACATTTGGGCTCGGGCTGGAGCCTTTGCTCAAGCACCATGAGACCTCTGGCTCCAGCCCGAGCCCGAATGTCTACACCACAATTTTTACAGCTCCATAGCCCGAGTCCCACAAGCCTGAGTCAGCTGACATTGGCCAGCCACAATGGGAGGGAAGAAGGAAAGATTAGAATTGGGTTGCAGCATGTTAAAATCTTGTATTTAAAATAAGGGAGGAATAAATTTTAATCAGATCCTTTTTGTTTGCTGGCTTCCAGGAATTGAGCTGATTTGTTTAGAGTAAGTTGTTGATGCCGATGTTCATAAATCTGACTAAATCCTAAATTATTCCAGCAGGGGAGAAATTCCCAAGTGTTGTTCTTGGAATTGGTATAAAGAGCTTCTGTTCAAGTAACATGACGTTTTTTAGCTTGGCATCTGGAAAAATGTTGCCATGGGGATGCAGTAATAACGTTGGTCATTTGTTAGTTGTGACAGGAGACTAGATTGGGGAAATGTCAGTGGCACTGGGGCCCCATCCTGTGAGATCAGCTAGCCAGATCATGCCCATGAGTACTTGGTTGTTTTCTTCCATGGAGAGTATACAAAACACAACATTCAGAACCATGTAGAATCTAGCATAATGATTCCCTGTTCTACTGCATTCGGTTTGCAACAGGCTCTAATACACCAAGACATTTTTAGAAAGGAAAATCCTCCAGTTTTGCAGTTTACTAAGGATTCTGCCTTAATATAATACAGAAAGGAGAGTAAACAGGTGACATTTAACATCGATGCCTGTTACAAAGTTTCAGGATGTTGGTATAGGGGTGGAAGTGAAGGTTGTTTATCATGGTGTTAACTATAACTTAGTTGTCTTGGTAGCTTGTATAACACAAAGAAATGTTTCAAAGGGGTAGCCGAGTTAGTCTGTACTGGATAAACTTTAAAAACAACAAATAGTCTGGTAGCACTTTATAGACTAACAAAACATGTAGATGGTATCACGAGCTTCATGTGCACAGCCCACTTCTTCAGATGACTGGAGTGCTGAATGTCCAGTTATTTTACTCAGTTATTTTTTATTGTAAAAATCCAGACAAATGTTGTACAAGCTTGTAGCCTGTATTTCCATATTAACTTACCAATAACAAAAATACCAGTCCAGAACATAAAACTGACTCTTGTTCTCTTCTTTCTGTAAATATACAGTTAATTTTTTTTCGCAGTAGAACACATGATGGAATTTTCCAACTTTATATAAGACTCAGTGGCTATAGAGTTGTAGAGCCTATACCTGTGTTACTACTTCAGGATGAGAATTGCCCATAGTTGATATCAAATGTTTGACTCTTAGTCTACATGACATGGGTTGGGAAGGAACTCAGGGATGTTAAATTGCATTTAATCAGCTAATCGAGTAGTCAGTGGAATTTCCATTGACTACTCAATTAATCAATAACTAACCCCTGGGGAGCTAACCCCGCTGCAGATCTGCCTTTTAAATGTAGTATGAGCCACCTGGCTCTTACTCCCTTTAAAAGAGAGAAGTGCAGCATCTGGGACCGGGCGTGAGCCAGGACAGCTAATTCCCGGCTCATACCCAGCCCCCGCTGCTCCTCTGCCTCCCCTGCCCTCCCCCCCGAAGACGGTGCTGGGGGGAACGGGCTTTTAAGCCAACTTCCACTCTTGCTGCCTCTGATAGAGGCAGCAAGGGGAGAGGGGAAAGCAACTAGTCGAGTAGTGACTCAACTACCCGATAAGTCTGGGGTGGGCAATAATTTTTGAAAAGGGGACCACTTCAGAAATTTCAGGGCTAGGAGACTTCTTGTGCTTTAGCACCACCCTGATTGGTCCAGGCTTCCCCCCTCCCTCGAAAAGTCTCCCCCTCCCCAGAGAAACACCAGCTGTTTTTAAACAGCTGGCCACTCCCACTAGGTGCTCTGCAGAAGGAGACCTTGTGTGCTCCTCCTGTCCTCAGGCCAATCAGGGCCTGGGGCCGGGGCAGCACGTGAGGTCTACTTGCCCCCAGAAGAGTGCACGGTGGCTAGAGAGACATGCCGGCTGTTTTAAAACAGCCAGTGTGTGTCTAGCTGCTGCGTGCCCCTGGCAGGGCGGGGACAGGATGCGAAAGCACAAAGCTCCCTCTCCCATCAGCATAGTGCTGTGCACATGTCCATCTATGCCAGTGGAACTTATGTCACTCGGGTGTTTTCACACCCTGAGCAACATACGTTTTTTCTGACATAAATGGTAAAGTAGAAAGTCAGAGTTGGGGCATATTAACCTGGAGCACTCTAAGGAGACATATGCCCTGCCCAGGTTGGACCAGTTTGTGTAAAAAGAAAGGGCTTCTGTTCCTAGAACTCTCTCACATGAACATTAAATGAAATCTTAAAAACTTTTAGAACAAAAATTACTGAGTAATATTTTCTGTTCTGTTTCTCAGGCCAACAGTTCAGGAAGATGGGGGTGATGTCATATATAAAGGCTTTGAAGATGGGATTGTACAGTTAAAGTTGCAAGGTTCTTGCACTAGTTGTCCCAGTTCTATCATAACGCTGAAGAATGGGATACAGAACATGCTACAATTCTATATTCCAGAAGTAGAAGGTGTGGAACAGGTATGTGAATATAAAGGTATTTTTTTGATTTTTAGGTACACTCCTCATTCTCCTCGGAGGCATGAAGAATTCTGCTCAAGTAATTTAAAATACCATTAAAAATTAGGGATGTTAACCTGTATTTGACTGCATGATTAACCGATAAGCCTGGCCTTATCAGTTAATCCTATCGACTATGCTTATCTCCCCCGCCCCCTTGAACGAATAGGGAGGCAGGAGCTGGTGCCCATGGGGAGCTGGCTCCCCATGAGCATCGGATCCCGCGGATGCACCTGTCCCCTCCATGGTGCTCCTCTGATAAAGAGGAAGCAGTGTGGTGGGTGAGGGGGGCAGATGGGAGCAGGTACACATGGGGAGCCCTCCCATAGAGCCCGCCTTTCTTGAGGTCTTGTGTAATCCTAGAGAAGCAAAGTTGAAAATGATTATTTAAACAATGTTTGGGTTTTCATTTTAGGTTGTTGATGATGATGATGGAGTGGAGAAAGAAGCAAACTCTACATGAGCTAGCAGCGTCTGTGTAAATCTAAATAGCAAAGTTTCCCAGAGGTTGTGTGTAATTTAAACGTGTCCTGAGGAACAACAAAATATGCCATTCTCTACTTGGAAAAAAAAATTTCATCTTTTAAAATGTCCCCCATTTAAAGATCGTACACTGCCTTTTCAGTAATTATAAACACACACCTACTTACAGCCTAATCACAACCGAGTATCAAGTAAGGCAATGTGAGTATACGGGTATGAGTTACGGACCACATTCTCATTTGGTTTAACTTCACCAGGTCTTGGATCTCGTTAATTAAATCAGCAGAGAATTTGGCCCACAGTGCACAAAGCAGCACATGGTAACAATGGACTTTATGCTCTGTGTGCATTTTAAGAATAAATATTTATTTTAACCAAAAAGCTGTTGGAATTTTGATTTGGAGTCATAATACAGCGTCTTATACATAATAGCCAGGATGTGGAGTTTGGAACTCCTGTTATCTTTTTGTCCTCCTTCCTCGTAGAAGTAAACAGTGTCTAATCTTGCTAATGTATTTATAACAGTACCCCTGCAATAGACGTTTGCTCTTCTAAGGACCGGCTTGTGTACAGGCTAACACCATGCTCATGCTTTCAGCAGCAAAGTATAAAATGGCTGGTAAAGTTTCTGATTTCTCAAAAATTGAGCTTTTTTGGCCTGATTTCAGGTCAGTTTCCTGAATACCTTTTATAAACAATTAACTATTCAGATGCAAAATAGGTGTGTTATTGTGAATTAAATAAAATGTATGTCCTCTGCATTTGTCTGTCAATGTGTCTGTCATTTGTCTCTTTTGGTCTGAATTTGTATTAGCTTAAACAGCATTAACCCATCTACACACTAAGGGCTCAAGTCTGCCTGTGCTATGGATGGGTAACCAGTGCTGATGTCAGAGAAATAGTAAGTGTACAGAGGAGGGCAGAATTTGGCCTGTATTAAGGTGCCTTGTAGGTAAAGATGAATGAATACATATTAAATCCCAATTGCTTCATGCTTAAAGCACTGAACTGGGACTCCACAGATTTGAATCTCAGTTCCAGCTCTGCCATAGACTTCGTGTGTGAACTTAGACAACTCACTCATGTCTCTCTAATTTTTTCCTCTGAAGCTGGCCTAATGCTTTATCCCTGTGTTTATCTGTCTTGTCTATTTAGATAGCAAGCTCATTAGGACAGGAATTGTCTCACACAGCACCTAGCACACTGGGGGCTTTTAGGTGCTACTGTAATAGAAATAAATATTCTACTGTTTACCCTGGATAAACTAGGGATACAGAGAGGTGCTTCCTTGCCAGGCCCGCATGCAGGAATTTCTGTGGGGGATGTTTTTTTGTAAATGTGGATCGCCAGGGTGTGAATGCACACTCCATGGTCCCCCAAGTAAGCGTGCTTCAGCCAGCAGAAGGCAGGAGCAATGCACTGCCCAAGCCTCCCTCCCCCATGCTCTGGCAGAGGGAAGGCTGGAGCTGATTGTCTCCCCCTCTCTCCAAGGAGGGGGGGCTGGGCCTTGCTCTTGGGTAGGGATGTAACAGTATAGTCGATTAACCGATAAGCAAAAGCTTATAGGTTAATGCTATAGGCTACACGCACACCCCACCCCCACCCCACCCCACCCCACACACACACACACACTTGCCAGTAAATTTTTTAGCAGTTGGGCCAGCAGCTCGGCTCAGTCCTGGCTTGCGACGGGTCCAGGACCTACTCCCGCTACGGCTCTGCATTTAAAGCATATTAGGAGCTGGGTGAGCAGACCACCCCCTAGACAGGCAGCAGCACAGGGCGACAGGCAGCCGTCCACAAGGGGAGCTGGTTTTTAAACTGGTGCCCCTTGGGGACCAGCTCCCACCTGGCATCCCATGCTGCTGTCTCGGATACAGAGGCAGCAGCATGGAGTGGCAGGGGGCTCCTCAGGAGTGGGGCCGGAGCGCACTGTTTGCTGGCCCCACCCCTGGGCACTATAGAATAACCGGTAAGAATTCACGAGGTTACTCGACTATTCAATTAACCGATATTTAACATCCCTACTCCTGGGGGAGGGAAGGGAAATCAGCCCTGGCGTTCCCCCGGCCAGCTGGAGCATGCTTACTTGTGGGATCATGGGCGGAGTGCATTTGCCCCTCCCCGGCATGCAGGCCTGCTTGCCCACATTCACACAGTAGGTCCATTGGAGAACATGGCACTGCAAATCAATCGATTCAGAGCACCCTGCTATAACCACTGAGCAACATTTCCCAATAAAGTGTCCCCAGACAAAAGGAACTAAGGTCACTGTATTATTCACTATAAAAATGTGCACTCATGGGGGAAAATATGAAACACAGCTTCAGCAATTTAGAAACAAATTGATGGCTGTCCATATTCTTAACTTTCTCTTAATAAACATTAATATGTAAATTTACAAGTGTCAAAGTGATGCTTACAAATCAATCTCAATTTAGCAAGTAAAAACAAAAAACCTGAACTTACTGTTAAGTGAAAAGGCAATGGTATATTAAACTTGAATAAAACAAATGTTAAATGGCAGGATAACAATTGCCTATATTGCTATGGCACCTAGAGGGTCCGGTCTTGGACCAGGACCCCATTGTGCTAGGTGCTATACAAACAATAAAGAGATGGTCCCTGCAGTTCTGCATGTAAGTTGTCAAGCTCCTTCAAAGGAACGCTGCTTCTGCAACTTTCTGAGAGTAAGAGCGCTGAACCCTGAAGATTAGTTTCAGTACTTATGGTCTGCCATAAGTACAACTCCAGGTGCCATAGCTGACAGTCACAAAAGCTCCATTTTGAATTGCTGGTATTGGACAAATCAAAGGTGTACTATGAGAGAGTGTTTGGAATAAAAATAAATGTACCACACATTACAAATGAGAATAAGATTCTACCTGAGAATCCTGAATATGAATATTGTGCATCAGAATGTTTACTATTCTGTGGAAAAATACAAGAGCTAGGGGTTGTCACTGACACCTTCACTTGCTCTTAGTTTGCAGATACACATTCAAAATATTTCACAAGATTAAAAAAACCCCCACCCATTCAAACTAAGCTATTGCAATTCTCTTTTATAGACAGTCCACTATGACTATCTAAATTCTCATCTTGAAACTACTCATGGGTCAAAGAGCACCAGGATGTGATTCATTCCAAGTCTCTGAAGGAAACCATCTTAAGTCTTTTTATACAGCAGTACATCTCATCATATAACTTTGCATGATGTGAAGCAATCAGCAAACATTACCCACTGTGATGGGATTCATGAGGCAGGTACTTTCAGCCTAGTAGCAAGAAGAAATAGCTCAGATTACTTAAGTTACCTATTCAAAATGTGGGTCATTGAAAATTGCAAGACTATTGTTTTGGGATATTTTTACCTAGCAGGTGCATAGATAGCTGGCATTTAGAGCTTCCCCCTGAGCTGGCACTTTCAGCCACTGCTCTGCTTGCCCTTCGAACCAACCTTGAGAGTCACTGAATGTGCATGCTATCTGTGGGTCAGGCCTTCCTCACTAGAAGTCCAAGATACATTCCAAAAAACTTGGATTTATAGTGAAACAACTTCAAGGAATTATTTTCCCACAGCTAACTTCCATTTGTACAGAATATTGGGGGGTTTTTTGTTTGTTTTTGCATGACTTAAGAGCAGGGAATGGGCGGACTTATGATGCATCAGTTCCTACAAGCGTCAACAACTTTAGTGAGGAATGGATATATACCAGGGCGACAGAGCAGGGACGCCCTGTAACCCATTTTATAGGTACCAGAAGGATCTACATAAGGGTTTGGTGTGTGAGGACCATTCATTACTAGTTCCTGAGCATACGCACTTAGAAAAATGGCCTCTGCCTCCTGTCTATTCAGTCTTGGAATACCCATCAGTCTATAGTTTTTCTGAAGTGCTTGTGCTGGTAGCATTTTAGCAATAAATACACCCAGGATCTGTGATGGTACTAACGACCATAGGGAGGGCAGGATAGGGCCCAGAGTGACCTAGACAGATTAGAGGATTGGGCTAAAAGAAATCAGATGAGATTTAACATGGACAAGTATAGAGTCCTGCACTTGGGATGGAAGAATCCCAAGCATTGTTACAGGCTAAGTAGAAGTTCTGCTGAAAAGGACCTGGAGTTTACTGTGGATGAGAAGCTGGATATGAGTCAACAGTGTACCCTTGTAGCCAAGAAGGCTAATGGCATATAAGGTTCCATTAGGAGGAGCATTGCCAGCAGATCTAGAGAAGTGATTATTCCCCTTTATTCGGCTCTAGTGAGGCCACATCTGGGAGTATTGTGTCCAGTTCTGGGCCCCCCACTACAGAAAGGATGTGGATGCATTGGAGAGGGGCCAGTGGAGGGTGACCACAATGATTAGGGGGCTGGAGCACAGGACCTATGAGGAGAGACTGAGGGATTTGGGTTTGTTTAGTCTGCAGAAGAGAAGAGTGAGGGGGGATTTGATAGCAGCCTTCAACTTCCTGAAGGGAGATTCCAAAGAGGATGGAGAGAGGCTGTTCTCAGTAGTGATGGATGGCAGAACAAGGAGCAATGGTCTCAAGTTACAGTAGGGGAGGTCTAGGTTGTATATTAGGGAAAACTATTTCACTAGGAGGGTGGTGCAGTACTGGAATGGGTTCCCTAGGGAGGTGGTGGAATCTCCATCCCTAGAGGTGTTTAAGTCTCGGCTTGACAAAGCCCTGGCTGGGTTGATTTAGTGGGATTGGTCCTGCTTTGGGCTGGACTTGATGAACTCCTGAGGTCTCTTCCAGCTCTATGATTCTATGCATTTCTTGGGCGCTTTGGAAGCCATGACTTTGTCCTGACCTTGCTCCTGCTCAAATTCACAAAACTTCCTATTGGCTTCACTGAAAGTAGGAGCTGGTCTTTCATGCCCAATAAATCTAGATTCCTCTCTTCAGATTCATTGTTGCTTCTGGCTTGTACAAAATTCAACAGTGAGTTTCAGCATAAGAATGTAAAATGCTGGAGTGGTCTTACATGGAGCAGCAAAAACAAACAAACACAACCAAGAAAGAAGATTGGCTGTGAAAATGTAGATGGTGGCACTTTGAGGCTGGTGCCATTCATGTGTCATTGACCAAATAGATCCTTACAACGTCATTGAGTGAGGAGCAGATGGATGGAGAGGTTTTTTTCTATTCTCAGTTCTACTGTAATGAGTAGTTAGTAGATTTCCCTTCCCCCAGGGAAACTCAGTTCTTTTATTGAATTACTCAGTCTTGTAATCCATCCACTCAAAATCCAGATTATTTACTTGTCAAAGGATATCCTATTAGTTTGTCCCTTAATTAAAATCTGTTAAAATAGGATCATACAAAGTCAGACAAGAGTGAGGAAAATCAAAATTTAGGTCAATACTCCACCATTAGAAAGAAGGGTGGAGAAAAACTAAACAGTTTGTCTATGACTATGCTGCCTGTTTTGAGCAAAAAATATGCAAATGAGGCAAAGCGTAGAATATCGCTGCGCCTCATTTGAATTATTAATGAGGCTCCGTTTTTGCGCAAGAGACTTGTGCAAAAACAGAGCCTCATTAATTATGCAAATAAGGTGCAACAATATTCCATGCTTTGCCTCATTTGCATATTTTTTGTGCAAGAGTCTATAGTGTAGACATAGCCTTTGATTTAAATAAATACTGAAAAAATCATTTTTAAATGTGTTTGTTTATTTAGGTTACTAGTTGCAGTGTACTTGATGATTATGCAATTTACTTGTTGATATGTATCCTGGGTACTTTTATGCTTTTCAAGTCAAATTTCAGCTTGGAGCGGCAATGCTGATTTTCAAAATCAGCATGGGGTTGTTTTTTTTTAAAAGAAAACTTGTCACAGGGATTTTTAAAATTGTAGGAAATTACCTTTACTTTTGGACTTGCTGAAAGCTTGCTTTTTCTGAATTTACACATACTGCTTTAGATTTTGGCAGCACAGGGTCTCCATTTACTGCTGTTTAAACAGGCTTTTTTATAGAGCTCTCCTGCCAGCAATATACATCTTATTTTCAACTTTTTCATTATTTTGCAGTGCTGTCTAGGGGGTTAAAATAGGGGATTGGGAGCTAGGAGTTCCAGCCACTGTGAATTTAGGCAAATCACTTAACTTTTCAGTATCTCAGTTTAACCATCTATAAAATGGGATAATACAAATAATATGTTGAGGCTTAATTATTGCTAATAAGTGCTTTGTGATCCTCAGATGAAGTGTCACCAATAACATCATCACTGACTTAAAAAACAAAGCCTTATCTTATAGTCATAGGTGTCTTCCTACCATACTCACCTGCCATGTAGTGAGTTTGATCTCTCATTCCTTGCTACCTAGTCAAAGTTCCTTCCTGCTAAGCTAGTAAATGGGGTGGTCTGTGTCAAGCTCTGGCTCAAAACTAATTACCAAACCTGAGTTCTAAATAACCATCCCCAGGGATTTACAATGCAAGAAGTGATTGGTTGCTGGGGTTGTGCCTGAGAGCACTGAAATCTGATGATGATTTCCTAGCAG
The DNA here is from genome assembly GCA_019425775.1 of Rafetus swinhoei. NCBI lineage: Eukaryota > Metazoa > Chordata > Testudines > Trionychidae > Rafetus > Rafetus swinhoei. The sequence continues at coordinate 4,942,751 of JAFJHL010000226.1, forward strand.
TCATGTGACTTTATCTTCTTTTAACCATGTATATCAAGAATCCTTCATTTAGGATGGGCAGGACCAGTTGTGTATTGTGTGTGGGTGGGGAGGTAGAATTAACATGTTGGCTGTGTCTAGACTGGCAAGTTTTTCCGCAAAATCAGCCGCTTTTGCGGAAAAACTTGCCAGCTGTCTACACTGGCCGCTTGAATTTCAAAAGCACTGACTTCCTACTGTAAGAAATCAGTGCTTTTGGAAATACTATGCTGCTCCCGTTCGGTAAAGTCCCTTTTGCGCAAAACTTTGCGCAAAAGGGCCAGTGTAGACAGCTGAGATTTGTTTTCATAAAAAGCCCGATCGCGAAAATGGCGATCGGGCTTTTGGAAAGCGTTTAGATTGGCACGGACGCTTTCTGCAAAAGTGCTTTTGGCGGAAAAGCGTCGTACTAATCTAGACGCTCTTTAAAATGCTTTTAACGGAAAACTTTTCCGTTAAAAGCATTTCTGGAAAATCATGCCAGTGTAGACACAGCCAGTATGTTTTCAGCATGTTATTCCTTCTCTCTCTTCTAAACACTCAGCACTTTCATCTAGGGTTAATGGATTATTTTCATTCCTTTCAATTTTAACCCACAATGTATTTTACTGCTTTCAAGTGTTGCTCTCTAGGTCCTGGAGGTCCATGATGCCCACAGAGATACACAACTTTTGTCCACTGACATAGTTACTTATGTGATTTTTGTTTATGATGGAGCACAGCCCTTAACTGCATTCTGTAATCAAGTAAAAGCTTTGACTAGGCTTAAATAATAATCTGATAACACCCTCCCCCCAAACTCCTGGGCTTGGCCCTTCCTTTCCCTGATCACCTGATTCCTTTCCCTAATACATGTGAAGGGCTGTCTATCCAGGGTTTAGACTGTTTTACCAGCAGGGACTTAACCTTCCTTAGTATTCGTCCAGTGCCTTGCCTGGCAACCTACACACAGCTTTTCTTCAGTTGAGGGGAAAAGCTCCATATAGCTTCAAAGCTTGTTTCTTTCACCAACAGAAGTTGGTCCAATAAAAAGTATTACCCTCATCCATCTTGTTTCAGATAACAGTATTTTCTAGGTTTCATGATTGACACAGAAACTGGATGAGATCCAACAAATATCCCCTTAGCTACCCCACACCCTCTGCTCCCCACATGAATCTCCTATTGGATGTTTGTTATAACTGAATAGTTCTTGGCTTTTGTGGGGGCTACAGACACGGTTCTCTTGAAATGGAGGGCATAGCTTAGCATGCCTACCAAGTCACAAGCTTCCAGAAGGCCTGGTTACAGCTAAGAAACAGGGTTCTGACTTAGAACATGCACTTATAGTACAGACCAGGAACATTGCCCACTTTTCCTATACTGCCCTCCAACCCTTGATGTACAGGGCAGAGGGGAGTTCTGGCTCCAGACCCATTCAGGCCTGGACAGTTAGTGCTAACTGCAGCCCTTGCAGTGATGTGGGAAATGCACTGAGACCAACAAACACATCCAATATGGGCCAACTGCTGGCTTTCCATTGGTCCTGGGACTGGGGGTTGGGTCCTACTTTCTGCTGCTGCCTTGCCTGTCCCCATCCCCCTTCCTCTTCCTCCTCCCTATGGTCCTCCAAATTCCCACCTCATTTCCACTCCCCATCCCCCCTTTTGTTTCCTGCTCCCCTCCCTCCTCCCTCTTCATCCCCTTCCTCCCCACCTACCCTCCTCCTCTTCATCCCCTCCCACCCACCCCTCTTCATCCCCTTCCTCCCCACCTACCCTCCCCTCTTCATCCCCTCCCCACCCCTCCCCTCTTCATCCCCTTCCCTCCCCACCTACCCTCCCCTCTTCATCCCCTTCCTCCCCACCTACCTCCCCTCTTCATCCCCTCCCCACCCCTCCCCTCTTCATCCCCTCCTCCCCACCTCCTCCCCTCTTCATCCCCTTCCTCCCACCTCCTCCCCTCTTCATCCCCTCCTCCCCTCCTACCCTCCTCTTCATCCCCCCACCCACCCTCCCCATCCCCTCTCCTCTCCTCTCCTCTCTCTCCCCTTCATCCCCTCCCCACACGCGGACGCGGGTCCGGCTTCGAGCTGCCACGTCCCCTGTGCCACGGCAGCGGCGCTCGAGCCAATGGCAGGGCGCGCGAGGCGCCTGCGCCCTTGAGCCCGGCCGGCCCCGCCCCGCCCCCGCCGCTGCTGTGGCCCGAGGAGCGGCGCGGCCCGCAGAGCAGAGCTGGGCTGTCCCCGCGCGCAGGCACCATGTGCGGTAGGGCCGGGCGAGAGGGGAAGGGGGCGGGGGGCTGCGGTAGATCCAAGGGATGGGCGCTCGGGGCGCACGGGCACTGCCGGGTGTGGATGGGGCGGGGTGCGGGCTTACATTGAGGAGCAAAGGGGAGGGACGTGAAGGACGTGGCAAAGACAAGGGGCTGGGGGTGGGGTAGGGTCTGGAAGGCATGGGGATATACGGGGGGGTTGGGAAATTGAGGAAAGCAGGTGTGGAGATTAGGGAAATAAGTAGGAGTGGGGCAGGGGTAGGGGGAGCTAAAAGGAAATATGGGGGCAGCATGGGGGGCGGAAGATGAAAGATTCGGGGAAAGTGCTGTCAGCAGGAGTTAGTGATGTGGGAGGTGAAGGATGAGAGAGAGAGTTTAAGGAGTAAATATTGGGGCCGCACAATAATGATTTATACAGGATGAAATAAACTGTGTGTGTCACCAAGAATATGAAACTTACTAGGAAGCTGGTGGATGCTAGCTGGGGGCAGGGCAGATATACATCATCTTTCAATGAACAGCTGTCCCATACACGCACTGCAATGTTTTAAAATTGGGCCTCGTAATGTTCTCATGCAAACGTCCTGCTTCAGGATATAAGTTTCCTTTATGTGGTTCTTTGTGGACTATGGGCCAGTGGGAGGAAATAATGTTGGCAAATAAAGTAAAAGTTTGTGTTTAGCTTCCCACTCATGCATCCCAATTCTCCTTGCAGTGTTGTGGGGTCCTTTGCATGGCAGTTCTTTGTGGCTGAGAAGTGTAGGAAATGTCTGGTTATTCCTTTGCTGGAGAGAGATGGCCTTGCAAGTCTGTTGAAGTGAAACAGAGCTACAAGGCAGATCATGCTTTTAACTAGGGATGTTAGTGAGTAGTCGACTACCTGGTAGGCATATGCTTATCAGGCAGTCGAGTCACTACTCGACTAGTTGCTTCGCCCCCATTGCTGCCTCTAGACTACAGGGTTTTTTCGAAAAAAGTGGCCTATTTTTTGAAAAAACTTCCCCTGCGTCTAGACTGCTGCCGTGTTCTTTTGAAAGTAAATCGAAAGAACGCGGCAGTTTTTTCAATCGCGGTAAGCCTCATTTTATGAGGAATAATGCCTTTTTTCAAAAGTACTCTTTCGAAAAAAGGCACTATTGAATGCAAGCTGTGCTTTTTCAAAAGAGAGCATCTAGACTCTCTTTCGAAAAAGTGGCTCGCTTTTTCGAAAAATCTGCTTGTAGTCTAGACGATGTCTTTTTTGAAAGATTCTTTCGAAAAAGCCTCTTTTGAAAGAAGCTTGTAGTCTAGATGTAGCCTCAGAGGAAGCGAGGAGGGAAGCGGGAACTGGCTTAAAAGCTGGTTCCCCCCAGCATCGTCTCTGTGGAGGGGCAGGTGAGGAAGAGGCTCAGTGGGGGACCGGCTCATGCCCAGTCCCAGACGCTGCGCCTCTGCTTTTTAAATGGAGTAAGAGCCACCCAACTCTTACTCCGTTTAAAAAGCAAAGGTGAAGCGGGGGACCGGGCGCTAGCTGGGAATAAGCTAATTCCCGGCTCGTGCCAGGTCCCCCGCTGCACCTCTTCCTCCCCTGTCCCTCCACGGAGCTGCTCTTACTCCATTTAAAAAGCAGAGGTGTAGTGTCTGGGGCTGGGCACCAGCCGGTAATAAGCTGATTCCCAGCCCAGGCCCGGTCCCCCGCTGTGCCTCTGCTTTTCAAATGGCATAAGCAAGGCGGCTCTTAATCCATTTAAAAGGCAGGGCTGCAGTGTGGTTAGCTCCTGGGACGGGGAGTACACCCCCCCTGCAGCTCTGCAGTTTCCCCCCTTATCAATTATATGAGTAGTTGATGGAGATTCCGTTGACTACTCGATTAGCTGATAAAACGCAATTTAACATCCCTGTTTTTAACCTCACAATCAAAAGATGTGCTGGATTGTGTACGTTCCCTAGCTGAAGTGTGTGCCACTAATTTCAGCATAGAAATGAAGTAGATGAATTGTGCATTGACTGAATGTTCCTCACTTATTCAATATTGGGAGACGTATTTGAAGTTACCATCTCTAATAGAATGGACACAACAGTTTCCCCTCAAATTAGAAATTACAGTACCATCTCTCACTTTGTTTCTTTGCTGGCAGGAACAGCTATATAATGCTTCTCCAAAGGATAAAAAGGCCAACACCATATGTATCTGAGAGGTAGTTGGGGAACAACAAATATGCATGACAGGACTACACCCTGTGCCCACTTGGTGGGTTTGTCCGTAGCTGAGGCAGCGGCAGGTTGTACAAGGGGTGTTGCTACTCTTGTGCTCTGCCTTGTCTAGTGGCTCAGGGGGGAATAGGGTTTTCAAAAGCACCTATGGCCTGCTTTAAACACACAGTTGCACAGGTTTAGCTAAAGGTGTGATTTTTACACTGCTGCAAAACCATGAGTGGAGACTGGTTTGCCACACAGGGGTTTGCACCAGATTAACACAAGTCAGGATGTGAATGTGTACACAATTAACTGATGAGCCTGGGCTCATCGGTTAATCCTAATAGTTACCTATAGCCTCCCAGTTCCTGTATCAGAGGCAGGGTTGCCTGCAGCTGCCTGTCAATCAGAGGCAGCAGGGGAGCGGGGACGGCGAGCATCAGTCCCCGCCTGCAAAAGTGTAACTGCTAAAAGTTCAGCGGTTATGTGTTTACACAAATAAACGTTTTTTTAACATTACTTTTTCTGACCCAAGTCAGACTGATTTGTGTGTGGACAAAAGGGGAACTTGAGTCAGAGCCTGAGCTTAGAGTAGAGTATAGTATAAACACAACCTCAGAGTACAAGCCATTCCACGCACTCCCCGCCTGTTATCCCCCCATTTGCTATGGAGTTCTTGAAACCTATCTCCAGTTGACCCTCAGTGCCAGCTTGCCCTACCCACTTATTATGTGTGTAAACAAAGACCTTCGTGTTTTGTCCCGAGCTGTCCCCTTGGCTTGAGTGGTACTTTCCATAGGCATCTGCAAAGCTAGCTTGTTATCCACTTTCAAATACTTCCTGAAAGCTCTCCTTCGCCATGATGCCTACAAGAAAACCTGAGAATGGTTCGTGGTAGAAATGTAGCCGTGTTAGTCTGGTGTAGCGGAAACAAAAAACAGGACTATGTAGCACTTTAAAGACTAACAAGATGGTTTATTAGGTGATGAGCTTCGAAAGCTCATCACCTAATAAACCATCTTGTTAGTCTTTAAAGTGCTACATAGTCCTGTTTTTTGTTTGAGAATGGTTCGGAAACTGGTGAGCTGATATTACTGCCCTCTAATGACCAGTGTTGTCATTGTTTACTTTTGTTCCCCCCATCTGTCTCTTCTTTTATACTTTAAATGTGAGTTCTCTGGCAGCGTGGACTATCTGTTTGTACGGTACCTAGCACAGTGGGGTCTTGATCCATATCTGTGGCTTTTAGGTGCTATGGTAATACTGCTACTACTACTGATAACAATTAATAAGTCAATGGGGCATCCAATGGGGATGGCTCAGTTGATGATTCCCTGTTCTGTTCACTCCCTCTGGGGCATCCCGCCTTGGCTGCTGTCTGAAGACAGGACACTGGGCTAGATGGACCTTAGGTCTGATCCAGTCTAGCCCTTCTTATGTCATCTTAAGGCACTAAGACACTTTTCAAAATCCCACCTATAGTCAGATTTCCTTTATTGATGACATTTGGGAAAATCTTCCTTGTCTGGAACTTCCTCTTCAACCCCTCTCCCCCAGTTTGGAGACTTGAGAAGAAAAAAAGTCTCCCAGTTTTGTTCATGTCATATTAGTTTCACTGTTACGCCTTTCTAGAGAGTTATGCTGTACTTTTTTCCTTCCTGATTTCTACCACAGGTTTTCCTAGTTTTTTTTTATTAAATCCTGTTACTGAACTAAATTAGCTTTTATATATTTTATATCTGCTCTGCACACCTTCACAATTTCTGCACCCTCCATGCAAACAGAGGATTTTGAATCTTTTAGGATATGTTATCTCAAAGGTTGCTCTGTAGCATAGAGAGAATATATAAGGGGTAAGAAGGGCGGCAGTCAGTAATGTGTCTTCCGTCTTACCTTATACTAATTTGCCTCAAAGAGGAAAGTGGGACAATGCTAAGAATAAAATAGACAACAGTTATTGCTGTAAGTGGTTTGCTGAAAGTATGATGCTAGTTTTGGTACAGTGGAAGTTTCCCTCTTGGGAAAACCAGCCTTTGAGATGTGCAGTAATTTTGCTATTTACTTTTTAAAATTGTGGTGACACTGAAAATTCTGTGGATCAGTATTGTGTATGCGCCTTTTGGATCTGGATGCTTGCATAAATATTTCCCCCCTGTTTCAATACAAGCAAAACTCCTGGATGTTGGAATTATAGAATCATAGAAGTAGAAGAAACCTCTAGAGGTAATCAAATCCAGTCCCTGAACTCATGGCAGTACCTAGCACTATCTAGAATGTTTTGTTCGATAATACAAAAGGTGTCAGAGCTTTGGCTGTACAGGTTGCACCTCTATAAACCGGGACTCTCTGGTCTAGCAACATCTGTGGACCTGTATCTTGTTCCAGGTGGCCGGGTGAAGCAGAGAGATTTCCTGTCCAGAAGAATGAAAACAGGGTACAAAAGAATCATTAGTGTAGGGTGTTTGTGTGGAGTGTTATGATGTGAAGTAAGGATGTTAAAGACTAGTCAACTATCTGATAAGCATTTGCTTATTGGATAGTTTTTTGACTAGTCCATAGGCCCTTCTGCATTCCTCCTTTGAAATGTACAAGAGCCCCTACTGGGGCTCTTGTACATTTCAAAGGAGGAATGTGGAACTCCCCTTACAGCCTGGGGCCAGCGGGAAGTCCCCAGCTGCACGTGGGTGCCTTCTTTGAAATGCCATGGAGCCCGGGATCAGCGGGGGACTCCCCAACTTATCCTGGGCTCCCCGTGTCATTTCCCGGGGAGCCCCGGGTCAGCTGGGGAATCTCTAGCTGACGCTGGGCTCCAAGCAGCTGCCCCTTTGAATTGTGCAGATGCGTGGTTCAAAGGGACAGCTGCCGAATAGCTGAATCACGGATCGGGGCTCGTAGCGGCATTCAGCGTAGCATGGAGCCCTGGGTCAGTGGGGGACTCTGAGTCCCCCGCTGATCCCAGGCTCTATGGATTTAAAATGCACAAGAGCCCCCTCTGGGGACTTTTGTGCATTTTAAAGAAGGCACCTATTTGCTGCTGGAGTCAGTGGGACTTCCTGCTGGGCCTGGGCTTTGCGGAGTTCCGCATTCCTCCTTTGAAATATACAAGAGCCGCTGCTGGGTCTCTTGTATATTTCAAAGGAGGAATGCGGAAGTGCCTGTCGACTAGTCGATGGAAATTCCATCTATTAGTCAATTAACCACATTTTAGCATCCTTAATGTGGATTAAAAATATATGAGCATAATGGGATTTCCCTCCCTTTCCACAAATGTTGAGGCAAAGAGGGGAGGCAATCAACTATTTAAAAACATTGCATACCAAAGAAAAAAAAAGTTGTAGATTTTTATGGTAGCCGGAATCAAAGGTGAGGGAGCTTTTTGCTGTAGGGAATGCATAAAGGCTGTAGGGAATGCTGGCTCCTGCTGCTGCCCCCTCCCCTCCCATAGAGGAGGGCAGGAGCAGAAGCTGGTCCCTCCACATGCGGAGCTACCCACCCCCCAACACAGGAGCTGGGAGAGGCAGCCCAGTACCCAGGATGGTGGAAGCAAGATGCTGCTTAATCGGTTAACCAGTTTACTGATTAACTGGGATTTTACATCCCTAATATGTACTATTCCACACTTGCTTGGGGTTAGTAAGATTTTTGTTAAGAATAAAATATTATACTTGCCTATCACCATGGCAAGGGGCAGATGAGTAGATTTGATGCTTGGGTTGGTAAGATTTCAAGATGGTTGGAGAAGGATTTTATAATGTAGTAGTCACATGGCAAATCGTAATCAGCATGAATTAAATTAATCTGTGGTGTGAATACACATAGGGTACATCTTGACTACAAGCCTCTTTCAAAAGAGATCATCTACACAGCCACAAGGGTTGTGAAAAAGCGATCCGCTTTGTCGAAAGAGAGCATCCAGGCAATCTGGACGCTCTCTTTTGAAAAAGCCCTGTTTGCGTTCAAGAACACCTTTTTTTGAAAGAGCTCTTTTGAAAAAAGGTATTCTTCCTGGTAAAAGTAAGTGTACCAATTTCAAAAAATACCGCCACATTCTTTCAATTTTAATTTTGAAAGAATGTGATGGCAGTCTAGATGCAGGTGAAGTTCTTTTGGAAAAAAGGCCATTTATTTTTTTTTTAAACTCAGTCTAGACACACCCTTAAACTGTTCAGACTCACTTCAGAAAGAGTTTTAAAACAGGTTTTGCAAGGTGATCTGATCTTATCTCTCTATATAAAAAAGTTTTTCCTGCTGGACAACAGAATGACGTCATCAGCATCAACAGGCTCTCTCATCGAAGCGAAGGCAGCCAGAGAGACGGGGGGTAGACGAGCATAGCCAGCAGAGGGTGCAACCCCCTGGTAGTCTGTAAATAATTCGACCAATCAGATCCTGAGTGGCTGGATTTTTTTTAAAGGGCTGAATAATTTTGGTCTAATACAGTTTGCAGTTATTCAGGATGTAATCAGGTGAAAACTCACATTTCAGGTTTTATGGTGGTTGCTGCAAGAATCAGGAAGGAATCTTCTTCTTTTTTTTTTTTTTTTCATTCCATGAACACCATTGTGCAACTAGTTAGATGCTTTTCTCTTGGGCATCAGGTAAAGGCAACCACTTGAACTGGGATGCTAGATTTGATGGCTAATCTCATCTAATTTGGAAAAATCTTGCTTTTCATAGGAAAGAAGCCTTCCGATGCACAAGTATTGTTCCTCTACAGAGGGGTGTTTTTCCTGCTCTCCTTCTCTTGGGCTTTTTGAAAAGCTGATGATACAAACGTAAGCTAACCTTCCCATCTGAAGGTTGCAGTCATTGTCATAATTTGCTAATCTGCACAGATTTAGCATCTTTTTGGCACTCGGTTCACCACATTTTCCAGTTGAAATTAGCAGCCAGCAGATAAATGACAGGGATCCAGTCCTGCAGGATGCTGAGCAGCCTCTATTCTGAGTGGAGTCAATAGAAGTTCAGGGTGATTGGCAACTTGTTAAAAAAACATAGAAATCCATCTCCCTGTGCTGAGGCAGGATTAAATATACCTCCCTCCACTACTACTTTCTTGTGGTGCCTAGGTTTCTTTGTTAGTATTAGAACATGTTTTGGCATTTGTGGTTTTACTATCGGTTTCATTTGTAGGGAAGTCCTTGCTTTCCTCCCCTGTCCCGGCTTGCAAGACATTTTTGTTTAACCAGGTGTTTAATTTAGATTTATCTAATTTAGATCCTGCACTTGTGACAAATTCTGCACAGACAGAGCTCATTCCAGGAGGAAGACCTTGATCGTTATCATCAGAACAAAGGACTCCTTTGTCCTGAGTGCATCAATGAATTGAAAGGGATGGTCTGTGGGAATTACTAAATATTAAAACAACAAGGAGTCTGGTTAGCACTTTAAAAGCTAACAAATTTATCAGTGTATTAGGACTTTTGTGAGCTACAACTCACTTCCTTAGATGCTGAAGAGAAGAGCTTTTCTCCAATAAATAACCTCGTTAGTTTTTAAAGTGCCACTGGACTCCTTTTTTCCCCCCAAAATAGACCAACACGAGTACCCCTCTGAAATCTAAAAATATAAGACATCTTTACAGCATGTTCCAAACACACAGTAAATTAATATTGCCTTAGAGATTGAGTTCACATGAAGTCATTCAGCAACAGTTACACCTGAATACACTCCACATGTGGATGCTGTTACTGCAGAGCAAGAAACCTTTGTTTCTCTTTAGCTTAGTTTAAGTCTGTTCCTGAATAAGTCCATGTGTAGACAGTCCCTAATACCATGATTACTTGCAGTAGCAATAATGGATGGCACTGTGAGCTGTCTGAGGCAGGAACTTTTTTTTTTATTTGTACAAGTGCTTAGCATGTTGCTGCTGTTACTTGAAATAAATAATGCTTCTGTAAGATCTTTACAGCAACCATTTTCATAGACTCAGTTTACCCATCACAGAGAAATCAAGTGACTTGCTTGAGGTCATGTAGTGCTAAGCAAGGCATAGAACTCAAAAGCCCAAATTTCCCGTCCCTTGCTCTAAGTCATTGGCAGGCATAATATGGCCCATGGGCTGGATCCAGCCTGCCTCAGTGTTCTGGGCTGCCAATGTCCTGCAGCCCAGCAGGACCCTTGAGGAGCTCCCTGCCTGCCATGCCCTCCATGTGCTGCTCAAAGCGGTCGGCTGCTGGGGCCATGTGCGTGTCTGCACTGCGCCCCCCAGGGCAGGGGGATGTCACGTACTGCATGCACCCACAAGCACGGGCTTGGCTGGGAACTGGCCAGTGGGCGCTGCAAGGATTGTGCTGGGTTTGGGGGCAGCACACGAAGTCTCCCTGCCCAAGGACGCATGTGGCCCAGCAGCCGGTCACTTTGAGCGGCACATTGGGCATGGTAGGCAGGGAGCTGCCCATGGGTTCTGTTGGGCTGCAGGTCAGGGAGCCAACTACTTCTGTAAGGGCCTCCCAGGCAGACCCTGCACCTGGCTCCCCATTCCCTGCCCCAGGTCACAACCCGCTCCTGGACCTTGCAACCGTCCTACATTCCTTCTCCAAGTCAGAACCCCCTTCTGGATCCTGCACCTTAATCCAAGCCCACACCCAACCTCCATCCCGGACTCTGGACCTCCTCCATTAACATACAAGAGTGCAGTCTTTGACCACTTACAGATTCTTAGCGTGCCCCCCCCCATCAGAAATAATTATCCACTCTGATTGAACAGCTCCTCAGTAGTAGAGTATAGGAATTCTCTGTTAATAGCTGTTAAGTACAGAATTTGCTCCTTCTTCCTCAAAGTCGATTCAGTGCTTGTGTTTATTTCAGAACAACTGTGGGTTCATTTCATAAGACTAGATTTCTAGGAAGGGTATCAAAATGTCTAGACCCTAAAATGATCTACCTTGATAGTGATCCTAGTCAGAAACTTTTCCGTTTCCTAATTTTTTTTTTTTTGGTTGAAAATCATAGCATTATCATAGTAATTGCCTGGAGAGAAATGATACATAAATTAATCAGGCTTAGTTGTTTTTATTGCTTTATGATGCTGAAGTAACATTCTTGTTGGTGCTCATGAAATCATGCGGTTGCATTTTTAATGTGCCTGCAAGGATCTGTTGAAAAATTCCTGGAAGATGCTACCTTATGGAATGCTGTGATGTTAGCTGATTTTTTTTTATCCCAGTATTCTTGGCAGTGTTCTTCATGAATATGAATAGGAGGAGGAAAAGGCCTTGGTTTCAGGGAACATAATTTGTCATTCTTAATTAAATGCAATGATTAACTCACTTGTAACATTTTTCATTCTTTGTTTCATTGTTTCACCATAGTTTGTCCTATCCAAGTGAGCTAGTGATCTCAAAAGAAATCTGTTTGTTTGTATACGCTTGCCAACACAGCCTAGCCATTAATAATGCCAGCAGTTACTGTGCATAGCGAAAAAAGTCTACTCAAAGCTGTCAGAAATGTTGCAGTGTGTAGTTGGGCGGTTCCCTCAAAGAATGTTGGAGTAACAGCTTTCTCTGTTTCAATACTGGAGTACTAAGATAGATAGAGCCCTTAGGGTTGCCAGGTGTCCGGTTTTGAACCGGACAGTCCAGTATTTGAGCTTTCTGTTCGGGAAACAAATTGAGAAAATATAAATGAGAAAATATAAGTGTCCGGTATTTTCTACGTAAGGTGTAATGTAGATTGTGATGTAATGTCAAGTATGTCTGGTATTTTTGTTGAAACCATCTGACAACCCTAAGAGCCTTGCAAATCCATGGATAGCTGCTTCATATCCATGGGCATCTGTATCCGGGGATGTGGATTTGGGATGTTTGGCTATGTCTAGACTACAAGATTTTTTCCAAAAAATGGCCTTTTTTTGAAATAACTTCACCTGCGTCTAGACTGCCGTCGTGTTCTTTCAAAATTAAATCGAAAGAACACAGCGGTTTTTTCGACAGCGGTGAACCTCATTTTATGAGGAAGAACGCCTTTTTTTCAAAAGAGCTCTTTCAAAAAAAGGCGTTCTGGAACGCAAACACGGCTTTTTCAAAAGAGAGTGTCCAGATTGCCTGGGTGCTATCTTTCGAAAAAGTGGATCACTTCTTCGAAAGTCTTGTGACAGTCTAGACGATCTCTTTTGAAAGAGGCTTGTAGTCTAGACGTACCCTTAGTGTATACCCGTTTACACAATTAACCGATAAGCATGGGCTCTTTGGTTAATCCTAATGGTTACACACATTCTGTATCAGAGGCAGCAAGGTGGGAGAGGTAGGAGCTGGTGCACATAGGGAGCTGTTTTTTAAGCCACTTCCCCACACGTGGTGACTCCCATGGAGCTCCCTACTTCCCTCCTGCTACTTTCCACAGAGGCAGCAGCACCGGGGGCGGGCGGGGCGGGAGGTGGTTCCATGGGAGCCGGTGCTTGTGGGGAGCCAGCTTTTAAGCCACCTCCCTGTGTGTGCCAGTTCCTGTGGAGCCACCTCTCCCCCATGCTGCTGCCTCTGATACAGAGGAGGAGGAGGACTGTGTGTAATTGCGCAGATTAATGGATGAACCCAGGCTCATCGGTTAACTGTGCACACAGTTACACTTTCACATCCCTGTCTAGAACCCTGCAAATTTGTGGATTCCGCTTTAGATCCCTGGGTTTCCACCTCCACTGATGTGGTTGCGGATATCCCCGGATCATTTTTTGTGACTGCGAATACCAATTTTGTATCTGTGCAGGGCTCTAAAGATTGGGCTAATCCTGCAATGTGGTGAGCATGGAATGAGTTGAATGAAGTTGGTAGCTGATAGCACCCTTTGCCTACACTAAGCAGATTAGAATTTAAACGGGACTTTGCATGTAGCGCAGACACGACTAGATGTGTTTAAAAAAGATAGAATCTGCTGTGGCGTTGGTAATTATTGCTAGCGATAGTGATGACATTGTCACAATGCTCGTCCATGGCTGTGCCTGTGACTCTGAAGTCCAAACCATTACACCCAAACTGGCTGTAGGGATGTAAAATTTCAATTAATTGGCTAATCAAATAGTCGATGCAATTGCATCGACTGTTCGATTAGTCGATAAGGGAAGTGTAGCAACAGCCCCAGGGGAGCCCAGCGTCAGGCTCCACATGGCATTTCAAAGCAGCACCACATGGAGTCCGAGGTCAGTGGGGGAGTCCCCATCTGGCCCTGAGCTGCACGTGGTGTTTCAAAGCAGCAGACCCTGGGCTCCACGCAGCGGTGCTGCTGCTTTGAAGCTCTCCCTCCTCCTCCTCCTCACTTGCTGCCTCTTTCTGATAGAGGCAGCAAGGAGCGGGGGAAGCGACTAGTCGAATAGTGTGTCGACTGTCTGATAAGCATTTGTAGTCGACTAGTCGTTCACATCCCTAACTGGCCGCATAGAGGATATGGGAGGTCCATGTCCGTGATGTTGAGGATGCAGAACTATGTTTGGTCCCCCTAAGTTGTGCTCTCAGCAGGGTATCCTTGATGCTGATCATTTTCACTCTCAGGGACCTTAATCTTGGTCCCTCGGTCCTGCCAATGAATGCTCGTTATTGAGTGGAAGGCTGTTTAATGTAGGGATGTGAAGATTTAACTGGTGGGGGCTGGAGTAGCTCCCTGCCTGTCATAGGCAGGGGGCTGCTTCAGTCCCTCGGTGGGCTTGCTGAGGACAGGCTGCTGCTTGCAGTGGTCCCAGGCACCCTGCAGGCAGGGGCTGCTCTAGCTGGGGAGCCTGGCCTGCCACAGGCAGGGGCTGCTCTGGCATCCCTTCCCTGTGGTGGCGAGTGGAGGGGCGTTCCAGTTCAGTGGCAGGCGGGGGGCCACTCCAGCCAGGCTTAGGGCCCCCCCTTGATCCCTTTTAATCGGTTAACTGGTTAAACAATATGTTTAACTGGTTATCCAGTTAAACAGGATTTGAGTTTAATGTGCGGTCAGGAGAAGAGTCCATGTTTTGAGAGGTGGTGGGACCACTGCATGGTAGATTTTCTGTTTAGTGCAGAGACAAATGTTGTGTTGGTTCAAGGGCTTTTGTTCGATGTCAGCCAAGGGCCTGGCTGGCATTACAGATTCTGGAGGCAATTTCCTTATCAAGAGAACCCTCACTGGAGTTGGTCCTGCCCAAAGACTTCAACTCGGAGGAGGATGGCTGGCATTGGGCATTTGAATGAGGTGCTGGTTGGAACAAGACCTCTGCCTTACGAGACTGATGGGGAGGCCAAAGACTTAGGATGATGCTAATGAGCCTTTAAATGCCTTGTCTGCACTAGATGCAATGAGTTGTGTTATTTTTCTAGTCTGGATTGCCTCTGTGTATCCTGCCTATAATCCGTTGGAGAGGGATCTGTTCTATATCCTCTATCTCAAATCTCCTTGACTTAAATTAGCACAAATTAGGGCTTTTGACACTATTTAAAATGCAGGTGTCAGGGACTCTAGCCCAGATGGCTGGGTTCGTTGTCTGACCGCAAAGAGACAGGCAACGCCAGCAAAGTCCAATCACAAGCTCTTTATTGAAGAGTGCACACAACAATAGAGAGCGGAGCGGCCCATCTCCAAAGAGAACCAGCCGCGATTTTAGTAACAAGTAGGCTTATAAAGACAGTTCCGTCGCGTCGTAAGCTCTTCACCCAAGCAACCCACCCCCCTTTCTCTTAATTAGAAACTTTTAGTATCTATGCATATCTTGGCCAACCATACATTGGCCAGAAGCGCTTCATAATGCATCAGCTACTTTCTTATCAATCACAAAAGGCAGGTACCAGGAACAAGGAGACAAGGGATTTGAGCACAAACAAAGGGCAAAAATAGGGAGGTAAGATTAGCGAAGGGGAACAGAAACAGGGAGTTACTTACCAGTTCCCAAAGCAAGCTGTTCTACTTACAGTAGTTACAAATATGTAATTTATCACTTCTTACTTCTATAACCTAAGCCAGCATGGAGGGTGCGCCTCTGTTTGAACCACATTCCTGGTTCTGGTCAAGAATACTCAGAGGCCTATGAAATTAGCCTTTGTTAACTTTTCTTAGCATAATGTTGACCAGGCCTTGTTTTTCTGGGCCCAACACAAGCTTTGCAAATATTAAAAATAACAACTCTTTGGGAATTTATTGAAACGTACACAGCTTTTTCGTTCACCCTGGCATTTATTTCACCTTGTGTTTCAGTGTAGCCAGGTTAGAATATGTGCTTATAAGTCAGTAACAGGGATGGTCTCCTGATTTACGTCATCTTCGGTCATTCTGATTCACTCCAGGATGTGTGTTTTTAAAGGGTGTGCCCACGCTGGCATTCTTACATGTGAGCCACACCTCCAGCTCTCTGGCTCTGCCAGTGCTTGCGGTTGAGAAAGTGTGCGTGGAATTCGTGTTCCTCAGGAGGTTCTGAAACTTGAAATATTTTTCGTCCCGAAATGGAGCAAAACCCCCAAACGTTGACGTTTCTGGAGGCACAGGACTCCCAACATTGGTTTCACAAATGACAAAACAACCCACGATTTTGACTTTTTTTTGCAAAGTTTCTGCAGGTTCCGTAGCCTTCCATAGGGGTAGGCGGCCTGACTGTCTGTCCTGGGGGAAGGGTGGTGACTCGTCAGCTGAACGTGAGCGCCCAGTGCCATGCTGTGGCCAAAGTAGCTATTGCAATCCTGAGATACACAACCAGGAGTCTTGAGTCAGAGCAGAGAGATTATTTTCTCTCTGTACTTGGCGCTAGTGTGACTAGTGATTTAGTTGGGGTTGGTCCTGCTTTGGGTAGGGGGCTGTAGTTGATGACTCCTGAGGTCTCTTCCAGCCCTAGGGTTTTATGATTCTATATCTGCTGCTCAAATGCCATGGCCAGTTCTGGTGCCCGCAGTTTAAGGGGGATGTGGATACATTGGAAGGCTTCAGAGAAGAGCCATAAGAATGTTTAAAGGATTAGAGAGCCTGTCTCAGGTGTGATGGACTTAAGGAATTCAATATATTTATCTAAACACAAGGAGAAGGTTAAAGAGTGACTTAATTACCGAGTTATAAGTGTCTACCTGGGGAACAAATATTTAATAATGGGCTGGTCAGTCGAGCAGAGAAATATCTAACACGATGCAATGGCTAGAAGTTGTAGCTAGATACATTCAGACTGGAAATAAGACACCCATGTTTAGCACTGAGAGTACTTAGAACAGTTTTCCAAGGGGCAGGGTGGATTCTCCATCGCTGACCGTTTTAAAATGAAGACTGAATGTTTTAAAAAGTTGTGTGCTCTAAGAATGATTTTGGGGAAGCTCTCTGGCCTCTGACCCGTACCTGCATGGGTCCGAAAGTCCCCTCTTGCCTTGGAAATCTGTAAATCAGAGCAACTTCCCTGGCAGATTCCCACAGGGCTCCAAAAGTTGTGAGCTTGTTAGAGTGCCCAAGACTTCCAGGCTCTTAACTGCAGTAGGGCCCCAGGGAAACTAGTCAGGGTTCTGGGGGAGCCTGTCTGATTTCCCTGGTATTTGCATGGAAATCACATGTCCTTGGGCAATGTTTAGATTTCAGCAAAATTAGCATTTTCTGACAAAAGAACACACTCTTCTTTGATCAGCTCCACCCAGAATGCTCCAAACAGCTGCAAAGAGCTAATTACCTCCCACCCAGCACACACACACTATTCAAGGGGATAAAAAGATATGCGCTAATCTAGCCATGGGTAGAGTAGGAAATTGTTCCTGTGGTTTTTAGCAAAAATGGAAAAACTTAAAAAACGACTAGACTAGCAGCACCTTAAAGACTAACACAACATGTAGATGGTATGGGCACATACCACTTTCATGGGCACAACCCACTTAGCAAAAATGGTTTTTATAGCTTCCATTAAATAGTGGTGTTGTATTGGGTTAAATATCTGCCACACCCCCTCTTAGAGGTGGCAGCATTTTGGTGCTCATGGAAATAATCCCTTTGCTGGCCAGGACTTTACCCTGGGCTCTCGCTCCTCAGCAGCAACTAGGGTTGCCAGATGGTTGAAACAAAAAAAAAAAACCCCACCGTGAAAAAATGCTGTTGAAGGGGAAAACAGGGGGACACCAAAAAAAAAAAAAAAAAAAAGACTCCAAGGACTTCTTAATATCCCTTTAAGTGCAGGGATAGGAACAAGAGAGCGGTTGAGCACTAAGACCCAGGGGGAGCTTTGCTTCCCCTAGGTCTTTTGGCTGGCAGCCATTTTGTGCCAGCCGCCTTGCGGAACCAGATAAGCAAGGGGCTGGGGTCGGGGGACTGGGGGGTGTTGGGGGGCTCGGAGTGCGGGGAGGAGGCCGGGCGCTGAGTGTTTGTAGGGTTGCCAGGTGCCCGGCATTTTCGCCTCCTGGCCGGGGAAAAATTCAGAAAATACGGGACTGTCCGGGTGAAAACCGGACACCTGGCAACCCTAGGCCAGCAACAAAGGTTCTGCAGGGCAGATTGTAATTTCAGATAAGGCCGCACAGCCTCCTTGTTTTCAAAGTGTGTCTAGGGTACCCCAGCATTCCTTTACCTCGGGGTGCCCTACGGGGGTCAAGGGGTACTGCTTACCCTGTAAACATTCACCTTGCTGGCATGCTTACAAGGGTAACCCGTTAACTGGAGGCCTGGCCCAGCTGGAGCAGCACAGCAGACCCTGCCCAGCCAGAGCAGCCCCCCCTCCCATAGTGCAGTAAGCCTAGAGCAGCTTGTGGTGCAGTGTGGCAGGCCCTGCCGGGTTGGAGCAGCCCCACAGTAGGGCCGGCCCCACCTGCGGCACAGTGCAGCCAGCCCTGCTGGGCCCAGCCGAAGCAGCACCCCCCCCACCCTCCACAGGGTTCTGGTTAAATGGTTAAACAGGGCACGTGGGAAGCTGCTGCTTCTGAGTAGCTTGAAGGGTTGAGACCGAAAGAAGAGGACCTTCTCCAGCCTGTGTTTTCTACCACCGAGAGGGGAAGAGGAGGAAATAGCGGAGCATCACTGGCAGCAGCAGGAGAAGACAGAACCTCCCTTTTCGCTAGT
Organism: Rafetus swinhoei; assembly: GCA_019425775.1. Classification (NCBI taxonomy): domain Eukaryota; kingdom Metazoa; phylum Chordata; order Testudines; family Trionychidae; genus Rafetus; species Rafetus swinhoei. Next base: position 4,961,150 of record JAFJHL010000226.1, read on the forward strand.
CTTTTTCACGTCTAGGTGTGGAAGCAAGGCCTTGTGGGTGAGCAGACAGAAGCTTCCCTTCCATGCCATCAGCGTGGAGTTGGAAAGCCCCAGGCTTGCCTGACACCCACAAACTGAGGTCTGTAGAAAAGAGGATTGGGAGATGGTCACATGGGTGTTGCCTGCAAGTCCCATCTTATCTGGTTGTCTTGCCTGTGGGAAATAGGTTGCTGGTAAACCTTTCAAGGCTTTGTAACATGAGCTTCAGTGCCTCTGCAAACCCTGAAATCTCTGCTCACACTTCTCTGTATGAAAAAGAAGTGATTAGAAAGGTTTGAGTGCTAGGACAGTGATTCACCATCTGGGGTCTGCGGATCCCTGGTGGTCCACGACGGTATTGCAGAGGGTCCATGGAAAGTTTAAAAATAAGGGTTGGGTCCACCACAGTGGGCTCGATCCTTACTTTTCTTTTCCTTGTCTTTTTTTTCCTCCCCAGGGAGGAGGGTCCATGACATGTTAATAGCTTGGAAAAGGGTCCATATGCTCGATAAGGTTGGGAACCACTGATCTGGGACAATGTGAATAACAATCTGTTTAAGGGCATGGTCTTGCAAGTGCTTACTTAGTCCCTATTTATACAAGTAGATCGCTTGTCTTTGAGGTTTCCTTTCATGTTTAAAGACTACCTTACTGTGGGCAAGGAGGATGGAGACATGCTGATTAAAAAGATAGTCTACATTTTCTGAAATCAGTTAGTATTTGGAGTGCCTCAATTTTTGAGTGATCTTAAAAACATCAGTTTTTGGAAATAACAGCATCTATTTTCTGAAAAAAACCAAAAACAAACAAAAAAACCCCAAACCCCTCTAAGTCTAAGGTGCCTCATGTTGGGAACTCAGAATCTCGTCACTTTCAGAAGTGTACGCAGTAAGCGCATATTTTAAATTTGCCAAATCGTTGCACTTTCATACTTACCTATTTCTTTTCTTTGCTAAAATTTTAGTGCAAGGTGAAGGAATAGTTTTCTAATACAAATGTTCTTTGTGCAAATAAATGTGGCGCTGTGTTACTGCTTCATCACAGTATCAAATGGAATCTTTCTGAAAGATCCAAATAATTAAATTTTCATTATAGAGCAGTTTATGTGCATCAATCACCAAAATATCTGAGTGCCTGCCAAGTGTTTAAAAATAGGAACAATTTCTCTTCTTTCCCAGCCTGTAAGGGAGACAGCTTGATTCCCTTGTAAGGATTTTAGAGGATATGAGTGAATGAGTGTTTTGGGTATCTGCGTAAAGAACTTATTAAGGGGAAGTTGTGTCGAAGAAATAAGTTCTGCATATAGATATTGGGTGGGGGTGGAGGGGAATCCTATTCAAGACAATGCTTAAGTAGGTGCTTAAATTAAACATTTGCTTAAGTACTTTCCTGAATCTGAACTTCAGTTATGACATTGTTCAGTGAAGGTTGTTCTGTCTTAGGGTACCAAGTCCCATGGTCAAACTCCAGCTCACCTGAAAATTCTGTCTCTACCAAGCGTTTCTCTGCTGATTGACTATTTTGTTCCGTTGGTTTTAGAACCAAATACATAGTGGGGATAAGGGTTTAACCTTGGCTTTCCCCATGTAAGCACTGCCCCTGCCCTTAGAGAACTTAGCATATGTGTAGAAAGGGTAAGAATTTAATAGTACTTTCCTGTGAGAGAATTATAATGTACAGTGGCAAGTGTGAACTACAGCATGGCAGTTCTTACACCGTATCCTTTGTGTTGGATTTCCATGGGCACAACATACTGTCTCTTGGTGCTCTGTCATCCCGTTAAATGGACCATTCTTAGAATATAACTTTCTATTCTATAGGCATCTTTGCTTACCTAAACTACCATGTTCCCCGGACAAGACGGGAGATCCTGGAGACCCTTATCAAAGGGCTTCAGAGACTGGAGTACAGAGGGTATGATTCTGCAGGTAGGTCATTTAATAAAGTAACAATTATTTTTGTTTCATATTGTAAATTGCCATTTTACTGGTAGACATGTTAGGCGGGTGGTAACAAGTCAGTCTTTGCTTTCCTCTGCTGTCCTGTTTTTTGGAAACTAAAACACTATTCTACATTGTTGCATGCAGAATATTTAAAAGACGTTTGCTGAGTAGTAATTGCAGTGTTGCATACAAATATTCTCAGTGCCTTTCATTCAAGGATTTGAACATGCCTTTTAAGATAACAAGGGGTTGTTTAGTCTTAATTTAAGGGACTTTGTACTATTATTCCTGAGGGGGGAAGAAATAAAAGCAGTGTTCTAAAGTTTATTCCTAAGGCCTTGTCTATACTAGCACGGGCCATTGACCTAAATTACGCAACTTCAGCGTGCATAACGCATCTGAAGTCGACGTACTTAGCTCTGCTTACTGCAGTAAGCTGACCGCTGATGCTTTCCTGCCGACTCTGCTTACTTTTCTCATTTTGGTGGAGTAAGTACCAGACTCGATGGGAGAGTGCTTGTCAGTCAATTTATTGTTTCTATACTAGCTCAACCCCTTAGTGAAGATATGCCCTCCATTTCTTTGAATATAAAACACAGACGGTGTAACATAAGTCTCAACTTTGTTGTGTTCTGCGGGAAACAGGTGTGGGAATCGATGGTGGAAATGACAAAGACTGGGAGGCTAATGCCGGTAAAATCCAACTAATCAAAAAGAAGGGGAAAGTGAAGGCTCTGGATGAAGAAGTTAACAGTATGTACCACATTTTAATTTTTTATTACTTTTCCTTTCCAAAAATATCCTGAGAGTTTTTGCATGTTACGTACCTTTTAACTGCAGTCCCATGGGTGTGGATCTATATATTATGTATGTTGAGGTATTGATTATTCTGTATATTTTGGCCTTAGCCTTCTTTGGGGGACACAACTTCTGAACAAGGAAGTCTTTGATCTGTCAAACTGAGCCTTAATAAAACCATCAACTATCTGTAGGTATACTGCTGCACTCACTAGGGTACGTGCTGTTTTACCTGTGAGAAAAATGTCTTTAATAGTGGAAGATGTAACTGAAAATATCAATGAACATTTATGGTGATTTTCTAGGGCAAAGAATTTAAGTTTTCTTTGAAGGTTTGTTCATCATACAATCTGAAATTGAAAAATTTGACTGATTATATTGAATTAATCAGTGTTGTGCTTCTAGAGTGGAAAATTTCAGATCAGTATAGCTTAAGGCCCAAATCCAGCAAAGTACTTAAGCACAAAGTACTTCACATCCAAGAGTAGGGATATAAAATTTCGATTAATTTGCTAATCAAATAGTCGATGCAATTTGCATTGACTATTCAATTAGTTGTTAAGGGCGCCTTCACCTTTGAAGTGTAGCAACAGACCTCTACACTTCAAAGGTGAAAGCGCTGTGGGGAGTCCCCAGCTGACCCTGGGCTCCATGCTGCGCTGCCGCTTTGAAACGACATGGGGAGCCCGGGGTCAGCGGAAGAGTCCCCAACTGACCCCAGGCTGCATGCTACATTTCAAAGCAGCAGACCACAGGCTCCACACAGTGCTGCCACTTCGAAGCACCCCCTTTTCTTCCCACTCCCCTTGCTTCCTCTTTCTGATAAAGGTTGCGGGTGGGGGAGGGAAGCGACTAGCCAACTAGCGTGTCGACTATCCAATTAGCATTTACTTATTGGATAGTCAACTAGTCGTTCACATCGCTACCCAAGAGAGTTTCATTTAATTCACTAAGATACACAAGTGATTGTGAATGTTAGCTGGATTGAAGCCAATTTAGCTTGGTAAATTAAAAATAAAGTTCTCAAAATAGGGAACAACCTTTTAGAAAGAATGGGGGAGATCAATTTCAGGGAATGAACTGTACAATGTTTTGTCATTCGAATAAAGCGAAATAGAGAAAATAATATTGCAACATTTAATAAGAATCTACCTCTATGTGGATATAGTTTATTTCAATTCTGAAAGCAATCAGGAGAAAATAATCCACTAGCACATTTTGAATTTAGCCTTAATAAAAAAATTGAAAAGTATAAGTGCATATAACAATTGACTGAGTTCCTGAATGACCTAAATATCAAATAGTGCAAACATTAGTTTTATCTTGAGGTGTGCAATAGATGAGCTAAGGAATTGGTTAAGAAAAAATACTAATATACTTGTAAGTGGAACTGTCAAATTGATGAGAAAGCGTTAAGTGAAGTATTCTGCTTTCTATTTCTAAATTCTTTATATGACCTGGATAGAGTCAGATGCTAAATTCGTCACATCTCTTCAGGCAAGAGAATGGCAAGGCTATGTCTACATTGGCGTGATCTTGCGCCAGAGATATGCAAATGAGGCTAAGCGTGGAATATCGCCGAGCCTCATTTGCATATCTAATGAGCCGCCATTTTGCGGAAGAGACTCTTGTGCCAGAAGGAGCTGTCTACACTGCACCTTCTTGCGCAAGAAAAGGCAGTGTAGACAGCTCCTTCTGGCGCAAGAGCCTCTTCCACAAAAATGGCGGCTCATTAGATATGCAAATGAGGCTCGGCGATATTCCACGCTTAGCCTCATTTGCATATTTCTGGCGCAACGACCTGCCAGTGTAGACATAGCCCAAGAGTTCTCATATGTGAAACTAAAGAGAAACTGATTTGGTAGCTTTTTAATGTGATTTTTATCAAGCCTGTAGTAGAATCTCATTGATCCAAATGAAATGTGTGGACTGGATCTTAATTCAGCTAAGACCAAAGTGTAAATGAACAAGGTTATAGTGTACACAGGTTGAAAGTCTCTTAACTGGGACACTCTGGTCTCCCAGGCTACAGATGTTCCAGGACCAGAGAGTCCCACCAGAGGGCTAGCGCCCTGGAGCCCCATGCACAGCAGCAGGAGCCTGGTGCAGAGGCTATGGGGCTGCCTGGAGCAGCAGCAGGAGCCAGGCTCTGCAGTGGAAACGCGGCAAGCAGCAGAGGCGGCGGGGCTGCCTGGCAGGGTAGCAGGGGTTGACAAGGCAGCAGGGCCAGCGAGAGGGGGCAGCCAGCTGGGAGAGCAGCAGTCAGGAGGGTGCTGGGGGCCAGAAATGATCACAGTTGGTCTGGCAAAATCCCTCATCTGGGACCGGTCAGGTCCCGAGGGTGCTGGACCAGGGAGGTCCAACCTGTATATTCAGTAACGAAGAAGGACAGTGGAATAATGGTAAGGTTTAAGCACTTAGGGTAAAATGATGATCTCCAACTAAAAACAATGAAGAAATCTATATTATGGTCTATGAAAAGCTATTAACAGGGAGAGAGAAAAGGTAATCTCTGGACAAAAGGACAAAGTTCTATATAGAGAAGGCTAATCTGATACTTTCCAGCCACTAAATTGTTACTGCTGGAGATTCTAATTTAATATTGTGTAAAGTGATTATGTTTGGACAGGCAGAGCTAATATTTCAGTAGCATCAGAGATGATGGGCCAACAGGTGGGACACAAGGGATAAAAAGAAAATTGGATGACTTGTTAAAGGTTATTTTCTTTTGAGAATAAAAAGGCCTGGAATCACGTGACCACTATTATGTTAATTTCTTTATAGGTATGTGCAATAGACTGAAGGCCAAATAGTAAGCTGGAAGGGATTTGGGCGGCGGGGGGAGGGGGTCGATAGCTTTGTCACGGACATCTATAGTAATAATTTTCTGACAGGCATGCCACAGCCTGCTTGGAGAATGGAAGGCACAGTGCAAGCCTGCTGCTGATTGCTGTATTGTTTGATAATTCACTAATGGTTGTACTTACCTTGTCCAGCATCCTCAGGACCCGGCTGGTCCCCAACCAAGGAATTTGCTGGACCTGGGGTGGTCAATTACAGCCCCTCCGCTGCCACTGGCTGTGGGGCTCCACTGGGGCAGCAGCTGAGGGCCCAGCATTGACCAGTCGGGGCACTCGGGAGAAGAGGTAGGGTGGATATGGAGCCCCACGAATGCAGTCCCGTGGCAGCCAAGCTGTGCTCCTGGCTCACGCCACCAGCTGTGGGGCTGTATTGCTGGCCCCCAGCCCCAGGGCTCTTCCCCTGAGTGTTCCCCTTCCTGCTCCTCCCTCTGACTCCTTCCCTGAGCTGCGGCACACCAGGAGCTCTGAGGGTGGGGGAGGAGTTGCTGAGTCAGGGCCCAGCTTTTCCCTGTGAGTGCTCCAGCCTGGGAGCCCCCGAGAGATGCCATAGAGGTCGAACCTGTTCTTGGTATGTGAGCTCTTACTCCGTTTGCAGGTTTCTGCCCTGTTCTGACTGAGGTTTTTGTGAAGAAGGCTTGATTGTCCTGTTTGTAGCCTTTAGAGGACCCTAAATTGTTGTGTAAGGGATGTTAGCGTATAACTGATTAACCATTTATCCATAGCTGATGCAAGAGCTGCCCGCCTGGCTCCCAGGAGGAGGCTTCACTGTGGGCTTTGCAGTATAAAGCTAAGTTTGCAGCGCAGGTAACAGTGGAACCACTGATGTTTTCAGCGATTACATTTGTTACCCTACACGATTTATAACATCCCTAATTGTCTAACAAGTTTAATGTTTTACTAAGAAGTGCTATGAATGTCTTAATAGCTCATTTTGTGTGCTTTTGAGAATTATGGTCCTAGTTTTGTAAGTCTTTCCCATTGTTGCACAATCATGTACCCATTGGTTTGTTGGTTAATAAAAGCATGTGAAAGCTACCTAAGTAAAATTCACAGGTACTTCCTCAGCATGCAGAAGAACTTGTTATCAGAGTTGAAAATGTTCTCAGGAGAAGAAAGTGTGTATATAAACAATTTTCAGATGGCTTCTTATTGAGGACTCAGAGTGGCAAAATAAGTGAACTCCTGAAGCCCTGTCTGTACTAACCCCCGTCATCAATCTAATCTACGTCACTTCAGCTAATAGCATTGCTAAAGTCGACATACTTACTGTAGTGTCTTGTGTGCGGTAAGGTCAACGGGAGAGCGCTCAGATCTATTTATCACGGCTAAGCAGACACGATAAATCAACAGCTGCTGTGTCTATTGTCACAGCATTGATCCCTGGTATAGTGGAAACAAGCTCTGAGACAGAGAGATTCTTGGTAAAAATCAAAAGGCTTTTGTAAACCTGTTGTAAATGTCCTGGTATTGGGATACGTTTTGCCCTAATACAAGCTTACATCTGGCTCACAGACAGCTTTGATTTTAATAGGCAATATTCAGAATGCTCCAGGTTTTTGGGGCTAGATAAAACTAGCACTTTTCTTTTCAGGAAGTGTATGGGCCTAGAAGAAAATCAATTAATCAATTTATATTAAAACATCGGCAGTTACATTAAACGTTTGATCTTTGATGCTGCAAACCTTTACTCGAGTCAGTGGTACTAATCAATAAAGTGGCTCTGATGAAGGGGGCACAGGATGTGTGTATCATATGGAAAATCCTTGATTTTATGAGAAATCACCTCTTTATTGGCTTGGGCCTTGAACATGGTCTTGACTGCAATAACTATACCTGATGTTTTGCTTACATTGTGCTCATAATTTTCTGAGTTATATTTTTACTTGAACATTTCAGTGTCTATGTAACTTCCTGCATTGCCGCGCAAAGTCGGACCCATCTCTTAGGTAGGCTTCAGTGTGAATTGGTTCATTTCCTAATAATGTGACATTTTTGCATTTCTGTCTGCAGAGCAACAAGATATGGACCTGGACATCGAGTTTGATGTACATCTTGGCATCGCACATACCCGATGGGCTACTCATGGTGAGCCCAGTCCCGTCAACAGCCACCCTCAGCGCTCAGATAAAAATAATGGTAAGACCCTGCATGGCGTTATTTATGTGAATGGAGAGAGTAAAGGCTGATAGGGAATCGGAGCAGTGAATATGCTCTTGCAAACTGCCGCTTATTCAATACTTCCAGGGCAGTACTGGGCAACCTGCGGCCCTTCGGGGATCTATGTGTGGCCCATGAGACATTTAGTTTACCACTGCCCATGTGCAGGGTTGCCAGACTCCACTGCTTTTCATCTGCGTAGCTTTTTTCCCACTGGTATTACTAAAGTGATACACACATGAAGTGAGGTGCATGCTGATTGCATGCAGTACTGACTGTGAGAGCCGTGCGCTCCCTCTGCATCCAAAGCGCTGCTACGGTTCATTCTAGGTATACAAATGCAGTTGGCAAAACTGCCCTATACCGGGAGACCCTCTTGGTTATGACCATCTTGCACTACTCACTAGCCTAGGTTGCCTTTCACACTTCAAGGGGGTTCATACTAAAATTCCATTGGTGCAGTGTGGTCTATCCCTCTTTGAAAGCACGTGCTTGGAGGCAGAGCATACAGAATAAATATTCTGTTTCAAGCAGTGGTCTTCATCTTGCTTCTTTTGAAGCCCATAGGCATTTGGCCATTGACCTCAATGAGAACAGCTCCAGCCTGTTTTATTGTTGGGATTGGTCCTGCCTTGGGAAGGGGGCTGGACTTGATGACCTCCTGAGGTCTCTTCCAGCTCTATGATTCTGTGATCGTTATTGTTATAAGTCATTTCATCTGTGCGCCAGCTTGAATCTCAAGTGCTTTACAGACAGTGGTGAATTTACCTGTGTCCTTATTAGCATTCTCACTTACTGATGAGGAAAAATGAGAAAAAGCAAGGTGGTTTGTGGCAGAGCTGGGTATAACAACAAGAGTACTTAGCGCTTTCTGTTCCACGATCTGAAACCCCTTTACAAAGGAAGGCAGTATCATTGTCCCCACTCTAAGGATGGGGAAACTGAGGCACAGAGGTGAAATGACTTGCCCAAGGTCACCTGGCAGGCCAGTGGCAGAGCTGGGAATAGAACCTGGATCTCCTGTTCCTCATCCTCCATCTGTTAAACTCATTTTAGGTGATTTCAGTGTTGTGTCAAATGGTGGTTAAGTAAAAACTGATGGGATTAAAAGACAAGCCCAAGATATTTGGAATTCCTGGAGATGTTACCAGCTAGTTTATGAAGATTTTCAAATGGAATAAATTGTGCTGACCATCCTATTTGTAGTGTAAAATAAAAAACAACCCAGCTGAGATACAATAGTACAGGTTGGACCTCCCTTATCCTGCACCCTTGGGACCTGATTCATCCCGAATGAGGCCTCCCAGAACACTCCCCCTACCTGCAATTGGCTCCTCTCCGGCCCCACTACCACTGGGCTCCAGCCTGCAGGGCCTGGACTTAGGTTCCAGTCCACTGAGGCTCCCTGAAGACGGAGCTCCCCAGCCGCCATGGCCCCACTTCTCCCACACCTGGCTGAGGCTCCCTTGGGACGGGGTTTGCCGGTGCCACTCCTGGGCTCCCGGGGGATGGGTCTCCCAGCCAGTTCATGCTCTGGGGCTCTCTGATCTGGCAACATCCACAGTCCTGCTGGACCACAGATGTTGCTGGACCAGAGAGTCCTGGATTTCGGAGGTTCAACCTGCAGCTCGTATAAAAAGGATCATCTCTAATTATATATTGTTGAGATGTGTACTGCTCATAACATTGTTACAAGCAGATGTTAAATATATTCTGTAATCTTCTGGTCACAAGATTTCTGCGTAAGTATTGTGTATGTTTAGCATCCTCAGCACTAAGACCTGATTTGATAAGCATGACTAACAATATTGGGTAATGGCACATATGAAGGCTGGCCTAGATTCTCCTCTTCTACATTAGGAAAATTACCTCTGTTCTGTATTGCATGCAATGATACTAAGAAAACGTTACAGGAGTTGGTATTACTAATACACAGCATATCACTGTGGCAGCTGTCTGTATTAAATACATTTTAAAAACGCATGGAAGTTAAATAAGCTACCCTCAAAAGATAACAGATTGGTGAGTTTTCTTTGTAATATTTGCTCTGAAAAGGTTATTCAGTGGTGTGACAACTCTACTCCAACACATGGAGAACAGGACTAGGAATTGAGATTTACAGATTTTACTCCTGGACAGATTAGAACAGTCCTTGCCAACAGCAGAGAATCTGTGCAAAGTACTTGCTGTGTATTACAGAAACTGCTCACTATTTTGATGCTGCTACTGTTATCTAAGTAGGCTTATTAGAATAAAATATTTCATGTGCTGTTATTGTTTATGTAAAGTATTTATATCGTAGACCTTAGTAACATTTTTTATGATTATTCACTAGAATTTATTGTTATCCACAATGGCATTATAACCAACTACAAAGACCTGAGAAAGTTTTTGGTAAGTAAAACTAGCTGTGCGTCTGAGCTGTGGGAGAAAGTTATAATGGCACCCCATGCTGGTTGAACCTCAAAGTCCTTGCATTAGCTGCCTAAATGTCTTGCCCCAGAGGCTAATAGTGCCCAGTGATTTTAACATACAAACCTGGAGACTCTTCTGAGACAGGTGAAGGCTTCATGGCTATTGTGGTGACCATGGGATGATCTCAGGTAGTCATAAACTCTGCCCATCTGGCTGTCCCTGTGTTGATTTGATTTGTTGGTGGAGATTATACAATCATAGAATACTAGGACTGGAAGGGACCTTGAGAGGTCATCGAGTCCAGTCCCCTGCCCTCACGGCAGGACCAAATACTGTCTAGACCATCCCTGATAGACATTTATCTAACCTACTCTTAAATATCTCCAGAGATGGAGATTCCACAGCCTCCCTGGGCAATTTATTCCAGTGTCTGACTACCCTGACAGTTAGGAACTTTTTCCTAATGTCCAACCTGAACCTCCCTTGCTGCAGTTTAAGCCCATTGCTTCTTGTTCTATCCCCAGAGGCCAAGATGAACAAGTTTTCTCCTCCTTATGACACCCTTTTAGATATCTAAAAACGGCTATCATGTCCCCCTCAATCTTCTCTTTTCTAAACTAAACAAACCCAATTCCTTCAGCCTTCCCTCATAGGTCATGTTCTCTAGACCTTTAATCATTCTCGTTGCTCTCTGACCCTCTCACTTCTCCACATCTTCTTGAAATGCGGTGCTCAGAACTGGACACAATACCCAACTGAGGCCTAACCAGCGCAGAGTAGAGCGAAGAATGACTTCTCGTGCCTTGCTCACAACACACCTGTTAATGCATCCCAGAATCATGTTTGCTTTCTTTGCAACAGCATCACACTGCTGACTCATATTCAACTTGTGGTCCACTATAACCCCTAGATCCCTTTCTGCCATACTCCTTCCCAGACAGTCGCTTCCCATTCTGTATGTATGAAACTGATTGTTCCTTCCTAAGTGGAGCACTTTGCATTTGTCTTTATTAAACTTCATCCTATTTACCTCAGACCATTTCTCCAATTTGTCCAGGTCATTTTGAATTATTACCCTATCCTCCAGATTAGTCGCAACCCTCCCAGCTTGGTATCATCTGCAAACTTAATAAGCATATTTCAATGCCAATATCTAAATCGTTGATGAAGATATTGAACAGAGCCGGTCCCAAAACAGACCTCATGAACCCCACTTGTTATGCCTTTCCAGCAGGATTGTGAACCATTAATAACTACTCTCTGAGTACGTTATCCAGCCAGTTATGCACCCACCTTATAGTAGCCCCATCTAAGTTGTATTTACCTAGTTTATTGATAAGAATATCATGCGAGACCGTATCAAACGCCTTACTAAAGTCTAGGTATACCACATCCACCGCTTCTCCCTTATCCACAAGACTCGTTATCCTATTAAAGAAAGCTATCAGATTGGTTTGACACGATTTGTTCTTTACAAATCCATGCTGGCTGTTCCTATCACCTTGCCACATTCCAAGTGTTTACAGATGATTTCCTTAATTACTTGCTCCATTATCTTCCCTGGCACAGAAGTTAAACTAACTGGTCTGTAGTTTCCTGGGTTGTTCTTATTTCCCTTTTATAAATGGGCACTATATTTGCCCTTTTCCAGTCTTCTGGAATCTCTCCTGTCTCCCATGATTTTCCAAAGATGATAGCTAGAGGCTCAGATACCTCCTCTATCAGCTCCTTGAGTATTCTAGGATGCATTTCATCAGGCCCTGGTGACTTGCAGGCATCTAACTTTTCTAGGTGATTTTTGACTTGTTCTTTTTTTATTTTACCTTCTAAAACTACTCCCTTCCTACTAGCATTCACTATGTTAGGCATTCCTACAGACTTTTCGGTGAAGACCGAAACAAAGAAGTCATTGAGCATCTCTGCCATTTCCAAGTTTCCTGTTACTGTTTCTCACTGACCAGTGGGCCTACCTCTCCCTGGTCTTCCTCTTGCTTCTAATGTATTTATAAAAAGTCTTCTTGTTTCCCTTTATTCCCATAGCTAGTTTGAGCTCATTCTGTGCCTTTGCCTTTCTAATCTTGCCCCTGCATTCCTGTGCTGTTTGCCTATATTCATCCTTTGTAATTTGTCCTACTTTCCATTTTTTTATATGACTCCTTTTTTATTTTTAGATCATGCAAGATCTCGTGGTTAAGCCAAGATCTCGTATTAGAGGCCTTAGGGGTAGCTAACCCCCTCCCCTCCCAGGTCATGGATTGATCATACTGTCCTGTGTATGAGGTTGGGAACAATCTCTTTCAGGATGAAGGATCTGTTTTCATCCGCTGGCCTTTGGCGGTAATGGAAATAATATGCCAGCTGGCCAGTCTGTTCACAGGACTTCATAACCCTTTGATCCTTGCTGTCAACAGCAGGGCCCTGAACCCAGTTTCATACATCAAGAGCACCCTGATGTATAGTAGCATGAGAGAGATTGTGCGAGAGAGAGGGCACCTGTGGAGATGCTTGTTATGTACGAGGCTGGCTGAGAAGACTTAAGAATTTTTGACTGAGCTGATTTCCCTACTTAGTGAGCTTCTTAAACAGGGCCAGGCTATTCAGTGACTGTATTGGTGTGCTGCAGGAGTCCACTGTTTTCTATGTTCATGGTGAGTAGCCCCATCACATCCCACCCACAATGTCCCTTGCACCCACTCTGATTCCATGCTTCTCTTTTCTCCTAACTTCTCACTCTGCTCGGTCCCCTGCCCCTCACAATACAAGCATCTCGCCCATCTTAAAAACAAACAAACAAGCCCACCCACGATCCCATCTGCCTCTCCAGGACTTCGCCAGCTCTGCCTCTCCCTTTCATCTCTCTGCTCACTGAACGAGCTGGGCACAATTCCTGTCTAGAGTTCCTCTCCAGCCCTGTTTCTGCCCCAGCACTCCACTGACTCTGCTCCACCGAAGTCTCTAATGACGTAATCTTGTGGCTTGTTTTGCTAGATCCATTCACTCATCCTTCTAGCCTGTCCCTTCGACTGCTTCCCTTCTCCATCTCATCTGGCTTAAGCTACTTGTCTTCATTGTCAAGGCCCTTCTCTGCTTATTCTTTCCCCCCACCCCCTCCACTGTCATATTTCATTCACTGTTGAGATGTCAATCCCCACCTCCGATCGGCCTGATTCCAGCCTCCGTCATCCACTTGTTACATTTTCAAACAAAGCTTGAGAAGAGCTCCCTGAAAACATCTGCAAAACTACTTCCCTGTCCTCCTTCAAAACCCTCCTTAGCCTACAAAAAACTTGACAATAGTTAGGGTGCCGGTGTGCTGAGACCCCTGCGTATCTGTCTGGCCACTGTTCCTTGTACTCCTGTCTGCTGGCATCAATCTTTGTCTCTTATTTTATACTTAGATTGTAATCTCCTTGGGGCAGGGACCATCTCTCCTGAGTTTGTACAGAGCCCAGCACAGTGGAGCCTATGACTAGAACTTCCAGACTTTAGAGTAATACAAATAACGAACATTCATCATAATAACCTGGCATTTTTTGGGTTTGCTTTCAGGAAAGCAAAGGGTATGATTTTGAGTCTGAGACCGACACAGAAAGCATTGCCAAGCTTGTCAAGTACATGTACGACAACCGTGAAAGTGATGACATTAGCTTCACCACCCTGGTGGAGAGGGTTATCCAGCAACTGGTAATATAGTAATTAAATTTAAATATTAGTTTAATAAAACTGTTTTTAGACCCAGAAGTAAAGCTCCTGGTGGGGTCTCACATTGAAATATTTTAGCATAGTTTTTATTTTCAAGTCGGAACACAGGAATTGCAATACTCAGTCTGACCAAACATTGTCTAATCCAGGGGTGGGCAATAATTTTTGGCCGGGGGCCACTTCAAAAATTTCTGAAGTGGCCCTGGGCTGCACTGGAAGGGGAGGGGCCAGGATACTTCCAGGTTCCCCACCCTCAGATCATGATTGGTCTGGGGGTGGGGGAGTGCCTTTGCCCGCCCCCCGTTCCCATGTGCCCATGACCCTGGCTGGGAGGAGACTTCCCACACTCCTCCGCCTCCAGGCCAATCGGGCACTGGGGGGCGGGGGAGCGTGTGAAGTCTTCTCCCACCCTTCCAGGCGCACAGCACTTCTAAGTGCCACGTGCTTCTCACAGGGTGGGGCCAAGATGGAGGAAACTTTGTGCGCTCCTCCTCCCCCAGGTCCTGATTGGCCTGGGGATAGGGAGAGCACGCGAAGCCTCCTCCCACCCTACCAGGAGCACGTGGCACTTTTAATCGCCGCGCGCTGCTCGCAGGGGGAGGACAGAGCGGAGGAAACTTTGCACACTCCCGCCGCCCCCAGACCCTGATTGGCCTGGGGCCGGGGGAGCACGCAAAGCCTCTTCCAGCCCTGTCAGGAGCATCTGGTGCTTCTGAGCGCTGCGTGCTCCTGGCAGGGTAGAGGAAACTTTGTGCACTCCTCCCCACCCTCAGGTCCTAATTGGCCTAGGGGACGGGGAGCAGCAGGGCCTCCGTGGGCCAGATCCACCCGCTTGGCAGGCCGAATCCAGCCTGCGGAGGCCCTTTTGCCCACCCCAGGCTAATCCAATATGCTGCTGTATTCTGTGTTCCTCAGTAAGTAGTGCAAGAAACCCCATAATGGACAATTAAAGAATAATCTATATAGAAATGTTCCTTCCAGGCAATCAGTGTTTGGTTTATGCCCTGAAGGACAAGAATTTATATTCCTATCTAATAAACTATGGATTTTTTCAATTACATGTTTACTCCTGCTCAGCTTCTAGACTGTAAACTGAAGGCATTGTTTTGTCAGTCAGGAGTGGGACAAGGTCTGATTCCTGATTGACATCGTGTGCCGACAGAAGCCCCTAGTGTGTAGTTGCAGCTATGTTGACAAGAGCGTGCCAGCTTTTCTATCAGTAAAGCTTGTTGTGTTTGCAGGGTCAGTTTTAGTGGGCTGTACAAACACAGGTTGGCTTGTACAGCTGTGTCCTTACTAGAAGTACTTAGCTGAGATACTGGTATTCTTACCCTGATGAAAGTGCTCCTAGAGGAGATGTGGCTATCGACGTGACAGCAAGTTGCACAGTTAAAGTATGGATTGTGGGTGCTTTTTTGTAGTGCTCTGCATTTGTATCTATATCCGCATTCATAGCCGCAAGAATGAGCTGTGAATATCCACATCCCCAGATGCACAGGGCTCTGCTCTATTGCATCAGATGATTGTTAGCACCACGGGCTCTCCGCAGCGTGTGCGCGTTTGCAGTAGGACGCTTGTTTCTTTACTCGGTCACAATCTAAAGCCCTGTCTCAGGAAAGCACCTCTATTTAGGGCAGGATTTAAGCTTGTGCTTATGTCCCATTGAAAGCTTTGAGATGGTGTTTCCTTTCCTGAAACTGGACCTGAAGTTGGTTGGTTGTAAACCTCCAGTAATGAAAGAGATGCTGACCTCTTGTGGAAACTTGCTTGAAAAGCATGTATGTTTAGTTACAGGTCCATCAGCCCCATCTTCTGAGGGTTTTTTTATTACTAATAGTCTGCACAGTCCTGTGCATAAAAACAGCATCAAAGCACTTTGCTTCCTCCTGGTGCTATTTTGCTCTGGAGACAATTCACTTGAATAGCCATGGGATGACAGGAGAATGGCAGCAGCCCTAGGCAAGGCACAGATTTTGCATGGCACCTTTGGTGGCTGTGGGAGGTGTTCCAATGGCGTGAGAGCCCAAGCGGTTTGGCAAATAGATTCAAGTCACGCAGCACAAAGGTTTGTTTGCTGGATCTTTTATATGTCGATTGTGGGCTGGGCACTCCAGAATGGTTGCTACCCTGTTTTAATGGGGTTGAGGGTTGGCTTGCTGGGGCCCAAGACTGACGCTTCAGCCCTGAGTGGCAGGGCTCAGGTTACAGGCCCGTAGGCTGCAGCTGAAGCCCTTGGGCTCTTGCTTTAACCCACCCCACCTCCCACTTGGGTTGGAGGGGCTCGGAGTTTGGTCCTGCCTATCCGGCAGCAGGGCTAGGGCAGACTCAGGCTTCGATTTCCCCCTTCTGAGGTCGCGGTGCGATGAGGTTTGAGAACCGTTTGTCAATTCACCGCAGTCTGAATTGCTCTAAGAGCTTCTACATTGGTAGTCAGTTGACGCTAACTAGGGAGTCCTGCTTTTTAAAAAAATAACTGGTTTAGACCAAGGGAATGAAAGGACATGGTTTCAAAACTAGGCACCTGAAATACTGACTCTGAAAAACGCACCAACAGACAGTTGTTGGATTGAATAAGAATATTCTTATAGGTGCAATGTACCTGCTGGTATTTGAAAAACTTGGCTGTAAATGTCATTTGTAATGGTATCCTCATTTGTGTCCTTTCTTCCAGGAAGGTGCTTTTGCCCTTGTATTTAAAAGTATCCATTATCCTGGTCAAGCAGTTGGCACGAGGTAAAGATTGCTATAGTAAACAATGTATCTTTCAGTGGACAATATTTTCCTTTTAACCACAGTCCTAGCCAATGCAGTTTCGTAAACCCTTCCTCTTCTTGCTGATGATGGCTGGTGTATCAGTCCGAGGAGAGTAACCTAGGGGATGCTCTTCCTGCATTGTGTGAAAATCTGAATTTTTTTATGCCGTTTACTTTTTTCTTCTCTTTCCCCCATCTCTTCTTCATAAGGTCCCTCTTCTGAGAAATTCTGAACTACCAGATTCATTGTTAGAATCTCACTTATACCCATGTAAAACAGGTCTGAAATCATGATGTTTAAAAACTGTTATTCAGGTAAACGTTTAACCACTGCACATTTCAGCAGTTACACGTTTACATGCAGGCAGGAGTGGGTGGAGGCAGGCCAAAGAGATTTAGCCACTCCATTCCCATTAATTTGAGCTAAAATTGTATGGCTGAATTGCTAATGAGCTTTGAAAACCGCATCCTCAGTATTTGGGGGAGGTTAGTGTAACTGAGGAGAGAATTTTGTCCTATGTTTTGTGGCCTCCTTCACTTGCATTAACCAATTGATTGTTTGAGAAGAGTGTCAATAAAACAAGCTGGTTGAGGTTAATTGGTTTTGATACCAGGGTGTTGAACAGCAGTCCCTCTAGTTTCAGGTTGGTACATTGATGCTCTGTGTATCATCACTTACCGCTCCATGTTTAATTTGCAGACGAGGAAGTCCCCTGCTGATTGGAGTTCGAAGTGAACACAAGCTCTCCACTGACCACATTCCAGTACTGTACAGGACAGGTGAATTGTACAGACTGTTTCTCTCTTAATTTATATTGTTACATTTTAAAAATGATTATTTTCACTGAGTGTGTGAAGTTATTTTTCTTTTTTTGTTACACTTTCAGCCGTGCAATCTATGGATCATTCTGTGGGTGGAATATCCATAGAACTGGAGAAAGGTGCCTACTTGAGACATACCTATAATACAACAAGTTTTGACTTTTCTTAGAAAAAGAATTGATAACAAGGGAAATTAGCATGGCCTCCTTAGGATGTGGTTATTGCTTTCCATGTAGCAAAATGAAACAGACCCAAAGATTTTTACTTTAGAATACTCCCTTCCCCCCCTCGCCCCCCACAAAACCCCTTTCCCCTAAGTATGAGTGTTACAGTGATTCTGAATATATTGTGAGTTTAATTTAGCTAATTGATGAGGTTCTTTCATGAGTTCCTTGTGGGATTATTTACTGTGCGAAAGAGTGAATAAGATTTTTTTTAAAAGGGATGGGGGTAAAAAACACTGAAATTATACCCCACTGGAATTAGAAAACACTTTCACATTGAGAAACCTCATCACCAAAGCAAAATGGTTTTGAGCAAAACGTTCATTTGATCTGCGGCATGTGATTGATACAGTGGGGTTCACATTGCAGCTTGGGTTTATTTCACTTCTTAGATCCTGACTTTTTTTTCCCCAAAAAAATCTATTTCCGTGCTTTGAGTTTGGGGCGTGCCTTTAGCTGTGATGAATCACTGTTAATTAACAGTCTAATCTGTTTTCTCAAGTTTTCCTTTTCTGTTTTAAAAATAGCCTTTCACGCACCGTCTGACACAGTGTGAGGTTGAACTAGGAGAGTTCTTTATAAGGATTCATAAGGAGCTAGGAAGGGGATAAGTCTCCGTAGTTGCTTGGGGCTGAATTTAATTTCATGTAGGTACATCATAATGGGATGCACATGTTTGGAATAGCGAGTGACCTCAATAACAAGGCAGTGTCGTGATGTTTTAGAGGGTTTTGGAGCTATGGAGGTGATCGTGGACCGGTCCATGTAGCCAACTTACACTTAACTTTTGAAGTGAAAGGAGTAGGTGATTTCGGCTTCTCTCCATCTCTGTAAGCACAGATAAAGGTCTGGTGGCATGCCACAGTTTGTCTAATTAAACTGCACTAAAATGGTTGGTTTCTCACTTTTCAAAAACAGTTCACGCCTGTGGTAAGACCTATTGCTGGCAGCTTAGCAAGATGTGCTGCTCTTCCTTTGGTAGCTAGCAATAGGGTTTCATATTATCCCAGGAAATACATATAATGGCATGTGGTTTTAGGTAAAGACTGTGACATTAGCCTATGCCACTCTGTCTTTGCAAATGCCTCGCAAAGTAATTTCAAAGGTAGCCTTGCTCAAGTAAGCACGGAGAGTACCTCATAGTAAGTAGAAGCTAATATTATTCTCTGCCATGTTAGCATTTTAAAACTAGGCTATACTTAAAAGTGCTACAGGGGGTTGATGAAGTATCACAATATGCCCAGCAGTTTTTCTTCCAAGGGATTTTGAAGTGCTTGTTTTATTCTCCTCCAATTATCTACAAAATCTCCACTTATTTTTGCCCCGAGTAGGTAGCAGTCATTGTTTTGAAGGAGAGGACTTGCTGTTCTGTATCTATTAAATAATAATATGTGGCAGCCAGGCGACCTTTATCAATGATCCCATATATCTACTGATGATATGCAGTTGGCTTTGGTTAGGTGAAACTGACCATTGTAACTACTTAAGTAGTGATGACTAAAAGATTGAATCTAATGCATTTTATTACATGAAACAAAACAGCATGAATTTGCTCTCAAGGCTGATCCATTCCCCATTATTTAGACGTGTGTGTGTATATGCTGTCTTGCATATGCACGCCCTCCTGTTGTATTTACAGCTGATCGCTAAGTATTGTCATTGGGATTGTGCCACACAGGGTGTTTGCTCTTTGGAAAGCAATGCCAGCATAATAAAGATGATGTGGTGAAATGTTGTGCCTGGGAAAAGAAAATCTGCATGCTTTAATCAAGGGCGGGCGTTTTATTGGAGAATGGACACTGGACCCATTGCTCTGCCTTTTCTGGTGGTTGTCTGTTTTCTGATTTGCAAACTGAAAGAAGCAGTCTGAGGTGCTCTGAACTGTTGGTTTAGTGGAACTTCCTTGTTTTCATCAGTATCAACATGAAACTATTTTTGATTATAGAAAAAAATGGTTTGGAAAACTTAATTAAATTGCAGCTTGTATGGAGGCCCATCTAAATCAATGAAGTACATGGTCTATAATTGAAATGCCGTCCAATTTATGCTATTTTAGTCAAAGTGAAATGATCAGGGTTGTAGATTATATTCCTTGTAGTATATATCAACGTAAAATATGTCCTCTAAACTTGCAGTTTCTGTTGTAACCCATCTGTCCTCTGTGTCTTCTGCTTTTTCTAATCATCCGCCCGCCATGGCAGAGTTGCTCTCTGGCTTGTTACAATGTTTTGTCCAAATTTAAATATTAAGTAACACTTTCCTTAAATTATATTACAGTGTCTTCACTGCTAAATATTTCTTGAAGTTAAGAAAAAAAATCTAGAGATAGTTAAAAATGTTGAAATGCTATAGAGAATTTTCAGTGAAATTTCAGGCTTTTGGAAAATTTTCTACCAATTCCCCAAAAATGTGTCCTTTGATTTAAGGCTCATTGCTGTTAGTCATGCCTCCCTTGGACCAACAGAAATTATTCTTATGAGCTGTTAAATCTGAGTGTCCAGATCGTAGGCTGCCGGTGTTACAAGCTTGGACCAAAATTATGAGAAGCTCATTTGTCAGTTGCTCCACTTGTGGACTCACGCAGACAATACTGTGCTCTCATGCTCCATAGCCTCTGTGTGAACGTTGCTATCAAACAGACCAGGAGAGAGAGTTTGCTTTTGGGTTACATCTTTTGAGCCACAGAGAAGACCATGTGATTGCACAGGTGTAATAGAGGGAAGAGATTGGTGTGGCTAATTTTTATTAAGCCTGGGGAGATGAAGTCCTGCTTGTTTCTCAAACTCTGGGGTGCGTGTGCCCAGCTGTTGTAAAAAAAAGTTTAGACTTGTAAGTAGGACAGAGTGAGAGAAAAAAATATTGATATTGAGTAAATTCAAAACCTCCGGAAATGGAGTAGAGTCGCGCAGAGACTTCCGAGCATAGTGCTTTTACTGATGTTTTCTGTAGACATTCAAGAAGTATGGAGCATCTCTGTAGTATGTTGAGCATCAGGTTAATCCAAAAAGCTTTCAGTGCCATGTGAGCAACGTAGGAAAGGGCTCGAGAATGGGAGCAAACGATATATTGCCCAGAAAAAAAAAACCTGATCACTTTGGCTAAGCCTCTTTTCATCAGTGTTAAATTGATTCTAGTGCCTTGATCTTAAAAATGTGAAGTGTTCAAAATAAAGCTTCATGTTGATACTGTGAGTTGGGAACTGTGATCAAGGCTGACATATTCCAATGCCTTATTTATTGTGCAAGTGTAGGTGGCACCAATTGCTAATACAGTGTCCGACATTCCAGGTAAAGACAAGAAAGGAAGCTGCAGCCTCTCCCGTATTGACAGTACCACCTGTCTTTTCCCTGTGGAAGAGAAAGCTGTGGAGTACTACTTTGCTTCTGACGCGAGGTAAGATTCTTTGCATTTTGTAATGGGTTTCAAGACAGCTGTTGATATGCTCTTTAAATTCAGAGCCCGAATGAATAACTTAATACAACTGTTGCTTTATCAATAACACTTAACAACTGTCACAGTGTCTTAAAAACATCAACTCGATGTTGCCCGTCAGTTCATTGTATGCCCTCTTTTTTTACTGATGACAAGGAGTGGGTGAAAGGGAAGTTAAATAAGACTGTTAAAGAAGTAAAGGCTTGAAATATTCTAGTGGCATTGTCGTAGTGCAAATTCTTCAATTAATATGATTCCAGAGGTGAATAATGGGAATCTTGTGAGGATAGTGGCCTTAGTTTCTGGGTCAGTCTGTTTTTTTAATTATCAGGAGAGTTGTGCAAGTCTTCTAAGGCAGTGTTTCTCAAACTGTGCTCCGCGGACCCCCAGGGGCTCCGCAAGTCATCTCCAGGGGCTCCGCAAGGTTGACAAACTGGAAACATCAATAAGTACAACACATACAATCAGTGGACCGCTGGGTCTCCGCATAAATTTTTACGCATGTAAAGGGCTCCAGAGCCCAAAAAGTTTGAGAACCGCTGTTCTAAGGACTCTGTGCTTGTTTAATTCCCTATATCAGCTACAAAATCTTTTATGTTAACCCTATTGGAAGGTGGAAAGATACTAGTAAAAAATTAGCCTTGGTCAATCCCTGATGAAACTGCCACTCTTTAGCATGTTAATAAAGTAACAGTGTTTGTTCCAGAAGCACCTGTAAGTGTGACCATAACTGACTTGCATCTAAGCGGTTTGAAGAGCTTTACACGTGGCCTTTTGATACCCCATGTGTCTTACCTGCCTTTTACACCGAGAGTTTCCGTGCTAGGTATACAGGGCTCACTATAACCAGCTGATGTATTTAAATATGGTTTGCCCTGTCCAAGCTCAGGTCACAATCATATTTAAAATCACATCAGTTAAAAGCTTGTATTTTCAAACCTGTTTTTCTAGTATAGAGGTGGGAATAGAGTCCAGTAATGCTGGTTCCCAGTCTGTTGCTTGGAATTATAAGACTACACTGCTGCATAACAGGCTTTGCCTAAGGAATTCATAGAGATTTCTTACAGTGGGGCCTTAGATTAATCTAATAATGGTGCACTAAAAAGTGAACGGTGCAACTTCTTTAAATAAAAAATTGCATGTGAGATTATGCACTCAACTCTAGTCCTCATCTCCTTTGTGAAGTGGTGCCCTATGGCAGCTGACCTGTTCTCTTTATAGCGCTGTCATTGAGCACACCAACAGAGTGATTTTCCTAGAAGATGACGACGTAGCAGCTGTGGTGGATGGTCGTCTTTCTATCCACCGGATCAAACGCACAGCGGGCGACCACCCTGGACGTGCCGTCCAGACCTTGCAGATGGAACTTCAGCAGATCATGAAGGGTAAAAGTTCTTTACATTTGAATATGGGACTGTTCTCTGCCAATGGGAACCAATGGTTTAATAATCAAACTGTGGGGTTTAGGATCCTAGCTCCCATTCAGAAGCATCCCTTGTTTCCCAGATTGGTCCCCAAGAGAAAATAGAACTTGCCATTTTGGATCAGACCATGGGACCATCAAGTCTGATGTCTGACCTTCAGCAATGACCAGTTCCCGATGCATTGGTGAAAGGCCAAATAACAGCAGCGTGCACCTTTCTTGTTAACACAGTCACATACAGGAGTGAGAAGAATCACTCCATTCTAACAATCGGCATGTTCGTTGTCGTGTGTTCACCTGTTCATTGCATACCTGTTCAATAGTATAATGAAGTTTCCATTGTGTGTGTGGTTTTTTTTTTTTTTTTTAAGGTAACTTCAGTTCATTTATGCAGAAGGAAATTTTTGAGCAACCGGAATCTGTTGTTAACACAATGAGAGGAAGAGTCAACTTTGATGATTACACTGGTAATTTAAATTAATCCTTTCACCGTTTTAAACCTGGTGCTTGCCAAATGGCGGTGGGGTGGTGTAGAGCAGAAGCACGGCCAAAGAGAACGATGTCCTATTTCTACAAGAGGAAGTGCCATTGCAGAGAAGGGGTCTTCCATAGCCGTGTCGGGATAGTTCATTCTGCTGACAGACTTGCCATTTATAATGGCTTCTTCTATATGAGCGCCCTCTCTGCTAGGAAGTAGACTGAGCCCGACTAAGGAGTTATACAGTCATCAGAGGAGCCCTGGGGATCAGTGTGTTATATCTGTCCTTGAGCGACAGGGCTATCCTTACTTTTCCATCCAAATCCCTTACAGTGAATCTGGGAGGGTTGAAGGATCACATCAAGGAGATTCAACGGTGTCGACGGTTAATCCTGATTGCTTGTGGGACAAGTTACCATGCTGGAGTTGCAGTAAGTGGTTGTGACTATTTCCTTGCAAACCGATCTGAATTAGCTGCTGCTGTCTACTATATATTTTAGAGTTCATGTGTCTGTCTGTGTGTCCATCCGTCTGTTTAATCACTCCTCCTAAACAGTGTAAGCTAGGACCACCAAATTTGGTTCACAGCTTCCTCTTATAACTTAAATCAAGGTCAGAATCAGGTTGTGCCGGGACGATGGGATGTGCGTGGAATGGGATTGTTTTGCATCAGATGGAAAGGGAGGGATGTGAGAACAGAGACAGTTATACTCACGAATGACCACAGGGGGGCAGCACATGCCCCAACCCTGGGAAGCAGTCGCTGGCCAGCAGCACGTACCCTGCCACCTCAGCCTCCACTGGGGAGCAGCTGCTGGCTGCTGCGTGGCCCCTGCTACCCTGGGCTGCCCCCTAGGTCACTGTGGCATGCATCCCCCACTGTCCCATGTGGCCCCTGCTGCCCCCAGGCCATGTCCCTCTCCCTGCTACCCTCCAGGCCAGGTTGGAATCTAATCAGCCTCTTCAGCCAGGTTGCAGACAAACACATTTTGTAAAATAATATTTTAAACAATGTTTGATCTAAACAGCTGCGTGGTATTCTAGTCAACACCACTCCAGATTGTGGGTCTGTCCCCAGGGATCATATTTCAATATCACGGTCATAAGCAGCCTTTTCATATTACAGGTCCAGTGTGACTTTTGAGTCTAGGTCTAGTGAATAGTCTTGGGTTATATTTTCATTGATGTGCATGGTGTTTTTACAGTAATATTTTCCAATTCTTAGCAATTTGAATAGTAATAGAGATGTAGCCGTGTTAGTCTGATCTAGCTGAAACCAAAGACAGGACTATGCAGCACTTTAAAGACTAACAAGATGGTTTATTAGGTGATTAGCTTTCATGGGCCAGACCCACTTCTGTGAGGTAGACAGTTCATGAACTGTCATTCATGCTTAAATTTGACACTTTACGAATGGGGCTTAAAGATGCTAATTATCACCTCTAATATCATTACCTCACAGACATTAACCTCCCCCCCTCATACCCCCTCTGTTATAAAATAGACAAATCAGATTTTAGATGTGTTCATTTTTTTTGTTTGTATCCCTTTGGTATATATGGTCATGCCAATTTTCTTCCACAATTTGATCTGAGGAAGTGGGTCTGGCCCACGAAAGCTCATCACCTAATAAACCATCTTGTTAGTCTTTAAAGTGCTGCATAGTCCTGTCTTTTGTTTTAGCAATTTGAAGGCTCTTTTGGATTCGGGACCTTTTTGGTAAAATGAGGTTAAACACACTGTAACTTCTTGATCTCTCTATTTTACCAGACCCGTCAAGTGCTTGAAGAATTGACTGAATTGCCTGTTATGGTTGAACTAGCCAGTGACTTTTTGGACAGGAACACTCCAGTCTTCCGAGATGACGTCTGCTTTTTTATCAGCCAGTCAGGTAGGGTTACTCCTCTACTACAAAGGAGAAGTCCACAGCCAAATTCTGCACTCTGTGAGTAGGACTCATGGGGAGTTCACCACTGTAGAATTTAGCTATCCATCTTCATACCAGTGCACTGGACACGTACTGTTGTGTTTTGTCCAGTCAGTCAGAAATGTGGCAAAAATGATTGTGCCCTTTCTCTGGAAAGAACTTTCCCCAATTTAATAAAATAGAATTTGCTGTCATGTGGAATATCAGGTTAAAGATGTCTCTTATTGTTCCTTTACACAGCTATAGAAGCTCATCCAGTGGCTTTTGAAATCCATCAGGTCCATAGACATACATAATTTAACACAAATGATTATACAAGAATATATAAAATAGTAAATCACAAACTAGAATGGAGCATAAGCTAACACACTTAGAACAAATGGCATTCTTAATGAGCTATATTACGCTGAAACCAGATGAATACATTTTTAATATTAAAGGGCATTTGCAACAAAGCAAGGTCATTATGCCCTTCTGTGGTATCCTATTAGCCTGAAAGCTTGAACTTTCATATGAAAAGGCATATTTGGACAGGAATAGTTTTTTTTTTTTCCCCTTCTTTCCTACCACTATACAGTAGGAAAAATATGATTACATTTTTATAAAAATAAAGTTTCCTTGGATGTACGCGCTGGAAGTGCGTGTAGTCTTTCAGCCACTTTGACTATTCCAACTTTGGCTCTTTGGTTCTGAATGCATATGTGTTCGCTGCTTTTCTCCAGGAGCAATGCCTTTTTTTCTAACATGGTACCTGTTTGTTAATGTATCATAGAGACACACATGCCCTTATAATTGATATCACCAATAAACAGGATTCCCCTGATAATACCTACATTATTCTTGCTGTCTCCTGGGGGAAGAACATGGCTGAATGTCTCCAAATGCTAGAAAACCAAAGTAAATGTTGAGGTTACAAATAGCCCTTCCTAAATCTTTGCTTTAGCCTTTTAAAAATTCTTCAGTCTGTGGTGATGATCTAAGCATTGTAGCATGCAGTCAGGGATTTCTGAATATTGCTACATTATAGTAAAAGTAGAATTTACCGATAATAACCTTGTTTTTATTACCACTTGGTGAAACTTGTATTGTACACAGAGGGAAAGCTTGCTTGGGTATTACTTATTAACGCTTTCCAGTGAGACATGGCAAAATTAAGGGATTTTTCTGTCCAATACTGTCTCTGTGTGCAGTAGAAGTGTATTATCAATACAATTTTCTGCTTGCTTTTTCAGAGGCTGTAAATAGCCACAGAATTGTTTTTGTCTAATTCTCTTAAGAAAACCTGACTGTATTCTTCCTGTCTGATGAAAACAATTGACTGAGCCAGCCCCATCTCACATGCACAACCTAGGCCTTTGAGATACCATTTTGAAAAGGGTTAAATTGCATGGCATTTTAAGCCAGATTCAGGCCAGTTTGTGTGACCAGAACACCCCTATAACTTAGACTGATCCCATTGTTTTCTACAGACTGTAGATGCCAAACCATGTTTTGTTTTTCAGGGGAGAGGAAATTTCTGGAGGAAACTACCAAAAATGGAGTCTTGACAGGTTGCAGCACAACTCTTGAATAAAGAATATTAGAGGCGTTTGGGGGCTGTAGCACTTCACACAACTAAGCCAGCACTTACTCCTATGGGCCCAACGCTCTGCCTCCCCCCTCCCCCAATCTTGCTTTTAGAATTTTTTAATGCCAGAATATTTTAAATAGGTGCATAGGAGGGTGTTAGGAATCCTTTGCATGGAAATGTTAACATAATTTAAGATCTCGCATAGGTAGTATATTTGGGCCCGATTAACTTGCAACTGTATATGTATTAAATCATTTGACAAAGTGGAGTGTTCTTGACTCATGGTGAATTACTAAGGTAGGAGAAGAGAGCTGTTTTCATTATAATTTCCAAGATATACCCAAATTTACCATTCCTGCTGAACACTGTTTCCATTACACTGAGCATAAGGGTAACTGTTGATCTCCTACGGTATCAATTTCAGGTCTGCAAGTATTGCACATTTCCAGGACGATGCTCTGGTTTGCAATGACATAACAAACATCTGCTGACCTGTTTGAGTTTCAGCAACCTCCAGTGCAGAGTAGTACAAAGGCTTGTGATGATCTTGCCTATAATTGATCTTCAATCGTGACTGTGTAAATGTATCTCTGCAGGTGAGACAGCAGATACTTTGATGGGCCTTCGGTACTGCAAGGAGCGGGGAGCACTCACTGTAGGGATAACGAATACCGTGGGCAGTTCCATTTCGAGGGAGACAGACTGCGGTGTCCATATCAACGCAGGACCAGAGATTGGTGTTGCTAGCACAAAGGTGAATACCATGTTTATAGTTCTCGCGTTCATTGGAAGGCTGGTTGACTCAGCTTTTTATTCTATCTGAAGCTCATTAACCATACCTGGTACGTCACATTTTGAGATTTTAACAGTTTATGTAGTAGCCAACTTCTGCCTATTTGAAAAAAACTAACTTCCAGCTGTGTTGGTACAAATTTAATAAGACTAAAACTACTACAGGTTGGACCTCCCTGGTCCGGCACCCTCGGGACCTGACTGGTCCTGGATGAGGGATTTTGCTGGACCGAGGGATTTTGCCGGACCGAGGGAGGTCATATCTGGCCCCCCCTGCTTACTAGCCCTTTCAGTACTAGACTGGCCGCAGGCCCTGCTTCCCTGCCGGTCTCCACCCCACTTTGCCTGCCATGCCAGGCAGCCCCGCTTGCAGCGCACTGGGCTCCTGCCCCGCCAAGCTGGGGTGCACCTGGCAGCCTAGCTGAACAGCCCCCGCTGTGACGTGCCGGTCCCAGCCCCTCCATGCAGCATTGCTGCAGTGCTCTGGGCTTCTGGCCCCTCCGGGGCGTGCTGGGCAGCCCTGCTGCGGAGCACCGGGCTCACAACCCTGCCAGGCAGCCCCGCTGGGTCACTCCTGGCTTCTCAGCTGTGGAGACCTAGGCTCCTGACTCCAGTCTGCAGGGCTCCTAGGCACCAGCCCTCCACTGGGATCCTCTGGTCCTGGAACCCCCATGGTCCTGCTGGATCACAGATGTTGCCCGACCAGAGAGACCCGGATTACAGAGGTTCCACCTGTATAGACTTTCAATGAGCCACAAGATGCTGTGATGGAATTTGTCTTAATATTTGAAATCAGGGAACAACGTGAATTCATTTTTTGATCCAAAGAGAAATGTAGGTAAGAAAAAAGCTATTTAAAGAACAAGAATTACTTTCATTGTTTTATTTTAAACTGTTTCAGTCTTAGTACACAGGTCAAAGGAATTAAAAATACAATAGCTAACATTGGTGCGTACGTAACAGTGAATCCATGCATGGCCAAAGATTTGACATTGCCCGTAACCGAAAGAGCCTGCTTGTTGTACAGCCTGCCTGTGCATTTAAGATGGATGATTCAGTCACTGATCAGCAGGGCTGCAGCTTGCTGGGAACATTTTTAAGGGACTCGTAGTTGTGACAGAATTACCAATGAAAAGAGAGAGAGCCGTGCCATTAACACACAGTGGGACACCTCGTTGCTACTTGGGTGGCTCCCTGTTACCCTGCTTTTCATTCCAAGTCTGTCCCTATTTAATAGACCAGCTGGCTTTAGCTATAAAAAGTTAGTAGAACTCTATTTTTATTTAAGCTTGTTTTAAAATGCGCTAATTTAGTGGCTCTTGGCACATGCATCGTTCTCAATCCAGATTCTTCTCTCATTTAACTTGCTACAAATCTGGAGTAATCATTCAAGTTGATGGACTTATAGCTATAGAAATTAAAGGAAAATCAGTCCTGTTAACATGAAAATCATACTGTGATCTACTTGGTAAATCCTCCAATCTCTCCTGCAGTTAAGGCTTTCCAGCTGCTTCTTCAGGGATTCTTCTATGAAGCAAGAAATGTAAATCAAATTACACCATGCTGTAAAGGTTAGCAGGTTGGGGCTGTGATGGACTCACACGTTCCAAATTTGAGGAGCCCATATTTTCAGCCCTGTCCAATTAAAACCAAATGCTTGGCTATTGCAGAATAAGAGGAGGTCACAGCAGAATAGAATTGTTCAGACAATGCGCATACATAATTCGCATTGAAGGCAGAGGTCTTGGGCCTTGGTAAACACTTTTATATCTCTCCTCCTGTTCTTTGTGGTGTCACAGTGGCATATTATAGCTTGTGCATCACCTTCATGCTCGTACAGTATCAGCCCAAATGAAGATTGGTCAGATACTGTATAAGGGAAACGTGTAAGAGAAAATGGAGGCTCTGAAACTAGGGGACAAGGCGGAATCCGCTTATTTGCCACACAAACTGCACTCTCAGCTGGTTTCAGGTTAACTTCCAGAGCTGATGGCAGAAAAAGGTCCAAGATGTTTTGAAAGTCTTTCTGGTTTTTGTCAGGGCATTTTTCCAACATCTCTCTCATAGTTTGCCCCCAGGTGCTCCAGCTGTGGTGCTGGTGACAAAAGAGGGGATTAAATGTCTGAATTATTCTGATGAAAGGAAATAGCTGCACTTAACGGCAGTAATTTTAGCAAACAGCCTTTTTTTTTTAAAAGTGCATAGCTGTCTACTAACTATGGGGTTTAATTGCCCTGCCTGATGCAGCTGACTGTTCAAGGTACAGTGTAAGATACTTGCTTTGCTGCTTTTGCTTGCTCAAGGGCTTCTGCACTGTGAAATCTGCTTTGATTTAGTTAAGTGTAGGGGAAAGAGATGATGTCAATCTGCTACATAAATTCAGCCAAAAACCACATTTGAGTTTTTAACAGGTCATTGGGGAGTTCAGTCATGGAAAATTCATGACTTCTTGCAAAAACTCTTGTGTGAGCTATTTGTCCCTAGCCTGTTTTCGCACTGCCAATGCTGTACAGTTTGTAGGTCACTGAAAACACATTTTGTCTCTAGTGATGCAGAGATTTACCTGTACGTGCTGCAAATGAACAGCTATAGAAAATGTTGCTCAGACAATCCAGTTTGAGAACATAAGAATCCAAAAAGCAGCCTTTACTGGTGACAGAAAGAAATTGAAGCAGTGTTAAAATTGCTCTTGAATTAGTACAGACAACTTTTATACTTCAACAGTAATGCTACAAAGTGGTGGGAGCAGTCTTCGATATCAAACTTTGTTACAAAACTAAACTTCTTTACAATTTCTGCAGCAGATTAATCAATAAACTTGTTTCCCATAAATGATGTATGCATAATTACAAAACTTTTTCTTTGTACGAATTTTAGATAGCAGAATACATTTCTTGATTGTGCTATGTGGTGGTAGAATGCACGACTACCAAAAAAATCAAAACTGGCCCCAACTCTCTCCCCCCCCCCACCCCCTTTTCCAGTTATATTACACCTTTCAAATTGTAAGCCTTGAAACAGCTGTGTTTTATGCTAGGGAAGCAGAAGCATGTTAAGGATAATTGCTTTAATTTGAAAATTTAGCTACCACCTGTAAATTCACTTGTTTCTGAAGGTGCACACAGTTTGAATCCCTGGTTTTCTTTGCAGCCAGAAATGCAATTTGTCATCTGCTTGAACAATGTTTCTTTTTTTACTTTATTATACAGTCTAAGAAAGATATAAAAGCTCAATTTGCATTTCCCTGGCTCATTCTCTCATCATCATCATTTGCCTTATGAGATTTTAGTGGCACAGTCCCCCTCTTTAATTTTTGTTTTACAAGAAGTCAGTTAAAAATTGCAAAGCGAGACTGTGCACTAGTATCTGCCAAGGCCAGCCTGGGGAAGATGGTTGTTAGTCAAACTCTTTGAATTGAAGTATCTTGATTCAACTCTTAGGTTAATATTCCAAACTGTTTGTAAGAAGAAATGCTGGTCTTTATCTGGTGTTAGTTGTCTTCTAACGGATGGATCAGAATTTATCACCATAGAGATGGAGGGCAAGAATAATTACCTCCAATGTTCCTCCTCATCGAGCTGAACTCAGTGGTGTTTTTGTCATTGGCTCCAATGGCACCAACTTTTAGCCTTTTTACTGCACTTTTGACTAAATTTTCATTCTGTGTAAAGTCAAATTTTCCACTTCGTTGGCTGTTCTCATGACACATTCTTTACTATGCACTGTTCGTGAACACTGTGTGTGTGTTTTAGCTAAGGCAGTTAGGAAAGAAATCGGTGCACAACTTATCAGGAGGGTTCACAATTTGAACGGATGTCTTGCACGTTTCAGTTCCTTGTTTTCTTAATTAGGGTGGAAGGTGTTTTTTTGCAGTTGGAAACTAACAGATTTACCCAGCATTGCTCAGGTCCTTATCTGTAGGAATGGTTGGGGATTTTTTCATTTTTGGAAACTAAAAGGAAAATGTGCATGCTGTATTTAAATGATTGTATCAGGGAGGGGTTTGGATATGGGGGAGGCTCAGGGCAGGGGGTTCAGCAGGGGTGGGCAATAATTTGCTATGGGGACCACTCCAAGAATTTGGAAAGTGGGCAAGGGCCACACTCTTCCATGATATTAATGGAGGAAATGCAGGGTCTGGGATGGAGGTTGGGTGCAGAAGGAAGCTTGGGGTAAGGGATCGGGGTGCATCCGGGGGGCATCTCCTCAGAGGTTGGGGATGGACCACAGTTCCTGGCCCCTACCTCTCTTTGTGGGGGAGGGATGGGGCTCTCCTGGAGGAGTTGGGGGGGGGGGGAGGCTCCCCACTCATCTGGTATTGTTTGGGGGGGGGGGCAATATGGCCACTTACCTGGTTCGGTGGCTGGACATTTGGAGCCCCATCCCCCGCTGGCCACTCTCCTGCTGCCCCCAGTGGTCAGTCTGCAGTATCGCTGTCCTTCAATCAGCCCCTTCCCTTTCCGTGTTATGGAAAACAGTCCCTTTCCAGGCACTCTCTGTTTTCCTCGCACAACCAAATCTTGACCTTGCTTTAAGTTAAGAAGAAGCTGCTTCCCAAATTTGGTGGTCATTACGGTTACCCAAGGAGTTCTAGAGCAGTGTTTCTTAAGCTTTTTAAGACCGAGGAACACCAAACAATTTTTTTTATGAGGAACACCAAGGATTTTTTGTTCAGCCAAAAAAAAAAGGGGGAGGGGGGGAGTTATTAAAAAGGTCACCTGGCCCTTTAAGGGCAGCCATTTTGAACTCTTGTTCTCCATGGCACACCTCCGACTGCCTCACGGCACACCGGTGTGCTGCAGAACACAATTTAAGAAACACAGTTCTAGAGCAAATGGACTCCCAGACAGACAGACGAACTTTAATGTATAGAAAGATAGATGATGACTTTCATGAGAGAAACAAAATCAAAAGACTAGTCTGAAACTGCTTGTTCTAAGTGGACATTCAAAAAGAAGAAATTAAATCCTGAACCAGTTAATGTGCCTATTAAAAGCCATACATTTAAACCACAAAAGTGGTGTGTGGCTTACCATCTGATAGCAGTGCTGTCTTAATTGTGCGAATCTCTGGCTCTTGCACAGGGTGTGTTAATTTCACAATGACATTGTTTAACTCTTAACAATATGGCACCTTTACGATATTTTTAAATGTTAACTATTAAAGGAGAGCCCCAAGCCTTGGACTTGATTCTCTTATGTTATATTCCTTGTATGACTCTGACTGATTTTTTTTCAAAGGTGCCACTGAAATTCAGTGCTAACTAGGCACATAACTTCCTAAAACCCCCAGACATTACTCTGTTGACAAGGGTGCAAGGTGCTCTGAACAGCTTGTATAAATGCATGGTCCTGGAATGCCTGACACTAAGGTATGAAATTGGTGAGACTTGGGCACAGGAGATTCTAGAAGTGTTAAGACTCAGTGCAGACTGGCTGGCTAATCCTCACAAAATCATAGTCTATCAGGGAATATCTGATGTGCTTCTAAACGTGACGGCATTTATGTCTCTCCTCCTTAGGCCTACACTAGCCAGTTTGTTTCTCTGGTGATGTTTGCCCTCATGATGTGCGATGATAGAATTTCTATGCAAGAAAGACGCAAAGAAATAATACGTGGTCTAAAGGTATTACCAGGTATGAAGCATCTGTCTGTAATACTGCATGTACACCGTCCTGGGTGGGGAGGGGGGAAATGTGGCTCTTGGGGGAGGGCTGGCACAGGGTCTATGCAGCACTTTGTCCCACCAAAGAACAAGGCTTTGGGGTGAGATGAAGCTTGTGGGGGAATCCAATGGAGGGAACTTTCGCATCTCCATGTGAACTTCCGACCTGATTCTCATCCAGAAGCATAGCTTGGCAGAGCAGCGTGCCTGGCCTTCGGTGCAAGGGAGAATCCAGTTGAGTACATCACTGCTGCATAGTTGCAGTTGATATGAAAGGACGTCAGACATGTTCGTTTGCTCCTAGTACTGACCAGACTTTGGCATGCATGTGTGCGCGTGTGCGTGGCTTCAGGGTTGTGTGTTGACTTATCCTTTTGCCTCTTCTAACTAATAGATTTGATCAAAGAAGTGCTGAGCATGGATGATGAGATCCAGAAACTGGCAACAGAGCTTTACCATCAGAAGTCTGTCTTAATTATGGGACGTGGCTATCACTACGCTACGTGTCTTGAGGGAGCTCTGGTAAGGAATTTCTCTTCTGTTCCCCTACCCAAACTGCCTTTGGTAGAGCTGCCTGTGAAATGCAACTGGCACTTACCGCGGGTCTGAGGATTGTGTGAACTTTAAACATGGGCACCGCTTGCCCCGATCAAACCTCATTGCCCTCCATTCGTGCTACATGGACTTGGCTCTGGTGCCGGGAGTTGCTTGGTTTTCCCAGGATGCTCAGTAGCCATGTAATCGGGGCCAGATTTTCAAAACTGACTAGCACACCCAACCCATTGAAGATCTGACCCGGTGTCTTGTTTTCAGCAGGAAATGTGTGCTGCTACTAGTGACACTTAATATTGCCTCTTGTCGCAGTGGCCTTTTCAAGCCCTCTCTCAAACATCCAGTCTTCGTGCTTGAAGGGAGGGTGACGTTATCCATTCTACAGATGGGTTTAAAGAGAAACACCGACTTACCCAAACCTGTAGTGTCAGGGGCAGATGAGGCTGTAGATGGTGTGATGGCCTCTGAGCCTCTTGACGCAGGTGTAACACTCCTCTAGGTTTCCCGTGTGCTTTAGCTGATTTATGCAAACAGACTGGACTGGAGTTCACAAATAAACAACCTCCACATTCCAAGGAAGGGTGATTAACCGTAGAACTAGATTATGCATCGTCATAGGAAAAAACATGTCCCTGCACTTGCTCAGTGTTCTGGGCCAGGGCCAAACTGTAGCTTGATTAACAGGGCTCTATCTCTGTCTTCCTCTCTAGAAAATTAAAGAAATCACATACATGCACTCGGAAGGTATAATGGCTGGTGAGCTGAAACATGGTCCCCTCGCCCTGGTAGACAAACTGATGCCTGTTATCATGATCATCATGAGGGACCACACGTATGCAAAGTGCCAGAATGCTCTCCAGCAGGTTATTGCACGGCAGGTGAGTATTCGGAGATGGACGCGGCTAGGATCCTGCACAATCTAGATGTTTAAATCGCTCCTTTTGTCAGTAAAAAGCTCAAGAAATGTTCAGATTGGGATCGCTAGAACTGCTCCAAGCAGTTGTACAGTGCCCCTGAAAGGGTTCCTTTGTGAATGCCCGTTCCAGTCCAGCAGTAACAACCAATGTTGCCGCTAATCTTTTCTAGCCACATGCAGAATAAATTGTTTATGTGCACTAAGGCATGTGGGAATGTGCACTACCAGTAGAAACAAAAATCTAGCTGTGGGTGCTCTAAGCAGATGGGCAGCATTTGAATCTCTGAGTGGCTACATAAAGCATACAGGGAACTCTGGTAATAATTTTGTTCCCATCTAACGAGTGTTCTGTGATGTCAGTCTGGTTAGGCTAATGCCTAAAAATTGGATTCTGAAGTCTGTTGGGGCTTTTAAGTGGCAGTTTCTATAAGAAACCTAAACGTAATAGTCTAGAGTGTGGCTTATTAGTTTAAAGAGGTTTGTTTATCTTGAATTTCCAAAGCTGTGCAATGTGAACTGTTGTGAAGGAAGAATGCAACCCTTTTTAAAAAATGAAATAATATTACTCTCCCTCTATATGCAAGCCCCAAGTAATGAAGGAAAATACTCGGCGTTTTTAAAGACCAATAGAAGAAACATTTTCCTTTACATTTTAATGACCAGAGTTTTAAAAATACTTTCTCCACAAATACAGCAGCATTGTGACCCAAACTGTCCCCTTCATTAGCCTGGAGAGTAGAATTTGCATGGTAAAAGAGAGGCAGTCCTGCGTGTTGAACACATTAATTTGCCTTTCCCCCAGGCTTGTGAGAGTTGCACAACCTAAGCTGTAAGGCCTTAGTGCTACTGCTGATCATATAAATTTGAAGAATTTGCAAGAATGCTGTAGAGTCTTCCCCATAAAAAGTCACCTCTAGTAAGGCCAGGGACCAGACACCATCCCTCGCATGCCCCAAATTTTAGAATCACCTATCGGAAGGGGAGGAGGAAGAGCAACCACTTGGATTATGGTAACTGAAATACTGTTGCTCTTCTCACTTGCAAGGTTCCTGCCCTTCTTGATCAGTGGAAGTTTTGCCAGAGATTTCAGCAGAAGCAAGAAGGGGCCCTATCATGAGCATTGTGCATCTCTCTCTCTCTCTGCCTGATACTTACTGGCCCCTCTCTTCCTTTCAGGGGCGACCAGTAGTGATTTGTGATAAGGAAGACATAGAGACAATTATGAACAATAAGAGGACAATCAAAGTTCCTCATTCTGTGGACTGTCTGCAAGGAATCCTGAGCGTGATCCCTTTACAGCTTCTGGCTTTCCACCTTGCAGTGCTCAGAGGCTATGACGTAAGTCCTAACCTACCTTTAACGCCCTCCTTTATGGTGTACACACTGTCCAAACTTCAGCAGTAAATCTGTTCTACTGAACAGAACCCCAGGAAGTTCTGTAAACTCATTCGCACTTTTAATCTAACAGAGATTTCATGATCAAGTCATTGGGGGAAACAGTTACAGCAGAATTAAGTGACTTATGTTAATGACAGATAACAAACGCGTTCCCTGCTTTTTAACACTGACTACTCCTTTTCCGGAACCTGGACCTCTTCGCATAGTGCTACTAGAAGTTAGATCTGCCGTTCCTTGTTAAAAAAGCCAAATTATGGCTCAGGTATTGCTACCATCCATACCCAAGACTCCTGCAGAAATATTTTGCAAATCCAGGACACTTCACGAGCTTGATCACAATCACTCCTGCAGGTTTTGCAGAACGTTTCCACAAAGCTGTCTTCCCTTCTGCATTTCTCTCATCTCAGGGCACAACTGCACAGAGATTTTGTGCACAGCAAGTCGGGCAGTATTTCAGAGTGCACAACTTTAGCTGTTTATATCAGAGTCCACACAGCTACTTAATGTATGGCAGCTCCAGAGCTGTCGATCCACATCCTGTCTTGTGTGGACAAGCCCTCAGTGTGCAGGAAACTAAGTTTAATTGTCACTTGAGCTAGTTCAGGGACCAGAGAAGTTTCCCATTTTCTTATTTATTAACAGTTCTCTCAGCTGAATTACTGTTTCCACTGTGCTCTTAACAAAACTAGACTCAAGTGGTCTGTTTCCTACTTGCAAACCCTAGTAAAGAATATTTGAATGAAAATTCACGCTTTGTGCCTGTTTCAGTTTGAGAAAATATTTTTCAAAGTGCTATAAGTTTGCAGACTTATAAGAGTTAACACTAACCTTACATGACATACTTAAGTCCAACATTCAGTACAAGGGCTTGATTCCCCTTTTTAAGGCTAAAATTGTAAAATTATTTTAAACTACGGAAGACTGAATAGTTCCTTGCAGTAATTTGTCTTCTCCGTTCTTTAAAAATGCCTGTGTGACTGTGACCAATCCTTTATGCCTCAATTTACACATCTTAAAATAGGTGTATTAAACCTCTCTGAAGTAAATAGTTTAAGCCTATGCAGCAGAAGCCTATGAAGAGCAATTTTGCAAACTGATTTTTTTCATGACACTTATTTGCTTGTTTGGACAATAGCCTTTTAACAGATGCCAGCAACTTTAATATTGGCTTATCTTAAGTGGCCTTTCATGAAGTGTAAAATACAATATATGTGGTCTTGCTTACAAAAATTCATTTTTTTCTCTTTTACAGGTTGATTTTCCAAGAAATCTGGCCAAATCTGTAACTGTTGAGTAAAAGCACCTCTGAATCTTAAGGGCATGGGGAAGTAAATGAAGAGACTTTTTTGGTACTAGAATACCTTAATTTTTAAAGTCCCCTAGATCAAATCTTCTTTTGCTAAATCATTTGTGTATAAAATCACCATAATTGTTACATTAGTGATTGTCAATTTGATTCCATATCACTAGCTTTGTGTTGTTGAACGATAAGATTTTCATGACAGATGTTACCTAGAAGACTTGGTAATCTTCTAAAGAAAGCAATTTGAGGGCCTTTTTAATTTAAAGAGATAATTTAGATATAAGTGAACCTCACTGATGTATCTGCAGTGCCTTCAGCTAGTGAAGGGACATGCCAACACATGATATTGAAATTAAAGCTGTAATTGCCCATGAATGAATATACTGATCTTAGATCAAATTCTGCCCTGTTTACATAAAGGAAAATCCAGTGACTAATCAGCATCTCCCTTTAAATCTTTTTAGGTAATTTGGTTAGTGGGCCTAAAATTAGCCTCAGAAAGGATCTTATCTAAATCAAATGCTGAGCAGCTGACAATCCTGCCAAGGCAGTGGGGCAAAATCTGTTGTTAGACAACAACTAAGGAGTAGTTGCAATTTAGTCGGTGGAGCAAGTGAGCAGCATCTGACCCAGTCCTGGAGAGTTTACCAAAATAGAAGGTACACAGGCACTGTTCAGAGGCCTGGGAAAGAGGAATCAGTTGCTCTCACATGAGCGCTGCAACACTAAAGAGAATCCCAATTTAGGTGCTGGGCTTATGTTGCTGCTGCTAACGCGCTGCTGTTGTGAGCAAGTGTAATTTAGAACATGAACAAAAAACTTGCTCTAAGAACAGGATCCTTGTGTGTTTCAGCCTTCCTGCTTACTCCATTCCATGTGTGTGCACACAAAGGCAGGGACGGCGCTAAATGTAGGCTTGCTACACTTGATATCCTTCATGGACTGACATCCATGGACTGACTTAATATCCTTCATGGACTGACATCTTTGTTTGACTGTTGGGAGAATTGCAGGGAACAAATTCATGGCTTTCATTTTCATTGCTGTAGCTGTTTGGTTGGGTTTTTTCTCTTAGTGCTAGTGTCAGCAGCTAGCTTCAGAGTGGTGTAGATTTCAAGAGTAAGACCAGTTGAAATCTAGGGAAATAAACAGAAAGCTTCGGTCACAAGATCACAAAAACTATAAGTAGCCTGCGTTGGACTAAAAGCAGATGGTGTTAAATAGCAACGGTCTCTTGGACTCGAACAGCCAGAGTTGCACAGAAGGTAGATAAAAAACACAGCAGTGAAAGTGATGCCTGTAGCTTATTAATGGCACACTTAAGGTCACCCAGCAATATTTAGTAATTTTTTTCTTCACAAAATGTAATATTTTGAGCTTGTAGACTTGCTCTGTTGCCAGAGCAACTGTCTGATATTAGGGTAAGACCTTGGTTGTCTGAGCGAGTATGCTGTAGTCTGTTGCTGAATTGCATAATCCAGACTGACTCGGAAGACAATTGCTCAAACTCAAGTGGATTCAAAAGAACCGTGACTAGAAATACTTTAAAGTTCTTATCAGTTCAGTACGAAAATGTAGGAGCTAGTCACAGCTCAGTTTTACCTTCTTAGCAAGAGCCAGAAGCCATTCCATGAAACCAATAATGAGCGGGACTTGATTTTTTAAATTCTTTAAATGACAGACTTGAGTACAGTTATTAACG